>OY979437.1:7654231-10054231 GCA_963855545.1 Ethmia dodecea | reverse complement strand
GTACTTACGCATATTTTATACCCACCTATATTATTTTAAATAAAGAATTTGATCCTGAAGTTAGTTTGCTGTTGTATTAGAAAAACAATATTCGTGAGTCCGACCATAAGTTTTGCGATGGAGAGCCTATCAACTCACTGATAGTGATAACCTCGCCCGAACCCGTTCCGAAGCATTTTTATTCATGCTTAGTATTTTTTAGTAGGTCCATAAGAAGTTAAATTTATATTACTACATAGTATAAAACAAAGTCGCTTTCTCTGTCCCTATATCCCTATGTCCCTTTGTATGCTTAAATCTTTAAAACTACGCAACGGATTTTGATTCTGTTTTTTTTTATAGATAGAGTGATTCAAGAGGAAGGTTTTAGTGTTAGCATTGCACCCGTAGCCGGGGCGGGTCGCTAGTTAACTTATAATTGTACACGTATTATAAAACTCAGATAATGCGAGGCATCACAATACGATGTCTAGATAAGTTATACTCGTATAGAAGTATCAAGTTACGAATAATTCGCTTACGTAGCGACATATTTACGTGTAGGTACCTACTTGTGCTAAACTGCCTTACACATTCTGTCAAGTAGGTACTAGGTCAAAGATATGTCATGACTAGTAGTAGGTTTTGATTAGATATGCCATAGGATAATATAGTGCACCTTAATATATTATTTAGATAGTCTCTCCCAAAACTGACAATTAAACCCCTGCCCAAAAAACGATTTTTAACTTAGGTATAAGTAATAAATAACGTTGCTATAATGAATACAGACGCGTTAAAAAGGGCATTACAGAGAGAGGTATCACCCGTGATCAACCAGAAGATATTATCTCACCACCTCTCACGTTAAGGGGTTTAAGGCGTCAATAGTCTAATAACAAGACACTCTAAGCTAGTCGTAATATTATACGGGTGGAATGTTACCCCCTCAGGATACAAGGCGTGAGATTATTTATTTATTTATTATATTTAAAATTAAATATTAGTAGGTATAAAGTATAACTTACCTATCTACATCTACACTAATCTATACTCTATACTAATATTTTATAGAGGAAAAATAATTGTATTTTTGTATGTTTGTTACGATTAAACTCAAAAACTACTAAACAGATTTTAATTCTTTTAGTCATAGTAATTATGGTGACTTTTTATTGAAAGCTGCACTTTGTGATGGAAGCAAGCCGCTTTGCACAGTGACAGTAGGGATCAAAATAAGCGATTTTACCCGCAGCAGTGAAACTGTCGTCTCTTAGGAAGCCAGAGGGCGCCACTTAAATAAAAACACTTCAAAAAATCATACAAACTGAACGGCTGCACCGAATTCAAAGATTTGGGTATCAAACTGTTTGTCTTTTATGTTTCATAATAAAAACAAAAATATTTTAATATACATGTACCTAGCAAAAAAAAATATTAAAGGAAAAAAAGGGATTTGATTGTTATTATTAAAACACGTATGAAAATATCTACAATTTGTATTATTTATTATAGGTAAATATATTTTGAATTTTTTTATTTTTTTTTATTTTTATTTTTAATTTTTTTACGGTTTCACCAGCGTAGTTCCGGTTCCCGTAGAAATACGGGGATAAAATATATCCTATGTTACTCCCTGATAATGTAGATTTCCTAACTAACTTTAAACTACGTCTATATCTATACATATAATAAAACTCTAACGGGGCCGTGTCTGTACATTAAATATTTTTTGAAAATTTTAACGGTAGTGTATATAGTTATCGATATAGATACCGAAACACCAATTTTTGGAATTTTTGTCTGTCTGTCTGTCTGTCTGTCTGTCTGTCTGGTTGTGCACGCATCACTCAAAAACTACTGGACGGATTTTGATGAAATTTGGTGTGGAGATAACTGAGTACCCGGGTCAACATCTAGGGTACTTTTTATTCCAGGAAAATATCTCATTCCCACGGGAAAATAAAAAAACTGGTTAAAAAGAGAAATACGTACTACTCCAAAACGATAACACCTAGAAACTTGGAAAATGGTATGAAGGTGTCTGATACGTCATAGGAAATTGGTATGAAGGGATTTTTGGAAATTCCCACGGGAACGGGAATAAACTAAATCCAAGCGGGAAAACGCCACTTTGCACCCCGCGCTATTTGAAATATGGTATGTAGGTGTCTTAAATATGTCGTAGGCAACCACTATGAAGGGATTTTCGGAAATTCCCACGGGAACGGGAATAAAAGGAATCCGCGCGGGCAACGCCGCTGGGCATCCGCTAGTTTTGTAATAAAGCCGTTAGTATTTATGTCAGTTTTGGTTATACGAATCATATAACAAAAAATACTAACCGCTTTATTACAAAACGTAGTTTAAAGTTAGACACCTTGTAGAAAATTTGTTACTTTAAATTTCATCACATACACAAAACATATCCTACCTTACATTATTGAGATTTCCCCCTTTTTTTTAAAATTTGCTTCTATTTGTGTACGAACTTGACTACTACATAATTATCTCAATTATATACACTTGCCACTATTTACTGTAACAATCTAGAAGATTAAAAACCGGCCAAGTGTGAGTCGGACTCGCGCACGAAGGGTTCCTTACCATTATCTATAAAAACGGCAAAAAATCTCGGTTGTTGTATGGCAGCCCCCCTAAAATATATATTTTATTCTGTTTTTAGTAAGTGTTATTTATAGCGGCAACAGAAATACATCATCTGTGAAAATTTCAATTGTCTATTACGGTTCATGAGATACAGCCTGGTGACAGACGGACAGACGGACAGCCAGACGGACAGGTCATAGGGTTCCGTTTTACCCTTTGGGTATGGCACCCTAAAAATAACGGTAGGTACTGTTTGACGAAATGACAGAAGCATTATAATATGTTTTTCACTTCTCATGCTCTAAAAGTACGCCAATATAGCCCTACGAAGCGGGACTAAAGTGACCACTTTAGTCCCTAGGGAGTATAAAGTATTTTTTTTTTAATTTCCTTAATTAGAAAAAGACAACCTCAAACAGCCAGTAAATATCTGTAGAGTGTGGACCATCTTCATTGCGAAAATGTGAAGAGTTTTAGTTCCATGGTTTTTCCGCGAAGAAGGTGGCGCCATGTATTTTAAATTGTTTACCTGCAAAGAGATTTAAATCTCTTTGTTAATCTGTGACAGCCTGACAGGTTTAGAAGAAAAAAACTGACCGCGAAAATTTCTGAATTTTTGTCGAGTGTAAATTTGTTGGGTTTTAAATAAATTTGACAATTTTTCTCGCACTCAAAGTGAAAAGTACAGTTTGCACCTCGAGACTAAACGCCAACTTAATATACCCTCGGTTTCATGACTCCCTCGCAAGCTCGGGAGTCAAACCACCTCTGGTATATAATGGCTTCGTTTAGTCCCTCGATATAAAATATACTATTATGAGTAGCGACCCGCTTCGCTTCGGTTTATATGAAACCTTCCTCGTTTATTCCTCTTTCTATTAGTGAAAACCGCATCAAAAACCGTAGCGTAGTTTAAAAGATCTAAGCGTATAGGTACAGACAGCGGGAAGAGACTTTGTTTTATACTACCTAAGTATGTAGAGATGTAGGAACCATTTACTGCAATATTTGAAAGTGGTGAAGTTTAGTTGGTTGGTTGGTTGGTAATGTAAGCAGCAAAGACGTTTAAAAAAAAAGTTTCTTTTAATGATGAATGATTTTCTTCCAACCTATTTAGTAAGTAGTTTATATTTTGTTTATGTTAGTGTTTTTTTTACAGCAAGACGACAGATACAGCGAATGGAATGACATAAATTCATGGTCACCGGCTGAGTGGCCGCCACAGGCCCTAGTAGAGCCACCACGGGCGTCGAACACATACGGTCTGTCCCGACGACCGGATATACCACAGAGACCGGACTACGCACCACGGCCGGATTATCCACGGCAGACTAACTACGCTCAGAGGCCGGATTATCCACAGCAGACGAATTATGCGCAGCGACCCTCTCCTCCGCCACAGCCCTCGGAGCGCCCTTCTCCAGCTGGCTTCGGTTATGGAAACTTTGTTGTATACGATCCTGTCACCAGACAGCGAACTAATGCTGACCGCAACTGCACAGCACCCGGCTGCTGTGTGCCGAAATGCTTTGCCGAGAAGGGTTATAGGGTAAGGCTTTTTTTTCTTTATAAATAACTGCATATACTTAAAGAGTGATTACTTTTCGCGCTGCCTGATCGCTAGGCAAACCATTAGGCTACTAATTAGGCTGCAAACGCTAGGCATCTAGATATTTCTTTTGCAGCGTTTTGCGTGCATTATATGAGAAGAACCACAAAAACCCCATATGGCCTCATTTAAGAAGACCATTCAGCAGGCGTATTATGTATATTGTCGTCTGAACCTACATTTTACTCTGTCGGACCCTACATCTTTCCCGGCATTCACGGCAATCCGGGGTAGGTTTGTTTCTTTTACACATAAGTAGGTACGAAGGATAACGCTCCATACTGATCATAGCTCCCGGGTGGGATTCCTAGCTGTAAAAAAATACTCGCTATATATATCTTAGGTTTATACGAGTATTTATTACTAGCAAACGGTTTCACCCGCGTGGTTTCCGTTCCCGTGGGAGTATGGGGATAAAATATAACCTATGTTACTCGCTGATATTGGTCTTTCCATTACATTGGTGAATGAATTTCTTAATCCGTTTAGTGCTTTAGGCATGAAAGCGTAATAAACAAACTTACTTTTGCATTACATACTTAGTTAGCTGTTATTGTTATTATACATAGGTCACACTAAAAGTTTCCGGAACTGGCCACTTACATAAACAATATTTAAAAAGTAACTACAACATTAGAAAATTTAACTCTTTGGCTGTAGAATGCAGTTTGTTTCATCTGCCTGTCAATTGTTTTTACATTGTGGCGCTATTTTAAAAATTGCGTGTCTACATTAACATGGATTAAACTCGGGAAAATTTTCGTAGTATGATTTTCTACGATTTTAAGTATAATTTGACAGCTCAACAAAGCATCGCTCGGCTTCAATCTGCTTTTGGGGATGAAGCACCATGCAAGACGACTATTTATAGCTGGTTTCCAGAATTCAAGCGCGGTCGTGACGAATCTCGCGATGGTCGCCCGTCCACCGCTGTGAACAACAAAAACATCGATGCTGTGCTCCGTATAATTGAAACAGACAGGCATGTGACCTACCATGAGATTCGCGCATCCTTAGACATAGGCATGAGTCAAATACAGTCAATCCTACACAAACATTTGGGTGTGAGAAAGCTGTGCTCACGGTGGATCCCACACAATTTGACCGAGGCTCAAAAAACGGACCGCGTCACTTGGTGCAGTGCCATGCTTACCAGATTCAACGAAGGTACGTCAAATTTGGTGTGGGACATAGTAACAGGTGACAAAACATGGATTTATTGCTACAATCCCAAAACAAAGCAGAAATCACGCGTATTGGTCTTTCTAGATGAGCCGAAGCCAACCAAGGCGGCGCGCGTGAAAAGTGCATCTAAGCGGATGATTGCTTCTTTTTTTAATAAAACTGGACACGTGGCTACTGTTGCTTTAGAGAATCGTCGTACCGGGAATAGTGACTGGTACACGACCATTTGTTTGCCGGCAATTATTGACAAACTCCGTAAAAATAACCGGAAACGTCGTATCATCTTGCACCACGACAATGCTAGTTCCCACACGGCCAGACAAACAAACGAATTTTTGAAGGTGAAAAACTTAGAACTTATGAGCCATCCTGCATACAGCCCCGACCTGGCACCTTGTGACTTTTTTTTGTTCCCAAAAATTAAGAACCAATTACGCGGTCAACGATTTTCATCACCAGAAGAGGCTGTCGAAGAGTATGAAAAACACGTTTTTGAGGTCACCACGGAGGAGTGGCACAAAAGTTTTCAAAATTAGTTTAATCGCATGAAAAAGTGCATTGACGCAAAGGGATATTATTTTGAGAAACAATCAATTCATTTTTCACCTTTAATAGTATTTTTTTCTTATTCATTCCGGAAACTTTTAGTGCGCCCCACGTACTAATATTATAATTTATAAAGATTAAACTAATAATTAAATAAGGGTCCAATATGTCTCGTGAAATGTGGGTTTATCCAGTAACGGAATACCTCTGGCTACCCCTTCGGGGATAAAAGGCGTGAGATTATTATTAAAGAATCAAGATTTTTGTATGTTTGTAACGAATATACTCAAAAACTTCTGGATTGGTTTAAATAATTTCTTTACAACTGGAAAGCTCACTCTTCTGGCAGTAACATAGGCTATGATGTTCCCACGGGAACGGGACTTAAGTGAGTGAAGTTGCGCTGAACAGCTAGTTAGGATATATTTTTAGTCTGTGATATTGTTACAAAATTTATGTTGTCTTCGTAAATAAATATACCTAATGTCAAATCGTCTGTTGATATATCTTTCAACATAATTGTGTTAATTTTAGGGTTTCCCAGGTGTGTCTGGACCTCCCGGCTCAAGAGGGCTTCCAGGTCATGAAGGTGCCGAAGGTCCACAGGGTCCAAAAGGCCAAAAAGGTCAAATTGGTCCACAAGGACCCCGAGGACCAAAGGGAGATAGAGGTAAACCTGGTGCACAAGGATTCATTGGATTGGCTGGGCCTCAGGGTCCACAAGGCGAATCAGGTGCTCCTGGAATCCCCGGAAGAGATGGATGTAATGGTACAGACGTAAGTAAAGTATCTTAAATTTGATATAGATTTTATTTATTTTTTATTTATTTATTAAGGAAACAAACAGTCTTACACAATAATAAACTTAAATATTACTAATAAATAGACCATTTATAGTTTCATAAACTAAACATCAATATAGGAGAGATAATTTGAGAGATAGCTAAGGACAATCACACATATAGAAAAAAATAGCAATAACAACAAGGCGGTAGCTACAAAGTAACATTCCGGGGTCTAGGTACTTATATCAAATATAATTTCACCCACCCTTTTTTTAAGGAAGATATCCATATGTAATAAATAACTACCGATTATGATATTTAAGTACAGGCTCTCCTAACTTTATTATAATTTTAATAAACTTTATTATACTTAGTTACTTAATTTCATTTCATTATAATTTACAATTGATGTAAATAGTTAAATAAATTTTGGTTGTAATATAGGTAACAATATTGTTTTTTTTATTATAGTTGAAATTTGGTTCTACAAAGGTATTCAACTATCTGTACAGCAGAGCCTAACCTAGGTACCTACCGACATGCTCTGTTTGAATATTAAAATAATGACTATGTTATAGGGTGAACCTGGACCAATTGGTCCTCAAGGAACACAGGGACCTCGTGGTTTACCCGGACTGAAGGGAGATAAAGGAGACAAAGGAGAAGCTGCTCATATTGGTCGATACCCTAAAGGCCAAAAGGGAGAAGCCGGTGCAGATGGCTTACAAGGAAGGCAGGGCCAAGTTGGACCGTCGGGACCGCCCGGACTGCAAGGGCCGAAAGGAAATGTAGGACCAATGGTAAGTTTGATTCGTAGGTAACGAGCCTTTATATCACATTCACTGTGTTTAGTTCTATCTATCAGTGCGTTAACGAGAATTAATGTTTCTAGACAGTGCGCTAAGAGCCGTATTTTCCCGTACAAGCTCCATATTGCTCATGCCATTCTTATTAGAAAATATTTAAATAATAATTTGAATTTTGTCTCCAGTTTTAAGTATACCACCTACTTACATTAAATTGCATTTTTCGTGTACGTATTAAAATGCTGAAAATTCACTACACATACGACTGAAATATTGACACATAAAACACCTATTTACTAAATACCAAAAGTCCTAAATGTCGATATCCGATAGACTGAAACTTGAAACATCGATTATCAAATGACCAATAGTTCGAAATCCCGAAAGTTAAAATGTCGATACCAAAGAGGTTTGAAGAAAATCATTCTCTTTACTATAGAGTGCTAATGGACTCGATTCTGCCGACTAGCTTAAATTCCTAATTTTAAGTTAGGCCTATTCTTTTCCACCGCTTTGGAAAGTAAAGGGACAGAAATAAGCGCCATATTTATTTACGATGTCACAAATGCAAAAATAAAAAAAATAACCTTATGAACGCATTCACATCTTATTCAAATACACGTACTTATTTAGCAATTTTAGCAACGATGTAACAAGGATAAAAGTCACAGATAAGACATTAAATTATGTTAATTAGGTTTTTACATGTTTGACATTACTCTTTAATCTATGGTTTGTTTCTGTCCTTTTTCTTCCACTAATTTAATGGCTTATCTGTGACTTTTATCCTTGATACATCGTTGCTAAATTTGCTAAATACGCGTATTTGAATAAGATGTCAATGCGTTCATAAGGTAATTTTTTTTTATTCTGACATTTGTGACATCGTAAATAAATATGGCACTTATTTCTGTCCCTTTGCTTTCCAAAGCGGTGGAAAAGAATAGGCCTAACTTAAAATTAGGAATTTTAGCTGGTCTGCAGAATCAAGTCCAATGTAGGAAAGCTCGACCTAGTGAGTCCTACCCCCCTAGCCAAGTGGCATTGCACAATCTAATCGAGTTTTCTTTTAGATTGACATGTATGGGATTGACATTAGCGTTAGCGCTCGTTGGCAAGTGCTTATGTCAACCCCAGGTAGGCAGAGGTATTCGATTTCTGGATATATATAATAATATGCACTTTTCACGAGATATTCGTTGGACCCCTAAACGTGGTAGGTGGTGAGTCCATCGCCAGACCGGGTCTTTTACACATGTCTCAAAATTAATACTGGGACCTGCGGGTTTCCTCACGATGTTTTCCTTCGCCGTCGAGCAAGTGATAAATATGTACCTACGTAAGTTTTAATAAACCCATTGGTACATGCCAGGATTCAAACCCGAGCCTCATTGATTTTCATAATATGAAGCAGGCTCTTTAACCTATCATTGCTATTCTGCTGAATTATTTTGAACACACTTCCATGATTGTGTAACTGTAAATATTTCAGATGTTTAGGCGAATTTTTAGTGTAAGATTTACACTTTAAGTACTAAATGATTTAGAAATTGACATCGAAGTTTGAAGAATACTTACGTAAGTACCTATTTGTCACTGAGTAAGACTTTCTTTTTTATTTTTATTTAGGGTTTAACAGGACCTAAGGGTGATAAAGGTTCAAAAGGATCAAAAGGTCAATCCATACAAGGAGATAAAGGGGACCGAGGTGATCAAGGTCCGAGAGGCCCTACTTGCCCTCCGGTTACTTTACCATCATTTGGAAACAAAGGTGTGATCAAAGGAATTCAAGGTGATATGGGACCAAAAGGTGAAAAAGGAGAACCAGGAAGAATGGGTGAAAGAGGTGACACTGGATCGATGGGTGAACCTGGTTTGGCAGGCCAAATGGGTATGAAAGGAGAAAAGGGAATAAGAGGAAATCCTGGTGAAAGAGTAAGTACATATTGAGAATAAATGAATCAATTAACAAAAATATATATTCCGACAAAATTTATTCAGAAGTAGTTATGTCATGAACATTATGAACACTAATACATTTCTTAAATTTATGTTGCAATAATAAAAATACATGCAAAATATCCACAACAGGCTTCGTCAATTCCGACAAAATAATATATATTAATTTATAGGGTCGCGATGGGATGTACGGTGCTCCAGGACCAATGGGACAGAAAGGAGACAGGGGCAACGATGGTTTGTCTGGACTTCCTGGAAGACCAGGAAGTAAAGGAGAACCTGGAAGAGATGGTGCTCCAGGTCCGAGAGGTCTAAAAGGCATACCTGGGCCAGCGGGTGGCCGAACTGGATCAAGAGGGCCACCGGGCCCAATAGGTCCTAGAGGTTATGATGGGCCTGCTGGACCTAAAGGAACAGACGGAAAACCCGGGGAATTTGGGCAACCAGGACCAATGGGTCCACCTGGTGGTCAGGGGGAACCCGGCACTCCTGGAGTTGAAGGACCCGCTGGGTTCAAAGGCGAGAAAGGAGAGCCCGGTTTAAGTGGATTACCGGGTGGCATAGGACCTCGTGGTTACGATGGACCAGTTGGACCTCAAGGGCCTAGAGGTCCTAAAGGGGAAGATGGCATCTCTATACCTGTAAGTGCTCTACACTATAAATTTATTTATTTCTAAATAGGTACAAATTAATTGGAATGGTGATATATTATAGGTGTTATTTAAATGGTTAGCATAGTGTTCGTATTTTTGTGAGCAGAAATAGCTAATTGGCCAGCAAACATTCCAAAATCAATCAGCAATTTATGTCATTCTGGATGGCTGTAATTATTTTTGTACAGCATAATAATTATTTAAGCTGCAATGAGCTGCTCATGTTTAATAAAATTTTGGTAAGCACTCAGAGGAAAAGCGAAAAAATTTATTTTGAGCTGCATATAAAAGTAGCAAAAATACTTTACTTGTCATGCGCAAAATGGGCGAATTCCTTACAAAGATTTTTGAGAAAGATTTATAGGAAGGACTCTAGATTATGCAACTTCAATTTAGGGGAGGGGGAAGGGGAGAGAGGGGAGAGTTATAATCCCCTAACCACTTTTTTTAGTTTTGGAGAAATTAAAAAACCAAAAAATTGGTTTATGTTATCATAACTTAGATACAACCTTTCGTATTCTGCCTTAGACAAGTGACCAGGGGCCAATTCGGTTGTGGCACTTCGCCGGCCGCTGCCGCGGCACGCTCGCTTGGCTTGTGCGTTTTGGTTACAAGAAAAACCTTACCTAACCCACGTGTCACGCGCCTGCTCTTACTCCGCCCACTTTTAAAGTAGATTGTCGATTTTTCACCAAAAACGCAATCCAATTAGTTACTTTGCTCACCATGTTTTAAATATGCATACTAATCAAATACACTGCTTAAAGACATGTTTTCTCTACTGATCAATCATGGAATCTTGCTGACCAAGTAGTTATTTTGCGGAATAAGTAGTTATTTTGTGGACTGAATGTTTATTATGCAAAACACATGTTCTTGTAAGCTACCTATTTATGATTTAATTTTTGACCATTAGCAAAATTATTTGCGGAAAAAGGATTGCCATTGCCATGCCAGATTTTTTTAATTACAAACAAAATATTTGTATGCCGACCAAATTATTTAATGAACATTTAATTACTACTCATATTTTATCATTTAAGGGTGAAAAGGGAAATACCGGTTCATCGGGTTATTCTGGAGAAAAAGGACAAAAAGGTGAAAGGGGTTATCAGGGATTACGAGGTGTTCCAGGAAATTCAACTTTAGGAACTCCAGGAATCCCTGGAGAAATGGGACCCCCTGGTGAGAAAGGCGACAAAGGCAGCCCAGGTTTTAACGGTATACCAGGCAGTCCGGGGAACAAAGGAGATATTGGCGGTCGATGTAACGATTGTTCGCCTGGAGGTCCCGGGGCTAAAGGTGATCGAGGCTCAGATGGAAATCCCGGAGAAAGAGGAGAACGTGGGCCACCTGGTGCAGTCGGAATCCCTGGTGAACGTGGAATGGATGGCGCCCATGGTCTATCTGGCACTTCAGGAGCTCCGGTATGTATTGTGTTTTCTAGCGCCTTGGTGATATATGAAATATATTATACACATACCAACATTTGAATAAAGTACCTGTACCTAAATTAAATAATTTTATGTTTAAGAAAAAACCCATAGTAAATTATATACACTGATCGAAAACATAAACATACTT
Source organism: Ethmia dodecea (assembly GCA_963855545.1). Taxonomy (NCBI): domain Eukaryota; kingdom Metazoa; phylum Arthropoda; class Insecta; order Lepidoptera; family Depressariidae; genus Ethmia; species Ethmia dodecea. Next base: position 10,042,515 of record OY979437.1, on the reverse strand, counting down.
TTAATTTCCAAGAAAAAATATTTTGCTACGTGTTTTTTTTAACTAAAATTTAAACATTTAGATTCGACTTTTTAATTTCTTAACAGGGTGAACGAGGTGATGATGGACCAATGGGTCCACCAGGTGAAAAAGGGGCCGATGCTATCATTCCCTCAAATCTAATTAAAGGGCCTCCAGGAGAAAGAGGACTGCCAGGTGAAAGAGGGTTCCCAGGCCCTAAAGGAGAAAGAGGTCGTGATGGTTCCAAAGGGGACCAAGGCCAAATTGGTATGCCTGGTCAAACTGGTGATCGAGGTTTCCGGGGTCCTCCTGGTGAAGATGGAATCCCCGGAAGTGATGGTGCACCGGGTCTCCCCGGAAAAGACGGTATTACTATCAGAGGTGAAAAGGGCCAACCAGGAGATTCGGGACTGAAAGGAGATAAAGGTTTCCCTGGTAAGCCGGGAGTAAAAGGTGAAACTGGATACTGCCCTGCTAATCTTAAAGAACTGACAAGAGGTGAAAAGGGCGCTAAAGGAGATACGGGACCACAAGGTCCTGAAGGTAATTTTATTTTAATATTTATGTGCAAATCTTACGATGTGCAGGTGTGCAATTATAATCTATGGATAGTCCATGCATGCACAGGCATGCATGCATGGTCTGAAAAGAAATAATTTTTATTTATTTATTTCATTAATTTATTTTATTCGTAATACTTACCATGACATCAATTAGAAAATCTCAATAATTTAATAAATGAGTACTATTTATTTATTAAAATTATTGTACACTACTAATAAAATACCATTGCTAATTTTTTCTATATTTGCATTTTCACTAGGTGAGCCTGGTGAAAAAGGAGACAGAGGTATGTCCGGACGACAAGGAGATAAGGGTGACATGGGGCTACCTGGACTTCAAGGGCCAGTTGGTCCACGCGGTCTTCCAGGCCCTCGAGGAGAAAAGGGCGGTATGGGGTCAATGGGCTTCCCAGGCACTCCTGGAGCAACAGGACCTAGGGGATTTCCGGGAATACCAGGCCTAAAAGGAGATAAAGGTGAATTTGGACCTTCAATGCCTGGACCTCCTGGACCACCTGGATTAACAGGGCGAAAGGGTGAACAAGGCGTAAGAGGATTCGCTGGAACGCCAGGTAATGATGGCCCACCCGGTGCTCAAGGTTTACCAGGAGAAAAAGGAGACCAAGGATATCCAGGACGTCCTGGTCCGCCAGGATTTGCAGGCCAAAAAGGAGAGTCGGGTCCCGTTGGTCCTCCGGGAGTACCTGGCACACCAGGAATGCCCGGACGTGATGGACCAAAAGGTCAACAGGGATATCCCGGCGTATCAGGTAAACCGGGAGTAATTGGCCTGCCGGGACAAAAGGGAGAGCAAGGAATGCAAGGGCCCGATGGCCCTAAGGGATTCCCTGGGACAAGAGGGCGGCCAGGATTTCAGGGCGTAGCGGGTGCAGATGGAATTCCTGGCGAAAAGGGAGACAAAGGGGAAATTGGTTACGCTGGTATACCAGGCGAACCGGGTGTTCCTGGACCCTTGGGTCCAGTTGGGGCACCGGGTCCGAAAGGAGATCAAGGTTTCGAAGGTCCTCCAGGATCACCAGGTAGAATGGGTCCATCTGGTGACAAAGGTGACAGAGGTTTTCCAGGAAATATAGGATTTAAAGGAGAACCTGGCTTATCATCTGACAAGGGCCAAAAGGGAGAGCCTGGCATGCCTGGAATTAGAGGTTTAGATGGATCACCCGGTAGAGAAGGAGAAAGGGGTGAGAAAGGAGATGCTGGTTTGCCTGGGTTTGGTGTACAAGGGCCTGCTGGTCAAAAAGGTGATATCGGATTACCGGGAATGGATGGTATTCCTGGTCAACCAGGTGAAAAAGGTGAAAGAGGCTATCAAGGGTTCCAAGGACCTAAAGGAGATCAGGGTCGTATAGGGGAGGCTGGGCAGCCGGGCGCCCCTGGGATGGATGGTATGCCAGGACAACAAGGCGAGATAGGATTGCCTGGACCCTTCGGAGCTAAGGGTGATAAGGGTGACCTCGGATTTCCTGGAAGAGATGGAATTGATGGACTTAAAGGAGACCAGGGACCTGTTGGTCCACCAGGACTAATAGGTCCAATTGGTTACCCGGGTCCCAAAGGTGATAGAGGTCCTCCTGGACCATCCATTGATGTTAAAGGTGAAAGGGGGGACATTGGTCCGCAGGGAATTCCAGGAGCTCCAGGACAAAAAGGAGAGAGAGGCAGTGATGGAGCTCAAGGATTGGAAGGAGAAAAAGGTGATCGTGGCTCTACTGGACAAAAAGGAGAAATGGGTCGCATGGGTTTCATGGGACAAAAAGGTAATATTTTTACAATTATAGTACCTTATTTATTTGTTGACAACATCCTGAAATTTTGTATTTTGTCAATTGTATTATGATCTTGGCCAACTATAAACCACTATATCCCTTTAATAAACCAAATCAATTTGCTCATCACGAAACAAGTTGAAATTTAAGTAAACATGTCTAAGTTCTTTTCGCAAAGCTACTGCAGTATCGTGATTTATATTATTTTTCACTTCTCATGCTCTAAAAGTACGCCAATATAGCCCTACGAAGCGGGACTCAAGTGACCACTTTAGTCCCTAGGGAGTAAAAAGTAATTAGTTTTTTTTCCTTAATGAGATGTAGACAAACTCAAACAGCCAGTAAATATCTGTAGAGTGTAGACCATCTTCATTGCGAAAATGTTGAGAGTTTTAGTTTCATGTTTTTTCCGCATAGAAGGTGGCGCCATGTGTTTTAAAAGAGACTATTCTATCTATTTTTATACCATCTATTCGAAAAGTGACGTTTTGCTCCTCAATAACAGGGAGCAAAGTAAGTCCTTTCCTATAGGATTTTAATAAGTGCGAATAAAAGTGTTTTGAATTTGGAATTAAAAATATCCCCCAACATTCTTAGCCAAAGAGATTAACAAAATAAGTTTCCATTTAAGGTTGGCGCCACTTTAGCTTAAGTACTATAACAAAACTGAAAAATGGAACTAAAGTTTTGTATATACAAGGTGACTTTTTTACCGTCTGGAAAAAAATGTGGTGTGGTAGGTAAGTGTAATAGATTCATTTGGCAATGTTACTTAAAAAAATTTTTTTTATTTACAAAAATTTTTTTTCTCGCCTAGACTAATATACATTACTCAATTGTAGTCAGTAATACACACTGAGTTATTTGAAATAGTATTTTAAAAATAAACAGGCTCGTAGCTTCCATTCATGCGCAATCTACCTACAACCGCCAGCTGCGCGTAGTACTGTGCGTAGTTTTCTAGATTTTGTAAATTGCACTAAACATGACTATATTTAACAATTAATCTCGTGTATAACTTCGGCTCTAAATACCTTATACGTCATATTTTTTTCCAGACGGTAAAAAAAATCATCCAGTATAATATAATATAATATAATACAAAACTTTAGTTCCATTTTTCACCGCATTAGGCTGACAAGGCTGAATGGCGCTCGATGGTTGTGCCACACTGTCAGAAAAATTGCTGAGGCAATGCGCGCTCTTTCGTACTTATCTATTTTTCACAATTCACATTTTTTTACGCCAAATTTTCGAATTCCAACGTCAAATTGTTTATGTATTATATATTTTAAAATGAATTAAAGTAAAGTCTGGCCACGCTAACTCTGCAGAAGTAAAAAAAATGTGGAAATAAAAAAACTGCACATGGTAATACTGTCTATACTACAGAAAACGTATTTGATACTTGTATTTCTTGTGTACCCATACCACCTATTGCAAACCATAAATAAAGGAGACGTTCGATTTTGGGCCTGCACATTGTACACCAGCGTAAAAAAATAGAGAAAAATGTAGTGATTAACAGAAAAATATTTTAAAAAATCATTTCCATCTATTTAACTTGCACAAAAGTAATTAAACTTCAATGGATCTGCATGAAATCATATTGAAATAATACTATTTCTAACTTCTTAAGCCCAATTTCCATGTTATTGTGAATTAGTCCGACAAACATCAAATTAATGTCAATTTTCATTTTACCGGTCAGGTCGCAATTCTTTTTTCGGTCGCCGCGATGCTAGTTTAATGAAAATTAAAGTTTATTGTACAACAAAACTAGACAAATATGAGAAAGATCATGAATAAAACTATTGTTATTTTATTTATATTTATCTAAAAAACTGGTGTACATGGTGCAGGCCCAGTCTCCATACATTCATGAAATGTCTCCTTTGAAATAAGAAAAATATAGTGTTTTGATATATGAAGTGGGAATACGGGAATAAAATGCAGCCTATGTTACTCAGGGATATTCTAGCATTCAATTGGTAAGAGAATTAAAAAAATAGCTCGATTACTTTTGAGTTTATTCGTAAAAAATCTTTTCTATTTATAATTGGTTGTTTAGCAGCTAGCTTTTCCATCATGGTTTGCAGTTGCTGACAATATACATCTGCCGTAATCGTCTGGCCAGATATAAGTAAGCTGTATTGAACGACACCTTCACTAGTCCACCAAACACTCACAAGTATTTTTTTTGGCACCTGGAATAAAAGCAAATAATAAGAACCTTTTTAGATTTTACTGTAGATTCAAAGTGAGTGATTCTGACACCTAACCACATCACCGCAATTTTCAATGTTTTGATTTATTTACTTTTAAATTAAACTTTTATTGCCGCCGCAGTGTTTGACATAGTAAAATATAATAATTAATATGAAATTTTCAAATTGACCGAATATCAATAATGTATCAAAATTATTCAATCTACTTAGTTGTCAACTCTTCTATAACTTGTAAACATAGTATTTTTCTGCTAAGGATCACATCTTGTTCTTCTCTCACATCATTGAATTTACGTATCATATTAAACAGTGTAAGTCTCCATAAAGTGCACATATGAAAATGGGTGAAACTAGACACATTTTTATCGACGGAAAAAATGTTTAAAAAAATCAGAGATTTTATTTTTTTATATTTTATAGATATTTTTTTCTTCTGATTACTTACTGTTGACTTTATGTAAAAAAGACGTTATAACTTTTAAACTATGAAGTATATCGTGGTAAAATAAAAACAGTAATGATGTCAAATAACAGAAGATACTAATAAAATAAAACCCAAAAAACGGTACAAAGAAATAATAAAATGGGACAATCTAGAACGAAGCGTTAAGCGCGTCACACACGGTGAAGATAATATAAAATATATATTATCTTAGAGCATATTTTAGAATATCGCTCACCATGGAAATCCTATAAACCATCACACACGACGAAGTTAATATATATTTTATCTTCAGTACGTTTATACGCAAATATGGAAATATATATTTCGTATCTTAAGATAAAATATTATAGCATCTGCACCGTGTGTGACGCGCTTTAAATGGTGCACCCGGAATGACTTAGTTCAAACACTCATATTAAACGTTGTGATATGGATAAAGATAAGGAATTTTTGTTTTTTGAAAAGTAATACGAAGGAGAATAACATAAAGTAATAAAAACTACATATAATACGGGCATTATTAAGAGAAATTTGATAATTAATTAAAAAAACACGAATAAAAATACAGATTTTCCTCAAAAAGTCCCTTTTTATTGTTTCTTGGTACCGCTTTTTGGGTATTTTTTTATTTTATTATTATTGTTGGGAACTCGCCCTAATCGGTTACCATGGTGTTATGTTGTTTATGTCAATGAAAAAATATATAATTTTATAGCTATAGAAGTATATAAAAATAATATAATCTCACGCCTTTTTGTCCCCGAAGGGGTAGGCAGAGGTATTCCATTACTGGATATACCCACATTTCACGAGATATATTGGACCCCTAAACGTGATAGGTGGTGAGCCCATCGCCGGACCGGGTCTGTTTACACATGTCTCAGAATTAATTCTGAGACCTGCGGGTTTCCTCACGATGTTTTTCCTTCACCGTCGAGCTAGTGATAAATATGTACGTAAGTTTTTGAAAAACTCATTGGTACATGCCAGGATTTGAACCCGAGCCTCACTGATTTTCGGCCGGCTCTTTAACCGTCCGGGCTATCACTGCTCATAGAAGTATGGCCTTTTAATTTCTATTCTCTTTAAGTATTTTCTGTTATTTAACATCATAACTGTTTTTATTTTATCACAATATACTTCTTAGTTAAAAAGTTATAAAGTTTTATTTACATGGGTGCTTCTTCGAGAAAGGCATTCTTTGGTGATTTGCGTGGCAATTTTCAAATTAAATATATATTATTATTTAACATCTGTATCTTAAAATATACGTAAAAGTAATAAATTTTTTAGAAGAGGCACCTCAGAGAGCAATATACTTACAGAGATAATCAAGGTCAAAAAATTGGAGGCCATGCAAATCACAAAACACTCCACGAAAATCATTTTTTTTTTAATTTTACTTTCTTAATTAAGATATTGGGCTCGATTCTGCTTTACAGCGACTACAATTATTTTAGTTTAGTCCTGTCACTTTCTTACTCCTAGAAAAAAAAAGAGGAGATATTTAGTCCTGTCAAATTAAAATTAGTGTTGTCAACTAAGGCGTGTTTGGAAATTTTAGCGACTATGTAACAAGGTCATGGATAAACGTGACAGATAAGCACGTTCATAAGGTTTAAATTAGTTGGTTTTTACATGTTTGACATCACTCTTCAATCTATGGTTTGTTTCTGTCCTTTTTCTTCCGTATTCTATGGAGAAGGTTAGGCTAACATAAAATTAGGAATTTTAGCTGGTCTATAGTATCGAGTCCAGTATGTTATTTCATATTTAAAAGAAGTTAGAGTTATCAGGTAAAAGAATAGGTGAGTAACTAACACAAAAATCATTTTTAAAGCTTTTATTTATATTAGAATCAGTCAAGTATTATTTGTTTTAGGTAACTTATTCGACTTTTCTCTCGTCTAGCTTTTTGTTCATGAGTACTTAGTATTTTTCCTTCGGCTTTTCTTTTATAATATCTCGCCCGGTTTTTGGCCTTGAACTCTTCATTACTTTTAAGTCTTTTTCTTCTTTCGGATACCTAACTTTTTCTTTTTAATTTTTCCACTCTTGTTCATGGCATTTTTTGTCTAAAAATAATTCATTACAACTTCATTAAACATTAATACAGGTAGCTAATCTGACACTAGTTTTATAATTATTAGGTACTTATAAAATCAGAAACCCATCAACTGTGACATTTTAAGTTTGATTTAAACGAATTTACATTTAACTAAAGCAATAAAACAAATATTATCCTAATACTATTACAAACTAAAAGTTATTTCATTTGCATGGCCAATAATTGATTTACGTGGGTCAAAATTACCACGTAAACCACGCAAATCACGACCACGAAAATCAAAATAAATCGTTTATTCTAAAAATATATAAAAACCCTTAAAGCAAAAAACTGTGTTTTGAATATAAGTTACGTCACCTTATATTTGTTCGCTTCAATATTTTATTTTAAAAATAAATTCACAGACTCCGTAGAAAATTGCACGACTCAAATCAAATTTTTGAAAAACCATACCCACGCAATGAGGTTCTTACCTATTTTTTTTGGAAACTCGACGCGGGTTACACAGCTACTCTGCCCGGCCGTCTCGGAGTGCGACTGGTTGTAACACGAATTAGGATGACGCAACATCATCGGGACGCGAAATTAGGGATGTGCAAGTGAATTTACAATGATCCACGCAAATCAGTAACTACCCCGGGACAGTTACATTTTTACTTTTTTTAGATAATATAATTCTTTTAGAACAACGATATAATTTTTCATAGCATTGTCAACTTATTAGAACTTAGTATTTTTGTTTTGGTAAGCATGTAGCGTTTAGTTTAAAATATATAATTTACTAAGTAACTAGATCGGGGTTTGGGACACTCCACGAAAATCAAAGAATGGGGGTGTTTTTTTTTTATGATATTAAATATAAAGATAATTGAATAATAATCAGTAACCCAGTTAACAGAAGATTAAAGGATTGCTGAAAAAAAAAAGTGGCTTGCTGACTTTTCGATTTCTATTCTTTTAGGGTGATGCCGCTTGAAAAACGTGTCTAAAAGAATGACCCACATAAAGTCAACAGTACGTAATCAAAAAAAAAATATTTATAAAAAAAAAACAGTTTTTTTTTAAATTTTTTCCGTCGATAAAAATGTGTCTAGTTTCACCCATTTTCATGTGTGCACTTTATGGAGACTCACACTGTATAATAAATTCCGCAAGCCACTTATAGGTTTCACCATTATTTTTCTTTAAAATTAGAAAAAAAAACAAATTCGAACGCGATCTGAACTCAACTACCACGAATTTGACTGACAAAAAAAATTGCCAAATGCAAATGTTTTTGGGGTTGCCCGTTTAGTTCATTGCAGAGTTAGCGTAGCCAGACTCTAGCAGTGACTGCAGTGATAGATACACCGGAAAATATTTAAAAAAGAAGCAAACAAATTGCTTTTTTCTCATAGAGAGGTATGAAAAGCAGAGTGTATCATTCGGTCGCAAAATTATTTTTACTTTGGGCTACGTACTTTAAACCCCTCACTTTCTTCATAATTTACGTTCGGGATTCTATCCCAGAATCATTCACGATGTTCGTGATTTAAAAAAACGCCTTCGCCGTAAAAATATAGTTTTGCTCCCTTATGACACAATCTACTATTGTTAATCTGTGACAGATTTAGAAGAAAAAACTGCCCGCGAAAATTTCAGAATTTTTGTTGAGTGTATTTGTTCGGTTTTAAATAAATTTGTACTAAATTGACTATTTTTCTCGCACTCAAAGTGAAAAGTACAGTTTGCACCTCGAGACTAAACGACAACTTAATATACCCTCGGTTTCATTGACTCCCTCGGCCTCGCAAGCTCGGGAGTCAAACCACCTCTGGTATATAATGGCACACCTTGGACACAAGGGATAAAATGTATGAAACAAACGCGTTGCTACGCACACAGTCTAAACTCGTGTAGGTGAACGCGTACCATGCTTGTGTGAGAACGCGTACCATGCTCTGCGCACCGCGTCGTTCGTCTCGTCCTAGCCAGCTGGTGACTGTGAGGTTACCAAGCCCTGGGTGGCGGCACTATTAGCAGAGGCAGGGAGTGGCCATACTGTACACTAGTACTATTTATTATACTGTGATAAGGGCTTCCTTTAGTCCCTCGATATAAAATCACTACATAGTATAAAACAAAGCCGCCTTCGCTGTCCCTAATATATGCTTAAATCTTTAAAACTACGCAACGGATTTTGATGCGGTTTTTTTTTATATATAATAGATAGAGTGATTCAAGAGGAAGGGTTTAGTATTAGGATTGCACCCGTGCGATGCAGAGGCGGGTCGCTAGTATACCTACTATAATAAAATTTAGTTTATCTATACCATTGTTTTTAATACATCCGTAATGAAACTTGACTGTTAATCTTTTAGGAGACAGAGGTCCAGCTGGTCCTTCAGGCATACCTGGTATGACAATTAAAGGAGAAAAAGGATTGCCTGGCTTACACGGAAAACATGGACGCCCTGGATTACCCGGTGCTCCAGGAGAAAAAGGAGATCAAGGGCTTACTGGTCTTCCGGGCAAATCGGGAATTCCTGGTACTCCTGGTCTCCCAGGACCATTAGGCGAAAAAGGTGACCAAGGAGCTGAAGGCATTGCTGGTCCACCTGGATTCGATGGTGCTCCAGGTGTTCCAGGACCTCCTGGTATGGGTGGAGCCAAAGGCGATAAGGGTGACAGAGGTGCTACTGGTTTTGGTTTACCAGGACAGAAAGGTGACCAAGGCCCACAAGGACAACCAGGAGCTCAAGGACAAAAAGGCGACAGAGGAGATCGTGGACTAGATGGACTTAATGGACAGCCAGGCCCAATGGGTCAACCAGGTACAAAGGGCGACCGAGGATTCCCAGGCAGAGTAGGTTTACCGGGTGAGACTGGTTTTAAGGGTGATAAAGGCGAAGCAGCGTCTATAATATATGGCCCAAAGGGAGAACCTGGACCACGCGGACCACCTGGCCTGAATGGAATACCTGGAAGAGATGGAAAACCAGGTGATCCTGGATTGAACGGTGAAATTGGCCCGAAGGGTGACCGGGGCTTCCCAGGTCCATTAGGACCGCCAGGGCCCCCAGGACTAATGGGTCTGCAGGGGTTACAAGGCGAACGTGGAGAAATCGGTCGCACGGGTTTAACTGGTCCTCCTGGAGTACCAGGAGCCTCATGTACAACGACGGATTACTTGACAGGAATACTTTTAGTGCGCCACAGTCAAAGCGAGTTTATTCCCGAATGCGAACCAGGTCATGTTAAGTTATGGGATGGCTACTCACTTCTTTATATAGATGGAAACGAGAAAGCTCATAATCAAGACTTAGGATTCGCTGGATCTTGTGTGAGAAAGTTCAGTACTATGCCTTTCCTCTTCTGTGACCTCAACGATGTTTGTAATTATGCTAGTCGAAATGACAGAAGTTACTGGTTATCTACAAACAAAGCTATACCTATGATGCCAGTTGAAGGAAATGGAATTATACAATATATATCAAGATGTGTCGTATGCGAAGTTCCATCTAACGTAATAGCTGTTCATAGCCAGTCACTGGATGTACCCAATTGTCCGGGAGGTTGGAGTGAATTGTGGATAGGATACAGTTTTATTATGGTGAGTATATGGAACTAAAGACCCTGTCACGAGAAGGTATAAATTATATAAACAAACATTCGGTGGTTTGCAACATTTAGATTCAATTATAAATACTATTTTAGTTATAATTTTTATTTGAGTATGAAGCACATTCTTCAAAACTACAGACCGAATGGTTACAATCCCTAGTCCTTGTACCACAATAGTTGATTGACAGTAGGTACTTTATACCGCTAAAACATAATCCGACTAAGTAAAATTGCATGTTACTTTAGTATTACCTGTATATAAATTGAAATTAATTGGATTTGGTTAACTCATAACTGTCAGTACGTAACTCAGTAGAAGTCCATTGTTTACTAAATTAGAACATTGTTTACTAAATTTATACCTTCTCGTGACGGGGACTTTAGGTAAATGTACTTAGTTAAGCTTTGGTTTCCTAGGATAGCGGTACCGTTATATAGCGGCCGTAATACAGCGGTGAATGACGTCATGAGAACGTTGACTATGTAATTAAAATGACACAGTTTCCTAGAGAGGGTATTTGACACCGTAAAAAAGCGGTGCCGCCATTAGCATGACGGCCGTCTCGTCGGTGTTGGATGGTTCGTGAACGTTTTTCTCGATACCGGTGAAGCTATTTTTCTAATTATATTAACGTATTTGTGTTTTTTTGACCGGAACGACGTATAAAATTAGTTCCAACTCCAACCGGAGCCGCGAGAACGACGAAATTTTAATAGATTTCATACGAAATCTCAAATGCAGTGTAGTGAAAGAATTTTTTTAATCAGCCAAGTAGTTTTTGAGTAGTTACCAACACCGTTAGTGCTATAATATAATAGCGGTTCCGCGCGGTTTCACCCGCGTAGTTTTCGTTCCCGTGGGAATACGGGAATAAAATATAGCCTATGTTACTCAGGGATATTCTAACTTTCCATTGGTGAAAGAATTTTTAAAATCGATGCAGTAATTTTTGAGTTTATTCGTAACAAAACAAACGTACAAAAATTCTAATCTTTCCTAATTATAGTATTAGTATAGATTAGTGTAGATATCTATGTGATAAAAGACAAAAATAAACTTAGCGGCTGCACGGACTTAGATGAAATTTGGTAGGTAGATAAAAATAACGCGAACGAAGTAGCGGGCAACATTTTAAAACAACAGAAATGCAAAAATTTGCTAAGATCGAAAAAAATATATAAACTTTGAAAGGCTAAATCTCGGAAACTATTGGGTGTACAGAGACAGTTTTAGCATCATATTTTAGTTAATTTAGTCTACTTTAAAAACGTCCTAAAAAGTTTTTTCAAAAACTACTCCTTTAGGGTTATAATCGCGAAATGTAAAAAAAAAACATTTTTTCAAGGTTTTTTCGATTTTTGACAAAGTTGCGTTCGGCGCTCGAGGTCACAAACTTGGATTATACATTAGGCCAACATCATAAACAAGTCTGCAAAAATCAGAACTACCGGATTTGACGCATGCGGTAATGTATAAATTTACTGGACTATAGGTAACAAAGATAAAATTTAAATAAATATTAACCTAGCATCGGTGTGCGCCGCGCAATAAAATCATTGAAATCTAATTATTAACATTCGAGAAATCTATTTAGGTACACACATACTTAGTTTTATCATGTTACTTTAATACCATAGACTTTTGTGTTATAAGTATTTTTTTCTGTAATCTTTTGCTCATTATTTTTGAAGTTTTTAAAATTGCTCAGTAGCTTCAGAGTTAAATAAACTACCTACCTACCTACAATCCGAAAATGTGTATCAAAATACGAAACGAAAGCTTCCGATCTGTCATAGGCATAGCTAGTTCGTTTTTTTTTATCCCTAGATACGCCAATGAACTCGGGTATGAAACGATTATTAATTGAAAAACGTTACACGGCATCCTAGAAAAAAAGTTTTTGTGTTTATATATGACTTTGTAAAATTTTTCGATACTTAGGATTTAGCTCTAATAATTTGCGACTATTTTGGAAGTCTCAAACATTTATCAATGGTTTCCGGACATAATATAGCTGCAGAAAGATTCAAATCCCCTTTTACTTTCTAAAAAAACTTGATTCTCCAATGGTGAGTTGAGTTGAGTTGATGGCCTTAACTAAACTTTAGGTAGGACTGCCAAAAACAACTAGATGAACCCATTATTTTATTTATATTTTCTAGCACACCGGAGCCGGAGCTCAGGGAGGTGGCCAGGCGCTTGCTAGTCCTGGTTCATGCTTAGAAGATTTCCGTGCTGCGCCATTTATCGAGTGTAACGGAGAAGGTGGTACATGTCACCATTTTGCCAACAAGCTCAGCTTTTGGCTTACTACTATCGAAGACAGTAAACAATTCTCAAAACCCGAAAGAGAAACTATGAAATCAGGACGACTATACGAGCGCGTGTCACGATGCGCTGTTTGTATTAAGAACACTACATAGCGAATATTTAAGGAATAATTATAGGTAGGTACCTACTCGCAATAGCGGAAATTGTACAGAACATTTTAAATTCTGAAACGTTAAAAAATACTTACGATAGTTGACAAGTTAACAGTGAATGTCCAATAGTATGGAATAATTAAGGATAGAATCAAGAATGCAAACGAATGATATAACACAAAAAAAAATCAAATTTCACGTTTCTACCATCATCACTTTTTAATTGTAGAAACAAAGCTTATGACATAATTTTTTAACATTGGATCGCCTAGGTATTTCATCAGTAGTAAAAAATAATATACTTACCTACCTAACTACAGTTAGGAACATTGTGTACTTAGTGGGCTACTCTCTACAAAATACCTACTATATGTATATGATGGCCCTAATCAAATAATATGTCCAATAATCTGAGTTGATAAACACTGATCTGTAAACTGTAACACAAAAGTATTCCATTTTCATCATATTATTATTAAATTAATGATTGTATTTATGTTATTAGGGTTTCCTTATTTCATAATAAATATACACCAAAGTTACTTAAAAGATAAGGTTTTCTAATTTATATTTTTAAAATGTCAATATGATTATGTATATAAATAATAACCAAGTGACTTGCTAAATATTTTGGTACACTAGTCAAATAAAAAAACTGTAAGTAACACATTTTGTGATGTTTTTGATAAAATAATGAAAGGCTACACTACTAGACTATCTTTTTAGTTGGCTCTACTTTAGTAAACAGATACCTACATAAATTATCAGTAAGATACACCAATCCTCCTCACTAATCGTTAAAATAGATTCCCATTTTACTTAGCTCATGCAAATTAACAGATTATAAAAAATCTGGTTATTTTGGTTATTTTAATATTAAGCTTGTGATAATTGTGTGCTTAATTGTTGTATATATATATATATATATATACATATCGCTATATTAACATTTAAATTCTCGCAGAGACATTTCCTCGTTGATGTGCCTTAATTCTAAAATGCGGTTTACCAGATTTTAAACAAAATGTTTAGTAGGTCGTTTCACTTTATAAGCCTATAAATAAAGTGATGTGGAAGTCATGTGTCAATGTAAAAATTGTGTGAGCACTGCCAATGTAGATAATGTTTCATAAGTAGTTAAACTATTATTATTGTAAGAACTCATACATAAATAAAGAAAAACTTATAAAGTTCCCCTTTTTTATTAAATCTAGACAAGCAGCAGCGTGTCAAATCAAGCCTATCAGACAAAATTTAGTGAATATAAGTACAGTGAATTTATAAGATTTAAAAAAAAACCAATCAGTCGATTTTATTTACTAAGCGCCTATCAAAATTATAAGGGCCATAAAACAATACAGCGTAAGCGCAGGATACAAGAATCCCTTTTCCCTACATACTATAATAAAAAAAATACTAGTAAGTAAGAAATTTCACGATTGATTCCCATCTATATAAGTAGATCCACTCCACAGATGTACTCTCAAATACCCTTAAACAAGCGCCTTTAAATAATTTAATCTCTAGACAGCGACAGCCTGTATTACAGGAACTGTAATCACTGCGACTATAATATATGCCCGTCCAGTAACACCCCGAACACCCCTTACTGTCACATTGTAACTGGTTGGGAAAAATATTTAGTGTTAACAACAGTTCAAATATCTCTACACCAGATTTAACATCTAAAACCACCAGAAAACGACCCTATTCTCAGAGCCGCTAAGGAAATAATAGTACCTACATTAAGGTACAAGTGTGTAATGTTGGTGATTACTGCTGAGGCGCCATTGAGACCCGAGCCCTTAGGCGAGGAACGGAACGGAAACTCACGTGGTCAAATATAAAATTCCTTAAAATACAGAAATTTGGTGAATTTTACCCATTATTCTGCATTAATTAGGACTTGAAATGGAAACAGTATATTAATTTTGTTGTAATAAAAAACATTAATGCACGACAATTCCCGAACAGGGTCGCCAGCCTCCGCCAAAGCGTTGCCGCGAGAAACAAAGTTAGGCGAGGTTGCACGACAACTTCCGAAATCAGTTTCGGTTTCGGCAAAAGCTTCGGCTAATTTTGGCCGAAACCGATACTGCAGCCGAAACTTGATTTTTAGCCGAAACTCGGCCGAAACCGAACTTTCGGTCGGACACTATATGTATAATACATAAATGAATGAGGTTTCTTTTTTTTTTTGGGTGTCGCGGATGGCGTTTTAGCCACGTACAAAATGGGGAATTTGAAGTTTTTATAGATAAAACAAAAGTTATATTTGAGTGAAAGTTTTGTTTAGAGTCTGGCCACTCTAACTCTGCAAAGTAAAAAAAAAATTAGAAATAAAAAAAACTGCACGTGGTAATACTGTCTATACTACAGAAAACGTATTTGATACTTGTATTATTTGTGTACCCATACCTACCTATTGCAAACCATAAATAAATTTAAAATAAAAAAAAATATAGTGTTTAGATAAATGAAGTGCGAAAACGGAAATAAAATGAAGCCTATGTTACTCAGGGATATTCTAGCTTTCCATTGGTGAGAGAACAAAAAAAAAATGCTTTATTAGTTTTTGAGTTTATTCGTAACAAAGATACAAAAATATAAATCTTTCCTATTTATAGTTGGTTGTTTAGCAGCTAGCTTTTCCATCATGGTTTGCAGTTGTTAACAATATACACAGATCTGCCCTAATTGTCTGGCCAGATTTAAGAAAGCAGCAGTGAACGACACCTTCACTAGTCCACCAAACGCTCACAAGTAATGTTTTTGCCACCTGGAATAAAAGCAAATAATAAGAGAACCTTTTTAGATTTTACTGTAGATTCAAAGTGAGTGATTCTGACACCTAACCGCATCACCGCAATGTTCAATGTTTTGATTTATTTACTTTTAAATTAAACTTTTATTGCCGCCGGAGCGTTTGACATAGTAAAATATAATAATGAATATGAAACTTTCAAGTCTGGCTACGCTAACAGCAATGGAATAAAAGGGCACCCCAAAAACATTTGTATATGGCAATTTTTTTTGTCAGTCAAATTCGAGGTACCTAGTTGAGTTGTCAGATCGAGTTCGAATTTTTTGTTTTTTCTAATTTTAAAGAAAAATATGGGTGAAACCTATAAGAAGTGGCGTGCGGTATTTATTATATAATATGATACGTAAATTCAATGATGTGAGAGAAGAACAAGATAATATGATCCTTAGCAGAAAAAGACAATGTTTACAATATATAGAAGAGTTGACGAGTAAGTAGAGTGAATGATTTTGATACATTATTGATATTCAGTCACTTTGAAAGTTTCATATTAATTATTATATTTTGCTACATCAAGCGCCCCAGCTATGAAAGTTTAGTTAAAAAGTAAATAAATCAAAACATTGTAGTGATGCAGTTAGGTGTCAGAATCACTCACTTTGAATCTACAGTAAAATCTAAAAAGGTTCTTATTATTTGCTTTTATTCCAGGTGGCAAAAAATTACTTGTGAGCGTTTGGTGGACTAGTGAAGGTGTCGTTCACTACAGCTTTCTTAAATCTGGCCAGACGATTACGGCAGATGTATATTGTCAGCAACTGCAAACCATGATGGAAAAACTAGCTGCTAAACAACCGAGGCTGGTCAATCGCTCTAGGCCATTGCTGCTTCAGGACAACCACGCTAGACCACACACTGCACAACAGACGGCTACCAAATTAGAGTAGCTCCAATAGGAATGTCTAAGACATCCACCTAGGGAATGCAATCTCGTTCTCGCGAGATCTCGTTTTTGCAAGATCTCGGCCTTTTTTAGCGAGATTGATCTCGGACGAAAAAAGGGCGAGATCTCGCGAGTTTAACGAGATTGCACTCGAGCCTAAAATCTAATGAGTAGATGTAGTTTTCCGCTTTCGTAGAGGCCAAATTAGACTGAAAGTCCTGTTGAGACAGTGTAGGCTGGTGTTGTTAAGCTTTCAACGTTGTCTGTCAGGTGGTGAAGCTACTCGGGTTTAAGTAAAACAAGAATGAAATAGTCGTTTATAAAACAGTAGTTTCAGTAAAAAAAATCTAATACGTAGATATAGTTTTATTTAATTAAGAATAATACCTCAGTTTAAAAGTCAACTCAACTTAGATGAGAAGTTTTTTTTTTGACTTCTCGTTGTTTTGTTTGTTATAAAAGAACTGTTTTATTACTAAAAGATTTTTATTGAAATTAGGAGAAGATGAAAAGATATGATATTAGAAGACTGCTTGTTTTTTCATTTGTTATTTGATAGATACGTACGTCAAAGTTTACTACTTAGAAGTTGATTAAAAAATTATAGATAGATACGTCAAATAATGTTTGATGCATAAGAGTCTATTGAAGAAATTAGTTAAAATAAATGTTTATCTTATAATACTAATACATTTTTTATCCTAAGTTATTCAAATATTGTGATTTTTTGCAAGAAAACACAAAAAACTGCCAATCTCGCGAGATCTCGAAATGTGCGAGATCTCGAAATGTGCGAGATCATAAACTCGCGAGATCTCGCTTGAGCCACAATCTCGCGAGATTTGCATTCCCTATTATCCACCGTACTCTCCGGACCTTGCTCCAACAGATAACCAAATTTTTTAGTGCAAAAGTGCATAGATAGCAATGGTGCATACTTTGATTAAATAAATATATTATATTAAAAAAAATCCTTTTTATTTACATAACGCCAATTTCATATGTAAGAACCTAATATTTGTATTAAAACAATTCGTCATTATTTATTTTTAATTGTCCTTGAGTAATTCTAGAGATATTCTTAACGTACAGAATGACATTTTATTATTAGTTGTATTATTTTAGTAGTCACGGTCAAGGAAGTATTCATATATACTAATACTAAACTGGTCTGTGCTAATACTATAAAGAGGAAAGATTTGTATTTTTGTATCTTTGTAACGAATAAAGTCAAAAACTAATAGAGCTATTTTTTAAAATCTTTTACTAATGAAAAGCTAGAATATCCTTGAGTAACATAGACTGTATTTTATTCCCATATTCCCACTATATATATCTAAACACTACCTACCTATATGTATATTTTTTTTATTTCAAATTTATGGTTTGCAATAGGTGGTATGAGTACACAAGAAATGCAAGTATCAAATACGTTTTCCGTAGTATAGACAGTATAACCATGTGCAGTTTTTCATTTCCACATTTTTTTTACTTCTGCAGAGTTAGCGTGGCCAGACCACAGAACACTATTACTCTATATGCAAATGTTTTTGGGGTTGCCCGTTTATTCCATTGCAGAGTTAGCTTATCACGTACAAGTTGAAATTATGTAATAGGATTACCTATGAAAAATTGGAGATTTTATAACCAGCATTTTCAGATTTAATTATCTGTGGATTGGCGCGCAATTTGAAATTCAACTAAATTTTATTCGAAAGCTAAGTTATTCTGATTTCAAATTCAGTCATTTCTTTTTAGACAGTGTTTTGTTTTTGTGTAGATTTTTGGTGCACAAAATGAGCAAGCAATAGGTATATTAATTTATAATATTTATTTAGATTAATATTTTAAACACGATCTTTTTTGTATCGAACTTTTTTAAGAACAAAGCAACTCGACCAAAGAGATAAAAATATATTAGGGCATAGAGGGGACAAAGCGAGGAAAATTTTTAGCCAAAAGTTATTCCAAGTGGAATAAGTCTAGTACAATTTCGACCGAATGACAGATCGCGTTCATACTAACTGACATGACAAGGACATGACGCTTGAGCTTCAAAGTTTTGTATGAAAATATTCCCAATGCCCCCAACTCAACCAATAAAATTGAAAAAAATATCTATAACTCACTTGTGAATAATAATAATGAAAAAGTCACAGTTTGATTACAGGTAATTGCCTAATTGCAGTGAAATTAGAGCCACTTTATGAGCAAGTGAGTTGAAATAGTACAATATCGTACCTACAATTTTGAATTTTATGATAAAGTCTTGTGCGGTATGTTGAAAATTACAGCCAAGGCGATATTGCTACAAGAAAGCAAAGGTTGTAATCATCAAATCGCACGTAAGTATATCATACGACGTTTAATAACATATTTGCGAGTAAATAAATAAAACTCGGACTTTCTTATATAGTTCTTATACGAATAAAAACAATACAGTGAAAAGAATAAATTTTAGCGGAATAAAGGCTCTACCCCACAGGCGCGTTATTACCGCTCGATAATATCGCACACAGTGTTGCCAACAGTTAAATTAACTATCCACCAGATTCAAAATCTAAAACCACCAGAAAACCACTAACGAAAAACGACCTTACTCTCATAATCGCTAAATTTTTCACAAAACGCTTTTTTATTAACAACATTTAGTTATTTATAAGTGTAAATTCTCTTCTAGATGTCATCCATAATTTTTGTCTCCATTTAAATAATAACCGCTTTTGGTTTCCTCTACCAGATGGCCTATTTAAAATCATCAGACGAGAATCGGGGGGTGTTCCACAAAGGAAATTAAAAAAAAGGACGTAGTTGGCTAGAAGTAACGCACCTTTCCACTTGGCGTTAGAGAAATATGATTACATATAGGTGACAAAACCAAGCTCGCAAATTGCCATCAGAGGGTGCAGCAGTGAAAAAAAAAGTATAAATACGGGTTGAAAACTGAACTCTACCACTAGCCACTAACGGCAATATTTCGCCACTAAAAGGGGTGTCAAAACAACCAGTTTTAGTGGAAATTCCACTAAGTTAGCAACAAAAACAATCGCGATATTATCGATCGGTAATAACGCGCCTGTGGGCGGGAGGGAGCCTTAATTTTTACTTTTGTCGCGCATCAGCATTTTTTTTAGGCAAGGGTACAAAAAAACAGCCAGTATTACTAATAAAGTTAATTAATATTTTTATGTTTTTGTTACATACAGATAAATGTTTCTAAATGAAATGTTTATTTATTATATTTTATCTCCCAAAGTTAATTTTATTCATAAAATGTTGACCACTTTTCTGACATAAAAACTCTTTGCTTAGTTTAAAAAAGTACCGTTCGTTTTTAGATGCTCCGTACATCTTGATAAACCTTGCGTTTTACATTACATTTCCGCACAAGTGCGTAATGAGATACAATACGATATTGATATTGATGAAATAAGAGACCTTTTACGAGCAAATGTGTTATAAAAAATATTATAGAGATCTGAATTAGTGAGGCGGTAAGAAAATAATATATTTTAAACAAATATGTCCTACAAAACACTCCCCACAGTGGCCCCTGTTTTTTAAAATTCTTCAAAGCACCTTAATCTCCTTGCAACATTATCGAAATACCCTATCAAAATATATTTTTGAAAATGGAATCAAAAAAGCTTGAATCCAGAGTCGTAAAAATAAATATTTATGATACAAAAATATTTATTTTACACGAAAGCTCTCAAAGGATGACACATATCACTATTTTTGTACTTTAGTACTTTTAGTACCTACTTTGGGACTTTTGTACTTTGGGGCTTTTGAACTTTTGGACTTTGAGACTTGTGTACTTTGGGACTTTTGGTCTTGGGGACTTTTGTACAGTCAAGAACAAGTCAAGCTTTACACTACCAGTTTAAGCTGAGCTCTGATTTGTACTGCGCGCCATAGAATACAGGGCTGGGTCAAAGTCCAAAGTGTCAAGCTTAGCGTGCTCCTGACTGTACTTCTGTATTTCTGATATTTTTGTATTGTTTACTTTCTTTGTATTCGAAAATAAATGTAGAGTGTTTAAAGCTGGAAACAAATTATCGGATGCGGCTGACGGACGCGGCAGACAGCCGCGACTGATACGTGTACACAGTCTTTTGAATTCAGCGCGCCAGGATCTGTCAGACGTCCTAACGCTCAAGGTTACGTCCACGACTTACGTCCGATAGTTTGCACAGCTCTATGTATACCTATATCCCAAGAGCCCAGGCTTGTCAGACCTTCGTCATTCTGTAAAACCTCAAAGTTTGTCTGTGTATGTCCCTACTACAGGTGTAAACGATCCCCGGACCTTTGCTGCTTGATAACTTCCAAAGCAACCGTTATCCAAACTTCATATTCGGGGATCGTTTACACCTGTAGTAGGGACATACACAGACAAACTTTGAGGTTTTACAGAATGACGAAGGTCTGACAAGCCTGGGCTCTCACTCTACTATTCATTATCTAGATCGCGGCTATCAGCCGCGTCCGTAAGCCACGTCTGATAATTTGTTTTCAGCTTAACGCAGGTGAAAGTTATCAATATCTATTCCTATAATATATGTCGGACAAAAAGTCTGACCTACCTAAAAAAACCTATTACCTATATTGTAAAGAATGTCTACAAAATATCGACTTATTTTCAACATGCGTAGCGTATATGTGCCATCGTTAACTGTAGAAATGGAGGCGTTCATACATATCCAACTGATGAGACCTTAAGACAACAGTGGATTAGAACTACCAAGTAAGTAAGTAAGTAAGTAAGTAACAACTCTTTATTGTACACCAATAAAAATATGCAACAAGTGACATAGTGATACAGAAAAGTACAAGGGGCGGTCTTATCACTTTAAGCGATTTCTTCCAGACAACCTTAGGATGGATGTAACTGAGATAAACAGATGAAGGTAGGTGGTGCACTAAAGTTAACAATGGATTAAGGTACTTAAATACATAAACCGTTTCCTATAAATATATAAAAAAATAAAATAAAAAACACAATACATACATAAAGTAAATAAATATATATATATATATATATATATATATATATATATATATATATATATATATATATATACCATAGCATATTATAATAACATGAATATAGTACATACATAATACATTATTACATAATACATACATTAAATACATACATTATTTGATTTATTATAAGGAGGATTCCAAGCCAAGGTAATGGATTTTTAGTCTGTTTTTGAAAATTGGCAGTGATTCAGCACTCCTTATGGACAGGGGGAGACCATTCCATAGCCTTACAGCCTGCACAGTAAATGAGAAGCTGTAAAAGTCTGTAGTGTGGCGAGGAAATTTCAGTAACAGATCTCTGCTTTGACGCCAGGACCGACTGAAGTCGCACTGCTGCTGAAAACGCTCTTTCAGGTACGAAGGGGTTGATGGAATGAATAGCACTGAGTAAAGAAGGGCGAGAAGATGGAGATCCCGGCGGCGGTGAATAGGAAGCCACTTGAGCTGCTTGCGAAATTCAGAGACGTGGTCATATTTGCGAAGACCAAATATGAACCTTATGCAGAAGTTTTGGAGACGTTCAAGCTTATCAAGTTGGGCTTCAGTTAAATCAGGATAAGAGGCGTCGGCGTAATCAAGTATGGGCAACAGTAGGGATTGTGCTAGCGAAATTTTAGTGGCAGTGGGTAGAAAATTGCGAAGCCTTCTAAGGGATGCGGATGCAGCAAACATTTTTCTGCTAACTTCCGCTAGCTGAGGGCACCAAGACATTCTCCTGTCCATAATCAGGCCTAGATTTTTTACTTGGGCACAGAAAGGAATGTGAACGCCATCGAAACTGACAAGCGGTAAGGAGTCCCAATCTACTCTGGCTATTAGTCTTGAGCTACCAAGGATGATAGACTGTGTCTTAGTAGGATTTACTTTTAGACCATAACGATTACTCCATTCCGATATCCGAGCTAAATCTAAATTAGTGTCGTATATGGCCTTATCCAGATCTTCAAGCGAAGCGTGTGCATAAATTTGGAGATCATCTGCATACAGGTGGTAGGAAGAAGAGAGATTTGAAGAAATTGAATTGATGAAAATAGCAAATAGTAGAGGAGATAATACGCCACCTTGTGGAACACCGGCGGAAGTATTGCACCACGCAGAGAAGGACTCTTCAATGCGTATGCGTTGCCGGCGACCATGCAAGTAACTATGAAACCAATCAATTACCGTTGGAGATATGTTAAGAGAACGTAAGATACCTAGCAGTACATCGAAGTCAACAGTGTTGAATGCATTGCTGAAGTCAAGTAAGGAGAGTACAGTAAGCTTTCGGTTCTCCATGCCATAGCGAACATCGTCAGCTATCTTAACTAGTGCTGTTACGGTACTATGACCCGGTCGGAAACCAGATTGGAAGGGATTTAGGAGGTTGTTATTAGAAAGGAAAGTATTTAGCTGGTTGTGGACAAGACGTTCGAGGACTTTTGATAGGAAAGGAAGAATGGAAATAGGGCGGTAGTCAGAAAAAGTTGCTGGTATGGACTTTTTTGGCAGAGGAATAATTACCGCCTCTTTCCAGATTGTAGGGAAGGTTCCAGTTGATAGGTAGTAGTAGTAGTAGGTTGAGTTCAAGATAGATGTTTAACGCAAAGTCGGGTGGAATCTGAGTAAATATTCCTGTGTTTGTTCGAATCACTTTAAACCTAGTGTTAAGCAGAAGAAAACACACCAAACACAACACAAAATAAATAATATCACCAATAAACAACACGTCTGTCGGCATCTATAGCTGTATATTTTTATGACCCTTGCATTCATGAGAACAAAAAAAAAGCCATCATTCGATGACAGGTTTTTGGTCTGTGGACATCGCCATCTATCTTTAGTGAATGAACTAGTTTTTCTTTTTTAAAAAACGCCTCAACAGTTTCATATTAAACATAGATATACATACAGGAAACATATAAAAAACACTCTTAATTTAGTATAGAAAGTACATTTATTTTATAGATTTTATATTGGGATAAGTTAGTAAGAAAATGTAAGGGGCAATTCGGAACAGCGACGATGTCAATACTAGAAAGTGACAACTCTTTAAGAGGTGCCTCTCAATGGGACCGGCCACTTTCATAAGCTGGAAAAAAAATATCGGACGTGGCTGATGGACGCGGCTTACAGCCGCGACTGATAAGTGTGCACAGTCTTTTAAGACGTGTCTTGCGGACGCGTTCTAACGCCTATTCCCACAGAACTCTATATGGGTTCTTTAACAGTTCACATTTTTCTATTTTACTGATACTACTGCTGACTGACTGTTGTAAATGAGAAACCCGATGAAATGCGTACGATGAAAATTTTTGGGTGTCCTCAAGAAGTCGCTTTAATCTTCAGTAAAAGTGCACTATCAGTTTACTGTCGATTACCAAGTAACATTTTGATAAGAAAGTGTTGAAGATAATGTATTTTTGTGCATAGACTCTGAAGCAGGGCAAAAAATCTTGAATTTCGTAAATTCGTGTCGTGTTCAGTACTGATGGCTAAATTGCCAATGCCTTAAAATAAGAAGAAAACAAAAACATCCAGCACACCAGATTTCTTTCGGACGTCCGAACGCTCAACGTTACGTCCACGACTTACGTCCGATAGGTAGCACAGCTCTGTGTACATTCATTATCTAGATCGCGGCTATCAGTCGCGTCCATCAGCCGCGTCCGATAATTTGTTTCCAGCTTCAGGAGCACTTGCTCCTGAGTCCCTTTATATGCTATTGATTGACCATGAAGCTAGCTATTGCCAATGAGGAGTTTTTGGTGACAGCTATCACTTGACCATTCAAATATGTCAATAGATGGTGCTTTGAAGAACTTTACTGGAGCTGTCCAGTAACACCCATGCCACCTTTGATTATTTACTCTCTAGATATAGCGCGGCAGCGCAAACACGTCCAAAAATATAGAAGCTGACTGCTAGCCTCTAAGTAGTTTTCCGCCACACTAAGGGAGACACACATCTATCGCTGAGTTTCAAGAGTGAAAAAGTGATTTAAAATGTCGAGTTGGGTAATAAAAGTTTGCCGAAATTACAAAGGACGTTTAAGAACAATCCACAAGGTCACCTACCATAAGTAAGTAACCCTAATTTCATCATATTTATGACAAAATATTTTATCTACCACGTCTAATTTTTACAACTCCATCTTGACATTTCATCAGTGTTGCTAGTATATAATTGCAAAATTCCCTAAAAAAGTAAATGTACTTAAAAGTTTACCGTCTGTGGTATAAATGATAAGGACCAAGTGGGTGGTGGTGGTGGTGGTGGAACAAATTTATAGGGCAAAAGTTATAGTGCCCGGACTGTGTAAAAAATACCCAATATGAACGGGCACCGAGCAGATAATAATTATCCAAATAATTAAATTGACCGGGCTTTATGAATAATGCCATTCACCCAATGGGCAGAATAATAAAGTATTTAAGTAAGTAGGTACATAATTTAAGTAATTATTTATATCAAATAAATGATAAACAAAACAAAATTATACAAAGTGAATTTTAGATTTTTTTGTGTTTCTTTCTTGTATTACTTATCCATGCCACGCCATTGACCATAAATAATCATAATTCATATTGATTAAAAATTACTGCATTTGAAATGTCACAGATAGAACTACTGTAAAAAAAATAAGTCATTTCATCAAATGAAAATGATTTAAAACTAGTAATCGTAAACATCCCCAGTTCCTGCTTTCCGCGGCTTGCCAAATGTACTACTAACATTATTATTTGCCCGCATTTGTCAGTTGGTCCCTAACATAAATATATCAATATGAAATTTGGATCGATTTAACTAGTAAGATTCAAATTAAAAGATCGGGCATCCGTCCATACTGCATAATAAAAATTTTTTAAAAACAAAACTAAATCTATACATCAACGAAATAGGTATGTAGGTACATATAAATAAAATAGTCGCTATCTGCGTTTGTCTGTTTGTCCGATTGTAACTTAATCAAGTAACGGATTTTGATGCGGTTTTCACTTTTAGAGAATTTCTTCTGGAGTTGCTATGTTAAAATAGGTTTAAAATACATTTAAAATTAGTTTTTGTTTTATACCGATTTTCCCAAGAGAAATGGGGTGGGTTTCTTAGTTTATTCAAAACTGGCTATTATTTTCAGAATACCTAAGGATCCTATAATGAAAAGTCGGTGGGTAGACATTATACGAAGAAGCCGTGGAGAAGATCTCTGGCAACCAGCAAAAACAACTATTGTATTGCGAAAATTGCGAATGTGGCATTGTGCGCCTAATCCACACTGGCATCACAGTATATTTAACAAAACATAATATTGTATGTTGAAATTAATATATCACTTTCCAAAAAAAATGTGACAGACATAAT
Organism: Ethmia dodecea; assembly: GCA_963855545.1. Classification (NCBI taxonomy): domain Eukaryota; kingdom Metazoa; phylum Arthropoda; class Insecta; order Lepidoptera; family Depressariidae; genus Ethmia; species Ethmia dodecea. Next base: position 10,016,297 of record OY979437.1, on the reverse strand, counting down.
GAACTGGCTGCTTATACCAAATCATTTAAGGGTTAATGTATACGCTTTTAGAATAAGATTCCCATTGAATTACAAAATTTGCCTCTTGGCAAACTTATAACAATAGTTAAGCAAAAATTACTTAAAAAAGACTACTTTAAAATTACAGACTACTTATTAGACCAAAATGTATGGGATTAACCGAAGACTATTAATTGTAATTATTATTGTAAACCATATTTACTAGTAAGACATGAGATAAAAAAGAGCTGCCCTTGAGTTTCTTGCTGGCTCTTCTCGAGGTACACTGCATTTAGAACCAGCAACTCGTCGGTGGAGATGGACTGCTGTTTACATTTAGCCAATCTGCATGGACGAGTGTATAGTGCCTTGTTATTACACTATTTACTTTTATAAGTGAATTTTCTATACCTAGAAAATAAATTATTTTTAATTTGACTTTGGTTGAATAATGTTTATAAATAATAAATATTTTTTTGACTAAACATTCTTTTATTTTCAATTGTTTATTTAAGCATACGTTTTTTTTTCGCAGTGCATGCCGGCAGTTTCTTTTTCCATTGCCGGGTTCGGTAACTATTTTCGATGCCGATAACTATTTTATAAACTATATAATTATAATAGTAATTGTTTTTCTCGAACTCTTCGTATTCTTGTAGCTGTCTTTTTTGTTTTTGTGTACTTTAATGTTAGGACAACATTAGTATAACACATTCTATTCATTTTTGTTTTTATATTTACAAAATAGTTAGTTGGCATTAATTTGTTTCCCTTCTTTTATTTTTATTATTGTTTCTAATTTAAGAGCTATAAATTTTGTCATGTTGTATGCATATGTTTTGGATAAGTGGCTTGATCTACCAATGTCTATTTTATATTGAACTTTACTGTCACTTTCTGTTTTGTGCATCCTAATAAATAAATAAATAAATAAATAAATAAATGCCGCCCTACTACCTAAATCAGTTATACTTAATTTGATCAGTTTTACCCAGTTTTTTGGGGAATGTAGCATTAGCTGGTAACCTTATGCATGCTCACAGAGACAATAAGAATGACATGACGTGAGTGTAAGACAGAGTAATCAGGCATGCTTGTGTGCGTGTCACGTACACAAGCATAAAAAAGTTGGCCTGTTTTATTTGCGGTTATTTCAGGGTGAAGCTCTATCTAGAGAGTAAATAATCAAAGCATGCCACAAATGAAAAAAAAAAGTTGACATGATATGATAGTAAATAAATATGAACACTGAGAATTTTTATTGCTACAAATGCGTATATTATTATGTGCCTTCGGCGGAGGCGTTCATACATATCCAACTGATGAGACTATAATAGCCTGCGCGGAGGACAAAGTCCCCCGAATCGTAAAAAAATATGTCCGTCTCTTTTTGTCCTGTACCGCCCCGTCGGTGTCCGCGATTATTCGGGGGACTTTTTGTACGCCATACTTTTAATCCCTCGGGTGCGTTACTCGATACAGTAGTAAGCGTTCTATTTTGGCGGACAAAAAAATACGGGGACAAAGTGCTTCGTCTGCGCAGGCTATAAGACAACAGTGGATTAGAGCTACCGATAGATGATCAACGCAAAATCGGGTGGAATCTGAGTAAAGATTCCTGTGTTTGTTCGAACCATTTTAAACATAGTGAAAGTAGGAGAAAACACACCAACTACAATAAAAATTGTATAACAATAAACAACACATCTGTCTGCATCAATAGCTGTATATTTTCATAAACCTTGCATTCATTATAAGAAAAAAGCCACCATTCGATGACATCGCCATCTATCTTTTTAGCGAATGAACTAGTTTTTCTTTTTTAAAAAACGCCATATTAACAACTGTGTATCAGTTCGTTGTTTTGTTTAAGAGGTTTTATTTATAACGCGATAACTATACCTATACCATGTTACCGACTTTCAGGGACTGATATAAAAGGTCTGGTCTAAAGACAACAGAGAAAATAAAGATTCCTAAAAGTACTTACGTGATGCGTGTTGGACTTTTGAGCAGAGCCATTTTAAAGATAAACGTAACCAAAGACGAGGCAGTATGTTTCTAGTTACTGGTCTGTGGCAGTATGGTCTAAGACTCTAGCCTGTCCAACACAAGTTAGGCGAAATAAAGAAAATAGTATCTGTGGTATTAATTTGTGCATGCATTCCCTTTTTTTAATGAGCGGGAATTGTTGAAACTGAATAATCGATACAAGAAAATCATCCAAAAAAGTCTATTTGTCCAAAAATGATTATTAATTAATTTTTTAAAATGTTGGAGTGGGCATACAGTGGTGCAAACAAGGCTGTACCTAGAAATGTGGGACCTGAATGCGCGTACTTTTTATCACCCCAAAGACAATTAATTGAAACTATTGTTGTTACAGCTTTATGCGTATATATAATTGTAAGTATAAAGTTATTATAAAACAATATGAACACATTTATTTACTACATTCCATAATTTAATCTAATTTAAAACACGTCACTTTTAAGTCTTCATCAGTCTGCTCAAGTGAATTCAATTATTGTGAGTTCAATTGTATTTTCTGCTAGCTGACACGTAAGACGATGTCCTGTTCAAAGGAATAAATTAAAAAATACTTCTCTTCTACGAGAGCTTCGCACGGGTGCAATGGTGATACCAAAACCTTCCTCTTGTATAACTCTTTCTATTAGAAAAAACCGCATCAAAATCCGCTGCATAGTTTTAAAGTTCTAAGCATACATAGGGACAGACTGACGGAAAGCTTTGAGAATTCGATCACATTGATTTTGAAAAAAAAAACACACACACCCTGTTTTATTACACCATTCGAAAGTGTCGCTAATAAGGATCGAATTCTGGGAAGAAATTAGAAATGACATAGAAACCTGCTACTTTAAAAAGTATGAATGAATCAGTTTATTAAAATCCAACATTTTCCTTATGTTTGCTGTATGTCATTTTTCCCCAGAATTCGATCCTTATTAGCAACACTATCGAATGGTGTAATAATATAGGGTGTGTGTTTTTTTTCAAAATCAATGTGTTCGATTCCTGGCTAGGAATATTGATTTTTCACAAATGTAAATATGCATTTTTAGTTTTCATCAAAATCAAACCCGAGACTCTTGACTACTTTTTGATATTCCTCATAGTTTCTGATTTAGCCATCCACCCTTGAAAAATTCTCCCTGCATATTTAAAATTTTTATTCACTTAGCATTCACTCTCCGAAGATTGTCATATGACCCGACCCAGGAATTGGGACATATTAGAATTATCTACTGGCCTTGACTGCCCGTGGGCCAATGATGCTTGACTGACTGTGAAGTGTCAGATAAATTTCTGTAATTTTAAGTGAAACTATGCATAAATGTTGGTACAGTATGGCCGTTTTAACTTGGATTCTCTGAACATAGGCTTTGCCTGCGCAAAACCCCCTCTTACCGCCGAATGGTCGCTAAAAAATGACATTGCGCAGCCATTTGCGCAACTTAAGAACTGCCAAGTTATAACGGCCTTACCCTACTTATGTTAAGTTTATTTTATTATCGGAGGTTTTCATTTGCTTTGAAATAAAACTAAAAAATATTTTTTTCACATTTTCTTTTTTTTAAGTAGAGATGTTTTGTTACAGATTAAAACTTATCCCAAGTTGAACATATATGAAGACACAAATTACCAAAAAAGTGACAGAGGTGGAAAAAGACTGTTAGTGATTCTTTTGGCGTTGCTTTGGGGCATGGAAATCGGATTTAAGTTTGCATCGCGCACTGTTATATATTTGTTAAATCCTTGCCATGTTACTACTCTTATACAGGTGAGTAATTGGAAACATATTAGTAAGTTTCATAATTACGATTTGTAAATCGATTTGTAGTTATTAAATTAATATAATGGAATTTCACTTTCAGATTTATTTGCTGGCTGCTCCACCTAGTAAATCCATTACTGCACTATTTCGCATTCACTTGAATTTGTTGAATGGACCACTTTTAGCATTTCTGTTTCCCGAAACAGCTTCAAGAACGGTATTTATTATTCTTAATTACTTCCGATGGGTCTTGCCCTCCTCAACAGATTTCCTCCATCTGTATAGAAAATTTGTCTCTTTTCTCCAGCCAGTTTATTTTCCAATCCTTAAAGAACTTCTTACAAACAATCTTTAAAATATTGTATTATAAATCTATATATATTGAAGATATTTAGTAAAATAAGTATTTTGGGGTTACGTGAAAGAAATAGAATCCAAAAATTTATACTTTTTCATACTTTAGGGTCCAACCTAATATGTAGACTATGTTGTGAAGAACTAACTATGATATTACTGAATAGAATCTAAAATCTTAATTTTCAACCAAGTTCCAGGCAACAGTTTGTGAAGTAAATATAAATATGAAATATATTTTTATGTATTAATAGCTACATATGATTATAATAGTACTATAATATTGTAGTAATAGCTACTAATATTATATTTTTATAAAGAACCGTCTGTCTTTACACTACTAAACTGCTGAAGCAATCTTGATGCAATGGGGCAGGGCGATAACTTGCACCTTTAGCTAGACAAAAGACCTGGAATCTGGATGAAGTCTTGTGGAAAAGCCAGTGTTTCGTAAATTTTCCTTTTTCAGATTTTTGCTGAGGCTGCATTATATTGGATTCAGCATGGTATGATGTTTGTGATACCATATTATCTGTTGAGAATTGGAGGTAAGTAGACATAAAAATAATCAAGCTTATCCCTACTAATCCTACTAATATTATAAACGCGAAAGTTTGTATGGATGTCTGGATGTTTGTTCCTCTTTCACGCAAAAACTACTGAACGGATTTTGATGAAACTTTACAGTTATATAACTTATACATCAGAATAACACATAGGCTATTTTTATCCCCGTATTCCCACGGGAACGGGAACTACGCGGGCGAAACCGCGGGGCGTTGCTAGTAATATTATAAATGTGAAGTGATTCTGTCCATCTGATTTTTACGTTTTCATGGCAAATTCACTGAACTAGCCGTAATTATAGCCTGGGCAGATCAGATGTAGAACTTATTTCATTAAGCTATTTTGTATCTCGGAACGAGGAGGAAGTCGCTATAATATAGGTAGGTACTCGTACCTACCTCAAAAGGAAAAATGAACCAACCACAACTAAGTACATATATTATTATGTATTACAGTATTACTATAAATACTTACCTACTCATAAAGGCTCTCGCCCACAGGCGCGTTATTACCGGCCGATAAAATCGCGAGCGTTATTGCGATATCTGTTTTCAGTACATTTTGTATTAGGACGCTCACGAAGTTACACACTGCTGCGATAATAACGCCGTATTAGAACGTTTATCGCGCGTTTTTATTTTTTTACACCCAATTTTGTTGGATAGGCTAAGATCTAAAATAGTTCTGCTTCGTCTTCAGTCTTTGTATCTCTTCGATAAATGGCTCTGCAGAGTTTAGACCACAGGTTTAGACAGTGCAATTTTTTATCCCCCATTTTGGCCATAGATCGATTGAACTTTTACTGATGAATAGAATAGAATATATTTCTTGTTCAATTGTGGTACATAGCAAGGATCTTATATCAAAAAATGAGTATCACACAATCTACCCGCTGCGGGCATACAATGTACACAGAATGAAGTTATACAAATGAAGGTATATTAATTAAACAACTGAGAATTGATAATGTAATTGATAATGACTACATTGTGACTTTTTGAGGCAATCTAAAGTTATCCATCCTATGAGTTTTATCGCATTTCCCATCGACTGCATTCTTTTACGGACACTTGACACATAATTAATGATTAATCGAACTTACCAAAAGTGAAGCTCTATCATAATTATACGAATGCTTTGTCCGAAGACATTGGTACCTAGAAGAAATAATATGTCAAAGTATTCACACAGGTAGTAACGCTAGGTACCACCACTCCATGCGCTTTGTTGAGGGTAAATTCATGTTTACAATTTTTTTGTTTTTGAGGGTAACATAAAAACAAAGTGCTCGTTCGTCATTCGATTCGCCGGGCTGTCATTAGTTCAGAGTACCTACCGGCTCACTCTACCTAAAGGTTTCCAAAACTTGGTACTTTATATTAACATTGTTTTTGTTACAAAAATCACACCATTTTCTTAAGTAAGTATCATACTGCTTAAAGGAGTTGCCTGATAAGGATGCTATCATTATGTTGATCGAGGATTGGGGAACATTTCGTCGCAGCATCGCTGCCCTGACAATATTCCGGCCACCAAGGTAAGATTCCGGTGGATGTTGCGGCTGGAATGAGAAATTAAAGCATGTTCACTAGGACTGAATGTTACAAAATCTGATAGGTACTAATAGTTTACTATACAACGGGTACCATGGTTGTGTGGGCCAAGCCGGTACAACCATGATCCCAATGGCTTTATCTAAGATATTTTTTCCCACCATTCTCAGTCATCCTCAAGGGGATGACTGAGAATGGTGGAAATGCATAGAAAAAATCATTTGACCAGTTTATAGTGAATGCATTAATAGCGAAAGCGTCTGGATCTCTATGCCATGACACGTATTTGCTGCACTTATTATTTAATCTGCTGGCAAAAAGATCAATAGACGGTTTGCCGAACCTGTCTGTTATTGCTTTGTACGCAGGATCTGACAGATCCCATTCGATGTCTGGGTGTGTGCGTCTTGATTATCAGCAGATTTGATGTAACTAGCAAATATAATTATTTTTCTAGATTCACACCATTGCCAGATACTCCTGGTGATTTCAGTGAGGTGTGGGTACTGAATGCCACCCATTCGATTTATACAATATGTATCAGAAAGGTGAAATAATATATTAAAGCCGTATACAGAAAGAAAGCCGAAAACCCATCGGCGCCGACCGGCGCCCATCGGCGCCGACCGGCGCCTATCGGCGCCTACAGGCGCCGGTCTACGCAGGTAACCGGCGGAGGCATTTATATGAACAAGCGCTGATGGGCGCCGACCGGCGCCTATCGGCGCCGATAGGCGCCGATCGGCGCCGACTCGCGCCGGTCGGCGCTGGTGCCGCCCGCCAATCATCGTACGACATTTTGCTCGCTCTGCTTCAATCTGCTTGCTTTCTGTAGAATGGACCGGCGCCGATGGGCGCCGATCGGCGCCCATCGGCGCCGACAAGCTTTCGGCTTTCTTTCTGTATACGGCTTAAGGGTCATATAAAGTAGCTTATATACAGTTCGTGAAAAATGTCTCTTTTTTAAATATACTATAAATTTGGAGTAAAACAACGTTGAAGTTATCATTAAAAAAAATCATTTTCAACCCTTAAATCAGCTGCTAAATGCTCTTGAACTCTCTTTTAAGTGACTAAACATGGTACTATTGGATTATTAAATTATAACGCGATAGCCTTTCATATTATGGTTTATTATTTACGTTACAGACTTTCAGATACTCTGGCAAACATTTATATCAATTATCTATACGCGCCACAGCCTAGCTCGTCAGACACAATTAGGGATGTAAAAAAATAATCGATTTTTAATAATCGATTTCTGAAATAAAAATAATCGATTTTTAATTAATCGATTATATAAATTATGCGTTTTAATCGATTTTTTATAAACAGCGCCATCTATGCGGTCGATGAACCTTGACTTTGTCATTAAGCTTTTTTACTTATCGTTTCATTTTATTTTAATACTAAGAGTACTCTTATTTTTTATTATTTTTCGTCTTTTGACTGTTTAAACTAAAAAAATAAAGAAAGATTTGCTTTTTATTTTAGTTTTTGAGACCATTACGTAGTCGTTTAGTTTTTTTAGGGTTCCGTACCTCAAAAGGAAAAAACGGAACCCTTATAGGATCACTTTGTTGTCCGTCTGTCCGTCCGTCCGTCCGTCTGTCAAGACCCTTTTTCTCAGGAACGCGTGGAGGTATGAAGCTGAAATTTATATCAATTACTCAGGTCTACTGTCCCTTGAAGCTGTGAAAAAATCAAACTTCTAAGCCAACGCAATCAAAAGATACAGCCGTTTATGCCGCAAATTTTCGACACTTGCAAGGGAATCAAAACCTACAAAGTGCTTCCCGTGAACCAGAGACCAGTATAAATGAATAGACTGACAACGCCATACAAAATATCGTAACTCGAAATCTAATTACTTACTAAGACGCGAGATGTCGTTAGGTGTATCGAATGGAGAAATAAATAGAAACAACAACCACAGCTACAACTTATATTCACCTCCTAGCTTACTGCCACGCTTAGTGCGGCCAAACAAAACGTTAGGTGGCGCTATATCCGATGTATTTTTTTATTTTGTGCTGGGCTGTAATTTTTGTAAGGTGCGATGTTGCCGATCTTACACGAGTTAGTTTTTGGAGATTTGTGTGCTTTTTAAAAGCTTTTATTTAACTTGCAATGTATGTATGTAAGTATGTATGTAAGTAACTATGTATGTTCGGGTGGAATCTTGCAACTCAATTTTGAAGCAGATATCTTCAACCGATTGAGCTGAAATTTGGTATACTTATGTAAGTGCGGTGACAATGCAATATTATGGTACCACCGAGCTGATCTGATGATGGAGCTGGAAGATGGCCATAGGAACTCGGTAACTAAACGACACAATCCCATCGAATTTGGGCTCGTATGATTCGTCTTGACGAGTTCTTTGGTACTAGATGGTAACCAGGGTCTGATGATGGAGATGGAAGATGGCCATAGGAACTCAGTAATTAAACGACATAACCCCATTGAGTTTGGGCTCGTTTGATTTGTCTTGACAAGTACTCTGGTGCTAGATGGTAACCAGGGTCTGATGATGGAGCTGGAAGATGGCCATAGGAACTCGGTAACTAAACGACACAATCCCATCGAGATTGGGCTCGTATGATTCGTCTTGATGAGTTCTTTGGTAAAAGATGGTAACCAAGGTCTGATGATAGAGCTTGAAGATGGCCATAGGAACTTAGTAATTAAACGTCATAACCCCATCGAGTTTGGGCTCGTCTGATTTGTCTTGACGAGTACTTTGGTACTAGATAGTAACCAGGGTCTGATGATGGAGCAAGAAGATGGACATAGGAAATCAGTAATTAAACGACATACACCCATCGAGTTTGAGCTCGTTTGATTTGTCTTGACAAGTACTCTGGTGCTAGATGGTAACCAGGGTCTGATGATGGAGCTGGAAGATGGCCATAGGAACTCGGTAACGGAACACGTTTAGTTTGGATAACAATGCACGCCCTTCTAAATCCAACTAAAAAGTATAAAATAAATTAAGTAAAAAATAATTTTTAAAACAAGCTTTTATTTTAATGCGCTAAAAAGAACAAAATAAACTTTTCCTTTAAAACTGTCTTAAAACGTCATTACACAATTTATTATGTAATAAAAGCTTGTCGCGGGATTAATTAGGTAACTACCCATATTAACTTAGTCTGAAAATTCTAAAAATTTAATTCAATCAGTTAGAGTTACTTATATATTTACTTAAATATGAGTACCTACTCAGATCTTGCGACAAGCTTTTATTACATAATAAATTGTGTAATGACGTTTTAAGACAGTTTTAAAGGAAAAGTTTATTTTGTTCTTTTTAGCGCATTAAAATAAAAGCTTGTTTTAAAAATTATTTTTTACTTAATTTATTATTATAAGCTTTTAATTAACTTGCAATGTATGTATGTATGAATGTTTGTTCGGGTGGAATCTTTCAACTCAATTTTGAAGCAGATATCTTCAACCGATTGAGCTGAAATTTGGTGTACTTATGTAAGTTGGGTGACAATGCAATATTATGGTACCACCGAGCTGATCTGATGATGGAGCTGGAAGATGGCTATAGGAACTCGGTAATTAAACTACACAACCCCATCGAGTTTGGGCTCGTTTGATTTGTCTTGATGAGTACTTTGAAACTAGATGGTAACCAGGGTCTGATGATGGAGCTGGAAGATGGCCATAGGAGGAACTCAGTAATTAAACGTCATATTTCCATCGAGTTTGAGCTCGTTTGATTTGTCTTGACAAGTACTCGGTGCTAGATGGTAACCAGGGTCTGATGATGGAGCTGGAAGATGGCCATAGGAACTCGGTAACTAAACGACACAATCCCATCGAGATTGGGCTCGTATGATTCGTCTTGATGAGTTCTTTGGTAAAAGATGGTAACCAAGGTCTGATGATAGAGCTTGAAGATGGCCATAGGAACTTAGTAATTAAACGTCATAACCCCATCGAGTTTGGGCTCGTTTGATTTGTCTTGACGAGTACTTTGGTACTAGATAGTAACCAGGGTCTGATGATGGAGCAAGAAGATGGACATAGGAAATCAGTAATTAAACGACATACACCCATCGAGTTTGAGCTCGTTTGATTTGTCTTGACAAGTACTCTGGTGCTAGATGGTAACCAGGGTCTGATGATGGAGCTGGAAGATGGCCATAGGAACTCGGTAACTAAACGACACAATCCCATCGAGATTGGGCTCGTATGATTCGTCTTGATGAGTTCTTTGGTAAAAGATGGTAACCAAGGTCTGATGATAGAGCTTGAAGATGGCCATAGGAACTTAGTAATTAAACGTCATAACCCCATCGAGTTTGGGCTCGTTTGATTTGTCTTGACGAGTACTTTGGTACTAGATAGTAACCAGGGTCTGATGATGGACCAAGAAGATGGACATAGGAAATCAGTAATTAAACGACATAAACCCATCGAGTTTGGGCTTGGTTGATTCGTCTTGACGAGTACTTTGGTACTAGATGGTAACCAGGTCTGATGATGGAACTGGATGATAACCAATGAAGCTGAAATTTTGTATACACGTTTAGTTTAGATGAGAATGCAAGGTTAGCCATATGATGCTATTCTAAATCTAACTAAAAAGGCCCTACATTTTATGCTGTCACATTTCAAAATCTAATATTTTTTAATTTTTTCAAATTTCTTATTTGTTGTTGATTTTATTAAAAAGAATTTAAATGGAAATCAAACTGCAAGGATTAGATCGATTAAAAAATATAAAATAATGCTAAAATGTTGTAAATAAAATTAAAAAGAAGTTCCATCATTATCTCATCATCATCATCAGCATCAGCACATAATCATCATCACATCATCATCTCATTATCATCATCCTTAGCACATAACCATCATCACCATCATCACCTCATCATCATCCGTCTAGCCCCCTTTCGCAACGCGCGATAAGGAACTTCGTTCCAATAAATCTTTGCGTTTTTATAACTTATGTACCCATTTTTTTTAATAAATAAAAGCGTGTGACATTGTGATGGAACATTAAAACACATTTAGCATTCAATTAAATAAGATCATTGGACTCGATTCTGCAAACCAGCTAAAATTCCTAATTTTAAGTTTGCTCTATTCTTTTCCACCGCTTTGGAAAGGAAAGGGACAGAAATAAGCGCCATATTTATTGGGTGCTATTTAAATGGTTAGCATATTAATCGTATTTTTGTGAGCAAAAAAATATAATCTGTAAGCAGAAATAGCTAATTGGTCAGCAACTCGTGGCCAGCAAACATTTTAAAATCAATCTGCATTTTTTGTCATTCTTGATGGCTAAAAAAAAAATACATACTTTACTTGTCTTGCGCAAAATGGGCGCATTCCTTACAAAGACTATTTAGGAAGGACTTTAGATTATGCAACTTCGATTTAGGGGAGGGGGAGGGGTAATCCCCCCATACTCACTCTCAGAACGCGGAGATTAATAGTTTTGGAGAAATTAAAAAAAAACAAAAAAGTGAGTTTATGTCATCATAACTTAGTACAACCTTTCGTATTCTGCCTTATACAAGTGACCAGAGTCCAATTCGATTCTGGCACTTCGCCGGCTGCTCGCTACGCTCGCTCGGCTTGTGCGTTGTGGTCACAAGAAAAACCTAAGCTAACCCACGTGTCACGCGCCTGCTCTTACTCCGCTCACTTTTAACGTACATAATCGATTTTTCAACAAAAACGCAATCCAACTAGATATTATTATAGACATGTTTTCTCTGCTGATCAATCATGAAATCTTGTTGACCAAGTAGTTATTTTGCGGACCAAGTAATTATTTTGCGGACTGAATGTTTATTATGCAAACTCATGTTATTGTAAGCTGCCTATTTATCAAAGAGATTTAAATATAATAGGGCATAGAGGGAACAAAGCGAGGAAAATTTTAAGTCACAAGTTATTCCAAGTGGAATAAGTCTAGTGCAATTTCGACCGAATGACAGCTCGCGTTCATACTAACTGACATTACAAGGACATGACGCTTAGGCAAAGAGATTAAAATATAATAAGGCATAGAGGGGACAAAGCGAAGAAAATTTGAAGTCAAAAGTTATTCCAAGTGGAATAAGTCTAGTACAATTTCGATCGAATGACAGCTCGCGTTCATACTAACTGACATGACAAGGACATGACGCTTAGGCTTCAAAGTTTTGTATGAAAATATTTCCAATGAGGGGGCATTGGAAATATTATGCCCTATTATATTTAAATCTCTTTGCGCTTAGGCTTCAAAGTTTTGTATGAAAATATTCCCAATGCCCCCTCTATGCCCTATTATATTTAAATCTCTTTGCTATTTATGATTTAATTTTTTACCTTTATCAAAATTATTTGCGGAACCAGGATTGCTGCCTGATTTTTTTAGTTGCAAACAAAATCTTTGTATGCCGACCAAATGATTGAAATGCTGGTTTTTTGGGGTTCACCAAATTTTATAATTGCTGAATATTCAAATTACTTCTCAAATTTATTTACAATGTCATACCTATATGTCAAAATAACAAAATTGAACCTTATGGACGCATTCACATCTTATTTAAATAAACGTTAATAGCAATTTTAGCAACGATGTAATAAGGTCATGGATAAAAGTGACAGATAAGACATCAAATTAGTTGGATTTTACATTTTTGACAATACTCTATAATAAATGGTTTGTTTCTGTCCTTTATCTTCCTTATTCTATAGAGAAGGATAGGCTTACTTAAAATTAGGAATTTTAGATGGTCTGCAGAATCGAGTCCAGTGTCTTCATTAATTTTCTGTAGCAACCACAACCCACATTTTACGAGATAGTCTTTGGACCCCTAAACGTGATGGGTGCTGAGCCCATCAGCGGACCGGGTCTGTTTGCAGTGTCTCAGAATTAATTCTGGGACCTGCGGGTTTATTCTCGATGTTTTCCTTCACCGTCGAGCTAGTGATAAATATGTACGTAAGTTTTTGAAAAACTCATTGGTACATGCCAGGATTCGAACCCCAGCCACACTGATTTTCGGCCGGCTCTTTAGCCGTTCGGGCTATCACTGCTATTTAAATCATTTGGTCGACATAAAAAGATTTTGTTTGCAATAAAAAATGTGGCAGCAATGCTTGTTCTGCTAATAAAATAACTACTTGGTCCGCAAAATAACTACTTGGTCAGCAAGGTTTCATGATTGAACAGCAGAGAAGTCTGTAAGCACTAGTGTATTTGATTGGTATGCATATTTAAAACTTGGCAAGCAAAATTACTAATTGGACTGCATTTTGTTAAAATCGGCAATGCACGTTTAATAATAACAACACCAACAACAAAACAATACAAAAACAAAACAATATAACAACAAAATAATACAACAACAACAAATCAATACAACAACAACAAAACGATACAACAATACAAAAATACAACAATAGAACAATACAACAATAACAATAAGTTGCATAATCTGAAGTCCTTCCTAAATAATCATTATAAGGAATGGGCCCATTTTGCGCATGACAAGTAGGTACATTATGATATAAGTGCGGTAGGTTGAAAATTACAGCCGAGGCGATATTGCTAGCCCGAGCCGTAGGCGAGGGCAAGTAAGCAGAGGCTGTAATTGTCAAAGCGCACGTATGTCATACGACGTTTTATAACACATCTGCGAGGAAATAATATAAAACTCCGACTATGGTAAACGAATAAAAACAATACAGCGTTAAGAAAAAGCGCGCGGCGCGCATCAGCATTTTTTTTTAGACAAAGGCACAAAAAACAGCCAGCTTATTACTAATAAAGTAAATTAATATTATTGTGTTTTTGTTACAGATTAATTGGTTGTAATTTACTGTCAAAATTAATTAAATTAAATAATTGTGTGCATAAATATTTCTTTATTATATTTTATCTCCCAACATTAATTTTATGACAACTTTTTTGACACAAAAACTCTTTGCTGAGATTTTAAAAAGTACCGTTCGTTTTAAGACGGAGCATCTTGATAAACCGTGCGTTTTACTTTACACTTACCGCACTTGGGCGTAATGAGATACAATACGATATTGAAATTGGTAAAATAAGACACCTTTTACGAGCAAATGTGTTATAAAGTATTTTGCTACTTTTATATGCAGCTCAAAATGAATCTTTTTGCTTACCCTCTGAGTGCTTACCAAAATTTTATTAAACAGGAGCAGCTCATTGCAGCTTATATAATTAATATGCTGTACAAAAATAATTACAGCCATCCAGAATGACATAAATTGTAGATTGATTTTGGAATGTTTGCTGACCATGAGTTGTTGACCAATTACCTACTTCTGCTTACAGATTATATTTTTCTGCTCAAAAAAAAAGGAAAAGTTACTATGCTAACCATTTAAAAATAACACCCTAAATTAAGTACCTATATCAAATTTCAGCTCAATCGGTTGAAGATATCTGCTTCAAAATTGAGTTGCAAGATTCCACTGAACATACATAGTTATATACATACATTGCAAATTAAATAAAATCTTTGAATCAAAGACCTTTAAAGAAAAAGTTTCTCTCCTAGAATGATTTTCTTCTAACCTCTGCTTTCTAATATTGGTTTAGATTTTAGGTTGAAAAAGGTTTGTGTTAAGCGCCATCTAGTCGGAAAACGATTCGATACTTTGTACCTTGACCACCTTGCATCCTATCTATATAGTCACGCCATCTGTATATTCACGTCACTAAACATGAGGGTGGTGTTAATAATGTATGCGAATGTTTTTTGTTTAAATTCAAATGAATGAAGAATCTTGCATATTCTAAAAATGAAAAATATATTTTTCCGAGGTTTTATTGAAGAAGTTATTTAAATTTCTTGGTTTTAATGGCTCTGGTGAAATTGTATATATTATGGAGTAGCGCCATCTGGATATTGTACAAATTTTTAACTTCATTTGAGTTACGATTTGTTCTATGGGGATTGACAGTCTATTCATTTAAACTGGTCTCTGCCGTGAACTCAGAATCTTGAAATTTGGTACGAAGCAACGTCTTATAGCATAGATAAAGGAAAAATTACGAAAACCATAAATTTGCAAGGTTGTACGGAACCCTCGGTGCGCGAGTCCGACTCGCACTTGGCCGGTTTTTTTATTCTTGTTTAAAGTATTTTATTTTAATACTAGTCACATGTAAAAGGGGACTGGACATTTGTGACACTTATTATTTTATTGTTTAAATTTGAAGATAATCGAAATTTTATTTTGCTATTTCTTTATTCATATTATTTTATTTCATTTTTAATCTGTTAAAATGTTAATATGAATTTCTTAGGATTTTATTATTAAAATATGAAAAGCCTATATAGATTTTTAAATATGTATTAGAAAAAAATCGATTTTTTAGAATAATGGATTATTCTCAATAATAATCGATTTTTAAAAAATCGATTAATTTTGAAGAAAGAAAAATCGATTTTTATTTAATCGATTATTTTCCTTTAATCTTACATCCCTAGACACAATGCGCGGGATTCTTGACAGTCCTTCGTGACGTCACGCGTAGAGACGTAACTCCAATAGAGTTGCCCGAATCGATATTTATGGGCTAACAGTACAGATAAGACATCGTGTTTTTACCTACGAAAAACTAGACCGAGCCTACACTATGAGTACTAAATAACTAATAGACATACTTAAATAATGATTAAAAACCCAGTCACGAAGAAAAATGATATGTTCATTCACACAACTGTAGGCCAACATGTTGTTCAGTGGGAATCGAACCCGCGAGCTCCGGTTCTGAAGGTCACTACCAACTGAGCCAACAGGCCCGATAATACTTCATCATTATTTTAATTTTTTTCCCATAGTTTTAAAAAAAACCTACTAATTTACCTACGTAAATATCTGACATTATTAGTCTTTGATAGAATTTTGTTAGTCCACGTGGATTGCGGTCTTAGATCAATGAAAAATCAATTGATCACTAGGAACGCTCGCGCGCTCCTTTTTGGCCAATAAGGACACTGCGCAAAGGTCAAAGGGCCGGCGGCGGCGTTACTAAGGACTCTAGCTCCACCCTCTATTTATTGAGTGGTTCCGTATGTTTAAAAAAATATTCCTAATTCTAAGTCTTTTATCTTATTTCACGTTATTATTTCACAATTGACATAAGTAAATTATGTAATTAATTGATTCATTATCCTTGTATCGCTTAAAATTATTTTTGTCTTTTATTTTCATAGGGTTATGTTTAATTATCAACTAAACCTGACTGAACCCTACAACAAAATTTTAGGAAATCGGCAAATTCTTTCATTTTCAAATCAATGAACTTAGTTGCTTCCTGTCTATCAACGAGTGAAGACGTGTTATAATCAAAGAATATGACTCGCAACAGTCGTTACAGTGTCTCGCGATTATTCAAGTGAATCTTATGAAATGACTTTGTGTCGGTGCTCCTGATGGCAATATCAGTCGAGTTAGGGAGCTGTGTCACGTGCGCTTCGCCGAAGGTAGACCGCTGGATGAGCAGCGGATGCTATCCTTCAGCTGCTTTGGGAGAATTTGTCAGGTGTCTGCGTCTGCGCGAGGCTGGTTCGTTCCGCACTCAAACCCCCCAAGGTCGCGCACCTGTACGCCTACTCGTGGCACCGGGAACTGCGGCTGGTGGTACCCACTAGACTGCGCACGGGTGGACATTTTGAGTTATTGTGCGGTATTAAATGTGTGTGTAAACCAATAGTAGGTCGGACCCAAATCCCAAAGACTGCGCACGGGTGGTCATTTTGAGTTATTGTGCGGTATTAAATGTGTGTGTAAACCAATAGTAGGTCGGACCCAAAATCCCAAAGTGTAAAAGTTTGATGAAACTACATGATTAGTATGTAGGTAGGTATTACTTGTTTAATGACAATGTTTTGATCAGTTAAATTTATTATTGAATAAAAACTACGCTTTTACCTTTAATTTTTTTTTTAATAAATGATTACTGCTATTAATAACTTTTATTATTTCCATTAACATTTACCTTAGAATAAAATAGGTAGGTATGTTAAGGCGCGGGCGGCGACCGGCGCTCGGCGCGAGCGATCAGCTGCGCGCGCAGCGCTACCTACCACTACTACGGTCAACGACACAAGCGCGTAGGGAGCCCGTACGCTTTTATTATTCAATCACAGAGTTGGCGAAAATTCACACATAAAAAGTAATTATTAAGTTTATATGAAAGAAAAAGGTTCCTATATTAGATCTGATATTTTTGTAGGTATTTCGTTTCACGATATACATATACACCCTTCAATATTATTTCACCTTTCTGATACATATTGTATATGAAATGGCGGTTGTGTTATCAATCCGTATGAGTATCTGACAATTATTGTAATCTTTGGCAAATATTTTTAGCGCAAAGTATGCTACTAACAATTCGAGGGCGTTGATGTGTTGCCTGCGCTCCTGGTCGGACCACTGGCCGCTGGCCGTCTGGCCGTCGCAGGCCGCCCCCCATCCCGTCGCTAAGGCGTCAGAGTACATTTCTTTGGCATAAGTATCGTCCCTAATTCTGTGGATAGGGTGTTTCAACGCACGTAACCACCATTGAAAGTCCGGCAATAGTGAAGACGGAATCATCATGTGTTTGTCATAATCATCATCAAATTTCAAATTTTGAAATTTACATCGCTCTAACTCCTTCGTGTAAAGCAGCCCTTATTCCACGGCAGGGCATGCCGAGGCTAGCAGTCCGAGAAGACGCGGCAACTTGCGGATAGTGCAGCGTGTGATTTGTGTAAATCTTTCTAATTCTTTTTTGATCAACATTTGTTTTTCTTTTGGCAAGCTGATTTGCATATTAAGTATTAGAATCCATTATGTAGCCTAGGTATTTACATGAAGGAGAAGGTGTCATTACACTTTTTTCGTAATTAATTTTAAAACCCAGTGCTAATAATAACTTCGTGGTTATATTTTTGATGCATTCACTATAAGACTGACCTTAGTCCAGTCATTATAGACATTCAAAATCGAAAATTTAATAATAATTCCAAAAGTTTTCAAACTTCGGTCAAGTAAATGGTACATTGGGACGACAATAAATCTAATTTTGCAACCTTGTCCGCAGTCCGGAACATTGTTAAAATTGCAATTAAATTAATTTTTGCTGTATAGTCGTGAAAAAAATTCCAAAAGTTCTGCAAACTGGGGGAAGTTTTCGATATAATATTTCATATCACGTATTAAATTTGCAACCAATCTAAGTGTACGGAACATTTTTTGTTATTGAAAATTAATGTTTTTTTTTATTAAACTGAATGTAAACGTTCCAAAAGTTCTGCAAACTTGACACATATATCGGAAAAATATACCGAACGATTGTATAAATTTGCAACCTTTTTCGTTGACCGGAACATGTTTATTTATAATTATTTTCAATTCGTGGTCATTTTTTCGAGTAAGGTGGTCTCGGAATAATTACAAAAGTTTTGAAACTTGGTTGCAAACTTCGAAAACATCTATTCTGATGCATTTACAAATTTGCAACCTCATACGCGATCCGGAACTTTATGCAATTTGCCAAAATGTATTTTTTTTATTATTTCACCTTCAAGAAAATTTCAAAAGCTCTGCAAATCGAGGGGACTGTTTAATTTTGAGATTAATGTCAGTATTTGAATTTGCAACCTCTCACGCAATCCGGAATCTTGTGTGATGTCGGAAATTTAACTTTAATGGCATTTTTCATTTTCGAAAAAAATTCAAAAGTTCTGCAAATCGAGGGGACTGTTTAATTTTGGGATTAATGTCAGTATTTGAATTTGCAACCTCTCACGCAATCCGGAATCTTGTGTGATATCGGAAATTTCACTTTAATGGCATTTTTCATTTTCGAAAAAATTTCAAAAGTTTTGCAAATCGAGCCAATGATTGTTTCTTTGAGGTGCATGTCAGTATGGAAATTTGCAACCCCGCATGAGATCAGCAACTTTGAGTTCTTTGCAAAAATCGATTTATCGCATTTTGTTCTCGTTGAAAGAAATGCAAAAGTTTTGCAAATCGAGCGGATGCTCTTATTTTGGTATCGATACCACTATTCAAATTTGCAACTTCGCACGAGACCCGGAACCTTGTGTTATTTGCAAAAATCTACTTTTTTAATTTATTACCGTCGAAAAAATAAATAGACATAATAAGAATTTCAAAAGTATAGAAAAAAAGTATGAGGATATCAAATATTCGTAACTGCGTAGGTGAGTAACAGTGTATATGTGCCCTAAATATATAACAGCGATGTGTACGGAAATAATATTTTTCGTGAATGTGATTAAAAAATATTTCCGTATTCCGGATATGGTTGCAAATTCAAATACTGACATTAATCCTAAAATTAAACCGTCCCCTCGATTTGCGGAACTTTTGAAATTTTCTTGAAGGTGAAAAAATTAAAAAAAAATACATTTTTGCAAATTGCATAAAGTTCCGGATCGCTTATGAGGTTTCAAATTTGTATATACATCAGAATAGATGTTTTCGAAGTTTGCAACCAAGTTTCAAAACTTTTGTAATTATTCCGAGACCACCTTACTCGAAAAAATGACCACGAATTAAAAAAAATTATAAATAAACATGTTCCGGTCAACGTAAAAGTTTGCAAATTTATACAATCGTTCGGTATATTTTTCCGATAAATCTGGCAAATTTGCAGAACTTTGGGAACGTTTACATTCAGTTTAATAAAAAAAAAACATTAATTTTCAATAACAAAAAATGTTCCGTACACTTAGATTGGTTGCAAATTTAATACGTGATATGAAATATTATATCGAAAACTTCCCCAAGTTTGCAGAACTTTTGGAATTTTTTTCACGACCATACAGCAAAAATTAATTTAATTGCAATTTTAACAATGTTCCGGACTGCGGACAAGGTTGCAAAATTAGATTTATTGTCGTCCCAATGTACCATTTACTTGACCGAAGTTTGAAAACTTTTGGAATTATTATGAATTAATTGTCTTGACTGACTGGACTACCTAGTAGAAATGTCATCTAAGTAAATAGTGGACAGGTAACCGCTGAGTCTCAGTAATTTAGTTACTGGCTTCATGATTTTGGTGAACACGAATGGCGCTGTGTTTAAACCAAATGGCAGAACGTACGTTAAATTCAAAAATCTTTCCATCCCAAGAGAATCTTAGATACTTTTTTGAATCTTTATGTATTTTGACCAAAAAATATGCATCTTTTAAGTCTATTGTGGTCATGCAACAATCTTTTGTTAGTAGCTTTACTGCAGTGCGGAGGTCTTCAAGTTTGAAGTGTTCCGTGTCAATAAATTTATTCAAATTTTTTAGGTTTAGAATAAACCGATATTAGCCATTCGGTTTAGTTCGTAAGAAGACCTTCGAAAGAAATTGGCCATCTCGTGGTTCACATTCGGTTATTGCACCGGTGGCGAGTAGCTCGCGTATGGCCTCCTCAAAATGAGGTCTCTCAGAGTCCGCGCAAACCGGAGGGTCGGGAGTTCGGTGTTGCGTGACCGGTATCGAGAAAGGTATCTTATAGCCCTTTATCCAGTCGAGGATGGTGCGGTCACCTACCTGTGAGCAGGGCCCACTGATCATAGAACTGTGACAGTTGTCAAGCGAATCTTACCTCGTCTATCGGCGGCGGGTGGTCCGCGGCCGCGGCGGCGATCGCTTCGACGAGGTCGCGGGCGGCTCGCGTTGAGAGGTCTCCCGTTGCTCGCGGTTCTTCTGAGGGCCCGGCCCGCGGCGTGCTGGGGCCGGGTGCTTCCAGTTTTTTGAAGGTTTTGTAGGCAAGTTTTTCTTTGTGTTTCTCAAAGGGATTTTGAGATCGGAACCAGATTTGTTGACAGTCTTGGCTATCTTCAAGGCTTCAGACAGAATTTCTCCAAAGAGTTGTTTGTCGATCTTCGTGTTCGTCAGGTGCTCTTTCATTTCCTTTTTAACAGAAGAGAGGAAAAATTTTCGCCTAGACCGCGATTCAGTGTGCTGAATGTCACCAGGGAGACGACCCATGTCCATTAATAGTTTCTTGAGGAGGTCGTGATTTTTCTCTTTGCATCTCAGTTGATCCGTGATCGCGCTTGCAGTGCAACGGTAGCGAGCTGTTTCTGTTTTGTCAACAGTATCTTATCTCTTTTGACGACAGTCTCAGGCAGAGCAGCGCGAATTTCATCGTTTAGGACCGGTGCTCCCGTTCTAACACAGTTTTCTGGAACACGGTACTTTTCCGTGAGCTCCTTGCGGACCTCCTTGTCTAATCCAGTGGTCGCAAGGTGTTCGAATCTTTTTGCGATTTCCGCATGGACAGGGGGACCGTACTCTACTTTGGCGGTAGGATCCTCGCCTATGATCTCCAATAAGGCGTCATCTAGGTCGACGCTGGCGTCCAGGGGCTCCTCAAGGGCTAACGGTGCGGCTGGCGCGAGGGGCGCGGGCGGCGCAGAGGCCGGCGCCATGGTGGCGGCGCTCTGCGGCGCTTGCGACTGCGCGGGCGTGCACTCCGCGGCGGCGGAGGGCTCGGCCGGCGCCGGCGTGGCGGCTGCTGAGGCCGGGGTGCGCTCGGAAGAGAGGATCTCACGAATGTCGCCGTCGATCGTGTCGACTTCATCGTGAGACGAAGAGCATCCCTCTGAGATTCCAGAATTTGAAATAATCCCGGAGGCGAGCATTATCCAAAACGGTAGAGGGTAACTATATTATTGTGTGTACCTACTTTTAGTTCGCAAGGTAAGATTCCCGCTGAATGAGACGCAAGCGGACACAGTTACACGTGTTTTTCGGTAAGGTAGAATTCCCAAAGAATAAAACCGCGACTCAAAATTATTTAAAATTACGACTTTTTATCGGTAGGGTAAAATTCATACAGAATAGAACTCAAACCGGTATTATTGTTAGGTATTTAAAACGTGGCGAGAAAGCCCCGCAGGCTTCCTTATACGTTTTAAACGTGGCGAGACAGCCCCGCAGGCTTCCCTGTACGTTTATTGCGTAATCGATCATTTTGTTTCACATGATTCATATTTAATTTGTTTAGTACCTTCCAGTTGCAGGTTATGTTGCGTAGGTGAGGGTTCCCGCGACGATCCGGAGCCCGACGATGATGATGCAATAATCCGTAAACGGCGCGGGCGCCGACTTTGTTCACGAAATTGTCTCTCCAACACTTTTAGTTTTTTATACACTGCACCGAGGTCAGGTGATCTCGAGCGTTTTCTTTTCGGCATTTCACTTTCTAAAAAGTTCACTTTTTAATGAGAAACTTATTAAAAGTCTTTAAAATATCCGATGCGTAAAAATAAGCGGTTTTTATATTTTAACGAACTTGAGTGGTCGGGCACTCGAAAGCGAATGACAGCCCGGCGAATCGAATGACGAACGAGCACTTTGTTTTCATGTTACCCTCAAAAACAAAAAAAATGTAAACATGAATTTACCCTCAACAAAGTGCATGGAGTGGTGGTACCTAGCGTTACTACCTGTGTGAATACTTTAACATATTATTTCTTCTAGGTACCAATGTCGAGGACGAAGCATGAAGTAGGTTTTGACTCGTAGGTAATACAGCAAAATTTAAATTTTACAAAAATTATGACTTGTCGTATCTTTTTGGATTTCCGCCAAAAGGCTTACAAATTCAAAATTGTGGATAGAGCGTCACTCTATAATAGTGATAGTATATTATGCGAGAAGTGTCCGTGAAAATGTGCAGTGAATGGGAAATTCAATTAAATGCGTAGGATGGTCATTTTTGGATTGCATCTGGTCACAATAAAGTCTTAAGTAGGTGCAGTCAAGAGCAAGTCAAGCTTGACACTACCAGTTTAAGCTGAGCTCTGATTTATACTGCGTGCCATAGAATACAGGGCCGGGTCAAAGTAGTCCAAAGTGTCAAGCTTAGCGTGCTCTTGACTGTACAAGTCACTATCATTTTACTGTCTGCAACCAAAAATACATATATATAAACAGTGTTGACACTATATTTTTGTGCAAGGACTCTGAAGCAGAGCTATTTAACGAAGAACAGAAATTTTAAATAAAGACGTTTATAAGGAAACAAAGACTGAAGACGAGGCAGTTTGAGTTTTGACCCTAGCCTGGGATTGGATAAATTGGGAGAAGAAATAACGAGCGATAAAAACGCTTCTGTGTGATAGTGGTCTCAAACCTACCGATTTTTCGGTATTTCTACCGAAATGGGCTCTGTCCTACCGAAATACCAAAACGCAACGATTTTTCAACGATTTTAGAGAGTACATGGAAATTCTACCGATTTTATACTTTTGCACTGGCAACCCTTTTATAGCAAGGTATCGATGGATAGTAGTAAGTAGTAGTAGTTATTGCGGGAATGTTTCATATTTTGGGGAATACCTTTGAATCATAAAACTCGATGTTTTAAGGTGTTTCCCGCTCGGGAATTCACTAGTCTATATTATCAGAAATTAGCTTATTTAAGCCTTAGGTGGCTTGAAAAATTCTGACTGTTAAGTGGCCACTAGCTTAACACCATCTAGGCATCTCCCAATCCGCGGTGGGCTCGCGTGGGAGATTAAAGCCCATACTTCCTCATGTGTGGGTTGACGAAGAAAAAGAAGAAGCTTATTTTTGTTTCATAATGAATATAGTTAGGTACCTAAAATACATTAAAAAATAATGAAACTTTCATTATGTTTTTAAACTTCGAAGAGAAAGTGTCCTCAAGTTTAAAGTTGCGAACAGAAACTTAAAATGTCTTCTGACGAGGAACCAAGTAAGAGTGCGAGTGTGAAAAGAAAAAAAAATCTACAATATTATCGAAAAGAAGGGGAAGATTACATGCAAAACGACTATTTAATGACTATAAAATTGTTATGACTTAGAAATTAATGCAAAGATGAGACGGGGCTATGGTCAAAGAATATTTTTATGATCCTAAAGATTAAAAAAAAAAAAGTATTTAATTTGTTTTTATGTATCTAAATTTAAAATACGTTCCCGATGTGTGGAAATTTGCAGAAGTCATAATGATACCCAAAGCCGGTAAACCGCCAAATGAAGCTACATCATACAGACCAATCTCCTTACTTCCAATTATGTCAAAACGGGGGGCCAATTCTACTAAATGACAGCGGTGATAGTTGTATGACAATTACATGATTGTGGTCACTCAATGGTGATATTATGTCAAATTTTGACACTTTTCGTATTCTGTTATATGTCAGTTTTCACAATCATTCAACTATCATGGTTGACCACTTTTGGTATTCTACTATTCCTACCATGGAATGGCGCTGTCCAGTGATTGCTTTTTTTCCTTTATTTTAAGGCATTGGCAATTTAGCCATCAGCCCTAAACACGACACGAAATTCAGATTTTAGCTCTGCTTCAGAGTCTATACACAAAAATACACAAGTTTCTTCAAAACTTATCGAAATGTCACATGTACCATAAATAAAATCAATCATCTAAAGATTTTAGTGCCGAAAACCCGAAATAAAACTAATGACACGCATGGTAGTAATAGTTATATATGGTAGGCAACACCTAACGTAGTCCATAGTCATTCCATTGTAATGCCACTATGATTTTAGAGGAATACAAATGTAGATGTCATAGTTGCCAGTTGCAGCATAATGGAATGATAGTTCGATGACAATGGCTGACATTTAGTGGAATTGGCCCCCTGTTTGAAAAACTGCTATTGAGGCGGATGAAGCCTATAATAGAAGACAAAACTCTAATACCTGATTATCAGTTCGGGTTTAGAGAAAAGCACTCCACAATAGACCAAGTCCACAGAACTACCAACACCATTGAAAAGGCATTAGAAGAAAAGAAAGTTTGTTCCACAGTATTCCTGGATGTGGCACAAGCATTTGATAAGGTGTGGCATGAAGGCCTCATATACAAGCTAAGAAAAATGCTTTCCAAGCAGTTTGCTGACATCCTACAATTGTACTTGTCACAGAGAATGTTTCGGGTAAGACAAGATGACTCTTATTCAGATCTTAAACCGATAAAAGCTGGAGTACCGCAGGGTAGTGTTCTAGGTCCAGTTCTGTATTTATTATACACCTGCGATATTCCGAAGATAGAAAACAGTTCCATCGCAACCTTTGCAGATAACACAGCTATTATGGCTACAGGAGCCACTAACGAGGAAGCAGTGGAAAAGGTGCAAAGATCAACAATATCTACGATTGGACAAAAAAATTGCGAATAAAACTAGATGAATCAAAGTCGATCCACATAAATTTCTCCAACAAAAGGCCAAATTATCATCGGGTATACATAACTAACCAAGTTGTACCGTACGAAAACACAGCCAAATATCTGGGCATGACGCTTTTTATTTTTTATTTTTTTACTAAAAAATGGGCTTGCTCTTGACCCCAGACTAGCCCGAGAGCAAAGACGGGGCCTACGTTGGGACGAGCTTGCCCAGAAGATGCCTGTTCACTCGATCCTTAAAGGCTTGTGGGTTATATGAACTCGGAAATACAGACGCCGGCAGGTAGTTCCACTCCTTGGCGGTGCGCATAATAAAAGAACTTGAGCTTGACGTAAAGCTTCGCTGGAAGGCTCATGTCAAAAAGAAACGCGATGAGCTAGAGCTTCGCTACAGAAATATGTACTGGCTGCATGCTGCATGGGAAACATTCTACGGTGTCAGTACACAACAAAATTATTTTATACAAACAAGTCCTAATGCCAGTCTGGACTTATGGTATAGCACTATGGGGTTGTACTAAACAGAGCAATGTACAAATCATACAACGTTTCGAAAATAAATTACTCAGAGGTATCGTTAATGCACCCTGGTACATTAGAAATGACGATCTTTATCGGGATCTCGATGTGGACGTTGTTACCGATATTATAAATAAATACGCCGAAGCTCATGAAAGCAGACTTCATCATCATGTGAACGTAGAGGCAATCCAGCTCCTCGACAACACAGACATAGTGAGAAGACTGAAAAGGTTGAAACCTTTCGAGTTAGTTTAGTGTAGTGACAGTGCTATGTAGTGCAGTGAGTGCTATTTCTTAAGAACACATGAACAAAGTGTCTTCCCCTTAATAGAGACAATAAGAAAAGTGTTAATGGACACATTCTTAATTATAGTGTACTTAGAAGTTTAGGTCAAATTTAAATTACTTGGCTAGATTGTAATTCAAATGAGGTAATATTTTATTACGTCATTAATTTTTTTTTTATCTTAATTACTCTTTAGGTTTAGGTATTTTTGTTATATGAACGAATTTGATTGAATATTTTTTTTTTTGTCATATCCGATTTCGTAAAATGACGTTCGAGACCACTGGCTGTGTGTAAGGAATCAGGTCGCAAAATCGCAAAAACGCTCGCGATATTATCTACTGGTAATAACGCGCCTGTGGGGTAGAGCCGTGGGGTGCTTTGGTGCGCTTCCATCAGTTGTGTTAAGCGCGCTCTACACTCTCACAAGATTCTTGCGAGAACGCGAGAAAGCCGCAAGAAGTACATAAGAGTGTGGACTGTGGAGCCAATTTTCGGCTTCTCTTCTCGCAGCTTTCTCGCAAGAATCTTGTGAGGCTCTGACGCAGAATGCGCACTTCGCAAAAAGAGCACTCAACAAAAAAGGGGCACTTCTCATAATGTGCACTTCGCAAAATGAGCACTTCTCATAATGTGCACTTCGCAAAATGAGCACTTCGCAAAATGTGCACTTCGCAAAATGTGCACTTCGCAAAATGTGCACTTCGCAAAATGCGCACTTTTCTAGGGTATGAGCCAATGGTTAGTAACAATATGAAAACAATATGATTTGTATTTAAAATAAAATAAAAACTTTTACAAAGTAGTTTTTACTAATTCCATTACGTTTAAAGTATCTGTATACAAGTAATATATATAGAAATATTTATTTGACGATCAAAACTTGGTCTTGACTTAATATTTTTTTAATAAATGATTACTTGTAAAAGTGTTTATATTATTTTAAATACAAATCATATTGTTTTCATAATGTTACTAACCATTGGCTCATACCCTAGAAAAGGGCGCATTTTGCGAAGTGCACATTTTGCGAAGTGCTCATTTTGCGAAGTGCACATTATGAGAAGTGCTCATTTTGCGAAGTGCACATTATGAGAAGTGCCCCTTTTTTGTCAAGTGCTCATTTTGCGAAGTGCACATTGTGAGTATAGAGCGCGCTTTGCACAACTACACAACTTGTGTAATATCTTTTAAAGATACTATTAAAAAACTAGTTGCGGGTTTATTTGTACAGTCAAGAGCAAGTCAAGCTTGACACTACCAGTTTAAGCTGAGCTCTGATTTGAACTGCGCGCCATAGAATACAGGGCCGGGTCAAAGTCCAAAGTGTCAAGCTTAGCGTGCTCTTGACTGTACTTAACTAGTTTTATTTTCAAGAAATAAGATTTGTAAAATTTTAATGAGAATAAATATTATAGGTACTGTTACCCCCTTGAAATCGTATTGACTGACTTCCAAGTCAATATTATAATCATAACTGTAGGTATAACTAAACTAATGGCTCCAAACTCTTGCCGAGGAGCTCGGGTGGGTGTTGCTGAGGCGAGGCCTGTGTTTACTCAATCGTTTTTTGTTACTACAGTAATTGCCGCTGCCACGCGTTTTTTTTTTTAATCTTTTGGCGGTCATAAATGCCTCCGATTACATTACTTCGACAAAACTGAAATTGACATTAAAAGTTTTACTCTCTTCTAACCAAACACTTTAAATAAATGTTCAATCAGCCTGAGCATGTCAATTCCGTTTTCATTGCGGTAATTACCCAAAGATATTAGTTACCTATATAAAAAGAGGTATCTTTGCTTTCATTTCTTCTACATGAACATAAACATTTAACGAGTCCGGAGGGAACATTTTAAATGGGAACAACCCGACAAATCCGCCGTTTCTTGGTGGTCATACTGCAACTGGCATGTCATATTAATATGACCAGTGAGAATCGCTTGTATTGGTGGTCATATTATTTTTATAAACATCCTATATATTAACTAGGATGCGACGATACGTTTAATTTGATTCAAAACATAGAATAGGTCCAAAGAAAAGTGGGTATGGGTGGGTCCCTGTTGAATACTGGGTATTTCCAGAAATGGAATACCTCTTTTTACCCTTCAACAATTCAAGAAAAGAGCGTAGGTACTCCCACCTCAAGGACCGGCAACGGACTTGTGAGTCTGGAGTTGCAAGTGTCCGTAGGCGACGGTAGTCACTTAAGATTAGGTGAAACATCTGCTCGTTTTTCCCCTATACTATATAAAAAAAGAAAGGCATGAGAATATTTTTATTATATTTTTCAAAAATATAGCAGTCTTTTTCTCGTGCGAATTCGGAACCAATGCAAAAGATAAGGGTCGACAAAATTTTGTCACGGACGCGAACAGCGAACGTTAGACGACCACAGACTTGTCAGTCCGTCCAGACTCGCGCTCGGCAGTACTCGGCTTCACTCAGCAAGAGTATGGATGTACCATAAGAGGAACACCAATCATGAATTCATTTTTTGCCGGAGCTTCAAAGTTACTGTGTATAGCTGCTATGAGTTGCTGGTAGCTGTTGGAGCGCACACCCGGGCCATCAGGAACACTCTTAGCTTGACTATTATTTTTGAGAATCTGCAA
Organism: Ethmia dodecea; assembly: GCA_963855545.1. Lineage (NCBI taxonomy): Eukaryota > Metazoa > Arthropoda > Insecta > Lepidoptera > Depressariidae > Ethmia > Ethmia dodecea. The sequence continues at coordinate 9,987,396 of OY979437.1, read as the reverse complement.
ACAACACCTGATGTCTTACAGAAGCGTGGCACAGCCCCAAAACAACTAAAATGCAATGGGTATCACAGTTAATCTCTTTTTATTTTTAGGTGTATATAATATAGAACCACTTTGGGATTACAATTGGGCAATCTTCAGCTATTGTCTGAATCTCTTATATCACTTTATAGTCCTACAAATAATAGCAATTGTAAGTAGAAATGATTTTGTTATGGAAATACTTTGTAATGTTCTAGTTATTAACGTATCATTTAATACTTCTTTTCCAGCCCGCGCAAGTCAACCTGAACCACATGCTCTGTCCTGCCATCCTAGATCCCTTTGACGGACCATGGTACCGCCTAGCAGCGGTTTTGCACCAGGCTCTGCTCTGTCCCTTGCTCTGTAAATTGTACTGTCTCATTGCAGAGTTCTGTCTCACTCAATTCCCACCTACTAAAGTCAAGCCTAACATGAAAGACTATTTACAGGACAGAAAGCCTACCCAATTTGTTAACCAACAAAATTATAAAAAACTCAAAGAATAGGTAGGTAGTCTATTATAAGTAGATATATATTTCACCTTCTCAATTTTGCTAGTCTCGTGTATCAAATTGCCTAATAAATATAGCAAATAAGAAGAAATATTTGATCGCGTCCATTCAATTTGGGTGATGAATATAGTCGTTAAGGTAAAAACAATAATTACCTATAGAATAAAACCTATGGTGATAATGGTTAAACCATATAAAAGTTAATTTCTGTTCTGATGTAAATATTTCTTAGAAAAATGCATCACCTGTTAAATTTAGGGATTCGAAAAATACACTGATGAAAAGAGGGTATTTCCCAAAATGGAATACCTCTGCCAACCCCCTCGAAGACAAGGCGTAAATGTAAGAACTTATATAAATTTATTGTTGTAAAAATGGGAGTGCTGAGACATAGATTTCATAAATATTTGGCTCTGGAAAGTTGGCTTGTATGGAACATTGAACTTTATTGCGTATACATACTAATAAAATTACCTTCACGTGTTTCATTCTCAAGTACGGAACCTTCGGTTACGCGCATTTGCCTAGCACTTGGCCGATTTTTTTATTTTTTTGCTATTCGGCCAATGGGTCTAAAAAAATGCAAAAATTTATTTTATTTCTTTAGGAAAGCAAACAATAGTACAGTGGTTACGCCAAATAGGTATATTTTTCTTCTAATTTAAATTTCCGCATTATACGATTGGCACAATACGCTTTCTCCTTCCTACCCTTTCCCGCACATACCTATCAACGCGCGCGCGAGTGAGAAAGCCGTCCACGTGCTATGTATTTCGCCCTCGAGAGGGCGCAAGCGTCTCTTCTTCCTGTTCGGCGCGATCGCTCGGCCTGCACGCAGCCGCTAATTTTGTGATCCGATTCAAAACCGCATAATTACAATACTCCATTAAAACAGAGTGTCGCAAACATTATCTTCAGTGTGTGTACTACTCGTGGTGCCGTGGAAACCCCTTTAGCCGTAGAACAATCGGGGCTTGGGCCCTAACCGCCAACGCCGCGCCCGACGCCGCCGACGCACGTGAAAATCTGGGACTGAAGGTACTGTGCATCCTCTTTATTCGCCTGGGCTGCCTTAATTTCACTTTCCCAATCCGCAGGCAGTCCATCTCCAACCCCACTAAACGTATTGTGCCAAACACGCAAAAAATACAGTCCACTCTTAAATTTCGCCATATTGTTTTTCACTCGCACAACCATTTGTTGGTCCATACGAGCCGAATTTTGTATCAATTCATGATCAAAACGCATTAGAATATCAATTTCGTGTTCTAATTACTTACTTATATCTTACGCAATCGCATTCGCCTCGCAGATTCTTTTTTCTACCTACCAAACGCAACGCGTCGTAGAAGTAGGTAACTACCTACTTCTCGAATTATTGAACGCATCGTATTATACGATTGAATAGGTATTGCATCCTATTCATTAACGCGCAACAACTTTGTTTATTCGTATATTTCTCATTCCCGCACTCATTGTTGTTGCTATTCGCTGTAGTTTTGTTACAAACCTATTGTAGGTACGCGCCGCGCTATTATAGCTAGGTACTATAGCGAATATTAATTACGCATTTTTCCATTATTTTATTGGGTAGGTACCGCAAGTTAATAGAGACAGAGATTATAGCCTCGCAAGTGGGTCCGGTTTAGGTATTATTATTTCGATCTATTTCGCATCGTCCAGGCCTAACCTGCGTAGGTATTTATCTGTTCTCCATCGCACCGCATCTAATATATCGCTTCTTCGGCTAATTTCATATAATAACGTTAGTAAATATATGTAAACATGGTCGCAGAAAATAAATTGTCAATCTTAGACGCTAAAAGAGACCTTATGTTCTCACGCATACAGACTATCGCCGATAGGGTTAGTCGACTTTCTGACCCAGTTGTCAAAGAATCGTTTCTATGTGGGTTGGAAACTCTGGATAAGTTACGCTCCGATTTCGAAAGTGTGCTGGATCAAATAAATTCTATAGAATTGACTTTGAACCCTAAATACGCTGTTAATTATCAGCCTCTTCTTGCATTTGACGATTTGTATTGTCTCATAAAACGCGCCGCAAAGTCTATTCAGACTCCGCCGCCCGACGTAAAATACAGTCGAGGTGATAGGCCTAGGTTGCCGCCGATTGAGTTGCCAGAGTTCAATGGTGATATCAAAACATGGCCATTGTTTTATAGTTCATTTAAAAACACTGTTCATGATAACCCTATGTTGACAGACTCGGAGAAACTACATTATTTGATCGGAAAATAACTGGCAAAGCCCAATCCGTATTCTCAGGCGTAAACCCATGTGCCGAAAATTACACTGTTATTTTGAACTCATTAAGAGCCCTATCACAAAACTACGCTCCTCAAGATTAGGCATTTGAACGCGACGGCCCGCTCGCTCGGGGTCACGAGTTCACGGCACTACTCTGCCGTAGCGGCAGCAAGCGATTTATTCACTTTGATACTTTTATATTTTTTTATTGTATTGTGTTCAACTTTTTTAGCGGCGTATGTTAAGAAAGTTTAAAACAATACAATTTAAACCCCTTTACGAGTAGATATTATAGTATACAATATGTATTTAGATATAGGTACGTAGACTTATGCTTAAACTGAGAGTGACCAACCTTGAAATAAAAAGTCTGTCTGTTCTCTCTCACACATAAAATGAAGGTCACCAAGGGTCTTTCATCTGTACATACAATAAAACTCTAACGGGACCGTGTCTGTACATAAAATATTTTTAGAAAATTTTAATGGTAGTGTAGATAGTTAGGTATCGATTTAGATACCAAATTTTTGTTAGTGTTTGTGCACAATTCAATTAATTTGGTATGGAGATAACTGAGTACCTGGGTTAACATCTAGGGTACCTACTTTTATTCCAGAAAAATATGGTGTATTCCCGTTGTCCCCATTGGCCGTATCCCCATAATGGGGACAACGGGAAGTCAAAAAAAAATCTTCCCGTTGTCCCCATTATAGGGATGCGGCAGTGGGGACAACGGGAATACATAAATTTCACGTGTCGATATCCCCATTAAGTCTGTATTTGTTTTTTAACCTTAGTTTTTAAAGCAGCAAGAAGAAAAACAACCCTAGATCAATAATTTTTTACCAGCCTGGGCCTCTTGTTGAAAAAAAAATGGAATATTCGTAAAAACGGAATAAATAATTAGAAGTAGGTAAATAGATTGTTGATTTTTTGGAATATTGTAGTGGGATATATTCTCCGCTGTCATATATGTGGTTTTTAGGGTAACTCGTGCCGTGCTAGAAAAATGATATCTTGAAAAATAGTAATAGGTATTAGAAATCTGGTATTAGAAATCTAAAAATGAGCACTCTATCTTTAATTATGGGTACGCATTTGAATGTCTAAAATTATAAAACCTAACGTAAAATAACCTACGTTTAAAATCCTTAAAATCTAAATACCTAATGGTTGTTTGACTTAAAGTGAAAATACCAAAAGCCTAAAATGTCAAATGGATATATTACTAAAGTTCAAAAGAATAAAACTTGAAATACCTATGTATGTACTAAGTCCCTGAAATAGATTTACCTCACAGTTAATTGACCAAAATGACAAATACCAATATTAAAGTATGTACATAATCTACTTTATATTATAACACATCCGCTCGTAAAAGGTCTCTTATTTCATTAATTTCAATATCGTATTGTATTTCATTACGTACTTGTGCGTTATTGTAATGTAAATCGTACGATTTATCAAGACTTCCGTCTAAAAACGAACGGTACTTTTTAAAATCTTAACAAATAGTTTTTATTTCATAAAAGTTTTTAACATTTTATGAATATAATTAACTTTGGGAGATAAAATATCATAAATAAACATTTAATTCTTTATTTCAATCAATTTTGACAATAAATTACAACCATTTATCTGTAACAAAAACACAGAAATATTAATTTATGCACTTTAATAGTAATTTTGCCTGTTTTTTGTGCCTTTGCCTAAAAAAAGGTGATGCGCGCGTATAGCTAATTTATATAAATAAATATAATCTCACGCCTTTTATCCCCGAGGGGGTAGGCAGAGGTATTCCATTACTGGATATACCCACATTTCACGAGATATATTGGACCCATAAACGTGATAGGTGGTGAGCCCATCGCCGAACCGGGTCTGTTTACACATGTCTCAGAATTAATTCTGAGACCTGCGGGTTTTCTCACGATGTTTTCCTTCACCGTCGAGCTAGTGATAAATATGTACAGTCAACAAAGTTGTTAGGGTTACATGCCCAGTAACTAAGAACTCATTTTTCTGAGGTAGTCATGAATAAATCTTATTGATTAATGTTTATTTCGAAAGGTATCTTTGATCCCTATAATTTCAAAAAAAAAACTATAAATACATGTACAGCTTTAAGAGAAAACTGAATCTTAGTTTCTGGTCATGTAACACTAACAACTTTGTTGACTGTACGTAAGTTTTTGAAAAACTCATTGGTACATGCTAGGATTCTAACCCGAGCCTCACTGATTTTGTGCCGGCTCTTTAACCGTTCGGGCTATCACTGCATAGCTAATTAGTGAACAAGTAAAAATTTTTACACGCGCTTTTTCTTTTCGCTGTTTTCTTTTTATTCGTTTATGAAAGTCCGATCTTTATTTATTTCCTCGCAAATATGTTATAAAACGTCGTATGACATACGTTCGTTGATAATTACAGCCTCTGCTTACTTGTAGCCCTCGCCTACGGCTGGGGCTAGAAATATCACCTCGGCTGTAATTTTCAACTTACCGCACTTATACCATAATGTACTATATCATATTGTATTATACTTACTTAACAACGGTTATAATAAAACATCTTTATTTGTTGCTCATAAAAAAAAACTAACATCAAAGATCTTCTGAACCTAACAAGTTCAAATAATTTCCGCTCTGGTATTTTGAGCTGGCTTCGCTCGCTCTTGCATTGAATATATCTATAATATCTCGCAAGTGGTGCATTATTTTAAGTATTTTGACCATTTGGTATTTAAAATGTTGGTATATCAAACTTTGCCGTTATAACTATAAAGATTTTCAATATTAGGTATTTAGTCCAATATGTATTATAATCTTAGATATTTCGTATGTAAGTATTTACTGCCTAGGTATATGTATTAAAATATTAGGTATTTAGATTTTAGGGATTTTAAACTTAAGTTATTTTATGTTAGGTTTTTTAATTTTAGACATTCAAATACGTACGTATTTGAACTGCCACATACAGAAATAGACTCAAACAACATTCTTATCCAAAGGCAAAGGAGCTTATGAGCAACTCTCAAACATTCAAAAGATTAAAAAGAAAAACGCCTCAAGATCTAATCTGAGAATAGAAAAAAAATTATAAGGGCGGAACACTGGTCCCATTTCTTGCAATACTATATATTCTCATCAAAATATTGCTGAATGTCCAAGGACAGATTGCATTACAGGAGAGAGAGAAAAAATCAATGGGGACAACGGGAAATATTTTTAATAATTTTATTTCATTATCTCAATAGGCTACTGGTCCATGAAGGAGCTTATGAAGGGTCGTTGTCGCTGTCGTCGACGAGCTTCCGTTTCACTGTCGCTGAAACGGAAGCTCGTCGACATGTGTATTCTACCCGTCCTAACTTACGGTGCTCAGACTTGGTCACTGACTTCTATACAGAAGTCAAAACTCAAGGTTTGCCAAAGGGCGATGAAGCGCAGCATACTAGGTGTAAAAAAGATTGACCGAATCCGGAACACAACGCTGCGCTCCAAAACCCAAATCGTTGACGTTGGCGAAAAATCTTCCAAGCTGAAGTGGGAATGGGCAGGCCAAGTTTGTCGTATGCAGTCGGACAGATGGGCAAAAATCTGCACCAACTGGGTCCCAACTAATGGCCGCCGACGCCGAGGCAGACTCCGAAGGAGATGGCGGGTGGACTTGACGCCTTTTCGAAGACATGGCCGGAGGAGGCACAGGATAGAGATAAGTGGAGGGAGGGAGGAGAGGCCTTTGCTCAGCAGTGGGACAGCGTATAGGCTAACAAAAAAAAAATCTCAATGGGAACAGATAGTGGGGACAACGGGAAGTATTTTTAATAATTTTATTTCATTATCTCAATGGGGACAGATAGTGGGGACAACGGGAAGTATTTTTAATAATTTAATTCAATTTCCATTGTCCCCACTCAATGGGGATATCGTCAATGGTTACAACGGGAATACACCATATTTAGTTGAAACTTTACTACGGCGCTTTTTTTGTTTACGGAAATTTATTTATTGTATGTCGCGAGATTTAAGTACTCATGTTTAAGTAAATATATAAGTAACTGATTGAATTAAATTTTTAGTGTACGTAAATATGAGTACCTACCTACTTAAATCTCGCGAAAAGCTTTTATTTCATAATAAATTGTGTAATGACGTTGTAAGATAGTAGAAGTTTTAAAGGGAGAGTGTATTTTATTCTTTTTAGTGCATTAAAATAAAAGGTTGTTTAAAAAATATTTTTTACTCTTAATTTATTTTTTACTTTTTAGTTGGATTTAAAATGACTTCACATAGCTAACCATGCATTGTCATCCAAACTAAACGCGTATACAAAATTTTAGCTCAACTGGTAATATTCCAGCTCCGTCATCAGACACTGACATGTCTGACATCAGACACACCAAAGTACTCATCAAGACGAATCAAGCGAGCCCAAACTCGATGGAGTTATGTAGTTTAATTACTAAGTTCCTATGGCCATCTTCCAGCTCCATCATCAGACCCTGGTTCCCATTTAGTACAAAAGGACTCCTTAAGACGAATCAAACGAGTCAAAACTCGATGGGATTGTGTCGTATAGTTACAGAGTTTCTGGGGTCATCTTCCAGCTCCATCATCAGACCCTAGTGTTACCATCTAGTACCAAACTACTCTTCAAGACGAATCAAACGAGCCCAAACTCGATGGGGCTATGTCGTTTAATTACTGAGTTCCTATGGCCATCTTTCAGCTCCATCATCAGACCCTGGTTATTATCTAGCACTAAAGTACTCGTCAAGACGAATCACACGAGCCTAAACTCGATGCGGTTGTGTCGTTTAATTACTGAGTTCCTATGGCCATATTTCAGCTCCATCATCAGACCCTGGTTACCATCTAGTACCAAACTACTCTTCAAGACGAATCAAACAAGCCCAAACTCGATGGGGCTATGTCGTTTGATTACAGAGTTCCTATGGCCATCTTTCAGCTCCATCATCAGACCCTGGTTATTATCTAGCACCAAAGTACTCGTCAAGACGAATCATACGAGCCTAAACTCGATGGGGTTGTGTCGTTTAATTACAGAGTTCCTATGGCCATCTTCCAGCTCCATCATCAGACCCTGGTTACCATCTAGCACCAAAGTATTTGTCAAGACGAATCATACGAGCCCAAACTTGAGGGGTTTACGAGTAGTCATTGAGGAGTTGCGATATCCACCTCCTGGCTCCATCATCAGATCAGCTCGGTGATACTATAATATTGCATTGTCACCGAACTTACATAAGTATACCAAATTTCAGCTCAATCGGTTGACGATATCTGCTACAAACAAATAAACAAACAACCCTCCCTATAAAATGAGTTCAACTATCACAAGATTATTAAAACTTGTTATAGGTAGTCGCTAGGGCTTTCGAATACCGGATTTTTTGAATACCGGTATCAATACCGGAAAGTTTTTTTTTAATACCGGGATCCCGGGATCCCGGTATTGAAATTGTGTTCAGTTTTTTTTTCTTTACAAGCAGAAAATGCAAACGTTAATGTGTTTTATTTTCTTACTGTTAAGTTGTTTTACTGAAAAATCACCCTTTGGTAATAACATAATATCTCTTTAAATCGTGACTTCCCCACTGCTCAACCAGATTGCTCAACTAGTTGAGCAGTTGAGCAGTAGGACATAGTTTGTATTTCTGAACATTTTATGCTCTATATCTCAACTATTTTTTGCTATGACAAAAATCAATTTCAGGATTAGTCACAACAGGAATTAATCGGTCCTTTTTATGATTAATTGTATTGGTGTACCTCTACGCAGCGGGACCCTCGGCCCTGGAGAGATATGGTTGGTATATACCTATAGTACCCTCACCCAAACTTACCGAACGTGTATTGAAATAATTTATACCCCGATGGTTCTAGAGTAAATTAAAAAATAAGAAAGTCTCTATCCAGCGGGGCCCTCCGTAAGTATGCATTCAATGGTTTTTTCAATTGCATTTAAGTATAGTACCCCAAGACCCGTTTTCAATATAACAATTACTTTTCATCTAAGAGATTAGTTTTTACATAAAATCAAGTGGAAGTTCTAATCGATCCAGCAGGGCCCTCCCTGGATTGGCATTGAACAGCCGTTTTGTATTTTTTTTCGTTTAGTACCCTTAGTAAAAATAACTTTTAACAAATAATATGTTTAAAAATATATACTAAAAAATAATATGAACAAAATAAAATGACGCGCCTCTCAATACTATTTTATAGATTTTTTTAACTGTCCTACGTATGCTAAAGTGATTTTGTGGTTTCTAAAATATGTTATTTAGATTTAAAATAAAAGCCTATACTTAGTTAGAAGCCTAACAATAAGTCTAGTTTTATTTGATTCTAAAATCATCCCTAGATTTATTTTTAAAAATCACGCTAATCGTATGGAGAGGCGCGTCATTTTATTTTGTTCATATTATTTTTTTAGTATGTATTTTTAAACATATTATTTGTTAAAAGTTATTTTTACTGAGGGTACTAAACGAAAAAAATAAAAAACGGCTGTTCAATGCCAATCCAGGGAGGGCCCCGCTGGATCGATTAGAACTTCCACTTGATTTTATGTAAAAACTATATCTCTTAGATCAAAAGTAATTGTTATATTGAAAACGGGTCTTGGGGTACTATACTTAAATGCAATTGAAAAACCCATACTTACGGAGGGCCCCGCTGGATAGAGACTTTCTTATTTTTTAATTTACTCTAAAACCATCGGGGTACAAATTATTTCAATACACGTTCAGTAAGTTTGGGCGAGGGTACTATAGATATATACTAACCATATCTCTCTAGGGCCGAGGGTCCCGCTGCGTAGAGGTACACATTGTATTGTACGTAGAAAATATATTAAAATATTTATGATAATTTGCTAAGTATTGTGTACAATAAAGATGCTATTCGGTATTTGGCCATTTTGTTTAAGATTCGGTATTCAGCCAAATATTATGAACAAAGTGGCCGAATACCAAATAGAAAATTACAAAAAAAATAACTCATATTACTTAAAAAAAAATGCTTAAAAGCCTACCATGTTTTGTTTTGGACGAACTGACGTACAATAAAGAAATAATGCGTGTCTGACATGATTGATTCCCAAATGAAACAAATAGACCCCTATGCACGCCCGTGTGCGTGCCGCTAGCTGCATTACAATACAATGAGAATGTCATCTGCAAAATGTTTAACTACTTGATTTCCATCAAGGCCGAATATTCGGCGCTTGGGCTAAGACCGTGACCGGTTATTCAGTATTCGGCCAAATCACTATAGCGTGTCATATCTTATGTACAATGTGTGACACACTGAAAATGACTTAGGTATCTATTTATAATTATAACTTTAAAATATCATCTTCAATATGTAAAACAAGTAGTTAAGTACCTACATCAGGTAAGTTTCATCTTCATATCCAAAATGTTGAATGAACCAAGCCTGACAAAAGCAAAGAAAATAAAACGTATTAATTGTGGATTCATTAACTTAAATTCTTTACTAAAATCTGTTCACCTGAACATTTTAAAATATAACAAAATAGCTTATACCGTAAGAAAAAACTGTTTTTTTTTTCAGGAGAATCAATTTAGACTAAAGTTTATGATTATGATTAGCAACCTATGCTAGCAACAACGAGGACGGGCGTGCAGTGCGATGCTATTTGTCTTAATGCGATCGTTTCAATAGCTTGGTTTTATTTTAGATAACTGCCAAACCTTCCCATGAACTGAATTACTGGTTTAAAACCTACACTTATGCAAAATAAGTACAATAAAATATGTGAAATTATTATTAATATGCTCTTGAAAGTATAACTGAAGTTTATACTTACTAAAAATGAAACTAAATAACCAATACCGGGATTCCGGTATTAGACACTTCAATACCGGTATTGAAAAAAGACGAAAAAAGTCCGGGATCCCGGTATTAGCCGATACCGGGATCCCGGTATTGGAAGCCCTAGTAGTCGCACTATAATTACGACGAAATTCGCGATCTTTTGGCGTGAAAAATTTTGACACAGGTCCATCGTCGACGAGCGCTCGCGCAGTACTGAGCATAGATAAGAATATGTACTAACGTATAGATAACCAAGTCTGGGTTTCGTATTATGACGCCATCTAGTTACCACACCCAGAACTATTAAGTCCATGTAGGTGCCAGGCCAGGTCGATATATATACCTAGCTAGCTATCTATATGTGCACTTTATTTTATTTATTTTTTGTAATATCGCTAAGTTGCAGATACGCATTTTAAAAAGTTAAGAACACATTTTTGTATTACACTATTCATAACATATTGAAATTACAAAATATTGGCAGTCATTTACTAATGCGTTCCTGATACTTAACGATTTATATAAACAGACTTAGCACTTAAATTTCGTTTTTTTATCTTAAGCAAAATATATAAATAATGAAGTATTAGTTTTGATTATGATTTTTTTAACATCTAAGCTAAGCATTGAAAACATCAAAGCCAACGAATTTAAAGAGCAAGATTGGATAATAATTTAGACAATCATGAGAAGAAAAAATAAACAATTTTATTCACTTTATCTTTTTTAAAGGTTTTATTTAGACAAGAGGAAACACAACAGGTTCTTTGAGGCATGGTAAAGAGTCTATATCTCACAAAATTGCACTTAAACTAGAGAACACGGAGTCCTATCTCAACACTGTCTTCATAACGCAGTCAGGCAGTATTCCGTGAAGATTACGTCACTAAGACGGAGGAGTAGACACTCGATTCAACGTTTTTAGCGGAAAATCTCACGAAAAGAATGCACTGTTTAGTAAATATAAAGCAAAATCCGTGTATGTGGAGCACAAAGTAGTATTTGAAGATTCGAATTTTGAAAAACAGTTGTATTGACAACCAGTTTTAATGTTGCCATATTGAAAATTTTAAATTTACCATTTCATTTAAAATGTATGATACTGAATTGAATGTATATTTGTCCTCCGCGCCGTCTCGAATTAAGGGGCATCACGGTGTAAATAAATAGAACGATAAAAATCAAACAAAAAATACTTTCTAATAAGTCCATAATATATTTATAATTTTAGGTCAGTTAAACTGCCTTTACTAGAATAAACAGGTAGATAAAGCATAGTGTAAAACATGTAAAGGCGTCAGAAATGTTTATTATAAGATGATTATTCCAATAAAAAGCGTTTGCACCGAATAAAATTTTACTCAATTATAGGTTTTGTGTAAAAATATTGCAACACTGAAAGACATTATTTTTTAAAGGGTGCGTTCTCTTTTAATTAATTCAGTGGTAAATAACTTTTCAACACACTTGCTCATAAAGTGGCTCTAATTTCACTGCAATTAGGCACATAATGACACCTATAATCAAACTGAGACTTTTTGTTTGCTATTATTCACTAGTGAGTTATAGATTTTTTTTTTCAATTTTGTTGCTAGAGTTGCTTTGTTCTTAAAAAAGTTTCGATACAAAAAAGATCGTATTCAATCGTACTAATAAATTAATACACAAATATGGCTTGCTCATTTCATGCAACTTCGTATTTAAATAGATCATTTCAACTTGTACGTGTTTAATAAACAAAACTTTCACTCAAATATAACTTTGGTTTTCTCTGTAAAAACTTTAAATACCCCATTTTGTACGTGGCTAAAACGCTATCCACGACAAACCAAAGAAAAAGAAACCTAATTTTTTTAGTCCATGGCCGATCGCCATTGTAAGATGCGAGCGCATAGGAAAACGAGGCTGTATGGGCCTAGATCCTTTTGCCTTTTCCAAATTATATAAATAAAAAATTGGAAAACCAATTAATTTTCCCCGCCATTGCGAATGATTATTTTAAAATGATTTTTTAGTATTATTTATTCACAAGTGTGTTGAAAAACGTCGTATGATACACGTGTGTATTGATGATTACCGTCCTCGGCTCTCTTATGACCCTCGCCTACGGCTCGGGTCTCAATGGCGCCTCAGCGGTAATCACCAACTTTACTCACTTGTACCATAATGTACTATTTATTAATTTGTGTAATGGTTTAAAACAGAAGTGTTGTTTTTTCAATAATAGTTTAATCAATGTTATTAATTACTTCATAAAATATATATTTTGTATTTTTTTATATTACCTGAACGCATTTTAATGCTAAATTAGTACTGGGTTTAGCGGAAAGATGGCGTTATTTATAAATATTGAATATTCTATTAATGACAACCTAGCATGGTACTGAGCTCGGCCGGCCAAAACTTTGCTTTATGTAGCAATTTTGCAGTTTGAATGATTTTTCTTTTCAGGTTTATTATGAACTTTTTTTAAAACATGTATGATGTTTGAATTCCTTATGAACTAAAGTATCTTTTGATATAAAAATCATGTGATATTGTTAATATAGTAAGGAGAAATTAACGGTTATTTCCAAGCGTTTTTGGCAATTTCACGGTTTTGAATACGATTTAATTTCTAGATATTAGATACGTATTTAAAAATTTTTAAGCCACAAATCAATTTGCTTACTCGTTTAGTTCAATCAACGAACACAAAAAAGTGCCGTCGCGCGTTTTTCGAAAAACTTGTTTTGACTTTTTTACTTTTATACAGTTAACTAAGATAAAATCGAATAAAGTAGGTCACTAGCCCCTATAATAATATATTTTCTCTACCATTCGGAAAGTAAAAGTTGTTCAAGTCTTCTAGTTTCTCAGATCTAAGAAGCCAAAGATGGCCATAAACGCAAAAATCACGCTCTAAATGTAATAAGGCTCTTAATAAACAAGTATGAGGACAAGCGGCTACTCGCTACCTCTTATTTAGATCAAATATTTGAATTAAAGCCTTTCAACTCCGCAAATGCAAGTAATTTGGAACAATTTCTAGACAAATTCGCAACATCCGTTTCCGCAATTAAAAATCTAGAAATTGATGGACTATCGGATTTTATATTTTTGTATACCGCACTAAAGAAATTAGATCCCGATACCGCACGCGCTTTCGAAATGGACGAACGTGGCTCCGAAATCCCATCCTTCGATGCTTTAGTGTCATTTGTTCGCGATCACATAAAAATATTGCAACGCACTTCTTCGACCTGTAAACAAGAAGTTAATAAGAAAATTTCGGATCGTCGAATGGATGCGCCATCGAAGCCACATAAGTCTACGCATACGTATGTAAATACTACAACCGCATCTCCGCAACCTCAGTACTCTTTATGTAACACGCATCACGAACATTTATATAAATGTACGGGATTTTATAAAATGACACCTGGTGATCGCTATAGGTTTGTTAAAGCGAACTCTTATTGTGTCAATTGTTTAAGTAAACATCATCGCGCATCTAATTGTAATTCGAATACGCTATGTCACGTGTGTGGATTAAAACATCACACCATGCTTCACTTTGAAAATAAAAATGCCGCATCCACCCCGAGCACACTCGGTGGTGCATCGCTCGCAGTGCCTTAGTCGCACACACACGCATCCGTGCCGCCGCCGGCCGACGGAGGCGCGGGCGCGGGCCGGCCGAGAGTGTCTACTCCCGCGCCACCGCCCGTTATTCCTCGCACTAATAACGTTGCTCTGTGCTCTTTATCAGATAACAACAAAAATAAAAATGTTCCGCGTGTACCCACCACTGTTTTGCTTGCCACTGCGCGCGTTCTAATGATCGATGCTTGTGGTAACGAACATTATGTTCGTGCTTTATTGGACAGCGCTTCTCAAAGCAATTTTATTACTCGCGAATGTTGTAATCGCTTGGGATTAAACTCTTATCAGAGACAGACGTGTCCTATTGTGAAGGGGATAGGAGGTTCTACTAAAACTACGCAGGGTTCGGTGATAGTTGAATTCTTTTCGCGATTTAACCGCGATGTTAACTTCTCTATGCAGTCGTTGGTAGTCGATAAGGTGACTGAATGTTTACCGACCGTTAGTGTCGATGTTTCGTCGCTTTCAAATTTTAATGACTTACCTTTAGCCGATGATACTTACGCCGTTCCCGGACATATTGATATGTTGATTGGTGCTTCTATTTTCCCGCACCTTCTGTTGTCACGCAAGGTTCAAGGTCACGCCACACACGTCTCGCCACACGCGTTAGAGACCGTACTAGGGTACGTGATCGTTGGTTCCGCTCCCGCTAAATTTGATACTTACGCTAAATATAATACTTACGCTTCCGTCTCGTACTGCTGCGCCGTCGAGCCCGTGGAGTCCGTCGTCCGCAAGTTCTGGGAACTCGAGGAGGTTGTTGTTCCGCCAATTCTCAGTCCCGATGATAAAGAATGTGAAGATATTTACGCTCGTACAACTACCCGCGATAGTGATGGTCGTTATACTGTGGCACTCCCCTTCAAGGGTGATGTGTTTTCTCTAGGTGATTCCCATCGACTGGCGGAGAAATGTTTTCTCTGTCTGGAACGCAAAATGCAGGCTTCGCCTAAGCTTAGGCAGGCCTACGATGACGTCATTAATGACTATTTAGATAAAGGTTATATCGAACCCGCACCTCCAGATCAGGAGGAATTTAATAATGCTCCATCATATTTAATTCCGCATCATGGGGTCATTAGGGAGGACAAACTCACATCCAAGTTACGCGTGGTGCTAAATGGTAGCGCCAAGACGAGCACGTCCGTATCTCTTAATGACATTTTATACAATGGTCAAAATTTACAAGGCAATTTATTTAATATAATTGTCAATTTCCGCTTATTTTCAGTAGCACTCTCAGCTGATATAAGACAGATGTTTTTGTGCATCGGTATCCGCGAGTGTGACCGCAGATTTCAACGCTTTTTATATCGTTTCACGCCTGATGAACCGCTGCGGGTTTATCAGTTCAATCGTGTTTGTTTTGGCCTCAAGTCGAGTCCTTTCACGCATTGCGCACTATAAAACAGCTCGCTTCTGACGAAGGCGATTCTTTTCCTAGAGCAAAGGAAACCGTACAAACCGGTTTGTACATGGACGACTTTGTCTACTGTGTCGATAGCAAAGACGAGGCTATTTCCACGGCTGCTGAACTCATTTCCCTCATGAAGACGGCACAGTTTGACCTCGTTAAGTGGACAAGTAACTCGCAAACCGTGTTGGAGTCCATTCCACCTACGCATCGCCTTTCATCCGTCAAAGAATTTGATGAATCTGACTCGCACAAGGTTCTCGGCTTATGTTGGTCACCCATCTCTGATTTATTCAGTTTAAAAATTTGCACTCCTGCTGAAAAATGCACCAAACGCACCATATTATCTTGTGTAGCAAGATTATGGGATTTAATGGGCTTCGTAGCTCCTGTGATATTACACGCTAAACTCCTTATTAAAGAACTAGCGGCCCGCCCCGGCTTCGCACGGGTGGACATTTATTTTTTCAACATTTTGGGATGCACAAACAAATTTCTCCTAGCAACCCATAGTAAATTATCAAAAAAAATTAGACTTTGTATGGAGACTTTTAAAGAATATTTGTGCTAAGTTTCAAGTTGATAGACGCAAAAAACCCCTCTTCTCTATACCAACTTCAACCCCTAATTTCACCCTTTTAGGGAATGATTTTAAAATAATACAAAAATACGTTTCTCATCATTTATTTTTAAGAGTATTTGTGATAAGTTTCAAGTTGATAGACGTAAAAAAACCACACGTTTCCATATAATCTCCAACCCCGTTTCACCCGTGAGTTTTGAAAAATCGAGATATACCTACTTGTCTTGATGTTTGTTTTGAGGAGTATTTTTACAAAATTTCGAATTGATACATCCAAAAAATGAAGGTATTCATGCAAACTTCAACCCCCAAGGGGATGAAACCCCCAAGGGGATGAAACCCCTTGGAGGATGGTTTTCGATAAATCCTAGAACTAATATATCAAGTTTATTTTCAAGAATATTTGTAAAAAGTTTAAAGTTGATACACGCAGAAATCACACTATCCCATACAAACTTTATCCCCCTCTTTCACCCCTTTGAGAGATGATTTTAAAAAAATCCAAAAACACGTGTCTCATCATTTATTTCTAAAAGTATTTGTGCCCAGTTTCAAGTTGATAAAACGTAAAAAACAACACGTCTCCGTACAAACTCCAAACGCTACTTTCACCCCCTTAGGGAATGATTTTCGAAAATTCCTACAACACGGGTCTCATGATTTATTTTTAAGAGTATTTGTGCCAAGTTTGAAGTTGATAGACGTAAAAATCAAACACGTCTCCATACAAACTCCAACCCCCTGTTTCACCCCCTTAAGGGGTGATTTTCGAAAAATCCAATAATACGTATCTTGTTATTTGTTTTGAGGAGTATTTTTACAAAGTTTCGAATCGATACACACAAAAATGAAGGTTTTCCATACCAACTTCAACCCCCACTTTCACCCCCATGGAGGAAGACTTTTGAAAAATCCTAGAACTAATATCTCATAGTTTGTTATCAGAAGCATTTGTACCAAGTTTCAAGTTGATGGACGCAAAAAATAAACTTCTTCGTATCAACTTCAACCCCTACTTTCATCCGTCTAGGGGATGATTTTCGAAAAATCCAAAAATATGTGTCTCATAATTTATTTCTAAGAGTATTTATGTAAAGTTTGAAGTTGATAGACGTAAAAAACAACACGTCTCCATACAAACTCCACTCCCCTGTTTCACCCCCTTAGGGGATGGTTTTTGAAAAATCCGGAAATACGTGTCGTGTTGTTTGTTTTGAGGAGTATTTTTACAAAGTTTCGAATTGATACACCCAAAAATGAAGGTTTTCCATACAAACTTCATCCCCTACTTTCACCCCCTTGGAGGATGATTTTCAAAAAATTCTAGAACTAATATTTCATAGTGTGTTTTGAAGAGTATTTGTGCCAAGTTTAAAGTTGATACACGCAGAAATCACACTATCCCATACAAACTTCAACCCCCTCTTTCACCCCCTTAAGGGTTGAATTTCGTAAAATCTTTTCTTAGCGAGCATCTACACTATAAACGTAACCTACACACAAAATTTCATGTTTCTATGTTCAGCGGTTTGGGCTGGGCCTTGATTTTTAGATTTAGCTTCTCCTTTTATATATATAGATTGTGGCTTTGCAATTGTGATTGGGACGACGCTCCCCCTGACAACATTGTTGAATTGTGGTCGCGTTTCAGGGACGAGCTTCCTAGTCTGGAACAAATTAAGATTCCTCGCCATGTAGACATCACTCACGGTAGTGTAGTGAATATAATTGGATTCGCAGACGCCAGCGAGAAAGCTTACGGGGGCGTTGTTTATTTTCAAGTAGTAAATAAAGGAGTTACCTCTGTCCACCTTATTAGCGCCAAGTCTAAGGTGTCACCCCAAAAGGTTGTTTCTCTCGCTCGGCTCGAACTTTAGGCCGCTCTTCTGCTTGCAAAGTTGATAAATAATATTATTGACGCATGTAATAATCGCCACCCAATCAACACCGTATACGCATTCTCGGATTCTACTGTCGCTCTTTGCTGGATTCACGCATCCCCCCATAGGTGGGACACCTTTGTAGCAAATCATTATTGTCACCGCAAAACTTTTATCATGTGCCAGGCACAGATAACCCAGCAGACTGTCTTTCTCGGGGTCTTACTCCCGCTCAAATTATTGATCACCCGCTTTGGTTCCATGGCCCCGCCTGGATCAAATCTAACCCCTCTGAGTGGCCCATTGCCACTTTTAACCCATCGACGGTTTCGGATCCGCCGGAGGAAAAGAAACATTCTTTAGTTACTTCTTTCCCGCGAGAAGAATCTTATATCATCTCGTTGGCGAATCGCGTTTCTTCTTGGTCGAAACTGCTGCGCTGCGTCGTCTATGTCTGTCGCTTCATGAAACTATTAACGCCGCAAAAATTTATAACCGCTGCAGACCTTAACTACGCAGAACACAGGGTTATTCGCGAATTACAGGCCTTACACTTTCAAGAGGTAATCGTCAAATTACAGACGGGAAAGACTTGCAACCGCACCTTCCAACGACTTAAGCCATTCTTACAAGATGGTCTTATTAGGGTCGGAGGTCGTTTGACTCATTCGGAGTTAAGTTTCGATCAGAAACACCCTTTACTTTTACCGCGAAAGGATCACATTTTAAACTTATTGGTTGATTACCATCACAAACTTCATTGTCACGCTGGTCCAGACTTGTTAATGTCAATTTTACGTCAAAAATATTGGATTTTATCCGCACGCAACATAATCCGCAACAGGGTGCATAAATGTCTCCCTTGTTTTAGGCTTCGTCCTAAACCGACTTTCCCTGAAATGTCAGATCACAAATCTTGTCGTGTGGTTCAAACCGCGAAACCTTTTATGCATACAGGTACTGATTATGCAGGCCCCTTCCGGGTAACTATTTCGCGTGGCCGTGGTATACGGTCTACTAAGGCTTACGTTTGCCTCTTTGTTTGTATGACGACACGCGCCGTTCATATAGAGTTAGCAGGTGACTTAAGTACGGCATGCTTTATGGCCACTTTTAAACGATTTTTATCTCGTCGCGGTCCTGTAGGACAAATGCATTCCGATAATGGAACTAATTACGTCGGTGCAAAACGCACACTTTCTGAATTATATTCTCTTTTACGCTCCAAGCATTTTAACACAGAATTTGCACACGTATTAGCTGAAAACCGCATAACTTGGTTGTTGAATACACCAGCCGCTAGCCACTTTGGTGGAAATTGGGAGGCTAATATTAAAAGCCTAAAGACGCACCTATATCGGGTAATCGGTGAACAGATTCTTTCGTTCGAAGAGATGAGTACCGTGCTCACTCAAGTTGAGGCTATAATGAATACGCGACCCTTATGTAGAACTCTAACTAGTGATCCTTCTGAGCCCCTTGCATTGACTCCTGCGCACTTTTTAAATCTGACACCCTTAAAGTTCTTACCCGCACTTGAAATTGATGAAGATAAACTTCACGTTCTCTCTCGTTATAGTTTAATGGACAAGTTAGTTCAGTCATTTTGGAAGCGATGGAGAACTGAATATCTGCACACGTTGCAGTGTCGCAATAAATGGAACACGCCAGCTAACCCAATAACTGTAGGGACTGTCGTAGTTCTTAATACTGAAAACTCGCCTCCACTTCACTGGCCTCTTGGTGTTGTTGAGGAGGTTTTTCCAGCCACGGACGGTGTAATACGCGTTGTTCGCGTGAAGACCGCGACCGGATCGTACTTGCGCCCGGTTATACGTCTTTGCCCTTTACCTAGACAATAGTTTATTTGATATCGCGTCTTAGGTTAAGGTTTATTTAGTTTAGTTTATTGTTTTTTGAAGGCATCCCTTCAAGCCGGGGGGGAATGGTTACGCCAAATAGGTATATTTTTCTTCTAATTTAAATTTCCGCATTATACGATTGGCACAATACGCTTTCTCCTTCCTACCCTTTCCCGCACATACCTATCAACGCGCGCGCGAGTGAGAAAGCCGTCCACGTGCTATGTATTTCGCCCTCGAGAGGGCGCAAGCGTCTCTTCTTCCTGTTCGGCGCGATCGCTCGGCCTGCACGCAGCCGCTAATTTTGTGATCCGATTCAAAACCGCATAATTACAATACTCCATTAAAACAGAGTGTCGCAAACATTATCTTCAGTGTGTGTACTACTCGTGGTGCCGTGGAAACCCCTTTAGCCGTAGAACAATCGGGGCTTGGGCCCTAACCGCCAACGCCGCGCCCGACGCCGCCGACGCACGTGAAAATCTGGGACTGAAGGTACTGTGCATCCTCTTTATTCGCCTGGGCTGCCTTAATTTCACTTTCCCAATCCGCAGGCAGTCCATCTCCAACCCCACTAAACGTATTGTGCCAAACACGCAAAAAATACAGTCCACTCTTAAATTTCGCCATATTGTTTTTCACCCGCACAACCATACAGACTAATAAGTTTGTATTGTTGTTCATGTACTACCAACTAATCTACAGTCTCAGTACGTCGCTTTTAACTGAAGAGGTCTCAAATTTTAGCTAAAACCGTCAAACGCCAGGGTAGGTACAGTCAAGAGCACGCTAAGCTTGACACTTTGGACTTTGACCCGGCCCTGTATTCTATGGCGCGCAGTACAAATCAGAGCTCAGCTTAAACTGGTAGTGTCAAGCTTGACTTGCTCTTGACCGTACTAACTGTCAAACATCAGAGCGATAAACCAGTCCTAAAACAGCTTTTATTCTTGGTTGTAAACATTAATATTCTTAATGATCATGAGATATTTATAACTAGGTGAAGAAATACGAAAGTTTCTTATTTTGTCTGCACTACCAACGGAACAACATGTAGGGATTTGACGGGCATGTTCACTCAGTTGGTAGTAACCCTGCCTTCTGAGTCGGAGGTCGCGGGTTCGATCCCCGCTCGGGGCCAACATTTGTGTGCAGGAATATGCCTATTGGCTTTGTGTCTGGGTGATTCATATTTATTTAAGTATGTAGGTATATGAGTTGCTTAGTACTCATAGCACCCCTTTAGGTACAGAAATACCCGTTGCCAAAATGCCCGCTTTTTATTTATAAGTCGGTTGGTCGACTTCTCATTATGACAACATTTAAAAATATTAATTTTTATAAAGACCTCCTCCCAGAATGCTCACAATTTAAAATGCATTTAGGTACGGTCAAGAGCACGCTAAGCTTGACACTTTGGACTTTGAACCGGCCCTGTATTCTATGGCGCGCAGTATAAATCACAGCTCAGCTTAAACTGGTAGTGTAAAGCTTGACTTGCTCTTGACTGTACATAAAACAACTTACAAAATGTCCGCTTTTAGTTTTTAAGTCTGTAATGCATTCTCTTTGCGAAAAAGTAGGTATTTTTTTTATAATAATTCTTTGATGTTTCTTAGATGGTATTGGCTACTCAAAATTATTTTGACACTTGGACAATGCTAAAACTGTCAGAGTCGCATAATTATTTACCTTTAAGCCGTATACAGAAAGAAAGCTGATAGTCGGCGCCGATTACCAGCGCTTATCGGCGCTGGTTCATATGAATGCCTGCGCCGGCTACCTGCGTAGATCGGCGCCTATAAGCACTGATAAGTTGTCAGCTTTCTTTCTGTATACAGCTTTAGGTACAGAAAGACCACTTCGTACTAAGCAACTCATATACATCTTCTCTTCTATATATTTAGAAATCAGTGCCACTTTTCGTTGTTATTTTATAACTCAACAACGGGCTCACCTAGCCAAACCAAATTTTTAGGCTTTATTAGGACTATTTAGCAGATGGTTTATGTGAAGTTTGCTTAAAATCTGTCGAGTGGTTCTTCATTTATCACATTTTTACAGGACAGCGTCTGTCGGGTCAGCTAGAGAATTTTCAAGTCTAGACCCAGCGGTTTAGGCTGTGCGTTGATACGTCACCAATCAGTCAGTCAGTTTACCATTTTATACAATATAAGTAACAGAATAAGCGCAATTCCTGAAATTAGTTTGTTCAGTATCGACTACTGAATCGATTTAAGCTTTTTTAAATGTGTGTTAAATTTTTCCTAAAAATGAATTAGCATTTCAAATTAATTTTCCTGCACCTATCCATAGACATATTAACACACGGGACACGAAACGTAGTCGTTCTCGCCTACAGTACTGTTGTCACGTCCCAGGAACTTTTTACCTTGGTGGATGAAATTG
The DNA here is from genome assembly GCA_963855545.1 of Ethmia dodecea. Taxonomy (NCBI): domain Eukaryota; kingdom Metazoa; phylum Arthropoda; class Insecta; order Lepidoptera; family Depressariidae; genus Ethmia; species Ethmia dodecea. The sequence goes on along the minus strand of OY979437.1, from coordinate 9,964,934 downwards.
AACGTCAAGTATGATTTGAGCGTCCATAATAACAACAGCTTGTTAAAATGACCAAATGAGCTACAAAAAAAAAACAACTACAAAAGAGCTACAGCAATCGAACACGTAATGTTTCTTTTCACCAGTAAGTACAATTTTGTTTTATTTTTATGGAACAACACTAGTATAACATGACATTTACCCGTTACTGAATGATGATGTAACTTTCCATTGGTGAAAGAATGTTCAAAATCGGCCCAGTAGTTTTTGAGTTTATTCATTACAAATACCGCTAGTGTTATGTAAAATATCGGTTCCGCGCGGTTTCACCCTCGTAGTTCCCATTTCCGTGGGAATACAGGAATTAAATATAGCCTATGTTACTCAGGGATATTCTAGCTTTCCATTGGTGAAAAAATTTTTAAAATCGGCGCAGTAGTTTTTCAGTTTATTCGTAACAAACGTACAAAAATATAAATCTTTCCGCTTTATAATATTAGTATAGAAGTATAAATTAGTGTAGATATCTATGTGATAAAAGACGAAAATAACTTAGCGGCTGCACGGATTTAGATGAAATTTGGTAGGATGATAGATTAGGACCTGGATTAACATATAGGCTACTTTTTATCCCGAAATAACGCGGACGAAGTAGAAGGCAACAGCTAGTATTTGATAAAAGTACTTTTTTCGAAAATTTTCACTCTTCCGGAACGTGTAGTTCGAAAACGGGTAGGAATTTGAAAAACATTGTAAAGATAAAAGTTGCAGAATATTTTATGAGCTTTCTTTATGTAGAAGATATGTTTTCTCTACGACACACCGTTTTAAAGATATTAGCGAAAAACTCAAAAGTGGGAACTTTAATCCCCCCTCCCCACTCCGTCGGACCTCCTAGACGCCGGGACTTTTAGTATGTTTACTCCCTAAGCACCCTGAACAACTTACTGAAGAAATCGCTGAGGTCCCCGCTCACGCACTCTACACCTACTGTTGGGTTATTTGTTGACTGGACTATGGTCTCATCCAAAGCCACATGCCAAAATCCGGATGAAACATCGAGTGTACTAAAAACTTTGCCTCAGAAAGCTTTGAAACGATTTCGTCTAGTGTCGGAATTCGAAAATGCTCACGTTTAATTGCATCATTTAATTCCTTCGAGCATATCCGTAACTCACCATTCGCCTTTTTTACTATAGTAATACTATTGACCCAGTCTGACGGCCCTTCCTTTAGCTATAATTTGTTGTGATTCCATTTCCTCTAATTTTCTTTTCACATTGTCTCTGATGGCAATCGGTAACTTTCTCGGAGCATGAACAACAGGAACTATATTTTCCTTTAATTTTATTGTATATTTTCCCGGTAATCATCCTATCCCAGAAAATACATCCACATATTTATGAAGTAAAGTTGAGACCTCGCTATTATTTACTTCCACCGCCATGACACGCCTCACCACATCTAATTCTGTACATGCTTGTTTACCTTTTATGGGTGTCGAATCAACATCAGCTACTTTAAATTCCAAAAGGTATTTATTGTCTTTATGATTTACTCTCAAATAAATTTTTCCAATCACTTTAATACTGGCACCGGAATAACCATGCAATTTTGTTGTAGTATTTAATAAGTTACTTTCCAAAATACCTATTTTCGACAGGTATCTCAAAGGCAAAACGTTGACATCGGCACCCGTATCTATTTTAAAACTAATTAAGTGACCATTAATTGATAAATTAACATTCCAATCAGTACTATTTGTAATAGAATGAATTACCTGCTCCTCGGATTCCTCCACATAATATACTCCACAAACTCTCGCGAAATGATTCATCTTTGCACATCGTAAACACTGTTTTCCATACGCAGGGCACTCAAACTTTTTATGCACATTTCCGCAATGGCCGCATGGCCTGACACCTCTAGGATCACGGGACGCGGGTGGCGCGGCCGCCGGCTCCGGCACGGTGCTGCGCGCAGGTGGCGCAGGCCGCCATGCGCCGCGCGCGCCTTCCCAAGCGCCGCCCGACCTCGACCTCCGCGTCTTGTGCCTCTGCCGCGCACATTATCACTATTTTGTACTCCTCGTCGCACTGCCCATATATTGTCCTCTGCATTCTGTACCTCGTACACGTGATCTGTTTCCCGCTTTATATTTTCCGAATCAACTCTGGAAACGACAGCTGCACGACATACGAGTATCTCGAGTGCCTTTTTTAAATCCAAATCTTCCTCTCGAAGCAATCTTTCTCTTATTGCCGAACTGGTCACTCCGCACACCAGCCTGTCTTTAATTAGACTATCAATAAGCTCACCGAATTCACAAGGTTGCGATAATTTACGCAAATCAAATAGTAGGTTGTGTCGTAAGGGAGCAAAACTATATTTTTACGGCGAGGGCGTTTCTTTAAATCACGAACATAGTGAATGATTCTAGGATAGATCCTAGATAGGAATAGAATCATGAACGAAGTGAGGAGTTTAAGGGTCACAGCTCACATATCAACTCGGAAAGGGATCGGCACCGTATCGCCTTTCGCCTCGCCGCCAACCAGGCGTCAACCTAACGTATGCATGTAACCAAAGCGTAGCAGCGGCTCCTGTACGTCAACTCGGCTACGGCTATGCGTCACCGCGCTTACGCCTCGCCGACCGTTGGCTGCCCGGGTTGGCACCAAATCAGTTTGAATCCAAACGTTGAGGGGCAAGGGTGGACGAAGAGCCGTGAGCTCGCGTACGGAGAGACGTAAGCGGGGGGACAGCGAGCCGTAAGCGCGGGAACTGCAAGTTGACCACTCACCGCATCGCGGTTCGGAGCCTGTTCCGAGGCGAGGCGATTACGTTACGTTTCCAATTAGTGTGCGTTGCAGTAGGGAGTTTCATACAAACAATACTGAACGGATAGAGGCGATACGGTGACGATCCCTTTCCGAGTTGATAAGTGTGCTGTGACCTTAAAGTACGTAGCCCAAGATAAAAATAATTTTGCGACCGAATGATACACTCTGCTTTTCATACCTCTCTATGAGAAAAATTGTTGATGACATCGTTTGCTTCTTTTTTTAATATTTTCCGGTGTTCAACTATCACTGCAGTCACTGCTACTTGAATTCATTTTAAAATATAAAATACACAAATTCCATGTTGGAATTCGAAAATTTGGCGTAAAATAAAATGAAAATTGTTAAAAATAAGTATGAAAGCGCGCGCATTGCCACAGCAATTTTTCTAACAGTGTGGCACACCGCACAACCGTCGAACCCCATTCAGCCTTGTCAGCCTAATGCGGCGAAAAATGGAACTAATGTTTTCTTATAGTACTTAAGCTACAGTGGCGCCAACCTTAGATGCAAACTTATTTTGTTAATCTCTTTGGCTAAGAATGTTGAGGGTTATTTTTTATTCCAAATTCAAAACGTAACAGTTTTACGTATTTACAACAAAGATAAATAAACAAAATACGATAAAAAATAAACAAATAATTAACTGCCATATAAAAATAAAATAATCTAATCTTGCTCTTAAATCTAACTAATATTAGAAATGTTAATATATGATTAATTTAGTTTAATAAATGAGAAAGTTTAGTGTTTGTGAATAAAATAAATAAATAAAAGGCCCGCAATTCACACACCACACACTCAAATTGTTCAATGCTGCTACTATTGGGAAAAAAGAAGATGTTTTCGAAGTCCTTCTTTAAATGCTAGGATTGAGTATTGCTCGATAGTTTCACTTTCTTTTTGTTCCCTTGTAAAAAATCGGTGACGCTCGACAGTTAAAGAACAATGGGACAAAATGTATGAGCTCCGTCCCCACCTTTGTAGCACCATAGAGTGAGATTGATTGAATGAACGAACACATAAATATTTGAAAATGAATGAGTTAATAAATGCAAGTGACTTAAAAAAAGCGTAATTAAATTTTTAATGTGTCATTCTGATTATTATTTCTATAATATGTAATATTTTACCGGCTGATTATCATTCAGTTAACTGCTTTCCATTACTCGAAGAAAGCCTGCTCTAAGAAGCGCCAACAATTCCGTTCTTGGGCAGTTCGCATCCATCCACTGCCAACCACCTTCGGTCGTCGGCCCATAGTGCCGCACAGCGCCTTACAATTCGTTTGCCTAAACGCGGTCTCCACTCCAACACGTGTCGGCTACAGCGGCCATCAGTCCGCCTGGAGACATTGCCAGCCCACGTCCACTTCAGCTTACTAATGTCGGTGACTCTCGTTCTCTAATGACTTCATTCCGAATTCTGTCAAACAGAGAAACCCCGAGCAGCATTGCGAGTTCCATCGCACGCTGGTTGACTTTGAATTTGTAAACCAGACCAAAGATGAGTGTCCACATTTAGGCTCGCGCGCGAGTATCGGGCGCACTTGATGAAGTCAACTCTCAGACCAACTCTGCGCCAGGTCGATGCTGGTAGAGAAAGCTTTCAGCTAGAACTACAAAATCGATTTGCCATGTTGGAAGCCGAGCAGGACATTGACGATGCCGCCAACAGTCTGACGCGTGTCATTCGCAGAGTGGGCTCTAAACACTTCCGATCGCTGACGATGACGGATTGACGCAAGTCGAAGCTCAGAAGCGAAACTCCACTCCATCTGAGCATCAGGAACTTAACAGGCAGATTAGGGGGCTAGTAAGACGAGGTATTCGGCAATCGAATACTCGAGCTATCGGGGATGAGATTGCTCGAAATAAGGACTCGAAGGCAGGAGGAACTCCAGTGCTGGTTGAGCTCACAAAGCTCGGCAATTCCATCATCCATACTGGCACTACACCGGAGGCATGGAGCAGGAGCGTGGTGGTATTATTTTACAAGAAAGGTGACAAGGCCGATCTGAAGAACTACCGCCCCATATCACTCCTGAGCCATGTATACAAGTTGTTCTCGAATCGTCTCGCGCAAAGACTCGTTGACTTCCAGCTCGTAGAGCAGGCCGGGTTTCGAAAAGGCCTTAGTACCGTAGACCACATACATACACTGAAGCAAATAATCCAAAAGACTGAGGAATATAATCAACCTCTATGCCTAACGTATGTGGACTACGAGAAAGACTTCTTGAAATCTGGGCTGTTTTGGAGTCCTTGCAGAGATGCCTTGTCGATTGCCAATGTATCCAGGTGCTGAGATGCCTTTACGATGCCACCTCGATGACCGTCCAAATACAAGGTCAGACCACAAGACCAATCCAAACGTACAGAGGGGTAAGACAGGGATATATCATCTCTCCGAAACTGTTTACCACTGCGTTGGAGGACGTCTTCAAGACGCTCGATTAGAACGGACGGGGCACCAACATCAACGGGCAGTATATCTCTCACTTGCGAATTGCAGACGACATAGTCATAATGACAGAATCTCCGCAGGATCTGGTGGTAATGCTTAACAGCCTGTACAGTTCTTCAAGACGTGTAGGACTGGGGATTACCTTTGGGAAAACCAAAGTTATATACAATAATCATGTCTCTCTATGCCCCTAGGTCATAAATGGAATTACTCTCGAAGTTGTGCAAAAATACGTTTACCTCGGTCAAACCATTTAACTCGCCCGGCACAACTTCGATTAAGAGGCCAACAGAAGAATAGCATTCGGGAAGCTGCGTCATATCTTTGGGTCGTCGATCCTACAGTCTCTTAAGACCAGGGTCTTTAACCAGTGCGTCCTACCCGTAATGACATACGGAGCCGAAACGTGGACACTCACCGTTGGACTGGTCCACAAATTCAAAGTCGTTCAGCGTGCGATGGAACGCGCGATGCTCGTGGTTTCTCTGCTCGACAGAATTCGGAATGAAGTAATTCGACAGAGAACGAGAGTCACCGAAATCACGCGGAGAATCAGTACGCTAAAGTGTAAGTGGGTCGGTCATGTCTCCAGGCGGACTGATGGCCGCTGGAGCCGACACGTGTTGGAGTGGAGACCGCATTTAGGCAAACGATGTAGGGCACCCTGCGACACGATGGGCCAATGACCTAAAGACGGTGGCTGGCAGTGGATGTATGCTGGCTGCCCAAGACCCCAATGGTTGGCGCTCCTTGGGGAGGCCTGTGTCCAGCAGAAGACAGCAATTAGCTGAAATGGAAAGGACTCGAAAGTCTTTGCCAAACTTAATGCCTCCTGTTGTCTCCTGACCAGCACAAGGTGACACCGTTTCCTCAAAACCAGAGATCCACGAAGTCGAGAAACTCTTCGAGGACCTATATACCTCACAAACGCAACCACCTACAACCCCCAGCGCGGATGACCCACGCGCTAGGCTAATTTTTTGAGGGTTTTATGTTTTGTCATAACTTTTTTCCTAGACATGTCACACTTAAGCTTCCATATAATAAAGTGTTAGTATTAGCATGATCCATCATTTAAGTTAGGTATTAAAGTGCTACATTTCTGGGGACGTTTTGTCCCATTGTTCTTTCTCTTTGTCTTAAAATGTTCATTTAAATCAAAGAGATTAAAATATAATAGGGCCTAGAGGGGAAAAAGCGAGGAAAATTTTAAGCCAAAATTTATTCCGAGTGGAATAAGTCTAGTTCAATTTCGACCGAATGACAGCTCGCGTTCATACTAACTGACATGACGCTTGAGCTTCAAACATGCTTCAAAGTTTTGTATAAAAATATTTCTAATTCCTCCTCTATGTCCTATTATATTTTAATCTCTTTGATTCAAATATTTTAATATACTTTCTGAAGTTCCAAAATCTGATGAATATTTCTCGACATTGTTCTCCGATTACGTGCAATAATATATTTAATTGAATATTCGCATCCTTTTTATTCAATTCACACGCTTTTACGTAGATTTCGTAGGCTTCGTAGCTTTTCCGCCATTTTACCCAGGCGTCACTCAATGTGCCCGATGCTAAATCCAATGTAATCCCGTCGAAATGGAACGGTCGCAGCGGAGAAAGTAGGTACTTACACTATCAATTTCTTCTATTTGCACTTTTTTATATTATATCACTATTTCTTGCACTTTATACTTTAAAGCTTTATATATTATAATTTCCGACTGCGCCATGTCAGGTGCGGAGGACACGGCAATCAAACACGGTGCTTTGAGAAAAACTGATTTATTCAAAGTATGATCCTACCCTCACAGCGTAGTAATGTTTCAAAGTTTAGGCTATTGTAGACCCCACTTGACCCGAATTAGTCGTAAGGTTGCCGACATCGTGCAGTTACTAGTGGCAAGTCATCTTTTTAGACTAAAACTGAAAATCCAAGATGGCCGCCCTGTGATTGGCTCTCAAAAAAGGGATGCATTTTACCAGATTTTGAATGTCGATTTTCGGCAAGATGGCGGCACCTGAGCGAGTTGGCTTACATGGAGGTCTCATTACGTATTATGTTTAAGAATTTTCCCAAAATTTGCCATATTTTTTACTTTTTTCCTAAAACGTCAAAACTCAAAATTTTACCATTTTGCAAAAACAAGTGATAGTCAAGGGAACATTTTATCTCTCCCTATGACCTTTTGTAGGTTTTTTGATTTTCGCCTGGCAACACTGACAGTTATGGCCGATTGTATTTTTGTGGTAGACCTCAAAAGACCCGAATTGATCTCCCAGATGCGAGTATGTCAGAGAGGCGTGTTTGGTGTCATTGCATAGGGCATATCCTGTAGTTTACCAAAAAAATTACAACATTATCAAAGAAAATTATCAAAAAATGGCTAAAACAAGATGGCCGCTCCAAAATTTGACTTTCTTTCTTTGTCACAATCGAACCGCATAGACACGCGTTCTAGTTTTAAGTAGGTATATATAAAGATAAACATAAGAAATAATTTAATCATTCTTTTATTACAATATAATTTTGAACAGAGCTATAGAGAAAAAAATAACTTTCCAGTATTTTCCAAGTCTGTCATATTAATGTTTTAATTTCAAAAAATATCTTCTTCGTATGTGCACATAAAAGATTTTGTAGGTACTTACCTATAGGTTTCTCACTAGGAGTTAAGGTATGAGGTTTGAATCGGTCGTAATATTAGTTCTCTAAATAAATTGTGTAATTATCAACAATCTAACTATGTAGAATTGTAGATACGTAAAGGAATAGTTTTATTAAGTTGATTAGTTTTTAACAATACATAACTACTAACTAAATTAAAACTAAATAATTTTCATCATTTATATCTAGTACCTATATTTTATATCGAGGGACTAAACGAAGCCATAATAAGTACATACCAGAGGTGGTTTGATCATATTGAAGAAAAATATCAATAGTTGGAAACTTACAAATCACACAAATACGGCGTGCTGGCTGTAAGATGGAAATGCTTTTGCTTACAGTTTGGGAGATAGTATAAGGTTAATTACTGTACAGAAATGATGAATAAATGCCTTATATATATTATTATTATTTAACTTTTGAAGTATTAAAAAATTAGGTGCTCTTTACTGTTTATTTGTTTCGTCGGTTTCGTTTCGTGATTTCGTGTTTGCAATTTTTCTTTTGGTGATAAACACCTTTTAAAATAGCTGAAAAAAGAAAACGTGGCCAAAACTTCGCGGCAGAAGAAAAAGATAAACTTGCTACTTGTTACAAATATTAAATTATAATGGTTAAATTGACACTTACCTATTGTCTTTATATTCCAGAAGGTGCTCTATTTTGTCTAATAAAAATAAAACACTATGCTTAGATATTATACACTATATTTTTCGAAATGATTAGCTCTTTCACGATAAACATGAGGTCTTTTAAAAAATGTACGATTAGAAATCAATTCCACACTATGGATAGCGTCCAAACTTTCCCTAAAATGGTTTAATTAAATGACTCTTCATTGCATTAAAGTAACAAGAACTTGACGCAAAAACTAAACAAAATCTATCATTTATAGTTAGGGGTCGTCTAAGGGGTGAACAATCGGGCCCCTTACTATAAGGAGTCTCTTAAGGATTTAAGTGACTCTTAAACGTTGGTTAAAATGAATTCCTAATTAGGTATTCCTTTAAATATTGATAAGGGATCCCTAAATTTAGGGGCTCAATGGTGAAAACGGGCATAAGGGCTTTATTGGCGTACCTACTTTTAGAGCATGAGAGAGAAGTGAAATAGTACATTATGGTACAAGTGAGTAAAGTTGGTGATTACCGCTGAGGCGCCATTGAGACCCGAGCCGTAGGCGAGGGTCATAAGAGAGCCGAGGACGGTAATCATCAATACACACGTGTATCATACGACGTTTTTCAACACACTTGTGAATAAATAATACTAAAAAATCATTTTAAAATAATCATTCGCAATGGCGGGGAAAATTAATTGGTTTTCCAATTTTTTATTTATATAATTTGGAAAAGGCAAAAGGATCTAGGCCCATACAGCCTCGTTTTCCTATGCGCTCGCATCTTACAATGGCGATCGGCCATGGACTAAAAAAATTAGGTTTCTTTTTCTTTGGTTTGTCGTGGATAGCGTTTTAGCCACGTACAAAATGGGGTATTTAAAGTTTTTACAGAGAAAACCAAAGTTATATTTGAGTGAAAGTTTTGTTTATTAAACACGTACAAGTTGAAATGATCTATTTAAATACGAAGTTGCATGAAATGAGCAAGCCATATTTGTGTATTAATTTATTAGTACGATTGAATACGATCTTTTTTGTATCGAAACTTTTTTAAGAACAAAGCAACTCTAGCAACAAAATTGAAAAAAAAAATCTATAACTCACTAGTGAATAATAGCAAACAAAAAGTCTCAGTTTGATTATAGGTGTCATTATGTGCCTAATTGCAGTGAAATTAGAGCCACTTTATGAGCAAGTGTGTTGAAAAAGATTATTATTATATCTATGGTGGAAGGTTTTATTTATAAGTAGGTACTCAAAAGATAATGTATGCATCTGTACCGAACTTGTAAGACTATTATACTACGTGTTTTAGAAAGTTAGCATAATTTACTACACGGCCGCTTTTCTGTAACCATCTAAACATGAAACTTCACAAATATCTGTAGGCTGTTGTAACGTTTCAAACAAGTCTTTAGAGCTCTTATTCGAAGTGCTAGGACGTATTAAGGCTGATTCATGTTACACCGGGGTAGGTGCGGGCCGGGCCCCGTCCGGGCACGGTCAAAATCTAAAGTATACTTTTTGTATGATGCGCTGGCCCGGACGGGGCACGGGTTGAAATGTCGAGGCGTATTGTTAGGATGATTCACCCCGGACGGGGCACGTCCGGGCCCGGACGGGGTCCGTCCCGTTTTAACATGAATCAGCCTTTAAAGGGTTTTTCTTCTAAACGGTGCATTATTTTTGATTTTTTATTGCACAACAAATAAGAAATAATTCATAAGAAGTCATGTACAAAAAATAACCATTTCCGACATTCAGAAAAAATGCAAACGTTACCCCAGCGGCATCTTATATATCTTCAAAACCATAAACAATACAAATTCAAATTAAGTCGCTACATTGACCTCGACATGACAACTAATTATGTAGCTAAAAATTCTTTCAATATTTCCATTAAAAAACTGAATTTGCCGCTGGAGTAACGTTATCCCAGCGGCAACTGTTTTTCTTAAATAACTAAAAAACTATCAGCAATACAAATTTTTAAATCATAATTTTTGGCTTTCAGATTTTCCTCGCTTTGTCCCCTCTATTCCCTTTAATCTCTTTAGCCGAATTAACTTGTTTCTATACAATATGTAGGTAACAGAATAAGCGCAATTCCTGAAATTAGTTTGTTCAGTATCAGCTATTTTTAATGTGTGTTAATTACGAATAATGAATTAGCATAACTGAATTTAGGGCTACCGTACTCAATACAATTAGTTCATGTAAGCTAAATTGACCTTTATTACAAGCCAATAAGGGCAGGTCGCTAAATGTTATGTTAGTTATGCGTGGACACCGTACTATTATTGATCTTTATTTAGGAAATTTGGTTAGAAAAAACGAAAGTACGAATGCATCTTTTTTTTTTATATTGGGCATGTGGAAGTGCCTAGACCCTAAATATCTACGTGGTATTTATGGACTTATTTTTTACGGACTATGGTTAGGTAGATACCTACATCAACTCCATAATGGCCTACGGTATTCTACCAATCGGAGTTCCGATCGGAGGACAGGGTCCAACCCTATTTGTGGGGGACAGCCTACGACCTTATTCGTAGGGGACGGCCCACAACGGACGGACGCCCTTCGACTACAACGCGCTTCACAGATACGCCCTATCTTACTTATCTTTACAGACACTAAAAAACCTCTGAATACGGTCGGTTGTTTTTTATTCCTTGACAATTGCTCACAATAAAATTGTCGCTCACTGACTCATCTGTGTGGAAAAATAACTAAGTTTCTGTGACTTAGTATGATAATATGGATGACGTGTGTAAAAATTATTTTGACGTATACATAGTCGTTATGCATGATTCATTGTTAATTCAGTGCAAATATTTAAAGGGTAGATCAAAAAAATTGTAAGCGTCAGGTCCCCTGTCCCAAGTGCGATATTTTATGTTTGGAGACAATAAAGTTTCAATACCTTTTTGATACTATTTGATACCTCAATTAAAAAGAACAAGAAAGACACTCACGTAGGTACCTTTGTAAGTATGTTTTATTTTCTTAATAGTATGTTAATTCTATATCGCTAACATATTTGACCTACTCTTAATATATTTGCACTTGATTTAAAATGGTCTTATACAATTCTTACATTTATTATTATTATAACATGATATGTAATTATTAATATAAATTAAAAACTACTAGGTACCTAAAATATTTACCTAAAATATTTATTGTATATAATAATCCAAAATAATATTTTTTTCTTTCATATACACTCGGCGTCAAAAAAATCGCACCTTTGGAAAATATAATTCAAACCACTTTTAATCCCATTTAGAATTAATGATGATGGTATGAGATGGTATGGTGGTATTAGGTATCATTTTAAACATTAATTTAACGACATTGAAATAAACTATGATCTATGCCATAAAAAAAAACATTTAACTTTTTCTTCTTCTTTTGCAATCACTTCTTTTTTTATGACCTAGCAAGACTAAAGTACGATTTGCTGAATGATTATGATTAGACCTTTAAAATAATACCTAATCGTCCCATCATCATTGATTCTAAATGGGATTAAAAGTGGTTTGAAGTAGATATTATTTTCCAAAGGTGCGATTTTTTTGACGCCGAGTGTATTGCAATAACTAAGTAAGTAGGTATACCTGTATTGGAAGTATTTATGTTACATATGATTATATTTGTGTTTTTGTCTTAAAATTTAATCTGAAAGACTAATGCATATTTCGCACTATGATTGTGGACATAAACTTGTCTTGAATAATAATAAAACCTTATATAATTTGTATATAGGTATTAATACTAGTGTCCGACCGAAAATGGTTTTCCGGCCGAAACCGAAACCGAATGTTCGGCCGTGACTTCAGTTTCGGCCGAAACCGAAACCGTAACTCACGTGACCAAGTATAAAATTCCTTAAAATACTGAAATTTGGTGCATTTTACCCATTATTCATAGGAGTTATTAAAATTTTATTTAATTATTAAAGTTTTTAAAATTCGGTCCAGTAGTTTCGGAGCCTATGTAATACGAACAAAAAAAAATAGTGTTTTTTCTATAAAATAAATAGTACTATCAAGAGGAAAGATTAGATTTTTGTTTGTTTGTATTGAATAGGCTCCGAAACTAGTGGACCGATTTTAAAAAATTCTATCACCAATGGAAAGCTACATTATCAGGGAGTAACATAGGATATATTTATCCCCGTATTCCCACGGGAACGGGAACTACGCGGGTGAAACCGCGCGGAACAGAATGAACAAAATTTTTTTTACTTATCGTTATTAAAATTAACATTAATAATAGAGTAAAATAACTAATTAAAGTAAGTAGAGTCATGTGGGCTTTATAATATTGCATTTTTCGATTTAACAACTATAAAACCTTTATGAAAAGTAAATTTACCAACTACGTCAACGAATATCTTAAAAACTAATGAACCGATTTCGATGCGGTTTTCAATTTTAGATTCAAAATATATTTACCTAAAACAAATAATACAAATTACAGATATTTTCATACGCGTTTTAATAATAACAATAAAAATCCTTTTATTTAATATTTTTTTTGCTACATGTATCTTAAAATATTTTTGTTTTTATTTTTTTATATTATAAAACATAAAAAGACAGTTTGATACCCAAGTCTTTGAATTCGGTGCAGCCGTTCAGTCTGCATGATTTATTGAAGTGTTTTTATTAAAGTGGCGCCCTCTGGCATCCTAAGGGAAGAAAGTTTCGCTGCTGCAGGTAAAATCGCTTATTTTGGTCCCTACTATCACTGTACAAAGTAGCTTGCTTTCATCATAAAATGAATTTTTAAATTCATAACTCCTATGACTACATTATTCTGCAATAATTAGGACATGAAATGGAACAGTATATTATTTTTTTTGTAATAACTCTATTTAAAATAATATATGGGTTCGAATCCTGGCATGTACCAATGAGTTTTTCAAAACTTACGTACATATTTATCACTAGCTCGACGGTGAAGGAAAACATCGTGAGGAAACCCGCAGGTCTCAGAATTAATTCTGAAACATGTGTAAGTAAACAGACCCGGTCCGGCGATGGGCTCACCACCTATCACGTTTAGGGGTCCAATGTATCTCGTGAAATGTGGGTATATCCAGTAATGGAATACCTCTGCCTACCCCCTCGGGGATGAAAGGCGTGAGATTATTTATTTTTTTATTTTAAAATAATATAAAAAAATATTAACGCACGACAATTCCCGAACAGGGCCGCCAAAGCGTTGCCGCGAGAAACGAAGTTAGGCGAGCGTGCACGACAACTTCCGAAATCAGTTTCGGTTTCGGCAAAAGTTTCGGCCAATTTTGGCCGAAACGGAAACCGAACTTTCGGTCGGACACTAATTAATACCTCGATTATTTATTGATCATGGTAGTAGTGGCAATTAGGAATTATTTTTATCCCATTTGGCACCACTGGTATGCAATGGGATTTCACCGTGACCGTTAATTACTACTTTTAAATATTAACTAGATACTTACTTACAAATGGTTATATACCATAATAATATCACATGAGTGATATGAGGCTAATCGAATTCCTCCAATCAGAATAACAAAGTTATTCTAAAACAGCAAAAACCTTAAATCTGCTTAGTATTAACATTTGTGGTATAGATTATATAATTCTAGTTTAAGATGCAGTTTGCAGGATAGCAATAAAAATAAAGAGTAAAATGTACTTATGTATTTTTATTTTGCTGAAAATACACTTCATAGGTGCTCCGATATTAATTAAATATTTTTTGTTATATTTACCTCTTGGCTCATATGCAATTAATGATGTTTGAAGCAAAGTTCACTTTTATAAACTTTATTACCTACATAAGTATCTTGAATTTTATTTTACACTTTAACAATGGTTATGTCATATGAAATTAATACAAATTATAAATGCATCCTACCCTTCTCATACTTTGGTCAAGGCAAGCATCCATCACACAAACCCATTTTAATATACTTAAATCTAAATTTTAAATAATACACAACGGTTCTAAAAATCAGTTATTCAATAAAAAATTGTCAATTCTTGTCATAATTTCTAAGTTAGGTACCTAGTTACCATGCCTCAAGGCATCGTAAAATGATGACGATGCAGCGGCGAGGCTGTGACGCAAGCGCATCGCATCATATTGCAAAATGAATATTAGAATTATATTCCATTTTTTTAGTTAGTCTTGTTAGAGCCTTTATTGATTAAACATCTTTTGTAATTAAAATTATATTTTTTTAAAAACGCTTTCGCTGATCGCCAATACATAAGTGGCGCAGTCGGTAGGATCGCGGCACTCGTATAGACTTTTAAAATCAAAGTCTCGCGCGAATATCCTCTTCGCAAAGAGTGAGCGGTGTTAATCGCTACAACCCGCGATCGCAAAGAATCATCGAGGCGGTCATCGGAGCAATCTACTCTACGGGAATCCGGAGCATTGGAGACCTGTACTCTACAAGACTCAGCTGAAGATGCAGAGGACGCTGTGGTGAGTGCTCGAAGTACTTCCAAGTTCCTATGCTATATTTCCTATCATATTTATAGTTTATTGTGTGTCTATAAGCTAACATCGTTTTAGACATTTTCTTAGTTTAAATAGCAATTAAAATGGAGGGCGAAAACAATCTTAAACTCCTTGCGGATTTGATGCCAAAATACGATGGCAATCCAAAAACATTAAATTATTATATAAGAGAAGTAGATAGGGTCATGGGCATCACCCAAATGACAAGAGTAGTGGCAGTCGCGGCAGTTTGCATCATTAAAAGTAAGCTCAGTGGAGCAGCAATAGACGCGATCGCCTATGAGGAGTCGCTCGATAGCTGGGACGACGTAAAGGCGGCACTCATTAGGCGTCTAGGAGAACCTCGAAACGAAATACAGTTAATGCAAGAGCTTACGCGTACTCGGCGTAATAGGAACGAGGACGCAGAAGCCTATGGGAAAAGGTTACGGGAAATCTTAGATAGCCTATACGCAGTTGGCCGGCACACGGATAAGACGTACTATGATAAGATGGCAATCGAACAATACGTCAACCAACTCGATTTCCACATTTCTATAGGTGTTAGAATATCTCAACCTAGCACACTAGAGTTAGCAATAGTAGCAGCACGACAGGAGGAGGCTAGACAAACTTATAAGTCTAATTTAGGTTCAAATCAACCATCTACCTCGCAAAACAGGGCTAAAGTTGACAACCAACGACCTAACCCACAATTTAACCCTATGTTTAGACAAAATACTAACCAACCCTTACAGCCTCCCATGAGATACGTACCTCAGCCAAATAATTGGTCACCAGAGCAGAGACAACAGTGGATTAACTCCATGCTTCCTTGGAAAAATAGGCCAGCATCAGGTAATTACAGAAATAATAATCCTGGAAACTTTAGATACCAGAACCAGTTTGCAAACCAGCCCAATGTCCCGCAGCTACAGATAAATCCCCCGCAAAAGGTGTCAGATGTCACTATGAGATCTGTAAACAAACCTCAACCACCCCAGTTCGCCTTTGAGGAGCTATTCTACACCCCAAACGAAGGTAACGTACAACATTTACCCTATTTAACGCATCCCGATTATTACCAGGAAGCCCAGAACGACGGGAACGTCGGGGATCAGGATAACCAGGAAGACCAGGTAGAAACTAATCAGGATTTTTATTCGGATGTAGATCGCGAAGACCAGAGCTAGTAAAACTTAACTACCAATATAAAGACCATCTACCATACATAGAACTGCCAGAATATCAAGGTAAATTTCTAATTGACACGGGCGCATCACGATCAATGATATCCCCTGACGTAATTCGCGGTACTTTGTTAGAGTATTGTGTAGAACGCGAGCCGTTCGAAGTAAAGACGGCACACGCGGTAACACGACACCAACACGTTGCTTATTTACCACTACCACCAGCTTTTAATAGTGATTTAACTCACAGGTTTCTCATTTTCGATTTCGATCCAAAATATAAGGGACTTATAGGTCTTGATTTGCTCAAGGCTTTATCTAGTAACATAAATCTAAAAAACAAAGTGCTTCATACGTCGACAGCTGACATCCCTATTCTTTTCGATTACCCTACGAAAAAGATTCAAGTTGAACCCCGATGTGAAAAGCTCATCACGGTCAAAACAAACTACTTGGATGGTCAATACTTACATGATGACTATACGTGGGCAAACGGTTTAATATCACCAGCAGCTATAGTTAAAGTAAAAAATGGACTTTTCAAAACCTCAATAGTAAATTCGAATTCGAATAAGTTAGTAATTTCAAATAAGGAGCCGATTAAATTAGAACCTTATTCCGATAAGCTAGAGCCCAATATTCAGTGCAAATTAAATTCGATACAGACTGACTTGGACATAGACGGAGAACTTTGTGAGAATTTAAAGAAAATTAGGATAGATCATATGAACGACGAGGAGAAGCGTGAAATAAACAAAATATGTTATCAATATTTATATATAGACCTTTTCTACTCTGAAAATATTCCTTTGA
Source organism: Ethmia dodecea (assembly GCA_963855545.1). Taxonomy (NCBI): domain Eukaryota; kingdom Metazoa; phylum Arthropoda; class Insecta; order Lepidoptera; family Depressariidae; genus Ethmia; species Ethmia dodecea. The sequence continues at coordinate 9,947,841 of OY979437.1, read as the reverse complement.
CATTTACACATGCAGTCAAACATGAACTGAGACTGACAGACGATACACCCATTTTTGTAAGAAGTTATAGGCAAGCCCCTCAGCAGCGAATTGAAATAAAAAATCAGGTAGATAATTTATTGAAGCAAGGCTTTATAAGAGAAAGCATCTCACCATGGTCCTGTCCAGTGCATACCTATTGTGCCCAAAAAGCCGGATGCATCTGGAAAGGTAAAATGGCGACTAGTGATCGACTATCGACGACTTAATGACCGTATAATTGAAGACAAATATCCCTTACCCAATATACACGACATATTAGATAGACTGGGACGCGCTCAATACTTTACTACACTCGATTTAGCTAGCGGTTACCACCAAGTGGAAATGCACCCTAACGATATCGAAAAGACAGCTTTTTCCACCGAAAGAGGACATTATGAATTCCCCCGAATGCCATTCGGCCTAAAGAATGCGCCTAGCACATTCCAAAGGCTTATGGATCATATTCTTAGAGGTATTGATAATGTCTTTACCTACCTAGATGACGTCATAATAGTTTCAACGTCTTTACAAGAACACATGGACAAGATTCGACAAGTTTTCGATAGATTTAAATTACACAATTTAAAAATTCAGCTCGATAAATCGGAGTTCCTTAAAAAACATACTCATTTCTTAGGACACGAGTTGACTTCTGACGGACTTAAGCCTAACAAAGATAAAGTAAAAGCTGTTCTAAACTTTCCACTTCCGAAAACTCAAAAGGATATCAAAGCATTTCTCGGATTAGTTGGGTTATTATCGAAAGTTTATCAAAGACTTCGCAAAACTGACGAAACCTATGACCATCTGTTTAAAGAAGAACCATAAGGTCGTACACTCACCTGAGTTTCTTGATGCTTTCAATAAATGTAAACAAATTTTAACTAATGACCCCATACTTCAATTCCCTGATTTTTACAAAGAATTTATCTTAACAACCGACGCATCTGACATAGCTCTAGGTGCCGTACTGTCACAGGGTACAGTAGGATCGGACAAGCCAGTGGCATATACATCGCGTACATTATCTGAAACTGAAACCCGATACTCTACTATAGAAAAGGAGTTGTTAGCCATTGTTTGGGCGGTTAAGTACTTTAGGCCCTATCTTTATGGTAGAAAATTCACTATTTATACTGATCACAGACCTTTGACGTGGCTGATGTCTCTGAAAGATCCTAATTCAAAACTAACGCGGTGGCGTTTAAGATTGGCAGAATATGATTATAATGTTGTTTACAAAAAGGGTAATCAAAACACTAACGCGGACGCACTATCTCGAGTCAAAATATTTCATAACAGTATAGAGTCACTTGTTGTCAATTTTGACGATAATGAAAATGATGAATTAATAAACAACATATTTGAAAACGTCCGTAGAGAGACTGAAACTGTAGTTAACCCTCCTGAAAATAGGGGAGATGAAGAAAATCGGACTTTGGTTCCACCTATGTCAACAACGGATACTAACTCTGATAGTATGAGCACAGTTTCAGTAGAATCAAACCAGTTAATTTCTACAAATCACACTCAACCAGATAACGAAAACCCAGGGATCCCTATATTGACTGACGCGATAGACAGACAATTGAAACAATTTTATATTAGATCCACCCCAGGTTCGACCTATCGAGTAGAGAATAGATCAACCAATTCTAGAACTGTAATAAAGGATGTTTTTATTCCTGTCAATAATACAGAGCAAGAAATAATCAGATTTCTGAAAGAACATACTATTGCTGATCGTATATTTCATTGTTATTTTCATAATGAAGAATTATATTTAGCTTTTTCTAGAGTATATACCACTGTCTTTAACGATAGAGGTCCAAAGTTATTTAGGTGTACTTCACGAGTAACACTCGTCGAGAATAGGTCAGAACAGCAAGATATAATTAAAAAGTATCACGAGGGTAAGACCATACATCGTGGAATCCAAGAGACTTATAAACAAATTAACAGAAACTATCACTGGCCAAACATGTTACTAACTATTCAGGCTTATGTAAACAAGTGCGATATTTGTCTGAAAGGTAAATATGAAAGAAATCCCCTGAAACCACCTCTAGCACTGACTGAAACACCCACGAAGCCTATGGAACATTTGTTTATAGATTTGTATTCCACAGGAGGCGCGTCGTTTCTTACTGTAATAGATAATTTCTCTAAATTTGCTCAAGCAATACCTCTTACAGCAACCAGCAGTGTGCACGTAGCAGAGGCACTCTTACAAGTATTCTCAGTATTAGGTTTACCTCACAAAATAACGACAGACTCTGACAGTAACTTCGATAATGACGTAATCAAGGAGATATGTGCATCCCATAACATCAATATTCATTTCACCACCCCTTACAATCCGAACTCTAACTCCCCTATAGAGAGATTTCAAGAATGAAATCTCTTACAATTTCCGCTATAGTAGAAACTATAGCGGAAATTGTAAGGATACAACGAATGACTAACAAAGAGGACACAATCCAGTTAATCATGAGATATAGTGTTATAGCATATAATAATTCTATTCATTCAGCTACTGGATACACACCACATGAAGTTTTGTTTGGATACACAGCATCCAGAAACCCTCTAGAGCTTCAATACCCGAAAGAATTTTATCAAAATTACGTTTTAAAACATAGGATGAATGCGGAAGCGGTACAGGAGTGTGTGTCAGCGTATATGTCCAAAAATAAAGAACAAGTAATTGCAAGAAGGAACCAAGAGGCGGAGGAGATAAAATTCAAGGTAGGAGAAACGGTATACAAACAGGTGGCGAAGACAGCGCGAAATGATAAAACTAAGCCCGTATTTAAAGGTCCGTATAAAATAATTCATTTACATCCAAATAATATAGCGGAAATAATAGGTAACCATCCAAACTCGAAGTCTATCAGAGTACACTTCAAGCTACTACGCAGACCTCATCTTGTTACAGGGCAGTCATCTCAGGAGCCTTCGTGCTCTACGCAGCAGCCAATGTCTTAATATCTCCCGTAGATAACTCCAATGGAATCCTTTTATTAAAACAAGGTCAAGTTCTTAGACAGGTAGACACCTTTAGCCTTGTGTGCGTATATAACATAAGTTATTTACATCTAACGTCTCTTAAACTATTAGCGCTTTACGCTAGTACAAAAGCTGCTGAAGCTCACACAGCTTCAGAGGAAAATTCAAAAATTCAAAATTCAAAATCGTTTATTTTCTATTGGTATTAAAATATACACTTAGAAACGTCAATATTTTATAATAACAAGGCACTCTAAACTCGTCCATGAAGATTGGCTAAATGCAAACAGCAGCCCATCTCCACCGACGAGCTGCTGGTTCCGAATGCAGGACCTACATGGGACTTATAAGAGCCAGATAGATCATACGTTAAGTTTAATTCATAATAAATTAATTTTTCTTGCACCTCGTAGTAGTAATAGAGCCAAACGTGGCTTGATAAATGGTCTTGGATCAATAGTGAAAGCAATAACGGGAAATCTAGATAATGAAGATGCAGTTAAATATGAACAACAAATCTCAGATCTTCGTAATAAAGTAAACAGCATCCATAATAACCAGGGAAAATCTTTAATTTTAGCGGAAAATACTATAAAAGAATTTGAACAGCAAATGAGTAAAATCAGCGAAAATCAAAAGAAATTAGGTCAAATGTTGCTTAACGCTACTGGTGTCTCTAATAGTATTAATAATCAATTGCACTTTTTAGATATTTATGTGCAAATAGATTTTAGTTTGCAGATAATTTTAGATAAGCTTATGATATTAGAAGATGCCATGACGTTTTCACAGTTAGGTGTAATGCACCCAAGTATTATTAACCCTCAAAATCTTATTTTCGAAATGATTAATATTCAAAATAAACTATTGATGTCCCCAGTAGCTACAATAAGTGTCACTAATATTCATAAAATTGAAAGGTCTATCGATGTTAAAGCATATAGTAAAGATCATTCACTTACCTTTATTTTAGAAATCCCCTCCATTGATAAAAGTATATATGATCTTATCCATCTCTATTCCATCCCGAATAAACAAAACTTAACCATAATCCCCAAATCCAAATACCTAGTACTTGAAAGTGAAGAGTATACTTACCTGGAGGAGCAATGCAGAAGTATAACCGCTGACAGCTATCTCTGTAAACAATTGGACACGAGGCCTACCCGAAACACTGAAGATTGCATAACATCGCTGATCCAGCACGCCACAGCAAACTGTTCATACGCTAAAATGAACCTGAAAAGGGGAAAAATACAGAAGCTTAACTCTAACAGCTGGCTCGTCATCGCAAGCAAAGAAGAGGTTTTAAGATCAACATGCAACACGCAAACTAAGTACCAAGCCATATCTGGAATTTACATTATCTCAATAACAGATGAATGCGAAATTCAGCTCATGAATAGAACTCTGCGAACTCATAGCGACACCGTGGTCATAAATGACGTTATCCCTTTACCTAAAGAAAGGGATATAACGCCGGATAAAATAGAATATCAATTGCAACTTGAAGATATATCACTCGACAGCATTCATCAACTTATAAATAAGGCTGAGAACATTAGAGATGAAGATGATGCTGGAAGTTGGACCATAATATCAACTACGCCAAGTTGGACTACTTTGATCCTGTACATCGTCGGCGCAGCAATATTGACGTGGAAAATATACCAGTGCCGGAACGAGCGGAAGCTGCAGGCTACATCTGCCGAGGAGCCTGTTGGAAGCTGCAGGCTGCAGTTCCATCTTAAGGAGGGAGGAGTTACCATGCCTCAAGGCATCGTAAACTGATGACGATGCAGCGGCGAGGCTGTGACGCAAGCGCATCGCATCATATTGCAAAATGAATATTAGAATTATATTCCATTTTTTTAGTTAGTCTTGTTAGAGCCTTTATTGATTAAACATCTTTTGTAATTAAAATTATATTTTTTTAAAAACGCTTTCGCTGATCGCCAATACATAAGTACCTAGGCGGTAATTTTTTAATCCAGGAATGCCTTCATAGCTTTGAGTATTAAACCAACCGGAGACGCCACTGACAGGCGTTCCCCTCTGCCAAAAAAAAGTGTCGGTCAACGCACACCTGTTAAATACAACTAGTTTTTTTGAGTTCACGGAGTGCTTGGATTAATGAATGTATTTGTGTGCATCTAGTTCAAGCTAGCGTTTAATTGTTTTGTCAAAAAATTCGTTTGTTTTAACATTATTTGTGTTTGTTTCCTCGTCCCCCCCGCAGAAATTGGCAGACTTTTTTGCAAAGGAACTAGTGCGCGTGACGTCTCCTGTTGGTTTAATACTCAAAGCTTCATAGTAATTATGAAATGGATATGAAACTGCATTTTATGATGGAAGCAAAGAGGTTTGCACAGTGATAGCAAAGACCAAAATAAGCGATTGTACCCGCAGCTGCGAAACTTACGTCCCTTAGGAACACAGAGGGCACCATTCATATAAAGCATGTTCATAAATTCATACAGCCTGAACGGCTGCACCGATTTCAATAATTTAGATATCAAACGGTTTACCTTTTTATAGTTTACTAGCGACCCGCCCCGGCTTCGCACGGGTGCAATGCTAACACTAAAACCTTCCTCTTGAATCACTCTATCCATTAAAAAAAAACGCTTCAAAATCCGTTGCTATAGTAGTAGTAGTTTTAAATATTTAAGCATACAAAGGGACATAGGGATATATGGACAGAGAAAGCGACTTTGTTTTATACTATGTAGTGATTACAAGAAATAATAAAAACAAAGATATTTTTGTGCAAAAGTGGCAAAAAATATTTTTATATAAACAAATCGTTTTGTTCAATTACGTTACAGAATATCTAAAGTGTGTATTTTTCCTTTTAGGTAAACATTCTAAATCCAAAATTGAAAAATCTAAATCGGTTCAGTAGTTTTTGAAATATTGTTTGCGGTAGGTGGTAAATTTATTATGATTTATTTTTTGTTATTAGGAATATGCATTGTTTTAGACCACAACCTAAATGATTCTATTTAGGTACTGTAAGTAGTCATGTTACTTGATTGCGAATGTAAATTTGAGTGAAATCATTAAAATATACAATTATAAACAACTGTCTTTTAAATATACTATAATATTGATAACTTTACAAGAGCAAGTCAAGCTTGACACTACCAGTTTAAGCTGAGCTCGGATTTGTACTGCGCGCCATAGAATACAGAGCGCCGGACCAAATTCCGAAGTGTCAAGCTTAGCGTGCTCTTGACTGTACCAGAGCCGCGTTTGTAGGATTTTACACTGCAGAGTGTGGAGTAGACCGATGCGCGCATATCGGCTAGCTCAATGCATTGTGTCATGTCGCTGATTTGCAAGTACATCGCTCAGGGGCATATTACACTATCATTTATCTTGGATCATAGATCTACGAGTCAATGTTATTGGATAATGTAATATATACATTTGATTCATTTTCTCCTTGATCATAGATTTTTAACATTTGCTGAGAGATTGGATCCAATACGGTCATAGAAACAGGTGTTGCCAGTATTTTTTTATTTTTTTCCACTAGGTATTTAAAAGCAAATAAGTAGGTATAATGTAGTTCTTTTTCTAATTATATACTTGCATAATCTTGCAGAAATAACAAAAAACAAGCAATACTAAAAATGACGATGTCTTTTGGCAAATCGAATTCTGAGATCTGGTAACCCTGACGTCACACACCACCGACTTGCAACCACATAATTATGACGTAAAATAGCATCAAAGAACTTTGATAGTGTAATACAGAGATATGACTCAAATAGTCAATTATATTGGATCAAATATATGATCATTTAAATTATCAGAGATATTTGATAATGTAATATCCCCCTCAAGCAGGAAAAAATGTAATCAAATTACAAAGATTTGACCATTGTGGATTCCATACCCATTATGTTACACTCCAAAAATACAAACACAGGGTTAGGACCACTAAATTCAAAGCATTGTTACCCGACTGCGCCAGAAGGAGGGTTTTGTTTTCCTATGTATGTATGTATAATTGTTTGGCACGCTCTGCAGCTGAACGGCTCGATGGATTTTAGCTTGAGAGGTGATTTACAGTCAGAGTGACACTGGGAATATAAAATTTTAAAAAATTGCGGATTTTTTGAGCCAAATTGTAAAAAAGAAAAATAACAAAATCGACGAAATACTTATGTTAAGTGGGGTATCATTGAATAGGTATTTGAAATCATGTTTAGGTTTCTTTAACCATTACTTACTCATTTCGAATGACCATTTAGGACTTATTACGGTTTAAAGTTAGTTACTAACTAAAAAGTATAAAATAAAAAACGTGAATTAAAAAAAAAATAAGCTGGAAACAAGACCTTTTAGCGAAGTAGGAAGTAAAGACCATTTGCTACTATAGTTTCTAGCTTTTTAGGCAGTCGGGTTTTTGATTTTTTTTATTAACTTTTTTTATTTATACTACGACCCGACCCACTCGGTAAGAGGCACCAAATGCACGTTTATAAAAGTCTAGTGACCTAGGTGTAAGGCATGTCATCAGCCTATTAATAATAATACAATAAGACAGAAAACATGGCTCTTATTAACTATCGCAAATCGCATAGGAAGGGCTATCACTGCTTGCGGGGATCTTGGCCAAAATCGAAGAATTTCATAGCCGGATGTACGCTTCGCAGGCATCTTGTATCGAACCCCGTAATGAAGATATTAGAGCAACACTGACCTGCCACTTTAAACATGATCTCCTTTAGATCAGAATTGACGAAATCGAAATGGCTCTGAAACAGTTGAAGAATGGAAGAGCCCCTGATGTTAACTGAATAAAGTCGGAGCTCTGCAAGGCAGGAAACACTTTTGTCCTGAGAGAACATCAATATGTCTTTGACTCCGTCATTAACTTATGGAGAATTTAACTCCTAGGGCATGGAGTAAGAATATCGGTGTATTGTTTTTCAAGAAGGGCAACTAGGTAAGTATATACCTAAACTGTTTTCCAGGGTTATTAGGAATCGTCTTACGCGAAGTCTTGACGAGTTACAGACGCCCGAGCAGGACGGGTTTCGGGAAGGATTCGGTACTATAAATCACATACCGACAGTGTGAAGAGTAGGTATAATCAGCCACTGTGCGTAGCATTTGTGGCCTGGATATGAAAAGCCCTTCGGCATGCAGTCACTGCAGCGATGCCATGACGCTTAGCGATACATCGAAGTGCCGAAATCCTTACACAGGGAAGCCACAATATCCGTCCAAAAACCAGCAGTCTGAATCTATCCACTTGCACCGTGGAGCGTGGTGGAGCCATGCGTAGAGCACAAGGGGATGTAATATCCCCTAAATTGTTTACGAATGCTTTGGAAGATATGTTTAAGACGCGGAGGTGGAATGTATTGGGCTTTAACATCAACTGCAAACATATCTCGCAGGTGCGACATCGTCATAGCGTTGTCCTGCGAAATGTAGTTGGGGAAAACTTTGATAAAAGCTGAGGATCGGGCTCCGCTGCGCATCTTGCAGTGGTCCTACGTCCAGGAGTGGACTGCTACATTTGATATGGTGATGATATTATATTTTAATATGATAACATTATGCTTTACCCCATTGTGATATTTTCATTTTCAGTTTAATCATTAATTTTTAAAACAAAGACAAATAGGCAGTTTTTTATTGTATAACTTTTATTACTAGTGTCACTAAAATCACTACAAAGTCGCTTTCTTTGCCCTATATCCCTATGTCCTTATGTCCCTTTGTATGCTTGAATCTTCAAAACTACGCAACGGATTTTGATGCGGTTTTTTTTAATAAATAGAGTGATTCAAGAGGAAGGTTTTAGTATGAGCATTGCACCCGTGCGAAGTCGGGGCGGGTCGCTAGTTCACAATAAAGTAACATGACTACTTAAGGTGTAGAATTATTTGGGATCTATAACATTGCATTTTCCGATTGAACAATCAATAAATCAATATCAAAAACCAATATCTCTAAAACTACTAAACCGATTTCGATGCGGTTTTCATTTTGTTTTTACACTTTATACACTTATCTAAAATAAAAGTACACAATTTAGATATTCACTAAAGTTATTTAACAAAATCATAAAATTTCTTTTTTATATAAATTAATATTTTTTTTGCCACTTGTAGATACATATATTTTTTAATTTTTTTATAATAAACCATTAATAGCCAAACCGTTTGATACATTAATCATTGAAATCGGTGTAGCCGTTCGTTTTGTATGAATTTATGAAGATTTTTATATACTTAAGTGGCGCCCTCTGTGTTACTAAGGGACGAAAGTTTTGCTGCTGCGGGTAAAATTACTTATTTTGGTCCATACTATCGCTGTGTAAAGCGATGCTTACATTACAAAGTGCAGCTTTCGAATAAAAAGTCGCCATAATTACCTATAAAAATTAAGTCGCAATAGGTACATACATACATACTTTTCTTTCCAGAGACCATTCCTTTTAGCCACACGTAGGTACTTACTAACAAAACAATATTTCAGTCACTATAGATAATTTTTGTCATCATACTATGTTATGAGAAAGTACTCTATTAATATTATCTATATAAACTGACTGATTGGTGATATATCAACGCACAGCCTAAGCCGCTGGGTCGAGACTTGAAATTTTGCGCGTAGATAGCTTATACAGTGTATGTGTGTATATAAATCAGGGAGCAAAGTGTCTACCAAATGTTTTATCATACCATCTATTCGAAAAGTGACGTTTTGGTCCCCAATAAGAGGGAGCAAAGTAAGTCTTTTCCGATAGGATTTTAAGTGTTTTGAATTTGGAATTTAAAATATTCTTCAACATTCTTAGCAAAAGAGATTAGCAATATAAGTTTGCATCTAAGGTTGGCGCCACTGTAGCTTAAGTACTCTATCAAAACATTAGTTCCATTTTTCGCCGCATTAGGTTGACAAGGCTGAATGACGTTCAATGGTCGTGCCACACTGACAGAAAAGGAACCATCGGAAATAACGGATTCGCAAAATGTCAGATTCGCAAAATGACGGGTTCGCAATATGTCCGATTCGCAAAATGACGGATTCGCAAAACGACGGATTTGCAAAATGACGGATTCCCAAAATGACGGAATTTTAAAGATACTTCCCACGACACTAGGATAGACGAATTTTAATCGCTAGGGTCTTTCATAACGATCAAATCTCTCTAACACACTTGCTAAATTAAATGAATCAAAGACCATTGAATCTTTCACTAATTTTTAGTATGTAAAAAAAATACCATAAATCCTAACTAATTCTAATTGAAGAAAAAAGGGTCAACTAACATCTTCATTAGATACGGTAATTAGTTTCTCGAAATGAGCTCTATTTTGTTGGATGCCCTAGCGATCGATACCATAAAAGTACAGGATGTTACTGTTTCAGATTTTAGCTGGTTCGAGTCCTGGGTGATACAAGCGAATTTTAGAAAATCTTTGAATTGAATTTGAAATCTTTTGTATCTTTAAAAAAATAAAGGAATGTTTCTAGAGATGAAACGGATAGTAGTTTGGCCGGATACCGGATATTCGGCAAGCTACTAGGCCGGAGCGCCGGATATCCGGCTGCCGGATATTCGGCCCTTTATTGAGTTAACCCGATCAGTTTGTTTCTCAGTTCGTTTGTTGTTTATTTCATTGTTTATCACTTGTCGTCGTGATTTTATGTTTGAATTCTGATAGATTAACAAGAAATGTCATCATCAAAAACACGATCGCCAATATGGCAATATTTTGATTTAAACAGTGACGATAACAAGTACGCGGTATGTATATTGTGTCAAGTTAAAATTTCACTTGTTAATTTTAAGTATTAAACTAGGTAATAATAAATAATAAAACAAACATTTTTGATGTGTGATTATAAAAATTAACGGTGTCCATAGTCCTATTGGAGTATGATTTGCCTTGTGTAAAATAATGAGATTTTTTTAAATTTTACTATCCGGTATCCGGCCGGATACCGTATTACTATCCGGTATCCGGCCGGATAGTGAAAACAAGGCCGGAAAGGCCGGATACCGGATAGTTACCGGATATCCGTTTCATCTCTATGTTTCCTTCAAGTAAAATGAGCTAACTAGCGGCCCGCCCCGGCTTCGCACGGGTGGGCATGTACGTTGATATATCACCAATCAGTCAGTCTGTTTATCATAATTTTTTTATATATAATGATTAACTGACTTTTTTGTTGAACTCTTCAAAATATCTACTGGATTATCATCATTTCATCGACAAGACTTCAAATTCGTCTATCCTAGTATCGTGGGAGTATCTTTAAAATTCCGTCATTTTGCGAATCTGATTTTCTGCGAAACGCGAATGGTCAGATAAGCAGAATGTCAGAATTCCGACATTTTGCGAATCCGTCATTTTGCGATGGTTCCACAGAAAAATTGCTGTGGCAATGCGCGCGCTTTCGTAGTTATTTTTCACAATTCACGTTTAATTTTACGCCAAATTTTCGAATTCCGAAATCGAATTGTTTGTGTATTTTATATTTTAAAATGAATTCAAGTAGCAGTGACTGCAGTGATAGGTAGTTAAACACCGGAAAATATAAAAAAAAGAAGCAAACAATGCCATCAATAATTTTCTCATAGAGAGGTATGAAAAGCAGTGTATCATTCGGTCGCAAAATAATATTTACCTTGGGCTACGTACTTTAAACCCCTCACTTCGTTCATGATTCTACATTAGAATCCCTTACTACGTTCGGGATTCTATCCTAGAATCGTTCACTATGTTCGTGATTTAAAAAAACGCCCTCGCCGTAAAAATATCGTTTTGTTCCCTATGACACAATCTACTATTTCATATTCAGGGAGTCACAATGAATCGAATGAGTGCAATTAGAACCATGTGCAAATAGCTTTTTTTTTACATTTCCGCAACTCCGCCCCGTGATAACGCAAAGCCCTGGATGTCTGCCTCTTCGATTTTCGTCGTTTTCATGATGATAGTCACCATCAGCCCCAGAGGCAGAAATGTGCAAATGATTTAAGACCCACATTTTTTTTACAAGTTCGAAGCGCTGGCAATTGAAAACGCAGCGGAACCATGTTGGCAGACACGGTCCTTGATGTTCGTTATGGTATAATTATCACTATAAATAAAGTCTGCCACGTATGCGAATCATATAGAAATTTTGCTCGCGACCGATCTATAGGTAAAGAAGTCGCTATAATATTTTTTTAGTATATTTTTTTTAAATTCAAAAACAACTTTAAAACTCATCCGGTCAGTAGGTAATTTTGTACGTTATCTAATCGTACTTTCAAGAATTGAGTATCATAGAAAATTCAAAGAGAGATACAGTCAAATGTGGACCAAATTATTAATTGCTGAAATAAAAATATTTGGGCCACATTTAAAAAAGGAAGAAACAGTGATGAACCTGCGTCTACCAGTTTCAGATTGACAGCAATCGTCAAAAAATCTGAAACGGCTGGCCCCTTAAATTTAGATTTAAACAAGGTATGGGTCTCTAATTTGTTGGTACTCTAAGTCTATAAGAGAAACTATGTTTGTATTATTTAAGATACATGATTGTCTGTTACCAAAATAAAACAAAATAAAATAAAAAATAATATTCGATATATCTATAGATACTCAATTCTTGTAGTTAGGGAGGCGAGGTAGCTAAATGGCGTAATTCAACGGCGCCGTCAAGACCTATCAAAATCGAAAGATAAAATAATTTTGAAAAGAAAAGCTCGTATGGTAAAAACCATTTTAGCGGTGGGTTTGGCGTGTACGGTTTTTCAAAAATGTTAAAAAAAACAGTTACTTGGGCATTCTCGAGCGCGTCAGATATTCATACTACGTATGCCCCAAGTGCCTCTGATAACAACGGTATACTAATCTGCCGGTTTGTGTGGTGGGGGTAGGCATATAAAGTAATCAAAAATGCAAAAAAAAATTTACTCGAGCGCGTCAGATTTTTGGAAGGGGTGTTAAGTAGGCCCCAAGGAAGCTCCCTTTAAAAAAAAACTGACGATTTCAGCGTGACGATAAGTTACGATGAATTTTTGAAAATGCAAAAAAAAAGTTCTTTTGAAATACTCGAGCGCGTCAGATTTTCATAAGGGAGGTTTATCTCGGTATCCTGAAAGCATATTTTCTTAATCTGACAAAAATGTTGGTGGGTTCTCTTAATCTGACCGAAAAAGGTTTTTTGGTTTCTTTTTTTTCCTTTCTTTCTCCTTGATAAAACGGGGAATTATATATATATATAATATATATTAGGGTGTACCGAAAATTCTCTTCTACCGCTTCTTTCCCTACCATCAATGTTGCGAAATAAAGGAAAAATACTGGTAAAAGAGGAATTTGCCATAAACATGTAATACAGACTGAGCTCAGTCTGTATTACATGTTTATGGCAAATTCCTCTTTTACCAGTATTTTTCCTTTTTTGCTTCAATTCATCACTTCGTTTTGCTAACGGTGTCCAAAAAACAATATGAGGATCAACAGGCTATTGAATAATATACATACATGGAACTGTACATGTTAATAATACTTTTGTATACAGATACGCGTAACTTTTTCCGAGTCCACGAAAATTGTCGAGAAGCTTTAGAAAAAAAAAATTGAGATATAATAAAAGTTCAATAATTTAATCATCGTTATTTCATATCAATTTTTTTTAACACCCTCAGTTTTCGAAATATAGTCAAAAAACCGGGAGTTTGAGTTTTTATGATGCTTCAAGTCAAAAAGTTTTAACTTTGGACAAAAATGTAAAGAGACATTTTTTGTGTAAAATAAAATTACCTTTTTTGTTTCTTTAACCTTTTTTTGTGTAAAATGTATCATTCGCGACTTAGATGCTGCAACGCGTTTTTCGGACGACGAAATGGCTCCTCCACACTTCCGGTCATGCGGAAACCGGCAGATTTTGTATTTTTAGTAAGTTTTAGATTATATTCTTCAAAATAAAAAATAAAAAAATCGCGCTCGAGAATGCCGGATTAACGTTCTTTTTTTACAAGTTCGCGACCGTATAACTTGGCGGCGTCAAGGACTTATCGTCAGATTAGTTAAATTTAGTCTTAAAACACTAAAATCAACCCCCAATATCTTAATCTGACGCCCTCGAGTATTTCAGACTATCGATTTTTTTTTACTAATCTGATCGTCTATCCTAGGCGCGCGTCACTACATATAGAGCTAAATACTTTACAAGGTTGTTCTATTAGGTTTAAGGTATCTCTCATATCTTAAACTGCCACGCTCGAGTATTACCGAAAATTCCCCTATTCGCCTCCCTAACTATTGGCTTGGCTGGGCGAACGCACACGTAATTTGACTGTATAATCACTAATAATCCGAGTACCTAGAAGAGTGACACTTAGTAGAGCGGTAGCAAAAAAAAAACAACTGTATTGCTCACTAATATTACCTATGGCTATAGATATAGTATTGGTACGAAAGAAGTTACGTTCGGGTAGGTATCTATTCGACTTATGTATTGTTTTCAAACCACATGAAATTATAATTCTATAATATTTTTTTGGCTCAATGACAACTGCTCTTGCAACAAATGTTTTTGCCTCAGCTAGGCACACTAATCAGATAGATAATCATAAAGAAAGAAGGACCCATCTATCTTATAATTTAATTTTACTTTGACCTCATAGGACTCAAGATTTCTTAAAAAAAATACGTAAAACATCATAACTCGTAAGGTACCTACGACAAAATTTCACCGTACATACGTGGGGGTGATTCAGGTACACACCTAAGATAGCTCTACCTCCGAACTTCCGCTTGACACCATTGTCTGGGACATCCTGTAGGTATATCGACGGTGTGACTTAAATTCTTGATCACATTATATACAGTACGGTAAAAGTATTGCTTACATAACTGGGTTGTAAACTTTTTTTCTTGGCATACTTAATCGAAAGAATATAAGTTTTTTAAAAGTTGTATAACAAAAAACATTTTTTTTTTCAGTTTAAAAGGTTTTATTTACTTAATTAAAAATAACTTTTTGAACTCGGTACCAAAAACACGCAGACAGTTTCCAAAAAACCCGAGCCCGTGTGAAGAAACAATGTAAATTTCTTCTCGTCATAGCACACTACTGAATATATTATTGTGTTCTGATGAGTAGAAATAAACACGCGCTCGGCTTAGTTCGGCTTTCGGAGTATTTTTCGGTACTGAGTTTTTTTGTAATAAGACTTATAATCTTTCAATATGTATATGACAAGAAAAAAATATTCAACTGGGTTCCCAATTATCCAATAATCATAAAAAGGTTAGCCACTATTATATTTTCTTCCCTTTTATAGATAGCACATTGGTTATTTTAGCAAAAATGTTTTGAAAAGCAGTAGGCAATGATATATCTTTGGAATAAAAATTTACCTATTTATCACAATTGCTCAGCATAGATAAGCGTTTTACATTCACTTATGTGTTTTGACTAGTTTTTTCAATTATTATACTATCAGCCATCTACCGGTGGCCCCAGGTAGACCATTGAGACCTCTGTGTTGCCATATACTGCAGAAACTGTGGGATACAGTTTCTTACCTGGAAGGCCTGAAATGAAATAATAGATAGGTAAAATGTCTGAGTTAAATTTAATAATAATCATATTTATTTCCAAAAATGACCAAGAAACATTGACGTCCTGCAACCTTGATAGTTATAACATTGACATGGTTTTATCAGGGGAGGCACACTTCGTGACGTCATCGCGCCGCTACAAGTACATGCGGCCGGCCGCCACCCGGCGGTCTATTAGTAGTTGCCGCGCATTGGTTGTATAGAATTTTAATAAACTATTTTTCTTTATATTATATAATGTATGTATGTAGATAACCCAGTTGTATGTCTTCGTCCTACATTTTGCAGAAACAGGCAGTTTTGAAGTCATAACATAACCTAAAAGCAAATTACACAGCTTTTGTTTAGTTGGGTGGTCTTTAGTATCTAAAAAAAGAATAATCGTAATATCGTAGGTAAAAAACACTACCTATTATACTAACTACTACTACTAACGTATAATTTAATGGGTCGAGCTGCCGGCAACCCTTGATCTAAGGCTCCGCCTCCGAAAGAGCGCGTTGCATGCGATAGAAAGAGATGGCCACATTTAGGCACGTTTGACGTACCTAAACAGGGAATTTGTTAACAGAGAACCTTCTGTACGTAGTACTATTACTTATTCTGTGGTTTTATGTAAAATGACATAATTATAAGTTAGATGAATATTTGAATAACAATGATGTTTGGTGTAAATTTTCTCCAGCTCAGCAAAGCATGTAACGTGTACTTTGTATTGTATTGATTGTTTAAAAGAATAATGTGTTGAGGAGTTTCTTGCCCCGCTTCTTCTCCCCAACTATACATACCGAAGCGGTGGAGTTGCAATGACTTTCGATAAGAGGACTTATAAGTCCCTACATTGAATAAAAACTTTTGACTTTGACATCAGAACCTTGGAGCCCCGGAACTAGGGTTTGCAATCCGAATATTCGAATATTCAAATTATCCGAATATCCGCCGAAAATTATATCCATATTATTCGGATAAATAATATCGAATTATTCGAATATTTTGGATAATAAACAAAATATACTAATCTTTACGTAGTATTAAAAATACTTAATAAAATAACATAAAACAGTAAAACAAGTTAAAATATTGCATTTCCTAAAATGACATTTAATAATAAGACGAGTGGGGGCGGGTAGTATAACATTGAAGACAATAAAATAGCAAAAAAATATAATGAAATATTCACAACACAGCTCTGTTTAATATGATCACACCACTGTTTATTTGTTTTGATCTTATACAGAGTTGTGTTATGATTATTTCATCATATTTTTTTCACAGTTATTACTGTAATATAACATACTACTGTATTAATGATTAAAGACAAGACAATAGCAAAAATATATAATAAAATAATCACAATAAATCTCAGTATTAGATCAAAACACAGTATAAACCAACATCTGGAAAAAAGGTATTTAAATCAACATCTAAAAAGATAACAAAAGTAATTTTTAAAAACCATTAAAGACAAGAAGAAGAATAGCAAACATTTTGGATAAAACACAAAACAGTATTATGTTATATTACAGTAATATAACATACTACTGTGTATTTGTTTTGATCTTTTACAGAGTTTTGTTGTTTCATCATTTATTTAATTTCATGAATTATTTCATCATATTTTTTTTATATTGTCTTGTCTTTGAAGATTTTGAAAATTACTTTTGTTAACTTTTTAAATGTTTATTTAGATACTATTTTTTTTCCAAATGTTGATTTATACCGATTTTCATGTTTTTATTTAGTATTATGCAAAAATATACGACTTGAAATTGTCATTTTGTATTATTTTTATTAATATTCAAATTATCCAAAATATCCGAATATTCGAATTTTAGGAATTTGACTATTCATATTATCCGAATACTAAAACTGGACGGATATTGCAAACCCTACCCGGAACTACAGAGCCGGCGAGTGGCCTAAGTTATTGTAGTAGAAATCACATCTCTTTGAAATTGTAGTTCTATAGTTCAGGAGTTATTAGACCTCAAAGTTAAAATTATCAGGGCCCTGTTTTATAAAGCTACAGGTTACAGGCTACAGGGGAAAAAAAGCCTGTAGTGCTCCTGTAGTTACAATCTACAGGTAATAGGTGTTTTGTAAAGACCCCTGTAATATTACTATTGTAGCTTATGGTCGAAAATATTGACTACACACAGGCGCAGTTAACAAGTCGTAGTACAGCACTATGAATCAACCAAAAAAAAAAAAAAATTACAGTGTAAGTCTAGTTTACCGCCACAAATCATTAATATTTATATAAAATAAAAACAGATGTTTGTTTATTTACTTGTGTTTCTATGGTTTATTTACGTAGTTATAGAAATAAATCAATTAACATCAACCATGGCCAATAATAAGACCGAAGCTCAAGTAGAATGTCTTCGGCCAATATTAAATGAAAAAAAAGTTTTGTTTGGGTGTTTTTCGTAGCGCAATACAATGTTGCTCTTTCGGTGTAAGAGCATGGTTTCTGCACGTCTCTCTTTTTATATCTCCTCCAATATGCTCCAAAACATATTGCATTTGAGTAGAACGCATTCTAAATTTCTCATTGAAGGTGAAAATCGTTTGCGGGTTCATATTGATTCTGAAGGCGAAAGTTCTTGGCCGTCGTTGACAACCATCGGCACCATCCTCAGAGTCGAAGCTCCAAACACGCAACATCTCTCAAAATATTCGAATTAACAAACAACAAAACGTAAGTCAATATAACAAACTTCCTCCTGTAACTAAATTACCTACGTCTAAACACCTGTAGAAATGTTTACAAGTTTTTTTTTTTTTTTTAATTTTACAGTTGTATTTTACAAGTTTTTCCGTAAACACCTGTAAAGATAGGTTGAATCATGCTCGAATCACGCTCGAATATGCGTTAAATTGTCTTTGGAAAGTTACAGGCACGGGTTCCTATAGATTGTAAATAAAATGACCTGTAGCTTTATAAAACGCATGTACCTGTAATTTTATTTAGTGTTGCTGTTTAATTTATCAGTGTTGCTGCTTTTTTCCCTGTAAATTGTAAACTGTAGCTTTATAAAATAGGGCCCGGCGGACGTATTCACGGAAATTCGATACTCGATATCGGAAAATCTGTCGAATCCTTATGTCAAATATGACTTCTGTGTATAGGAGATGGGCTATTAGTCCAGTAAAATTATACATTACCGCATGCGTCAAATCCGGTGGTTCTGATTTTTTGCAGACTTGTTTATGATGTTGTCCTAATGTATAATTAAAGTTTGTGACCTCGAGCGCCGAACGCAACTTTGTCAAAAATCGAAAAAACCTCGAAAAAATGTTTTATTTTTTTTATTTTCGCGATTATAACCCTAAAGGAGTAGTTTTTGAAAAAACTTTCTTAGGACGTTTTTAAAGTAGAATAAATTAACTACAATATGATACTAAAACTGTCTCTGTAGACCCAATAGTTTCCGAGATTTAGCCTTTCAAAGCTTATATTCGATCTTAGCAAATTTTTGCATTTCTGTCGTTTTGAAATGTTGCCCGCTACTTCGTTCGCGTTATTTTGGGATAAAAAGTAGCCTATATGTTAATCCGGGTCCTGATCTATCTACCTACCAAATTTCATCTAAATCCGTGCAGCCGCCAAGTTTATTTTTTTCTTTTATCACATAGATATCTACACTAATCTATACTAATATTATAAATAGGAAAGATTAGATTTTTTGTACGTTTGTTCCGAATAAACTCAAAAAGTAGTACATCGATTTTAAAAATTCTTTTACCAATGGAAAGTTAGAATATCCCTGAGTAACATAGGCTATATTTTATTCCCGTATTCCCACGGGAACAAAAACTACGCGGGTGAAACCGCGCGGAACCGCTATTATATTATAGCACTAACGGTGTTGGTAACTAATAAACTCAAAAACTACTTGGCTGATTTAAAAAATTCTTTTACCAATGGAAAGTTAGAATATCCCTGAGTAACATAGGCTATATTTTATTCCCGTATTCCCACGGGAACGAAAACTACGCGGGTGAAACCGCGCGTAACCGCTATTATATTATAACACTAACGGTGTTGGTAACTAATAAACTCAAAAACTGCTTGGCTGATTTAAAAAATTATTTCATCAATGGAAAGCAAAAATATCCCTGAGTAACATAGGCTATATTTTATTCCCGTATTCCCACGGGAACGAAAACGACGCGGGTGAAACCGCGCAGAATCGCTAGTTTCATATATAATAGTGGTTCCGCGCGTTTTCACCCGCGTAGTTCCCGTTCCCGTAGGAATAGGGGAATAAAATAAAGCCTATGTTACTCAATAATAATGTAGCTTTCCATTGGTGAAAGAATTTGTAAAATCAGCTCAGTAGTTTTTGAGTTTATTCGATACAAATACCGTTAGTGTTATAATATAAAAGCGGTTCGGCGCGGTTTCACCCGTGTAGTTTTCGTTCCCGTGGGAATAAAATGTAGCCTATGTTACTCAGGGATATTCTAACTTTCCATCGGTGAAAGAATTTTTTAAATCGATGCAGTACTTTTTATCCCTAAATAACGCGAAGGAAGTAGCAGGCAACATTTTAAAACGACAGAAATGCAAAAAATTGCGAAGTTCGAAAAAAAATATAAACTTTGAAAGGCTAAATCTCAGAAACTATTGGGTCTACAGAGACAATTCTAGTATCATATTGTAGTTAATTTAGTCTACTTTAAAAACGTCCTTAGAAAGTTTTTTCAGAAACTAGTCCTTCAGGGTTATAATCGCCAAAATTTGAAAAAAGAACTATTTTTTCGCAGTTTTTTCGATTTTTGACAAAGTTGCGTTCGGCGCTCGAGGTCACAAACTTGGATTATACATCATAAACAAGTCTGCAAAAAATCAGAACTACCGGATTTGACGCATACGAGCCCATACATTCAACCGACAA
Source organism: Ethmia dodecea (assembly GCA_963855545.1). Taxonomy (NCBI): domain Eukaryota; kingdom Metazoa; phylum Arthropoda; class Insecta; order Lepidoptera; family Depressariidae; genus Ethmia; species Ethmia dodecea. Next base: position 9,927,305 of record OY979437.1, on the reverse strand, counting down.
ATTTACTGGACTATATACACAGATGTCATATTTGACATAAGGATTCGACAGATTTTCCGATATCGAGTATCGAATCTCCTGGAACTGGTTGACCACATAGTGTATGTTAAGAAGGAAAAATATGCAAGCACTTAAATTTCGAGAGAGTGAGAGTAATTTAATTGTAGTTAAAGTTAATAGCCGATAAACAGCCTTATTTTGATAGTACCTAATGCAGGGGTGGCTAACTTGGTTAGACCCAAGATCTACTATTTACCGACGACACCCTGTGCGATCTACCAATTACATACTTACTTTAAATCTTAAATGAAATAAAATAGTTCAGTACACAATTATGTAGTATTTTAGCTAATGAAAAATGATGCAAGATGTTGCGTGTAGCAGTTGGTGATTAGGTACGTTGTGCAGTCTGTTCTACGTACTTATTTATATTTTTTGTCTTGCCACTTGATCGCAACCGACCGATTGGCCACCCCTGACCTAGTGTTTATACGTCTTTATAGTTTAATTTGTTACGCCAATTAATTGTAAGTTTTTGAAAATCGTGATTGCTGCAACGTTTGATCACTTGTTAAGTGGCCTCTAGTATTTTATTATAGAGTTGAGGAGCACTGTAGCTATAGTGCCTCCTAGCGAATACACCTTTAGATGTCTCCTAGCGAATATTCTTCTAGATCTTTGCAATATAATGGCGTCTCTCCTTTTTTTCTGTTGCGAGACTAGGCGCGGTGGTGTATCTCAGAAATTTTAGGATCTTTACAATGTAACCCTATCTGCTTTAATCTAGAAAAGAAGCACTTGCAGTGATATATCGGTATTCAATTGAGACATGTTAAGCAATCCAGTACCACTTTTACGCCAGACAATCTGTTGCAAATGTCTGTCATTGGGTTGTACAGCCACTTGCCGATGCATTTTCTCTACATGGTAGTTCATACATATTTGTGTTGCCTAAACCGAAGTATAGATAAAAGATCATCATGAAACTGTGGGTCCTACCATCTGTATATCATTAAAGGAGACAGCAGTTGAGGTAGAGCTACTGGCATTTAAAAACCACTCTAAATTTAGTAGTTGAGCGATTTTCTCTCAATACACCATGATGAGGGATAAAGTATAATTTTTTCTCACTGGCAGTTTCATTATATTCAGACATATGAGCTAGTCTCATATTCCGATAAAAAATCATCATACATTTTACTGAGTAAGCCAACGCTCCAAGGATGAGAGGCAGCGCTTAGCGCGCTGTAAGGATTCCGCTAATAAGTCAACGCTTTGTTTTAAAGCGACCGTTTTTTAAACGTGTGTAATCTATATATATGTCACCGTAAAATTGCAAACATCGTTAGTGTCCAAATAGGGGACAAAGCGAAGAAAATTTGAAGCCAAAAGTTATTCCAAGTGGAATAAGTCTATAGTACAGTCAACAAAGTTGTTAGGGTTACATGGCCAGTAACTAAGAACTCATTTTTCTGGGGTAGTCATAAATAAATCTTATTGATTAATGTTTATTTCAAAAGGTATCTTAGATCCTTATAATTTACCAAAAAAATACTATAAATACATTTAAGGCTTTAAGAGAAAACTTAATCTTAGTTTTTGGCCATGTAACCATAACAACTTTGTTGACTGTACAATTTCGACCGAATGACAGCTCGCGTTCATACTAACTGACATGACGCTTGAGCTTCAAACATGCTTCAAAGTTTTGTATGAAAATATTCCCAGTGCCCCCTCTATGTCCTATTATATTTTAATCTCTTTGCGTTCAACCAATCAGCGCGCGAGGTGCGTTATATCACAATCTAACGGTTTCACTTCGATAGATTATAATCTACCGACAAATAATACGTTAAATTGTAAGCAGTATGTTGGTTCACAATCTTTCGACAGTCTACAATCTCGCGAGATAGATTACTTTTGGCTTCACATTTTTCTCGCTTTGTCCTCTCTTTAGACAGTTGACAATTTAACGCTTGAGAGATTGTGATCTATCAGTTTCACTTCGATAGATTGTAATCTACCGAAAAATAATACGTTAAATTGTAACCAGTATGTTCGGATCACAATCCTTCGACAGTCTACAATCTCGCGAGATAGATTATAATCTAACGATGTTTGCAATTTTACGGTGGCATATATAAAAGGAGAAGCTAAATCTAAAACTCAAGGCCCAGCCCAAACCGCTGAACATAGAAACATGAAATTTTGTGTGTAGGTTACGTTTATAGTGTAAGTAGATGCTCACTAAGAAAGGATTACGAAATTCAACTCTTATGGGGGTGAAAGAGGGGGTTGAAGTTTGTATGGGATAGTGTGATTTCTGCGTGTATCAACTTTAAACTTGGCACAAATACTCTTCAAAACAAACTATGAGATATTAGTTCTAGGATTTTTCAAACATCGTCCTCCAAGGGGGTGAAAGTAGGGGTTGAAGTTTGTATGGAAAACCTTCATTTTTGGGTGTATCAATTCGAAACTGTCTAAAAATACTCCTCAAAACAAACAATAAGACAGGTATATCTGGATTTTTCGAAAATCACCCCTTAAGGGGGTTGGAGTTTGTAAGGAGACGTGTTGTTTTTTACGTCCATCAACTTCAAACTTGACACAAAACTCTTAAAAATAAATCATGAGGCACGTGTTTTAGGATTTTTCGAAAATCATCCCTTAAGGGGGTGAAAGTAGGGGTTAAAGTTAGTATGGAGAAGTGTGGTTTTTTGTGTCTACCGACATAAAAATTACGTTTTTTGTAAGGGAGCCCCTTAAATATTTATTTTATTCTGTTTTTTAGTACTTATTTGTTGTTATAGCAGCAACAGAAATACATCATCTGTGAAAATTTCAACTAACTATCACGGTTCATGCATGAGATACAGCCTGGCGACAGATGGACAGACAGAGGGACGGACAGGAAAGACTTAGTACATTGACATTTGGGTACGGAACCCTAAAAACTGAAATATGGTATGTAGGTGTCTTATATTAATATGTCGTTCGCAACCGCTCTATAAAGGGATTTTTGAAAATTCCCGGAAATGGTTCCGCTCGGGCAACGCCACTGGGCACAAACTATTTGAAAAATAATAAAAACCTATCTTATGCATTGCATAAAGATAATATATTTACTCTAAGTGGATCCCGAAATGTTTAAAAAGGAAATGGCCACCCGTGGGAAGCCGGGCTGGGCCGTTAGTAGATAGTATAATGTGTGAATATACCTAGTGTGTAGTATAGCTGACAAAATGTTCCACACATTGCTTTTCTTCGGGAAAATAATGACATGAATCAGAGCTAACTTCGGTTTAGGCGCAGAACGTCCCATTCGCAGAATGTCCCATTTTCAAAAGTTCCCGGTAACACAAAGTCTCATTCGCATAAAGTCCTATTCGCACAGGCAGGACATAGTGCCACACTGTGTAATTTTCCCCTAAGTGCGGTCATGCCCTGGGATATCCCTTCATCATGTAGATCCAGCAAAGCACTAAAACTTCTGGAAAGGAACTATGGTTCTTTTATGTTTAGTTTTGAAGTTATTTAAAGTTATGCTGACGTCAGCAAAAAACTGTTTTTATTTGTACTTTGTAAAATAATAATATGATTACCATTAAATAATTGTTTAATTATAATAACATGCAATATCTAACTCTATAAAAAGTTTAGGTATTGCATCTTCGATATACAAGGAGGAATCGGGTTTTTTCGACATCCGAAGATAATAAAACTTCTTCAGATGTTAAAATAACATTTTTATCATCTTTGGTTCTTCTTGTACCTAAGTCCCCGTGATTAAGTAGGTACATTTTCCGTCGATGATTTTAAAAGCCAAAGAACTTTTTCAGGGAGAACGAAACGAACTTTGGCGGGTACTGAGTGACATCATAGATAGAAATGGATCTGACGATTCTAAAGCACGGTGAAATAGGTCAAGCATAGTTGTCTTCCAGTTTAATTTTCTCGTATGGTGTTCCCTATCATGGCTATCATAACGCCAGAATTTGTTACAAGATTCTGAAGCTAATTCATTCAGCATACCAATAGGTAACGGACTAGATTTTATAATTTCACTTCCGTGGGCTGATATTTTGTTAACTAACTGACACTCGTTAATTTCTACATATTTTGCAGCAAAATTTGCACAAAATTCGAGAAACTTTTCTGGATCTTTTTCGAAACTACTTAACACCGCTACTGACGCGCGAAATTTTGAAAACATCATTAATACATCGATGATAATGTGCAACATATAATACAAAAAAAGTATTGTATATTTATATATTACATATTTTAAATATTATTCAAGTAATCATTCTATCTTATAAACGCGTCAGCGTGATAGCATGTAGTTTTGGTGGCCGTGGCCGCCAGTACACGACAGTCCTCCGCCGCTATTCCTGGCTGCCACACTTCCGAGGCTGGTAACAGCTGCTCAAGATGTCTGCGCCAGACAGCACCACCATCGGTTTGCACCTCGTAGTCTAGGCGCCCAAATCGGCTTACGATCGTGCCGAACTCCCACTTCTGCTTTGGGTCGGAGTAGGCTCTGGCCTGGTCACGGTCACCCACAGAGTAGGTTCTCATAGTCGGAGGTGTGTCGCCGAGTCCAGGCGCTCTTTGGGGAGATGAACGTTTGAACATCACATGCATCTCAGTCCTTATGTCCCTGTTGAACATCAGTTCATAGGGGGTCTGACCGTCCTGGTTCGGTGTGCGTCTCAGTCAGGATCTAAGGATAAGGAGCTTGTCCGTGAGGCTTCCCCTGGTGGCCGCCAGTACACGACAAAAACGATTCCTACATATTAATAGATTTTCCTATTCTACTTTTCAACTACTCTTACGTGAGAGGAGTTAACTTAATATAGTTATTTTGCACCAAATATAACTATTTACATTCTATTTTACATCGAGAAACATTATAAGATGGCAGTGAAAAACCGAGTTGGCAACACCGACCGAGCTAGACGTTATTTTGTCAGCTGTTCCTAAATATATAAAAAAAATAGTTTTTTTGCTTTAATTTATCAATATTTATCGTGAATACATTACGTGTAGTAATTATTTGTCTCATAAACATAAATTGTGTCGTGATTCTAAGTGTAATTATTCGATATTGTGATTACAACGGACTGCGAACAAAGGCCGGCTGTCAACTCGGATTCGAATTCAACGGATTGTAAACGGTATTGCTTTCTTTTATTCATTGATATTTATATACTACATAAAGAAATCAGTAACGTAGGTCCCTAAGCCCAGACACCTCTCATTATCTGACTGTTTTAGCTAATTAATCACATCTACAAAAAAACACTAGGTTTTGTCATACCTACCTAATAAAATCTATTGCCAAATCAATACGAAACATCACAATCGTTATAAATATATTGTTAAGCATATGTACCTACTATTATAAATATAATTGTTTAGTATACTGGTCTAGAACCTAGGTATAACCTAAAATTTTGCATAGATTATTGTTGCTGGCACAAAGTGTACACTAATTGTTTATTCTCAATTAAATTACATAATGACTACTCGCAGAATTGCTGCTACTCTCGAGATGGAAAGAAAACTACAGTTAGCTTTAGATGAATTAAAAATGTCTAAAACTTTGTGTGACCAACTGTTAGCCGAAAGAAATGACAGTGAGCAAGAGGTCTTGGCTATATTAGATACAAATAAATTGTTAAAGTCTGAGATGGCAGAACTGCACGCTAAGAACATTGAGATGACTAACCAACGAGATCAGCTCCAAGGTGTGTTGGATGCGTTCGACCGAAGCAGCTCTGCGCTCGAAGAGGCCTTCTCGCGCATTCGTTCACTGGAGTTTGAACTCCGTGACGCGCACAAACAAATATCTGAGTTGGACCGCACAAGACAAGAGTTCCAGTCATCACGAACGCACTCCCTATTTGAGGAGCTGGTCGGCAGCCAACCTGGCACGCCATCAGCTGTTTCTGCTGTCTCACACTCACGAAACCCCTGTGTAACCATTGACCTCACCAGTGAAACCCCGACCACTACACCAGTGAAGTCAATGGAGCCAAGTAGTAGTACTAACAGTAATAAGAAATTAAAAAAATATGTAAACATTAAAAAGTACATTACAAGTACTCAAAAACTAATTAAAAAAAATAGTAAATTTTGCAAGAATATGGACTTAAGAAAGGAACGTCGCGAATTAATAAGCGAGTTAAACAGTTGTAATGTAACTTTAGAAACAAGTAGGACTACTTATGAATGCGACACACAAAAGCTTCAATCACAAATTAGCGGATTGAATGATTCTTTGAAATGTATAACTTCAAAATATGAGACTGCGCAAAAGGAAATACACGCGTACTCGCTGGCACTGGACGAATTGTTACAATCCACTAAAGACAACTACGATCGGTTTGAATCTCTGACTAAATATAACACTAATTGTAACTGTCATCAGAGTCCCAATTCGCCCGTGCCGTCCGCGGGTACCGCCGCCACCAACTATGAGCCGCAGGCGGCGGCGGGCCCTGCGCAGTCTCCCCTTCCCCCGTCGCCCCCTAGCGGGATAACTACTGCTATGCGCGCCTCTTTCTCACTGTCAGGTAATAATATAAGCAATAACAAGACCGAGCAAAACATTGTGATGTACAGTGATGAAATAGGTAAAAGCATGGGTTTACAGCTTAGCAGCAAGCTGGGGCATGCAATTAAAAACAATTGCATGCCAGGGGCCACTTATTTAGACATATTAAAAAATATTCTGGATGCCAAGCATAACAAAAATACAACTATTATTATATTAATTGGCAGGCGGGGAAATGCAAACAAAAAATGTCTTACAAACATTTTTGCACAATTAAATGACCTAGAAAATGTCACTAACATAATATTGTTTGCACTCCCTTATAGTAACAGTCACACTGAGTGTGAAAATAAATATAGACATAATTTAAATATGACATTACATACTTTGACATGTCGTCATACTCATAAATTTAATTTTATTGACACTAATAATTTTATTAGTAAACATTTTTATTTGACCAAAGATAAATACTATCTTCCTAAATATTATACGCGACAGTTAGCAGATATGCTATCTTATTTTATTACTAATTCAGTCAATTCGTTGACTAACCCGACGGCTGACCCTATTGGGCAATCGATTAATTTGACATTAAATTGTAACAGCTTGGAATTTGTTCCAAATAATAATTTAAATTAGAAATAGAGACAACAGAGATTAACTCTGGCTATACGTCATGTCCTATTAATAAAAATGTTACTAGTAAAAGTAAAAAATTAAATTGCAATACCCTAAATAAAATAAACCTGGTGCATCAAAATATTCAAGGTATGTTAAGTAAAGAGCTAGAAATTGAACTATTTATGAACTGTAATAATATTGATATAATGTGCATTACAGAACACTGGCTAAAAAAACACCAGTTCATTTTTGGTTTTAACCACCACCAGGTTGGCAGCTCATTCAGCAGGGAGGCCTCGATACGCGGTGGCTCTCTAATACTTGTACGTAACGGTTTGAAGTGTAAAGAGCGCGCGGACATTGTTGGGCTCTCTGTTGAGCGATCTGTGGAGATAGCCTGCACAGAGCTCGAGCGGCTTATTGTAATGAGCGTGTACAGACCCCCCAGTTCTTGTTATGAACCCTTTGAGAAAATCATGGATGAAGCCATATGTAAAATTAGCAATAAAAATAAATACATTGTTGTTTGTGGAGATTTTAACATTAACCTTTTAGATACTTCATCCAGTATTGGTAGTAGGCTTGTATCATTTTTCAAATGCCATAATCTTGTAAATCTTTTTTCAGTGCCTACCAGAATTACTGCGACCACAGCAACATGCATCGATAATGTTTTTACAAACCTCGTGCCTGATGATACAGCCGTAATTAATAAATTATCCTCAGATCATTGTGGCCTGATGGTAACTTATCAGATGTGTACTGAAAAGGCACTAAAGAAAGATATTAAATACAGACCAGTAACGTGTACTCGCCTTCAGCAATTTAGAAATAACATAGAAAATAAACTTTTAGATTTTTCATACTGTGATGACCCTAACGATTTGTACAAGTCAGTATTAACACTAGCTAAGAACGAATGTAATAATGTTTTTAAAACAAAAAGTGTAAAAATCAATAACAACCTAATGTTCAGTGATTGGGCGACGGTGGGAATTCATAAAAGCAGACAAAGATTATATGAACTATACGAGGAAAGGACGTATAACACTAGTGATACCTTTTGCAATTATGTTCGTCAATATTCAAAAGTCTTTAAACGTATTTGTACCGCGGCTAAAGCTAACCATGTAAGTAATAAAATCAAAAACAGCACAGACATTGTAAAAACTACATGGAAAATTATAAATAGCGAGACTGGAAAATTTAAATCTCAACATTTTGACTTTCAGTTGAAAGTTAACAATAGAATTTTAAGAAATGATAAAGATATATCTGAAGTGTTTGTAAATTTTTTCTCTGATATTCCAGTCTCGACGACCAAGTCACTAAACTCGTCACCCGCACTCGCTGAATCGCTACTACAAGAACATACCGCTGCATGTAATACACGCAACTTCGTATTCGATCATGTAAATCCTTGGGACATCCTAAAAGCATTCAAATCAATACAAATGAAAAATACTGCCGATCTCGACGGCTTATCTGTAAAAATCATATCATCCATAATAGACTTAATTGCCTCACCTCTAGCTTGTTTATATAATAAATGCGTTGATGATGGCGTGTTTCCTGATCTGATGAAACATAGTAAAATTATTCCATTATTCAAAGCCGGTAGTAGATTAGACCCTTCTAACTTCAGACCAATATCAATTCTACCGACTCTTAGTAAAATTTTTGAGAAAATTATTCTATATCAGTTGAGTGCACATTTTTCTATCAACAGTATAATGTCTGTAAAGCAATTTGGATTTACTAGGGGTCGCTCGACAACCGATGCCGGTGTTGAGCTAGTAAATCATGTGTTTGATGCCTGGGAGGAGTCGCAGGATGCTGTTGGGGTTTTCTGTGATTTATCTAAGGCATTCGATTGTGTCCATCATGAAATTCTCATCAGAAAACTACGTCATTACGGAGTACAAGGCCGCGCTCTTGATTTAATAAAGTCCTACTTGAAAAGCCGGATACAGTGTGTTGATGTAAACGGTTCAAGATCGTCTGGATCGGCGGTTTGTATTGGTGTACCGCAGGGCTCCATTTTAGGCCCCTTTCTATTTCGGGTCTATATAAATGACCTACCCAACCGAGTGCAACATGATATTGTACTGTTCGCAGATGATACATCTCTACTTTTTAAAATTAAACGACCTATTAAGTCTTATGACGAAGTGAACAGTGCAATTAATGATGTTGTCAGTTGGTTTAACGTTAATAATCTACTTCTCAATGAGAAAAAAACTAAATGTGTACATTTTTCTTTATCAAATGTTAAACGAACTTTAAACTCAGTTACAGTTAAAAACGAAAAATTAGAATGTGTAAACACTACAGTATTTTTAGGAATAACTCTAGACTCTAAGTTACAGTGGGGACCGCACATTGATACGTTGGCGAAAAGGCTCAGTTCTGCTGCATATGCCGTAAAAAAAATACGTAATATGTCAAGCGTAGAAACAGCTAGACTTGTCTATTTCAGCTACTTCCACAGCTTAATGTCATATGGCATTTTACTGTGGGGGAATGCTGCTGATGTCCAGAGAATATTTATTTTGCAGAAACGAGCCATTCGTGCAATTTATAAAATGGGGTCTAGGATGTCTCTAAAGGAAAAATTCAAGGAAATTAATATACTGACACTGGCGTCACAGTATATTTACGAAAACGTATTGTATGTTAAAAAGAATATATCACTTTACAAAAAAAATTGTGACAGACATTGTATAAACACTAGAAATAAGAATGAACTGGCTGCTTGTGCTAGTCGATTATCTAAAGTTACCAAATCATATAAGGGTCAATGTATACGCTTTTACAATAAGATTCCCATTGAATTACAAAATTTGCCTCTTGACAAATTTAAAATAATAGTTAAGCAAAAATTACGTAAAAAAGGCTACTATAAAATTACAGACTACTTAGTAGACCAACATGCATGGGATTAACCGACTCGACGCTATGTAAGGCTATTAATTATAATTATTATTGTAAACGATATTTATTAGTAAGACATGAGATTAAAAAGAGCTGCCCTTGAGTTTCTTGCTGGCTCTTCTCGGGGTACTGCATTCGGAACCAGCAGCTCGTCGGTGGAGATGGGCTGCTGTTTGCATTTAGCCAATCTTCATGGACGAGTTTAGAGTGCCTTGTTATTATAAAATATTGACGTTTCTAAGTGTATATTTTAATACCAATAGAAAATAAACGATTTTTTTTTTTGAATAGTGAAAGTTATCTGAGAATTGTTATAGTATAGTAGGTGACAGCCCTAACCTCAAACATAAAAAATTAATATCTCCGAAATCCCACTTTGTTCGCACCTGTTTTTTTTTTACATATGTAGCTGATCATAATATCAAACTTTCAGTGTTAAAAAAAATGCGGAAACAATGAGACAAACCAAATAAAAAATATTTCAAATTAAAAAAAAAACATGTTTTTCCCTTTAGTTAACGATTATTTTTAATTTATTTTCGACTGAATTAGAAGATATAACATCCCTTTTTAATACCCCATCGTATAATACAAAATCATAATATATTTGAACGAAATAATTTCTATGGTTTCTATGAAGATTTCTCAAGTTTTAAAATAACTTCAAAACTAAACATAAGAAAACCATGATTTCTTCACAGAAGTTTTGTTTCTTCGTTGGATCTATAGGATGAAGGGGTATCCCAGGGGTGACCGCAATTTCATGAAAATTCCTCAGTGTGAGTGCGTACCTACATGCATGATATCAGTAAACTGTAGGAGAAATAAAATATTACTCTTAATTATTACAAAAAGTCGTTTTTATTATAAGCTAAGTATCTTTATTCGTAAGTTTAAAAACGGGAAACAGAAGACACAAAGATATTTATTTTGAAATTATTAAAAAAAATTAAATAAATTAGAAAGAAACCAATTTTTGTCACTGCCAAATTTTTTGCTTTAAATTAATTTCCTGCAACTCGTAAAATAAGTGTTTTTAAAATTACAAATAAAGATGATGATAATTTTATATTTGTCATTTTTGTAAGTCTTATTTTATTACAATCATGTAAAAAATCTTCATAACGTCATTGGTGAAATTTGTAATTATTTATTCCATTAATATTCTGTGTATCATTAAAATGACTTATGCATTAGCATTATATTGAAAATTATCTGATTTTATTGTTTATTATTATAATAAGAACGACTTTTTGTAATATTTAATTAATATTTATTTCTCCCACAGTTTACTGGTATCATGCGTAATGGGACATTGTGCGAATAGGACTTGATGCCAATGGGACAATATGCGAATAGGACTTTTTGCGAGTCTTTAGTGCGAATAAAGACCTTTTGAGAATGGGACATTTTGCGAATAGGTCGTTTCGCGAATAGGACATTTTTTTCGGTGGAACGTTTTGCGAATGGGACTTTCTGCTCCTTAAACCTAACTTCCTCAAGCTGCCAAAATCGCGTCAGTTGATTTTGAATGTTATCATTTAAAGTGTCTACTGACATGTCATTGAACTTCGTAAAATAACACTGACTTGACAAGTGGTCGCTCTTAACAGGACCTGAAACCAGCCAGACAAGGCAAGTTTTGTGTAATGTTGGTTTTCCTGCTACCGAGATTATTTTTTGCGTCCCCAATATGTCTCAAAATACGTCAGCACCTTTGTCTATGCCTGCTGGCGTGTGGAAGTTGGGATCCGCTAAACAGATGTTAGAAGGAATATTTATGTAGGATAAATCTACTTGATGTGAAGGAACCTGATTCGTAATCGTTGGCAAAGTTAAGCACTGAAGATTAGTTGAAAATTTGCTATCCAAAGAATTCATAGGCACTACCTACGTGCGAGGATATATTATTAATACCTTGTGTAGAATTACCTACACCATTTAGTTTGAAAATTCAACTGTGTGCATAACTGTTCGGTCATAAGACACAATGAGCTACCCCTGTTCCAAACAACTCGAGCGATATGTTCGCGATTATAAAAATCATACACCTTAAATGAGTGCAGTCGACAACAAAACCTGGCTATGATTAGGCTGTGTCGAAGATGCGACAGTCGCTGACAAAGTTATCGCACTGGGCTGACCATTGGCGACGGTCGACGGTCACGGTGGCGGAGTAAACCGCCTCGGGCTTGCCACCAGCATCTGTGCGCGGCGGCGGCGCTACAGAGCTTGAAACCGATTCGGTCTTGTGATCACTAACCCAAAAAGAGGTTTCTATAAAAAAAGTATTTGAACATTTTTTTCTTGAAAACATAGGTCATGTGAGTGAAGAGCAAGGAGAACGGTTTCATCACGACATGAAAGAAATGGAGAAACGATACAAGGGACGGTGGAATATAAGGGTCACAGCACACTTATCAACTCGGAAAGGGATCGTCACCGTATCGCCTCGAGCCGTTCAGTATTGTTTCTATGAAACTCCCTACTGCAACGCACACTAATGGGAAACGTAACGTAATCGCCTCGCCTCGGAACAGGCTCTGAACCGCGATGCGGTGAGTCGTCAACTTGCAGTTCCCACGCTTACCGCTCGCTGTCTCCCCGCTTACGTCTCTCCGTACGCGAGCTCACGGCTCTTCGTCCACCCTATATTGTTTCTCTGAATGTTGTATTCTTCTTCCTTATACATTCATCTATAGACTGCAATATGTTATAAAAGATACATTTTGGCATATGAAAATAAATATAAAATTTCTCTTCATCATGTATCAAATGTTTTTTAATAGTCCGAAATTCCCCTTCAGTACTCCTTGCTTTATTCATATCGTGTACCCAATATCTTTTTCTTCGTTTCTTGCTATTTTCTTTTTCCTCTTCATCAAGTGCTATGGCTATGATAGCCATCTCACGTATTGTAAACCGAGACATAACCGTGCGCAACACTCAACGTTTGGATTCAAACTGATTGGGTGCCAACCCGGTCAGCCAGCGGTCGGCGAGGCGTAAGCGCGGTGACGCCTAGCCGTAGCCGAGTTGACGTACAGGAGCCGCTGCTACGCTTTGGTTACGTGCATACGTTAGGTTGACGCCTGGTTGACGCCTGGTTGACGGCGAGGCGAAAGGCGATACGGTGCCGATCCCTTTCCGAGTTGATATGTGTGCTGTGACCTTAAACATGATGGGTGATTACTGTTGGCCACTTCACAGAGCACAACAAAATGCGTCACATCGGAGAAAATGCTATGCAAGAAACTTTACAAAGAAAAAGGATAGACAATACAAAATATGTAATATGTAATAAGAATCTAATATTTTTGAAAGTGAAAGTTGTATCCTAATAAAGAAAAAGGATTTTTGATATGAATTTATCAAATATTCCCTATTTTTTGAAATTTATAATTGATGCCTAATTGTGAGAGAATAGTGTGTGATAAAAAAACTGATATCGAATATGGTTTTAGCACCCATAAATACATGGTATTTGGGTATATTGGTTTAAAAAGTCTTTAGAAATATTTTTTTGTTGGCATGTGTAATTCAATTGTATAAATAAGCACTTATTACACTAAAGATTTTTATTATTTCTGTCAATGATTTTTGTTTTGAAGTATTAGTATCATGAAATACCTATACTATAAAAACGGTTTTAATTTTAAGCAACTTTACAATGAACACATTCCTTTATAATAATCAGTTTTGTGGGCGCTCTATCTAACTTTAGGATATACACATTAAATAATAACTATTTAAAACTAACTGTTTAGTATTTCTTTTACACTTTTTTACTTTATGTTTATAAAATAGACTTTTTTTATTTTGTATACATACCACGAAAAGCTACTCCTAAAAATTCGTAATTTCTTTCAAAGGACAACGTGTTATCTTCACAATCTAGTATCACTCGAATACGCTCCCCAACCTATAAATAAAAAAAATAAATATATATTTTTGTTTATTTATCATAGTTTGCAAATCATAGGTTCAAATTTTTTTTTTGGTGTGGGGCCTGCCTACACCCACCACCTGTTTATTAAGAAGTGGTACTGTCAGCCATCAATTATGGACATAATATTATGCAACATGGTATGTTCCATACAACCCTGTGGCTTCTCTTTGAAGAGCTTCTAGAACAGTCCCATGCATTAGTTCTCAGAGAGGAGCTCATTTCAAGTTTGGATAGGCATTGTTTTCCGTTTGGCATTCACTATTTAAATTTAATTTGAAGCCCAGGCCTGTAGCTAAGCTACAAGAACTGGCTGTAAGATAGTGCTAAACTAGAACTTCAGATAAATATTTTGTAAAATTCAATTTAGTGTCAGTTCATTTAAATACAGATGATCTATACAAGGAATAAAAAAAAATTGTCTGTCTTTTTGTGCACGCATCGCGCAAAAACTACTGGATGGATTTTTATAAAATTTAGTATGGAGATAACTGGGTCAACATCTAGAGTACTTTTTATTCCAGGAAAATATCTCAATCCCACGGTAAAATATAAAAACTGGTTAAAAAGAGAAATACGTAGGTACTATTCCGAAACGATTAGGTACACCTACAGACTTGAAATATGATACCTATGTAGGTAGGTGTCTGTATGTCGTTGGAAACCGCTATGAAGGGATTTTTGGAAGTTCCTACGGGAACGGGAATTAACTGGATACACCGCCGCTCGGTACCTGCTATTTGAAATATGGTAGGTATGTAGGTGTCTTATAATTATGACGTATGCAACCACTATGAAGGGATTTTCACCAATGGGAAGCTAGCTTACTTTTATAGGAGTAACATGGGCTCTAATTTTCCCACGGGAAAGGGACTGACGCGGGTGACACTGCGGGACGATGCTAGTATTGAATATGTCAATGAATATATCAATATAGGTTGTTTAATATAACTAAGAAATATTATGGGCAAAGAGGTAGACAGTAGAGTGAAAAATACACTAGAGAGCAAAGAATCCGGGTCACTTGAATATACCTGAATATCTCGGAAACTAATAATACTAGCTTAATGAAATAAATTGTGTTTAAGAGACAACTAAATAGGTACTTCTTAAATGAAATATAATAAAACTTAATATTAACTAAAACTTCTTACTTATTGTGAAGTTAACTATGTCAGTAAAAATCAAATTTGAAAAGGGGAGACTTTCGAAGATTAGGTACTGCATTTGTTTTTGTTTCTAATCAGTCATTTAAGTTTAAAAACCATATTGATAGTGTTCAAAATTTATTATTCAAGCTGTAATCATCTCGCTTACACCTAAAGAATGCAACAGAGTTCTCACTATGGCGGAAACCGGCCGGGGTCGGACTGTCGGTGTGTCGCTGTCAACAGTACAAAGAGTTCTCCGACGTTACGAGGAAACTGGCTCTAACCTACGCAGACCAGGAAAAGGCAGAAACAGGTGTACCTACCACAGCACGAGACGATCGATAGGTACTTGGTGAAGACCATGCATCGTAATAGCTTTTTCACGAGAACTAATCTCACAAATCAGTTTCGACGCCTCGGACGAAGTAATCCAAGCGCATGGACAGTAAGATGACGACTCGCTGAAGGTACCTTGAAACCACTTAGACCTGCAAACAGCCCTAAACTGGAGCGTGGGCATCTATTTCAAGACTAAGATATGCCCAGAACCACTGAATTTGGAGTTTTGAAGATTGGTCAAAAGTTATGTTCTCCGACGAATCAAAATTTATGCTCTACCAGCACGATGGACACAGAGTGTATAGAAGACCAGGGGAAAGATTCAAGCAAGCATACATCGAAGAAAATGTAGCCTACGACTGTGGGTCTGTACTTGTGTTGGCCGGAATTTCTTCTGAGAATCGCACAGAACTGGTGTTCATAGAAAACGGCTCTTTAACTAGCAAAAGATATGTGGAAGAAATCTTCAATGAACACTTTGGTCCATTTGTGCTGGTGAGGATGCTATTTTTATGCATGACAATGCCCGACCTTATACAGGTTGGATTGTGAATGACTACCTTCAAGAGATGATCATTACTCATATGGAGTGGCCAGCACGCAGCCCGGATATCAACCTAATCGAGCATGCTTGGGATAAGCTAGAGAGATGCGTAAAACAACGAAACCCTCCCCCAATCACGCTTCGTGAGCTCAAAATTGCTCTCAGAGCAATGGAAGAATATTCCCCAAAATCGTATAAGGAACTTGGTATACAGCATGCCAAATCGCGTAAACGCAGTAGGTAATGGAAGCACGACGAGGCAATAAGAAGTATTAAAATTGAAGAAAAACGTAATGTTGTTCAAAAATGTCATGTTTCCTATTTTTGTTTTAAGGCGAGATCAGAAGTTCTCTTTCTTTATGTATTTTTTTTGTCAATAAAATTTAGTGACTCATAAATTTTATTACATTCATTATAGGGATATTTAGAGCAGTGATAGCCCGGACGGTTAAAGAGCCGGCCGAAAATCAGTGAGGCTCGGGTTCGAATCCTGGCATGTACCAATGAGTTTTTCAAAAACTTACGTACATATTTATCACTAGCTCGACGGTGAAGGAAAACATCGTGAGGAAACCCGCAGGTCTCAGAATTAATGCTGAGGATGCTGAGACATGTGTAAACAGACCCGGTCCGGCGATGGGCTCACCACCTATCATGTTTAGGAGTCCAATATATATCGTGAAATGTGGGTATATCCAGTAATGGAATACCTCTGCCTACCCCCTCGGGGATAAAAAAGGCGTGAGATTATATATATATATATATATATATATATATATATATATATATATATATATATACAGTGGTGGTCAGATAATTAGAAACACTTCTTATGAATAAAGAAAGTATAACTTCAACTTACAAATGTTTGTAAAAAATATAGACATTCAATAATTAATAATCATGCAATAATATAGCCACTCAAATAAAAAACTCATTAAATGCATAAAATATAAAACATATGTTACTATTAATTACATTACACATGTGGGAGTTTATTTTCTGTTTACTGGCTGCTTGGACGCCTAATTAGAAACATTTTTAAAAAGCATCCATAGCTCGTTCTTTTTTTGAAATTGGAGAATAACATTTCTTTCTTGGCTTTTTCTATTATCTAGCGGCAATTCAAAATTTAATCTGAATTTTGTTTTGTTCAAAATGGGCAAAAATAAAAGTTGTGACGCGTCAACTAGGCAAATAATTGTTAATTTACATATTGATCGTAAGTGGGCGTACAGAAGAATAGCTGAGCATTTAAATTGTTCTGTTAAGAAAGTTTTTAATGCAATTGATCATTATAAAACACATGGAACTGTTGAAAATGTTCTTAGAAAGGCTCGTCCAAGAAAAACCTCTCCCAGAGAAGATAAGCTAATCGTTCGTGTTTCTAAAAAAGACCCAAGTAAAGGCTCCAACCAGATTAAAAATGAAGTTTTTTCGCCTGATGACCCGAGAAACATCTCGTCAAGACTGATACGCCGAAGATTAGTGGAAGCTAAATTGTTTGGAAGAATCTCTCGTAAGGTACCGCTTCTTACCAAGCAACACAGAGAGAAGCGATTATTATTCGCTAAAAAATATGTTAATTGGACGGTAAGAGAATGGAAAAAAGTGTTATTTTCAGATGAAACAAAAATAAATATGGTAAATTCCGATGGAAAGCGCTATGTTAGACGTCCTGTAAACCAAGCTTTTAATTATAAATACACAAGGAGTGTAGTCAAGCACGGTGGCGGTAACATAAAGGTTTGGGGGTGTTTTTCCGGATGTGGAGTTGGGCCCGTTCGGAAGATTGAAGGTACAATGGATCAATGGCAATACAAAAATATCTTAGAGCACACAATGATTCCTTACTCGGACGATCGTTTGCCTGTTACCTGGATCTTTCAGCATGACAATGACCCTAAACACACGGCCAACAGCGTCAAATGTTTCCTTAGCGAACAGCGTATATCCGTTTTAGACTGGCCAGCAAATAGTCCGGATTTAAACCCGATAGAAAATCTCTGGTATATTGTTAAAAAGAAAGTCTCAAACAAACGTAACACTAGTCAAAACGAACTATATGAAGCATTTATTGAAGCATGGAATTCAATCCCCCTAGAAAAATGTATGAAATTGATTGAATCAATGCCACGTCGTTGCAGTGCTGTTATTGAAAATAAGGGATACGCCACTAAATATTAATTACAACTATTGGTAGGCTGTGGATGGTAGCTATATCATAAATAACAATACTTAAAAAATAAATACTTATACTTAAAAATATTGTTTTTTATACTTTTTTATTGTTGTTTCTAATTAGTTGACCATTATGGTTCATACTTTAAAACTGATTTAAATGTTTGTCCGTAATGTAATATTGAAACTGCACTTGTGTAATGGGATTTATATTGTTTTTCTAATAAATGATAAATCGTTGAACATATTGTTGTCCTATTTACTGTTTAATTTCAAAATAAAAACGATTGCGGTGAAGTATCTTACATAATGTCAAGGACCGTTGCCAGTGTTTCTAATTATCTGACCACCACTGTATATATTTAGAGCAGTGATAGCCAGAACGGTTAAAGAGCCGACTGAAAATCAGTGAGGCTCGGGTTCGAATCCTGGCATGTACCAATGAGTTTTTCAAAAGCTTATGTAAATGAAAACATCGTGAGGAAACCCGCAGGACTCAGAATTAATTCTGAGACATGTGTAAACAGACCCGGTCTGGCGATGGGCTCACCCCCTGTCACGTTTAGGGGTCCAATATATCTCGTGAAATGTGGGTATATCCAGTAATGGAATACCTCTGCCTACCCCCTCGGGGATAAAAGGCGTGAGATTATATAATATTTAGGGATATTATATTTTCTATTAAACACTATTTCATTAAGCTAGCATTCTTAGGTTTCTGATTCATTGCTCGAGAGTGTATGTACCTACTGGTAAAGCAAAAGTCATGATTATAGTTTCACAAAACCTGAAGTTTCACAAAAGAAAAGTCTGAACTCTGTGGTTAACTTATGCCCGTCAGCAACTGGACATGTTACAGAATATGCCAAAATCAAGTGAACTTTTTGAAGAGTAGGTTACAGGACAAGATACTACAAGAAATAATAGCAAACACCAAATATAGGAATGTAGGGTGTTCTTCAAAAAGAAAGTAAAACAGACTAGAATTGCTACAGAGTGGTTCTCACGTGATGGTAGGAAGTCGGAGCAACACAGATGAAGTTTACACAAGTCAACAAAAAAATATATTTTTGTGTTGGGTCTGTTATTTAATGAATATTTTCTGGAAGTCTAAATCGAAAAATAACGAGACTCCATTTGTAAAAAATATGGGCACCTCATAATCATTTCTAATATTATGCTTGATAACTTCAAACTCATGGGTTGTAGAATGTACCTTAAAGTTTACATGCTACATGCTCACTTGGATCAGTTCCAAGATAACTTGGGCGCATATTCGGATTATTTTGAAGAGCAAGAAAAATGTTTTCACCAAGATGTGATGGACTTTGAATAACAATAAAATGAGAACATGATGGGGGACTTTATTTTTTATTATTTTATTATATTTATTTATATATTATTATTATATTTATTTGGCACCTGACATGAGAAAGTTCGTACTTAAACAGGAGATACAAAAAAATATTCAAGCTTATTTGTTTTTGAATCTGTAAGTTTGTTATTAAAGTATTTTGCAATTTAAAGTGATTAGAATTATAAACCAAAGTTAGTTTTCCTTTTCAATGCTGATAAAGTTAAAAAAATATAGATTTTCCGTAAAATTTAAAGGGGAATGCCCATGAAATGCCTGGAATAAACAGAAAACATTACTAGCCCTAAAATTCATTCTTAATAAAATATGAGTAATAAAAGTATTTTTGAATCTGTTTAACTAGGGTGAAAATATAAAGTTTATTTTAATACCTGTTTTGATTTTTGTTTAATTTCCTGTTAAATTCATTGTTCATTGAAATATCAGACATAAGGTTTTGGGTCTAAAAAGTATGTAGCATGCGAACATTCAATAAAATCTAATTATTTCAAGAAATACAAAATAGTTTTTATGTCTTGGGCTCTATGAACACAGGATACATGAAAATATGACATTTCGCTCACTCGTTGATTCCATTCGTTTGCGACTTGTGTTCTTACAGATTTATTATTACGATATTTTATTTTCTACTACTTTTCACTATTACTTAATGATTTTGATATCTTCTCTTCACGTGATACATATTTGCAAACACGGACTTTGATTGGACACGCCTAACACCACAACTATGCTTTTGGTTTGGATTTGTGCGTCCGAACACATAGGTAATACTTATAACAGAAATGTGTTGGAACATGCACTGTGCTAACTGCTATCTCGATCTTAGACGGATGAAACGTAACTCCTTCTCAATACAAAATGAAGTGATAAAGTTCTTACTCTGATGTACAATAATGGATACCACCAGAAGCTGTAAGTACTGAGATAAAGCTTTGAGACATATTATTTTCTTTAAATTGTAGCTCTTTATTATTACCTAACAATAACAAAAATCGAATTAATTTGACATAACCTGTCTTTTATTAAAATGTTTTTAAATAGCGTCTGGGCCTAGTTTTGGGATGATAAAGTAAATTGTAATAGATTTCTGTTGAATTAAGGTACAATTCGATGTAGAGTTCATCTTTGTTTATCTCAGGCATTATTTTGTAGGGCCAATGGGCATTCCCCTTTCATCTTGGTGGCAAAAGCAAACTTTTTTACATAAAAATAGTTTTACTTTCATTAGGCATAATTATTCAAAATCAGATAATAATAATATTGTAGGACACAATTCACACACGGTCATTTAGTCCCAAACGAGGCAGGGCCTGTACTATGGGTACTAAACAAAGAGATTTAAATATAATAGGGCATAGAGGGGGCATTGGGAATATTTTCATACAAAACTTTGAAGCCTAAGCGTCATGGCCTTGTCATGTCAGTTAGTATGAACGCGAGCTGTCCTTCGGTCGAAATTGTACTAGACTTATTCCACTTGGAATAACTTTTGACTTCAAATTTACCTCGCTTTGTCCCCTCTATGCCTTATTATATTTTAATCTCTTTGGTACTAAAAATTAAACAACTGATAAACATACTTAAATAAATATTAGACAACTAGATACGAAGCCCACAGAAATGTTCATGCACACAAATTTTGGCCCCGAGCGGGGATCGAACCCGCGACCTCCGCCTACAAGGCAGAGTCACTAATAACTGAGCCAACAGGACTGTCAGATGTACAGAACATACTCAAAATTCGTGTTTACTTGTGTTATACTCGAATGACTGGGGACTGGGGGAAGGGACCCACCCTTGCGGGAGGATCATCAAGGAGGCCTTCTGATGGAGGAAAAACCTAATTGTCAAATAATATAAAATTTTTAATCTTTTATTATAAAGCCTAAATCATTATTGCTCATAAATTTATAATACCTGGTATTTGGGACAGTTATTCAAAAGTGGGTAGTGTCCTTGTGTATCTCCATTATGCAGTAACTGATTTTCCACCAAATTCCATCCCCAACTTTGGTCATCTGAACCTAGCAGGCCAACATATCCTTGGCATTGTAGAGGGGCCTCTTTTGTAGATATACCAACCACTGCAACTGTACCCAGAGGCCCTTCCCATATCACTTCCCAAGCATGACGACCCTGGTGAAATCCAATTTTACCTCTACAAGCATCAGTGCTTTGGGCCACTGGATTTCTGGAAAATATAATTTCATTTAAATTTATTTGCATACTTAAGCCACAAGCACTAAAAATAAGGTTACATGTGCAACTAAAGACCCATACCATACTTGGTCATAGTCAAGTGTTATCTTAGGTGCTAAAATTTAATGTCCTGCGATGGAAGAGAACTTTATTTTCAGACTTTTATTCAGAAGACGAATAAGACTGAACTATTTAAAGATAGGGTAAATCTGATTTAAAATATCATATTTTTATTTTCATTTTCTATGGCTATTTTGGCTATCTTTCGTCATGTAAACGTACTTTGAACTCAAATAAAAAGATAAATATTTGAAAAATTCTGATTATACATATAACGGGGGGAATTTTTCAAGTGGGTGTGTTAGGCTAAAACAGTAACTATGAAGAGTCGTAGGACTCTTGGGCCCGATTTTGATGAAAGCTGAAACTGCAACTTTGGTTTTTTTTTAAATTAATATTCCTAGCCTGGAATCGAACATGTTGATTTTTAGAAAAGAATTAATTCTGAGACTTGTGTAACAGAGCCGGTCCGGTGATGGGCTCACCACCTATCGCATTTAGGGGTCGAATATTCTCGTAAGAAGTGAGTATTTCCAGAAAAGGAATACCTCTGTCTACTCTGATAAAAAGCGTGAGATTTTTTAATTTTCTATTTTATCTGTTAATGTTGTGAAGATGACCGCACTTCGGGTCTGTGTTGAGAAACTTCGCATCTGAGCATTGAACAAGGTACAGGTAATGCAGGTATGAAATTAAAGCATTACTTTAAAATATGAGTCAGTCGCAATTTCGAACAAGGTACAGGTAATGCAGGTATGAAATTAAAGCATTACTTTAAAATATGAGTCAGTTTATTAAAATTCAACATTTTTCTTATGTTTGCCGTATGTAATTTCTTCCCAGAATTTGATCCTTATTAGCAACACTATAGCATAGTATAATAATACAGGGTGTGTGTTTTTTCCAAAGTCAATGTGTTCAATTCCTGGATAGGAATATTGATTTTTCAAAAATCCAAAGATGCAGTTTTAGTTTTCATCAAAATCGGGCCCGAGACTCCTTTTAGTACTTTTCGCTATTCCTCAGTTTCTGATTTAGCCATCCACACCCACAAATTCACCCTGTATATACTTTTTTTATATCCCGCTTTAGACAAAAGAATCCCACCTTTTTCACTCAAAAAGTTCCAAAATCCCCACCTGGCAAAAAAAATCTGGCAACGCTGATTAGACGTAACTTGACCAGGAGGCCAATTCCACTAAATGTCAATGGTTATAATTGGACAACAATGATATGTCAATGGTCAGTCTATGCTGTTATTTGCTCTGAATAGTGCCGAATAACACCATTGACAGACCATTGTTATTTGCTCTGAAAAGTGCCGAATAACACCATTGACTGACCATTGACATATCATTGTCATCCAACTATAATGGTTGACATTTAGTGGAATTGGCCCCCAGGCTCAGTTTGCAGAGATTCAGAGAGTCAGCAGAGAGTCATTTTAGGAATTGGTGTGCATATAGGTACTTACATGTTGGTTAGTTTTAATTTATGTATGGTGGGTCGTTTATATTTAATTTACGTAACCATAGCATTGGCTCTGCTTAGTTGGGATGTGTTAAATAAAAATAACTAATCTCACGCCTTTTATCCCCGAGGGGGTAAGCAGAGGTACTCACCTTTCGCGAGAATATTCGACCAATAAACGTGATAAGTAGTGAGCCCATCGCCGGACCGGGTCTGTTACACATGTCTAATCTGTAAAGAACCGCGGGTTCCAATTGGAACCGAGACACAATTAAAAATCTATTGTGTCTCGGTTGCTTAAAATTAATTCTGAGACTTGCAGGTTTCCTCACGATGTTTTCACTAACCGTCGAGGAAGTGATGAGTACACAAAAGTTTTGAAAAACGCATTGGTACATGCCAGGATTTGAACTCGAATCTCACTGATTATCATCATGAGAAGCGGGCTCTTTAACCGTAAGGCCATCACTGCTCTTTGGGATATGTGTGAATGCTAAAACTTACCTGTGTAGGGTAAATCCATTCGGTTTAACATAAATATTTCTCGAACAGTCATATGGGTTCCAAGCATGGAAAAAAGCTCTCAGTTTTGATTTGTAAGTGGCTAAAGTAGAAAGCAAATCTGACTTCATAACCTCTTCTGCAAGTCTTTTAATACAGTGTAGCCTCCACACATCATTGTTTTCATCACTCAAAATTCGATACCAGCTTTTGCAAACCAGAGAACAATTTTGAAGATCTTTCAAATTCAAATAAGAAAATATGTTTTCTAAAACATGGTCTGGTACTATTTCAGCAATTGCAAAATCGTCACAAACATCAAAATCACGGATTCTATCTTCAAGTTCAGTAATTGCATAATCGTTACAAATATTATATTCGTTCATTTTTATTGCACGTTTACAACAATTAACACAAACATTACAAGTCAAGTTCTGTGGTCAAGTTACCCCAGCCAGCACAGCTGCGTTTTTTTTTTAAGGAGTTTATGGTTTGGCTACTAGGCCTTTAAACCAAGTCTTTATTTTACACTAATCTTATTATAGTTAAATGGCCCTGCTTCAGAGTCCATGCACAAAAATACAGTGTCTTTAACACTTTCTAAATCCCTAACTTCACTCAACAGTAAAATGATAGCACTTTTACTGAAGACTTCATTGTGACTTCTTGAGGCAATCCAAAGATGTCCATAACTCGCATTTTATCGAATTTTCCATTCACTGCACACCTTCACGGACACTTGTCACATAATAAACTATCACTATTATGAGTCAAAACCCGAAATACACAGCAAAATGAAAATTATACAAAAAACATGACGTCCCTCTTCGGATTCCCGCCAAAAAGCCACAGCTGCGTTTTTTTTTTTTTTTTTGAAATTGTTTATTGGCCTTTGGATTCTAGTCCTTACAGCCTAATATTACAAGATAAAATACTTATATCTAATTTACAATGTTCCTACGGTATTTACAATGTATTTATAAATAAACTTAAAATATAACGGGTTTCTTAATAGTTCCTGTAAATCGGTAGCCACTTCTGTACAAATATTTTGGAGTTCCGACACTAACAGTAAACGTTGGAAATTAAACTTTTGACATTTCATAAACAGATGTTCGAGGTCAGCGACTTCATTACATTGTTCACAGTTTGGGTCCGATAGGATTTTCAATCTTGAAAGGTGAGCTTGAGTTCGACAGTGGCCAAATCTTAAACGGTTAATTGTAGTGATAAAGTTTCTACTATCAGCATCTCTGTGTTTGTTGTACCAAGGTCTTTGCGGCGGGGAATTCTGAATTTTAGCATACCACTTTCCTTTTTCTTGGCTAATAATCTTTCAATAATCATGCCATAGCTTTTTTAACTTTTCAGTTAACATCTGATTGAAATCCGTGAAAGGAACTTGCAATATTGAAGAGTGGTCCTCAGAACACACTCCACGGGCTGCCTCGTCTACTACTTCATTCCCAGAGATGCCACAATGAGATGAAACCCATTTAAAAGTAATACATTTGCCTCTTTGGTCTAGTTCTAATAGTATTTGTTTTACATCATACACAATAAAATTCAAGCTATATCTAAATGGACTACTATTCAAAGACAATAAAGCACTCTTACTATCAGAAACAATTAAAATTTCAGAACTTTTTACATTATTATATACATACACTAATGCCCTGTAAATAGCATAACATTCTGCAGTGAAAATGCTGCTCTGGCTGTCTAATTTAAAACATTGTGTTTGTTTAATTTGAGGATCATAAAAAGCTGATGTTACACTAGTTGATGTCTTAGAGCCATCTGTATATATAGTATAAATATTTGGTAGATTCGACAAATAATCCAGAAATTCAGATTGATTGCTCAATTTTTTAAAATCAGTAGAAACATCAAAAGATAAGCACTTATAATTAACTTTATATAATGGCAATGGATTAGATAAATGTACATTTTTACATAAGTTTTTAACATTCAGAGATATCTTTAACATTTCTGGCAAATGTCCAGAGACAAGTTCATCAACTGTGATCACTAAATTATTTGTAAATATTTCTGGGAGATCTTGATTAGGTAAGATCCTGTCTAAAACAAATCTGTTGTTAGTAGCAAATAGCTTAAGACAGAACTTTTCTGAAAGCTGCAGTCTTCTTAATTTTAAAGGTATTATACCTGATTCCGATTCCATCACATTAATTGGAGTGGAACACATGGCACCAGTAATAATTCGTAATCCTTTGTTTTGATAGACATCTAATTTTCTGAGTAAACTAACATTTGCATTCATGTAAGCTAAGGAACTATAATCAAAATGACTTCTGATAATACTCTTGTATAACATAGACAGAATCTTTGGATCAGATCCCCAATGAACACCAGCCAGAGAACGTAAAACATTTAAACCTTTACTAGCATTTTTTATAATGTAATTAATGTGAGTCTCAAATGATAATTTCTTGTCTAAATAAATACCAAGAAATTTCTTTTCATGTAAAAAGTTCAATATATTAGACTCATATGAAACTGAAGGGACTGAATCAAAATCTACTTGTTTTTTACAAAATAGCATTGCTCCACTTTTACTAACACTAATACTTAAGTTCAAACTATTATAAAAATTACTAATTTGAGATAAACCATTGTTTAAACTTCTAATAGCCTTATTTAAATCTTTATTTACACTATATACAACAATATCATCAGCAAATAACAGGCATTTCACAGAAGGATCTGTCAAATATCTGTTAATTTGCGAAGTGTATAATCCATACAGTAATGGAGAAATTGTAGAACCCTGCATAGTTCCTTTATAAACATGTCTAGGTCCATGTAACACATTATTATATTTTACATACATTAATCTGTCATATAAAAATTTGAAAATCCATTTACAGATTTTACCAGGCACACCAAAATCACTGAGAATCTGAGTGAGAATAGATGGATTGACATTATCAAATGCACCGCTCACATCAAGAAATGCACATGCTGTATAAGAATGGCTATGGAAAGAATTTTTAATATCTGTAATCAGGGACATGTAATTTTCGGCTGCACTTTTACCTCTTCGAAAACCGAACTGTTGTTCAGGTAAGATGTTATGTTTTTCACAAAAATATTCCAATCTGAACTTGAGCATAGATTCAAATAATTTACCTACACAAGATGACAGTGATATTGGTCTGTAGGAGTTACAGTCATTTTCTGGTTTGTCTGGTTTTAGTATAGGAATAACACACTGTGTTTTCCATGAATCAGGGATAGAGTCTGATGCCCATAACAAGTTATAAATCTTTAAAAGAGTATTTTGAGCATTGGGATGAAGACAACGAATTAATTTATATGAAATATCATCCAGACCTGGTGTAGTGTCCTTTCTAGATTTTAAAGCTAAATTGAATTCATACATAGTGAATGGTTCAGTGAGATAGCAACCTTCAATGTTTCCAGCTGAATCAAAAAAATGTTTTAATCTTGTTGTGTCTACGTCTTTTTCAGGTGGTGATGTTGGAGCAAATTTATCAAAAAAGGAAGGAATCCATTCATCATTTTTAGGTGGTTTCCTACAAGTTACACGTTTAAATCTACGAATGTAATTCCATATCATGCTAACAGGTGTGTATCTATTAAATGCTTCACACAACACTCTCCAAGCATTCTTCTTTTTCTGACTAATCAGTTTCTTTTTCACTGCATCAACTCTTTTATACTGTATATAATTGTCTATTGTGGGATAAAATCTGTAGGTCCTTAAAGCTAATCGGCTATTGCTTACAGCAGTGGCACATTCATTGTCCCACCAAGGAACTGGTTTTTTAATTTTACATATAGTTTTATTTACGTTTTTTGGAATACATTCTAGTTTAATATTATTCAGAATGTCACAGAAGCTATTATATATATCAATTGGATCTTGTATGTTCAGATTTAATTTATCAAATGCTTTTTCACTTTCAGAGAGATACTTGGACCAATCTGCCTGACTATAGATAAAACGCTCAGAGGGAGCACCTATCTCATATTTTTCAACGGATGTTTGTATATCTATTATTGTGGGGAAATGATAACTACCCATTGGATCATCAAATACTTTCCAGTTACATAAAGGAGCTAAATTAGGACTAACACAAGATATGTCTATTGCAGAAGGATTATGATGAATGGTACCTACAGTTGTTGGAGAACCAGTGTTTAGAATGCAAAGATTGCACTCATCTAATAAGTTATAAATATCGTTACCTCTAGAATTAGAAGACATGCAGCCAAACGCAACATGATGAGCATTCAAATCACCTGAGAGCATGAGTGGTTTCGGCAAGTCATCAATAATCTGTTTTAGTCTTCTACATTTGAAACGACCACCTCTTGGAGGACTATATGCACACAACAAAGACAAATCACCAATATTAGTTTTTAGAATAATAGCAGTTGTTTGTAGAAAATCATAATAAGGGGTTTGAACTACTTTATATTTAAATGTATTTTTAATTAAAATCGCAACGCCGCCATGACCATCAGGTCCATTTTGAAGTATTATATTGAAACCAGGTACATTAAAGTTACTTTTCTCTCTCAACCATGTTTCGTTTAGCATACAAATATCAATATTATTTTCAGATAGAAATTGTATCAATAAGGGCTTTTTGTTGTTTACACTTTGAATATTAAATTGGGCTATTGTTAAAAAAGATTTTGTAATATAAGAATTATTACCAGAAATATTATCCATTAATTTACAATAAATTTTTTAAGAGAACATCTTTTATACTATTTAATGTAACTGGTTCATTAGTGGGAGAGTTAGCTAGCGATACCAAAGATTTAACTATTGCATTCAAAATTATTTCATTGTTTACAATTTGTTCCATTTCATGTTTTTTATTTGAGATAGTATCTTTTTGTGCGATTTTTTCTGAGTTCTTTGCAACATTTACAACATTAACAGTCTTTTTTTGTTTTAATTGAGGAAAGTTGTTGTCGTCTACTTTAGCAACAACTGAGGCAAATGTACGAGATTGGTTTGAAATTAAATTTTTCTTTTCTTCCATCTTTTTCTTTTTAATGGGGCAGTCCCGGGAAATCGCCAGATGAGCCCCGCCGCAATTGATGCACATCAATATTTCAGAATTGCATTCTTTGTACAGATGGTTCCCAGCACATGAAGAGCACATTTGTGTCCCACGGCAAACTTTAGCAGAATGGTTAAATTTGAAGCATTTATAGCATTGGACAAGGGGTGGAATATATGTTGATACTTGGTATCTGAACAAATTCAAGTATACAAACTTGGGCAGAAGAGATGATGAAAAAGTGATCGCCACTGTGGTCAATGGCTGCAGTTTTTTGTTCTCATCACGTTTCATAAACCGCTTGACTGAAATTACATCAGCGTCACAGCTTATATTTTTGTAAATTTCTTCGTTGGACATATCAGTGGGTACAAATTTGATTATGCCTACTTTCTCCACCAAGTGGGCGGGGATGAAGGCGCGCAGTTTGTTCTGCGATAAAAAGCTGTCCAACTTTAAAAAGCTGTTAGCTGTTGCTGCCTTTTGGAATGTGATTCCTATTTTGTAAGCGTTAATTCTAAAGACGCTTGTGATACCTTTAACATTGTCCGTGAATAAATGAGTCAATTTAATGGGGTTTCTATTGCCCAATTTCTCCCTTTCTTTTGATTCCACATAGACCGTGTACTCAATGTTAGAGTTATTTTCAAGAAATAGCCGTGTGTAGTTCGTTTTAAAATAAATTTTGAACTTATCTTCTTCGGAGGTTTGAAATTAAATTTTTCTTTTCTTCCATCTTTTTCTTTTTAATGGGGCAGTCCCGGGAAATCGCCAGATGAGCCCCGCCGCAATTGATGCACATCAATATTTCAGAATTGCATTCTTTGTACAGATGGTTCCCAGCACATGAAGAGCACATTTGTGTCCCACGGCAAACTTTAGCAGAATGGTTAAATTTGAAGCATTTATAGCATTGGACAAGGGGTGGAATATATGTTGATACTTGGTATCTGAACAAATTCAAGTATACAAACTTGGGCAGAAGAGATGATGAAAAAGTGATCGCCACTGTGGTCAATGGCTGCAGTTTTTTGTTCTCATCACGTTTCATAAACCGCTTGACTGAAATTACATCAGCGTCACAGCTTATATTTTTGTAAATTTCTTCGTTGGACATATCAGTGGGTACAAATTTGATTATGCCTACTTTCTCCACCAAGTGGGCGGGGATGAAGGCGCGCAGTTTGTTCTGCGATAAAAAGCTGTCCAACTTTAAAAAGCTGTTAGCTGTTGCTGCCTTTTGGAATGTGATTCCTATTTTGTAAGCGTTAATTCTAAAGACGCTTGTGATACCTTTAACATTGTCCGTGAATAAATGAGTCAATTTAATGGGGTTTCTATTGCCCAATTTCTCCCTTTCTTTTGATTCCACATAGACCGTGTACTCAATGTTAGAGTTATTTTCAAGAAATAGCCGTGTGTAGTTCGTTTTAAAATAAATTTTGAACTTATCTTCTTCGGAGGTTTGAAATTAAATTTTTCTTTTCTTCCATCTTTTTCTTTTTAATGGGGCAGTCCCGGGAAATCGCCAGATGAGCCCCGCCGCAATTGATGCACATCAATATTTCAGAATTGCATTCTTTGTACAGATGGTTCCCAGCACATGAAGAGCACATTTGTGTCCCACGGCAAACTTTAGCAGAATGGTTAAATTTGAAGCATTTATAGCATTGGACAAGGGGTGGAATATATGTTGATACTTGGTATCTGAACAAATTCAAGTATACAAACTTGGGCAGAAGAGATGATGAAAAAGTGATCGCCACTGTGGTCAATGGCTGCAGTTTTTTGTTCTCATCACGTTTCATAAACCGCTTGACTGAAATTACATCAGCGTCACAGCTTATATTTTTGTAAATTTCTTCGTTGGACATATCAGTGGGTACAAATTTGATTATGCCTACTTTCTCCACCAAGTGGGCGGGGATGAAGGCGCGCAGTTTGTTCTGCGATAAAAAGCTGTCCAACTTTAAAAAGCTGTTAGCTGTTGCTGCCTTTTGGAATGTGATTCCTATTTTGTAAGCGTTAATTCTAAAGACGCTTGTGATACCTTTAACATTGTCCGTGAATAAATGAGTCAATTTAATGGGGTTTCTATTGCCCAATTTCTCCCTTTCTTTTGATTCCACATAGACCGTGTACTCAATGTTAGAGTTATTTTCAAGAAATAGCCGTGTGTAGTTCGTTTTAAAATAAATTTTGAACTTATCTTCTTCGGAGGTCCCTGCGATCTGCCTATATTTTCTTTTTCTTTCTGAAGGCTCATCCTCGCCGTCGCTCTGTGTCCCCATCTTGAGAGACGGGGTAAATTAACTAATTTTGCTGCAATTTACTTCTTTTATCCGTATAAATAACAATAAAACAATTCGACGAAAAATTATAGCTCCCGCTCAATTTGACTTCCCGCCAAAAAGTCCCCAGCTGCGTTTTTATCTCAAAGTGTTGCCAGCCAGGACTTGCCAGAAGTTACCTGATATAGAATAAAAAGTAACCTTTTTGTGTAAAAAGTAAACTTTATTTTTTTCCAGGGAAAGGGTACATATATAAAGTGTTAGTTGTATGTACTTACAGAAATATGGTACCTACATAATTTTGTCGTTTTCGGTTTAAATTTTGCATTTTATATTTTGCAACTGTTTTATTCTAAACTCCTGTCACACACATCGAAATAATGTCAAATGTCATTTTACCGGTCAGGGGGTCGATTCTTGAATCTCACCAAGTGACTAATTCTCACCGAGGTGAGTGATTTCCGGAAAGTTCGTATTTTTGAAACTTATCGGTGATTTACATTTATCATACGCTATGATATCGATTTACGAGTGCCCCTACCCACTCGTAATGAGAGGTTTTTTTTTGAGAATAAAAAAAAAACATAGTTTGCACGAACTCTGTAGATGGCGTTGAATTGACTACGTTACTACTAAATGCGGCACGTCTCCATAGAGTAAC
The DNA here is from genome assembly GCA_963855545.1 of Ethmia dodecea. Classification (NCBI taxonomy): domain Eukaryota; kingdom Metazoa; phylum Arthropoda; class Insecta; order Lepidoptera; family Depressariidae; genus Ethmia; species Ethmia dodecea. Next base: position 9,895,401 of record OY979437.1, on the reverse strand, counting down.
TTATAACCGCGACTTCCTTATTCTGTGAACTTATATTACTCGCGAACGACCTAAGCTTTATAATCTGTGATTACGATACTTTCGTTTGCTGCTTGCTTCTGAATGTAACCTAGTTTTCTCGCGCTTTATTAAAATTCTGTTTTTTTTGTTCGTTGTTTTCGTTATGTTTTGGTTTTGTTGTTTTATCTTTGTTTTGTTTGTGTGTGACAGTGACATTTACTTTTATATACGTTTCGTTTTACGATATCAAAAAAATGATGTGACGTTCCGTTCGTAGCAGTAACTTAGCAAGTTCAGCGCCATCTATCCAGAGAACAGGGAAGAGTAAAAAAAAAAACCCCCATTGAAATCACCATGCGATTGTTTTTGACAGTTGACGTAGTGCCATCTGCCAAAAGTGCCAAAGTATGTTTTTCGGAAGAATTAGCAGCGGGGCTCGATTGTGATATTTTGTGATTGCGACGATTTATTGAAAACAGCGTGTGACTTTCAAAAATATGGCTTTTAGAAAATGGTGACATAAAAGTCATCGGTGATAATTTTAGTCACCGGTGATTTTGATATCACCAGTGAGATTCAAAAATCGCACTCCATGTCGCTATTTTTTTTTCGGTTGTCGCGTTTCCAGTTTAAGGAAAATTAAAGTTTATTGTGCAACGAAACTAGACAAATATAAGCAAAATCATGAATAAAACTATAGTTATTTAATTTATACAAGTATTTATCGAAAAAACTTGTGCGCATGGTTCAGGCCCAGTCTCCATACATTCCTGAAACATCTCCTTTATGAACAGGAAGTGTAGATATACAAGTTGGAAAAAGAAGGACCAAAATTTTCACAACCTACCCATTAAAAAAATTATCTCCAGGAATCATATAATATTACATTACACAAAGACTAGCTTGCCAACATGAGAAAATAATGTTCCATTTCGCGTTGCATTTATTTATGTAAAATATTAAAAAAATATTGTACAAATTCCAGAAAATCACCTAAAAGTAACCGTTTGAATAGTGTAACCTAAAAGTAACCTGAAAGAGTCAAAAATCACCTAAAAGGTTACAAAAGTAACCTTCTGGCATCACTACTTATTGTCACAAGGAGTAAAAGTGTTCTGTGCCAGTAACTAGAAACCACAGACCAGTAATAGAAAAAGACAGCCAATTGCGACCAAAATTTTGGTCGAATTCAAGAGACGTTGGGGGAGGCAGAGAAAACAACATATAGAATCTATTTCTCAGTCCCCCTTGAGCGATCGGTCACATTCCACTCTTGTATCTGTTTCACACATTTTACATAAGTATTGGCACCTGTCATCTTTATTAGGGATGCCCTGCTTACGCATTTAACCGAAACATCGGTATTCAAAGAAAAATAGTGATGTGATTTTTTCGATTTTTATCGGTTTTGGTTTTCCGGTGTAATAGGTTTCTTTCTACATAAATCATTATTTTTAAGATTTAAAAAAAAAGACGTTTGAAATAGGCACATTTATTTTTATTCTATACGTAAACTGATAATCAACATTTCAAAAACAGGCCAAGGGCTCGAAGGGTTCCATACCATTATCTATGAAAACGGCAAATATCAACAGATACTATAAATTTGTTGTTTATAGTATCTGTTGTTATAGCGGCAACAGAAATATTTTGCGAAAATTTCAACTGTCTAACTATCGCGGTTATTTAGATACAGCTTGGTGACAGACAAACGGACGGACAGACAGCAAAGTCTTAGTAACAGGGTCCCATTTTTACCCTTTGGGCACGGAACCCTAAAAAAGAGGTACAATCAAGAACGTAAAAGTTTTGGAATTTTTTTCATATAAACTGCCAATGATGTTGATACTTGGTGGCTGAATACTTGCGCTGCATACTGGATCTGAAAAACGACATTTCGGAAAATAAACAATCTGATCAGCATCAACACGAATATAAATTTGATGAATCTTATTTAGTTATTATAGGTATTATGATTGTAAGTAAAGTTGTTTGTGTGTAAATAAACATTTTTGTTTTATACTAAAAGGTCAAGATGTTAAACCTTTTTACAGTAATCTCGAGTGATTCTTTAAGTATGAATTTGTAGAATCACCCTAATATGAAATCACAGTTACTTTACTAAGCCACTATCAAGTAAAGTAAAAAGTTCTTAATATATTATGTACCTATAGCTGTAACGATCTAAAAGTACTTATGATATTTGGTTTTTATATGATAAAAATCATTTTTATTTTGATTATTAGTAACTATAATTTATTTGACCGAAAGGGCTGTAAAACTGATGTAAATTAATCCTATATTTTGTGCTAATTCTACTTCACTATGCAAGTAAGAATATAAATTAAGTTTGGTTGAAAGACAAAAAGTGAAAAAATGAACTTTCTATCCATGTGCTTCAAATTTTTAAAAAAATTACCTTTATTTTATCATAGTCCTAAGAGTTAATATGCATCAGTAAGCTTGGTGCTGCGTGCTTTGCCACCGCTCCCATCCTCATTATAAGACATCTCAAGGGAAGCCCGCTGTGCTTGTTGCTGTCCTGCAATAAAGAGATATTTCATTTGGAAAAAAAAAAAAAAAATCTCAGGCCTTTTATCCCCGAGGGGGTAGGCGGAAGTATTCCATTACTGGATAATAAACCCATTTTTAACTAGATATATCGTCCCCTCACCGTGATAGGTGGTGAGCCCATCGCCGGACCGGGTCTATTTACACATATTATCTCAGAATTAATTCTGGGACCTGCGTGCCTCACGATGTTTTCCTTCACAAAATTGTTACGAAAGCATTTCAGCAGATGTGGGACAGATGTGTCTCGGAACACAGAAAATTTAACTGTAAAACTTTTACAGATTTTCTTTTACAGTGAAAGAGAATCTGTGAAAAAACAACCTAACCAAACTTCTAAGCAGTAAAATATAATGATAATACACTCACCGAATGACCAGATTCAATATCCAAGTAGCAGGAACTCTATAAACGTCAACCGATGAAAGTAACTTGAATATACCACTCGAAAAACTAAAACACTCAACGGAATTTTTACATTTAGATCACAATTTAGATAGCAGCCATATTGGAAGTAAATACAGACCACAGACCAATAACCGGAATAACCGGAAGTAAACTACCAACAGAACAACTTGATTCTTTTTTTAATTACTCACACATACAAATTCAGCACACACACAGACGCAAAGGGCATGAAAAGCGAGAGTGTAAGTGGGACTTTACAATGAGTGCGAAGAGTCCTATCGTGTACATATGTCAGGGCCAGCTGGATGGCCCTGCTAGAAACACTCGTTATTTTTTCGCTCAATTTGTTGGGCAGGCTAGGATCAAAACTCAAACTGCCTCGTCTTCAGTCTTTGTTTCCTTATAAACGTCTTTATTTAAAATTTCTGTTCTTCGTTAAATAGCTCTGCTTCAGAGTCCTTGTACAAAAACATAGTGTCAACACTGTTTATATATATGTATTTTTGGTTGCAGACAGTAAAATGAGAGTGACTTGTACAGTCAAGAGCACGCTAAGCTTGACACTTTGGACGGCTTTGACCTGGCCCTGTAATCTATGGCGTACAGTATAAAAATCAGAGCTCAGCTTAAGCTGGTAGTGTAAAGCTTAACTTGCTCTAGACTGTACCTACTTAAGACTTTATTGTGACTAGATGCAAACCAAAAATGACCATCCTACGCATTTAATTGAATTTCCCATTCACTGCACACTTTCACGGACACTTGCCGCATAATATACTATCACTATTATAGAGTGACGCTTTAGGATGAATACACGTGGATACGAATCGAATTGGTATTTTATATATACCTAGTTGTTTAGCTAGTACAATATTTTCACACAGAAGATACATGACACAAGAATAGACGAGACTGCAATCATTTTTCTATCACCTACAAAGGAGTCCACATTCTAATATCTTCTCTCAGTCAAGTCTATGGTAATTTCTATTCTAGGCCCATCATCTTACTGAGTTTGACGACTCTTGGCTTGAACAGTGGCTTCGTCATCAGGTCAGCCAACTGTAGCTCCGTGGCAACTTTTTCCACCACCAACGTTCCATCTGCAACAGCTTCACGCACAAAGAAATGTATCCTTATGTGCGTAGTCTTGTTGTGGAATTCATGTGCCGGGTTATGAGCCAACTTTATGGCAGACTCATTGTCTACATACAAAACAGGGCACACTGACCGGTTCTCTATGCTCCGAATAAGTCTCTTCGGCCATATTGCTTCTCGGGCTGCCTCACTCGCGGCGACAATTTCGGCTTCCGTACTCAAAATTGCGACTGACGCTTGCTTTTGACTGCGCCAAGAGATGGCTCATCCAGCTAGTATACATACTATTCCTGATGTCGATCGTCCAGAGTCCATATCCCCTCCGTGGTCGGCATCACTATAACATACAAGCTGCTTGTCTTCTCCTTTTCTGTAGGTTATACCATGGTTCATTGTATCACTCAAGTATCTAAATATACGCTTAACCTTCAGGACATCTTCTCTTCTTGGATGCTCTAGATGTCTGGAGACTACACTGACAGCGTAACAGATATCAGGTCTCGTTCCGACCATTAAATATGCTAATGCTCCCACAGCCTCTCTGTAAGGGAATTCAGGGGCTTCTATCCCTTCTTCTTCTCTTAATTGACACTCTTTGACAATAGGAGTACCGACTTTTCGAGCATTTTGGATCCCAAATCTTTCTAACAGCTTCTTTGCATAAGCCGTCTGCGTTATTTTGATCGACTCTTGTTTTTTTTCTATCTCAATGGCAAGGAAATAGTTGGCAACAGGTTTTGTCTTTATTTTGAAACGACTTCTTAATTCCTTCAAAAACTTATCAATATCTTCCTATTCTCCTGCAACTAATCCATCATCAACATAAAGGGCTATTATCAAATTCTTACTATTGCTTTTCTTTATAAAGAGACAAGGGTCTTCAGCTGCGACAACTGCGTTCTAACTTACAGACTCTCCCTGTACCGTCATCATAGCCTTCAGGTTGCTTCATGTAAATCTCTTCTTTGAGACTAGGTACCATATAGAAATGCTGTCGACTAATTTCAAATTGTCTCTCGCAGCAATACTTAGAAGGACTCGTATGGTACTCATTTCGGCTACTGGACTAAAGGTTTCCAGGTAATGTACTCCTTTCTTTTGTGAGTAACCCTTAATGACAAGACGCGCTTTATATCGCTCTACTGTACCATCTGGGTTCTTCTTAATCTTAAACATCCATTTATTTGGAATTACTTTTCGACCTTCTGGCAGATTCACCACCTTCCAGGTTTTATTCTCTTTCAGCGAGTTTAGTTCTTCATTCATGGCCGCTCGCCATTTATCTTTTACTACACATCGCTTGCTTGAATGTCTGTGGTTCATCAGACTTATTTATGTCATGAACTATACTCATCACGTAATCATCATATCTCTTAGGTCTTTGAAGTGTAGAACGATCTCTAAGTGTCCAGTCTACTTTGCTGAACTATCTCTTGTTCTGGTAGAACCTCTTCACTTTCTGATTCATTCTCATTTACATTCTCAGCATCGTGACTATCATCTTCTGATTCAGCTGTGACATACTTATGTCCACCTTCTGACATCTGTGGACTGTGACATATCCATGTCCATCTCAACATAGTCATAATCTTGCTGTACATCTTCATTTATTTCTCTTTTATTTTCTGATTCTGAGGATGGTCTTTCTTCTACAATAATTTGACTTATATTCACATTACTATAGTCAGGTTCAGGTTCAATAGGTATCACAGTTTCATTCATTGTGTTTGGATTTGTAGGGAAGGGGATCTCAATTTCATTCATGGGATTTAGGATTTGCTCATCGAAAATCACATCTCTTGAATTGATTAACTTACATTTCACTTTTACGAAAACTCTGTATCCCTAATCGTCATTGTATCCAACCAGAATACCTTTGATCGCCTTTTTATCTACCTTCTTACGTGTGACCTTTGGCACATGAGCATAACAAGTGCTTCCAATAATATGCAAATGGCTGATTCTTGGCTTCTTTACGAACCAAATCTCATAAGGACTCTTATCTTCCTTAATGGGGCCCGTTCTACTCAATATGTACACTACGCTATTTACAATCTCTGCCCACAGTCCTTCGGGTAACTCTCTACCAGGAGCATGCATAATAGTGCGTACAGCTTCAGCGACGGTTCTATTGTCTCTTTCAACAAGGTTTTGCTGAGGTGTATGAGGCATTGTACATCTACGAATAATACCCTCCTTGTTCACATTTTTTTTTACGTTCTCATTTATGAACTCTCCTCCATTATCTGTGAAAAGTTCTCTAATGACGTGGCCTGTAGCTTTCACTTGTGCTATAAACAGTTCTAGATTGTTCTTGACTTCGGACTTTTCTCTCATCAAGTACACATATCTATACTTCGAATATTCATCTTTGAATAACAGGAAGTATCTTTTTATTCCAATGGAATATCTAAACGGACCGCATACATCTGCGTAAAATCTTTCTCCAGGCTCTTCCGAACCTTCTCTAGTTCCAAATTTGAGTCTATGGGTTTTGCCGTAGATACAACCTTCACAAACCTTTTTGTCGGTGGGATCTGCGAGCTTGATTCCAAATTCTCTTAGAATGACTTTCTTTACATGGGCTTTATTTTGGTGTGCTAGTCTTTTGTGGTAAAGTTGAAGCATATCAATAGCATTCAAGGCATTTACTTCAGTCGACTTAGCAGGCATCTTATTTGTCATTCTCAACTTATAAAGACTTCCTTGCTTTTCACGCTCACCAACCAGCAGTACTTTCCCATTTAAAGAAAATTTGCAGATACAACATTCTGACTCAAATATACTGTTTTCAAGTCTATCTTGAGCTGATAAAACAGAAAATAGATTCTTCGAAATCCCGGGTACGTACCAGACATCATTTAAGATAATTTCTTGTTTGCAACCTTCTACATCAGCTTCTACCTTAATGGTTCCTTTACCGACTGTTTGTACGGCTTGACCATTCGCTGTTGTTACTGAGTGTGACTCACTGAAGTACTCAAATGTCACAAATAGATCACTTCTATTGCATACGTGACTTGTAACACCATTGTCAATATACCAAAACTCGGTGTCTACATGGCTGAAGTTCAATATACTCATCAGGTTCATATTTACACTTCTGTTGTTGCTCGTTCCAGGTGATGTCTCTGGCTTTGGGGGTCGTCCATCGTTTATCCATTTCATACATTGGCGTAACTTGTGGCCTACCAATCCACAATAATGACATTTCATCTTCTTTACACCAATCTTATTAAAGCCTTTCTTCAAGTTGTTCGTCTTTTCCAACGAAAATACTTCTTCTCTATCTGTTACCTCTGAAGTTTTTGCTTGAAGAGCTCTTTTATGTAAACACAGCTGACTCGTAAGTTTCTCTATCGTTCTCTTCTTCTGTGCCATCAATTTCCAAGTTGATACAAAAGAGAAGTATTCCTCAGGTAGAGTTTCCAGTATCTTGCACGTAAGAAACATTTCTGGTAACTCTCCTTTAAATTCTTCAGAATTTTTCAGTTCTTGACATAAATCTTTCCATATATTTTTCACTTTTGACTTGTGACAACGTTCCAATGCGGCGTTATTATCGCGGCAGTGTGTAACTTCGTGAGCGTCCTAATACAAAATGTACTGAAAACAGATATCTCAAAAACGCTAGCGATATTATCGAGCGGTAATAACGCGCCTGTGGGCGGGAGCCTTTATTATCGCAGCACTGCTGCGGCAGCAGTGTGTGTGTAACTTCGTGACCGCCCTAAAATGTACTGAAAACAGATATCGCAATAAGGCTCGCGATATTACCGGTCGATAATAACGCGCCTGTGGGGTAGAGCCTAAAGAAGGAAACAAAATCAGACGAGGCTGACGGAAGCGGCAGACAGCCGCGACTGATACGTGTACACAGTCTTTTGAATTCAGCACGCCAGATTTTTGTCGGACGTCCGAACGCTCAAGGTTACGTCCACGACTTACATCGGATAGTTTGCACAGCTCTGTGTACATTCATAAACTAGATCGCGGCTATCAGCCGCGTCCATCAGCCGCGTCCGATAATTTGTTTTCAGCTTTAGAGTGTTGTGTCAGGAGAATGCTCTGAGCACAGAACACTATTACTCCGGCACAGTCTTCAGAAAACTTTTAAAAACACCAAGATAATATTGTAGAATAAGAATGACTTACTAATAATATTAAACATCACAGAACACTATTTGATAAACATGGAATGGCCGACTATGACGTTCCTTTACCAAAACAGTTTTTAGGGTGCCAAAATTTTACTTAAATTTGTAATTTGTAATCATATAATATATTTACAGTCTTTAAATGAGTAAATAACACTAATAATATTCTAAAAAACTTTTCGAGAGGTTGAAACAAAACTGATTCCACTAAACAATGTCACATATAATAGCTTGAAATGAAACGTATCGTTTCGTAGTGTTGCTACAATCAATATTACATTGTTCTTTATACATTTTATATAATTTTAATTATATTATGATTAAACTGATTAAAATTATATACATCTTCAGAAAATATTTTGAGAATTTTTTAATTTAGTAGGTATTTAAAAGGGTACAGATACCCCATCTGTTGAGTGACGACCAAACCATACCCCGTGCATTTTTTCCACATTTTTTCCCATACAAACTACTAATCACAGACATAATTAGAGTGCTATGAATATGTACAGTCAAGAGCAAGTCAAGCTTGACACTACCAGTTTAAGCTGAGCTCTGATTACTGCGCGCACTAGAATACAGGGCCGGGTCAAAGTCCAAAGTGTCAAGCTTAGCGTGCTCTTGACTGTACTAAGGCCGCGTTCCAAAACAGGTAAAATTCACTCGGTGAAGTGTAAAGTGAAGGATAGCTTTATGAAAAACAATAATGTGTGACTGAAACAGACTACTCTCAGGTAATAATTATCTTGGTTTAGGAACGCGGCCTAAGTGAAAAGACTGTGATTTTCTTTCTATAAATAGTCTATTTCACACCAAGTGGGTTCGGTGACATTTCACATTTTTCCTTTTTACGCATACAACTTTCTAGTAATAAAAAAATAGTTGGTTCCAAAAATAATTAATAATTTATTATTATGTCATTGCTAAAATACAATAATTGTCGCCTCTAAAATTCTAAATTTAAATCTCAGACTATAAATCAAGAAAAATATAAAAAACAATAGATAAAAAAGATATCCTAAAAATACGTATTGCGTGGAACGGAACTTTTACTCATAGGGATTGACAATTTAATTTAAATTGATGAATCGAAGCTTTTTGGCGGGAATCCGAAAGAAGATGCAGTGTTTTTGTAAAATTTTCATTTTGTTGCATCTTTTGGATTTAAAATAGTAATAGTGTATTATGTGGCACTGGTCTGTAAAAGTGTGCAGTGATTTGTAGATTCGATAATGTATGATATTTTCGTATTGCATCAAAAAGTCGATGACATTTTTTTTTTATTTTACCATGTTTTTCCCTTGTATAACCTGTGAAATTTAAACATATTCAATAAAAAGTAATCTTGAAAAATCATTCTATCAATAAAGTATAAAATCGATTCCATTTCCTTTGCAAACTTACTCGAAACTTTAGAAAAATCGATTGGATTTCATTAGGACACATCACTTCAATTGTCAACAGTGAACTGTAACCGAACCCACTTGGTGTGAAATAGACTATAGTTACTGGCAACGCCGTCCAGCTAGCCTGACCATAAGGACACGATAAGACTTTTTTGCCCCTCTCGCACTCATTGTAAAGTCCCACTTACACTCTCGCTTTTCATTTCCTTTGCGTCTGTGTGTGCTGAATTTGTACGTGTGAGTAATTAAAAACAAGAGTCAAGTTGTTTTGTTGGTAGTTTACTTCCGGATATTGGTCTGTTAACTGTATTTACTTCCAATATGGCTCATGGCTGCTACCTATCTAAATTGTGATCTAAATGTTATTCCGTTAAGTGTTTTAGTTTTTCAAGTGGTATTTTCAAGTTTCTTTCATCGGTTGACGTTTATCGAGTTCCTGCTACTTGGATATTGAATCTGGACATTCGGTGAGTGTATTATCATTATATTGTACTGCTTAGAAGTTTGGTTAGGTTGTTTTTTCACAGATTCTCTTTCACTGAAAAAGAAAATCTGTAAAAGTTTTACAGTTAAATTTTCTGTGTTCCGAGACACATCTGTCTCACATCTGCTAAAATGCTTTCATAACAATTTTGTGAAGGAAAACATCGTGAGGAAACCCGCAGGTCCCAGAATTAATTCTGAGATATGTGTAAATAGACCCGGTCCGGCGATGGGCTCAGCACCTATGACGGTTAAGGGGCCGATATATCTCGTTAAAAGTGGGTATATCTAGTAATGGAATACTTCCGCCTGCCCCCTCGGGGATAAAAGGCGTGAGATTTTTATTTTTTTATTTAACAATTTTCAAATAAAATATCTCTTTATTGCAGGACAGCAACAAGCACAACGGGCTTACCTTGAGATGTCTTATAATGTGGATGGGAGCGGAGCCAAAGCACGCAGCACAAAGCTTACTGATGCATAATAACTCTTAGGACTATGATAAAATGAAGGTAAATTTTTTTCAAATTTGAAGCACATGTATAGAAAGTTCATTTTTTAACTTTTTGTCTTTCAACCAAACTTAATTCATATTCTTACTTGCATAGATAGTGAAGTAGAATTAGCACAAAATATAAGATTCATTTACATCAGTTTTACAGCCGTTTCGGTTAAATAAATTATAGTTAATAATCAAAATATAAATGATTTTTATCATTTATAACACAAATATCATAAGTGCCTTTAGATCGTTACAGCTATACATAATATATCAAGAACTTTTTGAACAGTGTCTTCGTAAAGTAACTGTGATTTCATATTAGGGTGATTCTACAAATTCATACTTTCTATAAGTCACTCGAGATTACTGTAAAAAGGTTTAAAATCTTGACCTTGTCTTGTAGTATAAAACAAAAATGTTTATTTACACACAAACAACTTTACTTTCAATCATAATACCTATAATAAGTAAATAAGATTCATCAATTGATATTCGTGTTGATGTTGATCAGATTGTTTATTTTACGAAATGTCGTTTTTCAGATCCAATATGTAGCGCAAGTATTCAGCCACCAAGTATCAACAGCATTGGCAGTTTATATGAAAAAATTTCCAAAACTTTTACGTTCTTGATTGTACCTCTTTTTTAGGGTTCCGTGCCCAAAGGGTAAAAATGGGACCCTGTTACTAAGACTTCGCTGTCTGTCCGTCCGTTTGTCTGTCACCAAGCTGTATCTCAAGAACCGCGATAGTTAGACATTTGAAATTTTCGCAAAATATTTCTGTTGCCGCTATTACAACAGATATTATAAACAACAAACGTTTTTTGCCGTTTTCATAGATAATGGTACGGAACCCTTCGGGCACTTGGCCTGTTTTTGAAATATTGATTATCAGTTTATGTATTGAATAAAAATAAATGTGCCTATTTCAAACGTCTTTCATTTTAAAATCTTAAAAATAATGATATACCTAAGTAGAAACCCATTACACCGGAAAACAAAAACCGATAAAAATCTAAAAAATCACATCACTATTTTCCATTGAATACCGATGTTTCGGCTAAATGCGTAAGCAGGGCATCCCTAATAAAGATGACAGGGGCAAATACGTAAAAGTGAAACAGAAACTAGAGTGGAATGTGACCGATCGCTCAAGGGGGACTGAGAAATAAGATATATTCCATATGTTGCCTCCCCCAACGTCTCTATAATTGGACCAAAATGTGGTTACTGGTCTGTGACTGATAGAGCTGTAAAAGTAACGAGAAAATCAGTACCCGTATGTATTCGTTACTTTATCAATTAGTACTCGTTACTTTCGTATCGTTACTCGTTACTTCTGATACAAGTGAACTGTTCGACAAAATCAACTAAAATTTGCAATGGATTTACTATATTTTTTTTTAACCATGAGCTTATATTATATTACAATAACATCGCGATCTATTATCTTAATAGGTATCGATTATAATGAAAAAGCAACAAATAGGTACCTATCCAACATTATTTATTGACAATACAATTTAAACAACATTTTAACGATTAATCAACTTAAAAATAGTTTTGCTTCTTTTCTTTCTAACGTACGTTTTTATACGAAAAAGTACGCGCATGCGTAAAACATGGAATGTGACCGATCGCTCAAGGGGGACTGAGAAATAAGATATATTCCATATGTTGCCTCCCCCAACGTCTCTATAATTGGACCAAAATGTGGTTACTGGTCTGTGACTGATAGAGCTGTAAAAGTAACGAGAAAATCAGTACCCGTATGTATTCGTTACTTTATCAATTAGTACTCGTTACTTTCGTATCGTTACTCGTTACTTCTGATACAAGTGAACTGTTCGACAAAATCAACTAAAATTTGCAATGGATTTACTATATTTTTTTTTAACCATGAGCTTATATTATATTACAATAACATCGCGATCTATTATCTTAATAGGTATCGATTATAATGAAAAAGCAACAAATAGGTACCTATCCAACATTATTTATTGACAATACAATTTAAACAACATTTTAACGATTAATCAACTTAAAAATAGTTTTGCTTCTTTTCTTTCTAACGTACGTTTTTATACGAAAAAGTACGCGCATGCGTAAAACAAACGGTCATCAAACGTTTGGATACACGCAACAACGGTCCTTGCATGAACTGAAATAGTGTGGGTACCCACCTATACGACGAAAGATGCAAGTAACGAAAAAGATGCGAGTAACGAAATGAATTCGTGAGTAACGATTCGTTACTCGTTACTTTATGGAGTACCCGTTACTCAGTAACGAATACATACGGTTCGTTACAGCTCTAGTGACTGCCTACCCTGTATACTATACTCTTTGGTGACCACTGCTGTGACCCGAGCTATGTGAAATAGATTATAAATGCCATTACATATTTACCCATTTGCCATATTATGTAAATCACAGATGTAATGGCATATAAAAAAGAGCCAAGCTAGAAGCAAAAACCTATCGGGCATTTGGATTGGATTAGAATTTTGCGAAAGGTGAGTGTCTGAATGATTGAATCGCCGCCCATAAAAGGGAACTACGAGAAGAATGTAGTAGACTGAATTCAGAAAGGTATACCTACATAGTTGCTTTGTCAGGGTGTCAGGATCCTTCATTCAGAATCAAGTAGGTATGGTTGCTGACCAAGATTACACTACGAAATCTATTACGATATTTTTGTTATCATGACTTTCCGTATTGTGGTGTTAGTGTGAAAGGTAGATGTTAAGACTTCTATTTTATCTATTCTTCTATTAATTCGTCGAGCACCGCGCGGTTCCAATAGGCACCGTAACAATTAAAAATTGTGTTTTATTTTATTGGCTTGAGAGGAACAAGGCATACAAACCAAATCTTGAATTATTCAAATGGAGCTGTTGCACTCAAGTGTTCATTTTAATGCTGTGGGACAGTCTGATACAAAACTTGGAGGTTATCTTAGGGGAAAATATATTTCAATTGTTATTTATAGCATAACATTGACCCACTACAACTTCACACGGGTGCAATGTGTTTATATACAGTAGAGTCCAGTTATAACAACGGCCAAGGGACCGGTGATATTACGCCGTACTAACCGGACGCCGTACGAACCAACATTTTAGTTTTTTATTAATTATATATTGATGTATTTATTAATATTTAGGTAAGTGACTAGAATAAATAAAAGTAAGTATAGGTATATGTAGATGACTAAGAATGAAAAAAAAAAAAATTTTAAATTCAATAATAAACATACCTACTACGTACATAATGTACCTACCTACCGATCTTTATAATCTACTTGTATAATTTACTAGTGGTTATGCGCGGTTTCGCTCTCGTAGTTCCCGTTCCGGTGGGAATACGAGAATGAAATATAGCCTATGTTACTCAGGGGTATTCTAGCTTTCCATTGGTGAAAGAATTTTTAACATCGGTCCAGCAGTTTTTGAGTTTATTCGTAACAAACATACAAATATTTCCACTGTTTAATATAAATATAAGTAAAAGTATAAATGTAGGTACCTAACTAACAACGAAACATCTAGTGCAAAAATTCTGTAATTTTTGGTTTTTATTTCTATAGTAAGTAGTACGCATTCCAATCAGCGATGTGCAGGTGTGCAGGCAAGGGGGGTGCGGAGGCGGAGATAGTTTCTTACCTACGATATTTGTAAATACGTCAACGCTCGTCGTTGTAACCGGACAATTATGTTTGAAATTCCGTCGTTGAAAGCGGTCGGTCGTTGTAAGCGGAGTAGTACTAAACGGATGTCCTTTCATAATGGCTCATATTGAAACCAAACATATGCCTATACTTACGTCGCCATAAACGGTTCGTTGTTAAATGCGAAGTCGTACTAAACGGACTACACTGTACATATTACTAGCAGCTCCCCGCGGTTTCACCGTTCCCGTGGGAATACGGGGATAAAATATTGCCTACGTGTTATTCTGATGTATAAGCTATATAACTGTAAAGTTTCATCAAAATCCGATCAGTAGTTTTTTGCATGAAAGAGGAACAAACATCCATTCATACAAACTTTCGCATTTTTAATATTAAGTAGGATATAAACCTAGGTAGGTTAACAATAAACTATGCTCTTTCTATTAGTGAAACTTTTTTTATACTAATTAGAGATTAAAAAAGCTATGATTATATTATTATATGTAGGTACTGACTTTTCAGTCAGTACCAAAATTAGTTTTGAAATGTCAAATCAGTCTCATCTCATCTTCTACCTCAGATAATAGAAATCTTTGATGAACATAGGTTTCCAGTATACTGAGTATATGTATAATATGATGCTATGGTAAAAATGTTACTAACATTATGTGAAGTTAATATTTTGCTCTTCCAGGATATAGCAACTTGGTATTATGCCGGGACTTGAGGCAACTATGAATGATGAAGACTATATTATTATGAGAGCTAAAGAAGCACAAAAGCATAACATTCATTCTGCAAAAGCATGGATGCTAGCTGCCAAAACTTTATTTCCAACTAATTTCAAAATCCAATTTGAAGCTTATGTTATGGAGAAGCAGTCAGGAAATGTGCAAGAAGCAGCGGAGTGTTTTAGTTCTTTAATGATGTCAAGACAAAATTTATCTGATTTATTGCCAGAGATATCTGCTATTGCAAATGCTTTAAAATCAACAGAAACTAGTTTTTTAAGTCAGATGTTTGATAACATTGTTCCGGATATACAACTAACAATACTCAAAACTAGTGTAGAAAATAGTGATGATACTATGGAACACTGCAGACTATTGGTCTTGTTACTAAAAAAATTTCCTCAACTGGGTGTGGACAGTCTTGTTAAAACTTTAATAAATGCAGAAAAGTTCTTTTATGACAACAGATATGCCAGATTACTGGTAGTTGAAACTTTACCCCTGCTCAGTTCTCTTGAATCACCAAGACTGCTACAACGTTTATTAGTTAAGGCAATTGATTTCTACAATTCTTATGTATATAATGAAACAGAACATGATATCACAGACCCATGGCAAAGACTTTATGGGGTTCTGGATCTGTTAGGTAGACAACTGGGATGGGACACATTTCTCGTTAATTATAGTAACAGTTTAAACAAAGAATCATATTTTCAAAAATTAATATCCCTAAGAAATTGTGAAGACTGTCGCCAGTTATTATATTGTGGGATGACTTTCTTTTTGAGGTCTCTTTATGAGCAGAGATCCTTAAAAGGTAACCATATTCTTGTAGAAGCTCTGTCAGATTCTGACCAACCACCATCTAAACGACGAAAAGGTGATATCGAGGTAACTGGAATTTCAGCACATCACTTTCAAACAGCTGCTAATTGTTGGGAGCTGTTACATAACAACGAAGTTATATCACGTGAATTCATGAAATTAACAAGTCAGCTACAAATAAAACCATGGACCGAGGGATTCGTTGATGAATTAGCTCTTTATAGAGGAAGATATGATGAGGCAATTCCAGCACTTGTAGTAAATACTTTAGTAGCTAATATAATGCGGGTATCTATAAATTATTCACAGAAAAACTATACATCTTGTATTGAAAGTATGTTGGCAGCCATTCCTCAACTACCAAATGCAGAGGGAGTGCTTGAATCGGAATTGATAGTCGGAGGGAAACATAGACATTTACATTTTCTGCCTCTCACCAAAGTTGCAATTATGCACTATTTTTGTACATTGCTTATAAGAATTTTACTAAATACTGGTAACAATTCTGACATAATATATGGACATATTTTGGTTCTAATACAACTTGGGTGGCCACAAGAAGAAGTAATATTTATTCAAATACTGGATACTATCAAACGGAAAGGAGTATTTCATTACCCTTTATTTTCAGCATATATTATACATATTGATATACTAGAAGAATTAAGTTACCTTTGGAATGAGCAAGGTAACAATGTTGCTTTGGACATACTTCCAAATTCTCAACAACATTTGGGACAGAGAAGAATTGGCACTCGTGGAGCAGATAAGGGAGTTAAAGAAGATTTTAAACAGGCTATGAAAGCTCAAGTGGCAAGAAGTAATGAATCTATATTGAACCTAATGATACAATTTATAACTACAGAACGATCTTATCTTCTCCAAGTATTATGAAAATGTTTTTTACATGGAGAATGAATAGAATATTTGCATGGAGAATGAAAAGTTTCAGTAGGTGCATTACATGCCTATGATTATTTAATAAAAAACTATGTAAAATTAAATTCAGTTTATTATTTATGTATGTTTATGAACTGCCTTCATATGTTCCTACCGCTAATAATAAATTTCGACGAGTAAAATGCAAGCTCTTAATAGGAGAGTTTTTAGTAGCAAATGAACGTAGTAAAAATTTGTCATCCTTTTGAACTGTAGTGGGAGCTCCAGCCTCTTCTCCCGTGGCTTCTTCAGTCATAGCATTAAAGTCCCATAATTTTATCGTACAATCCAAAGAACCTATAAAAGAGATAAACAATACAACCTTTATTTATTTAAGTTACAAAAACGCAATTGATAATAATTGCACACTCATTTATTTTCCTTTGTCAAGTAAAAACATATAATAGTATAAAAACACAGATATGTATGGTCGCTAACAGCAATGATAAAAAAATAATGTCGCTAATGCATGTAGGGTCAAGGCGGCAACAGTGGCTATAGCGACAACAGTGGCGCAGTGGCCATTTGTTAGAAAGTATTAGAGATAACTAACTCTCTCTCTCACTTTTCGGAAGGCTTCAAAACATGAACATATCACAACCAATCGGCTTCCATCTGCGACGGAATGTAGGCGCGTTGCGAATATTTTTTTGTTTTGACCATCGAAAAAGTGAGTTTAAAGGTAAGATAGACTTTGTATTTTTTCACTAACCTTTTGTTACTTTTTAAAAGTGATATTTGTGATGAAAACTAAGTTTATTTGAGATTGTTTTGGCGTTTACTGCACTTCCGCTTACGCAACAGTGTGGCGTGAGGCATGAGGTATATCCAAAATGGCGGTTTAGTACACAGTGGCTCAGATCACTTTAGTACACAGTGGATCATGAACCACTGTGTACTATATTATTACCAACAAGATTCCCACGCATTAATTTGACACATTGGACATTCGCAAAATGAAAACTTGGAATTTCGCATAATGTCACATTCTCAAATTGTCACATTCTCAAAACGCTACATCGCAAAATGTTACATTCGCATAACGTCACATTAGCAAAATGCCACACTAAGTGCCATATTATCAAATTATGAAGATTGTCCAACTACCTTTCTTGCAGTAAGCCGATGATTTATGAATTATAAAATAAAACTAATTGAATTATTTTAGTATTTAATCACATTATTTATAAATTTAGATTTATTTTAACATAAAAAAAACACACGTCTTGTATCCCCGAGGGGTACCTAGACATATTTTTTAACATAAATCAAATTTAAAATCTAAACTGAAATTATGAATGCTGCTAAGAAGCGAAAAATGTTGGCTGAGAATACTTAAAATCGGTAATAGAACATGTTCCAACAATTTTTAGAATTTTTGTCAGTTTGTTTATTTGATCGCGCATCACGTGAAAACGGCTGAACAGATTTTGATGTAAATTTTATTGATCTGTTGAGAAAATCCCCGGCCATATGGCTATGTTTTATTCCCATATTCTCACGTTAATGTGATTAAATACTATTATAATACAATTAAAATTACAAACAAACAGCTGACCCCTGTGCAACTAAATCGTTACCTAGTGAATTATTTTCTTAATACAAAAAATATGCTTTTTTGAAAAAAGTTATAACATTAACAGCAGCATTCATAATTTTAGTTTACATTTTCAATTAATTTTATGATAAAATAAATTAATAAATAATTTCATTGAATACAAACATAATTAAATTTTTATTTTCTAATTCATAAATCTTTGGCCTACGGCAACGAAGGGAGTTGAACAATCTTGTTATTTTGATAATATGGCACTTTGTTAGTGTGACTTTTTGCTAGTGTGACATTTTGCGAATGTGGCATTCCGAAAAGTGTCAAAGGCCTACGGTATTTTAAGATACGGAGTTAAATTAGTAAATAAAGACTTTTAAAAAGCATAAAACTGCATTTTAATTAGTTAATATTATGGATGATTCACTGTGAACATACCTGATTCACTGTAAACTAAGTTCCGATTCACTGTATCCGACTACCAGTACATAGTGGCTCAAATGACTTTTTTTGTTAAATACCTTTTATCTCCTAAGATATCACTTTGTTGAACTAAATCTAATAAAATAATGAAAATACATTAGTTACATAACATACTAGTAACCTTTACATCCTCCTAACACTACTATAAATCAAGTGCAGGTCACTGAAAAAAAAAGTGACCCATTGTTGCCGCCTTGACCCTACACACAATACATACATGACATACCCACTTGTGCATCGTGGAAAAAAATGGTATAATATCCTGCTCAATGTTAATTCTATGACTTTTCTTTCAGACACTTATGAAAGAAAAATTTATTAGGAACACAAAAATTTTGCATATTTCTTACAGGATTACATCTGTAATAATTATTATTGGCCTCTTCTGTTATAAAAATACAGGGAGCATATTTTTTTACCAGCTAAATTTGTAAAGGCAATCAGTTCCAGTGTGTCTACAAACATAAAATACAAAAATACAAATCTTTCCTCTTTATAATAGGTACTAGCTGTTCCGCGCGGTTTCACCCGCGTAGTTATTCAAGTGTGAATATGGGGATCAAATGCCTAGGTAGGTATGTTACTCAGGGATATTGTAGCTAGTGTCCGACCGAAAGTTCAGTTTCGGCCGAGTTTAGGCCAAAAATCAAGTTTCGGCGGCAGTTTCTGTTTCGCCCGAAATTGGCCGAAACTTTTGGCAAAACCGAAACTGATTTCGGAACTTGTCGTGCACGCTCGCCAAACTTCGTTTTTCGCGGCAACGCTTTGGCGGACGCGGACGGCCCTGTTCGAGAATTGTCGTGCGTTAATATTTTTTTTCAACACACTTGCTCATAAAGTAGCTCTAATTTCACTGCAATTACGCACATAATGACACCTGTAATCAAACTGTGACTTTTTCATTGCTATTATTCACAAGTGAGTTATAGCTTTTTTTATTTTATTGTTTGAGTTGCTTTCGACACAAAAAAGATCCTATTCAATAGTAATATAACTATTGCTTGCTCATTTCATGCAACTTCGTATTTAAATAGATAATTTCAACTTGTAAGTGATTAATCAACAAAACATTCACTCAAATATAACTTTTCTTTGTAAAAACTTTAAATTTCCCATTTTGTACGTGGCTACAATGCTATCCGCGACAAACCAAAAAACATAAACCTCATTCTTTTATGTATTATATTGTAGGGCCGATCGCCATTGCTAGATGCGCGCGCATAGGAAAACAAAATATTTTAACGTCGTATGATACACGTGTATTGATGATTACCGTTCTCGGCTCTCTTATGACCCTCGCCTGACGGCTCGGGTCTCAATGGCGCCTCAGCGGTAATCACCAACATTACACACTTGTACCATAATGTACTATTATATTACATTAAATAAATTATTACAACAAAATTAATATACTGTGTTTCAACAATTTTATGTCCTAATTAATGCAGAAAAATGGGTAAAATGCACCAAATTTCTGTATCTTAAGAAATTTTATAATCGACCACGTGAGTTTCGGTTTCCGCCGAAAATAAGCCACGGCCGAACATTCGGTTTCGGTTTCGGCCGGAAAACCAGTTGCGATCGGACACTAATTTGTAGCATTCTACTGGTAAAAGAATTTTTTAAATCGGTCTAGTAGTTTTTGAATTTATTTGTTACCAACAGACAAGAATACAAATCTTTCCTCTTTATTATAGTATTAAGTGTTGATGTACAGCGTGTTAGTTTGTTTTTATTTTATTGTAATAAATAATCGACGTTATCTAGTAAACTCGCAAGTGAAAAATAATCCTGGCATGTACCAATGAGTTTTTCAAAAACTTACGTACATATTTATCACTAGCTCGACGGTGAAGGAAAACATCGTGAGGAAACCCGCAGGTCTCAGAATTAATGCTGAGGATGCTGAGACATGTGTAAACAGACCCGGTCCGGCGATGGGCTCACCACCTATCACGTTTAGGGGTCCAATATATCTCGTGAAATGCGGGTATATTCAGTAATGGAATACCTCTGCGTACCCCCTCGGGGATAAAAGGCGTGAGATTATATTATATTATTATATATTATGAAAAATAAAAATCAATGCCGAAAATAGTTTCTTGTAATTTTTTTGATCAACCATTTAAATATTTGCACTTCATAAAAAATAACCACAGGATAACTTTTTCAAGTGGGCGTGGATGGCTAAATCAGAAACTATGAGGAAAAGTACCTACTCAAAGGAGTCTCGGGCCCGATTTTACTAAAAACTAAAACAGCATCTTTGGATTTTTGAAAAATCAATACTTATTCATAGCCCGGAATCGAACACGTTGATTATGAAAAAAAAAAAACTCACACACTGTATTATTACACCATTCGATAGTGTCGCTAATAAGGATCGAGTTTTGGGAAGAAATAACATACGGCAAACTTAATGAAAATGTTGGATTTTAGTAACTAATTCATATTTTAAAGTACCTAATGCTTTAATACATAACTATCTGCATTACCTGTACCTTGTCCGAAATGATGCTCAATAATTTTTTCAACACCGACTCGCAGCGCGGTCATCATCACAACATTAAGTTCTAATTTAATTTTTTATTATCTCTTATACAGAATTGACGAACGTAATTAATCCATCCAATTCTTACCAAAAAAAATACAAAGTTAAACTTACCAGACGACAATATAGTACCATCACGGCTGAAGGCCAATGCGTGAATGGGAGCGGAATGCAGGGGTGGAAGGGTGGCCGCAGGCGCACCCGTCGATAAGTCCCACACCATCACCTCTCCTCCGCCACCAGAGGCCAACCAACGTCCACAAACCGAGAATGCTAGTGTGAATACTGGGGACTGGAACGACAATTTAAATTAGTAAATATGGCTTATATTCTTGTAGATATTTATTTATTGGAAATAATAAATTTTACCCAAAGATATCAATGTCATGATCATATTTATCGTGGCCTACATGACAGAAGCTAGCATGCATGCCCGTAGCTGGCACAAACGTGAACTACTAATAAGTATTAATTTTTAATTCTACCACATTACTTAGCGTGCCAGCTAATCGCAAGCAAGTAATTTTCAAGTATAATCAGTAGCGGCGTTAGGGTACGGCGCGGTTGGGCGACCGTCTAGGGTGCCAAATATAATGGGGCGCCACTATATCTGTAACGATTGCTAGTGGTGAATGGTGTTTTTCCAAGCGTAAGCTGATCCAAACCTATCGGAGATCGACAATATCTCATTTTCATTTACATTTTTTTTTCTCAATCTAGATCAACAGATTTGGCAACTTTGTTCATCGAAAATGAAATTTCGGAAAACATTGACTTTGGAGTCTTAATAAGAGAATGCGCCGATAAAAAGGCTAGAAAAGAACAATTTTATTAAAAAAAAACTTAATTCTGTCCCTTGCCTTTTTTCGTTTGGGTTTGAATGGCAGATATAGGAGATAGGAGGCGCCATTGAAATCTCGCTCAGGGCGCTGGTAGTTCTAAACCCGGCACTGAGTATAATATAATTTTATTCATAAATTTCACCTTGTGTCCCGTCATAATTCGTACTTGGACTCCTGTTAAGCAATCCCAAACGCGTACTGTTCTATCACTGGAACCAGTTGCAATGTAGTTTGAATTTGGATGAAACTGGATGCACTGAAAAATAATTATTTGTATGAAGGGAGTGTCCTAATGTTACTACACGTCTTGATTTTTTTAATATTTACGTCGACGTCAGAAAGATGTCCTGCAAATATACGCAGTGGTTGATGGTGGTCGGTGGCCCAGAGCCGCGCTGTGCGGTCGTGACCGCTGGATGCGAAGTAGTGGCCGTGCGGCGACCACCTCACGTCCCAAACCGGCCACACGTGACCTCGGTATACCACCAGGCAAGTCCAGCACTGCAGAGACCAGAGCCTTACTGTAAAGTATACATCAAAATAGTTAACCGTCCAAATAAACATGCACCAAATTTAAAAAAATATAATGTTATATAGAGGAATAATTTTCCAAATTCATTTATAAACACATGAGCTATAAATATTGTGTAAACTTTTTATCATGTCTGACAACTACAACAATAATAGTAGATTATACACAGAGGGGATAAAGCACTGTTTTATGTCACGGGCGCGATATTGAATCCTGAGCAAATTAGAGCTCGAGATTTAAATCCTCGGGATTATAGAGAGGGTGTTACGAGTTTATACTCGTAACGGAGTCCTGAGTGCAGCGAGGGATTCTGCCCAAGACGAAAACAGCTTTATACCAAAGTAGAATATTAAATAAGTTAGTTTTGCTGTGGGTCTCTATGGAACATTTTTTTAAAAGAATTCATTATAACCCGCCTGGTCATAATATTGTACTGAATCTCATTATAACCCGCTGGTTAATAATGACTTGCTTTAGGTGAGGTTTGCATGATATAGAATTGGGCAATGTCCAGCATGTGGTGTGAAAATAGTGTTATGTATTACGTAAGAGAGATGCAGGGCTTATGACGTCCATTTATCTATACATATAATAAAGCTCTAACGGGACCGTGTCTGTACATGAAATATTTTTAGAAAATTTTAACGGTAGTGTATATAGTTATCGATATAGATACCGAAACACCAATTTTTGGAATTTTTGTCTGTCTGTCTGTCTGATTGTGCACGCATCACTCAAAAACTACTGGACGGATATTTATGAAATTTGGTATGGAGATACTGAGTACCCGGGTCAACATTTACAGACACGGCCCCGTTAGAGTTTTATTATATGTATAGATAATCCGGCTTTGTCGAGCATGTGGTTTGAAAAAACCATTATAAACTACTGAAATTGATTTAGCCGGTTATAATTGGGTATTTGACTGTATCGAAATTAAATTATGAGTAATCACTGATTAAGAAGATTATAATAAAACATAATATCTAAAAATGTATTTCGATTATATTTTACAATTTTTTATAATAATATATAATCTCACGCCTTTTATCCCCGAGGGGGTATGCAGAGGTATTCCATTACTGGATATACCCACATTTCACGAGATACATTGGACCCCTAAACGTGATAGGTGGTGAGCCCATCGCCGGACCGGATTTTGTGTAAACAATTTTTTCAATAGTATTATAATCCAAAAAGTTATGCAATTGAGTACTAAAAATGATGACGTCACAACTCAGTATTCAGTGCATTTTCCATAGTAAATTTTCGTTTTGACAGATCATAAAAAGTAACGCATTTGACTAGGCAGTCAAATACCCTATTGTCATTAAACAGCACAATTCTATTGTTATATATAATGTACAGCCGGGATACCATATACCTATTTGTATAATAAATTGTTTTTATTAATATTTTTCTATGAGAAATACCAAGTTCAATAGGTATATAACGTAAAGCCTTACTTATAAGCGAAAACAAAATAATTATATGGGAAATATTAAGTTTTACACTTACCTGTAGAATCCTCCGAGCATGACAGTAACATAGTTTTGAAAGGATCGAACCCCACTTTGTATACTGGCCCAAAGTGTCCGAAGAGTGTACGACACGTATCTCGATCTTTTTCCTCCATCATTCTTACGAGCACATCTCCTGTTCAATATAAATAGTATGTTGATTAATATGTGTAATAAATAACGATCTAATTTTATTGTTGTTTACAAATACGCACCTGCTTCTCTATCAATGTCATGTAGCTTTTCTGCCGATTTCATCCCACGTAGCTTTACAGGGGTAAGAGTCCAAACCTATAGGATTTCATAAGAAAATCTTATTCATTATAGTTTTACCGTTGCTTGCATAGGTACTTATATATAACGGTTACGGCAATATGATAACGGTTATATGGTTTTTTTTTTCCTTTTAGGAAGACTTACAGCACTTAACATAACAACACAATAAAAATATCAATAGCTAGGTAATTACAAGTCAAGTTACAAGTAAAAAAAATGTAATTGCTGCTTTTTAGGTTAACCAGGTGGTAGAAAGAAAGTCAGCTATTCTAAACCTTATGGCGGCGGGTTAAACATCAACAACAGCAATCCTAAAAAGAGAGCGAGACGAAATAACCATCTTTTTTTATCTCGCTCTCTTTTTGGGATTGCAACTACTCCAAATACGAGAGAATTTGACCTTTTGAGCCCACTGGGCATAATGGTGCCGCCCAAATAATGGGAAAAGGGCAGAAGGATGACAATGATTTCGAACGTTGATTTTGAGTAATCTATAAATACAATCATAACATAAAATCAATGGCGGACTAGGCCCGGGGCGAAAAACAAAATGAGGCCCCCACAGTCTTAGATTTGTTGTATTTTTGTAGATTGCGTATTTTTTTATCTTACTTTATTTATTATGTGTCTGTATTTAAATAAGAAGTCTTCGAATTGTAGTATTTGTACGAAAAAAAACCGGACAAGTGCGAGTCGGACTCACCC
Source organism: Ethmia dodecea (assembly GCA_963855545.1). Taxonomy (NCBI): domain Eukaryota; kingdom Metazoa; phylum Arthropoda; class Insecta; order Lepidoptera; family Depressariidae; genus Ethmia; species Ethmia dodecea. Next base: position 9,870,149 of record OY979437.1, on the reverse strand, counting down.
ACCGAGGGTTCCGTACATATTTGTAGGTACATATTGTACATCGATGATGGATTACGTACTTTAACCTGCCCTTGATTTTCTTGCTGGTTCTTCTCAGGGTATTGCATTAGGAACCAGCAACTCGTCGGAGGAGATGGGCTGCTGTTTAAATTTAGCCAATCTTCATCGACGAGTTTAGGGTGCCTTGTTATTAGACTATTGACATTTGTAAGTGTAGTTTTTAAAGCTACAGAAATAAATATCTTTTGGACTTTTAAATAAAAACTATATTTTTATTGTTACATAATTACAAAAAATCACGTTTCTTGTATGGGGCCTTTAATTGTTATTTCATTTTATTATTGGTCTTTACAGTGACAATATGAATATACTTACAATAAAAAGAAATATTGTCTACGGTACATAAGATACAGCCCACTGATAGACAGGAGGACAGATAGCCGATTCTTTGGATACGGAATCCTAAAAATTAAATGCCAACTGACGCCATCTATTTATTGTGTTGTCTGTAATACGTGTAAAATGTAAATAAAGCTTTTTAACAAAAGCTACGTCGAAATATGTTAAGATAGTCAACCATTGACTGTGCCAGATGCACTGTAATTTTATCAAACCTTAATAGTCGAGTTATTAAATCCGACAGCCAACAATGTCGAATCATCGCAGATGTCAGCACAAGTAGCAGTGTTGTAGCTATTGAGCAATGTGTAGAAACAGATAGATGGCAGGCTCTCAGGACCCAAGTTTATCCGCTTTGATGCTTCTCTTATAGCTTTTCCTTTCTCCAGCTTGTCAGTCTCTTTTCTAAAAATACAAATTGTTTTTTTTTTAAACTGCAAACTGGAAATAATTACGAAAGTACACATAGTACCTACTTACAATTCAGGTAAAGGGATTCTGTCGTTCGGTGGAGCATTAGGGTCTGATTTGGGTTTTTTCATAAAAATATTGTCTTTCTTAGCTTTCTTTTTTTTTGGTTTGTCTGGAGTCTCCTCTGGCTCTTCTTCATCTTCAACAGGTGCAGGAAGGACTTGTATATCAGGTTCTTTCAGTAATCCATAGTACACTTTTGTACGGTTTTCTAGAATATTTAAAGATTATTAACATAACAATAAAATGAACAAATTATTTAACAAAAAAAACAACTAGTGAAAAGTTACCCCCTTGAGGATAAGATATATTTTTATTCTAAATGAACAAAATAACTATTTCAAATTATATTACCTACTTTAAACATGCAATTCTTGTATGTATGTATCTAATTATATTTCGGGTATCTCGGAAAGGACTCTTGACTGATACATCTCATAGATATTCATTAGGGATAAATTTACAGAAAAAAATACAATACCACTTCTAGCAGCTTCACCCAGAAGCCCCCCTGCCGTAGCTCGCACTTGACCCTGAGTGCGTCCAGGACCATCATGCACTTCAATCTGTATGTGGTTATTGATGATGTTAATTATCACTGTTGAACTCTTTTGTTCTTGCAGGAATCTTTTCAGCTGGGTGGATGTGTCTCTGGACAGCTGGACTACAAACTTGTTAGAACTGCAAAAAATTATAATTAGGGCTGAAAATATAAGATTCATGGCAAAAAAATGTATTTTGTATACACATAATGATAATATTTAAAGCGTAGACAAATAATGAACATGAAACTACTTCTTGCATTGATTTTTATCTTTCATATTACTTTACTAGATAACATCGATTATTACAAAAATAAAAGAACTAAAATCTAATATCCTGTACATAAACAATAGATGCACACTACCAAACCTAAGTAAGTTACTGATTCTATAGGAAAATCCTAATTTTAATTTAGAAATTTACTTAATCTTTATGGTCCTTTTAAATCAAGTGCAAATATTTTAAGGGTAGGTACAAATATGTAAGAGAAAAACAATTCTTTTCTAACAAAAAAATATAATTTTGTACACATGCTTTGCATAAACCTTCAGTACCACACTAAAACGTCAATTTTGTCGGCTTTTTAATTTATTTAATTACCTATATATTTTCGTGTAATTTTTGATTTTGTAGTGTGCATGTATTGTTTATATACAGAGTGCTAGTAAAGTAGTGTATAGAAAATAATAAAGTTCAATGCAAAAAAAAATTTCTTGTTCATTATTTGACCTACCCTTTCAATATTTGCACTTAATTTAAAATGACCATGTACAGGTGATGTACAGTGTAGTCCATTTAGTACGACTTCGCATTTAACAACAAACCGTTTTTAGCGACGTAAGTATAAGCATAATAATATGTTTGGTTTTAGTATGAGCCACCGTGAAAGTACATCTGATTATTACGACTCCGCTTACAACGACCGACCACTTTTAATGACGGAATTTCAAACAATTGTCCAGTTACAATTACGAGCATTGATGTGTTTACAAATAAATCTATACATATAATAAAACTCTAACAGGGTCGTGTCTGTACATGAAATATTTTTGAAAATTTTAGCGGTAGTGTATATACATATATACACTCGGCACCTTCGGAAAATAATACTTTAAACCACTTTTAATCACATTTAGAATCTATGGTGATGGGACTATTGAGTATCATTTTAAACATTAATTTAACGACATTAGAATTAACAATCATTTATGCCATAAAAAAAAAACATTTCACCCAAATAACGACGTTATACAAAAATAATGCCGCTAGTTGCGTTACCTTTTAGAGGTATAAAAGGGGGGGGGGGGGGGAACTAGGTTTTAAGTAATTTTTAAGCATTTTTTTGTCTTACTTTAATTCTTTGTCAACAAACTTTTTCTTCGTCTTTTGCAATCACTTCTTTTTTTATGACCTAGCAAGACTAAAGTACGATTTGCTGAATGTTGATGATTAGACCTATAAAATGATACCTAATAGTATCATCATCATTGATTCTAAATGGGATTAAAAGTGGTTTTTCAAAGGTGCGATTTTTGTGACGCCGAGTGTAGTTCAAAGTGTAAGGTGACCCGGGGCTATTGTATCTAAACAACAAAAAGATGTATCTTTGAGTTGTTATAATTTTATCATTTTATATCTTACAGTAATATTTTGCGAATAAATCTCTCACATGTTTATCTGAATTTTCAGATTAATAATAGAAACTAGCAAAAAAACTTTAAGGTTAGCGGTGAAATAGCTGAAAATTGAAAAAAGTGACGAAAGCTACAATAGCCCCACTCTAGGAGCTATTGTATCTATCGCTTTTAAATCTTTTGTGGTAAGAGCTACAATTGTCTAGCCGAGTTGCTGAATTTTATTTTGTTATTATTTAAATGATTATGAATCTTAGCTATCTAATAATAGGGTGTAATATGCTATTAAATTATTTTGAATATGAAAACGGGGCTATTGTAGCTTTTTACTGCTAAGATAGTGTTGGGATGTAGTGATTGTGTAATGTCGATATTTTCCGAGTATTTTTTCAGATTAGGTTTGTAGTGACGAACCATTCATGAGATACAGCTAGAGGATTCGATCCCGGTCGATTTTTCTAATCCCGGGATTTCGGGATTATCTAAAGTTAATCCCGGGATCCCGGGATAGTCCCGGGATTGTATTGGTATTAGAAAGTGGTAATAAAAAGACAGTAAAACATATCAAAATATTTTTTTCATATCTCCGGGCGAAAGCGTCAACATTCGGCCCGCTGCGCTAAACAAAATTGACGCTTTCCCCTCTGTCGAGCTGAAAAAAGTATACACACCTCGAGAAGTAAATAAGAAAGCCTTGTGAGGACATAGACTTCAAAAAATCTACTTCTTTAGACTTATTAAGAATTAGAATATTAAACTATAAAAATATGCTAAAGAGATCAATGTTTATAGGTTCTGTAAATGTAAATGTATCAATCCCGAAAATCCCGGGATTCATTAAATTTGATCCCGAAATTTTCGGGACTAAAATATGACCGGGATCCCGGGATCCCGGATACCGGGATCCCGGGACGATAACGAATCCTCTAGATACAGCCCGTTATCAATATCGAGCAAAAACGTCGTTTTTTGTATGGGAGCCCCCTTAAATATTTATTTCATTCTGTTTTTTAGTATTTGTTGTTATAGCGCAATAGAAATACATCATCTGTGAAAATTTAAACTGTCTAACTATCACGGTTCATGAGATACAGCCCGTTATCAATATCGAGCAAAAACGTCGTTTTTTGTATGGGAGCCCCCTTAAATATTTATTTCATTCTGTTTTTTAGCATTTGTTGTTATAGCGGCAACAGAAATACATCATCTGTCAAGATTTCAACTGTCTAACTAATATAACTGTTCATGAGATATAGCCTGGTGACTGACAGACAGACAGCCAGCAGAGTCTTAGTAATAGGGTCCCGTTTTTTACCCTTTGAGTACGGAACCCTAAAAAAAACTTTCGTATTTACCAAACCACTGCACAGTATTTTTTTCAGAATAAAATCGGAAGACAGTCTTCTGGCAAACACAACGTAAAATGGCCGAAAAAGAACATGGCGTTGTAAGGACGCCAACCGACGGCTCAGTGGCGCCACCACCGATAAGACTAATAATTTTTTTGTTCCTCCATCAGTTTATAGATGTCTCAATACACAAATATGTACAGGAAATGAGTTAATAAGAACAGATACAATATCCCCCCAGCTACAATAGCCCCGGGTCACCTTACATATTTAAAAATCTATTATAATATGTTTTTCATATTTTAATAATAAAATCCTAAGCGATTCATATTACCATTTTAAAAGATTAAAAATGAAATAAAATAATAATATGAAGAAAGAAATCACAAAATAAAATTTCTATAATCTTCAAATTTAAACAAAAAAAATAATTAGTGTCACAAATGTCCAGTCCTCTTTTACATTTTACTAGTATTAAAATAAAATACTTAAAACGAGAATCAAAAAAACTAAACAACTACGTTATGGTCTCCGTTAAGGTTCATCCACCGCATAGATGGCGCTGTTTATAAAAAATCGATTAAAACGCATTATTTATATAATCGATTAATTAAAAATCGATTATTTTTTTACATCCCTAGTTGTCATGGAATTGTGTTTTGTTTAAGAATATAAATTGATATCGAAATATTTGTATGTCTTATTCTGAACAGTTCAGAAGTGGGATAGTGCGAATGTTTTGCTATCCCTTATAGGATAAACCTAACCCACAAAGTGAAAATGGGAAAACGGGAGAAAATTGCACGGTCTACAAGATATGACCCATCGATGACGCAACAATGTTGTATCCCACCTCGATCGGGTGCTCTTCGGTTTGTTCTGTTACAGTGGGGTCGGGAAACATTATGCCTACAGCTACGTGCTCGAGTATGGTGGAGGAACGCCGCGATTCTGCCGTCAGTCAGGTGCCAGCTAGCGCACCAATGTTGCTGACGTGCGTGGCGTTGGTGGCACCGCCATATATCTGGATGCGATAGGCGACTGCAGATCTAACGCACCGACGACAAGTGCAAATTTGTCAGTGGTTTGTGCCTCGTATCAAGGTCAGATAAATAAATGATTTCCTGAATTCAGTAAAGAACAGAGTAAGAAATAAAACAAACTGTTTGCTTAAAAAGAGATACAACTTAGTCAAGTTATGACATAAACATAAGGGGGAAAAGTATTGATCGAATATGCTCGAACCAAGGAGATTAAAATATAATAAGGCATAGAGGGGACAAAGCGAGGAAAATTTGAAGTCAAAAGTTATTCCAAGTGGAATAAGTCTAGTACAATTTCGCCCGAATGACAGCTCGCGTCCATACTAACTGACATGACAAGGACATGACGCTTAGGCTTCAAAGTTTTGTATGAAAATATTTCCAATGCCCCCTCTATGCCCTGTTATATATAAATCTCTTTGGCTCGAACAGTTCGTGTCAAGTTATTGTTTAGTTTGGTATAAAAAAAATATGTGAGAGAAACTCGTGGCTCATTTAAGGGCCGTTACGCATGATGGGAGATATGGCCTCGTAAGTTGTATCAGATAGACGCAGCTTATAGTCAGTTAGATGAAGACCAGTTAGGTTAGAGGCCTATCGAATTTTCAGATCTCGTAAATCAGGTCAGATAGACTCGATTTATAGTCACTTAGACGAAGATCTGAAACCATTTATTCGATTCGATTTACAGTCAGTTACAACTTTAACACTCCAGTTCGGTCATGTTTGTAATGTCATGAAAATATGAATTATATTAATGGTGTTGCTAAGTAAACATGTCAATGTCATCATAGTGGCTATGGTGTAGTATATAACGTCATCACGTGTCATAGGTTTGTATTCCCTTCTCCTTTGTGATTTGGGTAAATAAGATTTAGCAGAAATATCTAGAGAAGCAGAGCAAAGATATTAAAGTATATAATATCTTTGAAGCAGAGAGAAGATAATCACGATGTTTTCAAGAGAGGTTCAATGCTCTTTTTATGCCCGTTTCCTATATAAAGTTTATTTTGAAAATAAAGAAACGGCTTGAAAGATGATAATTATTATAGTGACTGGGATTGAACAAGGAATGCTGAGGTGGTTTGGTCACATTGAGCGGATGAATGAAAGTCGTTTAAAGGCTGATTCACGTTACACCGTGGCGGGTCCGGGCCGGACCCCGTAAACAATACCTTTCGAGATTTCAACGCCGTGTCAAGCATGAATGACTTCATACCAAAAGTATACTATAGATGTTTGACCGTGCCCCGTACGGGGCCGGCCCGGACCCGGCACGGTGTAATGTATTTATGGGTGTTGTGAATGGGCGTGTCGGTAGAGGACGACCTAAGCGTACCTACATCGATCAGATCGCCGATGTGTTGTAGAAAAGCCAGATAAAGAGTACCCGAAACCGACGAGCATGACGTCTTTTGATGGATGTGGAAGAAGCACGAGAGATCTGCCAGTTTCGAGCAAGTGGCAGTCTATAATCTCTGTCTACCCCAATAGGAAATATGAGTGAGCAACGTCCCGCGGTTTCACCCGCGTCAGTCCCGTTTCCATTGAAAAATTATAGCCCATGTTACTCCTAGAAAAGTAAGCTTTCCATTGCTAAAATAAATAAGTAGGACTAGCGACTTTCCACGGGTGCAATGCTGATACTACAACCTTTCTCTTGAATCTAATCTAATCTATTAAAAAAACCGCATCAAAATCCATTGCGTCATTTTAAAAATCTAAGCATAAATAGGGACAGACAGCGGGAAGCGACTTTGTTTTATACTAACGTAGTGATCAAAGACGTTTAAAGAAAAAGTTTCTCTCTCCTATAGACTGCTAATGTTCTAAAAACACTATGGAAACCACTTCAACCAAAAATCGGGGCGCGGGGGGCGAAGTATGAGACGACGTACTAAATGTCAATCAATTTACCAATAGTATTTAAAGGACATTTTGCGCTCGGCCAATCAGAAAGCTCACGTATTATTCTACTTTTGAATTTGCTCCAATAGTGACGGACTAGTGAAGTAATCATATACCACACAATCGATATCGATAAATGCTGCAATCTGTACTATAATTTCATTTGATTTGAAAAATTTACAAATTTGAATTATTAATATAAATTATCTCATTATTTTACTTCCTTCTTTACTATAATATAAATGCAAAAGTAACTCTGTCTGTCTGTCTGTTACATTTTTACGGTTACGCCGATGAACCGATGTCCATGAAAGGTAGGGATATAGGCTGCACCTTGAGGAAGGATATAAGCTAATTTTCATTCTGCAAAGCGGATGAAGTTGTGAGCAAAAGCTAGTATCTCAAGAAGCTTTTTAGACTGCAGGTAAATGTTATTCTATTTCTAAATGAATAGGTAGTTCTATAGTAATTCGATTTTAGAACACTAAATTACAAAAAAAAACCATTTAAAATTTTTATATTTTGTCATTTATTTACACACCTAACTCTAACGTTGTGTAACGTTAAACTATAATAATACGTATGGAGGAGCGGATGCTCCTCCATCATGAAAAGGTAAGATCTTCCGCCAGGCGAGGTGATCTTGCCTGGGGACCGTGGTCCGACGGTTGACGTTCGACAGTTGTATTTATACAAACTCATTAGAAAACTTCGATAGCGCATTTTAGAACTCGGCCGTCTACTTTTTTGAGGTTGGGATCTCTTGGAAATCTGAAAATCATTTCGAAAAAATATTGCAAATTTTATCGACATAAAATTGATCTATCGATATTGTATATTTTTTGTCAAGCACTAAGGAAATTTTAATGGATAAAAATACAAATATTTAAATTTATTTTTTGTGGTGTAGTTTAAACAGAAAAATACTAACTGGTGATAGGTAACGCCTGTATTAGTTTTCCGCGAATTTACTGTGGAGTTTCCGCACCACACAACCACGCAAGCGGGCATATTTTTGTTAAAACCGAGAGCTTGTTTCGATCTGACTTCCAATATGGCATTGTGTTGTCAAACCAGCGGTCACGTATAAATACGGTCTGTCAACCGGATGTTGGCGAGGATTCACTAGGGCGAGATTTCCTACATTGGCACTCTATAGGAAAGAGAATGATTTTCTTCCAACCTCTTTGGTAGTGATAGCGGGGGCCTATTTGAGGAATTTATTCCCGTTACCGCGAAAATTTCAAAAATCCCATCATAGCATTTTTCTATGACGTATAAGATACGAGGGGTGGCTGATAAGTTATCTACTTTGTTAAAGAAAAATTCTAAAATAGAACTGTCCTCAATATTTTCACATTCTTTGTTTATTCCTTTTTTTTAAATCGTAACATAATTTTTTTTTAGTGCTTTAATTTTTTTTGGCGCGTCTTTGTGTTCATGTTGGAAGAAAATTGAAAAATGATCAAAATTGAACATCGCGCGGTGATTAAGTTCCTCAGTTGGGAAGGAAATACACCTACTCCGGTTCGTGAGCGCATGTTAAAGGTGTTCTGAGATTCATGTCCTTCAGAATTCGTGATAAAGTTTTGGTTGAAGTAGTCTAAACATGGCCGTGAGAGCTTAAAAGACGATCCCTGTAGCGGGCTCCCGATTTCTGCAGTTACTGCAGATAAAGTCGGAAATGTGAAGGAACTAATCATGGCTGAGCGGCGAATCATGCAGTGGGAGATAGCTCGAGATGTTGGGCATCAGTAAAGAACGAGTTCAAAATAATTTATGAACATTTGGGGATGTCCAAGGTGAGCGCGCGCTGGGTGCCTAGAATGTTGATTCCGTTTAATAAGCAAAGGCGTTAGCAATGTTGTAAAGCATTTTCAGACTTAGTGGAGGACAAGGAAGAAGTAATGCTATCGCAAATAGTGATCTGTGGTGACACTTGGATTCGCCAGTGGGATCCCCAAAGTAAGCAAGAGTCAATGCGATGAAAATTCAAAGGGGAAAAGCCACCAAGAAAATTCAAGGTCCGGCCGTCAGCAGGCAAACTAATGACAACCATATTTTGGGATGTCGTAGGAGTTTTAATGGTAGATTACCTACCCATAAATACTACAATGAATAATGAATACTATGCAAGATTAATTTACCAGCTTCGTAAAGAAATAAAAGAAAAAAGAAGAGGCAAACTCCGTAAAGGAGTTTTAATATTGCAAGACAATGCGCCTGTACACACGGCCTTTACGTCACGGTCTTCTCTACAGAAACACGGGTTTGCAGAGATCAACCACCCACCCTATAGTCCAGATTTAGTCCCCTGTGACTATTACCTATTCAAAAATTTTAAGAAAAATTTGAGAGGTCGCAGATTTTCAACGGATGAAGAGATGAAGGACGCTGTGAACGACCATTTTGACGACCACGACAAAAAAAATTTTTAAATCGTATGATGTCACTAATTGGCAAATGTCACAAATGTATTTCAGTTGCAGAGGACTACATAGAAAAATAAAAAATAAATCACCCATCTATGTCTTTTCTTTCGTATTTAGGAAGATTACTTATCAGCCACCCCTCGTATCTACATACCATATTGATCGTTTCGGAAAAGTACGTACCTATTTCTCTTTTTAACCAGCTTTTGTATTTTCCCATAGGAATGAGATATTTTTCAGGAAAAAAAAGTACTGTAGATGTTGATCCAGGTAGTCGGTTATCTCCATACCAAATTTCATCAAAATTCGTCCAGTATTTTTTGCGTGATGCGTGCACAGACTGACAGATAGACATAAAAATTTTAAAAATGTGATTTGGTATCTAATCGATAACTATCTACACTACCGCTAAAATTTTCAAAAAATATTTGATGTAACTACCTACAGACACGGTCCTGTTAGAGTTTTATAATACGAGTATGTATAGATAGCGGGTGACCAGTGGGTTTGCCCCCGCGGCTCCAGTTTATTCCCGGTCCCGCTGGAATTTCCAAAAAACCCTTCACAGCGGTTTCCTACGACATACATGACACCTACATACCATAGCTAAAAAGTTTCTTAGGTGTACCTAATCGCTTTAAACCGATACGTTGAGAACCTATAGGTAACTACCTACAGAAGTATCATCTACATGTTATAAAAGGTCGGCCAAGTGCGAGTCGGACTCGCGCACGGAGGGTTCCGTACCATCTATCTATATATATAAAGAGAGAAGTCCTGACTCACTGACTCATCAACGCCCAGCCTAAACCCTTAGACCTAGAAAGCTGTTTTTTTACAGCTATTGTTTTTAAGACGTAAGCTAGCACTAAGAAGTTATACATATTGAGGGTTTGTTACTGCGGTTCACAAACTCACTATAAACTCTCCTGCTAACTCGCAACTCCTCGAAAGGCGAGTATATAGAATTCCACGTCCAATTACTCGGACAACGTTTGCCAAACGCCACCCCCCATTTCTCTTCCCACATATATACAACACGGTGTGCCTCCGTCTGGGAGTAGTTAAACTGTTAAGAAGTTCTGAGGCTGAAAGAGAGGTAAAATCCTGGCTTCTAGGTCTTAATTACATTGAAACAGAAGACATCCTAACTGGAGTAACATAACCTTTCAATTACACACACACTCACACAAACACACCCTTACAGTAACACACCCTTACATATTACACAAATCATACAGATTCATTTATTCCCATATTAAATTCAACCTCGTTTATTTTTGTATTTAGTTAACTAGCTTTAAAATGTTGATCATTGTTTAAGTCCCCGATAATATTAGTAGAGCATGTTTGAATTGATCCGTGTGCCTGATTATGTAATTGGACAGGATAAACAAAGATTGGCCTCTGCGATACAGGCTCAGTGCCTAGTGCAGAGGTCGCTGACTATCCCTTTGCTCTTACCCTGCAACACTATTGCTTTTGTACATTGTTTCTGCTGTATTTTGTTGGCAAATAAATGAATTATTATTATTATTATTATTATTATTAAGAAAGGATTTTTCGAAATTCAACCCTTAAGGGGGTGAAAAGGGGGTTGAACGTTTGTATGGAAAACCTTCATTTTGGGTGTATCAATTAGAAACTTTGTAAAAATACTCTATAAAACAAACAACAACAAACAACAAGAAACGTATTTCTTAATTTTTCAAAAAACACCCCATATGGGGGTGAAAGAGGGGGATGGAGTTTGAATGGAGACGTGTTGTTTTTTACGTCTATCAAGTTGAAACTTGGCACAAATACTCTTAAAAATAAATGATGAGAAACGTGTTTATGGATTTTTCGAAAATCAATGTAGGGGTTGAAGTTGGTATGGAGAAGTGTGGTTTTTGGCGTGTATCAACTTGAAACTTGGCATAAATAATTATTCTTCAAAAGTCTCCATACAAACTCCACTTCTTTTTTTGAGAATTCACTATGGGTTCCTTGAGGAAATTTAGTTGTTATTATAAGCAAATGCATAGCCTTTGGTATCAAGAACTAATTCAAAAATCATGAACCAGAGCGTGTCCTAGGCTTTACAATACCTAACAGAATAATCGCAATTCCTGAAATTCGTTTTTTCAGTATCGACTACTTAATTGATTTCAGCTATTTTTAATATGTGTAAAGTTTTTCCGAAAAATGAATTAGCATAACTGAATTTAGGGCTACCTATGGATACCGTAATGTTATCGCTCTTTATTTAAGAAATTTGAGTACGAATGCATAACAATTTTTTATATTAGTATACTAATTGGGTTGTATGAGGAATTGCGCTTATTCTGTGACGCGTTGTATATAGGGTGTTTTTAATAACAAAAATGTAAATAGCAATTATAGTCCAGTGGCTAAAGAGCCCGCTTCTCATTCGTGAGGCTCGGGTTTCAATCCTGGCGTGTACAGTCAAGTTTTAGTAAGGATCCCTAATTATTTTTCGTCATAAATATAGCCTATGTTACTTAGGGATAATGTAGCATTCTAATGGTAAAAGAATTTTTGAAATCGGTCCAGTATTGTTTGAGTTTATTCGTTATTAACATACAAAAATACAAATCTATCTCCTTTAAACTTAATATTATTGTACATAAATAGATAGTGTAGATTATCATTCTTGATATATTTTCTTAACGCAAAGGAATAACAAATTCCACGCAGACGAAGTCCTAGTCGCGGGTATCAGCTAGTACACAATATTGCTGATTTATTTCTGTTCATGCTTGCAGATAATACGAGGACGTATTATGTTTCAGGATGGTCGAGTGTGAAAGAAATTGGAAGCGACGTATGCGCCATCCTATTCTTCGGCTTTAAACTAAGAGATGGTGCTGCTACGATGAAATACAGCTAATTATCCAGATATTAAAATATGTCAGAGACTAGGAGTTATAGATTTCTTTGGACAGAGAGGCCGGGTGTGGTTAGACTCTCTTTGGTTGAAGGCGGTTGTCATGGAATTGTGTTTTGTTCAAGAATATAAATTGATATCGAAATATTTGTATGTCTTATTCTGAACCATTCTAACATTAAATACAGGATGTCCCAGAAGTCAACGATAAGCCGGAAACCAGCAATAGGCCTAGTCATGAGGGTAATCAGAAAAATATAAAAAAAAACTATGTTCCTTTTTCAAAATGTTATGAAGGTTTAAAAAAAATCCTTAAAAACGGACATCCTGTAATGAACTTTCTTGTACCGTGACTGTAAATTTTTACTTTTTGAATATTTTTTTTCTGTAATGCTATAATGAATAGCCGTGCTACAATTTACAATAAAAAAAATTACATAACTGCCTCACTTTTAAGTAAAAAGTTAAATTTGTTTCCAAATAATTTCATCAACCAACTTAAACCAGCTGTACTGTAAAAAAAATGTATGGCTACTATTTTGGCAAGTATACTTAAAAGTTGACGCATTTAGTCTAGATACTAAAATGGTATAACACATGCTAGGTTTTGTTATAGTTGAGGCATGAAATTTTTTTTTCTCGATGAATCCGGATTCTATGCCAATCTAATTTAATGAGGTGAAATGTTGGTAAAGCAACCATAAGTCTGCAGCTGACCTGAACTAAGCCTTTTTATCTTCTTTCTTAACCCTCTTTTAAAGTAATGATACTTAAAATAAGTTTGTGTAAATTTTTTTTTATTTAATGTGGTATGACATACAACATTGTTTTAAAGCATTTTTATAACAAATGTTCAAACTGTTTTCCTTCAGCTAATATGCACGCTCTACATCTCCTTAAAAATGATCAAGCTATGTGCCGGGCGTGACGTTTGGAATTGATTTGTTCAGCGGCTTCTGAGATTCTTTGGCGCAGTTCTTCTAAATCTTGAATCGGTTTGTGGTAGACTTTTTCCTTAATTGCACCCCAGTAAAAAAAAACTTTTGGATTAAGGTCGGGTGACCGCGCTGGCCACGAAATTGGACCACCCCGACCAATCCACCTATTTGGATATTCTTGATCGAGAAACTCTCTGACTAGACTAGATACCACATGCTGCCGTAAATATTTAGCGGCACTTCTTCTAATAAATCGGGTAGTTGATTTTGTAGGAATTCTAAATAAACATGTCCATTTATGGTCTCTGGCAGCTCAATCGGACCAATAACTGTACCGTTTAAAATGCCTGTCCACATGTTTACTTTAAAACGGTACTGTGAATGATCTTCACGCATTAGGTGAGGATTTTCCACGTGCCATTCGTGTAAATTGTGTAGGTTCATGGAACCGTCCTTTTTAAACGTTGCTTCGTCGGACCATAGAATCGATTCAAAATCTGGGGATCTTCAGTGTGTTTTTGCAAAATCGTTTGACAAAATCGCACTCTCTCTGGGTAGTCTCGGGGAAGCAAAGATTGTACTCGTTGTACATGGAATAGATGCAGACACACAACAACACAGTACAAGAAAATTCATTACAAGGTGTCAGTTTTTTAGGATTTTTTTAAGAGCCCTATCACAAAACTACGCTCCTCAAGATTAGGCATTTGAACGCGACGGCCCGCTCGCTCGGGGTCACGAGTTCACGGCACTACTCTGCCGTAGCGGCAGCAAGCAATTTATTCGCTTTGATACTTTTTTATTTTTTTATTGTATTGTGTTCAACTTTTTTAGCGGCGTATGTTAAGAAAGTTTAAAACAATAAAATTTACAACTCTTTAGAGATTACAGTTTATATAATATGTTTTTAGATATAAGTACGTAGATTTTGTTTAAACTGAGAGAGAGCAGACCTTGAAATAAAACGTCTGTCTGTTCTCTTTCTCACAAAAAATGTCTTATAAAGTGTCTTTTATTTACCTATACATATGTATAATAAAACTCTAACGGGACCGTGTCTGCGCATAAAATATTTTTAGAAAATTTTAATGGTAGTTATCGATAGGTATAGATAATTGTTTTTTGTTACTTTTTCTATTTTTTAATTTTATTGTTTTAAAATTTCTTAACATGTGCCTCTCACTTGATAAAAATATCCTTAGCATATATTCAATTCAATTCGTTTATTTATTATTTATTTAAAGTTTATTTATAGACAGACGGACAGACAGACAGACAAAAATTTAAAAAATTGCTGTTTGGTATCTACATCGACAACTACACACACCGGCACAATTAGCGGAACAGAAAAAAAAAGGAGAAAAGAGAGGGAATTTAGAACAATGAATGTAATTTTTAAACAATATATTATTTAAAATGAAACAACAATTAAATTAACATGTTTTGACATTCATTTGTAACACCATACTTAAAATTTTATAAAAATAAAAATTAAATTAAACAAAATGCATTTTTCTTCGATTTTTAATTATAGAGAAACAGCAGAAAATTCAAGATTTTCCAAAGTTTAACAACAATTTCAATGACTGTTCAATATCGAGTGTTTCCTCCTCGTGCTCTGATGAGGGTTTCCATCCGTCTGGGCATGCTGCGGATGATGTTATCAATGGTTTCTTGGGGCAACCTCTGCCATTCTTCAAGTAATGCGTTTCGCAACTCGTTGAGATTATTGGGAGGGGGCATTCTTGACTTTACACTCCTCTTTAGCAAGTCCCAGACGTGTTCTATAGGGTTCATATCGGGGGACCGTGCTGGCCACTCCATCACCGTTATACCAACATGGTTTAGGTATGTCTGTACTGTGCGAGCACTGTGAGCCCGAGCATTATCCTGCATTAGAATGAAGTTGTTACCAATAAAGGGGGCAAATGGCACAACATGTTCTTCTAAAATCTCCCTGATATACCGATCAGCATTCAGATTCCCGCCATCGACCACTACTAACTCCGTACGAGCTCCTAAACATATTCCTCCCCAGACCATAATTGAACCGCCGCCATATGCAACTGTATTTTCAAAATTAGACTGGATATACCGTTCTCCTTTGCGTCTCCATACTCGCTGCCTTCCATCAATTTGATTTAACATAACTCTGCATTCATCAGTAAAAAGAACCTGTCCCCAGTCGTCGAAGTCCCAATCACGATGTTCACGACCAAAGTGTAGACGGTTTGTGCGATGATGTCTCTCAAGTTTTGGGGCTTTGGCGGGCACATACGAGCCTATACCCACTTCTTCGAATCTTCTACGAACTGTCCGCTCACTCATCCTTACTGCTCGTACCTCTTCCAGTAAATTTCGAGCCTGCACCGCCGTTAGTCTCGTGTTCCGTCGGACTTGAAGTTGGAGAAAACGGTCATCCCTCCTTGAAGTACACCTTTTCCGGCCTTGTCCTCTCCTTCTCACTAGAGCATTCGTCAATCTGTATCGTTGGATGCTACGATAAATCGTTGATAACGATCGACGAAGGCTTCTGGCAATCGATCTGTAGGTTTGACCATTTCTCCTCATTTGATCTGCCCTAATGATTTCTGATGGCGTTAAATCAGGCATAATTAGATGCTCGTAAATTATCAATATGCGAAAAAACTCAAAAGCCTCAAAAACTGCAATTCAAAGCTTTTCAAATGGAATTCACGAACCTTCTAAAAACGGACAAGCGGTGGAAAAAATGAATCAATGAAAATTAAAACAAAAGAATGAAAAAAAAGGGCAGTCGCTTAGTATTCCATTTTTAAATTAAAACCCAAATTTAAAAAAAGCTTGTTTAGCCGGCCAGTAACACGCAAAAATGCGTAAATACTCCCTTTTTTTTCTGTTCCGCTAATTGTGCCGGTGTGTGTATATACACTACCGCTAAAATTTTCAAAAAATATTTCATGTACAGACACGGCCCCGTTAGAGTTTTATTATATGTATAGATAGATATATTTAGATATAGGTAGTTTTTGCATAAACTAAGCAGGTTTTTAGAAAATACATTTTTTAAATTACTACCCCTAATTACTCTTCCATCATCAGCACCCATCTCCGAGAACCTCCGATAGTACCGATACTACCGGACCGACTTAAAAATTCTTTTACCAATGGAAAGTTTACTTTTCTGGGAGTAACATGGGCTATAATTTTTCCACTGGAACAGGCCTAAAGCACGAAACTGATTTTAAAAATTTTGTGCATGCCTCACGCAAAAACTACTAGACGGCTTTTGATAAAATTTGGTATGGAGATAACTGAGTACCCGTGTCAACATCTAGGGTACTTTTTATTCCAGGAAAATGTATGTCGTGTAATAAAACAGATACCTACTTATCACGTTTTTGCTATTTATTTATACGATAGGTATAAAATTAATAATATAAAAATAATAAAAAATACACTTGAAAAAATTAAAAAACTAAGCTCCTTAGGGGCATTGATCTGGATTTTCGAGAGTCGATTATTTCTGGAAGCATACATTCTTCGTAAAATCGTGTCAGCTTTGGTAACATTCGGGTTTCCCAAAATTTATCGTCTCTGTGCACCCTCACTAATTTCATTTCATAATCTGGGCCAGTCCACACCGCAAATAAGCAGATATTCCTATCTGCAATTTGCAATTGACCTTGGACTTGGTAATACCAATCGTGATTTTCATTCATAGCAAGCTCGCCAGACGGGTTTTTTTTGAAGCATTTAATTTTTTTTTTTGCTATAGCTTCGTCTGGGTCCATACCAAATGCTGAAGAGGGACATTTAATCTCAACTAATCCTTCTTCATAAATACCATCGGGAGAAGCTCCCAGAAAACAGTGACGATCATCAATGAAGAGCCCACATCGTTCGATTTTAATATTTTCTTGCACTCCCAGCTGTTCTAAGGCCTTCGTTTCATTTTCTGTGCCATGTCTAATGGAATGTATGTGACTTAAATTATAGCTATACAGAATAGCTTTCACCAATGGAGCGGAGTTTTGATTTTTTCGTCTCTTGCATATTTTTGAAAACTTTGATGCCGTCAAAATACATCTTCGGAGTTCAACCCATAATGTGCTTTCTGCTTGCAAAATAGTATTGCGCTCGATTTCAAAACGGTTTGACGCCTGTTGTTTTAGGTTTTCTAAAAATAACTTCTTAGCATTATCAAAATCAGTTTGGTTCATATCTGGACGCTGACATTTATCGCCATAGTGTCCATCAGTTTTACCGAAATTTAGTTTTGTTTTACAGCGCTTCGCACGTGAAGTGTAATATGTACTTTGGGCTTTTCGTTTGCGTTCGAGGTCCTTTATTGAATTTCCTGGGCTTTTACCCCAAAGCTTTTTGTACAAGGTGTATTGAGGTTTGCCGCTATTAAAAGCTACTACTGCTGCATAGCAGCGTGCTTTATATGAATTTTTTAAAGAATAATTTATGCGCTTACCACCTACTGCTTTAGCTACGACATTGTTAAATTGTTCGGCACGATTGCTGGTAAAATTTTGTAGAAGGCTCCTGGAATGAAATGCCAACTGAGAGGCGTTCTTTTGTAATTTAAGAATTAGAGTTGCTACTATAGGCACTAGATTTTGTTCGGCCTTCCGTTTGGGTGTGCAGTAATAATCTTCGCAGTCCGCGTGGTCACCAAAAACATGACGTGTACTATTTAAAATGTCCTTCTGCAAATTTACAATCTTGGTTTCTGTAGAAACATTTTGTTCATTTCTGAACTTGCTCGCTGAACGGATGGCAGTACGTAGCCTAGTCAGCCTATCTGCAGTTAAAAGTTTTCGTTCGCTAAGGGGGATGGTCGTATCTTTTTGTAGCTGCATATTTTTACCGTTGTAGTTGCGTAACAAATGATTGGTGCACTCTATTTTTTGTATACATACATCTGGATACGGCCTGCTTTCTAGAATGTTTTTGTAAGTGCTCGAGTCGCCGTCTGCTATTAGGACATTGTATATGAGATTTCTTTTTTCAATCGAGCACTTAAAACCTTCCACAAGAATTGCTTGCTCCATGCTTGTCGACGATCCAGAATGATTTTTAGTGCATTCATGAGTCCGAGGTAACATGTCTTTAGAATAGGCGCGAGCGCAAATTACGCAATATTTGATACGGATTCCAACGTGAAGGACCTTTCCAGTGTGTTCTCCAATAATTGCAGCACATCCAGATAACGCTGAATAATTATTTTTATAAGATCGTTTGCTCCAACATGCATCAGCTTCAACAGGTATCATTGGTATTCCAGCACTATTGACGTCACTGCGAGATATTGCAGCCTCGCTTTCTTCTTTGGCTGCATCTTGCATTGACTCTTCAGCGGTGATCCGCCAAATTTCAGCAACATCATCATGTGTAGTACTATAAAGACGAAATGGAATAGATGGTAAATCCATAGAAGCGTTGAGTTCATTGATATTTGATAATCCAATTCCTGTTAGAATGGCTCCAGATACCGCCCCAGCATTGACATCTAGTTTCAGATCAGTTTCGTTACATGTTTTTAATTTAAAACTAGAACCGCACATTTGACATTTAAAATGAAATGTTGATATGAGTCCATTTTGTTTTTCTGTGATTAATTTTAAATTCCTTAATTTGCAGTCGAAATTTTCACCATGTTTCTCGATATCCAACAATTGCTCAAAAGAATAATTGAAATCTATTATCCTCCGTCCCTGAACTATGTAGTCTGCTTCCTGAAATAAGAACAAGAAACGTTTTGATAGTAATCTACACTTCGACACTAATATTATAACAACTGGACCGATTTCAAAAATTGGTGTTTTGTTTGTTATCTATCGGGTGATTTTTTAAGAGTTGTTTTTTTAAATCTAATAAAACACTCAATTTGCATCATATATATATATTCAAAATTTTTATTGGAATTGATAAATTGGCCTTTGCCATTTTCATTTTCAATTTTTTCTGTGAACAATTTTAAATTCCTTAATTTGCAGTCAATTTTTTTACCATTAGAATGATACTTATCAATTCGATTCAATTCGTTTATCTATACATATAATAAAACTCTAACGGGGCCGTGTAATAATTTAAACATGAAATATTCTTTGAAAATTTTACCGGTTGTCTATATAGTTATCGATATAGATAACAAACAAAACACCAATTTTTTAAATTTTTGTCTGTCTGTCTGTACACGCATCACTCAAAAACTACTAGACGGATTTTGATGAAATTTGGTGTGGTGATAGCTGAGTAACTGTATCAATATCTAGAGTACTTTTTGCGGCGGGAAAATGTTTCATTCCCACGGGAAAATATTAAAACTGGGTAAAAAGAGAAATGCGTACTACTCCGAAATCCGAATCGATAATACCTAAAAGAAACCTGAAATATGGTATGTAGGTTTCCCATGTCATAAGCAACCGTTACGAAGGATTTTTGGGAGTTCCTGAAAGAAACGAGAATAAACGCGATCCGCGCGGACAACGCCGCTGGGCACCCGATAGAATAATTCATAATAAAAATTACATGTCAGGTTATAATAATCTATACATGTAATAAAACTCTAACGGGACCGTGTCTGTACATAAAATACATACCATATTTTTAACTATTGTAGTTATGTCACTATAACTAAGGTTTTACATTTTAAAAGTTGATAGAAATGCCGACCAAAATGTGACCATCATATCCATACCATGATATTAATCCTTATCCAAATAAATCATTTTATATTCAAAACTGTTTCAATACCTGTAGAATTATTTTGAATTATTGAAATCGGACTAACTATCCATTCAAAAGATATTACGAATTTAAAAATCCTTATAAAAGAGAATTTGTTTGTTAGGCACGCTTTCACGTCTAAGCCACTAAACCAATTTTAAAAATTATTTTATCAATGGAAAGTTACATAATCAGTCGGTAACATACGCTATATTTTATCCACGTTCCCAGGGGCACGGGAACTATTCGGGTGAAACCGCGAGGCGCAGCTAGTTCTAACATAAAATAAATAATATGCCAAGGTCCTTTCTTACAGTAGTGTTCTCGGTCTCCTTTTCTATTGTCATCGTTATATCTACATCGTCAAGTTCTGGCATCGATGGTTTGTCTATTACAATTGAATCATCTGTTGATGTCGAAGTAATTTCACTGGTAGGTATCTAAAATAAGTAGCAACTTGTTACACAAAAACATCAAAATAAATAAATGGTTGTCAAGTAATAATATTCGACGTACAAAGTTAGTCACGATATCCTCTAAGTTGGTGTTTTCATTATTAATATTTACTTGAGGCGAAAATTTATTTACGGCGCTCTTCTTTCTGAAAATTTTACCATAAATTAAATTACCAATAGCCAACAATTTAAAAAACTCATGTCATGAAAAATGTAATATTATCACTATACTGAAGACAGCTTCACCTGGCTTCATTTGCTTTTCTTAGTGTAGATGGATATGTTTTCTTTCTAACACAGCTGTAGCCTTTTCGTTTTCGACCCATGCTAAAAATTAATAAAAAATATGTGCCAATCACTGTCCTAAGATTTACATTTTAGGGAAGTGATCGGCACCTTTCGACGGACTTACTATAAGTCGGGGATGGGTCGGGTTTCTAAGAATTTTATGTAGTCATCAGTTCAGCCGAAAGATGTCCACGACTGGACATAGGCCCCCCAAAAGGTCTCCACTTACTGGCCCTGGCAAGCACTGGTGGGTCTAAACGATACCACCTAGCTAAGAACCATCGCCTTTCAATAACAAACCTTTTAAAGAAAACCGCGTCGAAATCGGTCAAGCCGTTTTGGAGATAAATGGGAATATTCATTTTGTACACACAAACAAACAAACAAACAACCACCCATCACCCTAAACGCATATACACAGAGTTCAACTATCACAAGTTACAATAAAATACTTACATGATTAAAACTTGTTATAGGCAGTCGCACTATAATTACGTCGAAACTCGCGATCTTTCGGCGGGAATAATTTCGTCACAGGTCCAACGTCGACGAGCGCTCGCGCAGTACTAAGCTCGCCCGGCCAAAACTTTTCTTTATGTAGCAATTTTGCAGTTTGAATTATTTTTCTTTTCAGGTCATTAATGAATTGTTTTTTAAAACTTGTATGATGTTTGAATTCCTTATGAACTAAAGTATCTTTTGATATAAAAATCATGTCATATTGATAGTATAGTAAGGAGAAATTTACGGTTATTTCCAAGCGTTTTTGGCAATTTCACGGTCTCGAATATGATTTAATTTCTAGATATTCAATACGTATTTAAAAAATTTGAAGTAGCTATCAACTTAATCACTATATAAGCAATAATTATTATATATTTTTCATCTCATTTGTTTACTCGTTTAGTTCAATCCACGAACACAAAAAAGTGCCGTCGCGCGTTTTTCAAAAAACTTGTTTCGGATTTTTTACTTTTATATAGTTAACTAAGATAAAATCGAATAAAGTAGGGTAGCCATTCCCTATAATAATATATTTTCTCTACCATCCCGAAAGTAAAAGTTGTTCAAGTTTTCTAGTTTCTCAGATCCAGGAAGCCAAAGTTGGCCTTTAAACGCAAAAATCACGCTTGAAATGTAATAGGGCTCTTAAACCTTCATAACATTTTGAAAAAAGAACATAGTTTTTTTTAATATTTTTCTGATTACCCTTATGACTAGGCCTATAGCTGGTTTCCGGCTTATCGTTGACTTCTGGGACACCCTGTATAATTTTTATTTGCTAGTCACCTAAATATTATTAAATTCATTAATGTGATTAATAAATATGACTGTTTAGTACGACGTAATATCACCACCAGTTCCTTGGCCGTCGTTATAACCGGATTCTACTATGTATACAGTGTGAGTCTCCATAAAGTGCACAAATGAAAATGGGTGAAACTGGACACATTTTTATCGACGGAAAAAATGTTAAAAAAAATCTGAGATTTTATTTTTTTATATTTTATAGATATTTTTTTCTTCTGATTACTTACTGTTGACTTTATGTAAAGAAAACGTTATAACTTTGAAACTATGAAGTATATCGTGATAAAATAAAAACAGTAATGATGTCAAATAACAGAAGATACTAATAAAATAAAATAAAACCCAAAAAACGGTACTAAGAAATAATAAAATGGGACAATCTAGAACGAAGCGTTGAATGGTGCGCCTGGAATGACTTAGTTCAAACACTCATAGTAAAAATTTTTATATGGATAAAGATACGGGGTTTTTGTTTTTTGAAAGGTAATACAATGGAGAATAACATAAAGTAACAAAAACTACCTTTAATATAGGCATTATTTAGAGAAATCTGATAATTAATTAAAAAAACACGAATAAAAATACAGATTTTCCTCAAAAAGTCCCTTTTTATTATTTCTTGGCACCATTTTTTGGGTATTTTTTTATTTTATTAGTATCTTCTGTTATTTTACATCATAACTTTTTATTTTAACACGATACCTATACTTTTTAGTTTAATAGTTATAATGTTTTATTTACATAAAGACAACAGTACGTAATCAAAAGAAAAAATATTGATAAAAAATAAATAAAAAATCTCAGATTTTTTTTATCATTTTTTCCGTCAATAAAAATGTATCTAGTTTCACCCATTTTCATATCGACAGTGGAAAAGCAAAATTGCTTAACCGCCACTTTGGTAACTTTACAAAAACGAGGGTCAAACTTTTTTTTTTCACAAAAAAAATCATATCTCATTTTATATGAGGAATAATGTCATGAAAATTAAAATATATTTATAAAAAATGGTTTTCTAAGTATCCATCTGTTATAAAGTTAATTATTGCCTTTATTTTACGAATTAGGTGTCGCTTAAGCCAAACTCATTCCAACCGTTAAACATTTCTAGTCATGCAAAAATCACTTAATGACTAAGAAGTCATAAAAACATAGGAAAGGGTAATGAGTAACAGACAATATTGCTGGCATACATAATATTCTAAAATGACTAATAAACTATAGTAAAAAAAGAAACGGTTAATTTGTTTTGCTAACGATGAATATTAGTTAAAATGAAAACCAGGAAAAGCTCATAAAAAAGTGATGTGTTTGTTATTTGTTCAAGAAAAAATACTTAAAAGACAAATTGATGTTTACTTTTTACAATCAAATAGCTTTCAATACAAAAGTGATATGGTTATGTTTCAGAAAAAAATACTAAATTGGTTACTTTTTTTTGTAAAATGTAAAACTTAATGCTGATAAATTTAATATTCTCTAAAGATAAATTCAATAATAACTATAAAAAAATCACAAACATCTTATCATCATCATCAACCAGTAACAGCCCACTGCTGAGCTAAGGGTCTTTCCTCACACATGAGGAAGTATGTGCCACAATCTCCCACGCGTGCCCACCGCGGATTGGGAGATGGTGTTAGGCTAGTGGCCACCTAACTGTCAGAATTTTTCTAGCTACCCAAGGGTATCTGACATGGCCTAACGACTTCCATTCTATATGCGTAAACACAACGAAAACCGCGATCAACGGTTTAACGTGCCTTCTGAAACACAATTTCAAATAAAAATTAAATAAGATTATCATAAAAAGTAAACATTTCTAATCCAGTTCTTCATCATCAATATCACTTTCTTGTACATTGGCATCATTTGGCAAGTCTATGAATTCGCTACGACATATCTCAGAGATAGTTTTGATCGTAGGTATACCCACATAACTTCAGCAAATCAGAATATTTCTTTATCATCGCATCCTATAACCTTCGAAGTCTTTATGAGTCAAAGTCTCGACTTCATAGGGCTTAGGTGATTAGGTGATCTGGCAAGGCTAAAAACGTGATCTTTCTTTAGATATGTTAATATTTTTCGATTTTTTTCTTTTGTCTTCTTCTCAGGCAACTGGAGGGGTTCCCTTTTTTTTTTTTAATTTTTTTTCTGTAAAAGTAGTGCTTCCATTTGTTTTGTTTGTCATTTTCTAATAAGATTTCATTTTCTTTGGTTGTTTCTTCTTATACGTTTTCTTTTACCTGTCAAAACATTTGTCTCTGAATCTGTTTGAGAATCGTCCCAGGAACTAGAAATCCAAATAAAACACTCTTCATTAGATAAAACGTGTATGCACTGATATTTTAATTCCTTATTTACCTCCCTTTTTGATCTTTTCCCTGTTTCTATTTTCTCTTTATCTTGTTCAAAATCTAATTTTATTAAAATTTGATTTACCTCAAAGCCTTCAGGATTTTCTATTTTAATATTATCACTGTCGTCTCTTATTTCTTGCATGTTTGTTTGCAATGTTTTCAAGGTTTTCAGTGCGGAGACACTCATCGACAGATGGGTATGGATTCATTGCTGAAATATCTTCAAGTTCTGCAAAGTGAAGACTCTCATCGATTGGTAAGTCTGGATCCATTGCTGAAGTGTTCTCCAGACCTACACTGATTAGGATCTCATCAACAGGCGGGCCTGTATCCGTTGCTGAATTGTCCTTGAAGTCTAAAGCGCGGAGACTTTCATCGATTGTAGCTGGTAGGTGACGGGTCTTTGAATTGTGTAGGGCGAAGTTTCTCATAGATAAGTGGGTCTATCGATGTGTCCTTGAGGTGTTCAGGGCTGTCGTTACCAACAGCGGTCGAGTTCATTGCTGAAGTGTCCGCAAGTTCTGCAGAGTGAAGACTATCATCGAAAATTGGGTCTGTGTCTATTCGTGACGTGTCTTTAAGGTATTTTTAGATGGGTCTAGCTAGGTCAATTACTAAAATTTCCTTGAAGTACGAAGCGAGGTTCTCTTATATACCTACATGTGGGTCCAAGTCTATAGGTGACGTGTCTTTGAGTTGTGCAGGGCGATATTTCTCATAGACAGGTGGCTCTAAGTCTATCGACGTGTCCTGGTGGTCTACAAGGCTGAGGCTCACATCTACAGGTGCGTTTGAGTCTATTGGCCCTAATCTATTGTTCAATTCGAAATTAGACTGAATGGCATATTTATTTAATCATACAAATTAAGCATTACATTTTCGCTAAAAACTTTTAAACTTCCTATTTTGCTTTCCCAGATTTTGTTTTTATTACAATGAATAAAGAAAACACTAATCCATATATTGCTTACTATTCAAATGATAGGAGATTAAATGCGACTGTTTTCGCTTAAGCGCCAAAAGGTTCGGCGTGGCATTCAAGAAAAATAACTAATGTCAGTTATGACTTCATTTTAAAATAATTTAAAATCGCTTATTTATACGCCCAATTAGAAAAAGAGCAATCACAAATCGCTTATGAATTTTTAAATTGACATTCTCTGTAAACATAAATCGCTAATAGTAGATTTAACTTCAAAAGTAGGGGCGTATGCGACATTGCTCCAAAAAACACCAAAAATAATGTCGCTTCAGCGTTATGGAATCATATATTTTCATAAAAAATGAGTCGCTTAAGCGCCAATTAAGTGCTCCGATTTGCAAGAGATCTAAACAGTTCGACGCAGAAAAAAACGCTGATTCTAATGATATAAATAACTCATTTTCGACCAGGGTGGCGGTTAAGCGATTTTGGTTTTCCACTGTCGATATGTGCACTTTATGGAGACTCACACTGTATAAAACAAAGTCAGATTATTTACACCATTTATAACTCAAGAACTGGACTGTTTGTTATGATCTTTGATTTGTTGGTATACATTGACAATATCAGGTTCCAGGGCACCCTCTAGTACAAAATTCTTTTTTTAGGTTTATCAGTAATCTACTACAAATAAAATTAGAAGTCATTTATTGTAAGCCAATATTAGGCTTATTTATGTATGTCTCTCAGAATCAGACTTTCCATGTTTAATGCTTCACTTCAAAATGTTAATGTAAATATCGATGGCATATCATCAACATATTGGTACACTTACCTATAAATTTCAACCAATTCATTGCCTTTTATTTGTTCTTTATTTTTGACTACAGTAAGTTGCTTCAAATCCTCCTTATAATAATCTTCTTGTTCCAGTCCAAACTTTTCCAAAAAGTTTGTTGCATGATCTTTATGATCATACAATATAAGGCTCAGATACATATGTACAAACACAGGATACAGAAGAGTTGATAATTCGTGCTGGAATTAGAAATCTTACATGTCTAACCAGTCAAACCTCAGTGTCTCACTAAAACACAGTACCTATAACCTGCAATATCATTTTCAAACCAAGTAATATAAAGAGTAATCATGTGTTTTGGCTGGCTGCATTTTATTTCTAGGTTATTTTTTGACATGGATAACCACCAGCATTCTGATCACTAACGATCTATAAACATGCAGCACCCCGCGGTTTCAGTCACATAGTTCCCGTTCCCGTATGAACACAGGGATAAAATACAGCCTATGTTACTCCCTGATAATGTAGCTCTGCATTTGTAAAAGAATTTAAAACATCGGTTTAGTGGTTAAGGCATGAAAGCATAACAAACGAACAAAGCTAGTTGTTCTGCACAGTGCCCTTTCCCGTGGGAATACAGGGATAAAATATAGCTTATGCTACTCAGGGATATTGTAGCATTCTGATGGTGAAAGAATTTTTGAAATCAGTCCAGTAGTTTTGAGCTTATTCGTTACAAAGAAACAAATCTTTCCTTTTTAATATTAGTGTAGATTAGGATAGGATAGTATATGTACCTTATACATATCAAGGGAATTTTCCACAAACTTTTTTAAGCTATCATAAGCAAATTCGTAGCTATAAGGATCACTTTCTGTATGGTGAGCAGTGAGGATGCTTGCGAGTTCAACTTCAGGTAAATCCAAATTTTCAAATTCCACGTCACCCAAGCTAGCTTCTTTACGAAGTATATCCTCTGTTCCCTGAATAAAATTGGCATATTAATTTGTCTGTTTATTGAAAGAAACGAAACGGGATACTTAGAACCTACCTTTAAATTATATTTCCGCAATAGTTGTAATACCGCTAAAAGCGGTGTGGATTTTTCTCCCATAATTACTGTTTAATAAACTATATATTTACTGTGAAAGAATAAAGGATAGGATAAGACTCTCTACTAGGTCTGTGATTAGGACCCAGCAGGCAGCCACTAGCCAGCAAAACAATTATTTTTAGTGCAGCAAAATACAAAATACCTAACACCTAACCAAAAAATAAAAAATATAGAGATATGTTTTAATTTATCCCATTTGAGACAGGCAAAGGGATCTAGGCCCATACAGCCTCGTCAGATACAAAATATCCAAACGATCATACAGATCAAAAACAAAAGATCATACAGATCTAAATGTGGTAAGGCATAGTCTTTTGTTTTCAAGTTCAGGGTAAGTCTTTCCGATTTTTTCCAATCAATTTATCATATTCGTTCAAATCAAATATCTATTATTATAGTAGAAGACTAGTAGTGTTGTTTATATATTAATCTTAGTTAAATGGCTCTACTTCAAGACACCAAGCACAAAAATTCAGTAGTCAGTATCTTCAACACTTTCTACATCCCTTCCATCCATCCCTTGGTTATCAACAGTGAAATGCACTAGCACTTTTGCTGGAGACTTCATTGTGACTTCTTGAGGCAATCTATAAATGTCCATCCCTCGCATTTTATCGAATTTATCATTCACTGCACACTATGACTGCACACTTTTACGGATACTTGTCACCAAGTTGGATTGGAAGAAAATCATTCTTTCCTTTAGAGTGCTACTATAATGGGCCATTTACACGAGGGCAATCCAGTAAGACAATCCACTAAGACTGTAAACAAAAAAAACTTCATATATAAAAAAATCATAAACTTCAACTTAGTATGTCTATTTCGCATCATATTGGTTCGGTGACAGTGAGGCGTTTTCGGTGACAGCTGTCACTTGAGTATTCAAACGTGTCAATAGATGGTGCTGAACTGAACTTTCTATTAGCTGTCATAAACTAGTACAGTAACAGCCATGCCACACATTAAAAAACGAGAAGTTGACATGTTGATAGTGAATAAATATGAACACTGAGAATGTTTTATTGCTACAAAGGTTAAACACAATCTATCCTATATATAGACTCGATTCTGCAGACCAGCTAAAATTCCTAATTTTAAGTTAGCCTATCTTTCTCCATAGAATACGGAAGACAAAGGACAGAAATAAACCATAGATTATACAGTAATGTCAAACATGTAAAAACCAACTAATCTGAACCTACTTATCTATCTGTCACTTTTATCCATGACCTTGTTCCATGTGTGTTTGATTAAGATGTGAATGCGTTCTTATTGTTCAATTTTGTTATTTTGACATTTGTTACACTGTAAGTAAATATGAGATCGTCAAGTTAGAAGCCTCACCATGGAATTGAGCTGTTCTGATAATGTCAAACAACTCTTCCTAAATAGTGCCAAATAGTGCCCGAAGCCAAAGATATTAAAGTAAGGATGAGTTATATTCATACTGCTTGCGTTTGAAAATTGATCCCCTACGAGTGTGCTCCAACATGTACATACTTACTTCTTAGCGTATTTATAGGATACAGCAATGACGGGGAAAGATGATACGGAACGAATAATAAAGAAAGAGAGAGCTATCTGTTAAGAGTTGCGCTTAAAATACGACTTGAAATACAATGCGACTAAATAAAATGTGGTTAATTAACTACATTTGTCGGCCTCATTTTCCGTGCTCTAGTAACATATCTACGTCTTTCTATATATAATATCTTTGGCCCGAAGCATATAAATAGTGCTATCCAAAGAGATTAAAATTTAATAATGCATAGAGGGGACAAAGCGAAGAAAATTTGAAGCCAAAAGTTATTCCAAGTGGATTAAGTCTAGTACAATTTCGACCAAATGACAGCTCGTGTTCATACTAACTGACATGACGCTTGAGCTTCAAACATGCTTCAAAGTTTTGTATGAAAATATTCCCAATGCCCCCTCTATGTCCTATTATATTTTAATCTCTTTGGTGCTATCATACTTTCGGAGATATTCAGGTCGTTCAGTGAGGCTGCTATCTTGACGTCAAGATAGCAGCCTCATCTCAGTCTGTCTCAGACACAAAAACCACAGCACTGTTCTTGAATAACTATATACCAAAAAACTCTTCTTAAATAGTGCCTTGGATTTGCAAAGTTTCAGAATTAGTGCTTCAAAGGAACCGAAGATATTAGGGTACATTGATGAGGCTTCCATTCCAACTTGACGTCAAGCTGGAAGTCACATCATCAACGAGGAAGAATTTCGAATTGAGACTAATGCCAAAAATCTCTTCCTAAATAGTGCCTCCGGAATCAAAACACAGCGGAACGATTTAACTTGTATTTTAGTCAATAAATGATGATAAACTTCCACGTACATTTTGGATTCGGTACAGATAGGAATAAACCAACTAGATCAAAATGGAGGCTCAGCTTTATAAAGAGCAACATCTCAGAATGTTTTTTTTTTTTATTATTTTTTGTAGATAGGTGTAAAAATTGTGATGATTTATCAAGTATCAGGATGCGGACTGGTTTAGTTTTTGAGATATAATTTTTTGAAGAATTATAACTTAATCATTTATCAAATATAAATAAAAAACGCAATGTCCAACCAATGTCAAACTTCAAAAAAACGTTTAAAAAAAATTTTGTACATTGATAAAAAAAAAATTAAGTTTTTTTTAAAACATCGCTTTTATTTAAGTTTTCTTTATATTGTATGTATTCTTGCTGAATATGTAGCAGGTAACTTAAAAAACTAATTAGATGTACAAGATGTTCGATACAGGAACAAGGGAAATAAAAAAAGATCTATTTTTGGGGTTTGAGCAATTAATTATTAGAAATCTAAAGTATAAAATACACACAATGCACGAGCGCGGAACCGAGAGTGTCTAAGGCAATTGAAAAGACAAGATGGCTTCTTTAACCGGTCTTAGTGAAAGGGTTACCAATTAAAATATGGAACTATCGCCCTAATTACAATGTGCTACTGAGCTAAAATAGCATAAGAATTAAGTAATGCGCACAATGCGTACAAGTGGAGCTATACGATTGGCCATTACGGTTTTATACAAATAAATATAAAAAGGTATAACACATTGATGCTCGTGCGTGCCACTAAATAATTAAATTATAAAAAAAACTACGACTATAAGGTCTGCGGCGTGAAATAGCAGACACAAGATAAAAAAATTCAAATCTTTCTCCCGAACACAAACTTTGGGTAGAACCAAGCCATTGTTTGTGGACTGGTAGGAATTTAAAGGATCCGATGGAGAGACAGTCTGGGTATGCCTTTCCCTCTCGGAAACAGGCATGTATATATTTTATGTAAGTATAATACTCAGGTAAGTATATAAAATATTATGTTTTATATGGATTTTCATTTCCGTTATTTGATTCTTTCAATCCTGTGGCACAGTTCTTTCATTGCCGTAAACGCTTGTTTTATTACCGTGCACGTATGTTTCATCGCCGTGGCACAAAATTTTTAATCTTGTATATCTTGTTACTTTTATAAGTTATATGCTACATATTCAGCAAGAATACAAACAATATAAAGAAAATTTAAATAAAAGCGATGTTTTTTAAAAAAACTTAAGGATAAAAAAAACACAGAAATGAAGATTTTTATGAGCCTGTTGAAATACACCCTCATCTGCTAGATATTAAGCAAGAATACATTATAAAAAAACTCGATTTTGTTTGAAAAACTAAAGATAAAAAATCCACGGAAATGAAGATTTTAATGGACCTGTTGACATTCATCCTAAGATAAAACAATATTGTTTAAACACGTTTAGGATGAGGCGATGAAAGAAAATTTAAATATTTTAATAAATGTGTTCCGTAACAAAACATTAACTATTAAATAAAAATAGGTTTTAGTATAAATAACCAATAGATTTTTATCAATGAACAAAATTTTTTTAAAACTCCTTTTTGAAGTTTAACTTTGGAAATTGCGTTTTCTTTGATATTTAAGGTTATAAATGATTAAGTTATAACTCTTCAAAAAATTATATCTTTAAAACTAAACCAGTCCGCATCCTGATACTTGATAAATCATCACAATTTGTACCCCTATCTACAAAAAAAATAAATAAAAAAAACATTCTGAGATGTTGCTCTTTAAAAAGCTGAGCCTCCATTTTGATCTAGTTGGTTTATTCCTATCTGTACCGAATCCAAAATGTACGTGGAAGTTTATCATCATTTATTGTCTAAAATACAAGTTAAATCGTTCCGCTGTGTTTTGATTCCGGAGGCACTATTTAGGAAGAGATTTTTGGCATTAGTCTCGATTCGAAATTCTTCCTCGTTGGTGATGTGACTTCCAGCTCGACGTCAAGTTGGAAGCCTCATCAATGTACCCTAATATCTTCGGTTCCTTTGAAGCACTAATTCTGAAACTTTGCAATTTTTCTTTGAACTTGACTTTGAAATCCAAGGCACTATTTAAGAAGAGTTTTTTGGTATATAGTTATTAAAACAGTGCTGTGGTTTTTGTGTACTGAGATGAACTGAACGACCTGAATATCTCCGAAAGTATGATAGCACTATTTATGTGCTTCGGGCACTATTTAGGAAGAGTTGTTTGACATTATCAGAACAGCTCAATTCCATGGTGAGGCTTCTAACTTGACGGTCTCGTAAATATGGCGCTTATTTCTGTTCCTTTCCTTTCCAAAGCGGTCGAAAAGAATAGAGCTAACTTAAAATTAGGAATTTTAGCTGGTTTGCAGAATCGAGTCCTATATTATATTATGTTGTTATTTTCAACATGCGAACATGTTCAATCGTTATCTGTTGAAATTAGGGTTGATGAGGAACTGGCTATGAGGAAGAGGATGCGGATGAGGAATTGTCAAGTATAAGATTTCAGGATGCGGAAGCGGAAGAGGAAGTAGCTATGAGGAAGAGGAAGAGGAAGCGGAAGAGGAAGCGGAACTTCTAAGTTATTTCGTTTTTTATTCCACTTCAGCTTTCAAAAGTACCTACATTACATTTATGATACTCCGCATATTCCGTTTCATGACACTACTAGAGATGGCTTCGTAACCCTAAAGTTCCAAGCCTTTTCCTTGAGTAAGTTTTGTTGCACAACTTACAATGAACAGTTTCATTGTCTACTTCATTGAAATACGTCCATATAGCACTACATTTCGGTCGCATTTTTTATATTTCTTATGCAAAGTAAAAACTCTTAAGACTAGCTGAGTAGTATACTTTATATAAAACTTTGATAAAAATGCGATGCGTGGCACGCGCGCATAAACAAAACTTGACTTTCGACTGTGCTTATAACAAAAAGGATTAGTATAAGGAGCGGGTGGTGGGAGGCGGCGCTTGCTGTGATTGGCTATTCTCGTCTCGACTCTAAACCTAAGTGACACTAGAAATCCTCTTAACTCCTCTTAATTTATGAGGAAGCGGAAGCGGATGAGGAATTTCCCAATTTTAAATATGAGAATGCGG
This sequence comes from Ethmia dodecea, assembly GCA_963855545.1. NCBI lineage: Eukaryota > Metazoa > Arthropoda > Insecta > Lepidoptera > Depressariidae > Ethmia > Ethmia dodecea. Next base: position 9,837,108 of record OY979437.1, on the reverse strand, counting down.
TAGCGGAACTTACAAAATTGCGGAACTTCCGCAACATGAGGAAGTGGAAGAGGAATCCTCATCAACCCTAGTTTAAATGGAGGCGTTCATACATATCCAACTCATGAGACCTTAAGACAACACAGGATTAGAGCTACCAGTCAACACAAAGTCGCGGGTGGAATCAGAGTACCTAAATATTCATGTGTTTGTTCGAACCACTTTAAACCTAGTGTAAATCAGGGGGCCAATTCCACTAAATGTCAATGGTTATAGTTGGATGACAATGACATACCTATCAATGGTCAGACAAAGGTGTTATTTTGACACTTTTCAGAGCAAGTAACACCATCGACTGACCATGTCATTGTCATTGAACTGTAACCGTTGACATTTGGTGGAATTGCCCCCAGGAGAAAACACACCAACCGCAACACAAATTAGATATCACTAAATATAAACAACACGTCTCTCGGCATTAATAGCTGTATATTTTCATGACCCTTGCATTCATGAGAACAAAAAAAAAGCCATCATTCGATGCACATTCGATGCTAGATTCGATGACAGGTTATTGGCGTGTGGACATCGCCATCTATCTTTAGTGAAAGAACTAATTTTTATTTTTTAAAAAACGCCTCTTTCCAAGTGGAATAGGTAAGTCTAGGAGAAGTAATTAAATGGGCAGCAATGATAAAATTTGGTTAGCCACAAAAAATCAGCATTTAAATCATTTGGTCGGCATACAAAGATTTTGTTCGCAAATAAAAAAATCAGGCAGCAATCCCTGTTCGGCAAATAATTTTGATAATGGTCAAAAATTAAACCAGAAATAGGCAGCTTACAATAACATGGGTTTGCATAATGAACATTCAGTCCGCAAAATAGTTACTTGGTCCGCAAAATAACTACTTGGTCAGCAAGACTTCATGATTGAACAGCAGAGAAAACATGTCGTAAAAAATTATACTATAGCCACTCCCACTCCCACTCTCATTCCTACCTACCCGCTCCTACCCTCTCATACCTCCTCCAGGTGGTAGGAGGAGGTAGGAGGACGTAGTAGGAGGTAGTAGGATTTAGTAGGAGGTAGTAGGAGGTAGGAGGTGGTGGGAGGAGGTGGTAGGAGGAGGTAGGAGGATGTAGTAGGAGGTAGGAGGATGTAGGAGGAGGTAGGAGGAGGTAGGAGCTACTACCTCCTACTTCCTCCTCCTACTTCCTCCTACCACCTGGAGGAGGTAGGAGGAGCTAGGAGGAGGTAGGAAGTAGAGGTAGGAGAATGTAGTAGGAGCTAGAAGGATGTAGTAGGCGGTAGTAGGAGGTAGGAGGGGGTAGGAGGAGGTAGGAGGGGGTAGGAGGAGGTAGGAGCTGGTAGGAGGAGGTAGGAGGAGGTGGTAGGAGGTGGTAGAATGAGGTAGGTGGAGGTAGGACGAGGAGGTAGGATGAGGTAGGAGGATGTAGTAGGAGGTAGTAGGATGTAGTAGCAGGTAGTAGGCGGTAGGATAGGGTAGGAGGTGGTACGAGGGAGTAGGAGGAGGTACGAGGGGGTAGGAGGGGATAGGAGGAGGTAGGAGGAGCTAGGAGGGGGTAGGAGGAGGTAGGAGGAGGTAGGAGTAGGTGGTAGGAGGAGGTAGGAGCTACTACCTTTTACTACATCCTACAACCTCCTACTACGTCCTCCTACCTCCTCCAACATCCTCCTACCTCCTTCTACATCGTCCTACCTCTACCTCCTACTACCTCCTCCAGGTGGTAGGAGGAAGTAGGAGGAGGTAGTAGGATGTAGTATCAGGTAGTAGGAGGCAGTAGGAGATAATAGCTCCTACCTCCTCCTACATCCTCCTACCTCCGCCTACCTCCTCCTACCTCCTCTTACACCCTCCTAGCTCCTCCTACCTCCTCCTATCTCCTCCTACCTCCTCCTACCGCCTACTAGCTTCTACTATATCCTACTACCTCCTACTACATCCTCCTATCTCATCCTACCACCTCCTACCTCCTCCTACACCCTCCTAGCTCCTCCTACCTCTCCTAGCTACTCCTACCTCCTCCTACAACCTCCTACCTCCTCCTACCCCCTCCTACCTCCTCCAACATCCTCCTACCTCCTACTACATCCTCCTACCTCTTCCTCCTACGACCTCCTCCAGGTGGTAGGAGGAAGTAGGAGGAGGTAGTAGGAGGCAGTAGGAGGTAGTAGGAGGTAGTAGCTCCTACCTCCTCCTACCTCCTACTACCTTCTACTACCTCCCACTACCTCTTACACCTAACTACACCGAACTCCTACACCCCATTCCTACCCCCAACTCCTACGCCCACTACCACTACCACTACCACCACAATCACCACAACCACCACCACTGCCACTGCCACTACCACTAACACCACCACCACCACTACCACCACCACCACCACCACTTGTAATCGTAATAATAATCATAATCATAAAAGTTGCATAATCCAAAGTCCTTCCTAATCTACAGGATGTCCCAGAAGTCAACGATAAGCCGGAAACCAGCGATACTCATGAGGGTATATCATTCTCATCTTATCATATAGTCATATACTCATCATATAGTCATGAGGGTAATCAGAAAAATATAAAAAAAAATCTATTTTCTTTTTTCAAAATGTTAAGAAGGTTTAAAAAAAATCCTAAAAAACGGACACCCTGTAATGAACTTTCTTGTACCGTGACTGTAAATATTTACTTTTTGAATATTTTTTTTCTGTAATGCTATAATGAATAGCCGTGCTACAATTTACAATAAAAAAAAATTACATAACTGCCTCACTTTTAAGTAAAAAGTTAAATTTGTTTCCAACATTGAATTCTAAATAATTTCATCGACCAACTTAAACCAGCTGTACTGTAAAAAAAATGTATGGCTACTATTTAGGCAAGTACACTTAAAAGTTGACGCATTTAGTCTAAATTCTAAAATGGTATAACACATGCTAGGTTTTGTTATAGTTGAGGCATGAAAATTTTTTTTCTCGATGAATCCGGATTCTATGCCAATCTAATTTAATGAGGTAAAATGTTGGTAACGCAACCTTAAGTCTGCAGCTGACCTGAACTAAGCAAAATTCAAAAAAAAAAAAAATTCAAAATTCAAAAATCGTTTATTTTCTATTGGTATTAAAATATACACTTAGAAACGTCAATATTTTATAATAACAAGGCACTCTAAACTCGTCCATGAAGATTGGCTAAATGCAAACAGCAGCCCATCTCCACCGACGAGCTGCTGGTTCCGAATGCAGTACCCCGAGAAGAGCCAGCAAGAAACTCAAGGGCAGCTCTTTTTAATCTCATGTCTAAGCCTGTTTATCCTCTTTCTTAACCCTCCTTTAAAGTAATGATACTTAAAATAAGTTTGTGTAATATTTTTATAAATCGGGTAGTTGATTTTGTATGAAATCTAAATAAACATGTCCATTTATGGTCTCTGGCAGCTCAATCGGACCAATAACTGTACCGTTTAAAATGCCTGTCCACATGTTTACTTTAAAACGGTACTGCGAATGATCTTCATGTATTAGGTGAGGATTTTCCACGTGCCATTCGTGTAAATTGTGTAAGTTCATGTAACCGTCCTTTTTAAACGTTGCTTCGTCGGACCATAGAATCGTTTCAAAAAACTGGGGATCTCCAGTGTGTTTTTGCAAAATCGTTTGACAAAATCGCACTCTCTGAAAAATGAAAAAATGCTTTAATTTTTCTCCCAAAAACAAAAATGTAACAAAGATAAGGCTAAGAAACTAGAGGATAGGTGGGAGACAGGAGCCCAAACTAGGATAACCTGTGCTATGGCACTCCTGGCTCCACCTCTTAGAAAGTACCAATACAATAAGTTTTTTTTTTTTTTTTAGTAATTAGGGAAAATTTTACTAAATATAAATGCAATTATGGTATGTGACAGTTTGGTGGATGTGAGAGTGTCGGGAGTGTGAGTGTGTGTGGATGATTAGTGTGGGTGATTGTATGAAGGGTGTGTGCATATGGTATGGGGGTGTGTTTGTATATGTGTGGGGGAAAGGAAAAAGAGGGGGGAGAACATGGGGGTAAGTATTGAGGCATTACGACGGAGCCAATAATAGTTCTTCAGTTTTGTCATAGTCAAGCTTTTGAAGCCAATTAGAGACGACAAGCTTGGTATCCCTTCGTGATTTAGGGTAAATATTAGAAATTTTGTTAGCTATGTTATAGAGTCTGGCGCCTTGGTAGTCGAAAAATCTTTGGGCAAAAGATGAAGTAATAGGTCTAGCGACACAGACCTGATACTCACGTCTGGTTTGGGCACGAATATGATCAGGGGTATATATAATTTTTCCATGTTTACGGAGGATGGAGGAAAGAATAAATAACTGTCTGACTGTTAGGACTCCAGTCTCCTTGTAAAGGATAGAAGTAGGATACAGCCGAGGTTTCCTTAGGCAGACCTTCAAAATAAGCCTTTGGGATCTTTCCACGTGTAGGAAGTGAGACTTGGAGGAGCCACCCCAGACAGAAACACCATAGGACAGTATAGATTGGCACAAGGACAAATAAATTGATTTCATCAGTTGAGGTTCAGCAGCATACCTGAGACTCTTGAATATGTAAGTTAGTTTGCGAACTTTAGATGAGAGAGAATCAATGTGTTCCTTAAAAACTAAATTTTGATCGATAGTGATACCCAAGTATTTAATGCTAGATGCAGATTGTAGAGGAGGACAACCACACTGGGAATCACTTTGAATGGAACAAGAATGAACAATTAACTTATGAGGTAAATTACTTATGGAGGAATCGCTACGGATCGAGAAGTTTAGATATTTAGTTTTAGATGCATTTAGAGTCAACGAATTCGAAGTTAACCATTTAACAACCGTGTTTAGGCCAAGCTGTGCGTAATTATACACTGAATCCCAATTATCTCCATGGAAAGTCAAGGATGTGTCATCAGCATATGAAACAATCTTACAGTTTTGTAGCTTAAGATCACAGAGGTTGTTAATATAGCAAAGAAATAGTGTTGGCCCCAAAATACTGCCCTGAGGCACACCGTAAGTAACGAAGCTATCATCGCTCTCATAGTCAGAAACTTTGACGCGCTGGGTACGATTTGACAAATAGTCATTGAAAAGTTTGAGCTGGGTGCCCCTGATACCCAAGGATTCAAGTCTTCGAAGAAGGATGGGAGAAGAAACCGTGTCAAATGCCTTTGCGAGATCCAAGAAGATGGTCAGGCATTTGCACTTACCATCAAGCTTCTCTACAAGGTGGTCGACTAAAGAATGGACAGCATCATCGGTGGATTTAGATTTACGGAAACCAAATTGGCTATCAGACAGTATTTGCTTTGATTCAAGGTAATTAGTGAGTCTAATGTTAATGATTTTTTCCAGGATTTTTGACAAGGATGGGAGTAAAGAAATTGGCCTATAATTGGACACATCGTCTCGCTTTCCCGCTTTATGTATTGGAATAACAATAGATTTTTTGAGAGCGTCTGGGAAAATACCCTGATGGAGACAACGATTGAAAAGATCTGTGAGCGGAGAAACTATGAAATTTTTAGCGGCCTTTAGTACGTTGGAGGAAATACCATCCCAGCCAGAACTACAGTTTGATTTTAGACTTTTAATTAAGCTATCCACTTCAGCTTCGTTTGTGTCAAGGATCACAAAAGAGTCTAAATTGTTCCTTAGGGACAAATCATGGTCTAATGTCATAGAAAAAGAGAAAGGAAGGTGCTTTGCCATATTTGAGCCTATGTTAGAGAAGTAGTTATTTATAATACCAACTGAGTTTTCAGGCGAAGGAGCAAGTTTCAGTAGGTCAAGTGAGTTATCCCTGGACTTTTTGCGGTAAGTAATGTTATTAATAGCCTTCCACAGTTTCTTGCTGTCTCCAGCAGCAGATTTAAGCTCTTCTTTTTCATAATTAGATTTACACTTTTTTAATAAATTGTTGCAGAAGTTTCTGTAGCGTTTGTAGGTTAGTGCAAGAATGACATTTAATTCGTCTTTTTTCGATCGAGCGTGCATTCTGTCTCTATTTCTTATGCATCTTAGCAGTCCGATAGTAATCCAGGGTTTGATTGTAAGTTTGCTTCTCGGTAATGTAGTAGTAATCGTGTTTTTCAGAATTAGGTTTTGGGTATATTGAATAAATAGATTTGTAGCTAAATTTAAATCTTTGGTATTGTAAATGGTTGAAAAGTCAACATTTAGAAGGTCGTCATATAATTTAGGATAATGTACTTTAGTTTTTAATTTAGTGTTAGTGAATGAATTTGGAACTTTATTAAGAAGGGCAAATAGAACGGCGTTATGGTCGGTTATTGTAGTTTTTAAAATAAATGCATATGAGGGTAGTTTAGTTTTAATAATAGTATGGTCGAGACAGTTATTACCTCTAGTTTTAGAGAAATAAGCAGGTATCATTCCCGAGAAAGCAAGTGTATCAAGATAGAACGAAGTGATTGTATTTGAGTTAGTAATATTAATGTTTAGGTCACCTACAATAATTATGTTTTTAAAAGAGGATAGGCTTGCTAAAAGATTATTAAGAGAGATTATAAAATTTTCAATATCAGTAAAGCAGGGCGGACGATATATAGCAATAATGACTGTGCTCGGATTTAACTTGATTAACAAGCAATTTGCATTAAAAAGTGTGGGTTCTTCCATACTAAATTTAAGCTGATCCTTAATCAAAATCACTACACCATCATTTTGATTAAAATTCAACGTAGTGCTTAGTGTGCAATAGCCATCAAGGATAGGTAAGCGAGTGACATAGGACAGCCAGCATTCAGATAAAACGATTATATCACAGGTAATATGACGTAACCGTGATAGGAGAATACATAGCTCGTTAAAGTTTTTATTTATGCTACGGATATTTTGTTGCAGTATTGTTAGGTATGACGAGGGGCACGGTAGCAGGTCGCAACACTGCTCGGGATCAGTAACAAAAAGTTCAGTTTTACCAAAATTATCTAAATTATTTAAGGTATTATTTATGTCCGGGAATGTTAACTCGATTGGAATAACAGGTACTAGTGCATCGTTCGGTAATACTTAAAATTAGTGCAGAGTGCGGGTGGTAATAGCGAGCAGAATAATGTGTTGTTTGAGTAAACAGTGATGTAAAATAAAAGTCAATTAATGTGATATGAGAAAACAATTTATGATATGTGACCTCGTGTATTATGAGTGTTGATTTGATATGGTGATGCGAGTGTCGGTGTAGAAAAAACATTAAATGTGAGTAAGAAGAGATGGAAGGTAAAGCGGTACGTAGGTTAATTATTTTTACTAGGTTATGTGAGTATAAGGTGAGTTGTAAGTGGTGATTAATTGAACAGTGTGTTATGTTACAAAAAGTGTGAAATTGCATTTTAGTTAAAATGAAGGTATACAAACATGCAAAAATAGTTATCATAAAATTTAACAATAAAAACATGAAAAACAGTAGGAGTCATTTTTGTTTCTTAAAATTTAGGAAGTCTTCTTCATCTTTGATACGAATGTATTTTTCGCCTTCTTTCAAACGTAGGTAGATAGCTCCAGGGGTAGGCCAACAGTACTTGTATCCGTTGGTTGAGGCAAAGTCTCTCACTAAAAAGTGTAGACGTTTCATTTTGGGTGTGAGATATTCAGAAAGATAGATGGGCTGGGTAACATTTATACGATCGATCTTGAGATGGGAAGTATTCAGTTTCTGGTCTTTGTTTTTCCTGTTAAACGATTTGTATGCAGTGATAAGATTTTCCTTCGTTCTTGCCGAGACAAAATCAATTAAGATAGGTTTAATAGTATCGGGTTTAGAGTAACTGCGGTGAATATTTCGAATGCACGATGTGTCGACTGGGTTGCCGAGCATACTTCCCAGATTTGAAGCTATCTCACACAGAGAATCCCAATTTTCATCCTTTGTTTGCGGAATATTTCGAAGCTCAACAGTAGTGGAGAAAACGTTCCTTTCAAGGGATTCAATTTTGCGCTCTAGTTGTTGGATATAAAATTTATCGGCTGTTCTCTCTTTCTCCATTTTTTTCATGTTCAAAATCATTTCATCATATTGTCTGGAGATCATTTCAACCGATGCGGAAATATCTTTATTTTGGGATTTTAGATCGTCCACTGATTCGATCAGAAGTTTATGCCTTTGGGTGTGTTTTAGTTCCTGCTCGTGAGACCAATCAGTGAACATTCGCTCCATTCTTTCCATGATTAAGTTGAGATCACCAGTTAGGACCTTTTTTGGAGGCCTGTAAGTTACATGATTGGGTGTAAAGTCACTCAGATTTTGTGAGGACTCAGATGGGTAAATTTTTGAGCGTACTTTTTTAGGCGTCCTATGCCCTTTATAAAGAAACTATAATTCAAAACATACTAAACACATGCTTTTTTGAAAATATACCTCGTAGCTTAACCATATATATAAACCAATTAGAATTAATATTATAAACTTATAAGATATTCCACGTTGAATAATCCGACTTGTATGGCGGCCTACCTCTGGGAGGCTTGTCCCACTTCAAATTGCGCTCAGAAAACGACTCACTATAACACGAAATTTTAACGTATCTTTTATCAAAATATCTCATTTTAAAGATACTTACTCCATTTCATATTCAAAATCACAAAAACTTTACTAACTATTGAATAGAAATACTGAGAAGCCAATATATTTTTGTCCCGCGTAAAACTGCTCTTTTGATGCTCGCATTTGACTACTTGTGTCATATTAGTCAAGCGATTTCACGCCAAATTTTTGTATCGTACCACCCAAGCGTTTTTCGGACCCCAACTTGTGTGTAGAGAGGATGGCGTATACGCAAGTTTTTACATGTTCCCGAGGTAAGTTTTTCCTGAAATGTGTTTTGGTCACCGTGAGCGGCCAGTTCGGTGGCATGTTTTAGATAATGAACAGAGTGATGTATTGTATCGTCAACTTAGTATGTTGTGGATAATTACCTCGATATTACGACCTGCCAATATCTTCCAAGTTAATTAGGTAGTTGAGTAATTATCTTGAAAAAAACCATTTGGTCGTCATTTCGGTGGCGTCATTGCAGTGGCGCAGTAGGCCACCAGAATGACGAATGAGCCACCGTAATGATGAATGCCTGTATAATCCATACTATTACTAATAATATATTAAGACACAGTACTTGTTTTTTTATATATCATTACTGTGGTGTAAGTATTTTACCGTGATAATAGCATTTAGTAAAATTTACGTACTATCTAGGTATAACTGTTGTAACCCTATAAGGCTACATACATTAAAGAAATAAACAATATTAGTAATGTTTTTGGCACCAAAAAAGTTGATTACTAAAAAATAAAACATGTTGTTACATAATATCGCTTTTTTATTTGAAATATTTAAGAAAATGTCATTACGGTGGCGCAAAAATTTAAAAAAATATATTTCTCCGAAAGTACTGGGTTTCCAAGGGCGCCTCACAAATTATTAGATTCCCAGCATCTTAATCTATAATCTAAAGCATTTAGTTTAGGTAAAATATGAGAAAAAAAAATTGCCACCGTAATGACGAAAAAAAGCCCGCTTTGAAAATTTACCCAGATAGGGTTGTTGGAGTTTGTGAGCCTTGTTGTAGTGGTGATTTAGTCGGAGAATGTTGGAGCGGCATTTTGCGATTTGTATAGTAAGGCAATCGAAAGCAAACAAAGGATATATGAATTGTTCCGTCAAACTCAGAGCAATTATAGGCCTAAATGTAAGACAAATTAGTGTTACCGTCGGCAGCGGAGGATCGACGTGTGAGCAGACACGATATATTGAGCGAGCGAGAGCGAGAAAAAATTGATCAACGCCCCTAGAAAACTTGCTCTTGCGCAGGAGGGCGTGTCTTCGTGCGGCCAATGAGGGCTTGCTACAGACGATGACAGCTTGTGATGCACTCAGAAAACACTGATTGTTTCACTCACACAACACTGTCTCTTTCCTTCGTAGTAAGGCTTTCGTACTTATTGGCTCCTGGTAGTTGATATCAAAGTAACAGCTGAATTTGTATTAAAAACTTTTAAAATAAATGTTATCGGGTAATGAGCAAACTACCGTACGGTACGGTGTCCAAGAGGTGAGTCTCTCTGGGTAGTCTAGGTGAAGTAAAGATTGTATTCGTTGTACAGTCAACAAAGTTGTTAGGGTTACATGGCCAGTAACTAAGAATTCATTTTTCTGGGGAAGTCTTATAAATAAATATTATTGATTAATGTTTATTTCGAAAGGTATCTTTGATCCCTATAAAAACCAAAAAAAAAAAACCAAAAAAATACTATAAATACATTTAAGGCTTTAAGAGAAAAGTGAATCTTAATTTTTGGCCATGTAACACTAACAACTTTGTTGACTGTACATGGAATGGATGCAGACGGTTTTTTTTTTCAGAATACGATGTGCACTGCTTTTAGGTACCTACTCCAAGGCTTTCCTCAATTCCACGTACGGATATACTTGGATCTTCTTCCACAGCTTGCATGACTTCGTCCTCGTAGGGCAAGAGGGCCCTTCCTTCACCAGCCATATGATCAGGAAATCGACCTTCGGATAGTGATCGATGCAGATTAATAAAAACTCGGTAATCAGGATGACGCTCTAAGTTTGGGTATCTCTCGCGATACACCCTACTTGCAGCATTGGCGTTACATAAGCATTCTCCGTAAATAAGATGCATGTTGGCGTACTCCTGTACGGTATATCTATTTGGCATGATAACTTCACGTTACGAACTCGTAATTACACGCGAATACAATCTAAGCAACAGACTCCAGAATCTTTACTTCTGGGACAGATGGATTTAAATCAAAGCCATCAAACAAATGACATATACAAAAGATGTACGAATAAAAAATCCCTGTTAGGTTCTCTTTTCGAAATTATGAGTCCGTCTACATTCAAAAAGATTTTAACCTTGATTTACCTAAGAAGGTTGCGTTACCAACATTTCACCTCATTAAATTAGATTGGCATAGAATGCGGATTCATCGAGAAAAAAAATTTTCATGCCTCAACTTAACAAAACCTAGCATGTGTTATACCATTTTAGAATTTAGACTAAATGCGTCAACTTTTAAGTATACTTGCCAAAATAGTAGCCATACATTTTTTTTACAGTACAGCTGGTTTAAGTTGGTGGATGAAATTATTTAGAATTCAATGTTGGAAACAAATTTAACTTTTTACTTAAAAATGAGGCAGTTATGTCATTTTTTTTTATTGTAAATTGTAGCACGGCTATTCGTTATAGCATTACAGAAAAAAAATATTCAAAAAGTTAATATTTACAGTCACGGTAAAAGAAAGTTCATTACAGGGTGTCCGTTTTTTAGGATTTTTTTTAAACCTTCATAACATTTTGAAAAAAGAACATAGATTTTTTTTATATTTTTCTGATTACCCTCATGACTAGGCTTATCGCTGGTTTTCGGCTTATCGTTGACTTCTGGGACATCCTGTATGTAAGGAATGCGCCCATTTTGCGCATGACAAGTTTGCTTAGATTATTTTTGCTACTTTTATATGAAGCTCAAAAAATATTTTTTGGCTTCCCCTCTGAGTGCTTACCAAAATTTTATTAAACAGTAGCAGCTCATTGCAGATAATAATAAGATAAATTGCTGATAGGTTTTGTAATGTTTGCTGGCCATGAGTTGCTGACCAATTAGCTATTTCTGCTTACAGATTATATTTTTCTGCTTACAAAAATTCGAATACTCTGCTAACCATTTAATTAACACCCTAAGTCTAGTACAATATCGACCGAATGACAGCTCGCGTTCTAACTGACATGACGCTTGAGCTTCAAACATGCTTCAAAGTTTTGTATGAAAATATTCCCAATGCCCCCTCTATGTCCTATTATATTTTATTCTCTTTCAATTTGCTTTCAATCTACCTACCTATCTAATGAAATTTTAAGCTACTACGAGGCAACGGCTAGATATAAAAGGATTTTTGGAAATTCCTACGGGAACGGGAATAACGGGATCATTGGGAACCGAATAAATTAATGTGATTGTCATAGGTATCCTAATAAGTAGATATACTCTTTTCTGCTTTACTGCTATTTTCTTTTTCTTTGATAATGTCTTGGTGACATTTTTGATATTTATTCAATACAAAAAGTTGTTTATAATATATTTTTAGAAGTTCATGTTGAAACCTCAGATCAAATAAAATCTGAGGTTGAAACTGAAATTACAAAGCTTGAAACCTAATACATAAAGGTAGAGCCAAAATCATATTATACGTTAATATGCTACTGCTTAATGTTAGTCGGTTATCTAAAGTTACCAAATCCTTTAAGGGTCAATGTATGTACGCTTTTACAATAAGATTCCCATTGCATTACAAAATTTGCCTCTTGACAAATTTAAAACAATAGTTAAGCAAAAATTACATAAAAAAGGCTACTATAAAATTACAGACTACCTAGTTACCTACTTAGTAGACCAACATGCATGGGATTAACCGACTCGACGCTGTGTAAGGCTATTAATTATAATTATTATTGTAAACCATATTAATTACTAGTAAGACATGGGATTAAAAAGAGCTGCCCCTGAGTTTATTGCTGGCTCTTCTCGGGGTACTGCATTTGGAACCAGCCACTCGTCGGTGGAGATGGGCTGCTGTTTACATTTAGCCAATAGGTATTCATGGACGAGTTTAGTGTGCCTTGTTAATGACGTTTCAAAGTGTATTTTACATACCTACTGAAATAAATGAATTTTGTATTTGTAAGTATTTACCTATCTGGGTACAGCAATACCAGTGTCATGCAAACAGAATTAATCCACTCTACGTATAGGTACCAAGGTCAGCCATCCTTCAAAAAGTCTGTTGCTCCAATGTTCAAGCATCACACAAAAACTATTGAACGGATTTCGAAGAAATTTGGTACCTATGGAGATAGCTGAGTACCCGGGTCAACACCTAGGGTACTTTTTATTCCAGAAAAATATCTCATTCACGCGGGAAAATTTAAAAACTAGTTAAAGAGAGAAATGCGTACCTACCTAAACGAAACTTGAAATATGGTGTGTAGGTAGGTAGGTGTCTTATATTCCCACGGGAATAAACTGGATGGAGGAAAGATTAGATTTTTTGTTTTGTTTGTTTGTATTGAAAAGGCTCGACCGATATTACCCGACCGATTTTAAAAATTCTTTCACCAATGGAAAGCTTAAGTAGGTACCTACTTTTCTGGGAGTAATAATATGGGGTATATTTTTCTCACAGGATCGGGACTGACGCGGGTGAAACCGCGGGGCGCTGCTAGTCTTCAATATGTGTTAAATCTCCTGATACGTAATTCGCCTATTGTCTTGGATTTAATTTTTCACTGCAAGCACGTTTTCTTCGGTAACAGCCGTCAAATGGCGACCGCTTCTTTCTTCATCCCCCAAAGTTGGTCGACAGCGCTTGAATTCGTTATACCAACGATACACGGTTGCCTTGGAAGGGCCTTCATCCATGAATGCCATTTGAAGTCTATCGTACGATTCATCCGGTTTCAGGTAACACTTGAAATCGTAAAAAATCATAGCTCCAAATAAAATGTTTCCGGCGCAGATCCATATTTTCAGCGAGAGACAATACTTTGAATTAGCTCGCAAAAAATGTGGAGGGAAAATTTTGAAATTGGAACATACCTACCTATTTTTACTTATATATAATCATATTTTCGAAAATCATTATTAACTGGCCAGTCTCCATTAAACTTAGGTATATTTGATGCGGTTTTTTTAATAGATAGAGTGATTCAAGAGGAAGTTTTTAGTATTAGCATTGCATCCGTGCGAAGCCGGGGCGGGTCACTCGTAAGAGATAATTAATTATCAAAAATAAAACAACATCGATTTATGTAGGTAGGTAGGCTTTATACGGTTTTACAGTTTCGGACGTGTTACAATATGTTGGATCTACGTGTAGATAGGTATAGGTACTTACATAAAGTTATATAATTTTGTTGACATAAATACCACCTACTTCTGGTAGCCGGCAAATTTAATTCATGACTCCTGACTAATAGGGTGGCTGATTTCAGACTGCGTTATATATGTTACCGGCAATCTGTATAATGCAGGTATTATATCGACGGTTGAAAGGCTAATTGGTCTAAGCGACATTTTTTGCGATATTGAGTTATATACATATTCGGAATCAGCAAATTTTTTTCCGTCGTTTGAATCAGGTTTCAAATTTTTTTGACAACTTTTTTGGCGCTTAGCACCTACAGCAAAACAGGCCTCATTTCTGAGCTCATTGATCTATACGACACAAAATTAGACAAATTTGAGGACTCGATGACTTAGGGCATTTGGCTTTTTCGCCATGGTTGTGGTTTCGTCGTTTGGCCTATTTTGCATTAAACCAAAATAATAAGCTATGTCGTTTGGCCCATTTTGCATTCAACTACAATAAAAAAGCGTGTCGCTTGAACCATTTTGCATTAAGTTCTATGAATTAAATAAGTCTCTTGACCCATTTATCCTCTATTAAGGATAATGAGTGATGTCACTTCGGCTTTTTTTACCTAAATATCTCATTAGTGTTATGGCATTTGAAACATTTTGATTCAATTCAGTATACGTAAAATTGGCATTTCCATTATTTTATCAAATCGGTTTTAACACATAGGCCGTCCAATAAATTATGAGATTAGCTACTCCTTAGTCGCTTGGGAGTATAAAAAAGTAAAAATTATAAGTTGAATTTATTGCGCGCGCTGTGTAAGTATCCGTTACGAATATCTCACCTACCCGCGCGGACGCGTCAGTCAGCTGTTAACATTAAAGGAACTGCGAAAGACTTAGGGTGATATACCACCTTCTTCTATCTTAAGGGTTTGGTTTCCGCACTTAGTCCCTAAATTGGACCATTGTACGTGAGTGAGCCATGGCAGCCGATTATTCCAACCAGCCCACCTCCCTACAGAAGCAGATAAAACTTCCGAGTCTACTCAGGACATCCGCAAAGGATTCTAGTGTTCCAAGAATTTCCTTGCGGAACTGGGCAACAAAGAGATGGTAGTGCATGTGCTCTTCGAGTGCGTTGGGCACTCTACATTTCTTCCACCTCGATGCACGCTCAGCATAGAGGACTGTCAGTAATACCTAAGGTGTGTCGGTGTTTATTCAGTGAGCAGTGTCCGGTGATGGTCCCCGAAACAATTCATAGGCTGTCTCTGTCCAGGCGCTGAAGGCGTTTACTCAGCTCGTGTCCAGGGATGGCAAAGCCTCCTTGGATTGCCTACATCCTGGCGTTGAGGTCTACCATTTCTCCGCTTGCATTTGTGTGTATTCCCTAAACCAGTTCGTAAGCTGGTTAAACGGAATGGGTACAATGGGTTCGGGTTCGATGGCCTTCGTGTCAGAACCTCTCCTGGCGAGTTCATCCGCTGCATCGTTTCCACGCCAGCCAGTGACAGTTGAAGTGTCACTGTATTGTGGTTTAGTACCGTAACGTGTTCTAGTGCATGATGGCACTCCAATATCAGTCTCGAAGTGATCTAGTTTTTCTTTAAGGATTGAAGGACTGAGGCACTGTGGAAGAGTATACGGATATGGGTATCCGTGACTTCTCTGGCCTCTCTGACCACACATTCTGCTTGATAGACAGTGTTGAGCATTCCTAGTGGTCTGGATATTCTACTATTTAGATCATCTGAGTAGACTTCAACTCCAGTTCCAATGTTGGTTTTTGATCCATCAGTGTAGATCCTTAGCACTTTTGGACCTGCTGTAAGTTCTACGTTGTAGTGTTTTACGAAACAGTGTATTTTCTGGGTCCTATCGCTCGGTGATGCCATCACCGGGTGTCGCGAGATTGCATCCTCTTTTAAGTTTTTTTTGTGTTTGATTCTGGAATCTCTTTACACCTGCCTGAACGTCACTAGGGATGCTTCTTCCCTTACGACAAGGTGCAGGGGCGGCTACCCCACCATCGCCTGTAGGGCAGCAGTAGGTGATATTAGCATAGGCAAATCTTTGCCTGCGTAACAACTAACAATGACCGGAAAAATGGAAATTTCCGAATGGGGCCGTCCCAAATATCTCGGTCACAAGATTCTCTCCAGGGTCTTCTGTAGGAATGATGTCAGACTTATTGGCCTGTTCGCCTTGGGTTGTGTGTAATCGGTTTTGCCTGGCTTAGGGATGAAAAGCCATGGTGTGAGGAAATCCACTCCCCATTGCAGTAGGGCAGGGAAGATGCCGTCTAGGCCTGCGGATTTGTAAGGCTTGAAGGCTGTAATTGCCCATTTTATTAGTTCCTCTGTTACTACGGTACGGGCTCTGGACCTTTCTTGGTTATTAGGTATGTGTGATTACTTACTTGCCCATGTATTGTCCTTGGAGAGGCTGCAGTCTAGGAAGTGTGTTTCTAGAAGC
Organism: Ethmia dodecea; assembly: GCA_963855545.1. Taxonomy (NCBI): domain Eukaryota; kingdom Metazoa; phylum Arthropoda; class Insecta; order Lepidoptera; family Depressariidae; genus Ethmia; species Ethmia dodecea. The sequence goes on along the minus strand of OY979437.1, from coordinate 9,820,704 downwards.
AGTTTACTTATTACACGGTCTGATTTAGTGTACTATGTATTGTCTGGGTTTTTCAGCGAGCGAAGGGTGCGGTCTTGATCCGTAAATAGGCTCTTTCTTTTTTTATATAGGTCCATGTCTTCTAGAAGCCTAGAATCTTTGCATCTGTGGAATTGTTTGCGCACCGTTTGCCTGAGCTTACTAAGTTCTGTGTTCCACCAAAAGTTTCCCTTACTTTTGGTGTTTGAACCTATTTGTTTACAGCAGTCGTGGTACCTATGCTCCTGTTATATACTCCCGGTGTTTTCGAATCATTTGGGCTATCCAGGCACCCAACACCCTTAAACCTAACGGACGGTTTGAGTGCCAGAAGGCGTTTGTATAACCAGGTATGTCGGTTCGGCGTGGGTAGCGTCTAGCTTTGGTCTTTTTTGTGTTAGCTGATAGTGAGAATCGAATCCCCCTATGTTCGGAACAGCAAGGTTCATTAGATACATGCCAGTTAGAGATATGATTCGTTAAGTTTTCTGAATTATTTGTCCGCGAGCTGTGACCCTAGTGGGTTTCGACCCGCGATTTAAGATGTTAAGGTTAGTAGAAAAAAGGTTTATACTATACCACTTTATCTAATACTTTTCTCCAAGACACATTGAATCAACAACTTGAATGATTCCTCTACACAAAAATGTTTTTTTTTTATACAAAATATACAAAACACTGTCTAAAATAGTATAAAGTGCCATACCAACCTCAAAAATATCTTATGGACGTTGCTGAATTACGATGGCCTAAGCATCAATATCTACTATAATCTAGTAAGGGTTCATTTTGTTTCATCCTGCAGTCCCTCTAATGGGCATCTGTATCAAACTACTTCACTCTGGTGCAACACCATCATGTTGCTTCGGCTCATTGGGCATATTCTTCTGTCAGATGACTTGGCACTAGATTCATTTTCTCTCGTATTATATTATTCTAGGTCGATGCTTGAGCCAGTTTACTTTCAGCTATTTTATTTACGGTAGGCATTTGAACCATTTTGCCTTTCTCAAAAAAATACTAAATTTGATGCATTTTGGGCTAACCAACATAAATTTTCTAAAATAATACACAATTTTCAACAGTAGTAACTTAAAAAACTTCCTAACTTAATTAGGGATATACTGTATTAAATAAATAAAAGTCTATCAAATAGTTGCTTTTTTATGATTTTTTTTTCAAAAAAAAAAACTTTGAACCGTCCTCCTGCAAGTTTTACAAAATGTCGCTTAGATCAAATAGCCTTTCAACCGTCGATATGTAATACTTACCTGGGGCGTTCAGGCAATTTATAAAATGTAATGGACATTAATATTAATAATTATGAATGTCCATTACATACTCTACCTAGGTAATATATAGAATGCCCCGGGATTATATAGAATACCTACTTGGCCACCGGCAATGTATAAAATAAATAGATTTTGGTCTGTATTATTTATCAAAAGTAGGTTGTTAGAAACATTATTCGGAACAACATTCACTATAGGACCGGATGGATATGTAAGTTAGTTTTGAATAGCTCATTGGTACATGCCAGGATTTGAACCCGCGCCTCTCTGATTATCATGTAAAGCAGGTTCTTTAACCGTAAGGCTATCACTGATCTTTAAATTGTTCAAAATAATGTTATAAATAAGAAGTAGGTAATTAACCAAATAATTAAGTAAAAAAATAAGAATGTTTATTGCCTACTCAAAATTGAGTACTCCAAAATATTTATTTATTCTTAGCTGAGTAGGTCCTGTGCAAGGAAATATTAAAACATTGAAAACATGAACTCATTCGATTCGTATTATATATAATACCTAGGTAGAGTAAGAAATAAATAATATTTCATTTATTACCTGCACGTTTTAGGCATTATATATATTCACTAGGGATTATTTATAATACCGGATTATACAAATTGCCAGTAACATATATACTACAAAAATGTTTCCATTATCAGCTCGTAGCATGCATTGGAGCGATCAGTGAATGTTTTGATCAAGCATCTAAGATCATTAATAAAAAGTAGTAAAACATCAGAATTTATGAAAAAGTCTGAAAAGTATGTGCCTGCTAACAAAACGCATGTCGATTCAAGTTCCGGTGCGACGTTTTACACTGTGCTAGTACCTATTGCGTTTGAAGGTAGGTATATTCCAGGTATTTATACTATAATATTGTAGATACATAATAGGTAAAAACTTTTTTTGTATGTCAAAGAGATTTAATTCTTTGATTAGGTATATCCAAATAATCAAAGATTTAATTAAACTAAGGCGTATACCCTAGTTAGTATATTCAATCTCTTTGTATTATGTTTAATGTATTATCAAGGTAACTCTATATTGCTATTTCTAGGGTTCATTCTATGTTGGTCGTCGATACGTAAAGCTATAGGTAAATGGGTTTTGTTTCAAGTGTAAATTCCTACAATTAGGCTACTTCCATGACATAAAAGAATGTGAAATATTAATCTATGTTGTTCATATTGAATTCATTCAAGTTATGTACCGGAAGTATACGTAATGGAAGATACAGGGGGGGGGGTATAGGTACCTACCTAATGTGTCCCAGATCTCGCACACCACACCTATCAGATAAAATAAAATATATGGTAAGTATCATACGAATAGATAGTAACTTGAGTAACTGAAATAGGTGCTTTTCAATTCCATTTAGCTGAATTGTATATAGGGAATCCAATCCCTTAAACGCGGGATCCCGCACCTTTTTTGAGGGATCAAAAATGCGGGATTTGGTACTCGTGCGGGATCCCGCACGTTTGCGGGATTGAAAAAAAAAGAGCTCAGACGCGACGTTCTGATTAGTTTTAAGACTCAGTACAGCCTCATTAATAAGTGATTTAACAACTTTTCCATGGAGCTCGTGCGTGACTTGACATTTGAATGGAAAATACTTTAGATTTTTAATTTATAAAAAAATATAAGTACTTATTGAAAATTTAAATATTATAAACAGTTTTTAACTAGTTAATATGTTCAATTGTCAATACAAATCTCAAAGAAAAAAGGTTTAAAATTGTATTAGTTAAGTGTATCGTTTCTTAAAAGTAGTCGATTATTTTTACGTTTAAAACATAATTAAATTCAATTGTTGATTAGTATCTATCTAATTAGTAATAACTCTACTTATTAAAAATAACGATAATAAAAATAAAAAAATACTTGTTTTTATTTCAATAATTTTTAAATAAATAGATACTCAAAACAAAAGAATATTTAGAAAAATCGCAGGCTTGCGGGATCGCGATTATGATGCGGGATTGGATTCCCTAATTATATAGAACTAAATCAATCTGAATTAGTTAATCCCTAGCCATGGTAATGTAATGCAGGAAAAAAAATGGTGAAAAAAGCGAGTTTCGTGAAATTACAATGAATTTTACTGAAATAAGTAATTTTTATTTTATCTGATAAGTCTGAAGCCATCCCTAGTATTACTCTAACTAGAGTCGGGCGTGCAATTTACAGAATATTCTGTATAGGCGCTCCTTAAAAAGTAACCTTTACTTTAGGCGTGGATATAAGTACCTAAAAACCCGGCAAGTTTCATTATGGAAGCAACACCGAAATCACGAAAAAAGATCAGCTACTTATTGCATAATATAACCCTATACCTATACCTTTATACCTAAGTATGACATAGTTGTTCCCTTTTTCGCGATTTCGTAGCGGTACCTATATAATGATACTTAGTTCGCACGTCGCTATAATTAGATAATGTTGACTAAATTTCATAGCTACAGTCAATAAACACAACTTTTAAATACCGCTACCTACAATATTACTTTTAATGTTTCAGGTCACAAATATACTTAAATACGTATATAAACATCCAGTAACAGAACCAACAGACAGTAAGTACTTAATGTCCATATAAATGTTGGCCCTTGAGAATCAAGCCCGCTACCTTTTATTTAGAAGGTTGGGTCAGTTGAAACTGAACTAGCAGGTGTATTTCAGAAGCACCTAATTATATTATTTCAGTGTGTTTCATATTGTAAGTTTGTGCCCGGTGCTTCATTTCTGAATAAAATATTTCTGAACCCTCCCTTGCCCAGACGGATAACATACCTACTAGGTACTTAGTTTTTGAATTGCTAAGATAACAAAATGTAGATATAACAGCTAAATACTTATGATCCGGTTACACAGACTTCTTATGTATGTTAAACTGTGCTTCTGTGTAACAGCGTTTGGGAGTCCAAATAATCGTATAGGTATTGTACAAGATACTGTTGTAGGTACTGTTTGAATATAAAATGTTTACCTACCTTCGTCGTTTCCTTGATATTTTCAACAAATAAAAAAAGTGGAACCTATCGTAAATATTTTTTTCCTAGGGATATAAGATTCAGTACCTATTCAGTAGGTACTCGTATCTACTTGGGCAACTCGTATCTGCTACCGTCGATATAATAAACGACAATATTAACTCGTTCATCGTCTTCCATCGAGCATTTTCTGTAGTAAAAACACGTCGAAATAACCGACGACGTTTAGTAGATGCTGCCGATACCCGATATGTGCTTACTTAAAACCGGATGTACTGTTAATGCAAATTCTATAAAATACCTAGATAGGATAACTTACTTATTTCAATCAAAATAAATCAGTCACCAATAACAAAATCATTACACATTCAATTAAATTTAACTATGATCTACAATTAACTATAAATTAGTAATACAATTAACTAAGTAAGTATAATATTAACAAGTAGGTAAGTAGTGATGTCTATAACGTCTATAATTATTTCAATTCTAACAGGACGAAAGGGGCGAACCTACGCAGATTATTTAACTCTAAAATATTAAAGCTTGAAGAATATACCCAATCTTACAGTCGCAGTAAAAAGGTTTTACAAACATCAGGATTTGGGTGATCGAAGTCAAATCGATACATATACTCCTATATATAATATCTAATTCAATTTACTTAAATACTTATATCGATGTCGCCGGATATGAAGCGGGATTGATAGCAGGATCTAGGGGGTGATCGAGTTTGAAAATTGTCCTATTAAGTATAAATTCTTTTATGGTACTTAAAAACTCAGTCTGACGCAATCGTCTCTGATATTGATCCAGTTAATTATAGGTCTTGGCTGGAGCAGTTATGCACGTCCAGGCTTCGTGGCGGCATTTCTTCGTATGGTGACACGTGTGCCGCGGACAGTTCCTTCGACACGCGCTCTGCTGCCCCGAGCACGCGCAGCAAGTTCAGCCCTGCTAGTTTCCGAAGCTCCTCTATGCTCCAACCCTCCTCCATTAACTCCGCGAATAGAAGGGGGTACGAAGAGACGTCTTCTAGACCTTGCGGTGTGCTGCCGGGATTTATTGATTTCTTTAACTTTTCACGTATGTAAGTTATGTTAATAGTAAAAACGAACAACTTCATTGGAAAAACCATAAAAAGAAAAGATTAAGTTTTAAAACTTAATCCTCCTTCTATAGCAGTCCGATCAAAGTGGAGCCGATGGTTTTCCGGAGATTTAGGCATATATCGAATATCGATACTTCGTATTTCAAAATCCGCCAAGCCGTCTAGGCTACAGGAAGTGACAAAGAAATAATTTTCCTAATCATACCCAAAAAAAATATTACCCTCATTCTAATGTACTATCGAAAAAAGTTCTGCCTGATACACCTAAGTGTCATTTTAGGAACAGCTATCTTTTCCCACCCCGTGGCGAGAAAGCCCTAACAATGACAACTACAAAAAAGTGTTTATTTCATGTTTATGACCTTTTCAGTGTCGATGAATGGATCGGAATAGAAAAAAATACGGTTTTGCTGGCTTCTTATTATGTAACTTTAATTAGGGTCGGGGTAATAAAATTGGAGCTTACAAGCGACAATTCTTCCAAATGTATCAGGCTTAGCGTTTGCTGATAGTACATACATACATACATACAGCTCACGCCTTCTTCCCACAGGGGTAGGCAGAGACGATGGATCGCCACTTTGCCCGATCTTCGCACACTTCCCTCGCTTCCTTCACATTCATAAGCCTTTTCATACACGTTCTTTTATTCTTATGTAGTCTTATAAAAATAGTATAGGTACTTAAGTAGTTTTATTTTATAGGAGTAGAGGTAGATCGGTTTTATCTCTCCATATTAGCTACATATCTATACCTACACTTTATTTAATACTTACAAGTTGATTCCATCGTAGCCTGCCCCCAGACCGACGCTATCAACACCCGCTACGTCGCGTATGTGGTTTATATGTGCTGTAAAACATTTTATTTAAGTAAGCATATCGCGTCTTGTTCTAAGAAGTCGTAAACTAACACTCCTCCTTGGGAATCGCACCACCTGATTTAACGTTCGGGGATTTAATAGGGCGATATACTTCCTACCAAAACTAGTAAATGTACCTACCTACAGAAATTGACAAAATAGTGGTTAACAACACTCTCTCGATACTTTCTCGATTATTTCTGGTACCTATATTTGGTCTTAAATACCAACAAAGGGTTCGATATCGCTCTTTCACTAGGTACCTACCTATTCAATTCATTGTACTTAAGTAATGTACCTAAGTAGGTACTGTAAAATTAAACCAGCAGAGTGACAGAACAGTTGTTTATTTCGCTACTTCAGAATACAGAGTGAACGCTTACCAGCACTGATCGAGTTTTTTAGACTAGATGCGCGTGATGGGGGTAGCACACCCAATCACCGCACGTCAACTGATCTACTATCACTTTTTGCATGTAAGTACTTTTATTTGTACTGCATGATTAATAGTATTAATACAAAGTCACTAAATTATTACATTATTAAATAATAGCTTACAGTACTTATTATTACCAATAAAAAATATGCAAGTTGAAAAGAAGAATAAAGATAACGAGAACAAATCTATTAAAGATGCTAAATAATTACTTTTTATTTAAAGGTTACCTAAACGAAGACTTAATGAAGTTCCGGATGATAAAATAATTTGTAATACAAATCGTTTTTTTTTATTGTATAAATGCGTCTATCTGTTATAAAGAGGCCAAGGTATATAACCTATGTATTTTATTGTTTTTAATAACTGTAACTGTTAGATTTAAATCTATTTGCAAACCTTAAATATTTTAACCATGCGAAGTGGAGAGCTAGATGAGACACAAATTAATGGAGGAGATAAGAGATTAAAGTAGGTAGGTATATCTCACCTATAGCATCTTGAACTGTTGCCGTTTCGCGACACGTGAGGAAGGAGGTGTAGAAGTTGACCATGATAACACCCTTATTGGCAGCAAGGAGACGCAGTACTGTGTCAGGAACGTTGCGTGTGACGTTACAGAGTGCACGCGCAGACGAGTGGGAGAAGAGCACAGGAGCGCGCGACACGGCCAGTGCGTCGCGCATCGTGCGTTCCGACACGTGCGACAGGTCCACCAGCATGCCTAGGCGATTCATCTCCTTTATAACTACCTGAGGGAGAAAAAGGAAAGGAAGTGAGTTTTGGTTCTGAACATTCCTTGGGAAGGTCTACAGAAAAAGAAGAGGTAAACCGACGATTCTTAAAAATATTGTACTGATAGAAACCTACATTATTCCCAAGACACAAAAGTGTAAAAAGTTGAGATGGGTGAAAGTGCAAGGCGCAGCTAATACTTATTTAAAAACATATTGCCTTTATGAATATTAAAACTGTAAATGTCAGACTAGCTAAGTGTCTGCAGTTTCCTAATAGGTTCCTAAAATGAATAATGAACTAAGTTCCCCTATTTTTGTTAATTAATGGGTAAAAACTCTCACAAAATTTAGTGCTTTGCAATGAACAATGAGCTGCGAATGCAGCCGAAGCCGCGGCGGCTGTGGAAAATTTATCATAAAGTGGAACCCTATTGTTTCCGCCACATTGCACTTCTTCACAGTAAGTTTGCGTTATTGCTTGATGAAACTGAAGCAAAGTGGGTACAATTAAGTTAAATAGGAAGGTAGGTAACTAGGTACTTTACTTCAGTAAGTATTGAGTAGGTAGGGAATTCCTAGCCAATGTAAATTTTAAATCCTTTTTGCACATCGCAACCTATGCATGGATCTACCGAACATGCTGCATGCGGTGAGTGGTTTGAACAAAAGGAAACATTCGGAAAAGTATCGTTGTAAGGAAAACAAAGAACTGCTCGCAAGCACCCGGAGTTCATACAAAGCGAAATATTGCGGAGCCCCAGGATGTTTATGATTATGGCACACTCACTCTACCCGACGTCTCAATCTTTACGGTTTCGCCTTGAGTACCTGTTTCAATATTACGAGTACTTTGGAATACGAGACTGTTCACTTACAGAGCGCGTATACTGATTTGATTGTTGAAATTCAATAATAATGGTGAGTTATTTTGTTGTCTATGCTAGCTATCTATTATTAGGTACACTTCTGTGTCTCTGTCTCAGCTCATGCAGGTCTCTAGTCTGAGGTTAGTTCTGAGTAAGGATAAGGAAGTTTGTCCCAAGGGCGGATCCATAGGGGGTCATGGGGATTATGATATCCCTTCCCTTACTCTTGGACTGGGTTTAGGTCAACCACTAATATATTTCTTAATGTCATTTAAAAATATAATAAAATAAATACTTGGTATGATGGCAAACAAATACTACGCGAACGAGCTGCATAGGTACCTAGGTAATAATTACGACTAAGTAAGCCTGTCCAGCGGGCGTATTCACGGAGGCTCGACACCGTTTCCGTTCGATTCAGATCGAGTGAACAATTTTCATCGACTTCGGAAACTCTATTCTAGGCGTTTCTGACAGCCACGGAAAATTTTCCGAATCCTTCTGTTACATATTACATTAGTTTTTGATACCAACATCAGCCAATCTCGAAAGTGTTCGACAGATTTTCCGATTCCGAGTCGAATATCGATTATCTAAGCTCTGTGAATACGCCTGCTGACTGAACTGGACCTCGACTACGCTTTCGTGTTTTGTTCTGTGTGATAAAGCATACCCGTCTTGACCAGTGCAGTGGTGTATAATTTTCACAGTCCCTTACAGTCGACACAACACGATTTCACAGTCCCTTACACCACACAATATCGATGATTCCCAAATTTAGGCCCGCCTTATTTATTAAAGATAAAACAGTCCGTAATAAAGGGATTGGGACAGTTAGCAAGATAATAAATCCACTTTAACGAGCCACCTTTAATATAATCTGAAAAGAGATTACAGCTTCCCTTATCTCAAGTCTTAAGAAAGAATTAAATGGAGAAAAGATAAATCGCTATTGGATGTAAATAAACTTCGGAATCTGTAGGTGATTTTCGTTTCATTTTTTCTATTGAAAACTTCTTATGTAGATCCGGTTTTAGGTAGAAGAAGTTTTGTAAGAAGATGTGAGAAGTTATGCACTTATTTTACGTAGGTATATGAAATCAATGACTTCCGAGCACTTTATACAATCTCTAGGGCCGAGGGTCCCACTCATATAGACTGCGCAAGATGTACATTTTTATAATAAAGAGCGCTATTTCTGTTGAAAACTTCGTAAATCAAAATTTTTCTGTAATGATCTCCTAAGTAGGTACTTTAATGTTAATTAGAAAATAAGTATACTGAACTCACATTTACTTATTTCTAGAAATCATACTGCCATATTCCTAACAAAGAAAAGGAAAGAAGACATTTTTGTTTTATTCTTTATGGCAAGGTTTGCATGGGTATCTACGAAATATAAAGTAAATAAAACATTTCTCACCGTATATCCTTTCATGCCAGTTAAAGTACAAGAATAGAATCAATTTGTCTTCAATGGGATCGTCAAACACTTGAAGGAGTAGAAATAAATGTATAAACACGTTGCAATACACTTGAGAAGTTGGGAGTACCTTTCCGAAGGGCGTGAGTCCACCGCGCAGGGAGGGCTCGGGCCGGTCGGCAGAGGCACACTCTGCCCAGGGAGTGTCGCATGTAGACGTGAGCGTTAGGTATCGTACTCCAACTTGGTAGAGAGTGCGGAGGACGCCAAGGGAGCCCCCGATGGCGTGACCTCCTTCCACACCAATCAGCGAACATACACGGTGGTTTGCGTGTGCGGTTAGAATATCTGTAATTAAAACACTCTTAAGCTGGATTCGTATAACATGGAGTACGGGTTATGCTTAGATTGAAACCAAAAAAAATACTTCTTTTACTCTATACGAGTACCTACCTAACTGTATATTTTTATGTCTTTGGCCGAATTGGTTATTATACTAAGTTGAAATTAGAAAGATGACCGCCTCCCACTCATACCTTAGAATCCAGGCGCAACATGTTTGGTGAAGGACAATAGGCTAAAGGAAACCTATAACCAGAATTTCTTTTATGGGCGAGGCATCGACCAGCCACCCCGTCCTCATCACGATCCTCAGTAATAATAAATATCAAATCGTTTTTTTGTTAATAAAAAAGATAATATCAAGTAGGTAAGTACCTACCTACTTAGGGTATAAAAAAGCCGACCAGGTGCGAGTCGGACTCTCGCACGAAGGGTTCCATATCATTATCTATGAAAACCGCAAAAAAATCACGTTTGTTGTATGAGAGCCCCCTTAAATATTTATTTTATTCTGTTTTTTAGTATTTGTTGTTATAGCGGCAACAAAAATACATCATCTGTGAAAATGCCAGATGTCTAACTATCACGGTTTATGAGATACAGCCTGGTGACGGACCGACAGACAGACGGACGGACAGCGGAGTCTTAGTAATAGGGTCCCTTTTACAAAACCCTACGTAAAACTAGAGTAAGTAACATAAATAAAGTAGGTACTTACCTACTTATATACCTATTTACTATTAGAAAAAAACATTTTCATATCTCATACTCGGAAAGTAGTGTATGTTTGATCTGAGTATCGGGTCGGAAGCGATGATTCCCAGCACAGAGAGATTCAGGGCTGTGATTCCCGCCCTCGGTCGGGAAAGACTCATAGTAATTGCTTCCGGCCTTAAGGCGGGAATGAATTAAAAAAGAATAGTACTACATTTGGCAAAGACGTTTAAAGAAAAAGTTTCTCTAGGAAAGAGACTGACTTTCTTCCAACCTCTTTGGGTACTTAGTAGGGATACGAAACTTTTTACATCAATTAGAATAAGAAAAAAAGGTGCGGCCTTGTCAGTGTAGTATAAACAACAGAAAATAGACCGCGCGCGGGGCGGTACGCGTTCCATATTTAAAATTAAAAAAAGAGTAATAATTTGGTAAGCTGTTCCGAAATTCAAAATATTACTCTGCTAAAAGTACATATTATTATAAAGAGGAACGATTTGTATATTATTTTTGTAATGTTATTTAGGTTAGGTACTCTATGATGTAGTATTCAAAGACGTTTAAAAGAAAAAGTTTCTCTTTCTTCCAACCTCTTTGGTTGTATTGTTGACAATTATGTTTTTTTTGTAGGTATTATTGCGTTTTTGCATGTTTGAATTTTTGTAAAATTGTAATTTTTTTTGTTTACTTTCCTTGAATTCGAAATGAAAAGTCGAGTGTTTACTCGGACTATATCCGCCCTCGCTGCGCTCGGGCGTCTAAATACCTCGTATGGGAATTGATTCCTTCCGACCCTTGTATAACAATCTACTATTTTTTTAACGAATCGAAGGGGAGTATCTACTTGATGGAAAGCGACTGCTCAACGACGTTGCCCGCGCGGATCCTATTTATTCCCGTTCCCGTGGGAATTGTCAAAAACCCGTTCTTAGTGTTCACTAATAGCTACTTATAGCTAAGGAAACTTTGTGCAAAATTTCATGCTTGCTAGGTCTAGCGGTTTCGGCTATGCGTTGATCGATCAGTCAGCCAATTTCTTCTATGTAGGTACTAATATTATGAACAGGACAGATTTTATTTTTTGTTTGTTTGTTTGTTTGTATTGAAGAATCTCCGAAACTACTGGACCAATTTTAAAAATTATTTTACCGTTAGAAAGCTACATTATCAAGGAGTAACATTTTTTAATTTCAATTTCAAATAATTTATTGTGACACACAGGTTACATTATTGTTATTTAACAAATCATGCAGTTCTTAAAATTTGAAAAAGAGAAGAGAGAGAGCAAATAAAATTTAAAAAAGAGAGCTCTGTGGTCTACCACCAGGCATACAATGTCATCATGAACTTACAAGCTAATCACACGATTTATAGCAATGTCAAGACTAAATTAATAATTTAATGTTAATGATAATAATAATAAACAAAATAATTCCAAATAATAACAAAATTTCAATAAAATAAGCATGTATCTATTGTGCTGTCATTTGTTAGTCATAAAAAAATTGTGCCATTTGTGTGCTAAGTGATCATACAGTCTATTCTTAAATACGATCATATCCTTTATTGCTCTGATATTTGCTGGCAATTTGTTTGTAAAAAAAGTAAGCCAATTGTCGTATCAACATTACAAATTATCAAATGTCGTAAGTCAACAGGCTGTTATATATGCTTATTAAGCATGGAGATAACAGCCTGTGTTGTGGCATTCGTTGATGAAAGGCTATATTTTATTTCCGAATTCCCACGGGAACGGGAACTACGCGAGAGAAACCGCTCGGAACAGATAGTCTTTTATATATATCTTTACTTGTAATGTCTGTAGATAAGATATTTTTTGAAAAATTTTGCGGTTATGTAGATAGTTATTACGGGCGTATCACTACATAGTATAAAACAAAGTCGCTTTCTCTGTCCCTATATCCCTATGTCCCTATGTATGCTTAAATCTTTAAAACTGCGCAACGGATTTTGATGCGGTTTTTTTAATAGATAGAGTGATTCAAGAAGAAGGTTTTAGTATTAGCATTGCACACGTGCGAAGCCGGGGCGGGTCACTAGTAGATATTAAAACACAAATTTTTGAATTTTTTGTGTGTCTGTCTGTCTGGTATGTAGGTTTACAAATATGTCGTAGGCAACAGCTATGAAGGGACTTTTGGAAATTTCTACGGGAATGGGAATAAACTGGATCCGAGTGGGCAACGCCGCTGGACACGTGCTAGTAGTATATAATTCCAAACTTTGTTCCTCAGAGGCCAGCCTCCAACGTGTTCCATGTTTGTCTACCCCTTACACGTATAAATATACTTAAATGAGAGTCCCCCATGTGCTCACAAAGTGGTTTTTTAAATACAGTTATCTTAAAGAGCGGATAATTTTAAAAATACTAGCGGTATTCCTACTTAGTTTTATAGAGTGCTCTTATTTTCATTTTATACGGAGTACCTACGTATCCTTTTAATAATTGACTTGGAGAATTCCCGATGAAGGGACCTAAAAGCTGTACGTAACTATCTACTTAGGTACCTATATTATATTACGAATCCAAAATAAATTTTCAACGTCGAAACCATGTGTAACAAAAGTTAGGCTGGTTATAACACGCTCACCCCGTGGTCCGCGTATTTTCATACCAAACATTCATTTAAACTTTGCAGGGTGTTGATGATGATGTTTTTAACATTTATTACGTGGAATTAAAATTTAGTACCCTGATATCAGGTGGAATGGGATTATTACTAAACAAAACTTTGAAATGCTGCTATTTTAATTTAGTGTTAAGTACTCAACTAATATTTGCACGGATTAAATGTACCTAAGTCGTGAATAAATTTTATTCACCTTTAAAGTACTTACTGTACCTAAATTACTTAGTAGGTACTCACGTATTACGCTTGAAGTCAAGAAATGTATTGGTTAAGTACTACGACAAAGTAATAATAATTCAGTTATTCGTATAGAGTTTTAATGTAAAAGTTGATTCTAATTTTACGCAAAACACATATATTTTGAAGAATTCTTCATTTAAATCTACTTCATTTAAAAAACAATGACGCATCCGGAAATGGTGAAATGGAAATTAATTTTAATCATTTCGAGGTTTTTAAAGTGCTGCGGAGTTAAAGGCAACGAGTTTTTCATGCAAATAACTGAGAATGTTTTGCATTATCTCTTTAGTAGATTAGGAAAATAGTACATTATGGTACAAGTGAGTAAAGTTGGTGATTACCGCTGAGGCGCCATTGAGACCCGAGCCGTAGGCGAGGGTCATAAGAGAGCCGAGGACGGTAATCATCAATACACACGTGTATCATACGACGTTTTTCAACACACTTGTGAATAAATAATACTAAAAAATCATTTTAAAATAATCATTCGCAATGGCGGGGAAAATTAATTGGTTTTCCAATTTTTTATTTATATAATTTGGAAAAGGCAAAAGGATCTAGGCCCATACAGCCTCGTTTTCCTATGCGCTCGCATCTTACAATGGCGATCGGCCATGGACTAAAAAAATTAGGTTTCTTTTTCTTTGGTTTGTCGTGGATAGCGTTTTAGCCACGTACAAAATGGGGTATTTAAAGTTTTTACAGAGAAAACCAAAGTTATATTTGAGTGAAAGTTTTGTTTATTAAACACGTACAAGTTGAAATGATCTATTTAAATACGAAGTTGCATGAAATGAGCAAGCCATATTTGTGTATTAATTTATTAGTACGATTGAATACGATCTTTTTTGTATCGAAACTTTTTTAAGAACAAAGCAACTCTAGCAACAAAATTGAAAAAAAAAATCTATAACTCACTAGTGAATAATAGCAAACAAAAAGTCTCAGTTTGATTATAGGTGTCATTATGTGCCTAATTGCAGTGAAATTAGAGCCACTTTATGAGCAAGTGTGTTGAAAAACAATTAATTGTTGTCTTCTGCCTCAGCCTATCTGTAGGTACGGAGATTTGATATAGGTATATAACGTTCATTCTAGAAAATAGGATTTGCTGCAATGGGCTCTCTAGTTATTAGTATCTAAGTATAAAATAATAATATATTTTTTATCGAGGGACTTAATGAAGCCATAATATACCAGAGGTCAAATAGATTTTATTTGTTTACTTGGGCCAGATAGTCTCCTTCGAAAACAGGCAGGATCCTTATCCTACTTCCTTAAGTCGAACGCCGAGTTCAAAACGCCTGGAAGAGCTACTGGTCCATGAAGGAGCTTATGAAGGGCAACCTTCCACTGTCGCTGAAACGGAAGCTCGTCGACATGTGTATTCTACCCGTCCTAACTTCTATACAGAAGTCCAAACTCAAGGTTTGCCAAAGGGCGATGGAGCGCAGCATACTAGGTGTAAAAAGGATTGACCGAATCCGGAACACAACGCTACGCTCCAAAACCCAAATCGTTGACGTCGGCGAAAAATCTGCCAAGCTGAAGTGGGAATGGGCAGGCCACGTTTGTCGTATGCAGTCGGACAGATGGGCAAAAATCTGCACCAACTGGGTCCCAACTAATGGCCGTCGACGCCGAGGCAGACCCTGAAGGAGATGGCGGGATGAACTTGACGCCTTTTCGAAGACATGGCCGGAGGAGGCACAGGATAGAGATAAGTGGAGGGAGGGAGGAGAGGCCTTTGCTCAGCAGTGGGACAGCGTATAGGCTATTAAAAAAATAGATTAAAATATAATAGAACATAGAGGGGGCATTGAGAATATTTTCATACAAAACTTTGAAGCATGTTTGAAGCTCAAGCGTCATGTCAGTTAGTATGAACGCGAGCTGTCATTCGGTCGAAATTGTACTAGACTTATTCCACTTGGAATAACTTTTGGCTTCTAATTTTCCTCGCCTTGTCCCCTCTATGCAATATTATATTTTAATCTCTTTGCCAGAGGTGGATTGACTCCCGAGCTTGCGAGGGAGTCAATCCACAGTCTCTAGTTCATACTAACTGACATGACAAGGACATGACGCTTGAGCTTCAAAGTTTTGTATGAAAATATTCCCAATGCCCCCTCTATGCTATTATATTTTAATGTCATTGATGAATACAAAAACTTTTTTGTTGTTGTGGTAAAATTGAACGTCGTGTCATCACGTCAACCATGTCATTCACTAGGGATGGCCAAGTGAAAAAATAAATTGATATTTATCGTATCGACATTTCTAAATACTATAGATAAAAATCGAGTGAAAAATATCGATATATCGTCAGTTTTTACATTATTATTTATACATATTCTCAAATTCGTAAAAAAGGACGATGAAAATAGTATTTTTTTATAAATGCTTGAGTCTAAACAAGTATCTAGTACCTAACATGAAATGAAACACGAAACCAGAATTGCGTTAAAAATATATTAAAATTGATACGAATTCGATACTGTAAAATAAATGTCGATATATCACCATTAAAAATATCGACGATATATATAATATGCTAATTAGGTATGTATTTGGAAAAATATCGATATTTTAATATAGGTCCTACCTATCGATATTTTTTGCCCAAGCCGTCATTTACTGCCACTATGTGGTATAGAGTAACTTATATATATATATATTGCATGGGGTAGGCAGTGCTATTTTCTAACAAAGAGGTTGGAAGAAAATCATTTTCTTTCCTAGAGAAACTTTTTCTTTACACGTCTTTGGTACCTAAAATCTCATAATAACCTACAAAATACACTAGGTAACGAATAACTTTTAAACCCCAACTTATAAAAATGTGGTATGATTACATATTGTCTTAGTCTGTCCAAGAACTATCGATTTTACACGGTTTCGTCTTCCGTGGGCAGGTGTAAGTGGGGTACCCAAAACACATGGACTTTTGCCATTGTTCTTTAATTAAAACCGAACAAATTTACACTACAAAAATTCTGAAATTTTCGAGGTCAGTTTTTTCTTCTAAGCCTGTCTCAGATTAACAAAGTGATTTAAATCTCTTTGCAGATTAACAATTTAAAACACATGGCGCCACCTTCTTTTCGGAAAAACGATGGCAATAAAACTCTAAACATTATTCCAATGAAGATGGTCCCAAACAGCTTGTATATTCGGAAGCAAGTGCTCCTAAGAAAATTCCGGTCCTGCTGAGAGGCACCTCGAATAGTATTGTGTCACTTTCTAGAATTGACATCATCGCTGTTTCGAATTCCCCCCTACATTTTCTTACTTACTCATCCCATTATAAAATCTGTAAAATAGAATACTTTCCATAATGAATAAGGAGTGTTTTTTTTTCAAATATGTTTCTTGGTTAAAAATATCTATGTTTAATATGAAACTATTACAATTAAAGTACATTTAGCATACCAAAAATTATACCTAATTTAGGGTTACGATATTTTACCTACGATGGCAACATCAACCATTGACATTTGTTCAAAGTCAAACGGGTGACCATATTGACCATGATATTTGTAGACATTCTTTACAATATAGGTAGGGTAGGTTTTCAGGTAGGTCTGACTTATTTTCCGACTTGTGTTATAGGAATAGGAATTGATAACTTTCACCCGCATTATACACTCGACATTTATTTTCGAATACAAGATTACAAAAATACAAGACTACAGAAGTAGGTACGGAAGTGCAGAAGTGCAAAAGTGCAGAAGTGCAGAAGTGCAAAAGTACAAAAGTACAAAAGTAATTATATAATATTAGTGTCAAAGAGATTTAAATACTAGGGCATAGAGGGGACAAAGCCCGAAAAATTTGAAGTCAAAACTTATTCCACAGTGGAATAACTTGAATAAGTCGTCCGACTCGTTCGTATCTCGCCAAAATAAATAAATATGCCGAGATGCGCCTTGCTAGGTTGCAAATCACGCTACGGCAAAACGCCTGGAAGGGATTTCAGTTGATTTTCGTAAGTATTTTTCATATTTACTCAGAAAAAAGAACAAAATTAGTAATTTTCTTATATTCGTTCTAGAACATTCTGCTGATATTGTAAATTAACGCCCTCTGCTATTGAGTAGCTTATACCACTACTTCACTACTAATTATTGATGTGGTGCTGTTTATCGACTTTTGTTATCGATATTTATTTATTAGGTAGAAAATATAGGCATACTGTTTTTAAGAATACAAACAGTTTAATAAATAATTTAAGGTACTTAGAGACTGGCGGCTTCGTTTGTTGTCAAGGAAGACCGCGATCTCGTGTGACAACGTTTTTAGCTAGGGACCGTCAAAACTTAAAACACTAGGTGGCCCGATAGATGTGTCCGGGAGTGTAGTAGGTATAATTGAAATTGATTTTGTTGTATATACCTATACTTTGTCAATAAACTGATATTATCGATACCGTGGTATGAAATAGTAACATCCCTTTTAATCAGCGTGACCTCTACCGGTCGATAGCTGAAACAACTTCTAATTGTTTGAATACTTGTTTCAGCTATTGAAATCTAGATACCAGCACTGACCCTTAGGCTTCAAAGTTTTGTATGAAAATATTCCCAATGCCCCCTCTATGCCCTAGTATTTAAATCTCTTTGATTAGTGTAGATCTCTCTCTTAATAATATTAGTGTAGATGAAAAACAAGATATTGAATTTCGGAACAGCTTACAGAGTGTCTCTTCAAGATAGTAGTCTTTTTTAAATTTTCACAACCAACCAAAACACACAGTAGTTTTGTTTATACCTACACTCACAAGGTCACTCCTTTTTTTTCTTATTTTAATCGATTTAAAAGTTTTGCAATGTACTAACCTTACCCAATAAAGTCCAATTTTTTTAAATCAACCCTTCTTAGCTTCGAAATTCTACTATCTAATACTATAAACGCAAAAGCTTGTGAGTATGGATGTATGTTGCTCTTTTACACAAAAACTATTGAACGGATTTTGAATAAACTTACAGATATATAGCTTATACATAAGAATAACACATAGGCTATATTTTATTCTCGTATGCCCATGTAAACGTGAACTACGCGGGTGAAACTGGGGGGTGCTGCTAGTAAATAATATTTTTAAAATTCTTTTCATTTAAACAATCTCACAACAAAAAATATAAAATATCATTGTATCATTGTCCATGTTTCAAAGAAAATTGTGGTAGCACTATTAGAAAGGGACACAATACTATTCGAGGTGCCTCTCAATGGGACCGCCTGCTTTCTTAGTAGCACTTTCTCCCTTATGGAATAAGGTACAAACTCCTTGGATGGTCCACACTCCACAGATATTTACTGGCTGTTTGAGTTTGTCTATGTCTCAATAAGAAAAACCGTTATACTTAATTTTATAAGACTACCTACTTCACAGAACACTTTTACTCCTAGCGGAGACCTACTTTGTCTTGATGTACCTAGGTCAGTAATATTTAATTATTAAGGTCCCTTATGTAGGGACTGAATAAATTAACCGACTTGGTATTATTACATTGATCTCACAACTTTTTACGATAGAAGAACCGAGTTGCCTGACTTAGTTTTTTTACAAGTTATGTTTTCATGGCGTCTCAATTTTTTTTGTAGATAGTCCTACTTTTTTCTTTCCATCATCATCATCATCAGCCGGAAGACGTCCACTGTTGAACAAAGGCCTCCCCCCATAGAACGCCACAACGAACGGCAACTTGCCGCTTGCATCCACCGGTTACCCGCGACCTTGACGAAGTCGTCAGTCCACCTGGTGGGATGCCTACCAACGTCTTCCGGTTCGTGGTCGCCACGAACCTTTCTTCCCCATCGGTCATCGGTTCTCCGAGCGATGAAGCATTCCCATTGCCACTTTAAGCTTGTATATTCTGAGAGATATGTCGGTGACCTAAGTTTTTCGCTTTCCTTTCCTTCAATTCTTGAATAAGTTTGTGATCGGTCAGTCAGTGACAAAATTAGGAAACTATGACTAGTTATAATTCTTAAACTACTGGTTCAAATTGGATGAAATTTGAAATATATTGTGTCTACTCTATACAATGCCTGCTTGGTTACTGAAAATTCAAGCTTCTAGTTTTATCCACAACGAAGTTAAAGGGGGTCGAAAATGGCCTGAATTGCTTCGAGAAAAGGATGGTATGACCGTGCCGCTTCTTTGCTCGACTTGGCGGGGGCACTGCCGTTTCCCCACATGTGTGGATGGCGTAGGAAAACCCCATTATACTTTTCCAATAGGTATTTAAAAAAAAACACGGGTTGCACTCCGGGAGTGCCGGCAGAAGTGAAAACTTGATTATCGATTTCGGTGTTACAACACTACTCTCCAACCGTCTTACGGTTTTTCGATCAGCACACGTGACCTGACGCGAGTTTCACAGTTTTTACCCATCCCACAAAAGTGCTCAACGCCGCTAAAGAATTTTCCACTTCAAAAACAATTTTTAGATGTGTAGCGCAATGCTCAATAATAAGTAGGTACCTATCTCTTTTATTCTTAGTATTTTAGAAAGTTAAATGCAAATGTAAGAAAACAATGTCTTAAAAATTTTCACTTTTCAACGATCTACCTCCCTGACGATAAACTTACCATCGGCGGACGTGCAGAATGTGAGCTGCGGCTGATACTTGTCAGTGAGCCGTTGGATGAGGTCGATCTGCTCGAACGTCAGCTGCACTGCGTCGCGGTGCTGCGCATCGCACGGCACGTACGCCGCCCAGAACTGATGTCAGTAACAACTTTGACATACACACTGATTAAATATCATGCACGAGCTACTCGCTGCGCCCGTTGTCAGGTCAGCTTGTGCCGGAGCCGACAAAGCCGGAAACCCCGCACTGCGGGTGTATCCCTAATGTGCCCTCACGTCATTTAAGCTGGGAACTTCGTAAACTATTCGTTCAGCATCATGTCCAAAAAGTTCGGTACAAACTATTATTGTCAGTTTGTCATTTGTGAAGTTATAATAATGATTGTTGTACTACTAATGAACGTGGTTATTCTGATTTCTGTTCCAATTTGAATACTCTAAATACTTGAGTGAAATATGTTGTCTTACAGTTTTGAAATAGGTCAGTCTTTGATAGCTACAAGCGTCAGTAAATATGTAGTTGGTATTGATACTACAGAATAGCTAAATAGTACTAGTACTAATACTGTACCATCAAAGACATTAGAATAATTTAAAAATCTTAGAGAGAGTCACCGACTTCAGGTAGATGCCAAAATTCTTACTTAGTTTACGCTACGACACGCTACGCCCGCGCTTCTGGACTTACACTCGTAAGACAACCGGAAGCGCATACGTAAGTACGAGAAATTCAGAGAGAAAATTGAAATTTTATGACGGGGTATTTCTATGATGAAATACGTGAGGACTTTCAGCCACTTATGAAGATGTGTGAATATAAATAAGCCGTGACAAATAAATAGACTGCAAAACTGAAATATCAAATTCTTATTTGCTAGTTTACAGAATACGATTATTAGGTATACGATGGCACCTACAGCAAATTGGTGTTACGAGACTAGATAATACTCATGCACATACGCAAAACCTTTAAAAACAAATTATTCGATGATTACGATAATCTTCATAATAATTTGTTATTTTATACTGAGGCAAAAGTTTCCACTAATAGATATTGAAAGGGCAAAATTATATCATATTTTTAAATGAGTACCTGGGCAGCAATTCTTCCTTGTTTTAATCGCGGTAGGTCAGTATGACTCCATGAACTTGTAGCCCACGGGGATATCGTCCGCAAATCATCATCGAATCTAGGAAAGCAAGCCTCTGCTTAGTTAGTATAATAAGTATTTTCTTGGTATATGAGAATTATGAGGACCCGTTGTGTTGGTCTTTCTTTTTTAAACTTTTACGGATACACATATATTTGTAAAGATTTAGAGTATTTTAGAGTGAGCTATTTATTGGTAAAAATTTATAGGAGGTTAGATAACAGATGTAGGCGCTCGTAATACTGCGATCCCGGTATTTGTAACGATCGCACTCGCGTTCAGCCCATGGCATTATTATAATGAGCGCCTCCAAGTGGTGATCCCAGTTTTCGATGTAAAAAAAATAAAAAAATAAATCTCACGCCTTTTTTATCCCCGAGGGGGTAGGCAGAGGTGTTCCGTTACTGGATATACCCACGAGATATATATTGGACCCCTAAACGTGATAGGTGGTGAGCCCATCGCCGGACCGGCTCTGTTTACACATGTCTCAGAATCAATACTGATACCTGCGGGTTTCCTCACGATGTTTTCCTTCACCGTCGAGCTAGTGATAAATATGTACGTAAGTTTTTGAAAAACTCATTGGTACATGAAAGGATTCGAACCCGAGCCTCACTGATTTTCGGCCGGCTCTTTAACCGTTCGGGCTATCACTGCTCTGCTAGTTTTCGATGTGTTAGTATAAGTATAATAATAAGTATAATCTCACGCCTTTTTTATCCCCGAGGGGGTAGGCAGAGGTATTCCATTACTGGAAATACCCACATTTCACGAGATATATTGGACCCCTAAACGTGATAGGTGGTGAGCCTATCGCCGGACCGGGTCTATTTACACATCTCTCAGAATTTATTCTGAAACCTGCGGGTTTCCTCACGATGTTTTCCTTCACCGTCAAGATAGTGATAAATATGTACGTAAGTTTTTGAAAAACTCATTGGTACATGCCAGGATTCGAACCCGAGCCTCACTGATTTTAGGCAGGCTCTTTAACCGTCCGATGTGTTAACGCATAATAATATCAGATACCTTTGGATGGCTTAAAAATTCTGACAGTTAGTGGTGGCCACTAGTCTAACACCATCTACCAATCTATGGTAGGGTCAACAGGGAGATTATGGCAAATAGTTTTTCAAGTAAGACGAAAAACCCATAGGCTGCTAGGCTGTTACGAGTTGATGATAGATATCTTGCGATTGTACTTTATACTATTAAGGGCCTGTTTACAATGAATCCAAACATACGATTACGAGGGCACTCGTTGAAGCTGACCAAACCTCTATGTGCAAGCAACCTCAGAACACACTTTTTACCACATTGTGTCACCAACATATGGAATGCTCTCCCAGAAACAGTGATATACATGCCCCATCAGTGAACTGTTTTAAAAATAGACTTGATAAACATTTTAAACAATGGACACAAGTGCAGTGATATACACGCATCAGCTCAAGAGCTGCTAGTGTATTAATTAGATAATAATAATAATAATACTCAGAATGAAACATAATGCCTATTGCCTTATAGAGATTCTACCTATACGTAATAGAATATATCACATACCTAGGCTATACGTACTACTACGAGGGGCCAGTACGTTTTCAGGTCAAAGAAATTTAAATATGTCATATCATATTGAAATTTCTTTGTGTCAGATAAAGAAACCCAACTGACCTGAAATCCTTAAGCTTATTGTGTAAAAACTTTCTTATATTCCAAGGGAGATCGTTGTGTCCATCCACGAGAGGCGTGTCGTGTAAGAGGCGCTCTGCAAGACGTAGTCGCTCCTGCAACGGGGCTCCAGGCGGGGCCCTGAGAGCAAGGGGCCCGGCCACACAGGCTGTCCCTGCCACAAGCACCAATATTGCCACGCAGCACCAGCGGCGATGCCACACGGAAAAACCTGAGAATCGTAACACGACGCTATCTAAAAGGGGCCTAAGATTAAGGTCTTCAGTTTTTAGGTTGGTGTATTTTTAAATACATAAATCAAAGAGGTTGGAAGAAAATCAATCTCAGAAACTTTTTCTTTAAACGTCTTTGACATAAATATATACCTACATTTTAAGCCTTATCTCAAAACACCTATCTGTCCTTGACATTAATAAAGGCTGTTCAATTAATCTCTTTGTGTGTCTGAAACTTTATTGAAAATAAGGTGGATATCCAAAATCAAGACACTTTTTAAAAGTTTTATTATATTTATAATATTTTAAGTTTTAATATTTTAACAGAATACGCGCAATTCCTAAAATTAGTTGGTTCAGTGTCGACTAGGTACTTAATCGATTTCAGCTATTTTTAATATGTGTAATTTTTTTTCCAAAAATATTAACTAGCGTACCTAACTGAATTTAGGGCTACCTATGGAAATCCTACTATTATTGCTACTTATTTAAGAAATTTGGTTAGACAAAACTCAAGTACAAATGCATCATATTATGAGGAATTCTACATTTTGGGATTTCAACTTTATGAGAATTTACCATTTTACGAAATTAAAATAAATCAACATTCTGGGAAATCTTACATTTTAACGCGAAATCAAATTAATGGTCCGAAAGGATATTTTTTTTATGTACTTACTAATATACAATAATGTACCAATTGCGGTGTATGACAAATTGCGCTTATTGTGTGACGCGTTGTATATGTGGAATTATGTTCGATAACTTGTTGTCATCTTGTTGGAAGTAAGAAAGAATTCTAAAAAGATCGAAACTGGTGAAAATCTAAGGGTGCAAGGTCAAGACTATATGGTTGATGGATAACACTTCCCAATCAAGCTCTCTCAAATTTTGCTGAGAGGCCAAAGATGTGTGTGGTCTGGCGTTATCGCGCGATGAAAGACCTTTTCTGTAGATCAATTCAGGCCGTTTTATCTTAATTTGTTGCTTGAGTCACATTAGTTGTTGTCAGTAGAGATCCGAATCTAAGGCTTTGCTCGGCGGTAAAAGCTGATAATGAACGATGCCCTTCCAATCCCAGCATACACACAGCATATGCACACATCACCTTATTGCGTGTTAGCACATGAGTAAAGAAACGGAACAGAGACAAAGCTTCTTACAACCGCACTGTCGTAGGTACACTACTACAAGCATGCAGTGCTTATGTCCGAGTCTACTCGCACTGCGTCACGTACGCGCCGCAACTGGATAAAACCGGCTCGGTCAGTAGAAAATCCGAGGGCCGCGCAACGGTTGCCGTATTTGTTTCGCGCTCCTGCTTAGTGAGAAATGGTAGAATAAAGTGTAAACTAAAAAGTCAAGAAAGTGAAAATAATTGGATTCGGAGGTGTAAAATAGTTACCTACTGTATAGTTTGCATGAATGTCTCGAAAATCACATATGTGACGAAATAAAATTGTTTGTTGATAGACCTGAACAACCTATAAATATGGGCAAAGATTCTTTATTTACTCATTACAAAGAACTCGACGTAAACATTGTAAATATTGGTACCTAATGATATTCTGAAACGAGTGTAAGATTGTAAATTTAATATTATGCCATGTGGAAGCGTCCTTAATGATTATTTGAAAAAACTTTATATCCATTACATTTAGAATTCATCATTAGATTAAAAGATTTAATAAATTATTAAAAATAAAAAGTTATAAAAAATATTTAGAGTAGGTAATTTGTAAATAATCTGATGTACAAATAAAAGTCTAATAAACGTTTTGCTTATTTTATTCTCCTTTGCCAACCCTACTAAAATAGGTAAGAATTTTGCACGCCGCGCTCCTTAGAAGCTTTGTCTCTGTTCCGTTTCTTTACTCATGTGGTGTTAGTCCGGGTTTCGCTACAGTATGTGGAGCTTGACTACCCTTTGATCATAATCTTTACACACGTTCTTGTCATAGGTCATCCTCTTTTCGTAACATGATCTTTATTTTTAAAAATGGTTCGGTTTCATTACGTTTCAATAGAGAATCGCATTTGAGTACACGATTTATTAGATTTCTTTGAGTAAGCTCTCTTGGCACCCAAATGTCCAGTTTTTTTGTATAGCCAGACTTTTCCAAATAGGTAGGTCAAAACCGCTTTGTGGTCAATCCTCAGTTCCTGGCTGGATGTGTCGTAACTATAACTGTATTTTCAAAAATTGCATTGACTTCATGCGTATGAGGGCGACCAGAGAGAGCTACCTACATCTTTGCTTCTGTCGAAAACGGATTATTGGCACAAAATCAACGTAATTTTAGAAATACGATCTTACTCCTCACATAGTTATTTTGTTAAATACGAGAGTAATGAGTTTTTTTAAATGTTTTCTATGTATACAACTGTTTTGTAACTCGTTATTACGGGGTTAGGATGGCTAAAACATGCTAATTTGGGCTTTTCCCGAACAGGGGAAGATTGTATTAAACCATCCGGTGCAAAGATATTAAAGTAATTTAATATCTATATATAATATCTTTGATCCGGTGGTCTCCCACTTTGATATTGTATAGTAAAATACATAGATTCTCAAACTTTTTTAAGTGTGTAATGCTGCTAATGTTAAAACATACTTAGGTACTGTTGATTATATTAGGTTGATTATGGCTTCTGTTATAAATGCTTGAGAAACTTATTTCTTTCTTTATTTTATGTAAGGAAAGTAATATCGGACACACATTTAAAAAATCAAATATTTTTTCTATCACTTTTTGAGGAGTTTTTAGAAAATTCTTTGTTGTTCTTTAATAGGAATAAGAACGGATCAAAATTTTCAATCAAGCTTGGGTCTGCAGCTGATAGGATCGATTATATAAAGTAGTCCAATTTTTTCCTGCCAAGGTCCGAACTTTCAATAAAACTTCAATAAAAAAATTTAATTAGGTAGATTAGATACTCTCAAAAATGCAACGGTTGTGTTAATAAAAACATAAAAATTCTGGACTAGAGACATGTTTTCTTAGCTTAGCTTCGCATAATATTTATCTGAGAAAAAGTGTTAGGATAGGAGGACACAAAAAGAAAATATTTTCCAACATCAATCATCCAAATTTGCCTAAAATCCATCCGATCTTACCCGATTCTCTTAATTGATATTCTTACCTAAATATCTAAACTGTGCAGCCGACCATTTATTACATTTCAAACCACAGTTTTTTATCAAAATTGCCAATAAAAATAGAATTGAAAATCCGCAAGCTAAGCAACGAAGCGGAAGCCCAGTTAAAATCAAAATTGAATTTGTATAACAATCTACCTACTAAAATACGAACTGTTGTGCTGAGAGTCGAGTAGTACAAAGAACTACGAAACGACATGGACTTTATCGACATTTTCAAGTAAAAGTTCGGTGGTTTACGGGTTTGTTTGTGACCCCTTCACGGTTCAATGCCTCAATGAATCTTTATGAATAGCGAACGCCCTTCTATCACTCTCAAGGGTCAACGTATATTTTATAGTAAGGATTTATCAAATGTGCGGTGTTTTCAATGATGTGAAAAATAAAACGTTGCCCACTTAATTACGTGGAACCGATGAAACGTGCAACCCATAAGGTAACATTCGCATTAGTGGAATAACATCAAAACCAATTTGGGTCAGCGATCGGTCGTTACGAGCCTTCCGATAATCTTGCTGTCAAACGCAAACTTGATCACTGCCAGTAGATACGCCGGCTTATGGAGCTTATCATAGGTTGTATTATATTATAAGTATCATTTAAAAATGCACTTAGTTTAAATTTGATTGTTCAATATTTTCAGGGCGTATAGTTCCCGTTCCCGTGTGTCTCCCTGATAATGTAGCTTTCAATTGTTAAAATAATTTTTGAAATCAGTTTCTTGTTTAGGACTGTTCCCGCAAGAAAATTATAGCCCATGCTACTCCCAGAAAAGAAAGCTTGAATACCATTGGCAAAAGATTTTTTTAAATCTGTCCGGTTACCGGTAGTATCGGAGCCTATTCAATACAAACAAACTAACAAAAAATATAATCTTTCCTTTCATATTAACTTTCCATCCAGTTTATTCCCGTTCCCGTGAGAATTTAAAAAATCCCTTCGTAGCGGTTGCCTACGACATATAAAAGACACCTATTTGTAGGTACGTCTACGAATGAGGTACCTACATCTTCCTTATTCGTAGAGGTACATATCTACCATATTCCAAGTTTCTAGGTGTTATCGTTTTGGAGTAAGAAAATTACGTAAGTATTTCTTTTTTTAACCAGTTTTTATATTTTTAGGTGGGAATGAGATACTTTCTCGTAGTAAAAAGTACTTTAGATGTTGACCCACTTACTCAATTATCTTCACACCTTTCATCAAAATCCGTTCAGTAGTTTTTGTGTGATGCGTGCATAACCAGACAGACAAAAATGTAAAAAATGGTTGTTTTCTAATCTACATCATTAATTCTACACTCGCAAAAAAATGCAAACATATTTCAAGCACAGACACGGCCTCGTTACAGTTTTATTATAGGTAGGTATATCTGGATTTATTTGCCTGTTGATTGACACGTACAAATTACATGGGCTTTTTAAACATAAATTTTAGAACACCAGACAAAAAAACCTGAGTAAAATTATTAGTCGTAGGTACCTGTTAAGCCCGCCCAAGAAAACTATCAAATTTTGACATGTTTGTTGTTTTCTTAGAACGGAGAAGAAAGATGTCAGCTGTGCGGTCAAAAAATAGTTTTGAAAGCATCGGATGCCCCTGTGGGTATGCATATGCAATGATATGTAGGACTTTTAAATAACTTATAGATACGATGTTGTTGCAAACCACTTGATGAATGTTTGTTAACATAATTTATACCTTCTCGTGACGGGGACTTTAGACCCTTAAACTTTATGAATAATGTATGACTGACGTGAGGAGTTGCCAGTTGTGGTGGAACTGTGGCTGGTGGTAGAGGTGGTGCCGGTGGGTGGCCATTGTAGTGGCTTGCACGCGCTGCAGGCTACGCGCGCGTTCTGCCCGCGTTCCGTTACGTCAGGCGCCGGCGCCGCCACCCGCTTTTTGCCCTGCCAGATATTAAATAGTCAATACGCGTATTGTTTAAAACAAGTACGTTAATTATTAAAATGCCAAAAACCCGTATAAAAGACACTTAAAAGATTGAAAACATAGGTAAACCTACTTCAGGTGTTGTCGGGTAAAAATGTAACCTTTGACGCCGCGAATAAACTAACGACGCGAACATCCTCCAAACCGTTTAGGTTGCAGGCTGCGCCAACGAGACACTTGTATACTCATATATTATGATGTACAAGCAGCGTGTTACATAAAGCTATTATCTCGCAGAATTGTTGACAGACCGGTTATTACACATACTCCGAGTACACCCGAAAAACCTTATCCTCCTTCAGGTGCAGTAGGTAAAAAACATGTAAGTAAGTATACTTATTATACGAACAATATCTAGTTATATACTTACTAATCATATAAGTACTCGTACCTAGTTATAGGTATTAAAACATAAGATAAAAGATTGTTGTGCCTTCAATCACACAAAAACAACTTTTGGGAAACTTTTTCTGCCAACCTTTTTGTAAATAAGATAGAAAATAAAGTCTGAGTAAGCTTTAATGTAAGAGAGACATTAGGTCTGTGCTCTGTGTTTTACAGGTTTTGACGCTGTTTTTTAAATTATTTTACTTTGCATTTGTTGTGTAACAAATAAGCTCGTTGAATAAAAAACTAATCTAATATTTAGAAGAACTTTCACGTGACCCAGCCGATCGTCCAACCGCTGTGCAAGCAATACCCAGACCAATATTTGATTGTTGTAATTATATTTATTTTCTTAGTCCGATTTATTGTGTTAATTTAAAATTATTTTGTTAACATCGGTAGCACCTACTTAACATATCACTTGATTAAACATTTCGTGTGGTCTTATAAATTTTATAAAAACGTGACGTGAGCAAACCCGCGGTTTTGGTCCCTCAGGGCCCATTTTAAAAGGACCTGTACATCTCTGAAATGAATATGAAATAATAATAATTTTGGATTTGTCAGTCGGGACACGGGTGCCATATGTAATAGTCGGATAAATAAAACTTTTCCTGCGTCATTTAAGCTAAATAAACTATAGGTATTTTTTTTATAATAATCATTGTTTCAGACTTTTGGCTAACACGGTTAAAGTTTATTTAATTTCCTTATGGGCTGAGTTTCAGGGATTTCCTAGGCAATTCGGAGAAGCAATGCTGCAAGGGTCATGGGAACTTTGAACTAGGAACGCCTAGCGGGTTTTTTTTTCACGAATTACGAAGAGTTGCTAAAACTAAATTTTGTTATATGGTCGAGTTACTTTATATCATTATTATTATAATCTATAATTTGAAGATACATGTGGCGGACCAATTTTTTATGTAATTCCTGCTAGATAGATATTGACAACGCATCTTACGGATTTACATGATTTGTTCATAAAATTATTAAGACGTTATCAATAATTTTGTTAAAAAAAAGGTTATAGATATAGCAGGTAGATTAAACACCGACGGGATAAGGCACTGTTTTATGTAACGGGCGCGATATTGAATCCTGACCAAATGAGGGACTCCAGATTTAAATCCTGAGCGTAGAGAGGATGGATTGGATTAAATTAAAACGGAATCTTGAGTGCAGCGAGGGATTCAAGTTCGCCCAAAACGAAAACAGCTTTATCCCATAGAAGAACTTTTCTCACCTTCACGACACAATAAAAAGCAAGGCTACTTAATATGGCTTGTATAGTGGCCAGTTCGATTTTCAAAAAGATTCTTTTTGCTTTAGGTCTCTGTGGAACAATTTTTCATACGAATTCATTATAACCTGCCGGGTCATAATATTGTACTGAATCTCAGTATAACCCGCTGGTTAATAATGACTTGCTTAAGGTGAGGTTTGCATGATCACTACATCTACATAGTATAAAACAAAGTCGCTTTCTCTGTCCCTATATCCCTATGTCCCTTTGTATGCTTAAATCTTTAGAACTACGCAACGGATTTTGATGCGTTTTTTTTTAATAGATAGAGTGATTCAAGAGGAAGGTTTTAGTATAAGCATTGTACCCGTGCAAAGCTGGGGCGGGTCGCTAGTAATATATAAATTGGACAATGTCGAGCATGTGGTGTACAAAATAAAATTATATCATACCTGTGTATCGTAGAAAATTGAAGGTATTCTCGAGGTGCGGCTCGAGTCGCAAGTACAGTGAGCGTGTGCGGTCATCATTAGGTCAGCATCCCCGAACGATCGCGCCTCGTCATCCACTAAATCCGTGCGAGTGCTTCTCGACTCGAGTGTGTTGTCGTCCCTAGTCCACGTCTCAGACATTCTATTATCCCTAAATCGTTCGCTCGGAAAATCGTTGTATGACATTTGCCTTCTTATGCTTTTACATCGACTACGATTATCAAGAGTGGAGAATTTCATCGATTCTAGAGGGGAGTTCCTAGTCGCAAAATCATCGTTATTGTCGAAACTCCTCATTTTAATAATTTTCTGTGATCTTCTCCCTGAATCCGAGCCAACGTTGTAGTCTCTCAGTCTGTCAAAACATTGGTCCACGTTACCAGAAAAATTTGCGTATGTGGACGCACTGTTTTTCGTTCCATCTTTCGGATGGTACCCTGACGACGAATAAATGCAACTCTGGCTATTAACTCTTCGCTGTGACTTGTCCACAAGTGATAAGATAGATAGTTTTTTGAGGGAGCCTGAGGAGCCCGACGGTATCTCCGCTAGTTGGACAGCATTCTGATGTCTTTTCGATATAGCTTCACCTCCAATTTTTTTTAGATTGGATAATTTCCTCATAATTTTTTGCATGAGTGTGTGTGTAGGATCGTAGGATATTAATTGCTTAGAAAGATAATCAGACACCCCTATAGTTTTGCTTTTGTTATGCTTTCGGTCTAAACTGCGATGCGAACCGATACTGAGATGGCTTCTCCCGGCATCCCGCTTGATCCTTTCCAAGTCGTAAATGTTGAGCGTGTGGCCTCGTTGGTCCCCGACATCCCGATGGCAATTAATGTAGTTATTTTGTTGAACGTTACAGTTACAGACTAAATCGAACTCTTGTTCTGATATGTGTTTGTCTTGGCAGTGTCTTTGAGCTGCCAACGCGAGACATGCCTCGCAGTCGACGCCGAGAAGGAGCTCGAGGCTTGTGTTACGAATGAAGCCATCGCTAAAGGTGCGCGATCGAAAGTGTGCTGCTTGTGGGCCCAATCGGGAGTCCCAATCCGGGACCAAGCCTGCAGCGACGGCGCCGCTGGGCTCGCCGTCCACCATGGTGGAGGCATCGCGGTTGACCTGGATAACGCGCGGCTGCCGATACACACGGCTGTCGCTCCGCACCGAGCTGCGTGACGGCGACGGTGACGGCCGTTTGAAGCTGTCCACTTGGATCATATTTCACAGATCGATTACTCTGTGGACCACATAACCTGAGGGAGAAAATAGTACATTTAATTTACGTATTTCTAGAAAATGATAATGGTATGCATGCTAACTTCTTGTCATTTTGAAAATAATGAGATGTAAACTCACACTGCCAAATATTTGTAGGAGCAAATGTATCAAAACATAAATGTCAGAAAAAAATTACGGGGTTATAAATTACTCATAATGTAGGTATTCCTTCATCGTCGAGCTAGTGATAAATAATTATGAGGGTATTTAAGTAGGTAAGTAGGTACATAAGTTAATGGATATCGCATGAGTACCTACAGGCCCTGCCATCGCACATCTAGACACGCGGTAGCGTGTCAAGCCGAGTTCAAGTAGCAGAACGGCGAGCAGCACCGTGTGTAGTTTTACACGAACCATTTGGAGCCACTTTTGACCCCTTCATAACTCAAAAACTATTTCACATAAACGTGTCAAATTTGGTACAATAATATATTACTTACAATGAATACTGACAAAATAAAGACATCTGAACAAAAAGGTGAACTGTTATCGATTTTACAAAGGAAGAAAATGCCGGACAACTTTTCGTCTGGTGTATTTTTACCGCTTCAAGTTCGGTTGATAGACTTATGTTGACCCATATTTACATAAATCTTATCAATATATTTCGTGAAATATGCTTCCCTTATCATTGGGTCGGAACCGTCTTTGAATATCAATAAGGCTAGGTTTAAAAAAAATTACAAGCTACATTTGCAAAATTTGGCTGAGGTGGCTACACAACCACAGAAGACTCGGCTAAAGATCGAGAAGTCACTTTTTGAAAAAGAAAAAAAAAACGGCCAAGTGCGAGTCGGACTCGCGCACGAAGGGTTCCGTACCATTATCTATAAAAACGGCAAAAAATCACATTTGTTGTATGGAAGCCTCCTTATTTTATTCTGTTTTTAGTTTTTGTTGTTATAGCGTCAACAGAAATACATCATCTGTGAAAATTTCAACTGTCTATCTATCACGGTTCATGAGATACAGCCTGGTGACACAGGACGGACAGCGGAGTCTTAGTAATAGGGTCCCGTTTTACCCTTTGAGTACGGAACCCTAAAAAGGTGGGCTATATTATTCTATCTATGTGACTGATGTTTAGAATTTTTATAAAAACGTAGAAAATCGATGAGGCAGACATCCAGGCTCCTGATATTTCAAAGGCAGACTATTTAATAGATTTCAGCTCCAGAACTTCAAATCGATACACTGTGTTCAGCGAGTAAGTGCTTAATACAAAACAAAATAATAATAGTATACCTAAAAATCAACCGTACTTGATACCATGAATTTCAGGGAGTCACAATGAATCGTATGGGCGCGATTAGAACCATTTGCAAATTACTTAGGACCTAAAGCTTTTTTTAAAACATTTTCGCAACTCCGCTCCGTGGTAAAGCAGAGCAAGATAATTGCTGCCACAAGCCTCAGAGGCAGATATGTGCAAATGATTTGACCCACTTTTTTTTTCAATAAATTCAAAGCACTGCACGCAAAAACGCAGCGACTTAGGACCTATTGACTGGACCGAGTCGATTCGTATTCATCTAAACTTCAATCTATATCGATGTGCAAAAGGTGTGCAAATCATATTACCGAAATGCTCGCGACCTCATCTATCCATCCTATTTCCGTACCGTTCTTATCTAAATAATGTACGTTCCTAAGTTATAAGATTCGCCTTATCATATGAAAGTTACAAAAACTTAACAATCTCATAGCAGCTCGCGAAGAAAGTCACAGTGGGCTTTAAAGTTCGCAACTTCCACTTAAGTGCAAGATTGATATCATTCACGTAGATCAGAGTTTCGATGGGTCGACTCAAGATCTGCGATTGTTGTCGTATGGCGGCGTAGTATTGTTGCGTTGATTGTAAACTTTCTTTTATAGAAAGTTACTGAAAAACCGATATGTTTTCGGAGCATAGGTAGGTAGGTACAGATCCTCATGAATGTTGACAATGTAGTTCAAATGTAATTAAATACCGAGGGTATTATATTTTTTAGTTTTAGCGAAAAACCACGTTTTGACCAATTATCGACACCTTTGTTACCATTTTTCGTCACCTTTAATACTATCGACACCCCACAATATTGAGAAATTACTTAGAATAACAAACTTAGTTTAGTGTTATCGTTAAGGTTAGTTAATAAATGATAGGAATTATCTGCATTTGAATGTCCCGACGACGGTCCCATGGTTTCTTTTTACCCCAAAAAGTTGAAAAAACATATGGACCAAATTTAGGACGATATATTCGTTCAAAACATGTGGCGGCCATTGTCACAGCATCAGAGTATTGAGCGAATTTGTATTCTTGTATTCATATGCGGCATCCCAGAACAGCAACTAGGTACTTATGTTTCTATGAATTACAAAATCCAAGCTTTCTTTTTATGTATGAGGTCAATAAGTTTTGTAAAACTTTTTAGTTTTTGAAAATATTCAAAAAATTATACCTGTATGCTCACTTTATCTCTTATGGTAGACAAATTAATTTTTTCGTAGCAAGTTCCTACCTACTTTTTACTAGAGTATTTTTCGGACATTAGCACTAGTGACAAATGGTGAGCCCATCACTGGAACCGGTTGCTGTAACACGTAGGCTAGTAGAACCAATTCTGGACTTGCGGGTTTCCTTAAAGTGTTTTTTCACACTTCAGCCAATGATAATACGTAAATAAATAAGTTGTTGAAAAACTTATTGGTACGTGCTCTTAAAAGGAATCGAAACCTCAGGCTTCAGGGATGAGAGATCACTGCTATAGTTTAGTAATAATTTTCCGTAGTAGTATTATAAATGCCAAAGTAATTATATGTCGGTCTTTTATATTAGCAAGTCTAAACCGCTGAACCATTGTTAATATTGATATGAATTAGAGTTAGTTTGTATCTCAAAGAAGGACATGACGAATATAGTAAATAAAGAGCAGTGATAACTCAGGTCAAAGTGATTATCCTCTCATTCATGAAGTTTGGGTTCCATTCCGTGTCAGAGAAAGTCTGTGATGAATTTTAAAAATCATAAATCAGTACCTACAAATTTATTATTGACTCGATTGTAAAGGAAAACATCGTTAAGAAACCCGATGGCCCTAGAACTGGTTTTAATTATGAACCATGTGTAATTGGATCATCTGTCACATATTATATGACTCCAAAAAATAAACATTTATGAAAATTTGAAAGAATTTGAATTTTGAAAGAGCAGTGATAGCCCGGACGGTTAAAGAGCCGGCCGAAAATCAGTGAGGCTCGGGTTCGAATCCTGGCATGTACCAATGAGTTTTTCAAAAACTTACGTACATATTTATCACTAGCTCGACGGTGAAGGAAAACATCGTGAGGAAACCCGCAGGTCTCAGAATTAATTATGAGACATGTGTAAACAGACCCGGTCCGGCGAGGGGATCACCACCTATCACGTTTAGGGGTCCAATATATCTCGTGAAATGTGGGTATATCCAGTAATGGAATACCTCTGCCTACCCCCTCGGGGATAACAAAGGCGTGAGATTATATATATATATATATATATTATCATTATATTATATGAAAATTTGATAGGTACTTCTTAACCCAAATTATTGACACCCTATAACCAATTTTTTGACATGGATGTTAATGAAATGGTACTTCATACATTCTGTGTACCAAATGTTGACACTCTTAATGAAATAAAAGATACAGCTGCAAAATAAAAAAACAAAGTTTGTAGACAGTAAGTCAATATAAACGCAAACAATATTGATTCCACGTAAAAAATACCAAACATTTACCGACTTTTTTTCCAGTCAACCGACTTAAAAAAATGAGGAGGTTCTCAATTCAACTTTATGTTTTTTGTATGTATGTTACGCGATTATTTCGCCAATTATGAACCGATTTTGATTTTCTGTTTGGTAGTTCATACTTCAGAGAATCTTTGCACCCATTTAAATTTTATTAAAATCGGTAATTTGTTAAAAAATCGTCAAAAAATTAAAAAATGTATACATCGATGATATTTTTTAGTGTTTTTCGTTGAAGTCGGTTTTTTACTCTTTACAGTTTTTTTGTTATTGTGGTCATGATAAAATTATAAATTTATACCTACATATAATAAAACTCTAAAGAGACCGTGTCTGTACATAAAATATTTTTTGAAAATTTTACCGGTAGTGTTGGTTGTTTATCGATTTAGATACCAAAACACCAATTATTATCTGGCTGTCTGTCTGGTTTTGGACGCATCACGCGAAAAATTACTGGACAGATTTTGATGAAATTTTGTGTGAAGATAACTAAAAATTAAAAAACTGGGTAAAAAGATAAATAAGTAGGAACTACTCCGACTCAATAACACCTACAAACTTGAAATATGGTATTTAGGTATGGTAGTCATAGGCAACCACTAAGAATTTTTCGGAAATTCCCAAAGGAACGGGAAGAAACTGGATCCGCGCCGGGAACGCCGCTGGGAACCCGCTATTTGCAATATGGTATGAAGGTGTCTTATATGTCGTAGGCAAGTACTATGAAGGGATTTTGAGAAATTCCCACGGGAACAGGAATTAACTGGATCCGCGTGGGCAACGCCGCTGGGCACCAGATAGTTTGTAATAAAATTCCACATGCGAGTCTTAAAATACTAATGAAACTTTATTTTTGTGGGAGTAACATCGGTTATAATTTTCCCACGCGAACGAAACTAAAACGGTACTAAATATAATTTTGTATCGTAATTTTGTTAATTAAGAAAAAATCGGTTGGGGTGTCAATTAATTGGAGGGGTGTCAAGAATTTGTTATTTTACCCTATTTAGAATTTTTTTCCTCGCTAAGGTTACACAAGACAATCTTTTCAAAACAGAGGGGTAGGGGAGAAGTCTACCGTAGCACAGTGTCAAAAGTTACACCGTGCAAGATCCTTAGTTACGAAAATCATACATCGGACTACGGGGCGGTAGCTGCGATCAAAATCTTATTTTACCAACCACCCCTTAGGCCCCTCAAGATTTTTTTATCTAGGGGCTCTGGGGGCACGGCAGTGCCCCGCCAAGTCGAGCAAAAAGCGGCACGGCCGTACCATCCTTTTTTCAAAGCAATTCACGACATTTTCGACCCCCTATAACTTCGTTGTGGATAAACCTAGAAGCCTGAATTTTCAGTTACCCAGCAGGCATTGTATAAACACATTATATTTCAAATTTCATCCAATTTGAACCAGTCGTTTTAGAATTATAAATATTCAAAGTTTCCTAATTTTGTCACTCGCTGACTGACTGACTCACTGACCGATCAACAAAACTCTATGTCACTTCTAGCAGTCGTGGAAGCTTCAAAAGCAGGAAAAACTTAAATAATTTGCAATTTCGGTCTAGGTTTCTAGATACACGAACTGCAGAAATAATTTTGTAATCCCATAATAATTGTATAGGATTACAAAATTAGATGTTCAGGTGGAATCTTGCAAATCAATTTTGAAGCAGATATCTTTAACCGATTGAGCTGAAATTTGGTATACTTATGTAAGTTTGGTCACAATGCAATATTATGGTACCACCGAGCTGATCTGATGATGGTGCAAGGAGGTGGATATCGCAACTCCTCAGTGACTACACATAAACCACTCGAGTTTGGGCTCGTATGATTCGCCTTGACAAATACTTTGGTGCTAGATTGTTACCAGGGTCTGATGATGGAGCTGGAAAATGGCCATGGGAACTCAGTAATTAAATGACACAACCCCATCGAGTTTGGGCTAGTATGACACATCTTCACGAGTTCTTTGGTGCTAGATAGTAAACAGAGTCTGATGATGGAGCTGGAAGACGGCCGAGGAACTCAGTAATTAAACGACAAAACCCTATCTAGTTCAGGCTCGTTTGATTCGTCATGACGAGATCTTTGGTGCTAGATGGTAACCAGGGTCTGATGATGGAGCTTGAAAATGGCCATGGGAACTCGGTAATTAAACGACATAACCCCATCGAGTTTGGGCTCGTTTGATTTATCTTGATGAGTACTTTGGTACTAGATGGTAACCAGGGTCTGATGATGAAACTGGAAAATGGCCATTGGAACTCGGTAATTGAACGACATAACCCCATTGAGTTTGGGATCGTTTGATTCATCTTGACTAGTACTTCGGTGCTAGATGGTAACCAGGGTTTGATGATGGAGCTGGGAGATGTCCATAGGAACTCGGTAATTAAACGACAGAATCCCAACGAGTTTGGGCTCGTTTGATTTGTCTTGATGAGTACTTTGGTACTAGATGGTAACCAGGGTCTGATGATGAAACTGGAAAATGGCCATTGGAACTCGGTAATTAAACGACATAACCCCATTGAGTTTGGGATCGTTTGATTCATCTTGACTAGTACTTCGGTGCTAGATGGTAACCAGGGCTTGATGATGGAGCTGGAAGATGTCCATAGGAACTCGGTAATTAAACGACAGAATCCCAACGAGTTTGGGCTCGAATGATTCATCTTGACGAGTATTTTGGTACTAGATGGTAACCAGGGTCTGATGATGGAGCTGGAATTTTGTATACACATGACCTCAGAATTAATTCTGGGACCTGGGGGTTTCCTCAAGATGTTTTCCTTTACCTTCGAGCAAGAATCAGTTGTTGGTATACAAGAAGTAGAAGGTACCGGAAAGGAAAAAAGTAAGACTATCTACAAAAAGAAGTGAGTTGCCATTAAAAACAAAACTTGTCAAAAATCCAAGCCTCGCAACTCAGTTCTTCTACCGTAAAAAGTTGTGAGATCCATGTCATACCAAGTCGGTTAATTTATTCAGTCCTTACTAAGGAACCTTCTGTCTTATGTAATTATGTAATTAGCTAACCTAACAACATCTTATAGTGACCATATCATTATTAAAAACCTTTTATGGTTTAAATAAATAGATTGACTTGGCCATCGCATGAAAACCCAATTTATCTCACAAGTGATACATATTATATTAAATTAGATTGTTTAGTGCGATTGCCAAGTCAATCTATTTATTTAAAACATAAAAAAATTTTAAATGATATGGTCACTATAAGATGCTGTTAGGTTAGCTAATTACATAATTACATAAGACAGAAGGTCCCTTAGTAAGGACTGAATAAATTAACCGACTTGGTATTACATGGATCTCACAACTTTTTACGGTAGAAGAACTGAGTTGCGAGGCTTGGGTTTTTTGACAAGTTTTGTTTTTGATGGCATCTCATTTCTTTTTGTAGTCTTACTTTTTTCCTTTCCGGTACTTTCTACTTCTTGTATACCAACAACTGGTTCTTGCTCGAAGGTAAAGGAAAACATCTTGAGGAAACCCCCAGGTCCCAGAATTAATTCTGAGGTCATGTGTATACAAAATTTCAGCTCAATTGGTTATCTTCCAGCTCAATCATCAGACCCTGGTTACCATCTAGTAACAAAGTACTTGTCAAGACGAATCATACGAGCCCAAACTCGATGGGATTGTGTCGTTTAATTACCGAGTTCTTAGGGCCATCTTCCATTTCCATCATCAGACCCTGGTTACCATCTAGTACCAAAGTACTTATCAAGACAAATCAAACGAGCCCAAACTCGATAGGGTTATGTCGTTTAATTACTGAGTTCCTTTGACCATATTCCAGCTCCATCATCAGACACTGGTTACCATCTAGCATCAAAGTTCTCGTCATGACGAATCAAACGAGCCCAAACTCGATAGGGTTTTGTCATTTAATTACTGAGTTCATTTGGCCGTCT
The DNA here is from genome assembly GCA_963855545.1 of Ethmia dodecea. NCBI lineage: Eukaryota > Metazoa > Arthropoda > Insecta > Lepidoptera > Depressariidae > Ethmia > Ethmia dodecea. The sequence goes on along the minus strand of OY979437.1, from coordinate 9,781,118 downwards.
TCCAGCTCCATCATCAGACTCTGGTTAACATCTAGCACCAAAGAACTCGTGAAGATGTATCATACGAACCCAAACTCGCTGGGGTTGTGTCATTTAATTACCGAGATCCCATGGCCATCTTCCAGCTCCATCATCAGACCCTGGTTACAATCTAGCACCAAAGTATTTGTCAAGACGAATCATACCAGCCCAAACTCGAGGGGTTTACGAGTAGTCATTGAGGAGTTGCGATATCCACCTCCTTGCACCATCATCAGATCAGCTCGGTGGTACCATAATATTGCATTGTGACCAAATTTACATAAGTATATCAAATTTCAGCTCAATCAGATAAAGATAATTATCTGCTTTAAAATTAAAAATGCATATTTCACTTGAACATGTAACTTTGTAAACCTATACAATTATTATGGGATTACAAAGTTATTTATGCAGTTGGTGTATATAGAAACCTAGACCGAAATTGCAAAATGTTTGAGTTTTTCCTTGAGTTATACACTAAACCCTAATTTATTCTAAATTTGAAGCTTCTACGACTTCTAGAAGTGCCTTAGAGTTTTGATGATCGGTCAGTGAGTCAGTGAGTGACAAAATTAGGAAACTTTGACTATTTATAATTCTAAAACTACTGGTTCAAATTGGATGACATTTGAAATGTACTGTGTTTATACAATGCCTGCTTGGTTGCTGAAAATTCAGGCTTCTAGGTTTATCTACAAAGAAGTTACAGGGGGTCGAAAATGGCGTGAATGGCTTCGAGAAAAGGATGGTACAGCCGTGCCGCTTGTTGCTCGACTTGGCGGGGGCACTGCCGTGCCCCCAGATCTAACAACCTCTTATAGCGACCATAACAATATAAAAAAAAATGTTCTTAATAAATAGATTGACTTGGCATCGCACTAAACAATCTAATTTAATATAATATGTATCACTTGTGAGATACATTGGGTTTTCATGCGATGGCCAAGTCAATCCATTTATTTAGAACATAAAAGATTTTTAATATTGTTATGGTCGCTAAAAGAGGTTGTTAGATTAGATTATTGCGTAATTACTTAAGACAGTAGGTCCCTTAGTATGGACTGAATAAATTAACAGACTTGGTATCAAATGGATCTCACAACTTTTTACGGTAGAAGAACTGAGTTGCGAGGCTTGGGTTTTTGACAAGATTTGTTTTTAATGGCATATATACTACGGGAACGCGAATAGAACTTGGGGGCCTGTTAGTCTTTTATCAGATTTAGGTGCCAGATAGCAATTCCAACGCCGTCAGTGTTATTTTTTGAGTACCTACCTATTAATTTGATACATATTAACGATTTGTTGTCTGGTCGTTTAATATTTATTTAAGTATGTTTATCAGTGGTTTAGTACCCATATTACAGGCCCTGCCTAGTTTGTGAATTGTGTCCAACAATTTATTTATTACTAGCGACCCGCCCCGGCTTCGCACGGGTGCAACGATAACACTAAAACCTTCCTCTTGAATCACTCTATCTATTAAAAAAAAACCGCATCAAAATCCGTTGCGTAGTTTTAAAGATTTAAGCATACAAAGGGACATAGGGACATAAGGACATAGGGACAGAGAAAGCGACTTTGTTTTATACTATGTACAGTAGAGCCGTTTTAACTTGGCTGTTCTGAACATAGGCTTTTGGAATTTTTGCGCATGTACACTCGAGAAGAAAACTGTTACTGTTAAATTAAAAGTTCAGTAGTTATTTTAAGTTTATATTTAGGGTCGATGTTTAAAGAACTAGATAAGTGTTATTCGGTTTTGTGAAAATTGTGTATGCATCTCTTTATTACACTTTGGTCAAACTCATCGATGCCTGTTACATGTTTTGGCCGTGACCTTTTTTTACCAGGCGTGCGAAACACCGAAACCAGCCCCATTAAATTGCCTTCCTTTGCGATCCGAGTTACAGTTCGTTGGGATGCACCTGTTGCTTTAGAAACTCTGGCGCAAACGTTGTTTAAGTCTTTTACGCCATCTTCCTTTTCCTTTTTCATAAACTGTGTTACATCGTATATAACCTTTCTCGCTTGACGCCGTAAAACTCGATTCTGTTTTGGCATATCTGCGAGATATATGTCCGCTATCTGATACTAGCAAATAGGTAACACATACACATATACACAACCAACAAAGAAAAGTCATCAACAACGCAAAACGTAACAATCAACAATAATAACAATAAATATCAACAAAACAAAACTTAACAATCAACTTTAATAACCAAAAATATCAACTACGAAAACTTTTGTAACCGACTGTGCTCAAGACAGAGATAGCGACACGAACACGAAACGAATCCTGACGCGTGACTGAGACACATTACCTTGGGCCGAGTATTACCGAAGAAGCACGAAGTTAACAAAAAGAGATGTACAATGTCGTGTTCCTTAATCGATAATTATTTGAATCGAGTGAAATTAATACTTTTATAATGAAGTTTTAATTTTCTCAAACTAAGTTAGTCGTAGTAGATAAATTACATAATAGTTAATTATGTCTTTGAATAGGAGAAAATAATTTTACGTAAATTTTTTTCTTTACATAATGACAAAAGCTCATCGATTACGATATTTGATCTTTTAATCGATTTCTTATGTTTACGTAAGGAACATCACTAGCTTATACCACCGCCAAATAAATGTTATTGCGCAGCCATTTGCACGAACTTCAGAATAGCCAAGTTATAACGGCCCTACTGTAGTGATAGTGATACCTACTTATATTATTTTTTGATTCAAATTGGAAGGTTTTTGACTAACAGTCTCCAACACCTTAAGATTGTTTCTAGTGTACCGAGCCGCTGGTCGATATGTTCGCAAATATAAAATAAAAATATAGTTTAATGTTTTCATTTAAATCGAAGAATCACCCAGTCATGAAAACTTGCAGCCAATCAGAAAAGAATGGCTCTCGAGACGTCCGAAATCCTTGAGATCGTGGAAACCCTCGAGACCGAATTACGAAGGAAGATATGATTCATGAACGAGTAAAAGAGAAGTGAATATCCGATACAAAAGCTTGGCTCTCGAGACGGCCGAAACCTTCGAGACCTCCGAAACCCTCGAGACCGAATTACGAAGGAAGATATGATTCATGAACGAGTAAAAGAGAAGTGAATATCCGATACAAAAGCTTGGCACTCGAGACGGCCGAAACCTCCGAGACCGTGGAGATCCTCGAGACCGAAATACGAAGGAAGATACGATTAATGCGCGAGTAAAAGAGATAGAAGATCAGAGGGGAGGAGTTAGTGCGGATGACGCGGAGAAAAGAACCAATGAGGGGTGAGCATTTTAGCGCGGGAAGTTTTGGGAAACTTGGAAGCTTGGATGGCTCGCGACGGCGGGAAGAAAGGTTTTAAAAGAGGTAGCACGGGAAAAATCGAGTTAGTTGATTTCGGATTCGCGCGCCTACCACATTCGAGGAGAATCCCGTTTGTCTCCAGTGGGGCTGAAGCTCTGATTTATTACAGAGTTATTTTAGTGTTTTGAGAATAGTGAAGTGAGCCTTTGGCATTAATAATAAAATTGTAATTCGGTCTAAAACTTTAAATAATCAAACGCGAAATCGGGTAAAACTAGTGAGAGTGAAGTGCAGTGAGTAAAAGCCATCCGGCATACAGGATTTCAGTGTTTTGTTCGTGAGGATTTGCGAGGTCAGACTAGGTTTTCCTTTTTATGATAGGGATGACATGAAATGAAAATTGGGTTCAAATCTAAAATTATTTATATGAGTGTCAATATAAGAAAACTCCGCTTATATAAAATATTTATTTTATAATCAAATTTCAGCCTTAAAGTTATAACAAATCGATGTTGAGGGTTTTTGAATAATCAATAACTTTTGTAGAACACTGAATTTTAGTACAGAAAACTATCTATTAATTTGGATTGAAATTACAATCACAAATCAATTTACATAATATATATTTTAGTTGTATTTTGGGTAAACAAAACCATTTTCCAATCTGACTCACATACGAAACAACGGTTTGATGTGACGAAAGGAATATTAAAATATAACTATTTTATTTCATACAGAACGAAAACTATGTTCAGACATACAAAACAAATTGTCTAGCTTCCGATTATTAAACTGATATTTCACTGTACTGATTATACATTTTAGTAGCTTATAAACAATAAGAAAAGGGAATCGAAATCTGGAAATGGATGTCTCACTTACATTAGAAATCATTTTGAGTAATGGTAGTATCTTCTTATTTATAAATCTCAGACACGCGTTTGTTTTGCAAATACCAGCTGATATATAAAAGCTGTTGTTGAAGTAAATGTAGAGTCTCAGCCATGGATACATAGGTTGGTATCTGGAAGATTTCTTCGATAAGAAATCCGAAAGAGAGGCGATGGGATAAAAGGTCTGGATACCCAGGGTGAAATTAATACCTTGTGTTCTGGGGCTTTTATAGAGAACGGTGGAAACCTCCATGGACTAATACAAAGTGTCTTAGCCCGGGCTAAATCGTAATAGGAATGTTATTTCTCTAGTTAGGGAACAGTAGAAGTACAGTAATAAACTTATAATTAATGACTTCATCTTTTCAGTTATTCTGAACCCTATTTTCTATTTAAATGTGATCTCTAATTAATTTTAAATTCGTAATTATTTTCTACCTTTAAATCTATTCATTTGACTGGTTGTACATCTTGTTTAAGCGCGACTAATTCTAAAGTAGCTGAGTTATTATGAGCATAGCGTAGACTACCACTAGATGATCATTTGGCCAAATTATGTAATGAAAATGAAGTAGGTAGGATCTTATATTAGAATCTATATTGAAGTAGAGAGCGTGTATCAGTAACAATAATTTTAAGAACGAATTAACTATTATAAGAGAGTGGAGAATGGAACTATAATTTACATGTGTTATGCTTTGCTAACTGTTATATTTGTGTGCTTCTGCGATAGTGTTTTGTGTACTAATCATAACTCTTTTTCAGCTGTGTACTAATCATAACTATTTTCAGCTCTTATTTCTGTGTCTAATAACAATTTCTTTTCAGCTTTACTTACAGATGTTATTATTAATGTTCTCGTGTAATCAAATTACTAATCAGTTCTCTTACAGCTTAGAAAGTTCCATTATAGTGTGCGTCGTTACTGATATACGTTATCTCTATCTAATTTAGGTAGCTATAGTTAGATCTCTATTTAGGACATTGGATAGTTAGTACATTAACGTTTTATAATCAAAGCAAACTAGGTAGGGATCAGTACAATTTGGTGCCGTGACCAGGATTGACCTTTGGTTCACTACGGAATTATTTACTTAATTTTGTTCAAGTAGATGGTGGTCATATGAAAATATGATCACAATTTGCTGTTCGTGAAATGGAGAATTGTCGCGTGTCAGGATGTACAGCCAGTCATTGCCATCATTTGATAGTCTTATATTATTTCAAGCGTGGGGGGGGGGGGGGAAACCCATTTTACTGAATTGATAAAATTATAGGCCTTGTCTGAATTATGCATATAAATATAATGGACAAGAATTGTCTTGAACTGCCTCTCTTTTCTTAACTTAGTACAAATAGACTCCATAATACCGCTAATATTACTGTCAAATATTAATTAAGGATTGAGGAAATAATAGAATTATAGTCTGTTTTTAAAGTCGTGGGGGGGGCGAAACAGCTGTGGTAACTAGGACAGGTAAATGGGTAAATAAGTCTGCATTATGATTGTGATACAACTTATGTAAAATAGTAAAAATATTACATAAATATTATAAAACTGTCAAAGTAGGACAATAGATAGAGTTAGAATACAGGGCCAATACTTATGAAGTTGCGATCTTATAGAAAATCTAGAAAGGGAGAAATATAATTTATATTCTTAGTAGTTACGTTTCCGTCACTCAATTTGCTAGTCTGATTTTCATGAAATTTTATATATTTTGGGATATTCTTTTGATAAATAGAAATTTAGCGAGGGCTTAAATCTCTGTTATAATTTCTATGCTTATAAATTTAATTTTTTTTAAAGAAGGGTGCGTTCTAAACATATTTTAAGTGGGGTATACTTTGTTTTAAATAAAGAATTAATTTAATATATACATAACATGATTTCTTTAGGCGCTATTAATGGCACAGGAAAGATGCCAAGCCTGTCTAAGTTAAATTGAGACGCAAATTTCATGAGTATGGACCTTTGGGAAAAATTAATAATAGTAGAAAAATATATATAATAATTAGTATACTCTTTATTAATTTTGGTCTTAATTATTATTATTATTATTTGAATACAGAATATATTATACTAGGGGAGTAAGAACTAATTAGAATGGGGTACTGTTAGATGCTAGGGAGATTAGCAAATACATGGTGGCTGAGACGGAGAGACCTCCAGAGCAAATCAATGTTATAAACTTCTTTCATGGGGCAACTTTTATAAGTCTGTTAGATTTGAATAACGCTTATTTCCAGATTCCGATAACAGAGAAAAGCTAAAAGTATACAGGTTTTACGTTTAACGGAAAATCTTAAGGCTAAAGACCTTGGTAGGGTCAGTATCTTAATATATATTATGAATATAAATCTAAATTCTGGGTCACGAAGGTTGTGAGTTCTGACGATCTTGCAATTATCTTGGTGGGTTCTTTGGAGCAGCACCTGGAGCATCTTGACATTGTCTTGAGTAAACTCGAGGATGCCAGGTTGACCTGTAATTTAAAAAAAAGTGAATTTCGAAGTAAGGAAGTAAAAATGTTAGGACACATAATCAACTGATCCTGATAAAGTAAAAGCAATAAAGGAATTTTCAGTACCTTAAAGATAGAACAGCTCTAGAGCTTTTTTAGGACTTAGTAACTATTAAAATAATTAATTAATATTAATCTCAAGCCTTGTGTCCCCGTGGGGGTGGGCAGAGGTATTCCATTTTTAGATGTACCCACTTTTCATGAGATATTCTTTGTAACTATTATAGGAGAATTTTAAAATTAAATTAAATAGATCTTTTTATTCTTATAGTACACATACTCAGCCACTTTGCGATTTGTTAATAATAATAAAAAAAAGAATCGGTTGGTGTTTACGAGAAAATAATCAGATGGTTTTTGAAAAAGTAAAAGATACTACCTATCCAATTGCATCATCCAGATTTTAATAGGACCTTTTATCTGCAAACTGATAGTTCAGGAGTAGGGATAGCAGAAGTATTATATCAGTTAGATGAGAAAGGAGGAATGAATATTTTAGGGTTTTCATAGGAAAGCTTTGAGTGGGCCACAGCTTAACTGGACTGTAGGTCAGGGGAAAGGACGAATTAAGCTCATTGCCATAATATTAGTTAGAATTTCATTGATAAAGTTTTAGTTGAGTCACAAGGTAAAATGTCTGTTGAGAAAATAATAATATTTTTTATATCATATTATGCTACAGCGTTCAGGTTGAGGGGTCAGAAGGCAACTTTTACCAAAAAGTGGGTTCAGAAAAAAAAATTATATGTATATATATAAAAAAAAATAAGAATCAAACTTACAAGTAATAAAGAAGTAGTGACAGGAACTGGATTTTGATTGGGGTTCTTAGTAGCACATTGAAGTAGTCAGCTGGTGGCCTAGAAAACATAAAATAAATCTATAACAGTAAATAATAATAAGAAAGCAGCGCTCCGCGTTTTCACTCGCATAGTTCCCGTTCCCTTGGGAATGTAGGGATGAAGTATGGCCTATGTGTTGTTCTGATGTATAGGCTATACATATTAACAGAAAAGTTTCATCAAAGTCTGTCCAGTGGTTTTTGAGTGAAGTAGGAGCAAACATCCATACATGCAAACTTGCGCATTTATAATATTAGTAGGATTAAAACAGAACGAACAATTAGAAAATTTTGAAAGTTAAAATCAAAAATAAATAAGCTAGCAAAAGAAATTTTGTCTTACCTAATAACAACACACAGTTTTCCTGGATGTTTTGTCTTAGTCCAAGGGTTGTATGAGGACCCAATGCAGCGTTTGCGTACCGTGCGGTTACGAAATAAGCGGTAAGATGAGTTCCAAAGCTCGGGTCCAATAGCTCAACGTATGAAGGATTCATCTAAATCAGGGAAGAATAGGTTAATAAAGCACTGACACCAAAAGACAATCGAATAAATTGGGGTTTACGTACGATAAAAGTTTGAAATGCGATTGGGTATTAGAGTAGAAAGTTGGCGTGGCTACCGAGTCTGTTAGAAATTGGAGGGAAGAAAAGCACAAGAAAAAGCGAGAAAAGGGGGGCTTTTAGGCGGAAATACAAAATTACTCACCTATTACAATCCATTTTCGTGAGAAGAACAGGGGGAAGAGCCTCACTCAGATCAGCAAAACTCACCTTTCACTTGGGTTTTTCAAATGTTGTTTATTCACAAAGTCATTTCGTAGTACATATTTAGATGAAAAAAGCACAGGAGTACTATACAAACTCAGTTTTTCACTAAATCACAATTACACACCGTTGGCGGAATTCAATGGCGGGCGGACCGGGTGTTTGTTTTGACGACCACTTTAAATTCAGTAATTTTAAATTTTAGCAAGAAAATTTATGTATTAGAACTGAGATTAGAACTAGATTGTTAAAATAAGAAAATCGAACAAAAGAAAAAAAGGTAAAGTGAAGATATGCGTAACGGAAATAATAATTTGAATAACTTGACAACAGAGTATCATAGACAAAATAAATGTGAGGCAAAGGTCATTACGTGGAAGGACTTGGGATAGTCGGGACTTAGTACTATTTTACTAGTTTATGAATTATGAGGCTAGTTTTCAAAGAGGAAAATTATTTAAGTCTGGGGCTTGAGACTGATAAGTATAGGCTAATGTTGTAATGTTGTAATCTTAAGTTGTATGTACCACTTCCTAATTTTAAGGTAAGGTGGAACCTATGAGTGCAGTTGAGTAGTGCTGACACTACTCAGTAACTATAGGATATTTCAATAATCATCCATTTTGCGAAAAGATACAATTTATGCTTCTATTTGCTTTCATGAAGTTAGAATGAATAAAAGGGGGCGTGTTAGAAGGCAAAGTACTACTTTCTTGAGCAAACTAGTTAGATGTAAGCGTATAAAAAATGCATAATTGTGACAAATAGAGAGAGGTGGTTCAAGTCGATTGTCCAAAATCATCCCGAGTGTCAGTATAAATAGTAAGAGCGAGCCCAAATTTATTAGCGAAGGCATATTAAAATTTTCTTGAGTAGTTTTTTTTCATCTTCAATATCTAGAGCCAGGGTGGCAACACTGTAAGGACTAGAATCCAAAGGCCAATAAATAATTTCAAAAAAAAAAAAAAAAAAAAAAGAGCTCGTTCAAAAACATCTCAAAGGTGGGTAAGGAAACGGGCCCTTGTCAAATGAATTTTACACGTTTTCGAACGAAACCCGAAATGGAAGTTTTGAAGTGGAGTTATTTATTTACATTGAACTTTATGTGTGTTTTATGACTAAAAGACATATAATTAATATAAAATTTAGTTGTCAGTGAGCTTATTAACTTGATCATGAACTAGGGTATATAGATATAGTGCATTGAGTGTGTACTTCAACGAGAATTTACAATAGAAAATTGCCGGTTACCGTGTGGAAAAGTTGTTTGTTTTGACATTATGGTCATGACTATTGTTTAGAGACAAGTAATACATAGCAGGGAGACTAGAAGGACCGCAAGATCTCCATATTAAAAGGTATGTTTATACAAAATCTTAGTTAACCCATAATGGGAGGTTAAAAAAAAACTTGCTTAAGGTGATCGGTTTTCGGGGCGGGAGAAGTTGAATGTTATTAGCGTTTGTATCTATTTTTCTTTTACGTCGGGTATATCTAAAGCATAGATTGGCTAAGTCGCATTACGTTTATTCATGATGCGAGTAGGCCTAAAGTGAAATAGGACAGCTGATATTTTGACTTTTAATTGCTCTTTTTTGTTATTAAAAAGGAAAAAAAAACATGTTAGGGTCCTCGGTTAGGTCCAGTCAGGTGAAAATGAAATTGTTATTTACTGGAAAAAGGTGTAATGATAGTGACTCGAGAACGCTGACACAAGGGATGAATAAAGGGGAAACAAAACGGATAAAATTATGAGTTGAAGATGGTTGTGATAAGATTTAGGGGTAAATTATTAAATACAATTTTATAAAAGTTAAGTGTGAAAATATTTTATTTATTTATTTTATTTTGGCAAGTCATGTTGTAAAATATTTACAGATTCTTAAGTAATGATGATAATGTTAATTTATTAGGATTTACCAGGAAATTTTAAAGGCCAAAGGATGATTTTACCTGGATTTGTGACAGAATTAATTTTAGCAAAGGGAAGGACAGAGACCTTAAGGATGCAAAACCAACATAAGCTCTAAGATTATTACAAAGGAAGGGAAAAATAAAAACAAAATCAGATAAGTAATGAATCCAAGTAATGTTAACTGTTCTTTGTGCAACGGTTTTAAATATGTAGTACTGTTGGTGTACTGGAAAATAAATAAATAAATAAACCTAAAGAATAAGTTTGTTATATGATTTAAATGGTTTTGTGTTTTACATGAATTTTAAAGTCCCAATACACAACCCTTAATGAAGATTGAAAAAAAATTGTAATAATAATAAAAAAAAAAAACATTCTGAGAATAGGAAATCACATAAACTTCGCGAACGGAATTTAGTAAAAATTATTGAAACTAGTGAACGGTTATGTCAACTGTGAAAGTGTGTGAATGAATGAATTTATGAAAAAAAATTGCATGTATAAAAGTTGGTTTCAAGAATGTTTATTTTATTCCAAAGCGCGAAAATGTTTGTTAACTTTATCCGATACATACACTCATTACCGCTGATGTCCCTCAGAGAAGTTATCAAATGTTTACATTTGAATTAGGGAAAGGAACCTCGTAATAGTTGAATTCTAAATAAAATTAATTTTAGTTGTTCCATACCTAAGACTTTTTTGTGGCATGTCAATAGTGGGTAAACAACCGGCTAAGAGCTTCAGGGGTGTTAAGTGCTAGGGGTAAATTCAAACGAAATAAATCGTTAAAACAAACACAAAAATTATTACCTGAAGCCATAGCCCAGACTGTACATGCAGGAAAGCCTATGACTACTCACACTAAAGTTGTCAAGTTTTAGGACTTGATTGCTTTGACATGAACTGAAGTTGGAATTGATTCCAGTTCCACCAAGGGTAGAAAGAAATAAAAAAAGAATTAAAAAAAAAAAAAACTCACGCCTTATATCCCCGAGGGGGTAAAGTCAAAGTCAAAGTCGGAGTCTTGTTCAATGTGTTTTGGGACTGATAAGTCTTTTATCGAAAGTTATTCTGGATATTTAGAGTGCCTTGATAATAAAAAAAAAATAAAAAAAAAGTATTAACGTTTCTAAGTCTATATTCGATACCTATAGAAAATAAATGATTTTGAATTTTATACCCATTTTTCACCAAATATTCTTTGGACCCCTAAACGTGATGGGTGGTGAGCCCATCGCGGGACCGGGTCCGTTTGCACATGTTACAAAATTGGTTATGGGACCTGCGGGTTTTCTCACGATGTTAGAAATAAGTATGTATGTAAGTTTTGGAAAAAAAAAAGACTCGTTGTTACAGCCGGAATTCGAACCCGAACCTCACCATGGTTTTCACCATGTAAAGCAGGCCTTCTAACCGTAGAGCTATCACAGCTCAGGATAGAATATATGAAGGGGTCTAGAAGATTCTAAACTATCCGGTGAAGTTGATGTGCTTAATCGAAGGGATCTGGATTTGCATGCATCATGTATTGATCAACACGAAGTTCAAACTGCAGGCGGGTCCAGGTTGACGCAGGTCGGAGCGCTTCTTCGTAACACACCCCCGCGCTGCTCATTGATTAAGCTCAACAATCAGGAAGAGGATTCTTTACCTCACATGTATTCGGTCTGATTCTGATCTTGGTGAACTTGAAGGGATTCTTTCTTACAGCCACTTGACTCAAACAACAAAGATCATATTGGATAAATATTAATGAACAAATTTTGGGGAGAGGGAAAGATGGGAGATAGGAACACAATATATATATATATAAATTTATATATAAATATTTTTTAAATGTTATTTACGGTCGGGAATGTATTGAGTGAAGGAAAAGGTAGAGGTGAGAAACTTATTAAGAGAAGAGATTACATATTTGCGAAACTAAAGGAGAAGAAAGCCTTGCTACATTAGGGTCTTAGATCATTTCACAAAGGCTTTGGGGGGGAATTGTACCGAGCCGCTGGTCGATATGTTCGCAAATATAAAATAAAAATATAGTTTAATGTTTTCATTTAAATCGAAGAATCACCCAGTCATGAAAACTTGCAGCCAATCAGAAAAGAATGGCTCTCGAGACGTCCGAAATCCTTGAGATCGTGGAAACCCTCGAGACCGAATTACGAAGGAAGATATGATTCATGAACGAGTAAAAGAGAAGTGAATATCCGATACAAAAGCTTGGCTCTCGAGACGGCCGAAACCTTCGAGACCTCCGAAACCCTCGAGACCGAATTACGAAGGAAGATATGATTCATGAACGAGTAAAAGAGAAGTGAATATCCGATACAAAAGCTCCGAGACCGTGGAGATCCTCGAGACCGAAATACGAAGGAAGATACGATTAATGCGCGAGTAAAAGAGATAGAAGATCAGAGGGGAGGAGTTAGTGCGGATGACGCGGAGAAAAGAACCAATGAGGGGTGAGCATTTTAGCGCGGGAAGTTTTGGGAAACTTGGAAGCTTGGATGGCTCGCGACGGCGGGAAGAAAGGTTTTAAAAGAGGTAGCACGGGAAAAATCGAGTTAGTTGATTTCGGATTCGCGCGCCTACCACATTCGAGGAGAATCCCGTTTGTCTCCAGTGGGGCTGAAGCTCTGATTTATTACAGAGTTATTTTAGTGTTTTGAGAATAGTGAAGTGAGCCTTTGGCATTAATAATAAAATTGTAATTCGGTCTAAAACTTTAAATAATCAAACGCGAAATCGGGTAAAACTAGTGAGAGTGAAGTGCAGTGAGTAAAAGCCATCCGGCATACAGGATTTCAGTGTTTTGTTCGTGAGGATTTGCGAGGTCAGACTAGGTTTTCCTTTTTATGATAGGGATGACATGAAATGAAAATTGGGTTCAAATCTAAAATTATTTATATGAGTGTCAATATAAGAAAACTCCGCTTATATAAAATATTTATTTTATAATCAAATTTCAGCCTTAAAGTTATAACAAATCGATGTTGAGGGTTTTTGAATAATCAATAACTTTTGTAGAACACTGAATTTTAGTACAGAAAACTATCTATTAATTTGGATTGAAATTACAATCACAAATCAATTTACATAATATATATTTTAGTTGTATTTTGGGTAAACAAAACCATTTTCCAATCTGACTCAAATACGAAACAACGGTTTGATGTGACGAAAGGAATATTAAAATATAACTATTTTATTTCATACAGAACGAAAACTATGTTCAGACATACAAAACAAATTGTCTAGCTTCCGATTATTAAACTGATATTTCACTGTACTGATTATACATTTTAGTAGCTTATAAACAATAAGAAAAGGGAATCGAAATCTGGAAATGGATGTCTCACTTACATTAGAAATCATTTTGAGTAATGGTAGTATCTTCTTATTTATAAATCTCAGACACGCGTTTGTTTTGCAAATACCAGCTGATATATAAAAGCTGTTGTTGAAGTAAATGTAGAGTCTCAGCCATGGATACATAGGTTGGTATCTGGAAGATTTCTTCGATAAGAAATCCGAAAGAGAGGCGATGGGATAAAAGGTCTGGATACCCAGGGTGAAATTAATACCTTGTGTTCTGGGGCTTTTATAGAGAACGGTGGAAACCTCCATGGACTAATACAAAGTGTCTTAGCCCGGGCTAAATCGTAATAGGAATGTTATTTCTCTAGTTAGGGAACAGTAGAAGTACAGTAATAAACTTATAATTAATGACTTCATCTTTTCAGTTATTCTGAACCCTATTTTCTATTTAAATGTGATCTCTAATTAATTTTAAATTCGTAATTATTTTCTACCTTTAAATCTATTCATTTGACTGGTTGTACATCTTGTTTAAGCGCGACTAATTCTAAAGTAGCTGAGTTATTATGAGCATAGCGTAGACTACCACTAGATGATCATTTGGCCAAATTATGTAATGAAAATGAAGTAGGTAGGATCTTATATTAGAATCTATATTGAAGTAGAGAGCGTGTATCAGTAACAATAATTTTAAGAACGAATTAACTATTATAAGAGAGTGGAGAATGGAACTATAATTTACATGTGTTATGCTTTGCTAACTGTTATATTTGTGTGCTTCTGCGATAGTGTTTTGTGTACTAATCATAACTCTTTTTCAGCTGTGTACTAATCATAACTATTTTCAGCTCTTATTTCTGTGTCTAATAACAATTTCTTTTCAGCTTTACTTACAGATGTTATTATTAATGTTCTCGTGTAATCAAATTACTAATCAGTTCTCTTACAGCTTAGAAAGTTCCATTATAGTGTGCGTCGTTACTGATATACGTTATCTCTATCTAATTTAGGTAGCTATAGTTAGATCTCTATTTAGGACATTGGATAGTTAGTACATTAACGTTTTATAATCAAAGCAAACTAGGTAGGGATCAGTACACTAGCTATAAATATAATATACTAGCGGTTGACCAGCGATGTTGCCCACGTTGAATCTGTTTTTTCCCGTTCCAGTGGGAGTCCCAAAAATCCTTTATTAATGCTCTCTCAGGTAAGGAACCTTTTCATGCTTTTAGACCCAGCGGTCTCGACTGTGCCTTAATCGATCAGTTAGTCAGCCAGTCAGTTTCTTCTTTTAATATATCTAGATATACAACTGATAATGTCTGCATCATCAGTCATCACTCGAGATGAATCATTTCATCATATACTTACAAAAAGAAATGATTACATAATGTAACCAAGCAGATTCAAAGGTGAGAAGTGCTTGCTCTAATGCGCAAACGTGATTCTGGAGGAATATTATTTCGTTGTCTGGCGTCCCATGAATAATTTGACAAGTTACGCGATTGTGCTGAGGGCGGGCACAGTCTCGAGACGGCGAGGCGACAACCTCAATGGAAGATCTCAGCAACGACGGGACAAAGTGAGCACGAGAGCAAGCCATTTTTGTTTTATGTTTGTTTTACCGCTCCCGAATGACAATACAGCTTTTGTGTTGAATGCTCATTTCGGCATTCATTATCGTCAGACTATACGGGTATGGAAAGATTTTTGTAACCTACCCTGCTACGAGAAGAACACTATCTTTTAATAATACCACGCCCACTTCGTTTTGGCTATAAAATCTTGAAACCCAAGTTTGTATAGGTATAATGAATGCCATCAAAAACATAACTTGTAAAAAAAACCAAGTCTCACAACTCAGTTCTTCTACCGTAAAAAGTTGTGAGATCCATGTAATACCAAGTCAGTAAATTTATTCAGTCCCTACATAAGGGACCTTCTGTCTTAAGTTATTACGTAATTGTATTACGTAATAGATGTTGTTAGGTAAGCTATTACCTAACAACATCTTATAGTGACCACATCAATACTGAAAATATTTTATCTGTAGGTACTAATATTATAAAGAGGAAAGATATATTATGTATAGCGAGTGACCAGCGGCGTTGCCCGCGCGGATTCCGTTTATTCCCGTTCCCGTGGGAATTTCCGAAAATCCCAATCATAGTGGTTGCCTACGACATATTTAAGACACCTACATACTATATTTCAAATAGCGGGTGCCCAGCGGCGTTTTCCCGCGTTAGAGTTTTATTATAGGTATAGATTTTTGTATTTTAAATGTTTTTTACGAATAAACTCAAAAATTACTAGACCGATTTTAAAAATTATTTCACCAATGGAAAGCTAGAAGATCCCTAAGTAACATAGGCTATATTTTATTCCCGTATTCCCACGGGCACGGGAACTACGCGGGTGAAACCGCACAGGACCGCTAGTGTTTTAAATAAATCGAGGCAATCGCACTAAACAATCTAATTCAATATAAATTATGTATTATGTACTTGTAAGATGTTTTCATGCGATGGCCAAGTCATTCTGTATATTTAAAACATAAAAGATTTTTAATATTGATAAGATCACTATAAGATGTTGTTAGGTTAGCTAATTACGTAATAACTTAAGACAGAAGGTCCCTTAAGTAGGTTCCTTGATTTATACATTATGACTAAATTGTATCCTGAAGCTTCTAAATCTACTAGAAGTGCCTTAGAGTTTTGATGATCGGTCAGTCAGTCAGTGAGTGAGTGACAAAATTAGGAAACTTTGACTAGTTATAATTCTTAAACTACTTGTTCAAATTGAATGCAATTTAAAATATACCTAAGTACTGTGTTTATATAATGCCTGCTTAGTTACTAAACATTCAGGCTTCTAATTTTATCCACAACGAAGTTATGGGGGGGGATCGAAAATGGCCTGAAAGGCTTTGAGAAAAGGATGGTACGGCCGTGCCGGCTGCCGCTTTTTTGTTCGATTTGGCGGGGGCACGGCAGCCCCTCGCTAAGGAACCGTGAAAACTACGAAACCTCATATTGTTTTGCACACTTGTTTTTTTTGTGTAAATAATGAGACAATTTAATAGTAAGACATGAGATTAAAAAGAGCTGCCCTTCAGTTTCTTGCTGGTTCTTCTCGGGGTACATGTACTGCATTTTGAACCAGCAACTCGTCGGTGGAGATGGGCTGCTGTTTACATTTAGCCAATCTCCGTGGACGGGCTTAGAGTGCCTTGTTATTGACTTTTCAAGTGTATTTTCTATACCTACAGAAAATAAATGATTTTGTATTTGTATATTAAAATGAAATATGATACAGTGCTTCAGTATTAAGACAGCTAAATATAAGTACCTATCTGCTCAATTGACCATAAAGTTAGATAACCTATAACTAACTTACCTTTTTTAAATTTATATATTTTTTAATACAATACATACATAGTAGTTCATAGTACCTACTTGTCGTTGTTAAATATGTCATCTATGTAAGAAACCGGAAGTTTTGGAGATTAAAAAACAAAGACGAATTAATTATTTCATGTGATACTATATAAATTGAGCAATAAATTATGTTTATTTATTTTTGTATGTAAATATTATATATAATACAGGTAAGTCTAACAATTTTCATCAAATTTATTTACTGTAGTAGGTGCCTAGACGACTAAATTGATGAAAAGATTTATGATGAACATAAATGACTCTACAAACTCTATCTATGTACCTAGTTGCGAGGTGCAGTTTTTTATTAAGTTTTTAAAATTTTTGATAAGGTCGGAAGGCACGTCAAATTGTTTGTCACGGTTTTTGTTTTGTTTACGGATAATGGAAGTCATTACGCCATGTCAGATACCCTTGGCTTGAAAAAATCTGACTGTTAGGTGGCCACTACACCATCTTTCAATGAGGCGTTGTCGGTGACAGATGTCATTTGAGTATTCAAAGGTGTCAATAGGTGGTCCTGTGAAAAACTTTCATGGAGCTGTCATAAACTAGTACAGTATAACACCCATTGCACACATTAATAAACGAGAAGTTGACATGTTGATAGTAAATAAATATTAACACTGAGCATTTTTACTACTACTAAGTATATCAATTACTTATGTTTTTTTTTAACATGCGTACCTATATGTGCTATCGACGGAGGCGTTCATACATATCCAACTGATGGATTAGAGCTACCGATAGATGTTCAACGCAAAGGAGTTTGTAATCTGAGTAAATTTTCTGTCTGTTAGAACCACTTTAAACCTAGTGCAGGCGAACAAAAAAATTCGATGACATCGCCATCTATCTTTAGTGAATAAACTAGTTTTTCTTTATTAAAAAACGCCTCATTCGCTGTGGGCTCGCCTGTGAAATTATAGCCTATAGTTCCTCATGCGTGACGACCCTTAGCTTTGCAGTGGGCTGTTACGGGTTGATGACGATGATGATGAAGGTAAGGTGCCCGTGATTTTCGACTATAAATAATTACCATCTGATAGTTTTTCTGCTGATTAGGT
Organism: Ethmia dodecea; assembly: GCA_963855545.1. Taxonomy (NCBI): domain Eukaryota; kingdom Metazoa; phylum Arthropoda; class Insecta; order Lepidoptera; family Depressariidae; genus Ethmia; species Ethmia dodecea. Next base: position 9,763,018 of record OY979437.1, on the reverse strand, counting down.
TTTGGATATTCCCATGACATTCAAGGTAGGCTAGTATTGTCACTAATGATGTCTCAACATTACCTACTTGTACGTGCTTGTACTAAAATATTCTGTTAGTTTCAACTTCCGTCGTCTTTTAGATAGGCTTACATTGTTTGGACATTTCCGAACACCGTTCCATTAACAGAATAATGGAAGTATCTACAGGAGGGAAAATAAAATGTGGGGAAAAGATTTCTCAGAACCTAAGCGGTCATTTGTAAGCGGCCGAGAAAAATGCTCACTCGTCCAGAAAAAATAATCGAAAGCGGTAACCGGCAGGCACGTAGCCAGAGCTTGCGGCCACCCTCTTCCCCGCAACCTTACGGAACAGTAATGTAGAGATTCCTGAATAACTATATTTATAATGTGATATATTTATAATGTGATATATTTATAATGTGATATATTTATAATGTGATATATTTATAATGCGATATATTTATAATGTGATATATTTATAATGTGATATATTTATAATGTATATTCCCTTGTCAGTCCCACCGTTTCCGGGAGGGTCCATATACGCCAACACCGAAGAAGCAACAGGTCCTCCACTGACTAAGGGATATTTATAATGTGATTAATTATAAAATTTATACATATTGTTTCACATTGTTTCACATATATTATATTTTAGCTTCTAGATTGGAATTGGGTAGTTTCGTTTGGTTGAAACTTAGAGAATTATATACATATCTACTAGCTGGTGCTGTCCGGCGTAGTCCGCGCGGATCCATTATTCCCATTCTCGTGGAAATTTCCAAAAATCCCTTTATAGCGGTTGGCTAGGTCATATATGAGACACCTACATACTATATTAATTCAAGTTTGTAGGTGTTATCATTTCGGAGTATATTTTCCCGTAGTAAAAGTACAGTTATTTCCACACAAATTTCATCAAAATCGTCCAACAGGTTTTGGGTGGTTCGTGCACAACCAGAAAGACAGACAATAGGTACAGATCGAAAGACAAAAAGTTCAAAAACTAGTGTCGTGATATCTAAGTCTATACCTAACTATATACACTAGGTATGTACCTACTGCATACATTTTTAATTTTCGCAATGCAAATGAAGTTTTTTCAGATTTTCGAGAATAACTCAGCTACGCTCCTGGCTGGCCAGTCGGTTCCTTGTAGTTTTTGTAAACCTTTTATTCAACATCACTATGACAAGATGAGTAGATATTACCTCACCTAATTTCACATCATTTAGGCTTGTTAGCGCTCTTCTTTTATTTGACCGTATAATGAGTGGATGACTCACGCCATCTCACGCTCTCAGATCCAGGATAATGAAACTTTTAATTTAAAATCCCAAATTTTACTCTAAAGCTCCATTCGACCAACACAGAATAAGGCTTATTCTTTGTTATTCGAATCTATACTAAATAGGCTGATGGTATGGTATGTCATCATCATCAGCCGGAAGACGTCCACTGTCCACTGTTGAAGGTATGGAATGTATTACAGTTGAACTAGTTTAACATAGCAAATTAAGCATAGCTGAATAAACGACGTTTGGCAATTCACACAATATAATGCACGTAGTATTGTAGGGGATGATGGTAGCCGGAATGCGTCGACACGGCGTTTTCAAAATTCATAGTTGCTAGTTCAACCTTACGATTAAATTTGTACCGTATTAGTTATTTTGTGGTATCGCCTAAAACCATCGCTGATCTAATTATGTGGTATATCGAACCTACGAGTACATTTGTTTATACCTAGTTTATAAATTTCACTAGCGGCCCGCCCCGGCTTCGCACGGGTGGACATTTGTTTTTTAAACATTTTGGGATGCACTTCGAGTAAATATATCTTTATGCAGATCATAAGATAGGTTCTTATTATTTTTCAAATAGCCTGTGCCCAGCGGCGTTGCCCGCGCCGAATTCCTGTTCCAGTGGGAATTTCTAAAAATCCCTTCATAGAGCGTTTGCGAACGACATATTATTATAAGACACTTACATACCATATTTCAAGTTTCTAGGTAGGTATTATCGATAGGGAGTAGTACGTATTTCTCTTTTTAACCGGTTTTTAGGGTTCCATACCCAAATGGTAAAAAGGAATCCTATTACTAAGTCTCCCCTGTCCGTCCGTCTGTCTGTCCATCTGTCACCAAGCTGTATCTCATGAACCGTGATAGTTAGACAGTTGAAATTTTCACAGATGATGTATTTCTGTTGCCGCTATAACAACAAATACTACAAAACAGAATAAAATAAATATTTAAGGGGCTCCCATACAACAAACGTTATTTTTTTGGAGTTTTTATGTTGATAGACACAAAAAACCAAACTTCTCCATACTAACTTCAAGCCCTACTTTCACCCCTTTAGGGGATGATTTTCGAAAAATCCAAAAACACGTGTCTTATAATTTATTTCTAAGAGTATTTGTGTAAAGTTTGAAGTTGATAGACGTAAAAAACAACACATCTCCATACAAACTCCTATCCCCTGTTTCACCCCCTTAGGGGGTGATTTTCGGAAAATCCAGAAATAGGTGTCTTGTTTTTTGTTTTGAGGAGTATTTTTACAAAATTTCGAATTGATACATCCAAAAATGAAGGTATTCATGCAAACTTCAACCGTTAAGGGGATGAAACCCCTTGGAGGATGGTTTTCGATAAATCCTAGAACTAATATATCAAGTTTATTTTCAAGAATATTTGTAAAAAGTTTAAAGTTGGTACACGCAGAAATCACACTATCCCATACAAACTTTTTCCCCTTCTTTCACCCTTTTAGGAGATGATTTTCAAAAAATCCAAAAACACGTGTCCCATCATTTATTTCTAAAAGTATTTGTGCCCAGTTTCAAGTTGATAAGACGTAAAAAACAACACGTCTCCATACAAACTCCAAACGCTACTTTCACCCCAAGTCCTAAAACACGGGTCTCATGATTTATTTTTAAGAGTATTTGTGCCAAGTTTGAAGTTGATAGACTTAAAAATCAAACACGTCTCCATACAAACTCCAACCCCCTGTTTCACCCCCTTAAGGGGTGATTTTAGAAAAATCCAGAAATACGTATCTTGTTATTTGTTTTGAGGAGTATTTTTACAAAGTTTCGAATCGATACACCCAAAAAAGAAGGTTTTCCATACAAACTTCAACCCCCACTTTCACCCCCTTGGAGGAAGATTTTTGAAAAATCCTAGAACTAATATCTCATAGTTTGTTTTCAAAAGCATTTGTACCAAGTTTCAAGTTGATGGATGCAAAAAATAAACTTCTTCGTATCAACTTCAACCCCTACTTTCATCCGTTTAGGGGATGATTTTCGAAAAATGCAAAAATATGTGTCTCATAATTTATTTCTAAGAGTATTTATGTAAAGTTTGAAGTTGATAGACGTAAAAAACAACACGTCTCCATACAAACTCCACTCCCCTGTTTCACCCCCTTAGGGGATGGTTTTTGAAAAATCCGGAAATACGTGTCTTGTTGTTTGTTTTGAGGAGTATTTTTACAAAGTTTCGAATTGATACACCCTAAAATGAAGGTTTTCCATACAAACTTCATCCCCTACTTTCACCCCCTTGGAGGATGATTTTCAAAAAATCCTAGAACTAATATTTCATAGTGTGTTTTAAAGAGTATTTGTGCCAAGTTTAAAGTTGATACACGCAGAAATCACACTATCCCATACAAACTTCAACCCCCTTTTTCACCCCCTTAAGGGTTGAATTTCGTAAAATCCTTTCTTAGCGAGCATCTACACTATAAACGTACCCTACACACAAAATTTCATGTTTCTATGTTCAGCGGTTTGGGCTGGGCCTTGATTTTTAGATTTAGCTTCTCCTTTTATATATATATAGATAGATTAATAATCAAATTAAAAAATGCTTTATATTTTCAGAACTAAATGAAATTATAAAATTTTTCGCGTTGTCAAGACATTAAAGATGGTGAATCCTCTTACAAGCGGCCCTTTCGTGACGTGAACATTATAGGAATTGATTACATTATCCGACACGACATCCTGAGGCTTATTTAACGTTAAATCCAATTTTATGAACATCCTGAGGTTGAAATGAAGCACGTAGCGGGTAAGGTTAGGGTTTAATGTTATGTTTATTATGAAAACAGTCCTTCCACAACCAAATCGATTTCTGCTGCAGCGAATGTCCTACAGACTAACTTTGCCTTTTCTCCATAGGCGGTGCATGCAGCATAGAGATCAACACCACATGATGAAATAAGTATGTAATGGTTATAAAATAGGTTTACTTAAATTAATCCAGTGTTTCGATGCAGTGCTTGAATCATTAGTCGTACCGTACTGGATTATAGGACCAATGTGTTTATAACTCAATCCACCACGGTACAGTTACCATGGATTCTACACAACTAAATAATTGTTATAGGTATTGAAGAAACTCATTTTAAATAACTAGCGGGTGCCCAGAGGCCTTGCCCGCGCGAATCTAGTTTATTCCCGTTCTCATGGTAATTTCCAAAAATCCCTTCATAGCGGTTGTCTAAGACATTTATAAGACACTTACATACCATGTTTAAAGTTTCTAGGTATTATCGTTTCGGAATCGTACGTTTTTCTCTTTTTAACCAGTTTTTATATCTTGCCGTGGAAATGATATATTTTCCTGTAAAGAAAAAATACCTACCCTAAATTTTGACCCGGTCACTAAGTTATCTCCACACTAAATTTTATCAAAATCCGTTCAGTAGTTTTTGCGTGATGCGTGCACAGATGGACAGACAAAAAAAAGTGTTTTGAAATCATTAAATCGATTACTAAATATACTTATTTAGTATCTACAGTGTGTACATACACTGTCGCAAAAAATCCGAAAAATTTACTTTAAATTTATTTTAAATTACAGTTCTATTATATGCATAGATTTATATTTCTTCGTTATTTTTACTGCAAATAATAATTCGCAACTTCATTGTGTTCCCAAAGTAAATAGAAACAACTCCTTTGTTTATATTTAACTCAGTCATGTCCAAGCGGCGTTGATGTTTATTTTTCCTGGAAAAGGGTCGAGATTAAAATACAATTAGATTATACCAACTTTTTATCGCGATTCAAGGCTCTTAAGGGAAAACTAAAATTGTGTGCGCTCGCCACTGGAAGCAAATCTTTTGTTTTATGTACGGGTATGTGTTTGAACAGTGACCACTTCAGACGGCCTAATCTTCCGGGGTTTCAGAGTACCTATATTAATATTTTATTTACCTAAACATTGCAGGGAATCTTTTTGTGGAAGTATTTCAACGGTACTCGAAATTAGAAGATGTACAAGAGCATTCAGACACGATTAGTTTTAATATATTATGAGAGCAAGCTCTCTTGATTCGAATTATAGAGCACATTCACCTGAGAGAGTTTATTCAACGTTCATAAATACACTGATTGATTGCACTAAGGCACGTGCACTAATGAACACTAATCGCATTAAGGCTGTCCCCCATAGGTGCGTTATTATCCGCGGGTTTGAGTTTGACGACAGATTTGAGTTTACTATGTAAGTAATTTATTTGGCCGCTTAAACACGACAGATATGGATTTTCATACAATTTTTGCCGGCCGGCATTAACAGTAGGTACAGCCGGCCAGTACAGCAATTTTGATTTATCTCGAAGAAGGTTGTCAAAATAATGCTAAAATTTCCAAGCATGTTTGAGAAAATATATATTTCTACAAAAAATCGTGTTTTCCACGAGTAGTGTAACTGTATCGTGCCTGTCTAAGCCTGTCACGTCTGTTACATCCTATTTCCGAAAAGCAACCAAATAGGTATCTAGTTAGAAAAATACAACAATATAATATGTACTTACCTAGCGAGCCTTCCGTACGTAGGGTAGTATATAGTTTAGTTTTAACGCAGGTAATATGTAAGTAAGATACGACAATTGAGGACAAAAAAAATATATATATTGAAACCTAGAATGAATAGTAAGTACTTAGAATGATCGGAGTATTTAAGTTTAGTAGGTATGTACCTAGAGTTTAGAAATATACGTACCTACGTAAGTAACGTACCGTGAGTAACGTACCATGGGCTTGGAATAACCTTATTCCGATAAACAAATTTATTTAATTTTATTTTCAACACACTTGCTCATAAAGTGGCTCTAATTTCACTGCAATTAGGCACATAATGACACCTATAATCAAACTGAGACTTTTTGTTTGCTATTATTCACTAGTGAGTTATAGATTTTTTTTTTCAATTTTGTTGCTAGAGTTGCTTTGTTCTTAAAAAAGTTTCGATACAAAAAAGATCGTATTCAATCGTACTAATAAATTAATACACAAATATGGCTTGCTCATTTCATGCAACTTCGTATTTAAATAGATCATTTCAACTTGTACGTGTTTAATAAACAAAACTTTCACTCAAATATAACTTTGGTTTTCTCTGTAAAAACTTTAAATACCCCATTTTGTACGTGGCTAAAACGCTATCCACGACAAACCAAAGAAAAAGAAACCTAATTTTTTTAGTCCATGGCCGATCGCCATTGTAAGATGCGAGCGCATAGGAAAACGAGGCTGTATGGGCCTAGATCCTTTTGCCTTTTCCAAATTATATAAATAAAAAATTGGAAAACCAATTAATTTTCCCCGCCATTGCGAATGATTATTTTAAAATGATTTTTTAGTATTATTTATTCACAAGTGTGTTGAAAAACGTCGTATGATACACGTGTGTATTGATGATTACCGTCCTCGGCTCTCTTATGACCCTCGCCTACGGCTCGGGTCTCAATGGCGCCTCAGCGGTAATCACCAACTTTACTCACTTGTACCATAATGTACTATTTCAACACACTTGCTCATAAAGTGGCTCTAATTTCACTGCAATTAGGCACATAATGACACCTATAATCAAACTGAGACTTTTTGTTTGCTATTATTCACTAGTGAGTTATAGATTTTTTTTTTCAATTTTGTTGCTAGAGTTGCTTTGTTCTTAAAAAAGTTTCGATACAAAAAAGATCGTATTCAATCGTACTAATAAATTAATACACAAATATGGCTTGCTCATTTCATGCAACTTCGTATTTAAATAGATCATTTCAACTTGTACGTGTTTAATAAACAAAACTTTCACTCAAATATAACTTTGGTTTTCTCTGTAAAAACTTTAAATACCCCATTTTGTACGTGGCTAAAACGCTATCCACGACAAACCAAAGAAAAAGAAACCTAATTTTTTTAGTCCATGGCCGATCGCCATTGTAAGATGCGAGCGCATAGGAAAACGAGGCTGTATGGGCCTAGATCCTTTTGCCTTTTCCAAATTATATAAATAAAAAATTGGAAAACCAATTAATTTTCCCCGCCATTGCGAATGATTATTTTAAAATGATTTTTTAGTATTATTTATTCACAAGTGTGTTGAAAAACGTCGTATGATACACGTGTGTATTGATGATTACCGTCCTCGGCTCTCTTATGACCCTCGCCTACGGCTCGGGTCTCAATGGCGCCTCAGCGGTAATCACCAACTTTACTCACTTGTACCATAATGTACTATTATTATACTAATAAATTTTTTAAAAGCTATTTTAAATAAATCATAATTAATTAGAATTGGCCATGTAATATTAGAAAAAAACTTATTGGTTAAGCCCGATCATTATTTGGGTTTCGTAACAAAGTGGTAAAAAAACCCCTATGGTACCTACCTACTGAAGTTTGAAAAGAATTATTAAGGTTAATAGAGGTTTATGTGTATAATACTGAAAAAATAAAGCGATGTCTCTGTCACAGTTTTTTGGAAATCACCAAAAAACAATTAAATACAGTCTTGGGAAAGAGATCTCCAATAAAATAAAATTGATCTTTATTGCGAAATAATAAAAAGTTATATAATATAATGATAGAAAAAGTACGGAACCCTTCGTATGCAAGTACGACTCGCACTTGTTGAGTTTTATTTATTTATAAAAAAAATATTCGAAAGAGCTAAAACGTTACAAACAGTCATTAACACAGATGTCATTTACTCGTAGCCAGTCAAGCAACGTATGCCCACCGCACGGTCAGACGAGGTCAATTGATAAAATCTAATACTCGTACTTGACGAAATTTTTGACAGGGAACATATTCCACGCTCGGTCGGCGCCGGATCGCGCTGACGAAAACCGACTCTTTATTAACCTCTAAGACCAAGCATCCGAGACACAATAGATTTTTAATTGTGTCTCGGTTCCAATTGGAACCCGCGGTTCTTTACAGATTGGGAAAGCCAGCCACGCTTACACTACGGCTCTGTAATTAAATGGGTTTCATAGTACGTGATAATAATAGTTAATAATTTTCTTGAAACAATAAAATTCTAAGAGTACAGTTTATGTCCAGAATATTACAAAAAGAGTATACACTCGTTATAATTTCGATTGAGCATATTTACTATAATAGTACATTATGATATAAGTGCGGTAGGTTGAAAATTACAGCCGAGGCGATATTGCTAGCCCGAGCCGTAGGCGAGGGCTACAAGTAAGCAGAGGCTGTAATTATCAAAGCGCACGTATGTCATACGACGTTTTATAACACATTTGCGAGGAAATAAAATAAAACTCCGACTATGGCAAACGAATAAAAACAATACAACGTTAAGAATAAGCGCGCGGCGCGCATCATATTTTTTTTTAGGCAAAGGCACAAAAAACAGCCAGTATTACATAGTCATAAATTACTAATAAAGTAAAATAATATTTTTGTGTTTTTGTTACAGATTAATAATTGGTTGTAATTTACTGTCAAAATTAATGAAATTAAATAATTATGTACATAAATATTTCTTTATTATATTTTATCTCCCAAAGTTAATTTTAATCATAAAATGTTGACAACTTTTTTGACATAAAAACTCTTAGCTGAGATTTTAAAAAGTACCGTTCGTTTTAAGACGGAGTATCTTGATAAACCGTGTGTTTTACTTTACACTTACCGCACTTGGGCGTAATGAGATACAATACGATATTGAAATTGGTGAAATAAGACACCTTTTACGAGCAAATGTGTTATAATAGTACATTATGATATAAGTGCGGTAGGTTGAAAATTACAGCCGAGGCGATATTGCTAGCCCGAGCCGTAGGCGAGGGCTACAAGTAAGCAGAGGCTGTAATTATCAAAGCGCACGTATGTCATACGACGATTTATAACACATTTGCGAGGAAATAAAATAAAACTCCGACTATGGTAAACGAATAAAAACAATACAGCGTTAAGAAAATGCGCGCGGCGCGCATCATCATTTTTTTTTAGGAAAAGGCACAAAAAAAACAGCCAGTAGAGTAAATGAAGGTAATTTGGAATACAAGTTATAAAAAAAAACATCTTTACTAAGGTTTAAGAGAAATAAGAATGAAAACCACATAAAATGTTAGTGAAACTAATGTATTATTAGCATAATAATAATCAACAGAATTATTCTTCTCTATATGGGATAAAGTTTGGTTTATTCATAAAATCACAGAAAAGCACTGATAACCGAATGTGAATATAATTTGGAATAGGGTATTTCAAATTAAATTCATGTGAATAAAATTTGGAATAGAGTAGGCTTTCCAAATTAAATTCACGTGCATATAATTTGGAATGTGGTAGGTATTCCAAATAACATTTACCATTCTACTTTTCATTGATATGTAGTATTAAAACTTTTAACTTCAATCAGTCTTAATTCCACATCTTATTTGGCCTCTCTTTTTGCCTCACATAAATTGAAAATCAGTAATAATAACAAGCATTTGATATTGCCATTCCTATTTTGAGTTCGGTTAAAAAAGATAAGTAATAATAATAATAAATTGTGGGACACAATTCACACACGGTTATTTAGTACCAAATTAGGCAGGGCCTTTACTATTGGTACTAAACAACTGATATCAGACTTAAATAAATATTAAACAACCAGACAGGAAGCCAACATACATTTTCATGCACACAATTGTTGGCCCCGAGCGAGGATCGAACCCGCGACCTCCAACTAAGAAGGCAGGGTCACTACCAACTGAGCCAACAGGCCCGTCGAAGTACAGTAATAGTGCACATAAATTGGAATAGTCCAATTTAACTTCACTTGTTGTTAATTTGGGACATTTCAAATTAGCTTCACCTGTCATATACCAAATAACCAACATAACCTTGCCCAACCTAAAAATGCTATCATGTATGTATGTCTATAGTTTGATTAAAAATAAGTGTTAATTTCGATAAAATAGATGCCAAACTATAGCTTTGTATCAATGAAAACAAATAAATATGATTAGTATGCGAGATGCAAACGTATTTAGTAGTCACTTAAAAAATTTCAAGAACAGCACTTTCACTCGGATGACATTTACCAACACGCTGACAAATTGGCATAATCCAAGCCACGCCCCATGAGTTGACTAGTACACAGACTACCTAATAAAGGTGATTTCTAATAGATGTCGCTATTAGAAACTCTAATAGGGTAGTATTCCAAATTACCAACCGTATTCCAAATTACCTGCATTTACTCTACTTTTACTAATAAAGTAAAATAATATTTTTGTGTTTTTGTTACAGATTGGTTGTAATTTACTGTCAAAATTAATTAAATTAAATAATTATGTACATAAATATTTCTTTAATATATTTTATCTCCCAAAGTTAATTTTAATCATAAAATGTTGACAACTTTTTTGACATAAAAACTCTTTGCTGAGATTTTAAAAAGTACCGTTCGTTTTAAGACGGAGCATCTTGATAAACCGTGCGTTTTACTTTACACTTACCGCACTTGGGCGTAATGAGATAGGTAACGATATTAAAATTGGTGAAATAAGACACCTTTTACGAGCAAATGTGTTATAAAATATATATTTCAGAATAATTGCAGATCACTTTGAAGCTCAATATTTAGCAAACCGAGCTTAGTAATGAAAAATCATTAATGAAACTTCATAATAAATTTATTATGTTGGCTCATTTGGTAGTGACCCTGCCTTCTGAGTCGGAGGTCGCGGGTTCGATCCTCGCTCGGGGCCAACATTTGTGTGCATGAACATGGCTGTTGGCTTCGTGTCTGGGTGTTTCATTGTCTAGTACCCATAGTACAGGCCCTGCCTAGTTTGGGACTAAATAACCGTGTGTGACTTGTGTCCCACAATTATTATTATTATTACAGCCCTAAGGACGATAAAAACAACAGGTGATCAAAAAAATATCTCACACTCTTATATAAAAAGAAAGTTTAAAAAAAAAGTTTTTTATTGAATGTTTAGTTAGGTTTTACATGTAAGTAAACCTGAAATATCTATATTAATTATAAGTAGTATGCATTCATTTTGGTTTAAATCTGTTGCGATATTGTGGCAGGCGGGAAAAGACGGAACAACTGTAATAAATTATTTAAATCCAACGCGTAATACAATAAGCGCAATTTCTTATACACTCCAATTAGTATTTTTTTTTTGTTAGCCTATAGGTACGCTGTCCCACTGCTGAGCAAAGGCCTCCTCCCTCCCTCCAATTAGTATATTAATATAAAAAAATATATGATGCCCCTCTTACTTTAGTTATGTCTAACCAATTTTCTTAAATAAAGAGTAATAATAGTAAGATTTCCATAGGCATGCTAATTAATTCGGATTTTTTTAAAATTGTGGGACACAATTCATAGGTATGAAAATTTGCTGAAATCGATTAAGTAGTCGATACTGAACAAACTAACTTCAGGAATTGCGGTTATTCTGTTACACCTACATATTGTATAAACAAGTAGGTACGTAAGTTTTTGAAAAACTCATTGTTAAATATCCTCACCATGATTCGAACCTGAAGCTCATGCATGAAAGGCGGGCTCACTTCCAACGGGGTCATCTAAATACTTATATCTAATCTAAAATATGGCCGGCCAACGGCTTCTGGGTAGCCTTACTAGACTGGCTAACTTTTTGCTCAGCGGACAGCTGAACCCTTTGGTTTGTCCTTATCTTTATGGCGCATCACTGTGCGCGTTATCCAAAAAAGATGGTGGGCTGAGGCCTATAGCCGTCGGGAGCGTCTTTCGGCGTCTTACTGCTAAATTAGCATGCAGAGCTGTCAGGGACGATTCGGCATCTTACTTGCAGCCACACCAGCTAGGGTTTGGGACGCGCCTGGGATGCGAGGCAGCAATCCATGCCACTAGAGCTTTCGTTATGGATCCCGAGAACGCAAACGGAGTTGTGTTGAAGCTCGATATAAGGAACGCATTTAACACTTTGGAAAGAGATGTTCTGCTGAGTGAGGCGAAACAACAAATCCCATCTCTGTATCCTTTTCTTTTTCAAGTTTATAGACACCCTTCGAATCTTTTTTTCGGTGACAAACTTATCTCCTCCCAAGTGGGGGCCCAGCAAGGAGACCCACTCGGGCCACTCGTTTTCAGCTTGGGAATACATAAGGCACTCCTTGGTGTAAAATCTCCCCTAAACGTGTGGTACTTAGATGACGGCACCATCGGGGGTAAACCTGACGAGGTCCTTCTTGACCTAGAGGCCCTTATTCCCCGTTTAAAAGACCTAGGTCTCGAGGTGAACTCCTCAAAATGTGAATTTTTCTCTTGTAGTGCTGTGTCCCGTTTACACTTATCTCGTTTTGGTGCTCTTCTCCCTGGCCTCAAGGAAGTTTCAAATACCGATTTCAACCTTTTAGGTTCTCCCATCTTTCATGATGCTGTTCCTGAGGCCATCTCTTCAAGAAAACAACTACTTCTAGCCGCTCACGAACGTCTCAAAAATCTTTCCGCACACGTTGCGTTAATCTTGCTTCGCATGTGTTTCGCCCTCCCTAAAATAAATTACCTGCTGCGGACTTCTCCTACCTGGCTTTGTCCGGAGGAAGTTTCTTCCTTCGACAGCGCCCTTAAGACAGTGGTGGAGTCCATACTGAATGTTGCCTTGGAGCCACATCAGTGGGATCAAGCGAGCCTTCCGATCCGCAATGGTGGTTTGGGGTTGCGTCGCGTGCGTGATGTGGGTCTGCCGGCTTTCCTGGCGTCTGCGCACGGTGTGGCCGACCTTGTCACTGTTCTAATCTCCTCTCATGGTGACAGGGCACGTATACCCTTTGCGGCGGAGGCTAGATCAGCATGGTCGACCCTCAGCGCGGGCGCAGCGTTCCCAATAAACCCTGAGGTTCAGCGGCTGTGGGATGGCGAAGGGGTGCGGCAGCTTCAGGAGCGGTTGTTAGGGAATGCTGCGGGAGCCGACCTGGCTAGATTGCGAGCGGTTTCGCAACCGGAGTCCGGGGCGTGGTTACATGCGTTGCCTTCGCCTCACCTGGGCACCTTGCTGGACGACGACTCGCTCCGCGTGGCGGTGGCTCTCCGCCTGGGCTGTAAGGTGTGTGAACGTCATGTATGCACCTGCGGCTCCATGGTGGAGGCCGATGGTCATCACGGGTTGAGTTGTCGGCGGTCTACAGGGAGGTTTCCACGCCACCACGCCCTAAACGACATTGTTCGCAGAGCCCTAGCATCGGCTAACGTCCCATGCGTTCTTGAGCCCCCGGGCTTATGTCGGTCAGATGGAAAGAGGCCAGACGGTCTAACTCTAGTACCATGGAGAAACGGCAAGTGCGTAGTATGGGACGCAACGTGCGTCAGCACTGTGGCCGCCAGCCACTTGAGTCGTACCGCTGCCGCCCCATCGGCCGCCGCAGAAGACGCCGGCCTTAAAAAAAGGCAAAAATATGTCGCAATGGAACCGCAGTACATTTTCGTGCCAATTGCTGTCGAGACAATGGGCAGTTGGGGCAACGAGGCTAAATGCTTTGTTAAAGAAATAGGGAAAAGGCTCACCGAAAAAAGCGGTGACTCCCGTGCCGGATCGTTCCTGGTGCAGAGGCTGGCCATCGAAATCCAGCGCGGAAACGCGGCGAGCGTGATGGGCACCTTTGCACCGGGCACGATTAGGGGCGGGTTATTTAACTAATTTTTTTTTCTTTTCAATTTTATATTTATTATTATATAATTTACATACTTACATCTAATATTTATATCTATTTAAGTTGTTTTTATGTACATATTGTTAATTAGTCTTTAGATTTATATATTTATTGTCATTTGTAAATAAGATTAATCTAGTTCGTTAATAACGTAATAAATATATCGTTTACTACTAAAAAAAAAAAAAAAAAAAATCTAAAATATATGTAAAAGGTGTATAAATATATTATATGTTCTGATGTAAGTGGAAAGAATATTAATCTTCTTTACTTATTCTTCTTTTTGGGACGAACTTTAATTATGCCCGGTTTAATTAACAGCAGACTGATTCAAGACGTTTGACTTTAAAATTAGCTGTTTGGAGTTGTTTTCATAAACAAGTCACAGACATAAGGTAACCAACAACAACTCGTCTGTGTGTAAAAGGCATTGAAACGATTTAATTACATTACCCTCTTTATGTCAGTCTGGTAAAAAATTATCCTTTAAAGCTTCGGAGATAACGACAAATCTAGAGACACATACCAATTAAAAACCGTTCAAGCAATTTAGGATATAGGCTGTTCCAAAGAAATATACTCCCATATGTACCTATACCCGAAAAACCGAGATTCTTCAAGCAGTTTGGTAAAATAAAAAATATTAGAAAATATTTTCATAATACCTATAAAACTAAGAATATTGAAATGGTATTTGTCTACACTCAAAAGTTTTCAAAAGCTTTACTAAGGGTATTAACTTCCCTAATAAAATAGGGGTTAAAGAAATGTATTTACTATAAATAAAGTTAACTATACTTACACAGTGCAACATCATTAAAGAACACTAAAATATCACATGGAGATTACACAGAAATTAATGGTTCCACAGGTGCTTTCCATGATATTTTAATGTGACATTAGTCTCGACGTTTGAACACAATAGGGGTATTAATGGCATGCTTTTAATAGTAAGCGCGATGAAAGGTTACATTACGTGCCCGGTCGCGTGGCCCGGAGCGAGCTACGGACGATACGCGGGGCGAGTGCTACGTGGGGCGAGAGCTACGTGACGTAGCGCAACTACGAGACAAGCGGCCGCCGGGAGCGCGTGGGTCGCACTGGCTTCGCTCGGAACGAATAATCCATACCCGAGAGGCGAGGAGGCTGTGTTTACCGGACCGCAGGGGCGAGCTAGCCCAACTGCTCCCGGCCCGCGGTGCATGCCACCTTTCCTAGACCTGGGACGCTTTGACACAATTACAAATATGTAATTAACGCGTTATTTCAAACTCTGGCGACGTGGCTTATGAAATTATTCAGTTAGGATAAGCCTCAGTTCAAAGTTTTCTAAAACATAATTATGTAAATTAGATAAGTTGCCATGCCTTGTATTTAACACTAGCGAGTGCCCAGTGGCGTTGCTCGCACGGATTCGGTTTATTCCCGTTATATATTATTAGTATTACAAGTTTTTAGGTGTTATCGTTTCGGAGTAGTACGTATTTCTCTTTTTAATCAGTTTTTATTTTCCCGTGGAAATGAGACATTCTCCCACTGTCAAAATTAGGTACTCTAGATGTTGACCCAGTTAGGTACTAAGTTATCCCCACACAAAATTTCATCAAAATCCGTCCAGTAGTTTTTGCGTGATGCGTGTACAACCAGACAGACAGATAACACCGCTAGGCTCCCGCTATTTGAAAATATGGTATGTAGGTAGGTATCTTATATGTCGTATGCAACCGCTATGAAGGGATTATCGGAAATTCCCACAGGATCGGGAATAAACTGGACCCACGCGGGCAAAGCCGCTGGGCACCCGCTTAGTTGATATCTAAAAAGCTAAGATTTCGTCACTCTCTCACTCACTGATGATTATCAAAATTCATAGGATAATTCCTGAAGTCCTAGTAAGCTGAAATTTGGTATGTAAGCTAGCATTAGTACAAAAACAAAAAAAAATCTTTTACCCCTCAACTTCTTAAAATAGGGGATGGAAGTATATGTATGAGACTTCCGCAAATTTTGATACTAGAGGTCTGAAAATTGATGTTGGGACTCCTTGTTTTATATAATAAAATACATATTTCATGATTTTAGTAAATCACCCACCTACCCTTTAAATTAGGCGATGGAACTAAGCGCGCGCAAAATGCCTAAGTGTACCCGTTGTGATTATAAACAGTGAACCAACAACGAAAGAAGGAAAAGATAGAGAGTGGAGAAAAGGCACCTCTGATGTGCAAGAAATACACCCCAAAAAGAAAGTACAAATAACAAAATAAAAAATATTGTCATAAGGAGCTTAATAAAGAAGTGACATCCACCAAAAACATTTTCATGTAAAATGTTGCCAAGACGAGATCATATGGCTCGCAATGTCTCAAGGATATCAGATCTCATGTAGAGCCAAGTCTGTTTTGTTAACTGTTCATTACTTTTCTGTTAAATACCTACAATAGTTCTTGTAGTAACAAAACAGTCAAGCTACATATTTTGACTGAGGTGTCGAGTTTCTGAAGTTAGGGCTTGTACGTTTTGGACGTGAAGAGTTAGAAGCTTTACTCTCCATGAGATCTAATAACTTTTTGACTTCTTGGCAACATTTTACATGAATAAGTTTTTGGTATGATAAGAATTACTAGGGATAAGAATTTTATCCGACTACGCCAATGAAGGATTATGATTTACATAAAATTTAAACTATAACGGTGAATAACTGTAACAATATTCTGTACATCTATCTATCTATATATATAAAGAGAGAAGTCCTGACTCACTGACTCATCAACGCCCAGCCTAAACCCTTAGACCTAGAAAGCTGTTTTTATTACAGCTATTGTTTTTAAGACGTAGGCTAGCACTAAGAAAGGATTTTTCGAAATTCAACCCTTAAGGGGGTGAAAAAGGGGTTGAACGTTTGTATGGAAAACCTTCATTTTTGGGTGTATCAATTCGAAACTTTGTAAAAATCCTACTAATATTATAAATGCGAAAGTTTGTATGGATGGATGTCTGGATGTATGGATGTCTGGATGGATGTTTGTTCCTCTTTCACGCAAAAACTACTGAACGGATTTTGATGAAACTTTACAGTTATGTAGCTTATACATCAGAATAACACATAGGCTATATTTTATCTCCGTATTCCCACGGGAACGGGAACTACGCGGGTGAAACCGCGGGGCGCTGCTAGTACTCTATAAAACAAAGTGAACGCCGTGGAGGTGATATCATGGAGGAAAATGTGTGGAGTGAAATTGTGTGATAGAGTGAGGAATCCGGACATACGACAGAAGTGTGGTTTGAAATAAAATGTAGTGACAAGGATAGAAAAGGGTATGTTACGCTGGTTTGGTCATTTAGAACGTATGGATGAAAGAAGAGTAACGAAAGAGATTTATGGTGCGAATGTTGCAGGATGCAAGGAAAGGGGACGCCCCAGAAGCACGTTCACGGATCAAATAAGTGACATCCTTTAAAAAGCTGGGGTCCGGAGTGCGAAGAATACAAGAGCGTGCATGAAAAGGCTTATGGATGTGAAGGAAGCGAAAGCAGTATGCAGAGATCGAGAAAACTGGCGATCAATCGTCTCTGCCTACCCCTGTGGGACAATGGCGTGAGCTTTATGGATGTATGTATTATGGTATCGTTAAGTTTTTGTAGATATTGATATGTTCTTTAATATTTTTGATTTTTTTTTATTCTATCATTAATGTTTTCGCAGCGTATATGCGATGAAAGACATTTTATTGGTACATTTTTTACCCCTTAGGTTACATTATTGAAGTTTTAGTAACGATCCCTAAATCTTTTTTGTCATAGATATAGCCTATGTTACTCAGGGATAATGTAGCATTCTAATGGTGAAAGAATTTTTAAAATCGGTCAAGTAGTTTTTAAATTTAGTCGTTACAAACATACAAAAATACAAATCTTTCCTCTTTTTAATATTAGTGTAGATAGATAGACAGTGTAGATTAACCTTCTTGATATATTTTCAAAAAACGCAAAGTAAGTACAAATTCCACGTGGAAGAAGTCGCGGGCATCAGCTAGTAATAATATATGTGCAGCTGCATTGCAATTGTTTAAAAATTGCACTAAAAAGACTACACTAATTAACTTAATTTAACTTGAATATTAAGTATATTAATTCGGGGCACGTAAGTTTTTCTTGGGAGTTCGGTACCAAGCTATTTATTTAGGTACGCAGAATATTAATAAAACAAGAACTAATATAGTTACCCGTAATATTGAAGTATCCTGTAGGTACAGAATCAAATGTAAGTTATTTACATCCTATAATAACTTGAGTATTATACTTGTAAGGTGAGTATGCTTTAAACGTTTGAGTAAACCACTAAACCGATTTGAATAATTCTTTCACTAACGGAAACATTATCAGCGAGCGGAAACTACGTAAGTACGATAGGTGAAACCGCGGGGCGGTGCTATTAAAAATAACCAGTCAATTATTAGTTGCCCACAGCGGAAAGCGGACAACAGGCAATTCTATTGTGTCTGCTAACCGTAAGTTGACGGGATAATAATAAAGCCAATTAAAGTTAACTACATACTTACAAGAAACTTAAAATTCACAATATATCTCCTATACTCTAGTATGAAATACCGAGATAGCTTGGCCTTGGCCTTCATCTGTTTATATCAGTCAGTTACGTAAATCCTAAGGTTGTCTGGAAGAAGTCGATCAAAGCGATAAGACATTGTCCTTTTTAAAATCATTGTACCACTTATTGCAAATTTTATTGGTGTACGATAAAGAGTTGTTACTTACTTTCTTAGGTTCTTGGCACCTACTCCAAGAAATACTATGATAATACTTACATGCCCCGAATTGATAAATTTAAGTTAAAAATGTATTGTAGTACTTTAGTGCTATTCCTTGAAGTCGGTTAGCATTTTTGCAAGAAAAAAAATTCTACTTATACATTTTGGATTTTTTCAAATATATGCTTTCTAGATCGATGACTACTCAACCGAGAAAAAAACTTGCCTGCGGTTTGAGTTTACATTACACCTTCTTTAGGTATACTGGTGACATGAACCGTAACAGCTCGCAGCTGACCTAAGGGTCTTTCTTCACACCTGAGGAAATATATTACAAAATGTATTTAAATATAAAATTCAGCTTGATAGAGGATGCATTGTATCTATCATAAGTAGTTAGGTATGTATGTAAAACGATTTTAGGAAAATACAGCCCTATCAATAGTCAGGATCCAAGTTTTTTTTAACAAACTTAGGTAATTAATTACCTACCATTTTAAAAGACAACGACTATTTCTGTCCATACCTAACTTGTATTTTGACGCCGACCAAAGAGGTTAAGCAATAAAGTACCTAAAGCTGCTGGTGTAGATTTCTTGCTCTGTGTTGTTGCTATAACAATAAATAACGTTGACGTGACCAGTTTATTAGTCGCTGTATTTGGTAGGTGTGCACGGAGAAGGAGATTTCTGATTTCAAACGCGCTGGTGCAAACAAAGCTTCTTTAATGAGGCCTAAAAAAGTCGGAAAAGCAAAAATATTAATCTGGCAATATGTTACTCCACTCCAAACCCGTTATCTGTGCAAGTCCTGTTGGTTTATTGACCGTATCCTTTGTGTTTAAATGGCTTTTTGGAATGATTTAGTACTCGTGCATTCGCGGCTCGACTTCACTTTATTTTCGTTCATAACCATAATAATATTTTTTTGTAATCTAATCTCTGAGGAATTGCACAATCAAATCCTCCACATATTCCTAGTTACAGGACAAACATTTATACCATCAATCACCCAAACTTTGGTAAAGGGAAATACTCGTAAAAACCAAAAGTTTTGTCGCGAGGATGAAATATTCCATTAAATGTGTGAATGTTATAGTAATTCGCACACAGAAAACGAAAGGGCGAAAAGGTAAGAGTAAAGTGGATGACAAGGGCAACTGAGCTATACCTCTTGAGGGCGAAGTAAAAGATGTTTGGGTCACCTCAACTGACGTGTACATTTATGAAAGCTTCGTACCCTCTTCAATAAAGGCAAAGATTTTATGCTGCTACTCTTTCAGTAACTAGATACTCGCTTGTTGTAATATCAATATTTTTTCACGTACATTTTCAGACTTTCTCTCGCAACATTTGGGTTTGTGGTTGTAGTATAGCTATTTAAAAAGTTTTATCAGGTTTCCCTTTAAAATATCATTATATTATGATGATCAGTCAAGCATTAGATGTCCAAGGGCGGACAATAGATTATCCTATTGTGTTTGCATTCCGCTACGGGACGGTGTAAGCAAACTTATGACATTGTTTCTTTCTTATTGACGGGCCTGTTGGCTCAGTTGGTAGTGACCCTGCCTTCTGAGTCGGAGGTCGCGGGTTCGATCCCCGCTCGGGGCCAACATTTGTGTGCATGAACATGTCTGTTGGCTTCGTGTCTGGCTGTTTAATATTTATTTAAGTATGTCTATCAGTTGTTTAGTGCCCATAGTACAGGCTCTGCCTAGTTTGGGACTGAATAACCGTGTGTAAATTGTGTCCCACAATTTATTTATTTATTTATTTTATTTAGGTAGCACAAGAATATATCTACTTACTTTTAAGTTTGTGTTTAGAAGTACCTAAATAAGTAGATTCTAATTTGTTTTCCTCTCCAGATTTCACTTATAGGTTCATTAGTTACTTTTCAGTATAATCGTGTTTTTTTTTCAAATACTATTGCCACTTATCGACTTGGCTCTGATTACGCTGCTATATCAAGTGAACAAAGTGTAATGTTCCGCTCTATCAATGGAATTTACAAGAACATCTACGTTTTCCCAATATTGTTGAAATACTTTCGTCACGAAACCACCTTACCACATTTTATAAGTTCAATATATTTTGTGCTCGTTCTCGGTAACATGACAGGATTCCAGAAGGTTTCATAAACCTTATTTTAACTGCGGCTTTACACGTCTTAATAAACTCTAATTAAAGTACCTACCTACGTTAGATACAGATATTAAATGGGGTGGGATCTAATCAAAACTGACGGAGATAATTTTTTACTTGTAGAAATTATTTGCAGTGCTATGACAAAAATCGAGCAAGTGTGAGTTAGACTCGCACATCTGGGGTTCCGTATATAACTTTATTTGTTTACTTAATGTTTATTTTTATTGACGATATTCCGTAATAGATTCTTCTTATTACGATTAAAAAGATATATCCATTTATAGGTAGGACAGGCAGATAGCTCAGGATTAGTACCTACCTAATACGGTTTTTTGGGTAAGAAACTCTTATAACATGGAACTTTAAAGAGTAAAAAACCGACTTCAACTTATATGGTTTTCTCATGAATGTCATTGCCATAAAAAAACAAAAAAAAATACACGAATTGAGAACGTCCTCCTTTTTTGAAGTCGGTTGAAAACACGAAAAAATCCCGTCCGGTACTTTGTACGATAATAATGACATCGTAAATACAAATATTAGAATGGTCTCTTGGTATATTTACTTAGGCTATTTAAATATGATAACAACGAATAAATAAATATAAAGTTCCATAACATGTTTAAAATATCTAACCTTGTAGGACCTTGCGTAGAGATACGAGTTGCCAAAGAGAAAATACATTGGTGAAATCGAATACAATTACGTGAAAATCGTGAAATTACATTCAAATACGATGGCTAAAAATTAGAGGCCGTACAAAAAAAAAACATACCATATTTATTAATTTCAAGAGCTGTTGTTTCTTCTTATCATCTGCGACAGACTGAAAATAAACTTCATTACGGATAGCACTATAATAGTAAACCTTAATCCACCATAAGCCCACCTGAGAATTTACTGAGAGAATATTAATGCTCACGCTACATTATATAACTTGGAAGCTACGTTGTTTCAGAGATACCGAACTTAATAGAGCATGTAAGATTTAGTATCGAGGTTAATTTAATTTACATATCGTTTGTGATGTGATGATGATGGGTAGCTAAATATATTAATAGTAATCCATATTTAATGTGCTTGATTTGATATTTGAATACCAGTGAAATATAAAATATTTTGTCCTACCTTATGCCCGTTCCGAGATGAAAGGTAGCGTTCTCAAGATGCTTGTACACAAGTTATAAATATATTTTTATTACTTTTCAGATCAGTTAACCGGCTTAACTTATTATTATCAATCTACATTGAAAACAATTTAATAAATAAGAACAAAAACAATTGTAGACATACTTTATTCAAAATAAAATGTATTAGCTTTGAGCGGCGTTCAGTAAACTTCCCCGTCTTAGATTAAAGTTGGGAAATAAATAACACCAGTTTTGAGTCGAACTATAAAACTGCAAATTGAACAATGTAATTTACTAGCAACGTAAAAGTTAATTTTTGGAGCCCTGTCGAACACTGTAATAATGAAATGTTATACGTTTGCTGTCTAGAGTCTTTTCAAACATTTTAAGCTAACAGTTCTCTTGTTCTCTTGACCCGGTCCGGCGATGGGCTCACCACCTATCACGTTTAGGGGTCCAATGTATCTCGTGAAATGTGGGTATATCCAGTAATGGAATACCTCTGCCTACCCCCTCGGGGATAAAAGGCGTGAGATTATATTATTATTATTATTTATTCTCTTATTTTAAGGGTTCAGAAAAATTTCACGGAGAACTTTTTTATAGTTTCGACGGAAAGAAAACAAACCTTCACTAATAGAAATTCCTCCGGAATGAAAGGACGTGATGGCGACCAGTGTTATCTTACTCATAATCTCGATGTCTCGGACTCGACGGATTTAGCAGGAGCCTGTTTTTATGTGGATATTAAAGGTATTTGGCCTGAGATTCAATAAGCATGCCTGCCAGATCGAATCTTACTTTCGGATACTGATATTGGAATGGGATTGAAACTAAACAAAGACATATTTAATCTTAATGAAAATATGTTTACATATATATCGGATTAGAAGTTTGAATTTTCATAAATTAATAAAAGATAAGTATATATATTTTCAACATTTTGAATGCGGAATGCACGTATTGAAAGTCATTTTTTTTATTTCTGCTCGCACCAGCGCTTCGTTAACTGTTCTAGCTGAGGAGAAGAAGCAAGTCATCTTATTTTCATATGGTGGCACGTTATTTATATGTAGCTCCCACGAGGAAGTCATGAGCGTCTGATATAAATGAATCAACATGCTATCGATCACAATAAAGGCGCTAAAGGCGAAGCAAGCTCTCTTGTTGACTCAGCTCCCATATGCTCTGTAAAAGAATGAATAAAACCTCTCTATTGAAAAATAACCTTATTTGTTGACGTCTAGTACGCTTTGGAGAGATATAAATTTGTTCTGGTGGATATAGAGAGCCTCAGGGTACTCATAACGTCGTATTGAGTGAATCCAAGCCCCAGCCAGTTTGTTCAAATCGGCAAAGTGGATATTATATTCTACTGGCAGTTAAAGTATAATAAGACACAAACAGTTTGCTAGAAAACTTTTTTTTATTTTGTTTAAACTTGTTATTAAGTATACATACTCTTTGAACCGAGAGTTTGCACATGTGGTTTCTGCATATACTTTTATTTACCTACTAAGTTTTCCAACTTCTGCTTTATTTATGAGTGATTGCTTTTATATACATATAATAACTAGCTGGTGCCCAGCGGCGTTGCCCGCGCGAATTCAGTTTATTCCCGTTTCCGTTGGAATTTCCATAAATCCCTTCGTAGCGTTTGCCTATGACATATAATATAACACATCTACATACCAATATTTTAAATAGCGGATGCCCAGCGGCGTTGCCCGCGCTCCCAGTTTATTTCGGTTCCGCGAGAGCACCCGCTAGTATATTATAATTTATTTTAGGTACGAGACGATTTTACAGAAACAGAAAAAATACAGTTATTAGGTACATTAAAACGCACCATATCAAACTTTAGAATAAAAAACAAAGGAATGTGCGACGAAAATACAGGCTAGAAAAAGAGATCCAAATAGAATTTGGTTGATAAATAAGAAAACAGAACTTTTATGTAAGTACTTCATCGTATAATAATAATGTAAAGGGATCATCCATTCACATGATATTCTGTCACCAAAAAACATCCTCCAAATAGCTATTTATTTTTTTCTGCGATCAATATTTACCGATATAGCTATGCTTACAAAAATGACATCGGACCGGACCAGAATGTCACAATGTAAAATCTTACGTCGCACCCTGGGATGTAATACATATTTCTGATTATGTACAAAACATAGGTACAATATACGTACAATCATCCTTATTACAAGACGGGGTTCAAAAGATAAAAAAATCTGATGATATAGCCTATATATATATAGGTAAAATAATTGTTAAAGTCGGTCCAGTAGTTTTTGAGTTTATTCGTAACAAACATACAAAAATATAAATCTTTCCTCTTTACAATATTTTATTGTAGACATAGATTTAGTATACTAACGTTAAAATCTATGATTGTAGAAGTATATATGTATATATAGATATAGACTATCGGGTGCCCAGCGGCGTTGCCCTCGCGGATCCAGTTTATTCCCGTTACCGTGGGAATTTCCAAAAATCCCTTTATAGTGGTTGCTTACGACATACTCACCTACATACCATATTTCAAGTTTCTAGGTGTTATCGTTTCGGAAAAGTCGTACTTCTCTTTTTACCCACTTTTTGAATTTTCCCGTGGGAATGAGATATTCTCCACACCAAATTTCATCAAAATACGTCCAGTAGTATTTACGTGACGCGTGCACAACCAGACAGACAGACAATTTCAAAAATTGTTGTTTTTGTATCTATACATCGATTGGAAAGGAATATCCTGTGTTGATTATTGGGTACATCCTAACTTCCTATAAATCTTAGATAAAAGCAAAAGAGGAAGATACGGTACCGGCGCCTCGCGCGTGGATCCTTTAAATTAGGTGCAAGTAGCGTAATTCGTTGTAGTCAACTCGTTCGCGCTTGTGCCCGAGTACGTCTTTCTATCTCTTTTTTTATTTGCGCGTGTAGTTGTATGTAGTCCAAATGTCAACGATGATTTCTATGACTATACCGTATCTTCCTCTTTTGCTTTTATCTAAGCTATAAATATTAAAAATGCAAAAGTGACTTTGTTTGTTACACTTTCACGCCTAAACCACTAAATAGATTTAAAAAATATTTCATCAATAAAAAGCTGCATTATCAGCTACTCGCTGAGCTAATAAAATAGGCTAAATTTTATCCCTGTATTCTCACGGTAACAGGAACTACGCTGCTGAAACTGCGGGGCGCTGTTAGTCCTAAATATTATAAATGCCAAAGTATTTGTTTGTTACGCTTTGACGTCTAAACCAATAAACCAATTTACTTATTAACCGATTAAAAACTACATTATCAGGGAGTTAAATCAAAATATATTTATTTTCTGTAGGTAATTGCAAAATTACACTTAGAAACGTCAAAAGACTAATAAATTAATATTTTATTCCCGTTTTCCCACGGGAACGGGAACTACGCGGGTGACCCACGAGGCACTACATGTATAACATAAAAAAAAAACAAATATAACAGCTCTACTCCGCTCTTCCGTTGGCAGTTGAAGGCAATGGAAAATGCTTTTACTGGTAACACTGGTATCTCTGTAATATGCATCAAACGCTATTTCAACATTTCGCCTATCTGCTTCATTCTATTTGTAAAGCCGAAGCTTTTTGGCATGAAACCAAAATTCGTAGATTAGCGTTTGTCGAGTTAAATACACAATACTAGCCATGAGTGGAATAAATATTACTTAATATAGGTATCGTGACAGATTATTAGCCGACGTTTCCACAGAAGTATATACCTAGGTATATAAGTAGTTTAAACTAATGAGTAAGAAAGGTTTGCCCAACGGTGAACAAACGAATTTCGTCTCTGGTGTATGTTTTTGTAGACATCTACAACATGCTGTAAAAATCTATACATATAATATTTTTTGAAAATCTTAGTGGTAGTGTAGATAGGTATCGATTTCGATACCAAAACAGCAATTTAATTATTTTTGATTTTGATGAAATTTGGTACCTATGGAGATAACTCAGTACGTGGGTCAACATCAAGTCAATATCTCATTCCCACGGGGAAATATAAAAACTGCAAAAAAGAGAAATACATACTATTCCAAAACGATTACACCTAAGAAAATTTAAATATGGTATGTAGGTGTCTTAAATCCAAAACCAAGGGGTTTTAGAAATTTCTACAGGAATGGGAATAAACTGGACGCTGGGTACCCGCTATTTGTGATATAATACAATTCCACATGCGAATCTTACAAATTCTTTCACCAATAGAAAGCTTACTTTTCTGCGACTAACATATGGGCTATAAATTCCTACGGGAACGGGCCTGACGCGGGTGAAACCGCGGGGCGCTGCTAGTAATTTATAAAGACATAATGTACATTAACTATACCGTTGCTAAATTATAACATAATAAATCATTTCGGCTTTCATCGTCCGCCTCGGTAATGTTTCATGAAATCTGTGTTGGGTTTATAATTATACTATGGAAAGCCCAAATTCCAATTTCTCGTGAATACAGAATTGAATCAGTGTTCGCACATTTTGTCGACTGGCGTTGCGTCTAACATTGTAGCTGCAACCCACGATCGCGCTTCAATGTGCCTGTATTATTATTCAAAGTTCGTCATCTATATTTCGTGTCGATAGATTTGCAACGTAGAGATGTGAACGGCCTCCTTTCATGTTAAGGCCGAGAGTAGCGGCGGCGTCTTCGCAGTCGGCTTCGGTTTCAGGAATTTCATTCATTCTTGACAAAGCGTAAATAGTCATATCCTCGCACGCCATCATCCCCATGAATCGACCAACCAGCTTCAAACGAATGTCTGCCATTTTTATCAGGGGAGGGGGGTAGGGTCGCACTGAAACAAATGTTATATAAACTTAGAACCTGTACATTAATTTTTAACACAAAACCAATCTGCGTTCGAAAGGCTCTACAAAGTTTTTAAGAATATACATAGTCGGGTAAAAAAAAACGCAACTTATGACACTTCGGAAAAGAAAAGGAATCTAGGGACTTCTTGCACTTTAAAATCCTTTAAAGAAAAAAGAACATGCTTATATTCGTAGACCCCAAAAACATTTTCTTTTTCTGGTGCAGTCGGGTATAAAATAGTCGGGCTGAGTGTCAGACACGCGTAAAAAATACTTTGTGATATATATTGTAAGTATACAGGTACGAAGGTCCTTTTTATAAACAGTTTCAGAAAGCTTTTTTGTCCGTCTGTTGTTTTATTTCTTGAGATAAAGCATACCTACACTACACTACCCTATTATATCAGTAGTAAGTATTGCTAAATACAAAACTTCTTAACTTATGAATATAATAGTACATTATGGTACAAGTGAGTAAAGTTGGTGATTACCGCTGAGGCGCCATTGAGACCCGAGCCGTAGGCGAGGGTCATAAGAGAGCCGAGGACGGTAATCATCAATACACACGTGTATCATACGACGTTTTTCAACACACTTGTGAATAAATAATACTAAAAAATCATTTTAAAATAATCATTCGCAATGGCGGGGAAAATTAATTGGTTTTCCAATTTTTTATTTATATAATTTGGAAAAGGCAAAAGGATCTAGGCCCATACAGCCTCGTTTTCCTATGCGCTCGCATCTTACAATGGCGATCGGCCATGGACTAAAAAAATTAGGTTTCTTTTTCTTTGGTTTGTCGTGGATAGCGTTTTAGCCACGTACAAAATGGGGTATTTAAAGTTTTTACAGAGAAAACCAAAGTTATATTTGAGTGAAAGTTTTGTTTATTAAACACGTACAAGTTGAAATGATCTATTTAAATACGAAGTTGCATGAAATGAGCAAGCCATATTTGTGTATTAATTTATTAGTACGATTGAATACGATCTTTTTTGTATCGAAACTTTTTTAAGAACAAAGCAACTCTAGCAACAAAATTGAAAAAAAAAATCTATAACTCACTAGTGAATAATAGCAAACAAAAAGTCTCAGTTTGATTATAGGTGTCATTATGTGCCTAATTGCAGTGAAATTAGAGCCACTTTATGAGCAAGTGTGTTGAAAAAATATAATCGCACTATATATGACTGTTACTACTAAGAATTTTTTTACATACCCCAATTAATTACATTGGTGGACTAGCGACCCGACCCGGCTTCGCACGGGTGCAATGCTGAATTTTCTTTGCTATAAACCATCCCTGGACCCACTCAAACCCACACAAAAAGTTTCATTAAAATCGGTCCGGAAGTTCTCGAGTTAAATCGTCAGGAAGGAAAACCCGACTTATTTTTATATAGTAGATTATTTTACGCTTTGCAGAACTGTTTACCTGATTACTCGTAGCGAAGCGTCTGGCGTAAAACTACAGAACAAAAATTGTAATACCTATACATATGTACAGATAATGATAAAACTATTTACTTAGAGCTGTAATAAAGCTATTGTAACAAATAATTATAGATTTAGTCTATATAGAGAACAAATTATATTTTGTAGAAGAAGTAATAATTAAGTAGTTTGATGGATTTCGTTCACCAATAACTTCAGGGAAGCGATAGGTACTTAATTATGACATGGTATTCCAAGATTGCTGAAGATTGATAGTTTGCCGAATGGGGGATAGGGGGATAGGACTGATTTAAAATCAAGCCACGGATTTGTGAGAGTGTCCCGTAATGTGTCATAAAGGGTAGCAGCGTTTTTTGTTTTCGGATTAAGGCCCACTCAAGTGGTTAGATATATTCTGTAAAGTGTTACTGGATTAAAGGAATGCAAAAGCTCAGAAATGATCATTTGTTACTAACGAGAATTCTTAAGATCGTTAGTAAAGAAAGCCAAAACGAACAAAAATGTTGTTTGCAATGCGACCTGTTTATTGTACTGAGTCAAGTCGGTCGGGAAAAGTTAGGGGCGGAAATGGCGCGCGAGAGAGTAAGTGTCCGGGGGAGTAATATTGCCGTACCTTTATTGCGGCGCTGCGCCTTGATGAGCGGAACGTACCGACGCTGATAACAAGAAGTCGAACACAAGGTCGCAATGCCAGTGTCAGACAACACCGGCCCATATCTTTAGACATTGCATGCTTCGTTAACATTAACCAACCCTAAATATTCTGTTATGTAAGCTATCGAGCTTTAGGAAGAACAAACATGGCTATCCCTTATGGAAACGTTATAAGTTTTATTAGAGCTGCAGATGAGCCTCTGGTCTAGGGATTTTATTTCTCAAAGATATATGTATAGCAATATCAATATTTGGAAGGATGAGAGGGTACACCAAAAAAAAGATGGAAGTAAATAATAATACAATCAAAAGATGGATTAATTGTGTGATGGATGATATGTACAAGAGGGAAGTCAATAGAGAAATGGCGAATTGATAGGTATTAAATAAAAGGAGAAGATTTACTCTGCTGACCCCAAGTAATGGGCAAAAGGCAAGAAAATGATTATATAATACATAGCATAAATTACCACTTTTCCGACGTTCCACTTTGACAAGAGCTCGAAAGGCGCCGGGGGTGCCGCTATACAGCATCAATACCTGCACTCCAGGCCGCGGCTCCATTAGCAACGTTGCCTTGTGCCATTCCACTGCTAAACCGGTTTCAATCGACTCATATACCTCCCGGAATTTTTTAACTCTCTGTAAACAAAAAAAATAGTAAAATCCAAAAGCAATTAGGTACCCACCTCACAAAATTAAATAAAACCAGACAAGTGCGAGAGAGGTTCCGTACCTCGAAATGAAATATCTATGGCTACTTAGTTAAAAACATCCATCTGGGGGCAAGTGCAAGGGCCAAGACCAGCCAAGCAAAGCACAAAGGCACTACAAAAAATTTCTTGTCCTCTTTTTGAACCCTAATAACTTGGGTTTGATTTATAATAATAACAGATATGATGTCAATAAACTTATGAAACATATAACGTTTCAATTAGCTCTTATACTTTAGATTTTATTGATGTGTAAAAACTTCAATTTCGTCACTCACTCACTGATGATCAAAAACATTCTTAGGATACTTCCTGAAGTCCTAGAAAGCTGAAATTTGTTGTGTAAGCTAGTATTAGTACACAAACAACAAATAACTTTTACCCTCCAACCCCTTAAATTTGCCAGGACCAGACGATATGGCTTGCGCTGTCCAAAACTTATCAGATCTTATGTAGAGACAAGCTTCTACCTCTACAAGCCCTAACTTCACAAACTCTACACCGTAGTCCAAATAAGTGGCTTGGCCGTTTCGCTACACGGGCGTAAGGTGAAATATTAGTTTTCCCATCACTTGCTCGACATTGCCCATTTATATATCATGCAAACCTCACCTAAAGTAAGTCATTCTTAACCAGCGGGTTATAATGAGATTTAGTACAATATTATGACCCGGCAGGTTATAATGAATTCGTATGAAAAAAAATCTATAGAGACCTACAGCAAAAAGAACTAGTTTGAAAAATTTATCTGGCCACTACAAGCAATATTAAGTAGCCTTGCTTTTTATCGTCTCGCAACAGGGTGAGAAAAGCAGAGTATATTCTCCTTTTAGATAAAGCTGTTTTCGTCTTGAATCCCTCGCTGCACTCAGAATTCCGTTTTAATTTAATCCGTTTTAAATCGTAACACCCTCGCTACGCTCGGGATTTAAATCTCGAGTCAGGATTCAATATAGCGCCCGTGACATAAAATAGTACTATATCCCCTAGGTGTAAAATTTACTATTATGCAACTGTCATATAAAAAGGGTTTATCTTCACTTATGCAAAAAGGTACATAACATATAAATAAATATAAATAAAACGAGTAAGTAACGAAGTAAATAGCTAATGACGGCAAATCTATGTTCAATTTGTGCAGGTGTACGATGAGTGTAACTTATATAACAGGGCGGTCGTAGTGTATAAAATAGTGGATTGTGTCATAAGCTCATAAGGGAGCAAAACAATATTTTTACGGCGAGGGGTTTTTTTTAAATCACGAACATAGTGAATGATTCTAGGATAGGATCCCGAACGTAGTGTGGGATTCTAATGTGGAATCATGAACGAAGTGAGGGGTTTAAAGTACGTAGCCCAAGGTAAAAATAATTTTGCGACCGAATGATACACACTTTTACACACTTTATACACATTTCATACCTCTCGATGAGAAAAATCACGCCTTTTTTCCGAAGGGGTAGGCAGAGACAACAGCCCGCCACCTGCTACGATCCTGGCATACCTCACGCGCCTCATCCACATCCATCAATCGGTTCATACAAGCTTGTCGGTTTCGGGTACTCTTTATCTGGCTTTTTTTCAATACATCGCCGATCTGATCTATGAAAATGGAACTATTGTTTTGTTATAGTACTTAAGCTACAGTGGCGCCAACCTTAGATGCAAACTTATTTTGCTAATCTCTATGGCTAAGAATGTTGAAGAATATTTCTAATTGAAAATTCGAAACACTTTTATTCGCACTTATCTTAAAACCCTATCGGAAAAGACTTACTTTGCTCCCTCTTATTGAGGACCAAAACGTCACTTTTCGAATAGATGGTATGAAAAGAAAGAAAATAAATTAACAAAAAAGTTTACTGAAAAAAGATTTTATTCAAAAGTGTATAGCAATGGCGATTGGCCATCACTACATGTATAAAACAAAGTCGCTTTCATGTCCCATATCCCTATGTATGCTTAAATCTTTAAAACTAAGCAACAGATTTTGATGCGGTTTTATTAATAGATAGAGTGATTCAAGAGGAAGGTTTTAGTATTAGCATTGCACCCGTGCAAAGCCGGGGCGGGTGGCTAGTAGAATATATAATACATAAAAGAATGAGGTTTCTTTTTTTTTTTGGTTTGTCGCGGATAGCGTTTTATTAAGCCACGTACAAAATGGGGAATTTAAAGTTTTTACAGAGAAAGCAAAAGTTATATTTGCGTGAAAGTTTTGTTTATTAATCACGTACAATTTGAAAATTATCTATCCATTAAATACGAAGTTGCATGAAATGAGCAAGTAATAGGTAAGTATATTAATTTATTTGTACTATATTGAACACGATCTTTTTTGTATCGAAACTTTTTAAAGAACAAAGCAACTCACTACTAACTAGATTTGCGTAATATTAAATGCAGTAGGTAATATCTACTTAGCTGGAGTCGACTGCAGCATAAATTAACTCTTGCGGAACTGGATACAATCGAAAGTTTAGTACAGAAATTTAATAAAACGTAAGATTGCTAGTCTTTTTTAATTACGCATCTGACTGTAATTAAATTACAGAGCTTACCTGTTTCACTGGCAAAGAGAATATGATAGGATACAACTCGGTAGTGTTGGCCCAAAAGTAGAATATTTTCCACATGGAATCGATAACTTGGTAGGGGTCTAAGTAGGCTCCGATCTCGAATTGTTCACAGGTGTAGCGGTTCTGGGAGGCCAGCACGCCGCCGGGCCTCTCCAGCGAGAACAAAACAATTTCAAATATCCACATCCACGTAAACATTCTCCTGCAGCCGTTCGCTTAGTAATTTTGCCGTTGTTTACATATGCGGCCTTATATAGCGCTATGCAATGCACAGATTCAGCACTCCCGCAGACAATCCACGGGATTTGTGTGCACAAAATATATTGCCTGTCATGGCTGAGACAGAGCTTACGTTATCTAATAATGGATCTTTAAAATACGCTTCTTACACTGACAACCCGATTTTACAATATACATACATACATATGCTCACGCTATTTTCCCAACGGGGTCGGTAGAAACTATAGACCGCCACCTTCTATACTCCTGGGCCCTGACACACCTCTAGAGCAACAATTTTGTCTGTACCCTATGTATGCTTAGATCTTTAAAACTACGCCACGGCTTTTGATGTGGTTTTTTTAAATAGATAGAGTGATTCAAGGGGAAGGTTTTTATATACCACTAGCGGGTGCCCAGTGGCGTTGCCCGCGCGGAACCAGTTTATTCCCGTTCCTGTGGGAATTTCTAAGAGTCCTTTAATAGCGATTGCTTACTACATTTAAGACATCTATACATACCTACGATATTTCAAACATACCATACATCAAGTTTCTAGGTGTAATCGTTTCGGAAAAGTACGTATTTCTCTTTTTGACCAGCTTTTATATTTTCCCGTGGGAATGAGATATTTTCCTGGAATAAAAAGTACCCTAAATGTTGACCCGGGTACTCAGTTATCTCCATACCAAATTTCATCAAAATCCGTCCAGTAGTTTTTGCGTGATGCGTGCACAGACAGACAGACATAAAATTTCAAAAATCGGTGTTTTGGTATCTACATCGTTAACTAGGAGTATATATACTACCGTTAAAAATATCAAAAATTATTTCATGTACATACACGGCCCCGTTACAGTTTTATTATATGCATAGATATAAACTGAAGCGAGGGCGGGTCGCTAGTAATATTATAAAGAGGAAAGATTAGTATTTTTTTATGTTTGTAACGAATAAACTCTAAAATTACTAGACCGATTTTAAAAATTCTTTCACCAATGAAAAGCTGCTTTATCATTGAGTAACATAGGCTACATATTATCTCCGTATTCCCTCGGGAACGGGAACTACGCAGGTAAAACCGCGCAGAACCGCTAGTAATATTGTAAAGAGGAAAGATTTGTATTTTTGTATGTTTGTAAAGAATAAACTCAAAAACTACTGGACCGATTTTAAAAATTCTTTCACCAATGGAAAACTACATCATTACTTAGTAACATAGTCTATATTTGATTCCCGTATTGCCACAGGAACGGAAACTACGCGGGTGAAACCGCACGGAACAGCTAGTTTATAATATTTTTAAAATTCTTTATATTCTTCTTCCTTAAATTATTTATACAATCTCTCCACAATCAATGTAAATTGAAAAATTGATCATGTTTTAAAGAAAATTGTGGTGGCACTATTAGAAAGAGACAAAACACTATTCGAGGTGCCTCTCCATAGGACCGGGGGCTTTCATAGGAGAATAATACAGGGAGCAACCTGTATACTACGTCCTTTAAAAACACAATCTAATTTTGATATAAAGGAAAGAGGTTTAAACAGGACAAACATCTTTGTATTTAAGCTCTAATATAAGTACTCACACCAAAAATTTACTTTGCAGCCTTGCATAACAAGTAAATATTACATCTCATAATACAAACATTCGTAAAGGAAAAGCGGGAGAAAGTTTTCCACCATAATGTAGGTAAATATGATATATGATAACGAATATAATCAACCATTTAGGAGTCCAAAGAATATACTGGTCAACTGGTTTTTTATTTTTTATTTATATTCAAGAAGTAAGTTAAAGGTTACTCTAATTGCTCTGTCTTCTTTCTTTAGTCTTTGTCAAATTTTATGATTAATATTAAAGGAATCCGTAGCAATCAAGTTTCCTCCAATATCCGCTGCAAGTGTACACAGCACAGCACAAAAACAAACCTCGCCAAAATCACAGAATAATAACTGCAATGAAATTAAAGAAAAAGTCCGTCTCTGTAGTGCTATTTGCGAGATTTTATTAGGTACCCCTATCTTTAGGAAGCTCTCTCGGGACACAATGTTCGCGTATATACCTACATTGAATATTAGTGCCGTAATGGCGTGGCTATAACAGTGTGAAATGAAACCGAAACTGGCTCTTACAAAACTGTTTACACGTTTTTGTAGATAGTAAAGGCACCTCATAAGTGGTTGGAGCCGGATTAGAGGTTTTCCGGAATTATTTCAATAACTTATTTTTATTCTCATATATGAGAGCTTCTCGTTTCAATCCGATTTTATGAACCGTAAATCTAAACTACCTACCTACCTATCAGAGTATCCTTGGTCTAAGTATAATGTTCAAATAAATCTAGTCAAATTTTTTATAAAGCATTCTTTGGATGGATGGTGTCTTTTCCACGTATTCTGATACACTCTGATACTTACTGATTATGTACGGCTATAATGGTTTTGTAACCTAGTGGTATAAAACCTCTATAGGTACCACTTATTATAATTTTAGTAAAGTTGCTAGGGCAAGTGGGGTGTTAGGTACATAAAAGAATTTCATTTGCACATTCCAAAATATATTTTTCATACCATCTATTCGAAAAGTGACGTTTTGGTCCTCAATAACAGGGATCAAAGTAAGTCTTTTCCGATAGGATTTTAATAAGTGCGAATAAAAGTGTTTTGAATTTGGAATTAAAAATATCCCACAACATTCTTAGCCAAAGAGATTAACAAAATAAGTTTGCATCTAAGGTTAGCGCCACTGTAGCTTAAGTACTATTACAAAACATTAGTTCCATTTTTCGCCGCATTAGGCTGACAAGCATAGAGTAAC
The DNA here is from genome assembly GCA_963855545.1 of Ethmia dodecea. Lineage (NCBI taxonomy): Eukaryota > Metazoa > Arthropoda > Insecta > Lepidoptera > Depressariidae > Ethmia > Ethmia dodecea. Next base: position 9,727,670 of record OY979437.1, on the reverse strand, counting down.
TTATATGCTGACAAGGCTGAATGGGGTTCGATGGTTGTCCCACACTGTCAGAAAAATTGCTGTGGCAATGCGCGCGCTGTCATACTTATTTTTCACAATTTACATTTTATTTTACGCCAAATTTTCGAATTCCGACATCGAATTGTTTGTGTATTTTATATTTTAAAATGTATTCAAGTAGCAGTGACTGCAGTGATAGTTAAACACGGGAAAATTATTTAAAAAAGAAGCAAACAATGTCATCAACAATTTTTCTCATAGAGAGGTATGAAAAGCAGAGTGTATCATTCGGTCGCAAAATTATTTTTACCTTGGGCTACGTTCTTTAAACCCCTCACTTCGTTCATGATTCTACATAGAATCATTCACTATGTTCGTGATTTAAAAAAACGCCCTCGCCGTAAAAATATTGTTTTGCTCCCTTATAGTCCAGTAAATTTGTCGGTTGAATGTATGGGCTCGTATGCGTCAAATCCGGTAGTTCTGATTTTTTGCAGACTTGTTTATGATGTTGGCCTAATGTATAATCCAAGTTTGTGACCTCGAGCGCCGAACGCAACTTTGTCAAAAATCGAAAAAACTGCGAAAAAATAGATCTTTTTTCAAATTTTGGCGATTATAACCCTGAAGGACTAGTTTCTGAAAAAACTTTCTGAGGACGTTTTTAAAGTAGACTAAATTAACTACAATATGATACTAGAATTGTCTCTGTAGACCCAATAGTTTCTGAGATTTAGCCTTTCAAAGTTTATATTTTTTTTCGAACTTCGCAATTTTTTGAATTTCTGTCGTTTTAAAATGTTGCCTGCTACTTCGTTCGCGTTATTTAGGGATAAAAAGTAGCCTATATGTTAATTCGGGTCCTGATCTATCTACCTACCAAATTTCATCTATGTCCGTGCAGCCGCTAAGTTTATTTTTGTCTTTTATCACATAGATATCTATACTAATATTTTAAATAGGAAAGATTAGAATGTTTGTACGTTTGTTACGAATAAACTCAAAAAGTACTGCATCGATTTAAAAAATTCTTTCACTGATGGAAAGTTAGAATATCGCTGAGTAACATAGGCTACATTTTATTCCCGTATTCCCACGGGAACGAAAACTACACGGGTGAAACCGCGCCGAACCGCTATTATATAATAACACTAACGGTATTTGTATCGAATAAACTTAAAAACTACTGAGCTGATTTTAAAAATTCTTTCACCAATGGCTACTTTATTATTGAGTAACATAGGCTTTATTTTATTCCCCTATTCCTACGGGAACGGGAACTACGCGGGTGAAAACGCGCGGAACCACTATTATATATGATACTAGCGATTCTGCACGGTTTCACCCGCTTCGTTTCCGTTCCCGTGGGAATACGGGAATAAAATATAGCCTATGTTACTCAAGGATATTCTAACTTTCCATTGGTAAAAGAATTTTTAAAATCGATGCAGTACTTTTTGAGTTTATTCGTAACAAACGTACAAAAAATCTAATATTTCCTATTTATAATATTAGTATAGATTAGTGTAGATATCTAAGTGATAAAAGAAAAAAATAAACTTAGCGGCTGCACGGATTTAGATGAAATTTGGTAGGTAGATAGATCAGGACCCGGATTAACATATAGGCTACTTTTTATCCCAAAATAACGCGAACGAAGTAGCGGGCAACATTTCAAAACGACAGAAATGCAAAAATTTGCTAAGATCGAAAAAAAAAAATATACTCTTTGAAAGGCTAAATCTCGGAAACTATTGGGTCTACAGAGACAGTTTTAGTATCAAATTGTAGTTAATTTAGTCGACTTTAAAATCGTCCTAAGAAAGTTTTTTCAAAAACTACTCCTTTAGGGTTATAATCGCGAAAATAAAAAAATAAAAAAATTTTTTCGAGGTTTTTTCGATTTTTGACAGAGTTGCGTTCGGCGCTCGAGGTCACAAACTTGGATTATACATTAGGACAACATCTTAAACAAATCTGCAAAAAATCAGAACTACCGGATTTGACGCATGCGGTAATGTCTAATTTTACTGGACTATTATGACACAATCTACTATTTTATGTCACAAAGGTTTTTTACATGATCAAAAATGTTTAAAAAATATATATTCTAATCTCTTAAACTGAAAAAGGGTTAATAGTGGTTTATTTATGAAAATATAACAGGATAAATTAAACAATGTCTTTAATTATTCTAGTCTTTTAGATATCATCAAAAATCTTCAACAAACAAACTTTATAATGCGGACCCACAAAAAACTAAATTAAATACTTATTATACTTATAGATCGACATTTATAGAAAAGGTACGGAACACCCCTACAGTACGACTCGTGCATGGTCGGCTATTTTTTATCCACTGCCTATTCCACAAAGTGAAAAGAGCACTATTTTGCCTTTCCTTTACCATCGTATCTCTGGTGAAATGCAAGAAAGCAACAGAATAGGAAGGTTCAGTGTAATTCGCAGTGAAGATTCCTTGCCTGCAGCCGAACGTAAAGCATGTCTCTTGTCACCTTGTCGCACCTTTTTACTAGGAACTAATGGTATATTATGTATCTCGGCATCGCTACAGAAGGTAACTAGTTACGAAGATAAGGATTTATCTATCTTTCCAATTTCAAACATCTTTGGGATGGTTATTGTTAGAACCCCTTCTTTCTATTTAATATCCCAAATACGGATACGGAACTGTCTGTCTGTTACTTTTAACGGCCAATCCACTGAAGCGATTTCGATTATGTTTTGCAGTGAGATATCTTGAATCTTGAGGAAGGACGTGAGCTACTTTTCGTCCCAGAAAGTAGCCAAAGTCGCCAGCAAAGTGATGTGTACAGTATTCGCAGTATTTTCGTCGTCTAAATACCGACCTGTAATACAGCTTCAATATTATTATTAAGCCCTCTATCTGAAAATAAGCCGATTGATTCTTAGATGTTATATTCGTATCTATAGCAATATTTCATACTGTTACCTATTATGCGGCTGCGATATTCTTTTTTGATATTTGTTCATTTTACTTTAGGTACCAAAGGACACCTAGGATGTTTACAATGTTGACTGCAAAGAAGAGAGTACATCTACGCCTAGGTAGTGTTATAAGATAAACACACCTGCAGTCTGCGCAGTGTACCTACTGGGATATATAACCTACAATCAACAGAATATTTTATTCAATATATCTTGTATTGAAACCACTAGCACGCTCACTACGGTCTACAATTTGAAATGGATTGTTGCAGAGCTTGTTCAATACTTAAACTTCATTATTTAAGAATTGAATTGAAACTCTAAGTATATACCTACCTACGTTCGTGGTGAAATCTTGCAATCTCTTACAAAAAGTTGATTCTCTAATTATAATAAAATATTATTCTCTTTAGGGTTTCTATTTGCGATCCGTGCACTGAACAGGAAAGCGCCTGGCCCAGCCTGAGTAAGTGTAGACAGGCGAGAGCTGGACCGGCGTCTCTCCCGCACCCTGATAAATCTGAGCCGGAAACAGCTACGTACGGTAACTGGGGCCATAGATAACAGGCCACAGTTCCTTTAACAAACAGCTGTTTACTTTAGGTGTCACAGACAGACAGCCCCCTGTTCAGAGCGTGCATGGAGTGCGAAGGCGTGGCTCAATACCGGGCAAAGCAACTTGGATCTCCGAGGTCGCTCCCTGAGGCCCTCAAGGACCTCAAGTCGCTGCTGGGCTTCCCGGAGGAGCTGGGATGCCACGAAGAGAAAACTTTTTTCTGACGTATGTGGTACCTACATTTACAATCATATTTGCTGAGATTGTATATTCGAAAGTGGGTGGTAACTTTACAAAAAAATCACTGCAATGAAATTTTATCCAAAGAGACTGACACAAGTTTTATCCAAAGAGACTGAGTTTCGTAATGAATTAAAAAGTTATATTACACAACCCGTATTAAGAAATCATCCGATACAAAATCCGCGAGTCATGTATTTTTTTTAAATAGTTTACGGTTGTGTGTGCATATTAATGATCGTTCTTATGTGTAAAAATTTTGGAATAGTAATTCGAATATTACGATATGAGTGTAGATAAAAATCTTTCAAATAAATTTTAAAAACATAGGTGCAATTTCAAAAAGAAACTATTGAAAGAACATCGGCAGCTTTGGTACCCACTGAAATAGACACCCACAGGGTATCACACTATGCTTGTTTTATTGACTCATAACAAGTCGAAATTTCCCAAATTTTTTAATTAATCTAGCAGTTGGAAATATTGAGTCAAATAAAACAGAAATATCAAAGAAACACGAATCAATCGATCGGGAAATCTATTAATACCAAAGAGATTTAAATATAATATAAGGCATAGAGGGGACAAAGCGAGGATTATTTGAAGCCAAAAGTTATTCCAAGTGGAATAAGTCTAGTACAATTTCGACCGAATGACAGCTCGCGTTCATACTAACTGACATGACAAGGACATGACGCTTAGGTAAGCTTCAAAGTTTTGTATGAAAATATTCCCAATGCCCCCTCTATGCTATTATATTTTAATGTCTTTGATTAATACAAAAACTTTTTTGTTGTTGTGGTAAAATTGAACGTGTCATAACGTCAACCATGTCATTCACTAGGGATGACTAAGTGAAAAAATAAATTATTATTTATCGTATCGACATTTCTAAATACTATAGATAAAAATCGAGTGAAAAATATAGATATATCGTCAGTTTTTACATTATTATTTATACATATTCCCAAATTCATAAAAAAGGACGATGAAAATAGTATTTTTTTATAAATGCTCGAGTCTAAACAAGTATCTAGTACTTAGGTAACATGAAATGAAACACGAAACCAGAATTGCGTTAAAAATATATTAAAATTGATACGAATTCGATACTGTAAAATAAATGTCGATATATCGCCATTAAAAATATCGACGATATATATAATATGCTAATTATATATTTGGAAAAATATCGATATTTTAATATAGGTATCGATATTTTTTGCCCAAGCCAAGCCAGCCAAATCATTCACTGCCACTCTGGGGCATAGAGTAACTTATATGGCATGTGGTAGGCAGTGCTATTTTCTAACAAAGAGGTTGCAAGAAAATCATTTTCTTTCCTAGAGAAACTTTTTCTTTACACGTCTTTGGTACCTAAAATCTCATAATAACCTTCAAAATACACTAGGTAATGAATAACTTTTAAACCCCAACTTATAGATAAAAATGTGGTATGATTACATAATATTATCTTAGTCTGTCCAAGAACTATCGATTTTACATGATTTCGTCTTCCGTGGGCAGGTGTAAGTGGGGTACCCAAAACACATGGACTTTTGCCAATGTTCTTTATTGCGAACATTGCGAACTCATAATATCAATAAGTAGATATTTCACAGAAAACGGTCAGAAGCCCTCTGTGTGTGACACACTTAGCTAGTTATTATTATTATTTCTTTATTTAATAAGCACACACCAATATTCATAATGCTAAATACATTGCCCCACAAAACTGTGTCAACAGTTTGACTATGTTATGTGTGTTTTGGTTATTTTAGTTTATCAAACATTGAGTAGGTATTTCTCGTAGTAGGTACATGTATGTACAGTCAACAAAGTTGTTAGGGTTACATGGCCAGTAACTAAGAACTCATTTTTCTGGGGTAGTCATAACTAAATCTTATTCATTATTGTTTATTTCAAAGGTATCTTTGATCCCTATAATTTACAAAAAGAGAAAAATGAAATAACTACTAGGCAAAGGCTTTAAGAGAAAACTGAATCTTAGTTTCTGCTCATGTAACACTATCAACTTTGTTGACTGTACATACACAAAGCTATTCGAATAAATCTATTTCACGCAACAAGGTACTTTCGTTTACCTTAATCTCGTGCTCCAATTCTGCCTACCTAATATATCGGCAGTAGGTAGATACCTACTCGGTAGGTGCCGACGATAGGTAATCAATTAGATACTTATAAGTTATAGTATGAGCATGATGAGAGATGAGTGTTTAAGCATACTTAGGTTTATTTGCTTTTGTCCAACATAAAGTAAGATTTAGTCCAAAACTTATCACAAAATCGTTATTATACATATATCGTTACAAAACACTTTAGGATTTATTATTCGAATAATGCGTTTTGTACGACTCCAGCCTTAGTTTACCTATTCAATTTAAACACGACTTTCTGCACACAAAGATTGTTGGTTTCTACTAAATGCACATCAGATTTGCTGAGAATTTGAGCTGTGGGCCACAAACCGATATTCAAATTAGATCCGTCTTCCGAAATAATCATGTTTAATAGTTAAGTTGAAACTGTACCTTGCTTGTAGGAAATTCATATTGTATCACAGGCTTCAGATACCTAACCTGGCGGGAGATAGACGTAATTGACTTGCATGAGGCAGCTATTGTGATTTCTGCCAGAGTACTAATGCTACTGGTTAAACCTAACTACATTTAGAAGATCCAAATAACCTACGTAAGGTGGGTGGACCATGCAAGGCCACTCTAAAAAATAAACAGTTATTATTCGTTAATTTACTGGATAAATCAAACAAACCAATTATTTTGTAGCACTTTGTTTTATTGTAGTACCATATATTTTTTTTATTCCAGATTTAATAACTATTTATTAAACTTAAGTTTTATAAAACTCTTCCAAACGGCCTTGCTAGGAACAAGGCTCCATACAAGGCCAATATAATCAATCAGTCGTTTAACTCAAAAATAACGTTGTGACAATCGAAATATCTGCTGATATTTAAACTACATAAAAAGGTTTTTCATTAAACGAAACATTAAATGCTTACTATATTATGTTCACTAATAAAATACTCAACGAACATTCCTTGAACACAATCGTATAACTAATATGTTTCAAAAATAATACTAATGAGTATTATATCTATATATATTATATATATATATATATATATATATATTACTATATATTTTTTTTCTTCAGTGCCATAGTAAATTTCTTGTTCTCGAGTTCAGAGTAAAAAAAAATTATAAATTAAAGGTTATTTACTTAAAAACTTACGTTTTACTTAGGTACCTATGTACTACATAATTATCACTTTCTCGACGTAACCAACGTGAGGATACCTGCAGAAGCATGTGTGACTGTCTGTCTGACTGACCTGGTCCGACAACGGACTCGGGACTCAGTAAAATATATTATAGTGAATAGTGGGCAGGTCCAGGAATGGAATGCCTCTGTCTGTCCCCTCGGGTATAAGCCGTAAGCATATTTATTTGAGTTTTGCAGGGTGCACTCACGAATGAAAAACGTATAGACTAATATTTTCTTTTATTATTAGGTAAATGCAAAAGATATTAAAATATAATAGGACATAGAGGGGACAAAGCGAGGAAAATCTGAAGGCAAAAATAAGGTCATAAGTCTAGTGTGATTCGACCCGGATTCGACCGAATGACAGCTCGCGTTCATACTGACTGACAACATGACGCTTGAGATCAAAGTTCTTATATGAAAATATTCCCAATGCCCCCTCTATGTATTATATTATTTAAATCTGTTTGGGTAAATGTCAATACTCCTACCAACATATTATAGATAAAAGGTTTACTGAACATGCGAGGCGTTAACGACTTTGCTTTTAACATAGGCATTGTTATCAGAAATTAGGTCAATTTCTTCTTGAATATTGTATCGTTGGTGTGTATGGAGCGTTGAGATCTTGCCAAGTTATAACTTATATTATTACTATAGGATATACAAAGAGTAGGTGGGAAACTCATTTTGTATTAGAAGTAATTTGAAAATGTTTCACAGTTTTGTTATAAAACTAACTTTTAATGTGTGGGTGAAAAGTTTTTTTGCAATCATTATATTAAGACAATTAACATTGAGAAAGGTTCTTTTTTTAGGTACCATAAAAGTGGTACAAAAGTTCTAAAATAAATCTGGTAGACTCTAAAACACCTTGATAAAAAGGCCTTACCTACACATCTATACTTTTAATAAAACTCTTAACTCTAGTTCAACTGTAATTTTTTTTTGGTAGTGTAGATAGTTATCGATTTAGATATCAAAATACATTTTTTTTATTTTTGTCTGTCTGTCTGGTTGTGCATCACACAAAAAACTACTGGACGAATTTTTATGAAAGGAGACGTTTCATCTTGGGCCTGCACATTGTACACCAGCGTGAAATATAGAGTAAAATCTAGTGATTATCAGAAAAATATGTTAAAAAATCATTTCCATCAATTTAACTTGCACAAAAGTAATTAAACTTCAATGGATCCGCATTAAATTATATTGAAATAATACTATTTCAAACTTTTTAAGCCCAATTTCCAAGTTATTGTGACAAACATCAAAATAATGTCAATTGTCATTTACCGGTCAGGTCGCAATTATTTTTTTTTGGTCGCCGCTTTGCTAGTTGAATGAAAATTAAAATTTATTGTACAACTTAACTAGACAAATATGAGCAAAATCATGAATAAAACTATAGTTATTTTATTTATATTTATCTAAAAAAACTGGTGTACCTACATGGTGCAGGCCCAGTCTCCATACATTCATGAAACGTCTCCTTTGGTATGGCGATAGCTGAGGGTCAACATCTAGGGTTCTTTTTAACTCGGGAAAATGTCTCATTCCCCATGGAAAATTAAAAAAAAATATATAAAGAGAAATACGTCCCACTTCGAAACGATACCACCTAGACACTTGAAATATGGTATGTAGGAGTCTTATTTGTCTTAAGTAACCGCTATGTAGGGATTTTTAGAAATTCCCACGGGAACAGGAATTAACTGATTCCGTGCGAGAAACGCCGCTGGGCACTCGCAATTTTATTTTTAATTTTTTTTAATTAGGATTGCCAACAGGTTTTACACTATAAGCTATTATTATAATATAGAGAAAGACTTAAAAAGACAGAGTGAAAACCCAATGAGGAGTTTTTGGTGACAGCTGTCACTTGAGTATTCAAAGGTGTCAATAGATGGTGCTGTGAAGAACTTTCATAGAGCTGTCATAAACTAGTACCTACAGTAACACTCATGCCACACATCAGGGATGTTGCGGATGCAGATTTTTTCACATCCGCGGATGCGAATGCGGATGCGGATTTTTGAAGGCTCACATCCGCGGATGCGGATGTTTGGGATCTTATATAAATATAGTAGGTATATGAATGAAGAATTATCTTACTATAGGTAAAGGTATCATCCTATGGGGAAACAGTAAAAACGTAGGTAGGTAGAGCATTCATTCCGCAGAAAAAATATATTAGAGCAATAACGGGAATATCTCGCTTTGACTCTTGCAGATCATTCTTTAAAGCAGGGATGTTGCGGATGCCGATTTTTTCACATCCGCGGATGCGAATGCGGATGCAGATTTTTGAAGGCTCACATCCGCGGATGCGGATGTTTGGGATCTTATATAAATATAGTATATGAATGAAAAATTATCTTACTATAGATAAAGGTATCATCCTATGGGGAAACAGTAAAAACGTAGGTAGGTAGAGCATCCATTCCACAGAAAAAATATATTAGAGCAATAACGGGAATATCTCGCTTTGACTCTTGCAGATCATTCTTTAGAGACCTTAATGGCTTATTGACATGATCATCTAACATGAATGAGATTTGCGTTTTTGCTAAACAGCATGGGGAATTGTTTAGAAAAATTTGTAACATAAACCCTCGTAGTCACAGAGACCCAAACAATCTTGTTTTTGAAACAATTCCAAAAATTATTAAATTATGATAAAATGAGAGGTTTTTTTTTGAGAATTAAAAAAAAACATAGTTTGCAAGAACTCTGTAGATGGCGTTGAATTGACTACGTTACTACTAAATGCGGCACGTCACCATAGACTCTATGGTGACGTGCTATGGCATAGAGTAACTTATAACAGCGACTTCCTTATTCTGTGAACTTATATTACTCGCGAACGACCTAATCTTTATAATCTGTGATTACGACACTTTCGTTTGCTGCTTGCTTCTGAATGTAACCTAGTTTTCTCGCGCTTTGTTAAAATTCCGTTTTTTTTGTTCGTTGTTTTCGTTAAGTTTTGGTTTTGTTGTTTTAACTTTGTTTTGTTTGTGTGTGATAGTGACATTTACTTTTATATACGTTTCGTTTTACGATTTCGAAAAATGATGTGACGTTCCGTTCCCAGCAGTAACTTAGCAAGTTCAGCGCCATCTATCCAGAGAACAGGGAAGAGTAAAAAAAAAAGAAAAGAAAAACCCCCCATTGGCTTTGAGTATTAGAATCCCAACAAACAAATTAAGCTTATAAAATTAAGTCTATAAGGTCTAAACTCTTATAATTATTATAAAAGAGCATTTATTATGTTAATGTTCCTTATAATGGCACTTTATTAGAAGATTTGGCTAATATTACCTTTATTCTTATAATTTGGCTGGGTAAACGTTAATAAGTTCAATTAATACGGCTACAATAAGGGTTCGAAATGTGTTCTTCTTATAGAGGCTAGTTACATTGCTTTTTAGCCTTATAATATTCAAATTCATATAAAGGCTTTTAATATGGTCAATTATTCTTAGAAAAGTAATTTACAAGATAACTATGATGCTTTTTAACTTTTAGGAGCATTTGATAAGACGTCTATCCAACAAACGAATTCTGACATTGTATAAGATCTTTACAAGAATTAAGGCAATCCGTATTCCCTTATACAGTGATTATAAAAATATTATTCTCTACGTGGTAACATTACAATGTTTTATGTAACTAGATTCGCCATTTTGAAAGTAGGTACAGCATATTGTGTGAATTTACTATGGAGTGGACTTTACATTTAAAAATGGACTCAAAAGCCTGGGAGAAGTTTAAAAGGAGCGTGGTTACAGAAGAAAAGTAAAAAAGGTCTACGAAAACATGGTTGGAAGCATCACACCCACCACCTCTTACTCCTATGATGCTACAAAATGATCAAGCCAACAAATCAGCCAGTGGTTCCGCAGAGGATTATTTTATAGAAAATGAGAATGAAAAGGAAACCAGTGAGGAAGAATATAATTGTAGCGACAATGATATAGACATATTTTTAAATGAAGAGCTGAAAAATATTGATATTCGCAGTAACACCAGAGAATGGGCAGTAAAAGCAGCATTTCCCATATCGCTTTAAGTGACTTATTAAAAATATTACATAAAGTAATGACAAACAAAATGCCACTGGATGCGCGTACATTGCTCAAAACAAATAAAGTAGAAATATGCATTACTGAAATGGGTACTGGATATTATTGGAATAATGGATTACTTACACAATATTAACAAAAAAACCTTATAAAACTATAAAGTGCCTAAGAAAATAACCTTGAATATAAATATCGATGGTTTACCGATGTATAAATTAAGGATAACAATACTCGCATTCATCTTAGATAAAGTAGTCGTAAATCAAATAGTCTTTACAATTTTGGCACAAAATGAAAGTAAATAGTTGCAAATCCTTTATGTTTTCACGACCTATGACAAAAGTGTAAAGGTAAACTAGAAAGGGCTGGATATGTACAACTAAAACATTCCTTTCTTAGAATAAAATGTGTCCACTTCCATGGCCATTGCATATTATGTAAATTAAGATCTTCACTTTGTAGGAATTTGTAAACATCTGCCAATATGTATAATACCATTGCAATATCTGCGGACAAACATATTTATTGTATTATTTATTGTGTACTTATTGTAACTATTAATTATATTTCAAACTTAAAATTAGTGCACAAAAGCAAGCTTATCCCTATAAAGAGATTTATTCCAGCCAGCCCACCCATAGTGAAACATAAATTTTATACTTATGAGAACAAGACTAGCTAGGTACAGGATTTTGTTCGTGAGAAAGGAACCCTAACAGTACGTAAAATGGCGATGGCATAAGCAACAAACGTGGCCATTATAAAGTCTTCAGTCTCATAGACTCCTTGTAGACAATGTGCGAATCGTTTTGCTCTTATAATAGCACTATTTACAACATGACTAAATAATTAATATCGTTTGTAGCACAAAAACAGCTTAAATCAAGGGCGGGTTGATACTACACCACACAGCGTACCACATTTTATCATGCATTTGAATTCCCATACACTTTTCACTATAGCACACAAATCAGGTAAATAAAATAATAACTTACCTTTCACTTTTCAGTAAAATGGTTGACGTTTTTCTTCATTTCGCCGAACTTTTGCGAAAATATAATAATCACTAAGAAATAAACTTATTGCATAGTCATAAGCAGACGGCTATAAGGGCCTACGGATTTTTAAGAGCCTTTGATTTGCCGCAATGAGTTTAACTTCCTTGTATCGGACTATAATAAAATACGTATAAGGGGGATCGCCCTTATTAACGCTTTTTATATGTTTCTTTCTAGTGTGTTGGATTCGTAGGAGCTTTTTTCTTGCCATTATAAGTTTAATTTCCTTGTTACTTGTCATAATATAACACGTATAAGAAAAAAAAGTTGACAATAAAGCAACTATTAGGGGGGTATAAGGATATTGTCTTTATAATTTGTGCCCAAACGCACCCTTATTAGCGATAATGCGGCTCCTATAAGAATATTATTTTTGGCAATATAGTCACAACAAGAGCAATTTTTGTTTGTTGGGATATATTCTTATGTATAATAAAATCCCGAATGACATTAAAGACTTACTCGTTAAATTTTTTAAAAGAAAATTGTATAAATTGCTCAATGAACGTATTTTTTACAATATTAATTAATTTATTAAAAAATAAAATAAGTGTGTCCATTATGTCAAAGGTGTTTGCATGTCTTTTAATTATAGTGAACTGCCAAAACTGTATTTTTTCATCTGTACCCAAGTTTGACGCAAATAAAGAAATATTCTATTCTACTCAATCAATAACAGGAACCTCACTGGAAAAATTAAGAATACTGTTATACAACTATAAACTTTACCTACAATAAAACGTAGGTTTTACCGGTATAACATAATGGCATTTTCCTGGCGATTTTAATTTAATAAGCTGAGCTAAGACTAATATAAAGATTTCCCAATACTCAATTATCTACACACAATGATTACTGATCACAATAACACACAAAATATATATCTTCACGATAAGTAACCCACAGCGCAAACAAACACGTAATAATTCAGTTACAAGAAACAAAGGATGTACCTACCACAACAAATGCGTCGGATCTTGTCACCAATTTTTTCGTTCCCATTGGTCATTGTCTCATGCGAACGGCACGTGCCATTCGCGGTTCCCGCCCAATTTCTTTCTTGTCACAACTTGTATTACATCCGCATCCGCATAAATATCCGCATTGATTAATGCGGATGCGGATGCAGATGTCTAAATCTATGCGGAAGCTCCGCTTTTGCGGATGCGGATGCGAATATTCGCAACATCCCTGCCACACATTATGAAACAAGAAGTTGACATGTTGATAGTAAAAAATATTAACACTGAGAATTTTTTATTGCTACAAAAGGTTAAACACGATTTGCAGCGACTACGATATAACTTATGTTGTTATTTTTAACATGCGTACCTTCAACTATATTTTTTATAAAATAATAATTTAATAAATATATTGAAAATATGGTTTGTACCTAGGTGTCTTTGATGTCGTAGGCAACCACTATGAAGGGATTTTCGGAAATTCCCAAGGCCACGGGAATAAACTGGATCCGCACGGGTAACACCGCTGGGCACCCGCTAGTAAATAATAAACCAATAAGTACCTAGGTACATTTAAAAAAAAAAACCAAGGGTAAAAATGTTGTGACAGATAAAGACTTCTTCCCCCTATCGATAATGAAATACATGTAAATCATAATTAACATTTATGATTATTTTAGTGTGTACTCGTAAGTCGTATGTAGGTATGTACCTGCTATGTTTGTGGTGAATGACCGATAGCGGCATGTGAACAGCGAGACATCACATATCGCTAGCAGAGACACTGGCTACACTAGGATTTCTCATTTTTTTCTCAAGAGTTTCTGATAACCCTTTTGTTAGCAGATACTTTGAAAATCTCCTTGCCGAATTTCAAGTTGGTAGCATTTATATTTTCTGGCATTTCGTGATACCGGCTCGTACCTTTAGTAGATACGGGTATAATTAAATAGAAGGTCATCAAAGAACTCGCCGCCTCGTTTATCGCAGTTCACTAAATATCGGTACTCTATCTACCTAAAAGTACCTTCATATACCTACTTGAATTTTGGTTTTGTAATAAATGCGATTAGGTAGATAATTATTGAAATGTAGAGTGGGCTTGTGTAATTGGTTTTTAAGTAATATTTCGAAATAAATGAAGTTTTTTAAGTCAAATTAAACCAAATTTATATAATTCATAATGATCTGGTACATTACAGCTACTTTGACTGAAATAGTTAAAATAGTACATTATGGTACAAGTGAGTAAAGTTGGTGATTACCGCTGAGGCGCCATTGAGACCCGAGCCGTAGGCGAGGGTCATAAGAGAGCCGAGGACGGTAATCATCAATACACACGTGTATCATACGACGTTTTTCAACACACTTGTGAATAAATAATACTAAAAAATCATTTTAAAATAATCATTCGCAATGGCGGGGAAAATTAATTGGTTTTCCAATTTTTTATTTATATAATTTGGAAAAGGCAAAAGGATCTAGGCCCATACAGCCTCGTTTTCCTATGCGCTCGCATCTTACAATGGCGATCGGCCATGGACTAAAAAAATTAGGTTTCTTTTTCTTTGGTTTGTCGTGGATAGCGTTTTAGCCACGTACAAAATGGGGTATTTAAAGTTTTTACAGAGAAAACCAAAGTTATATTTGAGTGAAAGTTTTGTTTATTAAACACGTACAAGTTGAAATGATCTATTTAAATACGAAGTTGCATGAAATGAGCAAGCCATATTTGTGTATTAATTTATTAGTACGATTGAATACGATCTTTTTTGTATCGAAACTTTTTTAAGAACAAAGCAACTCTAGCAACAAAATTGAAAAAAAAAATCTATAACTCACTAGTGAATAATAGCAAACAAAAAGTCTCAGTTTGATTATAGGTGTCATTATGTGCCTAATTGCAGTGAAATTAGAGCCACTTTATGAGCAAGTGTGTTGAAAAATACATATCATTATTTATCTTACTGGACCGATAAACGGGGACATTGACCGTCAAACTGGAAAATTAATTTAAATTTATTTTAGTATCGATCGTGTAAATTCGTGTGGATTTACATTTTTGTGCGTGCTAGGGCGTTGCTCCACTGATAACTCTATTAATACCTATCTCATGTCTCTCAGAGCGCTCACGAGCCAATCAACAACCACAGTGAATAGCCCAGTGCGCACAACGCGTGAAAAGTGGAACATAATAATAATATAAATAAAAAATAATGATATTTAAAAGATGATGATGATAACAAAGATTTGCTACCCTACCCGTTTAACTTATAATCATTGCCAAAATATAAAAGCCAAACTCGATCTTTTCATTAAATTAGGCAAACATTTCATCTATAACGACTCAATTTTGGTTCACGTTCCTTGTTTAAGCTTAATGTCTGGGATCTTTTAATGACGATCGTTTCTCGGTAGCTCATTATATTAAGACATAAATGATGATTACCAACTGAAAATTCTCAAATCGATAACTTTGTGACTTCTCTTAGTGATTAAATATTCATTTATGCAAATACAACATCCTGGATTTAGCTAAGCGTTGCTTCGTTTAATATTTAGTCATCATTTAATCGTCAAATTGTGTTGTTTACTCCTCGCTTTTGTAGTTACTATATGTTTTTCACGGTCCGATTTTAGGTTTGATTTGAGAGTGGATGCAATACAGTGTGTAGTGTAGAGTTGTAGAGATACGGCGTTGCGGCGCCACAGTAGCGAACGTACCAAACGCGTGTCTGTGATAGTGCTTGTTAGTGCGTCGCTATATGCTCATGGCTCTTTAAACAGCAGATTATGTGTATATCTGTTGACTAAATAAATTTATTCAAACGACTCGCTTGGAACTGTGTGTGCCTACTATCAGAGCGGAATAAGAGAGTAAGTTTTTATTTCATATTTAATAGTTTCAAAAGTTTTAATGAATTTAATAGAGGCCCGGACAAATTATAACCAAATTAATTTGGATATAGGAATCAGGTTCTTTACACAAGTGTATAATCAATAGCAAATTTAAAAGAAAAATAAGGCAAATAGTTTTACGGTAACTATATACTTATTTTAGACATAAAACAGTTTTCTGTAATATTAATTGAATAGTCTATTGTCTCTGCCTACCCCAATGGGAATTAAATAGGCGTGAGATTATGTATGTATGTAAGTTAATATTTAGAAATTAATAAGTTCTCCGCTACTTCAAAGTTGTTATTAGGTACTTTAAATTATTTAACTGAGGACTATATTTGTTTATTCATACAGGTAGGTACTTCTAAGCGTTTTTGTGTGCTTATGGTGACAAGCTTTAATTAGTCAGGAGCTCCCCAATTTTTTTCTAGGTAAAGGCAAGTGAGTTTACAATAACTCATTTTAACGCCCTTCGAGCTCAGGTGGGTGTCGAGACTCTTAAAATATTGTTGTCATCCAAAATGATATTTTTTAGCTGCAGAAACGTCTCTACGGCTCCACAAGTCGGCTCCCCAAGTTTTTTGTACAATGATTTATGTTTAATTACAGTGTGCTTGACGTCTTTTTTGAGGATAGGTGCTTAGCCGTTTTATTAATTTTTAAAAACTTTTCCACAAGAGTTCTCTTACTAAGTTTTTTTAAGAACAAACGTCTTGAAAATTAATGACGATATGTTAATAAAATTTTCGCTTAATATATTGATACAAAAATTAAATCATTTCGAAGTAGGTAATTGTATAGAAACAGATTCGTAGATAACAGTATTTGCGTGTGATAAGAAGCCAATGGCTGATCACAATATTGACCTGACTTTCGTCGTCGTGTCACGCTTCTGATAGGTAGGTACCTAGGTACCTACCTATGTCGAAAAGATTTATCGCAGCTACCCAGATACACCGACTTACCTTTATTAATAATAATGAAATGATAAACGTTTGGGAGTTGATTTGTATTGTATCGTAGGATGTTTGAAATTATTTTAATAAATTATTTGAATTTTAATGATACGCATACAACTTTAGAAATACATGAAATCCAAAATTATATTGACAATTAGATTAGATCCTTGTGTAAACTTTAACATGCCATGACAACTAAGTATTTTAGGCAAAGACAAAGTCAAATGTTTTTATTCTATGTCCCCTACCTATAGGTAAGTATTTTTATTGAAAGTCATTGCGACTCCATCGCTTCGGTATGTAGAGTTGAGGAGAAGAAGCGGTGCAAGAAACTCCTCAACACATTTTTCTTTTAAACAATCAATATACCTAATACAAAGCACTTGTTACATGGTTTTAGCGCTTTGCTCGCTGCTGGAGAAAATTTACACCAAACATCATTGTCATTCAAGTATTCAAGTACTTCGAAATACTTAGTTTAAAATCACCTCGATCGCGAACTACTTAGGAAATGAAATTATATGTATTTGCCCGGAAGTATTAGGAAAACTAGAAGGAAGGGAGGAAGGAAGGAAAACTTTCATCCCCTATTCCTAGGAGACGAATTTTCATAAATACTTTCTTAGTGGTCACCAATTTAGGTTTTGCTCGTTAGTACGTACTATTTCATTTTTATTTTATTATTAGGTACTATTAGATACATAAAAATAAATTTTATGTTTATTTTATTTCATTTTAGATACATATTCTGTTAGTTGTGCTTGGTTTGTGAGACAGTCAATACATATTACTTAGTCGATTTACAACAATAACAAATGTCTAATAAGGCAATTGGTTGTTATGTGGGTAAATTGTGGCGAGCACATTGTAACTCGTCGCTACTTTATGTTTACATTTTGTAAATAACTAATGTACCTACCTATTTACTTAAGTTGTTGGTAGATTTAATGATTTGGATTCTCAAAAATTCTTATTTAATCTGAATGTGAATCATTTTCACGACAGTCGAAAGCACCCATAATTAATAATCGCTACCTCTGTCAATGCAAAGCTCTCCCGCTACCTTCCGTTCCATTTCCGAGCCGAACGATATTGATCGCGTTTATTCATTTCGAGAGGAAACGCGGTATATTTTGCAATCAAATTTACAATTCGCGAGGCAACAAAGACATCGAGGGCTAACTAGACTAAAATGAAAAATGGGTTTGACCTAAAATACTCCCATTAATAGAAGCTATTTTGGGATTCCTAAACAAATACATCGTATTTTTTGTAACTGTCTACCAAATCAAAGAAATTACACAGGAAATTTAGCATTTTTTTTAATTTAGAGGCGCTCTGGCTAGATCAATCCAGAAGCCTAGAATGGGCTCCTCTGACCAGTTAAAATGAAAACCTTTTTCCTTACAATAAATAAGGTACAATATTTATTTGCGTACTTATTTATTTTGTATCAGTAACTTTTACTAAAATATAATTAAATCAAAATAACCATGTAACCAGTTTAAAAAAACCTATTAGAGCTGTGGCCCGCGACATCACCAGCGTAGATTTTGAATCTAGATAGGTATATTTGTTAAGTTAATGTTTCTGATTAAAACACCTCTGTTTATTAAGATCCAAGAAACATGACGAAATCATGGTCCACGAAAAAAGAACTCAAAAGCAACTCATGAAGTAGGTACTTACTAAAAAAAAATCGAAATATGTAAAGTGCCTGTAATTTAATTTTTTAAATAGTTGGTGCCAGGCGCGTGCAATATCAAAAAGTACTCTGTGGCAATACCCCTGAACGGCAGGTGCGGCAAAATTGACGGCTATATTATGAGACACTTTTCGCGTAGAATTGCACATGGCGTGATTTTCTTCATGGAAATCACCCATCCCACCCATTATCCCCCTTAATAATGAAGTACTTATTATTTTTAAAATAATTACAATACGAGTTCCGTGCCTTATATTCAACTGACTTTTATTTTACCTAAACTTTACCTCCAATCTCTCACGTGTCTAGGTTATGTTGAACACTAATGGCCTTACCACAAAATGGTATTTTCTTTAAATAATGTTGCACTTAGATGAAATATTTTAAACAAACGTTTAAGTTTAAAGTTCAAACACCATTTTGTGGTAAGGCTTTCAGTTTCCAGGTATTATATAGACCATAATTTCAGAAGTGGTACTTTTGTCCTTCTAATTTTAATAAATACGAGTACACATATAGGTAACCTACTTGTTGGCGTACCTATACCATTATATAGGGACCCTTTTTATAAGAATTCAATTTAAAGTTTTACGAGAATTTCAATATCTCTTTCTCATTTCATTTCAGTATCTGTGCACATAAACTGGGCCGGAGCGTGAGAGCATAATGACCCCGACGAGCGAAGATGCCGTGGAGCCGCCGCATATAGTGGTGCTGGACGGAGGGTTCTCGACACAGCTGTCGTGTCATGTGGGCCACGTGATTGACGGAGACCCTTTGTGGAGTGCTCGCTTCCTTCACACGCACCCAGATGACGTTGTAAATACTCATCTCGACTTCCTCAGAGGTACCTACTTCGAATATTTTGGATAAAGAAGTGATATATATCTATTATATACTAGTTTATTGTTTTACGTTGCGCATTGTACCCACCTAGATGCATTTTCTTTTGCGCATCATTCTAAAACGAACGTAGGCGTACACGTGGAATTCTACTTTTAGATTCGCTTTTTCACTCTGTCTTGTTTTATAAGTATGTCCTTATTTGTTTATTAGCTGACTATCAAAAGATAGGAAACATTGTTGTTTTGCTTTAAGTACACAATATTCTAGTTTTAATGTAATATGCAAGTTCAAAAGTCTTCTAGAGTGATTCCGAACACGATTTCAGGTTTCCATGTTTGTTCACGATTCCATGAAACAAAATTAGGTACTTACGTAGTTACGGTTGATGAAGATGCTAGGGGAGGTTTAATGGCCAATCGTTTTAAATTATACCCTGTATAAGATTTTATCAGAATATCATCCCACCACGTTGAAGTCAATTGATACGATTTTATTTCCGTAAATAATAAGTGGGATCAGGAAAATGTATCTACAGGTAGAGTCATTTCTCGGAAGTAAATTTTGACTTACTAATCTAGGTAGTAGGTACAGATTTTAAATATCAATGCTGCTACCAGAGTATTTCTTAGAATCCGTTCCGTTTATAAGCGACTACCTACGGACAACTTACCCCTTTGAAGTGTTGGTGAGTAATTGCGCTATTCCGCTCTTGGGTGAGGTTTGAATGAATTTTAAGACGCATAGGTACAGAAACAAAGCCACAAGCAAATAACAACAACTGCAACGGCTTAGGCTTACCCATAAGCAGCATAATAATATCTATTATATTTTGTTTACATATATGTATATGTAGTAATACAGTTTTATGTAGTGCAGTGAGTGCTATTCCCAAAGAACAAATGAACAAAGAGTCTTCCCCTTAATAGAGACAATAAGAAAAGTGTTAATGGACACATTCTTAATTATAGTGTACTTAGAAGTTTAGGTTAAATTTAAATTACTTATTAGTCTTTAGGCTAGATTGTAATTCAAATGAGGTATATATTATGTAAGAATATACCTACCAGTCTAACCTTTTAAAGTAAACTGTTAGTTGTAGGCGATGGGCTCACCACCTATCACGTTTACGGGTCCAAAGAGTATCTCGTGAAACGTGGGTATATCCAGAAATGAAATACCTCTGCCTACCCCTTCGGGGATAAAAAGCGTGAGATTAACTTACTACTACTGTAGTTGAAGCCGAGGGGTAGCTTTTTAAACTGTAATATTATGGTGTCAGTCGTTATATTACAACAGTGAATATAATATACCTAATGTATATTTTATCATTATGGTTACTTGTTCTAATGGCGGTCAAAAGGTTATTTAATTACAACTATGACAGCAGTGTAACCACAGTGTAACAATATGTTGAAATAAAACAGATAAACATTACTTCAAATTACACGTTAGGTCGCTTTCACTACGTCATTTTCTTGCATCTGACAGCGTGAGTACGACCTCGTCTCGTGTCATCGTCCCCTGAAAGCGCTTTTCTTCGCCACAAAATGGACCGTTTCTTTTCATAAGGAAAAGCTGAAAAGTGTCGGCAAGCAAATAACTCCCTAGAGGGGAGAGCCCACTGCCTTGCTTTGCTGTCTCTCATGGCAGCAATGATATGAAAAAATATTAAATGGAGGAGCGTTTGCAAATGTTTTTCTTACAAATGTTTGGTTCAATGAAATTTTTAACATATGGTTTTTATTATTTAACGAAAAATATACCTTTAGCTTACTTCAGTAATTTTCTGTAAGCATAGTGTGGCTACTTAAGAACAGCTGTGTCGGCGTGATTATTATGATTGACGCTGTAGCACAGTGCCAAGAGACGCCGCTATTTCCCCACATCTACTAACTACTGCGCATTTGCATACTACGCGCGGCAGGGCGCAAGTACTCGTGTACACTGGCGGGTCGAAGGCGCTCGAGCTGTGGCGGATACAAGGCGCCATCCCCATTAATCACCTTGTCTGTCTAATACGTTTCCATTCGCAGGCCGTGCGCCGACTTCTATTTATTACCTACATAATTATTTTCTTCGACCCGGGCGCCCGCCACGCCGCCTTTTACCGAACGGCTTCTTATTGAACTAGGCAGGGCAGTCGGTCTCATGTTGCATTACTAAGTTTTAATAACATTAATTGTTTACGCCTGTTAGCCGCACCCTGCTCACACTTAATATAGCAACAGCGTAGAACTCGTAGAAGTTCAGTAATATTTATTGAGTTAGTTTGCTAATATAAACTTAGAGATATGAGTAGGTATATGTATGTTTGATACAGAAGCAAAGGAGTGGAGACATAGGTATTTGTCATCGAGTCATTTTTTCAACCAATTTTATTGCTTGCATGATTAATGTGACAGAAACTAATAAAGTGTTGACAAAAAAACCAATGCAATTTCAGCGGGGGCTGACTTAATCATCACAAACACGTACCAGGCGTCGATTGAGGGTTTCATGGAGCACCTGGTTTTAACAAAGGAACAGGCCAGAGAGCTGATTGTGCAGGCCGTCGACCTCGCCAAGCGGGCACGTTCGCTCTACCTCGAGGAGTATCAGGACTACATTCAACATGGTTAGTTTCAAAACATACTAGCGACCCGCATACTAGCGGCAGGCTTGCTAATACTAAAACCTTCCTCTTGAATCACTCTATCTATCAAAAAATAACGCATCAAAATCCGTTGCGTAGTTTTAAAGATTTAAGCATACATAGGGACAGAGAAAGCGACTTTGCTTTATACTATGTATAGTGATGATAATTTTTCACAACTTTGAGTGACCCCCTAGTAAGCTGATGGCGAAAATAAGATATTCTTCAATAATTCGAATACTTCAAATCGAAGCGTGAGCGCTTAGGGCTACGAGTAGCTCTGCGATACTAGTGTGTTTGTAACGATCACACTGGTTAAGAAAACTTGAGCGCGTTCAGTCAGTGAATGGGTGACCGCGTAGAGGCATTGTATAGGTACAGTCAAGAGCAAATCAAGCTTGACACTACCAGTTTAAGCTGAGCTCTGATTTATACTGCGCGCCATAGAATACAGGGCCGGGTCAAAGTCCAAAGTGTCAAGCTTAGCGTGCTCTTGACTGTACACGAGCGCCTCCGTGTTTTGGAAGGGCCCCGGTTTTCGTTGTTTGCGCACAATTGATGTCGTTAAGCCATGTCATCTTGGGGGCTTGAAACTGAGAGTTAGGTGGCCATTGGCCTACACTATCTCCCAATCCGCGGGGCTCTCGTGGCTGATTAAGGCCCATACTTCCTAGTGTGTGAGGAAAGACCCTTAGCTCAAGAGTGGGTTGATGATAATAATGAATTCGAATTAGAGTAGGTATTTAGTAGACGGGTGCCGTAAAAAAAATCTAAGCCTTTTATTTACTACCTACTACGTTAGTAGTTTTGGAGCCTATTCAATACAAACAAACAAACAATTATTTCCTCTGTATAATATTAGTGTAGAAGTACTAGTAGGTACTTATTCAAACATAAACATTAAACAATTCTTTTTTAAAACTTTTTAAAAACAAGCTTTTAGTAGGTACTATCGAAAAAAGTTCTGCCTGATACACCTAAGTGTCATTTTAGCGAGCAGCTATCTTTTCCCACCCTGTGTCGACAAAGCCCTCACTTAAAGTAACAATCACAATTACAAAAGAGTGTTTCTTTCATGTTTATGACCATTTAGTGTCGATGAATGG
Source organism: Ethmia dodecea (assembly GCA_963855545.1). Lineage (NCBI taxonomy): Eukaryota > Metazoa > Arthropoda > Insecta > Lepidoptera > Depressariidae > Ethmia > Ethmia dodecea. Next base: position 9,704,338 of record OY979437.1, on the reverse strand, counting down.
ATCGCAATAGAAAAAAAAGACTGTGTTACTGGCTTCTCATTGTGTAACTGTAATTAGGGTCGGGGTAATAAAATTTGAGCTTGCAAGCGACAATTCTTCCAAATGTATCAGGCTTAGCGTTTGCTGATAGTACCTACTTGTATAAAAAGAACTAAAAAGTTAAAAAATAATTTAAACCTGATAAGGAAAATACCATTATACCATATGTAACAGAATAAGCGCAATTCCTGAAATCAGTTTGTTAAGTATGGACTACTTAATCGATTTCAGCTATTTTTAATACGTGTTAAATTTTCCGAAAAATGCAATAGCATCCCTGAATTTAGTGCTATCTATGGAAATCATACTACGAGTATTATGGCTCTTTATTTTAGAAAATTGGTTTGACACAACTAAAGTAGGTACGATAGTCATCATATTTTTATACTTATTTTTATTAAACCCAAAAATTTACACCTTGTATGAAACCTTTGCGTTTTTATCACAGACACATACATACATCCTAGAGATGGGCCGACTATGGGTTTGGCCGGATAACCGCTAGCCGACTATTCGGCCGTGAGCAAGCCGACTAGTCGGCCGACTATCATTGCTTTCGGGAGCGATTGGGTGCGTTTGCCTGGTGGTATAAGAACAGAGCCCGCTATCCAGCAATGTTAAGGATCGCGAAATAGTAGATTGTTATACAAGGGTCGGAAGGAATCAATTCCCATACGAGGTATTTAGACGCCCGAGCGCAGCGAGGGCGGATATAGTCCGAGTAAACACTCTACTTTTCATTTCGAATTCAAGGAAAGTAAACAAAAAACAATTAAATTTTACAAAAATTCAAACATGCAAAACCGCAATAATACCTACAAAAAAAACTTAATTGTCAACAATCCAACCAAAGAGGTTGGATAAAGAGAAACTTTTTCTTATAAACGTCTTTGAATACTGCATCATAGAGTACCTAACCTAAATAACATTACAAAAATAATATACAAATCCTTCCTCTTTTTAATAATATGTACTTTTAGCCGAGTAATAGTGTTCTGTGCTTATTAGTGTCGATGAAAAACAAGATTTTGAATTTCGGAACAGCTTATCAAATTATTCCTCTTTTTTAAATTTTAAATATGGAACGCGTACCGCCCCGCTTGTTGGCTATTTTCTGTTGTTTTTACATACACTCACAAGGCCGCACCTTTTTTTTCTTATTCTAATTGATGTAAAAAGTTTCGTATCCCTACTAAGTACCCAAAGAGGTTGGAAGAAAGTCATTCTCTTTCATAGAGAAACTTTTTCTTTAAACATCTTTGCCAAATGTAGTACTATTTTTTTTTATTCATTCCCGCCCTAAGGCCGGAAGCATGAGTATATGAGTCTTTCCCGACCGAGGGCGGGAATCACAGCCCTGAATCTCTCTGTGGTGGGAATCATCGCTTCCGACCCGGTACTCAGATCTAACATAGGTATACTCTTTCCGAGTATGAGATATGAAAAAGTATTTGTGCTGCCCATCCAGTTATATAGCGAAAGGCTATTCTCCGAGGCTGGCAATGTTTACGAACTGAAAAGAAATCGCTTACTTCCTGATCGTGCAGAAGCATTAACTTTTCTGCATCACAATTTGCCATTACTATAACTAAACTGTATACCTAAAAAGAAAAAATACTTACGAATTGTGATATTCACTGACACCGATAGAGTTACAAATGAAAAAAATGTAATATGTATTTACTATTAAGTTAACATTTAAAGAAAACTAAAAATACCTACCATTGTTGTTCTTTGCTAATTTCTTTTCAAAATAGCCTTTAATAATGAGATGTTGGTTAATTGAAGTTTGTTTTGTTTTAATTGTGATAAGTTCTGTTTTTTTAGTAAGTTTCTTAGACAGGAAAACATAGCCGACTAGTCGGCAGTATGAGCCGACTAGTCACCGATTACAAAACAGGCCGGAAAGTCGGCTTCGCCGACTAGTCACCACCTAGTCGGCCCATCTCTAATACATACATACATATGCTCACGCCCACAGACCATTAGTGCTCACGCCTTTTTCCCGAAGGGGTAGGCAGAGACAACAGCCCGCCACCTGCTACGATCCTGGCATACCTCTCGCGCCTCATCCACATCCATCAATCGGTTCATACATGCTCGTCGGTTTCGGGTACCTAGGTAGTACAGGCAACAAAGTTGTTAGTGTTACATGGCCAAAAATTAAGATTCACTTTTCTCTTAAAGCCTTAAATGTATTTATAGTATTTTTTTGGTAAACTATACGGATCAAAGATACCTTTCGAAATAAACATTAATCAATAAGATTTATTTATGACTGCCCCAGAAAAATGAATTCTTAGTTACTGGCCATGTAACCCTAACAACTTTGTTGACCTATAAACTTAATATATAAAGGTTTGACTTAATTAACCTCTAACTATTGAAAACTTTGTGCAAACGGTTGTTAAAGTCATTTTGAGGTAGGTACTTACCTATACATTCTATACCTACACCTAAGTAATTTCTTAAATACAAACAGCAAATTTCAAAAGAATAAATAAAATAAACTCTCTAAATGCGCTAAATACTTCGTGTGAATAATAGTACATTATGGTACAAGTGAGTAAAGTTGGTGATTACCGCTGAGGCGCCATTGAGACCCGAGCCGTAGGCGAGGGTCATAAGAGAGCCGAGGACGGTAATCATCAATACACACGTGTATCATACGACGTTTTTCAACACACTTGTGAATAAATAATACTAAAAAATCATTTTAAAATAATCATTCGCAATGGCGGGGAAAATTAATTGGTTTTCCAATTTTTTATTTATATAATTTGGAAAAGGCAAAAGGATCTAGGCCCATACAGCCTCGTTTTCCTATGCGCTCGCATCTTACAATGGCGATCGGCCATGGACTAAAAAAATTAGGTTTCTTTTTCTTTGGTTTGTCGTGGATAGCGTTTTAGCCACGTACAAAATGGGGTATTTAAAGTTTTTACAGAGAAAACCAAAGTTATATTTGAGTGAAAGTTTTGTTTATTAAACACGTACAAGTTGAAATGATCTATTTAAATACGAAGTTGCATGAAATGAGCAAGCCATATTTGTGTATTAATTTATTAGTACGATTGAATACGATCTTTTTTGTATCGAAACTTTTTTAAGAACAAAGCAACTCTAGCAACAAAATTGAAAAAAAAAATCTATAACTCACTAGTGAATAATAGCAAACAAAAAGTCTCAGTTTGATTATAGGTGTCATTATGTGCCTAATTGCAGTGAAATTAGAGCCACTTTATGAGCAAGTGTGTTGAAAAAACATTAACAGTGGTTTATTATATAAAAATCTCGAGAATGTTTGCATTTTAGTCCAAACAAAGCTTCCCGGGTCCGCATACCGCAAGGGACGGATGCAAGCACGCATTAATTACACTTTGCAGGGGTTTAAAGGTATTTGTGTACATAGGGTTGAAACTAGTGTACGTAAACAAATGAGTCGGTGAAAGTTGAGGTGTGATAACAATAACGTATCATGTGTTCATTTAGATCACGTGCCGCTGGTGGTGGGATCTGTGGGCCCGTACGGAGCGCATCTGCACGACGGCTCCGAGTACGACGGCAGCTATGCTGACACTACATCGGTTCAGGTTAATAAATAATTTAATTGTCTAACCATCGATACGAAAGTAGGTCATGTTTGTTTAATATTAGACGAGCCGCTAATTACAATTTTGTCTACTTCGCTGCCCAGGTCATCGGATGCTTTTAGCGGCAACCGTCCGAATAGGGAACTATTTTTAATTAAATGTCGAAGGTTGCAGACTAAAAGCTGTAAAATCTAAATTACTCAGTATTTTTATTGTGCATCTGTCGTAAGTTAAAATTGTAGGGTTCTTTTCTACTACCATTCTAGTATTTGTGTTTAATCACATAATTTCATCTTATTTATGTCTGTATGAGGTCTTTATGTAGCGATAAATATGTTGGCTATATGCCATTACTTTTATCAGCAAAGAACTACCTACTAAGTAGGTACTATTGCCCATTGTAACTGTGCACGTAAACAGGGGTATAAACATAAACCAGTTTATTTGCTTTGTTTTCAATGAGAATACGTAGAACACTTTGAGATGATTCCTACTGAACCCGGAGAACCATGAATGCATTGTCTAATAAAGGTTGAAAGCACCGGCTAAATCGTAAAGAGGGCCATAAAGTTGCCTGCAAATTAAAATTTACATCGGCAATATGAAAAACTCCCTCTCCATTGCTCGGTGTTTTTGTTTGCACCGCCAGTATTTGAGGATGGACGGACAGTTAATTAACTGAAACCTAGAATAAATGGATGTTAGAAGACGTGGCGGTAACAGAAGGTAATTGATTTATCAAGTCTGCAAATGTGTTGTAGGTAGGTTACATAGGTTGATTTGATTACAGTTACTTTTAAAAGATACTATTGATTTGTATATCTACTTTTTAGAATAAAGACTTATTATAATGTAATAGTAGATTATACAACAAGGGAATAAAGCACTGTTTTATGTCACGGGCGCGACATTGAATCCTGAACGTAACGAAGGACTCCCAGTTTTACTCCCGAGCCCAGCGAGGGAGTTATGGAATTAAGACTGAGTCCTGAGTTTAGTGAGGGATTTAAGCGCCCAAGACAAAAACAGTTTTATTCCCGAGTTATATACTCTACTTTTCTCACCTTATGCGAGACAATAAAATGCAGTTGCATGGTACTAGATTATTGACAATGCCTATGGCATCTAGTTTAATAGACTCTGGATTCAAAGTACTTTCATCACTCGACATTTTCGATATTATTTTTGAAATGTTAAAGCTATAAAATACATTGGCATAATGCAAACCGGCATAATGCAAACCGCCGTGCCAAAAAAAAAAAAAAGCTATAAAATGGATACAGCAACTTGTTTCTGCCGGGGCGTTACCTAATTGATTTAACAAATGAAGATCGTGCGAATCTAGTTGGTCGCGGCTTCGGTTTTCGAAAATCGAGTTTGCACCACATTTTGCTTAACGAAATTAGACTTTATCTTTATAGCAATAAGGATTATGAAAAGTGAAAATTACATTATTGACCTAGGGTTATAATGAAATTCCATACAACATTATAAAAGCTAAAGCCAAGGGATATAATGTCTTGCTTTCGGTGACGTTTATATGATATATAATCCGGCTTTGTCGTGCATGTGGTGTGAAAAGAAAGCTATTTTTTTCTTATTATGATTATACCTACTCGTAAATAGATACAATTTTTTTTAAATGACCGGAATTGATCTTCTTCCTAAATATTCTCATAAGTATAAATACGACTCTACAATTCAGTTATAAGTCATCGTAGATAGGTAGGTCGCTAACTTTTAATTTAAAAATCTTTCTGATTACCTACTGAGTAGGTAGTAGCCTACCTACGAATTTGAAATCATAAAGTAAGATGATTAAGAAGTTGTAATGTAAAAAAAGGCCTCTCACGATTTGCAATTTCGTCGAGTTCGACAGTCGGCATAAGCTTACCGACCCATTTTCTAAAATTGGAAACTGTAATACTTACTTAGGTAGGTACCTACATAGACTTCTACCAACATAGTTCCAGTCAGCTTTCTTATAGGCACATATAGATTTAGGTATGTACTACTTAAGTGCCTATCTATGTTGATGGTTTGGAAAAACAGCTACCAACGCTGTTCTTTGGGAAAAGTAAATTATATGAATTTAACAAAATGTGCGTATTGATTTATAGACAATGCGCGAGTGGCATCGGCCCAGGATTCAGGCGTTGGTTGAGGCTGGGGTGGATCTCTTAGCTCTGGAGACCATTCCGTGTCAAGAAGAAGCCGAGATGCTGTGTGACCTACTCAAAGAATATCCCAACGTTAAAGCCTGGCTCTGTTTCAGCTGCAAGGTTTGTTTTATAAAATAACTTAACAATTGCGTATGTACACAAAGCGAAATGTACCTAATTATGGTCCGTCTGTCGTCCGCCGGTTCCATGGACTTTTAATGTGTGCTTTACAACTTCGACAAAGTTTCTTGGGATAAATAAGTAAGTACCAAATAAGTCACTTTGGTAAAATTCGTTTATTTTAGAACTTTAGATCACTTGTATTTAACAAACGATTCAACTGTGCACGCACATTATGTTTATACGTTGGTATGGAATATTACGAGTCTGAGTCACTCTAAGGTCGCATTCTAATTACCTATCAATTTTAAAATAGATTTAAAATTATAAGAACTAAAATTAACTAATATAAGAAGAAAATATATAAGAAGAAATAATCTCAGGCCTTATATCCCCAAAGGGGTAGGCAGAGGTATTTCATTCCTGGGATATACCCACGTTTCACCAGTAATATTCTTTGGACACCTAATTAACGTGGTGGTTGTGAGCCCATTACCGGACCGGGGTGCTGTTACACACGTCTCTGAATTAATTCTGGAACCTGCGGGTTTCCTCACGATGTTTTCCTTCACCGTCGAGCGAGTGATAAATATGTACGTAGGTTTTTTCTTAAAACTCATTCCCGAGCCTAACGAATGAGAAGCGGGCTCTTTAACCACTGGACTATCACTGCTCTTTAATTACCAGATGACTGCTCTATATGGGGGCCAAACTGCGAGTCGTTCTTTACAGTTTAGGATGTTGAGTAAAAAACATTTATAGAAGCGTTGGCGTTCTAACCACGTCAAAAATTCCCAACTTTTGCAAGTCAAACTAAATTCATTGGCTCGTGAATCAGCCCGAGCGTATTGGCCGTGTGTTGTTATCTAACTTTGGCTGCGGGAACTTGTTTACTTTGTGTTTGAATATTTGTGACTTTTATTTTCTACGTTTAGTTCCTGCCACCAGATCCACTGGAACTAAATCACAGATTACTACATAGTTACCTAAAGCATCTTTAAAAATTACCTAACAACACAATACCTACCTATAACTTAGATCAAGAATTTACAAAAACTGTGATAAAGACGAAGTGGTTTAGTGTTCGTAACTAAGTTACATAAAGGTACCAGTAGGTATACCTACTTAGGTAGTGAAACTATTATTTCCACACATCTTTATAAATAATAGGTAAGTATTTATATGTCTAAATATAAAAAACAAAGTCGGGTTAGTTACACTATTTATGACTCGATTTTTATGATCTTTGATTTGTTGAATTAAATGAATAGTAGAATAACGTCTGGACACCCGCTAGTAATATTATACGTATAAGAAATAAGATATTATTCCGTAAGATAAAATAACAAAACATTTGACTATGCTCAATGGAAATTTTGAAGTCCTAAAACTGATGTTGTTGCTAATAAGCATTTGAGTCAGTCGCTTTCGGAAATGACCGACGTTGCGAAGCACAAATTAAGGTACAATGTTACTCTTTATTAGTAATACGACACAGACACATAAACTTCAGTAATAAGAACGTGTTAAGCTTACGGGATCCGGTTTAATTGAATCCCCGAGAACTTTAAAGGACAGTAGGTATACGAGTATAAATACGTCTTTAATCTTTATTAACACATAGAATAGGCCTTCAAAAATGACGAGCAGTGATAGCCCGGACGGTTAAAGAGCCGGCCGAAAATCAGTGAGGCTCAGGTTCGAGTCCTGGCATGTACCAATGAGTTTTTCAAAAAACTTACGTACATATTTTTCACTAGCGCGACGGTGAAGGAAAACATCGTGAGGAAACCCGCAGGTCTCAGAATTAATTCTGAGACATGTGTAAACAGACCCGGTCCGGCGATGGGCTCACCACCTATCACGTTTAGGGGTCCAATATATCTCGTGAAATGTGGGTATATCCAGTAATGGAATACCTCTGCCTACCCCCTCGGGGATAAAAGGCGTGAGATTATATATATTTACTAAAATGACGAGAGACTAACAAAATAATTTTCATTTCAGGATGATCAGAGCATAGCCCATGGCGAAAGTTTCCAAAAAGTGGCAAAGAAGTGTTGGGAAGCAAACCGGGACCAGTTGGTGGCCGTGGGGGTGAACTGCTGCGCACCTTCATACGTAGCTAACCTAATGAGAGGCATCAACGACAACCGGCCGCAAGACCCCATTCCACTTATCGTTTACCCCAATTCAGGAGAAAAATACAACCCTCAAATAGGGTAAGATATCGTCGTTTGATAGGTCAACTTCTTCATAGTAGGTAGGTACAATAGAAAGAGAGAACAAGCAATAGAGTTTCAAAATATAAGGCGGCGATTGAATGACGGTCATTTAACCCTTGTTCAGTCCTCGAGAGTTCTGTTATTTGGCACAAAAGAACGCTTCGTTATTTATGAATCTTTAGCCCGTTAAAATTAGAACTTATCTTAAAAGTCTAAAAATCTTCTTTTAAAAGTACACATTATTTACCATTGGTTAGATTATCTCTATTTGAAAAATATACGTAGGTATCTGTTTAATTAAAATATATTTCTGCTGGTTCTGGTACAAGTTGTAATAATTTACAACTAGAAAATTAGTTTGAAATGAAAACTTGGAAGTCTTGGAACCAAAGTTGCTTTCCTTGGAAAATTCTTGTAACTGCTGCAGCTGAATAAATTGAATATATATTTTATTTGCATCGCATTTGGCGGTAGCGAATCAGTTTATACCTACCTATATTATGTAAGAACCTACCTAGCCACCTACTTGAAACTCTGTAGATACCGCACGTCAAAAAAAAATTACCTAATAGTTATCTTTCTGTATAAAATCACGTAAATTTTTTTTTGTACTTTCGTACTTACTAATCAAGTGTTGCTGAAAGTAGATAATATATTATTTATGGATTAATGTAGGTACCGACACCTGATGAACAATAACCTGAAAAATTCATGAATGACATTAATATTACGAAACCCAGTCAGAACTGAAATAGAGAAAAACACATCAACCGTTCTGTTTTCAGCACATGTACTTATTTCGGTAGCATCATTGCATTTTTAGGAAACAGATTATTTAAATCTTCGCTATTTCAAGGAACCAATAGTACTAAACTGGTTTAATTTCATTAAAATATTCACCATTTTAATAGAATAGAATATATTTATTGTTCAATTGTGGTAACTACATAGCAAGGATCTCACAATAAAAAAAATGAATCACACATTCTACCCGCTGCGGGCATAGGTACAATGTAGAATGAAGTTATACAAATGAAGATAATATATTAATTAAATTACCTATACTCACTCAGGTAAATATTTTTCGACTTTATTACGCTTACCTAAGTATGTTATTCAAAACCATATCTATTAAATTAAACATTTTATAACTAGGTATCGTTGTTCAGTTTTATTCATAGGTACACAATAGTAGATTGTGTCATAAGGGAGCAAAACTATATTTTTACGGCGAGGGCGTTTTTTTAAATCACGAACATAGTGAATGATTCTAGGATAGAATCCCGAACGAAGTGAGGGATTCTAATGTAGAATCATGAACGAAGTGAGGGGTTTAAGGAACGTAGCCCAAGGTAAAAAAAATTTTGCGACCGAATGATACACTCTGCTTTTCATACCTCTCTATGAGAAAAATTGTTGATGACATTGTTTGCTTCTTTTTTAAATAATTTTCCGGTGTTTAACTATCACTGCAGTCACTGCTACTTGAATACTTTTTAAAATATAAAATACACAAACAATTCGATGTCGGAATTCGAAAATTTGGCGTAAAATAAAATGTAAATTGTGAAAAATAAGTATGACAGCGCGCGCATTGCCACAGCAATTTTTCTGACAGTGTGGCACAACCATCGAACCCCATTCAGCCTTGTCAGCATATAAGTTACTCTATGCTTGTCAGCCTAATGCGGCGAAAAATGGAACTAATGTTTTGTTATAGTACTTATGCTACAGTGGCGCCAACCTTAGATGCAAACTTATTTTGTTAATCTCTTTGGCTAAGAATGTTGTGGGATATTTTAAATTCCAAATTCAAAACACTTTTATTCGCACTTATTAATATCCTATCGGAAAAGACTTACTTTGATCCCTGTTATTGAGGACCAAAACGTCACTTTTCGAATAGATGGTATGAAAAGAATTATTCCGTTTTCTTGAGATTTTTAATTTTATATTAGATAGTATTTAGAGGACAGAATCGCATACTTACCTAGATCATAAATTACTAATATTGCAGGTATCAAAATTGCCGGCAATTGATTACAATTAGAAATTTGATTCAATAGGTGACCCAGACCTGAATCTCTTTTGAGTAGGTAAGTACGTACGTAATTACACGAAAAAATTCAAGATGGGCACAAATATTATTTTTTATGTCTTTTAAATATAGGGTGCGAACTTCGAGGTAGGTAGTAGGTGCGTATGAAACTTAATAAAACCAATGTTATCTAGTCACCGCTTGTCTTAAAATCGTCAAATAAGTACCTACCTATCATGAATTAAGGAGGCATGTCTGTTACGGAAAAACCTAACCTCAAGGGGTTTCTTTGATGAGTTAACCTTTCCGCTAAACAAATTTATTTTCTTATAGTCTATTATTTATGAATTGGTCGTATAATTAAACAATCATATCTTAAAATGTAAATAAATCGTAAAGACAAAAAGACAGACTGGCATAAAAAAATGTAAAATTAAAACACCACCAACTACCTACTCCAACTCACAGACGCAAAGCAAACTCACAATCTAATTGACCTATTTTATAAGAGACCTAATTACAGCATTAACGTTCCCAGCTGGATTGACCGCGACAAATGCGAGGCGGTCGAGGTGTTCATCCAAGAGTGGCTGGACCTAGGCGTCCGGTACGTAGGGGGCTGCTGCCGCACGTACGCCGCGGACGTGTCCCGCATCCGCAACCAGGTGCACTGCTGGCGAGACCGCCAGCGGTTCCAGGCCAAGTACCAGGCCGTGCAACCCAGCAACGAATAGGACTGATTAACTTGTTCCTTCTACAGTGGGATCATTTTTTGTGCCATTCGTTTGGAGTCGTATTCGAAAATCGAAGGACTTCTGTCATTCCTTTTTCGAATGACGAAAGAGTGATCTCGGACACTTTATTGCTCTCGTATCTAATTGTTATTTGATTTTTAATGGTGATTGTACTTCTATTAGTTATCAAACGACAAGTAGGTGAAGTACTTTGAAGTAGGGTGAATAATTTAAAAAAACTTTAGCCTTTATATACGATTCAAAAATCTTACAACTCAAAAAAATAATGAACGATAATCTAATTTATCGTATACCTAAATAGAGTAGGTCAGTAAACATTTGACAACGAATGATCCAAAAATTGATCTCCAGAAACGTCCAAATGCGTTAAGTATATTAATTACTGTAAAATGACCAACAAACATTATTAAAAATTAAAATGTTAATGTAGGTACTATAGGAAAAAAATGGTACTCTATTTTTTACAATTATTTATAAAACTTGAGTACCATAGCATAGACACTGTACTACGGACCTACTTGACTAAACTGTTACTACTCCGCTACACTGAAATGTGATGTGTCTATAACCAATAAACATAAAGCTTAATCATAATAAAACAGAAATACTCGTATGTCTTTACAGTGGTTATTATATGAGTTATTTTGTGTATATTCGCAAGTGCCATACTTAGGTAGCTTTATATAAAGGATCCATCCAAGTTTTAAATTTGTAAGTAGGATAAATGTGAAGCAGGTACTTAATAAAAAATGCTGACTGACTTCAGTGAAGGATAGGTTTAGGTATGGCGAATGCTTGCATTTGCCTTCTATAATATTGAGAATTTAACGGAAAGCTTATCAGTTATCACGAAACGTACATTCGGGATTTTATGGTTAAACCTAGTCACTCGTAAAACTTGGATAGAGCTTTATAAAATATTACTTTGTAAGTCGTTGATGTCAAAAGACGATGTTATATTAATATACATTTCAATACATATTAAAAATAGCAGTATGAAGTATGAACCTAATCCAATGAGTATATAGTTAGTTAATCTTATGAAAAAGCATAAGTGCAATATTTTTAAAATCACATATGTTATGTAAAACTTTATCTAGGTATACTTTTAGCACGATATCAAACATGTTAATGAAACTCAGAAATAAAAGAATGTATTTAAGCACACGTATTTTTCTGGACTAAGTAATTATCATATTGATAATAAAAAAAGTTAGGTAATTTAAAATCTACGGTATCTTCTCAATTCAACAATAAAGTCATATTGCCGCCGACGACATGAGATTATTGTAAGATTGTGCAGCACATGGTCTTTAATTCCTACTTCACTAACAGGTCTTGTTTCCATCTTTTTAGGCAGTCGGGTTTTTTATTTTTTAAATTACCTTTTTTTTATTTCATACTTTTTAGTTAGTAACCAACTTTGAACCGTTATAAGTACTAAATGGTAATTCGAAATGAAATATGGTAAAAGAAACCTAAACATGATTTTCAAATACCTACCTATTCAATGATACCCCACTCAACATATCGTCGATTTTCTTATTTTTCTTTTTCTCAGTTTGGCGCAAAAAATCCGCCATTTTTTTTTTTTAATTTGATATAAATACGAATCTAACGACACCTCTAAAGCTAAAATCCATTGAGCCGTTCAGGCCGCAGAGCGTGCCAAACAATTATACATACATACTCTCGAAAAACATAACCCTCCTTCTGGCGCAGTCGGGTAAAAACTAATCTTATCCCGCAGCTACACTCGTGTGAATATTGGTTTTCGTCCCGTGACAACTAAATCTCCTACCCGGAAACAAGAAAACTTCTACCTATTGTCTTCCTTCAGCCTCAAATTGATTACCTACTGTGTTATGCTTTGGACTAATCGAGTACCTAACAAACATCACTATTATTTATAGTATTAAGAAAAGATAGTTAGGAACAGGAAGGAATATCATAGGTATACAACGTAACACAGGTTAATAAAAATAGATTAGACCTTCACCTCGCCACAAGATCATTACTTTCACTTGTCATAATAAATCTGCGGGAATGAACGTCATTGACCAAAGTTATTAATTTACTATAGAATGACTAGACGAAAAAAGCTCGTCTACGAGAAATAAAATCTTCAATATTGAGGTGAGGTTTTAATATTCCCGGGCGAGCGCTAACTCCCTCGTTGAAGTCATAAACAGCTTTAAAATTTCATTAATTTTTCTTATATAACATTACTAAGAAAAGTTTTTTTTACCATGCCGTTTTTTCCATACAGTGCTGTTGGTCGACGCCCGACAGTAAATTGGAAATGAAATTAAAATGCTAACATTGTTGTGGGGAGCTTGTGACGACAAGAGGCGCTTTTTGCCGCATTATGAAAATGTCGATATTTTTATTTTATTTCAGTCGTTCAAATTATTTATACTTACTGATATTTTATCATACTATTGTATCGTTTTATCAGCATAAGGGATGTCACATTCAAACACATTTCGTACATTCCACATCACCTAACACACCCTCCCTCCATCATTCTGCACCTAATAAATTATTCTTTGATCTTAATTGCCGTTAGGTAAGTTTGGTAGTTTGTTGAGCTTTCATTGTGGCCATTCAGTTGTCAAGTACCTGCTGGTAGGTACTAAAGAATTGTAACACCCTGTCCCTATAATAACAAATATTAAATACTGAAAAAATATAAAACAGCTTGGTGGGGCTGTAAACATGTAAACACATGTAAATATAATCAGAAATAGAAAATTATCAAAACTTAGGAAAAGTTGAAAAATAATGAAAAATCAGTAAAGTAGAACTTTACTGATTTTTCAAAGAGATGTTAAGATAGCATAAAAGTTTCATAAAAGTAGTTAGAATTAGGTTTCAGTAGGGTTTAGGAAAAGTTAAAACATCTTCCCATGAAAGGAAATGCGAAACAGGTTTCGTATTGAAATAAACCATTAATCGGTTATTACTCCGGAACTAATGGAGTTAGAGAGATGGGAAGCATATCGTTATGGTACTGTTGACGGACACTACGATATGAAAGAGGTTTCATCGAAAGGAGATGGTCGGGTTTTTCTTATTTTCCGCTGCGGGACACGAAGAGAAAGTCCTGGCATACTTATATGGTGAGGGAGGGTGCGCAGCCGGGATGCGAGGCTGCCACCTCAACCATAGGTTGGACTTAAGATGTATGATACATAGGTCGGTCTGTTGAGCGATGTTGAGCATAATGGCAAATAAATATTTAAATAAATAAATAAATAAATTTATAAATAAAATAAATTTATAAAATTTTCATATGGCATTATTGGCTGGAAGGTTCGTTAATAACAGAAGTTATGAGGACAAGGCAGGTAAGGGTTCCCTGTCTGATTAATGGAATATGATAGTTTTATGCGATATTCTAGACGAACCTAATATATGAAGGCATGGCGAATAAAAGTAAATAACAGAGCTGGACTTATAATACATCTGGTTTCCCTCCCGCTTATAGGGCAGCTAACGCTGTCCGCTCGAATTCAAATATCGGGACAAGGTAGGGGTTGTAGTGTTTGAGTTATTGAAGGAGTGTGTAGTACTGCCCGAGTGGTGCAGCGGTTGTGTTAGTACGTTTCACCGTTCCATGGTCGGTGTTATGTCAGCACGTTACACCGTACCGCGGATGGTGTTATGTCAGCACATACCAATGTTAGCTTGGCAGTGGCGGCACCTCTGCTCTTTGACTTGCATTATGACTTCTTTGTGATGTAGAGGCTTACGCTTCGACACAACGATCTTGTTCAACACTGTTTGGCGATATAGTGCGAAAAGGTAAAAAGTCCGTGCCTCGAGCACTACCTTACGGTACGGCAAGGTGACGTTATATAGACTTAGTTTTTGGACATAGTCCATAAGCTTTGTTTGATGTAACGATCGCTCAAATATTACACATTGGGGCTAGTAGTGGAATGACCGACGAAGCACCTCTTAGCGCTGTCTTGTGGTTCACAGTAGATACCCCGGGACTTCTTCTGAGCTTCTTGATGCTAAGTAACGGAGACGATGGTATCGACTAACACTTAATTGATGGAGGCTGATAACGTCTCTCATTGAAATGTGAAAAGCAACATCTAGCTTGATCGTAGACCTGACGGTGCGAAATGGGCATTAACATAAGTTATCTTCGAGGAGTATTGTTGGTCTAGTACGCGAACACTCGACCAAATCTTCAGGAGTAAGCTCTTCGGGGTCTGGAACTGGAGTCATGTTGGCATTCGTGTTGGCATGGTAAAGGGTCTAGACTTGATTAGCTTGACGGGGATGTCTGTCACAATTCTGTTGAGTTTGATATTGCAATAAAAGTGATACCACGAATGATCGAGAAAGGGGAACGCCTCATATATCTTATGATAACCATGTATTTTGCAGAACGTACATCGGTTACTCCATACTATCATATGAGTGCGCGCGCGACGCGTATAAATATGTCGGCGAGGCAGTCAATTGGGTAGTTGACAGCATCGAAATTAAATTGCGAGTAGTCATACATTAAAAAGATAATCCCAAAACACCTCAAAATATGTATTTCGATTTTCAATTTACAGTTATAGCAAATTTAAAAATAATAAAATAATCAAAAAAAGTGCTGCAATTGAGTACTACAAACTATGACGTCACGGTTTGCTATTTCAGTACATTTTCCATAGTAAAATTTCGTTTTGACAGATCGTAAAAAGTAACTGATTTGACTAGGTAGGACACAACCCTATTATACGGGAGTTTCATAGCGACATCTATCGGAGGCCAGACGCAACATTAGCAATATGAACAGGCAACACTACTACTGCGTCGTGATTGGTCAACCGAAATGAAGCATTGTGATTGGTTCGTCGATAGTGGGGGCAATCTATGAAGTTAACTCATATCATCCTAGTGCTCCAATAATGGAACGGTTCCTTTTTCAATTTTTATATTTTTTTTCTAAACGCTTCCGATTATTTTTTCTGTGGCAGAACTTAAATAATGACCTGTCAAATAGTTTTGTAATTTTTTTATATTCACGGGAATTATATTCTGTAATTTTAAAAAAATATACGTGATGATTGAGAAAAAAATGTCTCGGCGGTAAATGTAAGTATTATTTATTTATTTTTGTAAAGTTATTAATTTTTTTATATCAGTTTATCCATAATACTATAAACTATATGTTAGTTACAACAATATATAAAAATCTGAAGGTGTTCATATAAATATTGAGTATTTTTTGTACCGTTCCATTTTTGGAACAGTAGGAATGTATACCTCTGTAACATACTCTATGAGAGGGTAGTATTGATTAGGTATGGTATGGGTTTTGTTATGCTTACTTTCTATTTATTTTGTTTTATATTTGTAGGCGGATAGTCAATGGTACGGGAGTTGCATAGCGCGATCTATCGGAGGCAGGGCGCAACATCAACCATATGAACATTGCAACACTACTACTGCGTCGTGATAGGTCAACTGAAATGGAGCATTGTGATTGGTTCGTCGATGATTCGCGCCAATCTATGCACGACACAGTGAACGAGCGCGGGACATGGAACGTGGTCAGGACATTCTACTTGGTTCCTGCGCCGGAGTTGGTCGACACTGAAGACAGATGGTCACTAGCCAGTAAAGTAGTGAAGACGCT
The DNA here is from genome assembly GCA_963855545.1 of Ethmia dodecea. Classification (NCBI taxonomy): domain Eukaryota; kingdom Metazoa; phylum Arthropoda; class Insecta; order Lepidoptera; family Depressariidae; genus Ethmia; species Ethmia dodecea. The sequence goes on along the minus strand of OY979437.1, from coordinate 9,687,756 downwards.
GAGAATATGGAGTCATGCCATGGATGGAGCCATCTACGGGCAGCCCAAGGGTTGGGCTGGTGCACTGCTGCATTTGGTATTGTCTGTACAATTTGATAATAGCGAGGTATGAGGACAATTATAATTTGTAGGGAATCAAGACATGCGTGATGTAATGAGTAGAGAGATTACTAAGCGCAACCCGAGCTTAGGTCAGAGCCATAGAGCGGCGAGACCATGGGATGGTGGTGGGTCTGTCCTCAGGAGGGTGGGTGGGCCGCCGGTCCCATCCCACAATCTAGCTTGAGAGTACCTACCCGCTTATGTAATTGGAATAGCTTGTACACTGTTATTCTGTTAGTGTAATTACCGTATTGTCTGTTAATCTACTTTGTGACCTTATTTTAATAAAGTGACTATGTACCTTCTTGTATAACCAGTTTAATTATTACCTACTACCCTGCCCAGAGTAGTATACGCCCACATAGATATCGTATCGGCGATCCTGAATACTTCTGATGCACGGGAGACCCCTGAGTATAATTAACAATGACTGATGTAGTATAGCGAGCAGGGGGCCCTCCTCCGTCATCAGAAGTGGGATTCGGGACACTATTCTGGGCTGAGATTGGAAAACTGGTGGTAAATTATGATAAAGACACAGTGTGCTTTAAATTTCTTTATTTGTGTGTTCTCGGTAAACTCTGCTTCATATTTCGAATCACAATTCACTACGGGCTGAGGTGCAACGAGTCTGGCTACGGGTTCATCTGCAGCAGCGACAGCAGCGCCGTGACACAGCAACTTTGGAGAGGGGCCGCGTGCGCCAGCGCAGCGACGAGCTGGGCTTTGTGTCTCCAGCTGTTGCGATGTAACTTTCACATCGGTGTCCAGCACTACCGTCGAAATCCGGTGAGCCGTGTCCTTTTTGTTTCGATAAGAGCTACTAAAGGCGATAGTTATGTTTTGAAATCACTTACTAGCAATAGAACCATACTATGCGAGTAGATTTTGATGACATTTGAAATTAACTATTGGAATCTTTGCAATGAGACATGCTTTCTGATTTCTTGTTTTATGTCAGGTAGTCAGAGTAATAATAAAGAAAATTGAACAAGTGTCTAGAACGAGCGATTTTGTTGGTAGATGCACAAAATGTTAACCTTACTTGTTTTAAATTTACAAGTAGGTACCTGCAAAATTGATGATTACGCCAAATAGCGTGACACTGTTATTTCTGTTTTCATACCCGGGTATATCCTGAAATTAGTCGTCTTAGCTATTTAAGACACGTGGTTGCAATTATCTTGGACTTTGATAATGAAATGAAGTAGAAAAACTTATGTAGGTCAAGTGCGAAAACATCGGGTGATTAGCGCGAGCGCAGTGCATAGACTTGAAACCGGTTTAGCAGATGGGTCGCAATAGCCTAAACGTGAAATAACAGGGATGTAATTAGTAAGCCAGGGCCGAATTAAAGAAAAGTTTGTTTGAATTAAATTAAAGTATCATTCAGCATTTTTTTTACTCAAAGTTAATTGCTTCTTAGACAGAGTTAATATTAAAGGTGTGATAATTCATAAAGCGGGGTGCTCATTCGTCATGTGAATAGCAGGTCGTAGGGGCAATGTCGTCCGGTCTAGTCTTTAAGAGTAGTCGAAGGGACGCATTTGCCCGGTCCTGCTTGTGTGTCTGGTCGAAGGGACGGTGTCATCCGAGCCAGTCCTTTTGGATGGCTGAAGGGGTGCACTCGTCCGGTCCAGGACAAGTTACGTGGTACGCTGGTCGAAGGGACGGTGTCATCCGAGCCAGTCCTTTTGGATGGTTGAAGGGGTGCACTCGTCCGGTCCAGGTCACGTTACGTGGTACTCTGGTCGAAGGGACAGTGTCGTCCGGGCCAGTCCTCAGGGATGGTCGAAGGGACGCACTTGTCCGGTCCAGGTCACGCTGTGTTGAACGCTGGTCGAAGGGACGGTGTCGTCCGGTCCAATCCTAGTGGATGGTCGAAGGGACGCACTCGTCCGGTCCAGGTTCAATTGTGCTATGCGCTGGTCGAAGGGACGGTGCCGTCCGGGCCAATCTTAGTGGATGGTCGAAGGGACGCACTCGTCCGGTCCAGGCTGGATTTTGCTAGGACGTGATCGATAGGTGACTGACATCGGAGCTTTACTTGTGCGGGTTAATCAAGGGGGTTTGCTTTGGCGATGTTAAATGTGAATAGATGGGTTGACAATTTTGTTACGCGACATAGATATGGTATAGTTAATAAAAAAAAAAGATGTTGCGAGGTCTTATCGTTAGCGAGTTACGATTGCACAGACTTATGATGAATTTGATAGGATAGGATTGACAGTGAGAGTTGACCTAACGTTAAGTGTCGTTGATGTAATATTGGAAAGAAATATAGCGGTTCTTTATAGTTGGTTATTCAATTAAGCGAATGTTTGCCGAAAGGATAAAACTTTCATGATGATAATTAAAACTGATAATAAGGATAGCTGTCGATGATATGATAACTGTTGGTAATAATGATAGCTTTTGAAAATAATGATAGCTTTTGATGATAATAGTAACTTTTAATGATGGTAACTTTTAATGATGGCCACTTTTAATGATGGTAACCTTTGATGATGATGATGATACAATAAAGTTGGTAGTCGGAGTTGACCTTAGGGTCAGGATAGCCGAACGAAGTGATACTGTGCTTGGTTTTCTTGTTCACGGGTACACACACGAGGACGTGTGAATGTCAGAATGGCCGTGTAGGCGGATAGTCAATGGTACGGGAGTTGCATAGCGCGATCTATCGGAGGCAGGGCGCAACATCAACCATATGAACATTGCAACACTACTACTGCGTCGTGATAGGTCAACTGAAATAGAGCATTGTGATTGGTTCGTCGATGATTCGCGCCAATCTATGCACGACACAGTGAACGAGCGCGGGACATGGAACTTGGTCAGGACATTCTACTTGGTTCCTGCGCCGGAGTTGGTCGACACTTAAGACAGATGGTCACTAGCCAGTAAAGTAGTGAAGACGCTGAGAATATGGAGTCATGCCATGGATGGAGCCATCTACGGGCAGCCCAAGGGTTGGGCTGGTGCACTGCTGCATTTGGTATTGTCTGTACAATTTGATAATAGCGAGGTATGAGGACAATTATAATTTGTAGGGAATCAAGACATGCGTGATGTAATGAGTAGAGAGATTACTAAGCGCAACCCGAGCTTAGGTCAGAGCCATAGAGCGGCGAGACCATGGGATGGTGGTGGGTCTGTCCTCAGGAGGGTGGGTGGGCCGCCGGTCCCATCCCACAATCTAGCTTGAGAGTACCTACCCGCTTATGTAATTGGAATAGCTTGTACACTGTTATTCTGTTAGTGTAATTACCGTATTGTCTGTTAATCTACTTTGTGACCTTATTTTAATAAAGTGACTATGTACCTTCTTGTATAACCAGTTTAATTATTACCTACTACCCTGCCCAGAGTAGTATACGCCCACATAGATATCGTATCGGCGATCCTGAATACTTCTGATGCACGGGAGACCCCTGAGTATAATTAACAATGACTGATGTAGTATAGCGAGCAGGGGGCCCTCCTCCGTCATATTGATTGTAATTGAGATTATATTACATTTTGATAAAGATGACACTGTTTTGGCGGCAAATTTGTATACAACACGTCAAAAACGAAGATATCGGCGATGAAAGCTAGAACTGCACTAACCCAGCACGGTGTGTCGCTTCGTTATCTGTTTCGTAAATGATCTAGGGTTAGATAGAGAACGATGCACTATCTTTCACTACTCCACGATGTATTTCTAACCATACAAAATGTATGAGACCGATAGGCTTCTGGCGCGTCACGACATTCCGTGCTGATCTAGTGTTTTTCGAGCTGAAAAATTGAGCGGTATAAAGTACCTTTGTAGGTCTCAGTTATGAGCAAGGGCCATATGAAACCATAGCAATACTTATGATTTACTCTCATTTACAAGGAATATTGTGAATATATATCTTCAAACAAAACATGCAACCGCGACCTCCTTGGCCTCAAGAACGCCGCTGCCTAGGTCTTTAGTTGTAATAAAAGGCATTCCAGTCAGTATAACATTAGACAAGAAGACGCACCATCATTATATAGAGTAAAACAAACAAACCCGGTGCGGATTGTGTCTCAAAAATACAAGGATGAAGTGCGATACTTGCAATATATAGCTCTGCATAATAAATGTTCAATTGATTTTCATAATAAATAATGATTTTCTATTATAATACTATAAAAGATAGCTTCGGTATATAAGAACATAGAAATAATAATCAAAATACACTGGAATTTGCTGTTATTTTGAGCAGTGATAGCCCGGACGGTTAAAGAGCCGGCCGAAAATCAGTGAGGCTCGGGTTCGAATCCTGGCATGTACCAATGAGTTTTTCAAAACTTACGTACATATTTATCACTAGCTCGACGGTGAAGGAAAACATCGTGAGGAAACCCGCAGATCTCAGAATTAATTCTGAGGCATGTGTAAATAGACCCGGTCCGGCGATGGGCTCACCACCTATCACGTTTAGGGGTCCAATGTATCTCGTGAAATGTGGGTATATCCAGTAATGGAATACCTCTGCCTACCCCCTCGGGGATGAAAGGCGTGAGATTATATATATATATATATTGCTGTTATTTACACTTTTATTTATATTTCCTTTAAATCATGTATGAAAGAAAATACATGGGCCTATTGTCCTATTGTTCCATTTTTGGAACGGTACTGTAATAAAAAAAGTAAAAAACGAGATTTTTTTTAATCGATATTTTTGGGTTCTATAAGCTATTTGTATGCCCTTCTATGTATCAAACACTGATACCAATCAGATGAAAATAGACAGGCTTGGGATGATACGAGTTAACGAACGCGAGACATCGAACGGGGCAGACATTCTACATTGTTCCTGCGCCGGAGTCGGTCGACACCTAAGACAGATGGTCATTAGCCAGTACCTAAAGTAGTGAAGACGCTGGGAGACGGAGCCTTGGTCGGAGCAGCCCAAGGGTTGGGCTGGTGCACCGCTGCATTTGGTATTGTCTGTACAATTTGATAATAGCGAGGTATGAGGACAGTTATGACTTGTAGGGTTAAGACAGGCGTGATGTAATGAGTAGAGAGATTACTGAGCGCAACCCGAGCTTAGGTCAGAGCCATAGAGCGGCGAGACCATGGGATGGTGGTGGGTCTGTCCTCTGGAGGGTGGGTGGGCCGCCGGTCCCATCCCACAATCTAGCTTGAGAGTACCTACCCGCTTATGTAATTGGAATAGCTAGTAGACTGTTATTCTGTTAGTGTAATTACCGTATTGTCTGTTAATCTACTTTGTGACCTTATTTTAATAAAGTGACTATGTACCTTCTTGTGTAACCAGTTTAACTATTACCTATTACCCTGCCCAGAGTAGTATACGCCCACATAAATATCGTATCGGCGATCCTGAATACTTCTGATGCACGGGAGACCCCTGAGTATCATTAATAATGACTGATTTAGTGTAGCGAGCAGGGGCCCTCCGCCGTCATCAGAAGTGGGATTATGGACACTATCCTGGGCTGAGATAGGAAAACTGGTGGTAAATTATGATAAAGACACAGTGTACTTTAAAATTCTTTATTTGTGTGTTCTCGGTGAACTCTGCTTCATATTTCGAATCACATTCACTACGGGCTGAGGTGCAACAAGTCGGGCTACGGGTTTATCTGCAGCAGCAACAGCAGCGCCGTGACACAGCAGTTTTGGAGGGGCCAAGTACGCCAGCGCAGCGATGAGCAGGGCTTGTGTGTCTCCAGTTGTTGCGATGTGACTTTCACATTGGTGTCCAGTACTACCGTCGAAATCCGGTGAGTCGTACGCATTTTATTTTGATTCTGGTGCCGAGTGTTCTTTCGTAAAACAAAGTATAGCGTCTAAATTTACGGGTCAACATTTAAATTCAACTGATCACTTATTGGCAATAGAACCTACAAATATGCTCACGATCGAATTCGAATAATGCCTCAAAGTAAAGTTTCCACTGAGCTTAAGTTGTGTAGTGAAGATGACGAGGAGACGGGTGAAGGCTCGTCTGTTGGTTCTCAATAGTAAGAAATAATTGGCCGCACTACACACCTAATCGTAGCCGTAACTGCAGTCGTTCACGATTGTTCAGGGCGCGGTGCGCGGCAGGTGTTGTGGCGGGGTCCCGAAGTCTCGAAGAGACTATTGATTTGGTCGACTTGGAGTGACCTGAAAAGTCATGGAGACTTTATTGTGATGTGGTTTGGGCTCTATTTAGCCCCGAGTAATTTCTATGCTGCCTGGGGCGGCCGAACTATTGAGAACCATGCGATGCGAGTAAATTTTTATGACATTTGAAATTAACTTTTTGAATCTTTACATTGAGACATGCTTTCATATTTGTTGTTTTATGTCAGGGTAATAATTATGAAAATTGAACAAGTGTTTAGAACAAGCGATTTTGTAGGTAGATGCACAAAAAGTTAACCTTACTAGTTTTAAATTTACAAGTAGGTACCTGCAAAATTCATGATTGCGCCAAATAGCTTGACACTGTTATTCTTGTTTGTGTAGGTACGCAGGTATAACTTGAAATTAGTCGTCTTAGCTATTTAAGACACATAGTTCCAATTATCCTAGAATTTGGTAGGTAATGAAATGAAGTAGAAAAACAAATGAAGTTCAAGTGCAAAAATGATCGTGTAATTAGTGCGAATTAGTGCGAGCGCAGTTCGTAGACTAAAAATTGGTTTGCAGTTAGGTCGCAATAGCCTATACGTGAAATAACAGGGACGTAATTAGTAAGTCAGGATTAACCGAGTGGAACACGTATTTTCGTTGGATTTTCTGTGGCAGGATTAAAAGTTTCGATGATAGCAGAAACTTTCGATGATAGCGGAAACTTTCGACGATAGCGGAAACTTTTGATGGTAGCAGAAAGTTTCGATGATGATGATGATGATAAAATAAAGTTGGTAGTCGGAGTTGACCTTAGGGTCAGAATAGCCGAACGATGTGATACTGTGCTTGGTTTTGTTGTTCACAGGTACACACACGAGGACGTGTGTATGTCAGAATGGCCGTGTCGGCGAGGCAGTCAATTATACGGGAGTTTCATAGCGACATCTATCGGAGGCCAGACGCAACATTAGCAATATGAACAGGCAACACTACTACTGCGTCGTGATTGGTCAACCGAAATGGAGCATTGTGATTGGTTCGTCGATAGTGGGGGCAATCTATGAAGTTAACGAACGCGAGACATCGAACGGGGCAGACATTCTACATTGTTCCTGCGCCGGAGTCGGTCGACACCTAAGACAGATGGTCATTAGCCAGTACCTAAAGTAGTGAAGACGCTGGGAGACGGAGCCTTGGTCGGAGCAGCCCAAGGGTTGGGCTGGTGCACCGCTGCATTTGGTATTGTCTGTACAATTTGATAATAGCGAGGTATGAGGACAGTTATGACTTGTAGGGTTAAGACAGGCGTGATGTAATGAGTCGAGAGATTACTGAGCGCAACCCGAGCTTAGGTCAGAGCCATAGAGCGGCGAGACCATGGGATGGTGGTGGGTCTGTCCTCTGGAGGGTGGGTGGGCCGCCGGTCCCATCCCACAATCTAGCTTGAGAGTACCTACCCGCTTATGTAATTGGAATAGCTAGTAGACTGTTATTCTGTTAGTGTAATTACCGTATTGTCTGTTAATCTACTTTGTGACCTTATTTTAATAAAGTGACTATGTACCTTCTTGTGTAACCAGTTTAACTATTACCTATTACCCTGCCCAGAGTAGTATACGCCCACATAGATATCGTATCGGCGATCCTGAATACTTCTGATGCACGGGAGACCCCTGAGTATCATTAATAATGACTGAGTTAGTGTAGCGAGCAGGGGCCCTCCGCCGTCAAATATAAATGATGGTTTTACCATTATAAGCTCATTCAGGGTGTGACAGTGCCTCTGATGGCTGAACGAGAATCGATGGCTCGTAGGGACCGAGGTCGGGTTATGTTAAGCATTAAGACCTATGAACTAGATGTCCTATGAGAATTATTGCCTTACGGGGCTTACTGCAAATGATCCTGAGGTCTTAAAGACCAATTCAAACATGTTCGAGATTGCCTTACGGGGCTTGCTGCAAATAATCCCGAGGTCTTAATGACTGGCGTAACTCGCCTTCAGGGAAACACGACTGCGGTCGCAACGGTCCCTTCGGGGCAACACACGGCTACGGCCACACCAATCGACTACGGTCGCACCGGTCCCTACGGGGCAAAATACGGCTACGGCCGCACCAATCGACTAAGGTCGCACCGGTCCCTTCGGGGCAAAACTCGGCTAAGGCCGCAACAATCGGCTACGGCCGCACCAATCAGCTCCGGCTGCAACAATCGGCTACGGCCGCAAAAATCAGCTTCGGCTGCAACGGTCCCGCTTTGGCGGGATATAAGACCGGATGTCCGGCAAAACCGGGACGTTCGGGGGGGTCGCAAACGCAATTGTGGAATGTTGCGGGTCGGCGATCACCGTATGAAGCGAGGCGGAGCTTCCTACTCTTCCCACCAACCACATTTTTATTTCTTTTCTTGAAAGGAGGTGAGAATGTGGGGAAGGCGATCTTATCTCGAGTCTGTCATCAGATAAGAGATAGCAGGGGAGGGGAACATGAAGTGTCCTTCATGAAAATATTGCCTTAGGCATGAATGACGCTGAAGTGGGCAGCGTTATTAAATATTAAAGATTAAAAGCGAAAGACAATTTTATAAATACGCGATAGATAATTAACGGTATAGGTTGATTCAAGTTAAGATTTCTTTTGATGGCAAAGCATGATCCTCAAAAAGGATCTGGATTACTATTCACAAAGTAGTGTCCTACACTCTAGACGATCACATAAATTAATTAAAAGGCCAAAATTGCAGGAGATATTTGACGGTGTCGACCTATTTAGCGATGCCTCCAAAGTAAATACTTTGGAGATCATCATGAAGCTAAATCTTGAGGTCGTTTAAAACCTATGCGTAGGACGTAAATGATGGTTACTCATTTACGTCTATACGTGTAAAATTGGTGTTCGTTTGCTACAAGTTAGCAGCGGAATGTCATACAGTTGATTCTCTCTAATTCCGTGCAAGAGAACATGATAACAAAATATTGAAACGATATCTTGTGAATGAGATCCTTGCTTTGAGCTGTGCAATACTTGCTTGGCATTATATGATGTTTGGCTTTGCATGGCTGGGAATTAATGTTATTACGTTGGAATTGGTGGTTCCAATGTATAGAGAGAAAAGTAGATATATCATTATAAAGAGGGGGGGTTCAGTTACAGAATGATTAAGGTTTTCTGAAATAAGTAAAATAATTATTTCATTTATCAGTCAGTTGTAAAAAAAAATTGGTTGTCTGTAAAGTCGGTTTACGGACGATAATTTTACGTGATAACGTCATAAGAAAACATTGATCAAAAATTGCATACTGGAGTGGAAGAGAGATAGATGCGTCACAAGCCGAACGCTTAGGCCTCTATCGCTTGTTCCGCGCTCTCGCTTGCACGCTCGCAGAACGTGACACTTTTTCGGGCGTGAAGCAGGCGTTCATCGATTTATAAAGACGTTATCAGGTACAGAAATACAGACAAGAGTTCTGATTCTGGTGAGGGGATGTAGTAACTAGTTTAAAAAAATATACGCAGCTAGGTAGGTACCTACATATTTATCATTAGCTCGACCGTAAAAGAAAACACGTGACCGCAGGCCCAAGAATTGATTTTGAAGTATGTGTAACAAGCACCACAATACCGATGCCGATAAAGACATAAGCATTTTTTTTTTCAACTATATATACCTACAAACGGACCAATCTAGTAGGTAAAGGTCGAATAGAGAAATAATAAAAAAAATAGTATAAAGAAATGAGCAGCTGAATAATTAAGAAAATTGCTGTTTCTGTGTTATTTTCACAGACTTTATATTTACTTACCCCAACGTTTATGTAAGTAGATTGCAGTGAACCAGCATAAAATGTTTAAAGTCTAAGTACCTGTCTAAAATAGTTAAATATGTATTTTTGCAGCTATCCCACCTTTGCGGCCCTTTGCTTTACACCTACACAGTATAGTGAGGATACGCTCGAGTGAGCATCCACTGAACCGAGCCTCCCATCACGACCCGACGTTGTTTAGAGAATAGTTCCACTTGTATTTACTCCGCTTTAGCGCAATCTAACCTAAATGAATAAGTCAACTACTATCAGTACATATACTTAGGTACTTAACACACAATGGAGAAGTTGCATTAAATTTTGTTTGAAATTATTATTTATCTTATAGATTTAAGGATTACATAAAGATACCAAAAAGAAAAAAGTTAAAATATGCACAAATAATTTATTCATTGCAAATCAAAAATTTACATTTCGAAGTTCGCTCGTAAACGCCTACCGGCTTGACATGGCATCACTCCTCATCTTATGAAGTAAACTTTTCATGCAGAAATAATATATTTTCAGTTTTATTTCATACTCGTACTAGTGGATAATGTAGCATTCTATTTGTGAAAGAATTTTTGAAATTGATTCAGTAGTTTTTGAGTTTATTCGTTTCAAACATACAAGTACCTACCTATTTCCTTACGTCTCATATAACGTTGCTTAGAATTCAAATATTTCGCGAAAAAATCATAATTTTAGATTTATTTTTTCAGCAATGCACTTTTAGCGACTATATATATAATTATCATTAATGAATTATTAATATAATTTATCAATTTAATTTTAGTGCATTTTGCATAATGCTATCGAGTGCGTTACTCCAGCGGAAATTTGTCGAATATCGGCATTTGAGGGATACAGATAATTAGTTGTCCGGCTTCTGTAAATATTGTGCAGATTTAAAAATTTGTATGCTTATAGTTTTTGAGTAATTCAAGAAAAACAGTTTCCGCTGGAGTAACGTTACCCCAGCGGCAATTTTTTTTTTCTAATTGGAATATTGAAATAATTTTTATCTACATAATTAGTTTTCATGACGGAGTAAATGTTGCGACTTAATTTGAATTTGTATCGTTAATGGTTCCGAAGATATTCAAAAATTTCAAAATGCCGCATTTTTGATGTTTGCGTTTTTCGCTGAATTTCGGAGATGGTTAAGCGCACTATCATAATTTTTTGTACATGACTTCTTATGTCTTATTCCTAATTAGTTGTGAAATAAAAAAATAAAAATAATTTACCGTTTAGGAGTTATGTAAGCAAATAGAAAAACCCTCTAATACGTCCTAGCACTTCGAATAAGAGGTCTAGAGACTTGTTTGAAACGTTATTTTGTAGCTTGCAACTGCCTTCAGGTGTTTGTGAAGTTTCATTAGTATCCTATAAGTAATTAATAAATTATAATGAAATTTATCTCAGTTTGGGCCTCGACGCGCAGAGCGTTATTTAACCCCCTATTAATGGACTTTCTTGTGGGATTTTTTAACCGAATAATACGTAAATAATTAGTTATATAGTTCAATTTTATACTTGTGAAATTTCAGCATCGTACAATCAATAATTAACGAGATAATCAAAAAATACATATTTTAAGTTATTTACCGTGGTAAACCGACCGAGTTTAGATGGTCACAGAAAAGCGGCCGTTTAGTACATTATGCTAACCTTTTTAAATATATAGGATAGTTTTATAAGGTTTTTTACAATTGCGTACACAAGTGTTAAAAAAACTTATTGACAGGTATTAATAATCGTTTCTATAAAACCTTTTAATAAAAAATACAAAAAATAAAAAGTCATTGAACTTAGGTATATTTATTCTGAGAGCATCTTTTTATACAACATAAATAAATCAACTTCAAAAACAAAATCAGATAATTATTACTGGACTAAATTATTGCGGTAGTATAGATAGTTATCAATTTAGATATTATTATCAATTTTTGAAATTCTCCCGGGAACGGGAATAAACTGGATTCGCGCGGGCAACGCCGTTGGGCACCCGCTATCAATAATAAAATTAAATAGCATCACAATTCAGAAAAATTAAAATATATAGTTTTTTAAAAACAAGCTTTTATTATTTTCTTGTTAATATAAAAAGAACTAAAAATTTAAAAATAATAATTTAAACCTGATAAGAAAAATATCATTATAATATAATCAACACTTTTTTAATAAATAAAAGCGTGTTATATAATGATTGCAAAAAGAAACATTTGAAGGTGTAATTGTGCTAAATGTTCTTTATTGTTCCATCGCAATGAAACTTTCTTTTATTTATTGGAAAAGTATTGATTATATAATACATTTTATTTATGTACAAAGAATTATTCGCTACGAGCTTCGTCAAATTACAGTATCTGTCAAGAACAATACATTAAATCTCAACAAAAATTTGATCCACACAAGCTTCGTTGAACTAACATAAATAAAAAAATTCACTTAAATCCCGGCCATCCAGCGGTAGAGTTCCTAGTATGCTAGCGGCATTTCCACGCTGGATGGCTAGGCTGATCGTTTGCCCAAGATATGACCCTGCACGTGGATTGCCAGTGACGTCGATCAGGCGAGTGCGCTAGATTATATAATTATATTTTTATGGCTTGCAAATATAAAGCTGTTAATTGAAAAAATAAAACAAATAACACTTCATCGTGGGAATAGTAGTTTGTGTCATGAGGGAGCAAAACTATATTTTTACGGCGAGGGCGTTTTTTTAAATCACGAACATAGTGAATGATTCTAGGATAGAATCCCGAACGTAGTGAGTTTTCCGGTGTTTAACTATCACTGCAGTCACTGATACTTGAATACATTTTAAAATATAAAATACACAAACAATTCGATGTCGGAATTCGAAAGCGCGCACATTGCCACAGCAATTTTTCTGAAAGTGTGGCACAACCATCGAACCCCATTCAGCCTTGTCAGCATATAAGTTACTCTATGCTTGTCAACCTAATGCGGCGAAAAATTTAACTAATGTTTTGATAAAGTACTTAAGCTACAGTGGCGCCAACCTTAGATGCAAACTTATTTTGTTAATCTCTTTGGTTATGAATGTTGCGGGGTATTTTTAATTCAAAATTCAAAACACTTTTATTCGCACTTATTAAGATCCTATCGGAAAAGACTTACTTTGATCCCTGTTATTGAGGACCAAAACGTCACTTTTCGAATAGATGGTATGAAAAAAATATTGTTGTTTTTCATTGCTTTTGTTAAGCTAAGTACTAATTTTCAAAAACGATGTTTTGTCTCTGCCATACCTACCTATATAAATTTCGAAAAAGAATGTTTGATGAAATAGAATTAAATGTTGACTTGTCATCGTCGAGTCGAGAGGTTGCCTTTGCCGATCGATCACAGCCTCATCCTGATCTTTCAGTGGTTCGACGAGTTAACCCCAGGGTTTCATTTCCGTTCCCGTGGGAAAATTCTAATCTATAATATAATACTCCCAGAAAAAATCTCGCGTGTAAAATTTTACTACATAGCGGGTGTCCAGCGGCTTTTCCCGCCCGGATCCAGTTTATTCCCATTCCCGTGGGAATTTCCTATAATTCCTTCATAGTGGTTTCCTAAGACATATAAGACCATGATATTTTAAACAGTGGGTGCAGTGGATCCAGTTTATTCTCGTTCCCGTGGGAATTTCCTATAATTCCTTCATAGTGGTTTCCTAAGGCATGCAAGACCATGATATTTTAAACAGCAGGTGCCGTGGATCCAGTTTATTCCCATTCCCGTAGGAATTTCCTATAATTCCTTCATAGTGGTTTCCTAAGACATATAAGACCATGATATTTTAAACAGTGGGTGCAGTGGATCCAGTTTATTCTCGTTCCCGTGGGAATTTCCTATAATTCCTTCATAGTGGTTTCCTAAGGCATATAAGACCATGATATTTTAAACAGCGGGTGCCGTGGATCCAGTTTATTCCTGTTCCTGTGGCAAGTTCTGAAATTCCCTTTATAGTGGTTGCCTACGACATAAGACACCTATACATACGATATTTCAAACAACGGGTTGCGCGCGCGGATCCTGTTTTTCCCGTTCCCGTGAGAATTTAAAAACATCCCTTCATAGCGGTAGTGGGTAGGTGTCTTAATGTAGTAGGCAACCGCTATGCCTACTACATTAAGACACCTACATACCATATTTCATGTTTCGAGGTGAATAGTACGTATTTGTCTTTTGTAACCAGTTTTTATATTTTCCCGTGGAAATGAGATATTTTTCAGAACTAAAAAGTAATCTAGACGTTAACCCGGGTACTCAGTTATCTCCATACCAAATTTCATCAAAATCCGTTCAGAATTTCTGAGACATGTTTAAACAGACCCGGTCCGGCGATGGGCTCACCACCTATCACGTTTAGGGGTCTAATATATCTCGTGAAATGTGGGTATATCCAGTAATGGAATACCTCTGCCTACCCCCTCGGGGATAAAAAAAGGCGTGAGATTAGATTATTATATTATTTTCATGATGCGAATGTATAAGTATTATATACAATTATAAACAATAATAATAATATTGTATATTTATACATTATAGCCTACCTTGTTTACCAATTAATGTCCTTCTTGGTGGAACAAGTAACCCACAGAAAAAGAAGAAAAGTTAAGAAGCTACTCTTCGTACCTATTAACAGTTATTATAACACATTTGCTCGTAAAAGGTGTTATTATTTCACCAATTTCAATATCGTATTGTATCTCATTACGCCCAAGTGCGGTAAGTGTAAAGTAAAACGCACGGTTTATCAAGATGCTTCGTCTTAAAACGAACGGTACTTTTTAAAATCTCAGCAAAGAGTTTTTATGTCAAAAAAGTTGTCAACATTTTATGATTAAAATTAACTTTGGGAGATAAAATATAATAAAGAAATATTTATGTACATAATTTTTTAATTTAATTAATTTTGACAGTAAATTACAACCAATTAATCTGTAACAAAAACACAAAAATATTAATTTACTTTATTAGTAATACTGGCTGTTTTTTGTGCCTTTGCCTAAAAAAAAATGCTGATGCTCGCCGCGCGCTTTTTCTTAGCGCTGTATTGTTTTTATTTGTGTACCATAGTCGGAGTTTTATTTTATTTCCTCGCAAATGTGTTATAAAACGTCGTATGACATACGTGCGCTTTGATAATTACAGCCTCGCCTACGGCTCGGGCTAGCAATATCGCCTCGGCTGTAATTTTCAACCTACCGCACTTATATCATAATGTACTATTATTAATATGTAGCATTAATAATAACTGTTAATAGGTACGAAGATTTAGCTTCATTTAAGTATAGCAGACTGCTAGGATAATGGCATAATATATAAAATGTTCATGTGAAACTCCAAAAAAAATAAAATTAAATCAATAGGTACTCAAAAGATAATGTACGCGTCTGTACCGAACTTGAAAGACTATTATACTACGTGTTTTAGAATGTTAGCATAATGTACTAAACGGCCGCTTTTCTGTGACCATCTAAACTCGGTCGGTTTACCACGGTAAATAACTTATAATGTGTATTTTTTGATTATCTCGTTAATTATTGATTGTACGATGCTGAAATTTCACAAGTATAAAATTGAACTATATAACTAATTATTTACGTATTATTCGGTTAAAAAATCCCACAAGAAAGTCCATTAATAGGGGGTTAAATAACGCTCAGCGCGTCGAGGCACAAACTGAGCTAAATTTCATTATAATTTATTAATTACTTATAGGATACTAATGAAACTTCACAAACACCTGAAGGCAGTTGCAAGCTACAAAATAACGTTTCAAACAAGTCTCTAGACCTCTTATTCGAAGTGCTAGGACGTATTAGAGGGTTTTTCTATTTGCTTAACTCCTAAACGGTAAATTATTTTTATTTTTTTATTTCACAACTAATTAGGAATAAGACATAAGAAGTCATATACAAAAAATTATGATAGTGCGCTTAACCATTTCCGAAATTCAGCGAAAAACGCAAATATCAAAAATGCGGCATTTTGAAATTTTTGAATATCTTCGGAACCATTAACGATACAAATTCAAATTAAGTCGCAACATTTACTCCGTCATGAAAACTAATTATGTAGATAAAAATTATTTCAATATTCCAATTAGAAAAAAAAAATTGCCGCTGGGGTAACGTTACTCCAGCGGAAACTGTTTTTCTTGAATTACTCAAAAACTATAAGCAATACAAATTTTTAAATCTGCACAACATTTACAGAAGCCGGACAACTAATTATCTGTATCCCTCAAATGCCGATATTCGACAAATTTCCGCTGGAGTAACGCACTCAATTCCATAATACAGTTACACCCAGGACAGACTCGTATGACTACCTACTCGGTCGCTATTGTGTCATGTAATGCTCCTATTTTTTTTATTATTCTAATAGTTTTAGACTAAGTAGTTTTAAGTTCTACTATAATGTAATACAACTATGTATTAAAAATTCCTGTGCCCAATCCGGGTTCATGTCGAAACTGTACCCCATAATAATAAGACCTTCTGTACAACATGAATGCAATAAATAAATAAATAAATACTTGGGCGCCCGGCTCCGGCCCGGCCCAATCAGTGGACCAG
Source organism: Ethmia dodecea (assembly GCA_963855545.1). Taxonomy (NCBI): domain Eukaryota; kingdom Metazoa; phylum Arthropoda; class Insecta; order Lepidoptera; family Depressariidae; genus Ethmia; species Ethmia dodecea. The sequence continues at coordinate 9,671,129 of OY979437.1, read as the reverse complement.
ACGATGTTCTATTTCTACGAGCAGACTCGTACGGTCGCACATAGTTGTACTCTGTCCAAAGGCATTCGTACCGTTAAAACAGGGCTTTCCCATAAGAAGGGGATTTAGATAAATTAAAATCGCTGGTGATGGGTAGTAGAACACATTTAATATATATAAAGCTCGATTTATTTAATAAAGCTAAAAGTTTACTTAACATTTACTTTCTTTAACATCCTTAAATATATTTTTCGATTGTAAGGCGGCGATGGCAAGAGTTCGTTCTTGTTTCTCCTCGTTGAGCTGTAGTTGTAAATTCTTAACGTCTAGTTTTAATGTTTTTATTTCGTTTTGGAGTCGCATGACAATAGTCCACAAGCTCGGCGAACCGTGGCTGGAAGTCGAGTGTATCGGCAGTGAGGGCGACCTTACTAAGGCTTCTATCGACACAGGCGGCTCGTCGTCGCATTCTGAAAATAAAATGCAGGTAATAACATATATGTTTTGACTCGATATAAAGTAAAGAAAGATTTACATACGATTGATACGCACCTTAGTGAAAAGGCGGAGGAAGGAGTGTCATGTTAAGGTGACTATTAGTATAATGGTGATTTTCGTGAATATATTCCGTTTACAGTGTGTGCGTGAGTAAGTGAGTAGAGGTTTAAGTGAGGTAGGTTGAAAACACTACGTAGTAAATCACCAAAAGTATTTAACGTCATCTGCGTTGCTATTGTGTCCACGTGAGGGTTTAATCTAAAAGGTACTTATAATAAAATTACAGAATTTTATTTCGAAATACATATAATATCTAGAAATACATAAAAGTTACATAAAAAAATAAATATACTGTTATTAACACGCGACTACAATGAGAAAAATAAACATATTTTTTTATTCAACGCACTACATACAATTAGTAATTATAATATATGAAACTATGTAATTAAGGAATATGTATGTACTTTTAAAGACTAATAAGTATGACTCGTTCAATATTGCAAACATGGGCACATGCCAGCCATAGAAACTCCACAATCTACGACTTATTTCTACTCTGAGTAGGTGTAATAAGTAAATCAAATCTCAATAATAATTTATTTTATTAAAATAATTAGTCGTATTCAGCTGACAAAAGTAACTGTAAATTTGTTATTACATAAGTACTCGTATAACATGAATATGACTTCATCATATTATGATGAAGTCATATTCATGTTATACGAGTACTTATGTATATTATACTATACTTATTACACTTTTTTATATGTTATGAAGTTTACTTCTATGACTAGATGAGGATCAAGTTTGTGTAACTTACAAAGTACAACCACAGACCAGGTACAACACATTATACATAGATATACATGTTCAGAATGCATTTATATTTTTAACATTATTATAATTTAATAATGATACTTAATATCTAATATAAAGTACATAACATAATTAAGTATGTTAGTTTTCCAATAAAGTAACAGTTATGAATACCTATGCGTACCTACAGAAATTATGGATAGTTCTCTGAAATAAAATTTATTATTATTATTATAATATTTCAATGTTTGCAATAAGCCGACAATAAGTTTTATTAGTGGTAGGTACTTCAAGTAAATGATATGAATCAATTTAAAATTTAGGGTTAAGACGCTGTGTTATTGATTATTTAAATTTCATGAGATGGGGTGAATTATCGCACATGTTACGACCTACCCCTACAGATTTATATTCTACGTAATTTGTAAATTAATAATTAATATACACACATGAAACTACCCCTATTCTTGTCAAGTCCAGTATCTTCAGACCGGAATCATGGCCGTTATCACGTACCCACGCGTACAAAGGAAGCGAGTCAAACTGGTAATGAATTATTTATTATTACACAAAGAACCCACAACGGGAAGGATAGGAGATAATGTGGAAGAACAATGCAAGAACTTTAAAAAATTATGAATTCATTTGTGAGACATAAGCAAATAGAGTATTTTACTGTATCGACATTAAATTGCGAGAAATAATTCATTATAATTCGCAAATGGAAAACTACATTATCACTGAGTAACATAGGCTATGTTTTGTTCCCGTATTCCCACGGGAACGTGAACTACACGGGTGAAACCAAGCGGAACAGCTAGTCTACTATCAACTTAGATATAAGTACTTCTTACATTATAGATTGTAGATTATAGATTTGTATCTACATATTAGATTTGTTGATTGTACATATTAGATTAATATAACTAAAAGCATTTTTTGAAGTTACTACTTGCACTAATCAATAACAGGAACTCCGTAAAAAATGATTTTTGTAGGTCCTCTTTTCCCAATGGGAGGCGAATCACGACGCAGAACGTATTAAAATGATTACTGTGATGTGATTATATATTTCGTGAGCTGCAATATGTAATTTAAGGTCGCTATATTATCGCTAGATAATATCGTCAATAATCTCGGCAACTGTTAGTATTATCATAAAATGGCACATGAATATTAGCTGCAAGTTTTCCATTCTTATATATATTTTTTATAAATATAATAATTTTAAGGAATCCCCAAGAAACACGCAATATTGTCAGCCTCAGCTTTATCAAAGGTGAAAGTTATCGTAATAAGATTTAATGAAAATAAAATAATAACCATAATTCACCCAATGTGTTACTACCCGATTTCACCAAAAAAATATACAATACTCAATAACACAATTTAGTATTTAGGTAAACTTGGTGTAACGCATATAGAATACGCTGACGAAATCATATAAAGTTTTCCATTTCGAGATTTAATTGCAAAACAGAACAGCTGGTAAAGTTCGGGGATATTGTAGTTGGCACTGGTTTAACGCGGCGTCCATATATGTAAATTTTGCAGTGCACTGCGCTATCCTGTTCAATAATAAATGAATGGCACGCGGGGCGCTGCCCACTTTGATTACTGCCGCTGCACAACCTAATAACTCCCCACACTTGTCTCTATTAGTAGAGGCCACGGACACTTTATCGCGGACGTCTCGCATATTTATATGCAATCGTCTAATAATAATAACTAGCTTTTACCCGCGGCTTCGCTCGCGCACGTTTATTTCATGCCCTTAGGGGTTGAATTTTGCAAAATCCTTTCTTAGTGGATACCTACACTGTATAAGCTATCTTTGTGCAAAATTTCAAACCTCTTCACCAGGCGGGTTAGGCTGTGCGTTGATGTATCACCAATCAGTCAGTTTATCATTTTATATTTATAGATAAATTATGGGACACCATTCAGAAACGGTTATTCAGTACCAAACTAGACAGAGCCTGTTGTATGGGTACTAAACAACTATAAACATAGGTACTTATACAACGAGTAACAGAATAAGCGCAATCCCTCATACACCCCAATTAGGTAGTATATTAATATAAAAAAAATATGATGCCTTCGTACTTTAGTTGTGTCTAACCAATTTTCTTAAATAAAGAGCAATGATAGCACGATTTCCATATGTAGCACTAAATTCAATTATACTAATTATTTTTTGGAAAAGTTTAACACATATTAAAAATAGCTGAAAACGATTAAGTAGTCGATACTGAACAAACTTATTTCAAGAATTGCGCTTATTCTGTTACATATTGTATAAATGTAGCGGTTCTTCGCGGTTTCACCCGCATAGCTCTCGTTTTCGTGGGAATGCGGGAATAAAATATAACCTATGTGACTCAGTGTATAGCGTTAGATTAGTGAAATAATTTTTAAATCCGGTCCAGTAGTTATAGAGTTTATTCGTAACAAACATACAAAAATACAAATATTTCCTCTTTATAATAAATATTAGTATAGAATTACAGATATACATTAGTATAGAAGTATGGATTAAAGACCCAGACACGAAGCCAACATAATAATAATAATAAAAAGATAAAGAAGAAATATAATAATATATATATAATATAATAATAATATAATCTCACGCCTTTCATCCCCGAGGGGGTAGGCAGAGGTATTCCATTACTGGATATACCCACATTTCACGAGATACATTGGACCCCTAAACGTGATAGGTGGTGAGCCCATCGCCGGACCGGGTCTATTTAGGTACACATGTCTCAGAATTAATTCTGAGACCTGCGGGTTTCCTCACGATGTTTTCCTTAAAGTTAAAGAAGAAACAGTGTAATAAATCGTAGGTAAACCTAAATTAATAAATAAATTGTGGGACACTATTCACACACGGCCATTCAGTCCCAAAGGCAGGGCCACTACCAACAGAGCCAACAGGCCCGTCAAAATAATTAGGTAGAAATAGAAAATAGGTTTTCATATCTCATACTCGGAAAGTAGTGTAAGTTTGATCTGAGTACCGGGTCGGAAGCGATGATTCCCACCACAGAGAGATTCAGGGCTGTGATTCCCGCCCTCGGTCGGGAAAGACTCATAGTAATTGCTTCCGGCCTTAGGGCGGGAATGAATTAAAAAAAATACTACTACATTTGGCAAAGACGTTTAAAGAAAAAGTTTCTCTAGGAAAGAGAATGACTTTCTTCCAACCTCTTTGGGTACTTAGAAGGGATACGAAACTTTTTACATCAATTAGAATAAGAAAAAAAGGTGCGGCCTTGTCTTTTAGTATTAATCAAAGGGCCTTGTGAGTGTAGGTATAAACAACAGAAAATAGCCTGCGCGCGGGGGGCGGTACGCGTTCCATATTTAAAATTAAAAAAAGAGTAATAATTTGGTAAGCTGTTCCGAAATTTAAAATCTTGTTTTTCATCGACACTAAGCACAGAACACTATTACTCGGCTAAAAGTACATATTATTATAAAGAGGAAGGATTTGTATATTATTTTATTTAGGTTAGGTACTCTATGATGTAGTATTCAAAGACGTTTAAAAGAAAAAGTTTCTCTTTCTTTCAACCTCTTTGGTTGTATTGTTGACAATTTTGTTTTTTTTTGTAGGTATTATTGCGTTTTTGCATGTTTGAATTTTTGTAAAATTGTATTTTTTTTTGTTTACTTTCCTTGAATTCGAAATGAAAAGTAGAGTGTTTAACGCGGGTGGAAGTTATCAATTCCTACTCGGACTAAGCTATATCCGCCCTCGCTGCGCTCGGGCGTCTAAATACCTCGTATTGGAATTGATTCCTTCCGACCCTTGTATAACAATCTACTATTTTATTATGTATTAAATAAATTTTATTAAAAACTGTCGGAGCTTGTATGCAGTTAATATTAACAAATTTAACATTGGTTACATAATCCACTTGTGTTATCGAACGTAGTACCTATTACTTATACAATATGTAACAGAATAAGCGCAATTCCTGAAATTAGTTTGTTCAGTATCGACTACTTAATCGATTTTAGCAATTTTTAATGTGTTAAATTTTTCCGAAAAATCGATTAGCACAGCTGAATTTAGTGCTGCCTATGGAAATCGTACTAGTATTGCTCTTTATTTAAGAAAATTGGTTAGACACAACTAAAGTTCGATTGCATCATATATTTTTTATATTATTATACTAATTGGGGTGTATGAGGAATTGCGTTTATTCTGTTACGCGTTGTGGTGGTTTTAAAATTTCGTAGTTGTCCTACTTACTAATGCACAGCATTTCTGTGAAAATCAAAGTTCCATCCGAAGTGAAATTCAAACCCATCGAAAGATACCCCACTCGATGTTTTTTTCATCCCTTAGTTATGTATGGAGTCCCATCCAATTTGTTTTACTGCGTTATTGCCATGGACAATTTCAATATCATGGACATATGTATGGTTATTGCATCGCTATGCAATAACCAATAGCGGTTTATAATTAAACCGGTCAAGTGCGAGTCGGACTCGCGCACCAACGGTTCCGTACAATAAAATACCTAAATAAAGCTTTATCAATAAAAACGGCAGTCACGTTTGTCATACGGGAACCCCCTTAAATATTTATTTTATTCAGTTTTTTAGTATGTGTTAAAAAATTTCAACTAACTATCACGGTTCATGAGATACATCCTGATGACAGACGGACGGACAGCGGAGTCTTAGTAATAGGGTCCCGTTTTACCTTTTGGGTACGGAACCCTAAAAACACATACCTTCCAAATTCAATATAGTGCTAATATTGTTCGGAGTAAAACTGCTGTGACAGTTAGCAAGTGAAGGAAGTAGGGTGAGTAAAATGATTCTTCTGCTGTGAATTAAAATTGAATAAATCATTTTGGTTCGCTTTTTAGGTAAGTAACAAGTATATTTGTAGATTCAGTGAGATGTTATGCAGTTCTTTTATAGTAATTATATTATACTGTTAATTACACTATACACTTGTAATTGTATGTAATAGGCTCCCAAACTACTGAACCGATTTTAAAAGAATGTTTCACAAATTCAAAGCTACATTATCAGGGAGTAACACAGGCTACATTTTATTCCCGTATTCCCACGGGAACGGGAACTAGGCGGGTGAAACCTCGCAGAACAGCTAGTAATAAATATACGCATATTAGAAAAAAACAATACATTCTAAAACTAGCTACAATTATACACAACGCGAGTGCATTAACCTCGAAATTGTAAAACTAATTTCGTACAATATGTATATAAATGATAAGATAACAATACAAGCACCACAGTTCCGTTGCGAATCGTCTTTATAATTATAATGAGAACATTTTGTGAGCACGGGCTGGCGCGGTCACCCTTAGTACTTAGCACCATCATAAATATATTAAAAGTTACGCCGCGGACGTGATGGCCTGTGCTCCCAAAATAGTCTCACCTGGAAATGAAACTCACAACCACTCTAGATAATGACGTCTCATGTTCATAAATGTATCCCCCTACGGCACATTCTTACCGCTTTTAGGTAATTTTTAATTAAATGTACATAAGTTTAATTCCATAAATTAACAATCATTGCTTAACATTATATTCTAACACTAATAAAATATATTAAGCTTTGATAAGCCATGCACTTTCATGCTATAAATTAATGCACCATGAACATATTTAATATGTATTAGTGATACAAACAACTATAATTACTAAATAATACTGCACACATGCATTAAATTAAGGAAATCGATCTATGTAAACATGGGTAACGATATCTATTTCCTGTTGCAATTGCATTTACGACAACAAGACGGCGATTTTGCTTTCGTTACTACCACAAAGTACTTAATTGCCGTCATGCATTCAATATTAGTTTAATAGGTATAAGAACTATGATAATGATTTATAGTTGATAATATTAGCGAATGGTATAAGCTTTGGTTATTTGGTAAATTATTCATCTAAGAAGGCGGAAAACCATTCAATTATGAGTTTAACGCACACCCGGCCATGGAAATAAGCTACAGTGATTTATAAGGAACGTTCGGGAACAGAGGAGGCATAAATTTGGTAAATTGAGCATCAAACGAGGAATACTACTTATGTCAGTCGAAATGATGTGATTTGGTGAGCTGTTTAACAAATGTGCCGCAGCACCAGGTGGTGGAGCGAGCGGCGCGGGGCGCAGGCTTGGGGGTGGGCAGCGGACTAGGCAGCGGCGGCGCCAGGCTCGGGTGCGACCCACTGCGCCGCTCGCGCCCGCTGCCCCACTTCTGCCTGGGCTCCTCGGAGCATTCCCACAGGTTAGGATTGGAACGATTCAATTGGAACTTGCGTTCGGACAGCAGCCTTCTCGTCTCCGGCGCCCGGTACAGATACGTATCCGCCGCCGAGCTTTTGTTGCGTTTTACTTTCGATGACTTGCTACAGCCGGTGTAGTCGGGGGTTTGACTCCTCACGATCGGCATTTTAGTATAATTATAGTGTGAGATGTTAGTAGCGGGTGCGTGATATTGTACTTTACCGAGAGATAAGTGGCCGCTGTCCACTGCAGGTGCGATAAATAGGCAGCCGCATGTAACAAAATAGAAAGTTTCAGACTACCGTCTCACAACGGTGGAAGGCAAGAGTTTTAGTTTGGTAGTGTTTATTTACAGGCTACATACATCATATAGGTAGTACAGGCTTACCGATATGCAGAATTAAATGTAAATTTGCAATTGACAATTATGTTAGTGACAAGTATTTCACTGTAGTAGCAATCATGTAAGTAGAGGTATATCATGATCAATTTAAAGATTTTATCATAACAGTTCCGAAACATAACGATATAATGACATAAAATAGATTTAGTTATATAAATGCTTTGTGGACGTAACTTCTCAATTCTATTCTCAATATAGATAAAGCAAGCTGCATCAACAAAATAAGATTACATTTTAAAATTAAATATTTACGACTAGCTACTTTGTACTGCAATTAAATAAATAAATCCCAATTACACTACAATATTTTTAAGTGTACAATCCACTATTTACGAATTTTAGGTCTAACTAACCAGATCTAAGCCTCAATAAATAATTTGTAACTAAATAGTATGCACGATAATAGAGATAGGTAATATCGAAAGCATGCTTCATCATGCACTTTAGAATTATGTGCCCATACAAATACTTAAATAAATATAAGTGATATAAACTATGAGAGTATATCGATTGAGTATAATAGTGATATATTACAATATCATAGTGACACGAGGTATTGATGAATAATCATCATTGTTATAAAACAACGAACTTGTACTATATAATATACATGTTAAAGCGCTACTGGTTTGACTAGCATTAAATTTGATTTTAAGGTGTATACAGATCTTTCATTCTAAGAACCAACTGATAATACGATTTCTTGACTTTGCGTGTCTCCTCCTTGTGGACTCGAATATCTCCAGTGGTATATTGGGTACTGCATAATAAATACTGTGTTAGTAGAAGATACCTTTATCTTATAATACTTATTCCAATAAATATTTTGTGAAAACCGCCAACATTTTCGAACTCGCGTAATATTTTAAAATCGAAGACGCAGTTTATTTTTTTTTATCGATACCGTCACAATAACAGACGAAAGTGATTAACCGCTGAATAATTATCTGGCGCTAATGACCGTCTAGCTTGAGTATCTAATTTTCTGTAGATGGCTGTGATTAACTGTACACCGCTCGTTGTAATTAGCATAACGACGTCAATTTGACAAACAGCCGCTGTTATTTCATTGTTTCACTAAGAGAAATTGCGCTTTAACGGAGAAACAAATTATTGTAGCTTGTAATATACGAGCGACTCGACAAAGAACAATGTCTATTAAAACTGCAGAAACGTGAAAGAATACTCACCGGAACTTACAGCATTTCGGCACCGCGCGGAAGTACAGTACGCTTCGATGACTTTCAGTATGAGTGCGTCTTCCTCGTAGGAATTAGACTTCCGCTGGTGCGGTGCGTAAGGGTGCGTGGGGCCGATGTTCTCGTCGGAGCCCACCGTGAATGATTGCGGCCTCAGAGGAGGGGCTGGCCGCAAACATGTTATACTCCACCCTAAAACGGTTGCCTACATATTACATCCATTCCAATGGGTTTACACTGAGTAGTTTAAAAGTGTAGACAACGTTAACGTTTCATCTATTCGATTTATTCAGTTAGTATAGTATAGCTGTGTTTATTAAGTAAGAGGGTCCGATTCGCACAATATTGACGACGATAACGACGGGCCTGTTGGCTCAGTTGGTAGTGACCCTGCCTTCTGAGTCGGAGGTCGGGGCCCACATTTGTGTGAATGAACATGTCTTTTGGCTTCGTGAATATATTATTATTATTCATAAATATGAATAATAATAACCAATTGTAAGCGAATATGACAGTGTTGTGTATATCTATACTAATATTATTATGAGCAAAGATTTGTATTTTTGTATGTTTGTTACAAATAAACTAAAAACTACTAGACCAGTTTTAAAAATTCTTTCACCAATGGAAAGCTAGAAGATCTCTGAGTAACATAGGCTATATTTTATTCCCGTATTCCCACAGGAACGGGAAATACGCGAGTGAAACCGCGCAGAACCGCTAGTAAATAATATGTGTATTGTGAACCAGTTTTTATTGCTTAGTACCGAAAGTATATCTCTCTCTATGGTTTGAAACTAAATTAATGTGTGAATTTTCCCAGTACTTTATTATTATTGTTTTACTAATAACATTACAATCGTCTGATTATAAACTCGAATACTTTATCTAACATTCTAAATTAATTCTTGGAGTTCATATTTATATGGTCTCTAATATTTGTTACATTATATAATACGTTTTATTATGGCTATTACTGCGGTCTCCTGAGTCGCATCTGCTTTGTAATATGACTTACCTTTATTACTGTAGTTCGAGCCAGACGTATCAATGAAGTCAACAGATGAGAATTTCTTCCCAATGGCACTTTTATTAGGTTTGGCGGGCGATTGGTCCAAAGAGTCGCAGGAATTTAATAACCACCGAGCCGACTGATTCTTTTGTTTATTTTTTGTGGTTTGCTGCGTATGTTGTGTGTAGCTTTGATGATTGTTGAACGAGTGCGATCTTTTATGGCTAGTAAGACCAGAGGATAAATCAGGGTTATTGCCGTCGCTCATGGCCATCTGTAGACAGAAAACAATATATTAATAACCAAAACACTTTTTGTGTTTTCGTATTTATTTTGGTACCTATTTCAAACGCGGGGCGTGCTGTTTTAATGTCTACATGTATTTCCGTATTCCGTTTCTATGAAGTTTACAAAACAATCAACAGCAACACTCGTCAAACATCTATTTAAAGCACAGCTTTTATGTGCGCATTAATTGTGACCCAGCTCCATATTGTCCTAAATGCATATTTATTAAAACCAAATTATTTTTTGAAGGATCAGTGAGCCCACGGAATCCTATAGCACAACTAGGTTAACTTATTACACAATACTAAAATCTTCAAAACTACTTTATGTCGACCCAGGCTCAAATGGGTTTAAAGTTCATAGACACCTCAAAATATAGGAAAAGTAGCATTTTTCACATCACAGAACATAGGTGATAAAGCTTTTCCATGCATATTTCATTATTCTTATTTTGTTAGTGAATGTGATTTCTACTGGAAGTAGCTTTTTCAGTTAGTAAGATGAATAAACACAGGCAAGGATGATCGAGTAAAGCACTGCAACACTGGGGTAACTCTAATGACAGTATTAATCTAATGGTTACAAAACTTCAAGGCATTATTATCTCAAACCAGTGATACACAAACAGTATCTCTTTACAAAATAATGATCCTTGCCTGAGTCGGTGACCACGGTAATTGGTAATTTTGCTTTCATCCACCAGTGCGCATACAAATCCGAGCGGTATACCACGAAACCACTTTGAGATTCCGTCAAACCCTTCTGCAGTTTGGATAAGTCCTCGCTTCGAGCCCTCGACTTACGCGCATTAGCTTTTTCGCCATTATGTTCATTTTCTTTACCAAATAAATCGCAATTACGTGGGACATTCTTACGGGATTGCCTCACCGTATTATTATGTGCAGGATTCTCTCTATATATTCGCATATGATAATGCAGGCTGGGCTTTGAGCGCTCAGTTATATCTAATGTGCTCCATTGACACGGAATAGGGTGGCGGACATTTTTAGGAGATTCCAAATGTGTGCTAGGTTGTCTATAAACGCGTGGAGGAGGATCTGGTTTTAGTTTGATTTCCGGGACATAACTTTCAATGTTCCGTCTTATGGAAGTCCGTTTGATTTGAGCTGATGGTACTGGTGGATTTGCAGCAAACGTCGACGTCACATTAGTGTTTGAAGTGTCCAATACATCAAGGCTAGTTTCCGAGGTAACACTCGTCTCACAAGACGTTCTAGCTGTTGAACCAAAAGGCGATGTACATCTGCATTGATCCTCAAACGCAGCCGCCTCTATTTCAGACAACGTTAATTTCTTTCGACGGTCACTATCAATCGTATTTTGATGTAAGTTAGTCAGTGAATCTTTCAAATGATCGGAACTCTTTTCACGGCTGTCAGAGTCATTGCCAGTATGTATGGCAAGTTCTGGAGACGCCAAATTACAACTTCCAACTACTCCTGAATCAGAAGACCTGGGACTCGGGCACAAAGACCTATTACAGCATTCACATTTTTTATGACTCTTATGATTTTCTGATTGAGAACTCATTCTTTGGATGCGACTATCATCATTTTTGCTAAAACTATCTGTCTCCACCATAGATCTAGACATGGATCTCCTAATTCTTTTATCAGAATTAAGTGAGTGTTTCCGAAATGGTATACTGGTATTCGGATTTATGTTAATGACCTTCATATATTCATCATTATTCCGAAACATTGGTGGTGGTTCAATTATAACGGATTCAACTTTATTGTAATCATGGAACTGCTTACTGGAAGGCGGATCCAAATAATGCACGACATCAGATATTGCAAAATCATCCTCATCCATTTCTTCCCTACAATAATTTTCTTCGGTTGATTTCCAGAGTTTCTGTACAAAATCTGCTTTAACACTTAAGTTAGGAACACTTCGCCTTGTTGGGATAAAATCGCTATCGTCATTGCCAAGGTTATTAATTAGTGCATTCTGATCCATATGCACCAAATCTTCACACGCCATGTACGGCCTAGCTTCAAAACTTGAATTTTCGGTACTTTCAGAATGTTGTTTGGGGGGTTCTTGGACTTTTAACGATGTTATTACATGTTTGTCTACGTTTTTCATGAGCGCACTGTGTATATCGTTGCTAGAAGGGATTGATTGAAATATATTTCTTGTGCAATCACCCTTTACATTTGGTTGGGATAAATCTAAATTTATGTCAGCGGCGTTGTCGTAATACCGTACATATCCAAAATTACTGCCCCAACTACTACAAGAAGACGATACTGTTCTAGGACTAGTATTGTCCATAGCATACTGTCTTAAAATCTTTGTGCCACCCACAGGTTCAGCTTCGGTGCAGCTCGAGCTTGCACTTGCACAGGACTCTGTATGATCTGTTTCTCTTTCACTGTCACTATCTGAATCCTCTGTTTCAGTGCCAATCGTACCATCTTTCTCAACTCTTAGCCTAATACGATTTTTGTGCCGCCGCATTACAGGCAAACCACTTAATTCAAATGCCTTAGCCCACGTTCTCTCGTGTAAAAGCTTGCGCAACATTTGTCTCGTTATCACTTTTTTCTTCACGAGTCTAGCGAAGTACTTAGTTAATGAATAGTAAGGAGATGCAGAAGGGTAGCTAGGTGGTGGCAGCGTCACATGATAGAGGCTGCGGCGGCTAGTGTTAATACTAGACAACGCCCCTTCGGAGGGAGAGCGGGTCAGCTAAGTAAAATTATAAAATACCTTAGTACCATTTGTATTCTGTTTTATATACAATATGTATCAGAAAGGTGAAATAATATTGAAGGGTGTATATGTATATCGTGTAACGAAATACCTACAAAAATATCAGATCTAATATAGCAACTTTTTTCTTTCATATAAACTTAATAATTACTTTTTATGTGTGAATTTTCGCCAACCCTGTGATTGAAGAATAAAAGCGTACGGGCTCCGTACGCGCTAGTATCGTTGACCGTAGTAGTGGCAGGTAGCGCCTGCGCGCGCAGCTGATCGCTCGCGCCGAGCGCCGGTCGCCGCCCGCGCCTTAACATACCTACCTATTTTATTCTAGGGTAAATGTTATTGGAAATAATAAAAGTTATTAATAGCAGGAATTATTTATTCAAAAAAAATTAGAGGTAAAAGCATAGTTTTTATTCAATAATAAATTTAACTTATCAAAACATTGTCATTAAACAAGTAATACCTACCTACATACTAGTCATGTAGTTTCAACCAACTTTTACACTTTGGGATTTGGGTCCTACCTACTATTGGTTTACACACACATTAATACCGCACAATAACTCAAAATGTCCACCCGTGCGCGCAGTGGGTAGGTACCACCAGCCGCAGGTCCCGGTGCCACGAGTAGACGTACAGGCGCGCGACCTTGGGGGTTTGAGCGCGGAACGAACCAGCCTCGCGCGGAGGCAGACACCTGACAAATTCTCCCGAAGCAGCTGAAGGATAGCATCCGCTGCTCATCCAGCGGTCTACCTTCGGCGAAGCGCACGTGACACAGCTCCCTAACTCGACTGATATTGCCATCAGGAGCACCGACACAAAGTCATTTCATAAGATTCACTTGAATAATCGTGAGACACTGTAACGACTGTTGCGAGTCATAGTCTTTGATTATAACACGTCTTCACTCGTTGATAGATAGGAAGCAACTAAGTTCATTGATTTGAAAATGAAAGAATTTGCCGATTTTCTAAAATTTTGTTCTAGGGTTCAGTTGAAAATTAAACATAAACCTATGAAGATAAAAGACGTAAAAATAATTTTAAGCGATACAATGATAATGAATCAATTAATTACATAATTTACTTTTCTCAATTGTGAAATAATAATAACGTGAAATAAGGTAAAAGACTTAGAATTAGTAATATTTTTTAAAACATACGGAACCACTCAATAAATAGAGGGTGGAGCTAGACTCTTTAATAATGCCGCCGACGGCCCTTTGACCTTTGCGCAGTGTCCTTATTGGCCAAAAAGGAGCGCGCGGACGTTCCTAGTGATCAATGGATTTTTCATTGATCTAAGACCGCAATCCACGTGGACTACAAAATTCTATCAAAGACTAATAATGTCAGATATTTACGTAGGTAAATTAGTAGGTTTTCTTTAAAACTATGGGGAAAAAAATAATAATGATGGAGTATTATCGGGCCTGTTGGCTCAGTTGGTAGTGACCTTCAGAACCTGAGGTCGCGTGTTCGATTCCCGCTGAACAACATATGTTGGCCTACAGTTGTGTGAATGAACATTTTTGTGGGCTTCGTGACTGGGTTTTCAATAATTATTTAAGTATATCTATTAGTTATTTAGTACTCATAGTGTAGGCTCTGTCTAGTTTTTCGTAGGTAAAAACACGATGTCTTATCTGTACCATGTTTAGTCACTTAATAGAGAGTTCAACAGCATTTAGCAGCTGATTTAAGGGTTGAAAATGATTTTTTTTAATGATAACTTCCACGTCGTTTTACTCCAAATTTATAGTATATATTAAACAAGAGACATTTTTCCCGAACGGTATATAAGCTACTTTATATGACCCTTAATTATTATTTCACCTTTCTGATACATATTGTATAATGTATTTAAAATAAAGCAATATTATAATTTTTTTTTTACTTACATGTGGTAATGACTGCGGCTGCCCAGGCTCATGTGAAGGGCTGCTGGTGTTGGAGTGCTTTTGTAACAAGCTAACCCAGTTGTCAGCTTCCGCTCTAGTTTGGCATACTGCTACTATCGTATCTATCATTGGTCCACTGATTTCAAATGCATTTTTTCTGGTATCCATATCCTCTAGTTTGCAGACTGTAATACCAGTTAATGGTAGACATCCCTACAAGAATAATTAAACATTTCTGAATAGGCAACATTTGTTTATCATTTTAGACGTTACGACTTCTAATGTAGACAAATCTTTTTGATATAATAAATCTTTATTCCAGGCAATATTTACGTTAGTAGATCTTAAATAATATAAACAGAGGCTAGTTTATATAGTTTATTTAATATGTACTTAAACTTTACATACATACCTACATTTTGCTGTTCTGTATTATGTAATAACTATTTCTATACTGTATAAATCTGATAGATGCCTAATTTTTACCTCATAAACAAAAGCTGATACTCGTTTGCTAACAGACAACAATAGCAAAGCTGATGGGAAGAGCACGAGGTAGCGATCTTGATGCGAGGGTCCCACAGCGACACTGCCCATATGCAATACGTCTCCAAGCGACGCCAGCTCGCCACCAGGCCAGCCTCGGACCTCACCAGTCACCACTTGGAGCTCTAACTCTTTTTGACGACGTAAAGCAGCACATCCACTCTGAAAGAATTAGGGAAATAGATAGGAGTTTTAAATGGTATCCAAAGTACTTAGTAAGACCTTTTTTTGTTTGTTGTTTTAAATTATGACAATACCTTCACATTATGAGGGTTTTTTTAAAACATTTTATCCAAACATTTGATACTAACAGCTATATCTTTGTAGACTACAGAAGCTCGATGGGTGTCGCCTCTGTCAGGATGTGCCTCATGGACATGCCGCGCTAGTTCTTGCAGCATTGCCGGGTATTTGCCGAGCCTACGGAATGGTTTTGACAGTCCAGCTGTCAAAACTAGTACACCAGGACACACAGCGCCTGCATTCTCCATCCAGGTGTTCAGGTCTTCTCTGCAATTGAAATAAGTTCGATAAGTTTTATTTACAAACAAAAATTGTCATGTTCAAGCACAATTTTATGGAAGAAAATCTATTGAATTATAAAACTTGATGTTTTTGCACTTACTTGTACTTATCGAGAATGCAGACAGCTTTAGGATGTCCTGCACAGTATGTTTGGTGAACGGCTTTGATTTTGGGAGCCCAATGGAGGAAGAGGCCACCAACTCGTTGGTCGGGCCCAGTTTTAGTAGCACATTCCTCTAGCAGTGCAAGGAATTGTTCATGGGCTTGTAGCACCTCGTTTATGTTACCTGTCAACTGTTTGAATTCATCCCGAGTGAGCCTAAAATGATTTGATAAATATTTAACATTTTTAAATAAAAAAAAGAAGTACCTATGTATACAAAACAAATTTACTCATAAAAGGAAACTTACATATCACTTTTCTCTAATGGCTCTAGAAAGTTGCTGACAAGGCCCTGCATTTCAGCTACATGGGCCTTTTCAGAATCAATAATATCTTTAAGCACAACATTCCGAAACGCTTGGATTTCCGATGCAGCTCTTATGGGTGATGTTGTTACGGAACCTGATGGATCTGTTCAAGAATTAAATTAGGTACATACCATAACGCCATATGTATCAATACTATCAATTGAATGTAAATATTATATTTATTGCTTTTTACCTTTAAATTCTGTAACATAGTTGCTAGGGAACCATCCTGTTGTCTCGCCTAAGGTGCCTTCCCACCATCCTCCCTCCTCCCTTTGGGTTACAGTAATAATATCACCCTTCTTGAAGCATAATTCATCATTGTTTTTGCCTTTGAATGAATAAATTGCTTTTACCAAGCAATTTTCAGTAGACATTTTATTTGTTTTCAGACACCATGTTATATATAAATCTAAAAAAAACATTATTATTATGATAAAAAGAAATGCTGTAGTTGATATTCAGTAGATACTATTTCTTATTCCTACTGATCTACTCCTGTCTCCTGCAATGATCCAAGTAGTACCGTACCTACCTACACCAAGACAAGACTCGAATATAACTTAGAAAAGTAGATTTGAATCTGTACATCGAAAGCGAAATGTACCACCATCCAACGTGAATACCTCAAGAAATACCGATTGCAATGAAACTAAAACCCGGATACATAGGAATTCTTGAAATAACAGGAAGATGAGTGATCAAGACTCATCATCACCGTAGTATGAGTATGTCTATTTTCTTTGCAAGTATTATTGTATTACGTCTAAAAACGGTGATAATTGTAATTCACATAAAATTGTTAAATTACTTGGGTAATAACATTGAATCTAAACATAACTACGTACAAAAAAAGAGTAAAATTAAATCTTACTTCGTTCGTTCACGGACTTCCAAAAATAAACATTTGTGGACCTTTTTTTTCTTTAGTTTTTTCTTATAATCCTAGTTCATGGCCACGGATTAAAAAAGTATTAAAGTTGAGGTTAAAGAAAATGGGTGGTATAGAAATAAGGGTCAAATTGTTAGCATAGTATTCGTGTTTTTGTGAGCTGAAAAATATAATCTGTAAGCAGAAATAGCTAATTGGTCAACAACTCATGGCCAGCAAACATTCCAAAATCAATCAGCATCAGCAATTAATGTCATTTTGGGATTAGTTTTGATAAAAAAAGTATTGTATTTTATGACTGTGCATAGACTCTGCAGTAGAGCTAATTATTTGGGCTGATGGCTAATTTGCTAATGCCTGAAAACTAAAAAAAAAAACGAAACATGTTTCTTTTCTCGTTTTTAAGGTTCCGTACCCAAAGGGTAAACGGGATCCTATTTACCCTCCTATATAAATTATACTCTATGCCTATTACTAAGACTCCGCTGTCCGTCTGGTCACCAGGCTGTTCGGGATGTGACATTGATCGAAAAAAAATTATACTTAATTAAAAAAATATATTTTTAATAATAACCGATTTTTGATAAATCTACTATTTTTTAGTGTCCGACCGAAACTGGTTTTCCGGCCGAAACCGAAACCGAAACTCAAGTGGTCAACTTTAAAATTCCTTAAAATACTGAAATTTGGTGCATTTTACCCATTATTCTGCATTAATTAGGACATGAAATGGAAACAGTATATTAATTTTGCTACATTATATACATACATAATCTCACGCCTTTTTCCCATTGGGGTAGGCAGAGACAATAAACTGCCACTTGCTACGAACCTGGCAGATCTCTCGTGCTTCATCCACATCCATCAAACGACTCATACATGCTCGTCGGTTTCGGGTACTCTTTATTTGGCTTTTCTTCAATACATCGCCGATCTGGTCGATGTAAGTACGCCTAGGTCGCCCTCTACCGACTCGCCCATTCACAACACCCTTGTTTATTTGTCTCGTTAAGCGCATTCATTGGACTTTCATGCTTCTGCTGCCATACCCAACACTCACTGCCATACATCAACGTGGGTACTAACACTCCATCATATACAGCCAGACGTGCTTTTTTGGACACATTCTGGCTCTTTTTATAGCTGTGCAATGCCCCGTTAACCCTGTTTCCTACATTCACTCTCCTTTCAATATCACTGTCACACTTTAATTTTGTTGTAATAATTTATTTAACATAATATAAAAAAATATTAACGCACGACCATTCCCGAACAGCCCCCCTAGCCAAGTGGCATTGCACAATCTAATCGAATGTTCTTTTAGATTGACATGTATGGGATTGACATTAGCGTTAGCGCTTTTTGGCAAGTGCTTATGTCAATCCCATACATGATAATCTAAAAGAACATTCGATCAGATTGTATAATGCCACTTGGCTAGGGGGGCAGGGCCGCCAGCGTCCGCCAAAGCGTTGCCGCGAGAAACGAAGTTAGGTTAAGTTAGCGTGCACGACAACTTTCGAAATTAGTTTCGGTTTCAGCAAAAGTTTCGGCCGAAACCGAAACTGCCGCCGAAACTTGATTTTTGGCCGAAACTCGGCCGAAACCGAAACCGAACTTTCAGTCGGACACTAGCCTGGCTACGCTAACTCTGCAATGGAATAAACGGGCAACCCCAAAAACATTTGCATATGGCAATTTTTGTTATCAGTCAAATTCGTGGTAGTTGAGGTGTCAGATCGAGTTTGAATTTGTGGTTTTTTTCTTATTTTCAAGAAAAATAATGGTGAAACCTAGAAAAAGTGGCGTGCGGGAGTTATTATATAATATGATACGTAAATTCAATGATGTGAGAAAAGAACAAAATATGATCCTTAGCAGATAAAGACAATGTTTACAAGATATACAAGAGTTGAGGAGTAAGTAAATAAATTGAATGATTTTGATACATTATTGATATTCGGTCACTTTGAAAGTTTCATATTAATTATTATATTTTATAATAGCAGGTGCACAGCAGCGTTCCAAAAATCCCTTTATAGCGGTTGCCTACGACGTATATGACACCTACATAGAATATTTCAAGTTTCTAAGTGTTATCGTTTCGCAGTAGTACCTATTTCTCTTTTAACCCAGTTTTTTAATATTCCCGTGGGAATGAGACATTTTACCGATATAAAAAGTACCCTAAATGTTGACCCGGTTACTCAGTTACCTCCACACCAAATTTCATCAAAATCAGACACACACACATCCACAGACAGACAGACAGACAAAAATGCCGAAAATTGGTGTTTGCTTTGCTTGCTTACAATTATTTGCTTTTATTCCAGACCCTGTACGATAATCGAAAACGCTCATCGCAATGGCTAAACCCTGGCAAACCAGCTATATCCTCCCACAAGCGAAAATTGACTAAAAAAAAATCCGTTGTCTGTAAAGTCTGTTTACTGACGATAGTTGAACGTGACAACGTGATAAGAAAATACTGATGGAATGGATTGTGCCTCTTTGTCGCTCGTTGCGCGCTCTCGCTTGCACTGGAACGACGCATACGTCACACTTTTTCGGGAATGACGCCGGCTCCATCAATTAATAAGACGTTGTCACGTCAAAAAACTACTTGTTAGCGTTTGGTGGACTAGTGCCGGTGTTGTTCACTACAGTTTTCTTAAATCTGGCCAGACGATTACCATAATTTTTCAAAATTTGGATAACTTCTTGCAAGGGAAAAAAAATCTACTTCGAATAGGCAGTCCAAAGCGCCTTCAAAGATTTCATCAATTCCCATCCGAATGGTTTTCTTAGTAAAGGGATCAATGAACTACATAGGTCTGAGTATGAGGTCCAACAAAGTCTGAGTCCGGCATTTCAAAAGCTAGTTCAATTTTTCGAAAACTTGCACTTTGCAGGCGATATAAAATACTCTCCGTCACTCGCGCGTGCTTGGGAAAGTTTTTTTATAAACCCAAATCGGTCAATTTTATTTAATTTTCACAAAATTCAACAAAATGAATTGAAAAATTTTGGTATTGAG
Organism: Ethmia dodecea; assembly: GCA_963855545.1. Lineage (NCBI taxonomy): Eukaryota > Metazoa > Arthropoda > Insecta > Lepidoptera > Depressariidae > Ethmia > Ethmia dodecea. The sequence goes on along the minus strand of OY979437.1, from coordinate 9,650,526 downwards.
TAACATAAAGTGATTCTGCTTGGATTCTGCTATTTGACACTTTGCAATTCTGCTTTTGTGAGCCATTTTACGAATCTCCATAGAAAACTGTCAAAAAGATGAATGAATTGCTGAATGATGAAAATGAATCATAATATGAATTGTCATTAGTGGCCATTTTAAGATTTCAAATATGAATCATAATATGATTCTATTATGATTCACCCGAAACGGCCTTTTTAGACCCCTTATTGTTGATTATCTCTCGAATAAAACAAATTATTGATAAAATTGACATTTTATTTTAAATATACCTTCATCTTCTTCCTTTTCACAGTACGCTTTTTAATACACAGCCCCTTTCGAGGTACTAGCGGCGCCGGCAGATAATAAACACGTCTCATAGTGGTTCAAGCGAAGGCTCGAACACCTAAATAGAACCGTTTTTTCCCCAAAGGTTATAAAACGGATATTTAGGTTTCAGCCGCAGCTTGAACCACCCCTTAAGGGCCTTGCCGGCTAAATGAACTGAAGCAACAAGCCACCGCGCGCCGCCGATGCGGGGCTAAACAGAGACAAGTATAGTGACATCATCAGTTGGTACTCTTCTAACGCACAGGTATGACGTATATATAGTTATGAATATAGAAAGGCTATTCTCATAGTGGTTCAAGCTGCGGCTGAAACCTAAATATCCGTTTTATACCCTTTGGGGGAAAAACGGTTCTATTATTTCAGGCTGTAGGTATCTCAATCTCTGACTGAACCGTGATAGTTAATTTTCAAAGCTGATGATATATTTCTATCTACCTATTGGAGCTGTAACAACTAATACTAAAAAACAGTAAGTAAAAAATTAATGTTTAAAAAGGGGCTGCCATATAAAACACGTGTTTTTTTGCTGTTTATATAGATAATGATACGGAACCCTTCGTGCGTGAGTTCTACTCGCACTTGGCCGGGTTTTTTTATATACATACCTGTCTCTGTTTACTAAAATTAAAAGGCTTTTTGGCGGGAATCCGAAGAGGGATGTCATGTTTTTTGTTTAATTTTCATTTTGCTGTGTATTTCGGGTTTTGACTCATAATAGTGAATATTCGGGAGGAAGTGCTCCTAAGAAAATTCTGGCCGGTAATGACTAAGGAGTGTTTTATAATACATATGTTTCCTGATTGAAAATATCTATGTTTAATATGAAACTGTTAAAATTAAAGTACCTTTAGCCAAAGAGATTTAAATATTATAGGGCATAGCATAGCATAGGCATTAGGAATATTTTCATACAAAATTTTGAAGCCTATAAGCGTCATGTCCTTGTCATGTCAGTTAGTATGAACGCGAGCTGTCATTCGGTCGAAATTGTACTAGACTTATTCCACTTGGAATAACTTTTGACTTCAAATTGTCCTGGCTTTGTCCCCTCTATGCCTTAATATATTTTAATCTCTTTGCCTTTAGCATACCAAAAATTGTACCAAATTTAGGGTTACGATATTTTACCTATGATGGCAACATCATCCATTGACATATTTTGTTCAAATTCAACAGGTGACCATATTGACCATGAAATTTGTAGACATTCTTTACAATATAGGCAGGGGCGGATCGTGAATTTGTGGGGCCCTAGGCTGAAACTACTTAGGGGCCTATCTAGGTACTCAACTAATATCCATGTCAAGAAACTGTTTCTATAATGATATATTATTATTATATATTCTTTAATGCACAAAAAAACATAAATATTACTTAAATCTACGCAAGTATTAGTTGTACAAAAGGCGACCTTATTGCTGTGGTAGCAATCTCTTCCAGGCAACCTTATGGTTAGAGAGAAACCGAAATAGTGATATACAGAGTGATTTTTGAGACGGGTCAGTAAGGGCTGGTACCTTAATCTTTAAAGTTACAGGAAAACGTTCCTAGGAGACCATCCCTAACTTTTTAAGATATTATGAACTGATTATATTTACAGATTTTGGAGAAAATGTACAGAAAAATGCTAAAATACAAAAAAAAAATTTTTTATGCCAATTGATCCTATTTCGTGTGGGGATCAAAACACTATATGAGATCATTTAAGGTATGAGTAGGTACTAGAAGTGACAGAAATAAAAACTTTTTTCATACATTTTGTACTGAAAAATGAAAAACCACTTGAAATTATTCTTTAGTTTGGCAATCATATTTCTTATTGTGATCAAAAGATTCTTTAAGTCCAACTGAAACTTAAATACAAAAACTACGGTAAGTCACAACAATCGTTTCAACTTCGTTTTTTAGGTGTCCCCACAAAAATTATTGCCAACCTTATGGTAGTTCTTTTTTTAGTTAACTTCCTTATAAGGAACTTATTGGAATCACCCCGAAAATCGAAATCGGAAATGATGTCATATTTTTACAATTCTCAATCACCAAAACACGTTTCAGAACATTTCCCAAAAATGTATGTACGTGTGTGTGTGTACGTACGTATGTACTATCGAAAAAAGTTCTACCTGATACACCTAAGTGTCATTTTATCTTTTCCCACCCCGTGGCGAGAAAGCCAAAAAAGTTTTTCTTTTATGTTTATGATGTAACGTTGTACTTTCGTATTGAAGCATATAATATTGTGACTCAAAAATAGTGAATGTGATGATGCTTTTGCCTTTGCCAAACGTCATTTTAAAAGGAAGTCGGTGTTGTCAATTTCTAAGAAAGATTTCCCTTTTGTTGACAAAAATAGTTAGTCAATTTAAATGCATTTTTAAGCTTTAAATAATAATGATATAGGGAAAAATAGTGTTGTGTTATTATATTTGAGATCACTTAAAATGTCAAACAGTTTTGAACTATGATTTTTGCACAATTGTGTCTTGTGAATTTGAGGTCAAGATAGCATACAGTTACCGTGTTTTTCGGGAAGTGTGTGAGAGATGGTCTTCCAAATACAGAACGTTGACTTCGTTCTTTCTTAGCCGTGATGTCGTCGTCGAAATAACTTGGCTAGCGACATTTTACAAAAGCAAATGCTTTTGAGCTCAAACTTGAACATCCTGACCATCCATCTATCCTACCTCAAAGTTTATTAGGAAACTTATTGTAAAAGAAAGAATGTTTCCTCAAGTATTCTTCATTTTTCCAATTTGTATGGGTTGATATACCCACACACTTTTGTAAGAAACCTCCGGGGTTCACATGAGATCCTGATGCTTCAAGCTTGACTCTTCTCCCCCACAAGGAGGTTTCTACAGGCCCTAAGTTTCTACGATACGCAAGTTTCTACGATACGCAAATTACTACAGTACCTAAGTTCGACAGTAGTTCCAAGTTTCTCCATTGTAAATTTATTCGATGACCACGGTGTTCCTCACCGTGTCAGTTTCTCCGAGCTCCGAGTTTTCAAGTTTGGTGTAGCGCTTCACGCTATTTTAGGATAAGTCATCATGATCAAGTAGGTGTTTTAAATTTCAACATATTAATGATAAAATTAACCTTATTGGTGGTATAACCTCGTTAGGATTTTACAGTTAAGTTATTTTATTTGCCCCGTGAACCCGGCTCTACCAATTAACTAGTCTGGTATAACTTTAGTTACAACTTATCTGTAATAGTGTTAACGGTTAACGTACAACAACTGATATAAAAGATCAATAAATCATAACAACAGTCACTTACCACATTCAGTTATTTTATTTTCAATCACAAGCAAACCCAAAACCTAGCTAAATATCACATCATTATTTATTCCGGTTTATTTTATTTTGTCATGAAAAATTCTTCGTGACAATGACCATTTAGTGTCCATGAATGGATCGGAATAGAAAAAAAGACGGTTTTACTGGCTTCTCATTAAGTAATTCTAATTAGGGTCGGGGTACTAAAATTTCAGCTTACAAGCGATAATTCTTTCAAATGTATCCGGCTTAGCGTTTGCTATTTTTTTAGTTTATGTTTCAATAAATAATATTCATTTTCATCAGCATGACAACATCATTTTACACCTATTTCCCCCCTAAAAGTATGCAATTTTTCATCAATGTTTTCATAAGACGTTAACGAAAATATCGTCCGTAAACCGACTTTACAGACAAACATTTTCAAATTCAAATTATCGCCTACTGTTTTTAGCAGGGTCTGGGGCCCCTTGTATCCTCGGGGCTCTAGGCTGCAGCCCATGTAGCCATTAGGTAGATCTGGCCCTGAATATAGGTAAGGTAGGTTTTTAGGTTGGTCGGACTTATGGTCTGACTTATATTATAGGAATAGGAATTGATAACTTTCACCCGCGTTATACACTCTACATTTATTTTCGAATACAAGGAAAGAAAAATACAAGAATACAGAAGTACAAAAGTACAAACGTACAAAATAGTACAAAAGTACAATATTACAAAATTGTGCAATAGTACAAAATATTACAATAGTACAAAATAGTACAATAGTACTAAATAGTACAAAATAATGCAATAGTACAAAGTAGAATAGTAGGTACAAAATAGTACAAAAGTACAAAGAGTCCAAAGATTCCAAAGACTCCACACACAGCTTCACCGCCGTGGTTTATTTTATAGTTGTGTATACCTACCCTCACAAGGTCACACCTTTTTTTTCTTATTATAATCAATGTAAAAATTTTAGCAATGTACAGTCAAGAGCACGCTAAGCTTGACACTTTGGACTTTGAACCGGCCCTGTATTCTATGGCGCGCAGTATAAATCAGAGCTCAGCATAAACTGGTAGTGTAAAGCTTGACTTGCTCTTAGCTGTACTTACCCAATATAGTCAATTTTTTTTTAAAACAATCCCTCCCTTCCTAGGGAGGAAAGCAATTACCACGAGTCTTTCTCTTTCTCGAGAGGGAATCACCTAGTATTAGTCTCATTTTAAAATGTCAACCCTTCTTAGATTCGAAAGTCTAATAATACTATAAACGCAAAAGCTTGTGAGTATGGATGTATGGATGTTTGTTGCTCTGTCACAAAAAAACTATTGAACAGATTTTGATTAAACTTACAGACTCAACTTAAAGCGCTTTTACATCAGAATTGCACATAGGCTATACTTTATTCCTGTATTCCCATGAGAACGTGAGCTACGCGGGTGAAACTGGGTGTAACTAAACCTAAGACCTTACTTATAATATGGATACATTTCTCTATACGAAGGAACCGTAATTCCAACGTATTAAAATTCATACGCTGCAACACAAGCTGAACATCATATAAGCTAGTATTGCACAGCTCAAAGCAAGAATCTCATTCACAAGATATCGTTTCAATATTTTGTTAACATGTTCTCTCCACTCTCGCACGGAATTAGAGAAAATCCACTTTATGTCAAATCGCTGCTAAACTTGTAGCAAGCGAGTATTGATGTTACACGTAAAGACGAATACGAATACAATCGCAAAACGTCCTACGCATAATTTTAAACGACCTCAAAATTTAGCTTTCATGATGATCTCCAAAGTATTAACTCAGGAGGCATCGCTAAATAGGTCGACACCGTCACAAATAACTTCTGCAATTTTGGCCATAAGTATAATTTATTTATTTGATCGTCTAGTAGTGTAGAACACTACTTTGTGAATAGTAATCCAGATCCTTTTAGAGGATCATGATTTACCGTTTGCCATCAAAAGAAATCTTAACTTGATCCAACTATACCGTTAGTTCTCTATCGCATATTTATAAAATTGTCTTTCTCTCGCTTTTAATCTTTAATAGCGCTGCCCACTTCAGCGCCATTCATGCCTAAGGCAATATTTCATGGAGGACACTTCATATTCCCCACCCCTGTTATCTCTTATCTGATGACAGACTCGAGATAAAATCGTCTTCCCCACATTCTCACCTCCTTTCAAGAAAAGAAATAAAAATGTGTTTGGTTGGAAGAGTAAGGAGCTCCACCTCGCCCCTTACGGTGATCGCCAACCCGTAACATTCCACAGCTGCGATTGCGACCCCCCCGAACGTCCCGGTTTTGCCGGACATCCGGTCTTTTATCCCGCCTAAGCAGGATCGTTGCGGCCGAAGCCGATTGTTGCGGCCGGAGCCGATTGTTGCAGCCGAAGCTGATTGTTGCGGCCGAAGCCGAGTTTTGCCCCGAAGGGACCGTTGCGACCGAAGTCGATTGGTGCGGCCGGAGCCGTGTTTTGCACCGAAGGGACCGTTGCGACCGAAGTCGTTTGTGGTGCCGAGTTTTGCCCGAAGGCGAGTTACGGCAGTCATTAAGACCTCAGGATCATTTGCAGTAAGCCCCGAAAGGCATTCTCGAACATATTGATAATAAAAGTTACGCCCGAAGGCGCTTGGTGGTGAGATAGTCTTTAAGACCTCAGGATCATTTACAGTAAGCCCCGAAAGGCAATAAGTCCCGTAGGACAACTCGTTCATAGGTCTTAATGCTCGTCGTGACCCGACCTCGGTCCCTACGAGCCATCGATTCTCGTTCAGCCATCAGAAGCGCTGTCACACCCTGAATGAGCTTATAATGGTAAAAGCATTAGTTTATATTAATACGCGTCGCGCGCGCACTCATATGATAGTATGAAGTAACCAATGTACGTTCTGCAAATACATGGTTACCAATTACCATAGGATATATGAGGCATTCCTCATTTTCTCGTTCATTCGTGGTATCACTTTTATTATAATATCAAGCTCAACAGAAGCATGACAGACATCCCCGTCAAGCCAATCAAGACTCTAGACCCCTTTACCATGCCAATACGAATACCGACATGACTCCAGTTCCAGACTCCGAAGAGCCTTACTCCCGAAGATTTGGTCGAGTGTTCGCGTACCTACTAGAACAATAACACTCCTCGAAGATAACTTGTGTTAATGCCCAATTCGCACCGCACAGGTCCACGACCAAGCTAGATGTTGCTTTTCACATTTCAATGAGAGACGTTATCAACCTCCATCAATTAAGTGTTAGTCGACACCATCGTCTCCGTTACTTAGCACCAAAAAGCTCAGAAGTAGTCCCAGGGTGTTTACTATGAACCACAAGACAGCGCTAAGAGGTGCGTCGTCAGTCATTCTGCTACTACCTCCAATGTGTAATATTTAAAAGCGATCGTTACATCAGACGAAGCTTATGGACCATGTCCAAAAACTAAGTCCATATAAGATCACCGTGCCGTACCGTTAGGCAGTGCTGAGGCCCGGACTTTTTACCTTTTCGCACTATACCGCCAAACAGTGTTGAACAAGACAATTGTGAGTCGAAGCGTAAGCCCCAACATCACAAGCAAGTCATAATGCAAGTTAAAGAACGGAGGTGTCGCCACCGCCAAGCTAGCATTGGTATGTGCCGACATAAACACCGACCGCGGTGCGGTGAAACGTACTGACAAAACCGCTGCACCACTCGGACAGTACCACACCCCGTCAATAACTCAAACACTACAACCCCTGCCTCGTCCCGACATTTGCGTTCGAGCGGACGGCGTTAGCCGCCCTAAGATGGGAGGGAAACCCAGGTGTAACATAGGCCCAACTCTCTTATTTATAGGCTCGTTTAGAATATTGCATAAAACTACCATATTCCATTAATCAGACAGGGAACCCATACCTGCCTTGTCCACTTAACTTCTGTTATTAACGAACCTTCAAGCTAATAACGCCATATGAGAGTTTTATATTTTTATTTTATTTATTTATTTATATGTCATATTGCTCAACAGGATCGACCCATGTATGATACATCCTAGGTCCAACCTTTGGTTGAGGTGGCAGCCTCGCCCCGCGACCGCGCACCCTCCCTCACCATAGATGCCAGAACCCCCTCTTCGTGTCCCGCGCCGGAAAAACCCGACCATCTCCGATTTGGATGAAACTTTTTGCATATTGTAGGGTCCGTGAATAGCATTACAATGATATACTTTATATCTCTCTAGCTCCAATAGTTCCGGAGTTATAACCGAAAAATGGTTTATCTTAATACAAGAACTATTCCGCTATATTTTCCATACTAAACAAGTTTCGGTTTTTCCTGAACCTTACTGAAACCAATTTCTAACTACTTTTATGAAACTTTTATGCTATTTTAACATCTCTTCGATCATACCAAGCAATATTTTACTGAATTTTCATAATTTTCGTATTTTCCTAAGTTTTAATATTTTTCTATTTTTGACTATATTTACATGTGTTTACATGTTTACAGCCCCACCAAGCTGTTTTATGTTCTTTTAGTATTCTATAAATGATATTAGGGTCGAGGTGTTACATGGGGGATGCTGCTAGTAAATAATATTTAAAAATCGGTTGTCTGTAAGGTCGGTTTACTGACGATAGTTGAACGTGACAACGTCATAAGAAAATACTGATGGAATGGATTGTGCCTCTTTGTCGCTCGTTGCGCGCTCTCGCTTGCACTGGAACGACGCATACGTCACACTTTTTCGGGAATGCCGCCGGCTCCATCAATTTATAAGACAAGTTGTCACGTCAAAAATTCTTTATAAAATGCCAAATTGTCCATGTTTAAAAGAAAATTGTGGTTGCACTATTAGAAAGGGACACAAAACTATTTGAGGTGCCTCTCAACGGGACCGCCTGCTTTCTTAGTAGCACTTCCTTCCTTATGGAATAAGGTAAAAACTCCTTGGTGGCAAGTGTCCGTGAAGGTGTGCAAATGCTCGGGATGGATATTTTTGGATTGCCCCAAGAAGTCACAAGGAAGTCTTCAGTTAAAGTGCTATCATTTTACTGTTGATAGACAAGGGAGGGATGTAGAAAGTGTTAAAGACACTGAATTTTTGTGCATGGTCTCTGAAGCAGAGCCATTTATCTCGGATTAAAACTTTTACCCTGAACTTGAAAACATAAGACTTGGCCTTTTAGCCTTACAACATTCGGATCAGAGTAAATTTACAACAGACTAGGCTGTATGGGCTAGATCCCTTCGCCTTTCCCTAAAGGGACAAATAAAAAAAAAAAGATTAGGTACCTATCAAGTATTGTAACCAACCAGTGCTGCAACTTTTTTTGTCACGAAGCGCGTTTTAGCGCCTAGCGCTAAGTCTAGCGCTTTTTTAAAATATGAAACTATATTACTTAATACAGAGTAAAACATAATAACTTACTAGTTTTAAATAAAATTATGTATTACTACCCACTAACAACATTGAAAAACTAAGAAACGAAGTCTATGTCTTCATCATAGAGTCATCATCTATGAAAACGATTATGTATCGGGGACATCGGGGATTCCGCGCGTATTATTTTGTATTCCTCGGTCCTCCGTAGCGAACTTGACTTATATCGTTTCTGGCTGGAATAAATATAAACGAAGAATAAATCCAAGAATCCGACGATGATGAAGATTTACCTAACCCGGCTTGAATTTAATGAAAAATATTGTTTTTTATGTATGTCATTGTTATTTTCAAGTTATTTCATTATATAAAAAAATGATTTTATGTATCTTTGTTTCATTTCATACTATTATATTTTTTTCTGATTATGTTTCTGTAAAATCATTTGTAGTTGGCGCGAAATATAGCGCTTTTAAAAAAATACCTTTTAGCGCCTTCTAGCGCTTTTTTATAGCTCTGACAGCGCGTTTTCGCTAAAACTAGTTGGCAGCACTGTCAGTGTTGCCAACTTAGCTACTTTATAGCTAGATCTAGCTATTTTTGGGTATCAGGCAGCTACAATTTACAAAATCTTGTAGCTAAATTTTTTAGCTACTTTTCCTCTTTTACAAGATGTGAGTACTTTTGAGACTTTATAGTAGGGTATCGGTCCTTAAATTGTACCTAAACGTGGCTGGCTTATGTATTTTATTACTTATACCTGGATAAATGAAGGGGATAAACATATTTCTTCGTTTAAAACTTATATTGCGTTCTACTTTGTCTTATTTTATAAATTTAAAATTATTGTTCGCTGTTTTAATAACCTGAAAATTGATTTACCTATGAAAAAATACACGTAATCTGCTTACTTTACCTAGTTTAAAGTGTTAGCTACTTCTAGCTACTTTTTTGTGTCAACAAATCGGGCAATCTGGCTACTTTTCGCAAGATGTCTAGCTACAAGGTAAGGGTAGCAGTTGGCAACACTGAGCACTGTAACCAACCGTTTGTAACAAAACAAAATAAACAACTGTGATAATTCGCTCCATGTTTGGGAAATACATGTACATGTACATGGCTTGAAGGAAGGGATACCAGTGGCGTCTAAAATATGGAGAAAGCTATTGAAGATGATTTGTACCAAGCTGTCTTGGTAGAGGATCAGGAAACAGTTTCAGATCTCATAACACGAGGTAAAACTACCTATCTCCAGAAGAATGTGATACAATTCAAAACTATAATGTTTTCTAACCTTCTTGTCAATTACTTTACGTTTGCAGGAGCAAATCCAAATAAAAATGTTAGCCAAGGCAAAACATGTTTAGGGGAAGCAGCAAACATGGGGAATATTGATATTGTAAAATTACTTATTGACGCAAGTAAAACAAATACTGCAACAAACCGGTTAACTATCCATGGACCTAATGCTCGAAAAAGGCATACAAAATCAAACAAACGGAAATTAAAACATGATACCCAACACCCTGAAACCGTTGCAAAGTGTAAAAATATTATTGATAGAAATATCAAAGATTTTTATATTGATTGTGGAAGTGCGAGTACATCACCTGAAGAAACCACATCTATTCAAAATCAGGGTTATTTTGTGTTTGTTCATAGTGAGGGTTCAAGCAGTGATGAAAGTAAGATTTCAAGTTTGAAATCGTCACTGAGTCCTCTGTCTTTAATGCCATCACCTCAGGACGACTTAGAATGGGATGAGGAAATCGGAAATGTTGCCCCAACAACTACTGAAGATGAAACTTGGTCTTCAATGTATAAGTTAGTTTTGTAATTTTGTTCATATCATTATTTTGTTATTTTTCTTATGTTGTAAACACTATGTATCGTCTTTATAGATGGTATGCTGCCATACTGGAAAGTACAGGTGCAGCTATTGCTTCAGCATCAGTGGTGACAAATGGAGTTGACCAGCAGGATGCATACATGAGGACAGCTCTTCACTATGCAGCAGAGCAAGGACATGTTGGAGTTTTAACATTGTTGCTTGACGCTGGTAATTTGCATGCTTTTTAAAATAATAAATATGAATTTTCACATTTCTAACTTCACATGTACATAGAGGGTTGGGTGCAGCGTTGCCCGATTCTTTTTTTGCCAAGTCGGGGTTTTGGAACTTTTTGAGTGAAAAAATCGGGATTCTTTCGTCGAAAGCGGGACATAGTAAAAAACGTATATAATCAGAAGTTCTTAAATATTTATCTTTTTACTAGTGGCCCGGGCAGACGTCGTTCTGCCACCGTATAAACCATCCCTGGACCCACTCTAACCCACACAAAAAGTTTCATCAAAATCTGTCCAGCCGTTCTGGAGTTTTAATCAGACTAACGAACATCAATTCATTTTTATTTATATAGATTTGAATTTTTTAATTAATATTTAAAAAACATAAATCAAAATTTAAAAAGTTTCATTAATTAGAAAAATATGGCGTTTCAAACATTAGTCTAAGGTGTGAGTGTTGCAAATTGCAACTTACAATAAGAGAATCATTATTTATAAGAATTACTTATTCACGATATTTCTGTGAAGATATAATTTCTTTTAAAGACTCCTCTTTCTCCTTAATAAAAATGAAGAACTCTTCACAGGATAGCTGTAGATTTTAATTTTTGAATTTTGAAAGAAAAACTACTGAATGAGTAATTCTGCTCTCATTAAATTTACGGAGCATTTATTTCTGGCATCCAACCATTTTAAATTCATCTTATACCCAAGAAGCGGGACTGAGCCTGTCCATTAAATTGCGTGAGACATTAAATTTTGATTTAAAAATTGGGACGTCTGGCAACGCTGGTTAGGTGAAAAGGCAGAACTTTTTCCCCCACCACCCCCCCCGCTCTATATACATTATATTGATAAATTATCTGATAGTGCCTAAAATGCATTGCTGAAAGAAAAGATTATGATTTTATTGCTAAATATTTGAATTATACTTAAGTAACACAGTACTAATTGAAACATAATTTGAAACACCAATCAGTGACAAGTGACGTCACTCCAATCGCGAAGAGAAAAAGGGGAAAGGAAATATTTGTATGTTTCAAATGAATAAACTTCTGAATCTATTTCAAAAATTCTTTCACAATTAGAATGCTACATTATCCTTGAGTAACATAGGCTATATTTATTACAAAAAAAATAGGGATCCCTACTAAATCAGACCATGTTGTCCTATCTATCAATCCTTTCCTGATAAAAATAAATCATTTCATGTTTAAGAATGTTCTAACCTGCAGGTACAGTCAAGAGCAAGTCAAGCTTTACACTGCCAGTTTAAGCTGAGCTCTGATTTATACTGCGCGCCAGACTAAAGGGCCGGTTCAAAGTCCGAAATGTCAAGCTTAGCGTGCTCTTGACTGTACCTGTAGATTACTTTTTGAATTATTTAAATCGGACATTCCACTGAAAAAAGACTGAAAAGATATTACGAATTTCATTTACTAATAGAAACATAAACGCCACTCCCCCGCGCGTGGCCGGTGTGTGTGCTTCACGCGATCACGCTGCTAACGCGATTTTTTTTTTAATATAACAAAGGGCTCGATTCTGCATAATGGGCCATTTACACGAGGAGACAATCCACTAAGACAATCCACTAATGGCTTCGTGTAAATGGAGAGTCCACTGCAATGGATTGTCCTCAAGTTTTTTTTTGTATGCAGTTAGTGGATTGTCTCAGTGGAATGGCCTCGTATAAATGGCCCTCTAAATGGTCCTCGTATAAACAGCGACTAAACTTGTTTTTGTTTAGTCCTGTCAATTTCTTTCTCCTAGAAAAGAAAAGAGACGAGAGATATTTAGTCCTGTCAAATTAAAATTAGTCCTGTCAAGTAAGGCGTGTTTAGCTATTTGTAAACGATGTAAAAAGGTGATGGATAAAAGTGATAGATAAGCACGTTCATAAGGTTCAAATTAGTTGTTTTTTAGATGTTTGACATTAACTCTTCAATCTATGGTTTGTTTCTGTCCTTTTTCTTCCGTATTCTATGCAGAAGGATATGCTAACTTAAAATTAGGAATTTTAGGTGGTCTGCAAATCGAGTCCAATCTTATAGAGCAGTGACGTCACGTCAAGCCGGTGGGCGGTTACGCGCCAACTTTGAAATGTCAATTTTTGATTTCCAATAAATAAATTATTTGTGCATATTTTAACTTTTTTTTATATCTGTAATCTTTAATATAAATTAAAAACAAAATTTGTGCAAGTTCCCTATTCCATTCTGTCAACAAAAAAAAAACAGTAATTAAATGGATTATAAAATACAGTACCTACTTTATTACAACATATTTTAAATACATTTACTTTATAACTTTTTCAGGATGTAAAGTGGACATAATTGCTGGAGATGGTTTGACTCCACTACATGTAGCAGTAATCAGGAACCATTCGGAAATTGTTAGAATGCTAATAAGTGCAGGTAGTCAAGTAAATTACAAAACACATGAGAAAATGACTCCACTACATTTTGCTGCATCAAGAGGTTTTCTAGAATTGGTAAGTCAACTTCCTAGCAAAAGGGTTTATAAGTATGTCTAGTATTTTACTATAGCCTGGAGTCTGGGGGCGTGGCAGTGCCCCGCCAGGTTCCAGGTCGAACAAAAAAAAAGCGGTACGGCCGGGCCGTACGGCTCGAAGCAGTTCAGGCCATTTTTGATCCCCCCATAACTTCTTTGTGGATAAACCTGGAAGCGTGAATTTTCCAAGCAGGCACGTACTATATACACAGTAGGTATATTTCAAATTTAATTCAATTAGAACCAATAGTTTAAGAATTATAACTAGTCAAAGGGCACTATTCTGCATTACAGCGAATAAACTTATTTTAGTTTAGTCCTGTCATTTTCTTTCTCTTAGAAAAGAAAAGAGACGAGAGATATTTAGTCCTGTCAACTAAGGCGTGTTTAGCAATTTTAGCGACGATGTAAAAAAAGTCATGGATAAAAGTGACAGATAAGCATGTTCATATGGTTCAAATTAGTTGTTTTTTTATACATGTTTTACATTACTCTTCAATCTTTGGTTTGTTTCTGTCCTTTTTCTTCCGTGTTCTATGGAAAAGGATAGGCTAACTTAAAATTAGGAATTTTAGCTGTCAATCTAGTCCAATATTTGTTAATTTTGTCACTAACTCACTGACTGAGCGATCATCACAACTCTTAAGGCACTTCTAGCAGACCTAGAAGCTAGAATACAATTAGTGTTTAGTGTATAAATCAAGGAAAAACTCAAATATTTTGCAAATTCGAAGCAATTTCGGTCCCGTTTTCTAGATACACCAACTGCATAAATAATTTTGTAATCCCATATAAATGTATAGAATTACAAGTTACATTGGCAGTGAATGAATGAGTGTACCTGTATAATTGTTAGGTTAGCTAATCACGTAATAACTTAAGACAGAAGGTCCCCTAAGTAAGGACTGAATAAATTAACCGACTTGGTATTACATGAATCTCACAACTGTTAACGGTAAAAGATCACAGTTGCGAGACTTGTTTTTTTAACAAGTTATGTTTTTGATCGCATACTTATGTTAGTATTTATCCAACTAATAAAAATGGTTTTAAAAACATATCACCCTCCTTTTTTCTTCGCCGCAGTCGGGTAAGAACTAATCAACAAAATGTGGATTAGAAAGGTAGGTAGATTTCCACACTACAACTAATGTTTCATCACAATCGGATGATTAATATAGGAACCCATTAACCAACATTCATTACCCTCCTTCTGAGGCAGTTGTGTAAAAACTAAGACAGTATTTTTTTTTCAAGGTGAAAGTTCTAGTAAAACATGGAAGTAATTTAGAAGCCAGAGATACTAATGATCGTACTGCTCTATATTTAGCTGTTGGTAGAGGTCATGTAGATGTTGTCAAGTATCTTATCTCTTCTGGAGCTAATGTCAATGGCGAGGAAATACATGGTGAGATAGATTGCATTCACCTGGAGCTAAACTATAAACATGGGTTCAATATTACCATTATAATTAATAATTTGGTTATGTTTCAGGTTACACTCCTTTATGTGAAGCAGTCTGGCAAAGATATGTTTCAATTGTTTATGTATTGTTATCTTCTGGTGCTCGAATAACCCACTCCCACAAACTCTTGCATAATGCTATAATACAGCGACAGGTAATGCATTTCTAGTGTTTCACTGATTTATTGCCATTGACAGTAAAGCCTGTAAGGTTCCTTTTTTCTTGGAGAATGAAAGTGATTGTGAAGGCAAAGTCAAGTCAAAATACATTTATTTCTTTAGGTATGGAATATACACTTAGAAAAGTCAATAGTTTATAATAACAAGGCACTCTAAACTCGTCCATGAAGATTGGCTAAATGTAAACAGCAGCCCATCTCCACCAACGAGTTGCTGGTTCCAAATGCAGTACCCCGAGAAGAGCCAGCAAGAAACTCAAGGGCAGCAGTGATGAAGAGTTTATTTAAGGTCATCTTTATAAAACTCCTGACACAGAATGAACCACGAATAACAAGTCGCGGCTTCACGATCGTCCTAGTGCCAGATTTATACTTTTCTATCTATACATTCTCTAAAAACTGTATTAGGAAACAAACTAAAAAATAGGTACGTATTTATGTAGGTAGGTTAGGTAAAAATCATGAAATGAAAGACTAATAAGAAAAAGTCCCTTGACCACCGCTGCCCATAGGCCGCCGCCTATACAGCCTGTTGATAAATCCATCCAATCCAGGACTGTGTCGCCCCACCTTAAACTTAATGTCAATCAACCCAATTAAGGTGTACCTAATAAGCCATTTTATACCAGAAAAAAAGAAATAAACGTGACGATTTGAGAATCTTCTCCTTTTTGGAAGTGTTCAAGATCGAAAACGGGCGGCATTTCTTTGGCAGTAAGGAGTTAAAGGAAACTTTGGCACGGCGGCGAAATGGCAGACTAATATTAATGTTGCTTGCACAGTGCAGTGCAGACTGCAGACTATAGACACGTCTACTGTTATTTTGTTCCCATTTACACTGTGCTAATATAATACGTAAACGCATCTTTACATTTCTTGGCAATTTACGCCCACTGCCTTAAGCCAAAACTGCGAAAGAGATAAGTATTATACTATTAACTCTGTTCGGTGCATATATATATTAATAACCATATTTTATTCTGCGCTGACTATATAAGTACCTAACTTTTTTTTAGGAAGAAATCATAAAAATGCTTGCCCATTATGGCGGAGGAATAAATTTACACAATGATAACGGCGACACGCCATTAATACTGGCGGCTAGACTATCACAACCGACTGTCGCTCGTATTTTACTTGAAAACTGTAAGTTATTAGACCATTCCACACGTAGGTACATGCTCCGGATAATTATCTATTCGGTCATTCAATCATTAGGTACATTTATATTTTTATAAACATTGGGTTCGATTCTGCTTTACAGCGACTAAACTTATTTTAGTTTAGTCCTGTCATTTTCTTTTTCCTAGAAAAGAAAAGAGACGAGAGATATTTAGTACTGTCAACTAAGGCGTGTTTAGCACACAACTGATTTTTAATTGTTACGGTGCCCATTGGAACCGCGCGGTGCTAGACGAATTATTTTTATATTTTTTTATATATATTATGGTTTGTTTCTGTCCTTTTTCTTCCGTATTCTATGTAGGATAGGCTAACTTAAAATTAGGAACTTTAGCTGGTCAGCCAGAATCGAGTCCAATGCTTGTATTGCTTTGTATGCTCACATAGCAAAAATTACGTGTTCTTCTATTCTATTTTAGTAAGTAATTATATTTCGAACTAAAACAAATGTTTAAATTATGTTTACAGGTGCAAATGTTAATGGTTGCAACAGCATCACAGGAGCAAATGCTTTACATATAGCAGTGGAAACTATAGACTACCCTAAAGACTTCGAGAAACTGTTAATTTGTCTCTTAGAATATAAGATTGATATGAATTCCATCGCATTGACTGGGGACACTGCTCTAAATAGAGCGCTTTTGTTAAATAAGTAAGTATAAATAAAAAACTACATAATATGTAGTTAAGAAAAAGTTTTGTTTGCTTACTTTCCGTTGGTCGCTGAATATGCCGTTCTCCTTTTTAAAAAATGACGAAAAAATAGGCATATATTTTTGTTATGTAACATTATTACTTATAAAAATATTTACAGAGATCAAGCAGTTGAATTGCTTATTCGCCATGGGGCCGACGTCAACGCATGCGATCTTCACTCCTGCGGTTTAGATAATTTAACTATAGCAAGTAGGAGAAGCAGTTGTAACCTCGCAAGTATGCTTCTGAAAGCTGGACACTATGTAATACCGGAACCGGGTGAAGCGATCCCTAAATCCGGAAGTACTGCAAACTGGTTATACTACGCTTGTAGAAAACCCCTAAGTCTTGCCGATCTCTGTAGGATACAAATTAGACGTGTTCGTAATAAAAATGTTGTATTATTTCGTTATATAGATTCTCTACCTTTACCAATGAGCTTAAAAAGGTTTCTGATGATGGAAGATGAAGGAGCGTAATAATTATTTAAACTAATTAATTTATTTTGGTATGTTCTCTAATAAACTGTTGTAAGATATTGTAGATTTTTTCTTTAGTCATAACCTACATAAAAACTCTTAAATACTCATATCCACTTGATACTAACTAGTAATTTGATGACAATTTTAGTGTGTAATATTAATTCGATGATTCCGGGACTGAAAAGAGGGTTTTTTATACGATGCGAGTACCTATATTCCTTTTTCTTAATTACCATGAGAAGCTACCTACTTAGAGATTTTATAAAAAATAGCACTCCTGCTATCTGGATGCTGCAATGCATTGTGGGTACAAATTGATTAAGGTAGGTGAAATTAAAGAAAAAAATGTTACAAATTGTTTATTTGATAAAATGATACATTCACAAGTAGAAAGGTGTATGAATATTAGTGAAAAATATATTTTGATTATACCAAAAGTGAAATATTTTTTAAAAATGTCTTGACAAAGTGTCATTTAGGTATACATCTTAATTCATAACCTAGTGTCTTTAAACATTATAATTACATAACAAAAAATAGTTTTTTTCACTACATATACATGTTTTTGATGGTATTAAATGACCTAATTTTAATTGACCTTATAAATAAAAGTCAATCGAAAGACTTATTGTTAGTACCTACCTACACCTAAAGCTATAATACCTACATATCATAATTTGAAATTGATGTTCTGGTTTACTGAGTTCGAAGGTCACAAACTGAAGTGACTGAGAGTATGGTTGCCAACCGTCCTGTTTTCCCAGGACATATCCTGTATTTTGCAGTGTCCTGGATAGTTTTTAAGCAGCGTCCTGGGTTCTTAAAGAGCCCCGATAAGGTTATGTATTTTAAAATTAGCTTTTACAATTCTAACGTTACTGGTTAGACTCACGGTTCGAAGTGTTCGCGCTGCCCGTGTTGTTTTAAAACAAAAGCGCAACGTACCATTCTGTGATATCTCTTTATAAATTTGGGATGGCAACCCCAACTTCTAACTTAGAGTAACAAATTGTTAAAACTATGAATAGTGACATTGTATATTATGAAGCCTCTACACGCCGACAGAATATGCATCAGCGGACGCGACGCATCGGCAGACGCGTCTGAGTGCGTTACTCCAGCGGAAATTTGTCGAATATCGGCATTTGAGGGATACATATAATTAGTTGTCCGGCTTCTGTAAATGTTGTGCAGATTTAAAAATTTTCACACCACATGCTCGACAAAGCCGGATTATATATCATATAAACGTCACCAAAAGCAAGACATTATATTCCTTGGCTTTAACCGGGTTATAATGTTGTATGGAATTTCATTATAACCCTAGGTCAATAATGTAATTTTCACTTTTCAAAATCCTTATTGCTATGACGATAAAGTCTAATTTCGTTAAGCAAAATGTGGTGCAGTCGTGGCCAACTCGATTTTCGAAAACCGAAGCCGCGACCAACTAGATTCGCACGATCTTCATTTGTTAAATCAAGTAGGTCACGCCGGCAGAAACAAGTTGCTGTATCCATTTTATAGCTTTAACATTTCAAAAAGAATATCGAAAATGTCGAGTGATGAAAGTACTTTGACTTCAGAGTCTATTATACTAGATGCCATAGGCATTGTCAATAATCTACTACCATGCAATTGCATTTTATTGTCTTGCATAAGGTGAGAAAAGTAGAGTATATAACTCGGGAATAAAACTGTTTTTGTCTTGGGCGCTTAAATCCCTCACTGAACTCAGGACTCAGTCTTAATTCCCTCGCTTCGCTCGAGAATTAAATCATAACTACCTCGCTGCGCTCGGGAGTAAAACTGGGAGTCCTTCGTTACGTTCAGGATTCAATGTCGCGCCCGTGACATAAAACAGTGCTTTATTCCCTTGTTGTATAATCTACTATTGTATTGCTTATAGTTTTTGAGTAATTCAAAAAAAACAGTTTCCGCTGGAGTAACGTTACCCCAGCGGGAATTTTTTTTTTCTAATGGGAATATTGAAATAATTTTTATCTACATAATTAGTTCTCATGTCGAAGTAAATGTTGCGACTTAATTTGAATTTGTATCGTTAATGGTTCCGAAGATATTCAAAAATTTCAAAATGCCGCATTTTTGATGTTTGCGTTTTTCGCTGAATTTCGGAAATGGTTAAGCGCACTATCATAATTTTTTGTACATGACTTCTTATGTCTTATTCCTAATTAGTTGTGAAATAAAAAAATAAAAATAATTTACCGTTTAGGAGTTATGTAAGCAAATAGAAAAACCCTCTAATACGTCCTAGCACTTCGAATAAGAGGTCTAGAGACTTGTTTGAAACGTTATTTTGTAGCTTGCAACTGCCTTCAGGTGTTTGTGAAGTTTCATTAGTATCCTATAAGTAATTAATAAATTATAATGAAATTTAGTTCAGTTTGGGCCTCGATGCGCAGAGCGTTATTTAACCCCCTATTAATGGACTTTTTTGTGGGATTTTTTAACCGAATAATACGTAAATAATTAGTTATATAGTTCAATTTTATACTTGTGAAATTTCAGCATCGTACAATCAATAATTAACGAGATAATCAAAAAATACACATTTTAAGTTATTTACCGTGGTAAACCGACCGAGTTTAGATGGTCACAGAAAAGCGGCCGTTTAGTACATTATGCTAACATTCTAAAACACGTAGTATAATAGCACATGAGTAAAGAAACGGAACAGAGACAAAGCTTCATACAACCGCGCTGTCGTAGGTACACTACTACAAGCATGCAATGCTTGTGTGCGTTTCTACTAGCGCTGCGTCACATACGCGCCGCAACTGGATAAAACCGGCTCGGTCAGTAGAAATGCCGAGGGCCGCGCAATGGTTGCCGTATTTGTTTCGCGCTCCTGCTTAGTGAGAAATGGTTATTTTAAATTGTTTATGGTAGAATAAAGTATTAAACTAAAAAGTCAAGAAAGTGTAAATAATTAGATTCGGAGGTGTAAAATGGTTACCTACTGTACAGTTTGCATGAATGTCTCGAAAATCACATATGTGACGAAATAAAATTGTTTGTTAATAGACCTGAACAACCTATAAATATGGGCAAAGATTCTTTAATTACTCATTACAAAGAACTCGACGTAAACATTGTAAATATTGGTACCTAATGATATTCTGAATCGAGTGTATGATTGTAAAAATATTATGCCATGTGGAAGCGTCCTTAATGATTATTTGAAAAAACTTTATATCCATTAGATTTAGAATTCATCATTAGATTAAAAGATTTAATAATTTATTAAAAATAAAAAGTTATAAAAAATATTTAGAGTAGGTAATTTGTAAATAATCTAATGTACAAATAAAAGTCTAATAAACGTTTTGTTTATTTTATTCCATATCCACTATATTTGCCAACCCTACTAAAATAGGTAAGAATTTTGCACGCTCCTTAGAAGCTTTGTCTCTGTTCCGTTTCTTTACTCATGTGATAATAGTCTTTCAAGTTCGGTACAGACGCGTACATTATCTTTTGAGTACCTATTGATTTAATTTAATTTTTTTTGGAGTTTCACATGAACATTTTATATATTATGCCATTATCCTAGCAGTCTGCTATACTTAAATCGAGCTAAATCTTCGTACCTATTAACAGTTATTATTAATGCTACACATTAATAATAACTGTTA
The DNA here is from genome assembly GCA_963855545.1 of Ethmia dodecea. Taxonomy (NCBI): domain Eukaryota; kingdom Metazoa; phylum Arthropoda; class Insecta; order Lepidoptera; family Depressariidae; genus Ethmia; species Ethmia dodecea. Next base: position 9,629,269 of record OY979437.1, on the reverse strand, counting down.
ATAGGTACGAAGAGTAGCTTCTTAACTTTTCTTCTTTTTCTGTGGGTTACTTGTTCCACCAAGAAGGACATTAATTGGTAAACAAGGTAGGCTATAATGTATTATAGATACAATATTATTATCATTGTTTATAATTGTATATTATACTTATACATTCGCATCATGAAAATAATATAATAATCTAATCTCACGCCTTTTTTTATCCCCGAGGGGGTAGGTAATTTGCTTACATAACTCCTAAACGGTAAATTATTTTTATTTTTTTATTTCACAACTAATTAGGAATAAGACATAGGAAGTCATGTACAAAAAATTATGATAGTGCGCTTAACCATTTCCGAAATTCAGCGAAAAACGCAAACATCAAAAATGCGGCATTTTGAAATTTTTGAATATCTTCGGAACCATTAACGATACAAATTTAAATTAAGTCGCAACATTTACTCCGTCATGAAAACTAATCATGTAGATAAAAATTATTTCAATATTCCCACTAGAAAAAAAAAATTGCCGCTGGGGTAACGTTACTCCAGCGGAAACTGTTTTTCTTGAATTACTCAAAAACTATAAGCAATACAAATTTTTAAATCTGCACAACATTTACAGAAGCCGGATAACTAATTATCTGTATCCCTCAAATGCCGATATTCGACAAATTTCCGCTGGAGTAACGCACTCGACGCGTCTGCAGCAGATATTCGCGATCCGTCCAAATATCATGAGCCGTCCGTCCTTGAGCAGTCTTTGTTAAACTTAGATTTTTTGTAAATAATCAAAGGTTTCAAACTGTCAAATCTCGACAAATGCAACACGCACGAAACATCTAAAAAAATGGTTATTGAGATTGTCCTTTTGATTACGTACTACTTGAGTGCATCGCAGAACGAGTACTATCAAAAAAACCATTTACACGAAAATACCTATTTCCGAAGAGTTTGGAAGAAAATAATTCTCTTTCCTATAGACTGCTAATGTAGGAAAGCTCGGTCTAGTGAGTCCTCGCCAACATCGGTTGACAAACCGGATTTAGACGTCACGCTGGTTTGATGACACAATGCCATATTGGAAGTCAGATCGAATTAAGCTCTCGGTTTTATAAATATGCCCGCTTGCGTCGTTTTGTGGAGTAGAATAAATATAGCATTATACGAGAGCTTTCCGATTGGCCGAGCGGTAAATGTTTTAAATAAATAAAATAAATAATCTCACGCCTTTTATCCCCGAGGGGTAGGCAGAGGTACCTATTCCATTTCTGGATATACCCACATTTCACGAGATGTTCTTTGAATCCCTAAACGTGAGCCCATCGCCGGACCGGGTTTTTTACACATGTCTCAGAATCAATTCCTGGTTTTCCTTCACCGTCGAAATGTGTACTTACCTAAGTTTGAAAAACTCGTTGGTACATGCCAGGATTCGAACCCGAGCCTCACTGATTATCATCATGTGAAGCAGGCTCTTTAACCGTAAGGCTATCACTGCTCTGCTAAATGTTTTATACTATTGGTAAATTGATTGACATTTACGACGTCATCTCATACTTCGCCCCTCGCACCCCGATTTTTGGTTGAAGTGGTTTTTAGTGTCGAGAACATTAGCAGCAGTCTATAGGAGAGAAAGAGTAAGAGACGTTTGCCGACGCGTCTGTCGACGTGTAGTTGAGGCATAATTAGTTAATCCTAAAAATAATAATAACATAAACATCTGAAGTTCCTGTCACGAGAAGGTATAAATTTAGTCCCTACCTAAACAATGACAATAAGTTCAGTTATGGAGTGAACCAAATATAATCAATTAAAATTTATTGATTTAATACTAAACTAACATGCAATTCTAATTAGTCGAATTATGTATTAGCATTAGAAAGTACATTGTCCACCAACTTGATTGTGTGGTACAATGTCTTGGTGTAAACATTGAGTCTGTCATTTTGAAGTATGGGCACTTAATGTTTGTTTACATAATTTATACCTTGTGACGGAGTCAGCTTCAGGATTAATAATATGAATAATACAAAAGCGTGACAAACTCGACTCTATTTAAATAATTAAACATTTCAATAAAACATTAATCAACCAATAAATAAAATAAAACAACTAGAATGTGCTTGAGATCTGATCATTCACACAAAGCAAATAGTTTTTAGGCAAGTAATTAATGTTATCAAACAATTTAAATAGGTATATTTTAATATAATAATGATAAATGCAAAAGATGAGATATTTTAACAACCTAAGTTTGACTAAGGTTTTATTGCCAAGCATCCTTTGAAATCCTTTATATGAGCAAGCTGTGGGCTAGCTTCCAGCAGAAAGTCTATGATTTCAAATTTCTTATTCTCAACTGCCTTATGAAGAACTGTTTGACCATCAGCATCTTGCATATCAATGTGTGCACCAGCTCCTATTAGGAACTTAATTGTGGCTACCTTACCTTGAAGCATAAAAAATATCATAATATTTTCAAGTGGTGTCTTCTAAAAAGTCAAGGCATTATGTGGTGTCTAGGCTATTATGTGCGTTTGTTTAAAGCCTCTTTTCATTATTTAATCAATATTTTTAATATAAGTACAACAATAAATTTGGATTTTACACAAGATTAACTGCTTATTATAGTCTATTTCGCACCAAATGGGTTCGGTGACAGTTCACATTTTTCTTTTTTACGCATACAACTTTCTAGTAAGAAAAATAGATGGTTCCAAAAATAATGAATAATTTATTATTATGTCATTGCTAAAATACAATAAATGTCGCCTCTAAAATTCTAAATTAAAATCTCAGACAATCAAAATCAAGAAAAATATAAAAAACAATAGATTAATAAGATATCCTTAAAAATACGTATTGCGTGGAACGGAACTTTTACTCATAGGGATTGACACAACTTAATCTACAATAAATCGATGAATCGAAGCGTTTTGGCGGGAATCCGAAAAAAGGTGCAATATTTTTGTAAAATTTTCATTTTGTTGTATCTTTTGGGTTTAAAATAGTAATAATGTATTATGTGGCAGGGGTCTGTGAAAATGTACCGTGATTTGTAGATTCCATAATGTATGATTATTTTTGTATTGCATCAAAAAGTCGATGACATTTTTTTTTATTTTACCATGTTTTTCCCATATATAACCTGTGGAATTTAAACATATTCAATAAAAAGTAAACTTGAAAAATCATTCTATCAATAAAGTAGAAAATCGATTCCATTTCCTTTACAAACTTACTCGAAATTTTAGAAAAATCGATTGGATTTCATTGGGACACATCACTTCAATTGTCAACAGTGAACTGTCACGGAACCCATTTGGTGCGAAATAGACTATAATAGGTTTAAGATGTCTGTTACATCTATTAGATGTATAAATCTCATGTCACTGTGTTTTTGGTGGCACTCCTCAGAAACGGCTCCACCAATTTTAATGTTTTTTTTTATGTGGTAGATATGAGAATAGGTTGAAAAGTATTTTTCACCCTCCTACCTCCCTACCCCCCACTTTTATGGCAAAACAATGTTTGCTGGGTCAGCTAGTAATAACATAAGTTTTCCTTACCTGCAGCTGCAGCTTTATGCAATGGTGTGGCTTTCCCACTTTTAGTTACCGCATTGATAACTGCTCCATTGTTCAGCAGTATTTTACAGATATCTACATGTCCATTACGTGCTGCATAGTGTAGAGCAGTGTAGCCAGCATTGTCAGGAGCATTTACAGCTTCCTTTACATTTTTAGCTTTATCAATGACAGCTTGAATTCTTTCTTTATCACCATTAAAAGCTGTAAATTAAATTAGTTGAAAGGAAAGAAAATATTTCATGAAAAATGAAAAATATTTTATATAAACATCATTACCTGCATGCCATATGCCCCTCTCCCAGTCCATTTCCGATAATGTTTGACATACTGATTTATTTGTACTGTGAGTACAAGTGTGATCACAATTATGATCCATATTTTAGATAAATATTATTAAATTACATAAAAATAAACTTAATATTGCAATACAGACTTGTATCTAATATGTTTAAAATTCTCGTTGCATGGTCCATGTAATTTCAGCTTCCCCAGTGCTTGATATTACCTTGTAACCAAGTTGGCTAAGTGATTTGATGACATCCAAAGCATTTGTTTTAATGCTAAACCCATTTACAACTGTGTTCCCTGATCCTGGGTATTTTTGTGACAAAGCTTTTACTTCTTCTTGTCCTAGACCAAACACAGAACAGTCACTAGCGTGTAAAGAACCTTTGACTGCAACATAGGCAATTGTGTCCTCTTCAATTGGAGTTTTAGCTAAATTGGCTGAAGATGGGTTATGGCTGCCTTTAGTGTCCATTATAGAAACTATACAAAAAATATAGTGGTGATGATACTTCAAAAGTTTAAACTTCGTCGTCCTTAGTTGGGTGTTGGGAATTGCCCAAGTGCATAGCCTCTTTATTGAAATTGGTAAAGTTGTCCTGCTCAACAATGATAGAAGGTTCTGGCTCAGAAAACTCTTTTCTCATAGTCCACATGTATTCATTGTAATCTTGTTTCACTGCTGTTGAACTGGAAGCTACAACTTTGTAGCCTAATACCTATAAAATTTAATAATTGAAACAATAACAAGGTGAGATCATAAAAATGTCATCCATCTTGTCTAGATAAAAGTTTATAGTAACCAATTCATTTGTTTATCAAGTAGGTGAATACCTTGTTGAATAACAAAGGTTCTAATAAATAAAAGTAGGAGTCATTTGTCAGCTACCATCAACCTACCTCCAATGCACTGAGAATTACACAAGGATGTTGTAAGTAGACTATAGTAGACTCATCGCAGTAACCACCACAAGCGAAGCGTTTAAGCTGCTCTATGTCACCAGCTAAAAAGGTAATATTGTTGCTAATCTATTAATTGTCAATTTAAACACTGACTGATTTCTTGACTGAAAGTAATCGCTACATATTCCAGCATCTATTATAAAACAAAGAACTAGCATAAAACGTAATATTAGTTTTTTTGCCTTATCTTTTCTACAACGCAAAATGTCAACATCTCTAGGTACCTTTTAGACCGGATACCAAAACACGCCAAGGGTTCTTATGCCCATACGATGCAAGATTACCTCTGATCAAAATGTATGGCATTGAGTACGGATGAATTTGCACTGCTGTTATAGTTTTCAACTTTACAAAAAGGTAATCGAATCAATAAAATAATGTACTTACACTTTGTAACACATTTATTCTAATGTGAGTTGACACTACAAATGACAGCAGCAGTGTTGCCAACTGGTATCTTCACTTCACCCTGTAAGCTAGACATTAAAAAAGTAGCTAGAAGTAGCTAATATTTTAAAATAAGTAAACAGAAATAGCAAATGATGAAAATGACTTTTAATGCGTATTAAATCCTTGGAGACAAAATCCAACAATATTTTTAAATCAGCAGGTCAAGTTTTAACTTAAATGTACCTACATACTTAAATTACAAACATGTATGTATAGGTACTAATGTCAGACAAAAAAATTAGTTCCATCGTACATCGTTTTGTAGGTACCTATTGTACCTACAAAACGCTTTTCTAGCAGATTTTAACCAACCTAAGTCATCCATATTTTCCCACCCCAGTCTGTATTTCTGTAAATCAGTTGTCTCCTCAAGTTTTAATAAAAGGAACCAAAACAACACAATTCTATACAATCCAATCCCCAACCGTTACCTTACTACCGACTTTTGTAAATATTCACATCTAGTAAAGAGTGAAAGTAGCTAGAAAAAGTAGCTAAAAAGTTTACACCTATAAGATTTATTAAGTTGTAGCTGCCTGACACCTAAAAATAGCTAGATCCAGCTAGAAAGTAGCTAAATTGGCAGCACTGAACAGCAGTTTTTTTTAATTTATTTAGCTTTGGCTACAAGGCCATCAGCTTAAAAATGCAACAAAACATCAAATTACAAAAATCAAAGGAAAACTTCACACAAGAAAAAAAAAAGACGACAACAGTTATAGAGACAACACACTAAGAAGTTACAGTTTACAAATAGTAAGTACAAAAGGTATATAATAGAAAACTAGGACTAAACCTAAATAAACAAATTACCTATCATAAGGTACATACAAAAGTAGAAAATATTTACAGAGGATTAAATGTGTCTTTATCAAAATTATAATATATAATATGATACAAATTGGGGTTCTTTAAAAGCTCTTGAACAGACATAGGAAAATCAGTGAGTTTTAACAAATCTGTACAGTAAGCAATTAACAATAATCGTTGTAAATTAAATTGAGGACAATTAAAAAATAAATGATCTAAATCACAAGGGTCAAATGAGCAATATTTACTTAAGGAATTGATACTTAAATTTAATCTAAACAAGTGGGCCGGGAACTTGCAGTGGCCTATTCTTAATCTACATAAACTACTAATAAAGTTTCTACCAAAATAGGTAGATGACTTCTCAAACCAAGATAATTAGTGCTGGGCACCGGAACAATATCAGCTAGCCATTTACCCTTACTGACACGAGAAATATCCAAATCTGAACACCAGCGTCTGATCATGTTGGTTTTTAATGAAATAACCAAATCCGAATAGGGAACTTTGTATTCGTCAACAGCAATGATATTGTCAGCGGGCTTGGCGAGGGCGTCAACAAGTTCGTTGCCAAGTATGCCCGAATGTCCCGGAACCCAGCAAAACTCGACATTGATATTTATACATTTAAGTGAATATAACAAGTGTCTTAATTCTAGGATAAGGTAATTACAATTTCTAATCGATTTGTTTTTAAGGGCTAACAGAGAACTCATAGAATCAGTTAAAATTAAAAAATTTGAAGAATTTAACGTAACGTGTTCAAGAGATAAATGTATTTGAGAGCGTAAACCATTGCTAAAATTTCCGCAGAATAAATAGAGAAATAATTATTGCAAGAAAAAACCTTGCCAGAGTTTTTCGAAAAGTTGTAATAGGCGAAACTAGTGCGAGTTTTGGTTTTAGACCCGTCGGTGTAAATTTTAATATAATCTCTTTTGGTATGCAGCCATTCATAAAACTCGAATTTAGATGAAAATTTAGTTAAAATTACTGTAATGTCAATCAATAAGCAGCGAAAGCTGTAAGTATAGCAGGGAATGAGATGATGCCATGATACACAATCTTGGAATTCAAAGTTTAAATATGAAATGGAGGAGCTAATAGAAGTGATAGCAGGCAGGGGAGCGATGTTATAATTAGAAATAGTAATGTTTTCAAGATAACGACACACTATTGGATTATCTCGACTAATTAAATTTAAGCAAAACTTGTCAATTAAGTAACTTCTCCTAATACACAAAGAAGGAATCCCAGATTCGACTTCTAGCTAAGAGAAGACATCATAGCACCAGTAATGACGCGTAAAGCCTTATTCTGTATAACATCGAGTCTACGTAGAAACGTATCAGATGCATTAGCATAAAAATAGCACCCATAATCAAATTGACTGCGAACCATGGAGATGTACAATTTTTTAAGAATTTTAGGATCAGAACCCCATTTTACTCCGGCCAAAGATCTTAGAATATTTAAACGTAGCTCCGCCTTTTTACATACAATACGTTATGTGAGGATTCCATGATAATTCAGAATCTAACATAATACCTAAATATTTCTCAGTTTTAAATGGTAACAAGGCTTTATTATAAAATATACGGGGACGATATATGTAATTACAATTAAATAACATTACAGAACTCTTCTCGACATTTACTTCAAGCTTAAGTTGGTCAGTGAGAATGCGATTTAAAGTTAATAAACAATTATTCATGATAAGTTCACCTTGAGCAAAATTATCACTACCCAAATATATTACTAGATCATCGGCATAAAAAGAATACTTCACAGAACTAGGTATACGCTTCATTAAATCTGCTAGACTCAAAATAAATACTAAGGGAGACAAAACCGAACCTTGGGGAGTACCTTTGAAGGTAGTTTTAGGGCCATATATTTTTTTCCTTACTCTAACCGATACATTGCGGCCATTTAAAAAACTGAAAATCCAAGATAAAACAGGACCAGGAATGCCTAGCTTGTACAAAGCTTTAATTAAATACGCATGGTTGATATTATCAAATGCTCCTTTTATATCCAAAAAAACAGCAAATGTGAATTTATTATTACTTATGTTATTTCTGATGTCACCAATTAAACAGCCCAAATTGTACATGGTATTTTTACCTTTACGAAAACCAAATTGAAAATCTGGAATGAGTGAGTTATGTTCAACGTACCATTCTAATCGATTCTTTAGCATAGTTTCAAACAGCTTAGCAAAACATGAGATTAACGAAATAGGTCTATAAGCATCTAAACTATTAGAATCTTTATTAGGTTTCAATATAGGAACTACGAACTGAACTTTCCAGATAGGAGGAATTACTTTCTGACTCCATAAATGGTTATAAATATCAAGAAGAACAAATTTAAAATTACTAGGTAAATTTTTGATTACTGCATATGGAATAAAATCAGGGCCAGGCGACGTATTCTTTTTACCATATAAAGAGGCTTCAAGTTCATTAAAATCAAAAGTGTCAGTAATCCATTGAGCGGAATTTGAACCCCTAGATACAAAATACGGAGTAAGATCGGTATTATTATCATCAGTAAAACTTGAAGAAGCTATTTTATCTAAAAAAGCGGATGCATTCGATGGGTTATCTAAAAATTGCGACTTAGTATTGAGGCCTAACTTAGCAAATTTAAAACGTTTTAAATGGTCCCATACTTGTTTTAATGGGGTCAATCGATTAAAAGAAGAACAGAGATTAACCCAATTTAAGAGTTTCTGCTCTGACAATAATCTTTTCTTCTTAGCGTCAAATTGTTTATAAATTATATAATTTTCAAGGGTAGGGAAACGTTTAAAAGAATATAAAGCGATTTTCGTTTCACTTGTGAGCATAAATCATTCCATTAAATGAGAGCTTTGCGTTTTTTAGTATGGTAACAAAGTCAAAAGTAAAAGTCAAAATGTTTTATTCAAAATAGGAACTTAGAACCTACAAGTCCACTTATTGAACGTCATTTCAACTCCACCGCTTCAGCATGTATGGTTGAGTAGAAGAAGCGGGGCAAGAAACTCCTCAACACAATATTCTTTTAATCAATTGTTACTTTATACTAAATTGGGTTACATAATTTCGTTTGTTTTTCGCTATCGTATTGCGCTGGACTGGAGGAAATCTGTTCCAAGCATCATTGTCATTTATATAGTCGTCTAGTTTGTAATATGCCATTTTACAAAGTACATGTTTAACATGAGTTTTGAACACAGTTTCAGGCAATTTCAAAATATCTTCTGGTATTTTATTATAAAAGCGTATGCAAAGCCCCACAAAGGAATTATTAATTTTACTTAATCGTGACTGAGGTTGCTCTAGTTTATTTTTATTCCTAAGATTACAATTATGCCTGTCACAGTTTTTAGTATACAGTAATATGTTTTTCCGTACATACATAATGTTTTCATAAATGTACTGACAAGGCATTGTTAAAATATTAATTTCTTTGAACAGTTCTCTTAGAGAATCACGACATCTTAACTTGTAAATGGCGCGTATAGCCCTTTTTTGTAAAATAAAAATAGATTCTGCATCAGCAGCTCTGCCCCACAGCAAGATGCCATAGGACATTATACTGTGAAAGTAGCTAAAATAAACGAGTCTTGCTGTGTCTACATCAGTAAGCCATCTGATTTTTCTAACGGCATAAGCAGCTGAGCTCAGTCTGTTAGATAATGCAGAAATATGAGAATTCCATTGAAGTTTGGAGTCTATCGTTATCCCCAAAAAAACTGTAACGTATTATCATCGAAATCTAATTTGTCATTGTTTAAAATTATCTCATTCTCTACTCGTCTAACATTAGGGAGTACAAACTTTATACATTTGATCTTCTTAGCGTTGAGCATTAGATTGTTTGCAGTGAACCATGTGAGAATTTGTTGAAAAGTGTAATTTACCTCGTCGAGCTTCTGAGCTTGTCTATCTACTTTGAAAATCAGAGATGTATCATCAGCAAACAACACTATCTTTGACAAACTCTCTACCATGAATGGAAGATCATTTATATATACAAGGAAAAGAAAAGGACCAAGAATCGAACCTTGAGGCACCCCAATTTTTACGGGTGCGCCCTGTGATTTACAATCATTTATTTTTACTTTTTGTATCCTATTTTTGAGATAGGACTGTAAAATATCAAGCGCTTTACCGTTGACTCCATAATGATTTAATTTACATAGCAAGGTCTCATGATCTACGCAGTCATCAAAAGCATTTGATAGATCGCAAAAAACTCCAATTGCGTTTTGAGATTTCTCCCAGGCATTAAAAATATTCTTGAGTAATGCTATTCCAGCATCCGTAGTTGAACGACCTTTGGTGAAGCCAAATTGTTCGTTATGAAATAAGTTATTTAGATTGAAGTGTGAAATCATTTGATCAAGCAATAACCTTTCAAAAACTTTGCTGAGTACTGGTAAAACAGACTAGTGTGTCTAAATATAAGAGATTTAGAAATGCAAAATATAGGGCGGGCGGGCTTAGAAAACCGTAACTTGACATTGGGGATGTAGCGACACTAATACTAGCGCCAATAGTCGGCAAACCGCCCTATCGAAGTTTTCTAATGAGTTTGCATAAATACAACTGTCCAACATTGACTGTTGGACAACGGTCCCCAGGCATGATCACCTCGCCAGTCCGAAGATCTTCCTTTCTGCAAATCGTGTTTAACGTTTTTTAGGAATACAAATTGACAGTGTTAATATTATTTAATTCACTATGAAAACGTCAATTTCTCGTTTTTTAATGTGTGGCATGAGTGTTACTGCACTATTTTATGACAGCTCCATAAAAGTTCTTTACAGCGCCATCTATTGACATCTTTGAATACTCAAGTGATAGCTGTCACCGAAAACCAATGATATTATATGTTACTTTAGTAACGAAAACGCCTCATTCTACGTCTATTTGTAAAATTGCAATTTATGTGACGTTACTTAAGGAAGGTCAACGGGTCCCGACCCTAAAAATGTGACCAGGGCCCTATTTTATAAACCTTACAATTTACAGGGAAAAAAGCAGCAACACTGATAAATTAAACAGCAACACTAGATAAAATTACAGGTGAGGTACAGGCGTTTTATAAAGCTACAGGTCATTTTATTTACAATCTACAGAAACCCGTGCCTGTAACTTTCCATAGACAATTTAATGCATATTCGAGCGTGATTCGAGCATGATTCAACCTATTATTTAAAAACTTGTAAAATATAACTGTAAAAAAAAGAAACTTGTAAACATTTCTAAAGGTGTTTAGACGTAGGCAAAGAGATTTAAATATAATAGGGCATAGAGGGGACAAAGCGAGGAAAGTTTGAAGTCAAAAGTTATTCCAAGTGGAATAAGTCTAGTACAATTTCGACCGAATGACAGCTCGCGTTCATACTAACTGACATGACAAGGACATGACGCTTAGGCTTCAAAGTTTTGTATGAAAATATTCCCAATGCCCTATTATATTTAAATCTCTTTGGACGTAGCTCGTAGGTAATTTAGTTACAGGAGGAAGTTTGTTATTTATTGACTTACGTTTTGTTGTTTGTTAATTCGAATATTTTGAGAGATGTTGCGTGTTTGGAGATCAGACTCGGACTCTGAGGATGGTGGTCAACATCCAAGAAGACGACGGCCAAGAACTTTCGCCGTCAGAACCAATATGAACCCGCAAACGATTTTCACCTTCAATGAGAAATTTAGAATGTGTTCTACTCAAATGCAATATTATGTTTTGGAGCATATTGGAGGAGAAATAAAAAGAGAGACGTGCAGAAACCATGCTCTTACACTGAAAGAGCAACTTTGTATTGCGCTACGAAAAACACCCAAACAAAACTTCTTTTTCATTTAATATTGACCGAAGCCATTCTATTTTATGTTAATTTTAGGCCATGGTTGATGTCAAAGAGATTTAAATATAATAGGGCATAGAGGGGGCATTGGGAATATTTTCATACAAAACTTTGAAGCCTAAGGCGTCATGTCCTTGTTGTGGTCTTTATGTACCTAAAGGATGTCAGTTAGTATGAACGCGAGCTGTCATTCGATCGAAATTGTACTAGACTTATTCCACTTGAAATACCTAACTTTTGACTTCAAATTTTCTTCGCTTTGTCCCCTCTATGCCTTATTATATTTTAATCTCTTTGGTTGATGTTAATTTTAGAGAAAATAATGTGATTTCTTTCTATAACTACATAAATAAACCATAGAAATACAAGTCATCAACCCTTAGTCAGTGCAGCACCTGTTGCATGTTAGTAGTAGCGCATATTATTGACCCTCCCGGAAACGGTGGGCCCACTGACAAGGGCAACAAACATCTGTTTTAAAAAATAAATAGGTAAGTATTAATATTTTATATTTAATCGTAACGGTAGGTACATTGTCCCATTACTCATATTATGATAGTCCCTTCTAGGTCCTTCATTATCTTCGCCACTTCTGGGTCAGCCAGCTACGACTCACGAAGACTTACTGCTTTCTATCAAGATGTATCGACGATCACCGTGCAGACTCCACAAATTTCTTGAGTTTCTGTAGCAAAACGAAAGGCTGAGAGTATCAGCGATGCCATTATCAGTGGGTCTAAAATGGCCACTTTGAGCTATTCCTCTGAGCAATTCCTCCTTTTATGAATTCCCAGCAAATCCTAAGCAATTCCTCTAAATTTCGTAAAATGGTCCCTCATTTTAGTGATTCACTGACAATTCAATTCATTAGCAGATTCGTATTTGGTGAAAATTTCGAATATGAATTGAAATAGGATCCTATTATGATTCACCCGAAACGGCCTTTTTAGACCCCCAGGAGTAAGTAGGTATATTCTAATTGTACCTAAATCAAAAGACTGCAGGTTCATAGCCCATCGTACGAGTCTGCCGTTCGGTGATGTTAAGGTCAGAAGCCACTTCAAAGGGAGGTGGTCACTGGTGACTCGCACCGGATGTTCATCTATGTATACAGCCCCGGAATTTTTCACACTGGCTTCGCTAACAGCTTTCCGCTCTGTAGTCGAGTAATTACGCACCGCTGAGTAAAGCAGCCGACTTGCATACTCAATAGGACGCTCTTCTCGAGATGACTCCCCCTGGAGTAAAATAGCACTCAACGTGGAGTTAAAGGCGTCCGTCCTGAGTATAAACAGTAACCTGTAACCAAGCTGCACAAGTATTGGAATCGAGGTAAGTGGTCTTTTATGTTCGTTGAATGACGTGACTTGGGCTTCCTCCTTTATATCCATGGTTCATCTTTCCTAGTCTAGTCAACACGGTTACACCCCTTTCACACGGCGTCCAATTTTTTCCAGGATCCCGTTTTCTGCAGGATCCCGTTTGATGGCGAATGTGCTTATGGATCCCGCATGCTGGAAGCTCGTGTGAACGCTAGCATATAAACACATTCGCCATCAAGCGGGATCCTGCAGAAAACGGAAAACTGGACTGCCGTGTGAAAGGGGTGTAAGAGGTTGAGGAGGAGAGTGAGGAGAAACTTGGCACAAACTTATGAAATCTCGAACACGTAAGTTGTGTAAGACACTCTTTAGGTGTTTTACTTCAGACTGCATGTTCTCTCTTTTCAGATATAGCACGGATCGTATGTAGGTAGGTCTTACATGACTGAGGTATATAAATTAAACTTTAATAACTATTTATTCTACGTATGTAGAAAAGTTACTATCTAAGTATCTACTAGGTACTATTGATTTGCGTATAGGGTTGCAAAAAAAAATTAAAAATAGGTACATACTTGTTTTATATAGGTTTAACGAAAATAATATATTAGTTCATTCACTGGATTTTATTGAGTTCATTCATTAGATAATTGCGTTCATTCACTGGTGTTTTGCCGGTTTTGGGTAATTTTTGACAAAAAAAATCTAGAAATTAGTTTCTAGTTTAATATATAATGATGCCATAAATGTAATTATTAATATAAAAAATGACATCGCTTCACACCGAAAATATTAAGTGTTCATTCACTGGACGGTTTACCCCCGTCTACACTACCGCAAACATATTTTTCAAAAAATATTTCATGTAGGTACAGACACAGCCTCGTTAGAGTTTTATTAGGTACTAGCTTTTAACCGCGGCTTCGCTCGCGCACTTTTATTTCAACCCCTTAGGGGTTTAATTTTGCAAAATCCCTTCTATCATCCATGTATATAAAATTATAAACTGACTGACTGATTGGTGATGTATCAACGCACAGCCTAAACCGCTGGGTCTAGAGACTTGAAATTTTGCACACATATAGCTTATACAATGTAGGCTCCACTAAGATAGGATTTTGCAAAATTCAACACCGAAGGGGGTGAAATAAAAGTGCGTGAGCTAAGCCGCGAGTAAAAGCTATTTTATACCTATATGGGACAAAATCACAAAAGTGGAATTTTGTGCGTACTGGCATGTGGTACTGGTATTTACAGAAAATATAAATATTTGCTGGTATTAGATTAATATTTAGACTATGTCTGGGGTCTACACCCGATTTTGTTAAAATCTAATTACATTTAATACCTGAAAAATTACTTCAAACACCCCATCTCGTCAGTATTCCGGTTGCAACTGGCCTTTCCTTTTTTTGCTTAATGTCCTGTTAGATGGTTAATTACAGAATAAAGTGGACTTTGACAGTAAAACTATAAACTAGAATGTTTTTCGGACTGTTTAAGAGTTATTTTGTAAATATATTTCATTATTAGATTGGTAGTTAAACAGAATGCCTTTCGCCGCGTACCCCACATACCTACCCTTCCATGGTTTTTCCGCACAGAAGGTGGCACCATGTGTTTTAAATTGTTAATCTGCAAAGAGTTTAAATCTCTTTGTTAATCTGTGACAGGTTTAGAAGAAAAAACTGACCGCGAACATATTAGAATTTTCATCGAGTGTAAATTTGTTCGGTTTTAAATAAATTTGTACTTATTTGACTATTTTTCTCGGACTCAAAGTGAAAAGTACAGTTTTCACCTCGAGACTGAACGCCAACTTAATATACCCTCGGTTTCATTGACTCCCTCGCAAGTTTAGGAGTCAAACCACCTCTGATATTAAGTATTATGACTTTGTTTTGTCCCTCGATATAAAATATCAAAGAGATTAAAATATAATAGGACAAAAATATACTATTTTATTACTCTCTTTGATTTTGTACAAATTGTATTTTTATGTTTCTTGTCTAAGAGTAGGTACTAACTCTATTCTAGTCTTTTTGAAAAGTAACTGGGTACTAGAATATAGGTAGGTACGCTAAGTATTTAGTATTGTTACCTAGAGTCTCACTGTAGGTACTTATTTGTAGGACTATTTTATGAACAATAATAGTACCTACATTATGGTACAAGTGTGTAATGTTGGTGATTACCGCTGAGGCGCTACTGAGACCCGAGTAATCATCAAGACACACGTACGTGTATCATACGACGTTTTTCACGTTTTTTAGGGTTCCGTACCTCAAAAGGAAAAAACGGAACCCTTATAGGATCACTTTGTTGTCCGTCTGTCCGTCCGTCCGTCCGTCTGTCAAGACCCTTTTTCTCAGGAACGCGTGGAGGTATGAATCTGAAATTTATATCAATTACTCAGGTCTACTGTCCCTTGAAGCTGTGAAAAAATCAAACTTCTAAGCCAACGCAATCAAAAGATACAGCCGTTTATGCCGCAAATTTTCGACACTTGCAAGGGAATCAAAACCTACAGGGTGCTTCCCGTGAACTCAGAATCTTGAAATTTGGTACGAAGCAACGTCTTATAGCATAGATAAAGGAAAAATTACGAAAACCATAAATTTGCAAGGTTGTACGGAACCCTCGGTGCGCGAGTCCGACTCGCACTTGGCCGGTTTTTTTTGTGACGAAAATAATACTAAAAAATCATTTTGAAATAGGTAATCATTTTTTGCAATGACATTTTGCATGTAGGTTACGTTTATAGTGTAGATGCTCGCTAAGAAAGGATTTTGCGAAATTCAACCCTTAAGGGGTTGAAAGAGGGGGTTGAAGTTTGTATAGGATAGTGTGATTTCTGCGTGTATCAACTTTAAACTTGGCACAAATACTCTTCAAAATAAACTATGAGATATTTGTTATAGGATTTTTTGAAAATCATCCTTCTAGGGGGTGAAATTGGGGTTTAAAGTTTGTATGGAAAACCTTCATTTTTGTGAGTATGAATTCGAAACTTTGTAAAAATACTCCTCAAAACCAACAATAAGACATGTATTTCAGGATTTTCCGAAAATCACCCCCGAAGGGGGTGAAACAGGGATTTGGAGTTTCTATGGAAAGGTGTTGTTTTTTACGTCTATCAGCTTGAAACTTTGCACAAATATTTTAAAAAATAAATAATGAGACACATGTTTTTGAATTTATCGAAAATCATTACCTAACGGAGTTTGTATGGAGAAGTGTTGTTTGTTACGTCTATAGACTTGAAACTTGGCACAAATACCTACTCTTAGAAATAAATGATGAGACACGTGTTTTTGGATTCTTCAAAAATCATATCTTGAAGGGGTGAAAGAGGGGGTTGAAGTTTGTATGGGATGGTGTGATTTCTGCGTGTATTGACTTTAAACTTCTTACGAATATTTTTCAAAACAAATTATGATATATTTGGTCTAGGATTTTTCGAAAATCATCTTCCAAGGGGGTTGAAGTTTGTATATAAAACCTTCATTTTTGGGTATATCAATTCGAAACTTTTTAAAAATACTCCTCAAAACACACAACAAGACACTTTTATATCTGGATTTTCTAAACATCACCCCCTAAGGGGGTGAAACGGGGGGTTGGAATTTGTATGGAAACGTGTTGTTTTTTACGTCTATCAGCTTGAAACTTGATACAAATACCTACTCTTAAAAATAAATTATGAGACACGTAGAGTAAATGAAGGTAATTTGGAATACAAGTTACAAAAAAAAACATCTTTACCAAGGTTTAAGAGAAATAAGAATGAAAACCACATAAAATGTTAGTGAAACTAATGTAGTATTAGCATAATAATAATCAACAGTATTATTCTTCTCTATATGGGAGAAAGTTTGGTTTATTCGTAAAATCACAGGAAGACACTGATAACCTAAAGTGAATATAATTTAGAATAGGGTATTTCAAATTAAATTCATGTGAATAAAATTTGGAATAGAGTAGGCATTCCAAATTAATTTCACGTGCATATAATTTGGAATGTGGTAGGTTTTCCAAATAACATTCACCATTCTACTTTTCATTCATAGTCTTAAAACTCCTTTTTTGAAGTCGGTTAAAAACATAAATTGAAAATCGGTAATATAATAACAATCATTTGATATTGACATTCCTATTTCGAGTTCGGTTAAAAAAGATAAGTACAGTAATAGGGCACATAAATTGGAACATTTATTTTTTGTCCCAATTTAACTTCCCTTGTTGTTAATTTGGGACATTCCAAATTAGCTTCACCTGTCGTATACCAAATAACCAACATAACCTTGCCTAACCTAAAAATGCTATCATATACATATGTATGTCTATAGTTTAACTAAAAATAAGTGTTAATTTCGGTAAAATACATCCCAAACTATAGATTTGTATCAATGAAAACAAATAAATATGATTAATATGCGAGATGCAAACTGTTTTAGTACTTACTTGAAAAATTTCAAGAACAGCACTTTCACTCGGATGACATTTACCAACACGCTGACATGAATTGACTAGTACACAGACTACCTAATAAAGGTGATTTCTAATAGATGTCGCTATTAGAAACTCTAATACTGTAGTATTCCAAATTACCAACCGTATTCCAAATTACCTGCATTTACTCTATTATTGGATTTTTTTAAAATCATCCCCTAAAGAAGTGAAAGTGGTATGGAGAAGTGTGGTTTTTTGCGTCTATCAACTTGAAACTTGGCATGAATATTCTTTAAAAGTCTGCATACAAAGTCATTTTTTTTTGATAATTTACTTACTATGGGTTCCTTGGAGAAATTTATTTGTGCATCCCAAAATGTTTGAAAAATTAAATGTTCACCCGTGCGAAGCCGGGGCGGGCCGCTAGTAAGTAGATGAAAACATACCTAGATACCTACTTACATAATTTTCATTCTTCAATTAGCGAATATCTTTATGAAATGAACTTGTTGTGAGTAAAAGTAAAAGGCGCCACATGGCCATACATGCGCGTCTCGTTGCGAGAAACTTTTTATTTACAATATTTACAAAACAACTACCTATCGTGATATTATGCCGATAATTTTCAACAACGTGCTACTGATGTGAAGCAGATGCTGAATTGTTGAACGTTATAGGGCTATACACATTACACACCCCTGAAGGGCCAGCCAGGGGCCGCTTTCGGTGTCGTTCAGTAATCAGTTCTCTCTTGGGCTGTCTCGTGTTCGGTCGCTTTCATGATAAAATTCCGACGTGATTCTCGCGGCAGTTTGCACAGTGCTAGCTTACTAGCCAAAAGTTTATCTTTAACACGGATTGTTTAAATTATAGGATAGTGTACCTACAAATTGTTTATATACCCGAAGAAATATAATAACTTTTTAAACACAGTAAAAGTCGCAGGTGGAAAGGTATTAATAAAAAGTTTATTATTCTGAAAAGTATATACCTAAGTATTATTTTATTATCCACGACGGGTGTTAAGGTAAGCGCTCTATGCCATACTGCTATTTATCGGTTTTATTTTAATTTTTAGTTTTATTACACCATATCTATCTTTGACAACTCGGATCTTTTCTATTGATAAAGATATTGATTAAAAATTTTATAAGTAATATATAGTTTATTTGCCTAAACATAATTTAAAGTAATTATTTATTAACGAAAGCCTAAAGCAATTATATAAATATAAAATTAAAATATAATTTAAGATTGGTAGGATTTATTCAATTTCTTTATTTTTTTACAGCGGATAAGTACAACCCACAATTTTTTTATGAATGTCTTTTCAACCGACTTCAAAAAAGGAGGAGGTTCTCAATCCATGGGCGTATCTAGGGGGGGGCAGGGTGGGCCGGGCCCACCCTAGAAAGCTGTGGGCCCACCCTAGAAAAATACCCTTCCTCATACATAAAATAACTTCATCCTCAACTACCGAAATCGAAAACCATCTTCAAAAAGCTAAACACAGAAAACATAAAATAGTTTGAAAACATATTTTTCTAATTTTAAGGTCGTGGATGTGCATTTGGATTGAGGGCCCATTTTTCAAAATATTGCGAAACGAAATGACACTTACAAGGCATTTAGTAAAAATTTGGCAAAACTTGAATCAAAGATTCTTAAACGTGAAACAAAAGAGTTATGGTCAAATAACTTGGGCCCTCAATCCTGACGCCTGCATAAAGCGGCATAGCCTAATCTCAGAAAGTAGGTACTATCCCTGGGATAATAAATTTAATTTGAGAATTCAGTTAAGATTTTCTTAAATACATTGAGAAATTCCCAGATCTTAAGAATGCGATAATACAGATTTATGGCGGTTTAGCTTGGGCCCTCAATTCGTGAATATCTGTACTGATTAATTAGTAAAACATGAGTTTATCTAATGAAAGAGATTAATACGACTTTAATATATTTTAGTTCAATATCGCTCAATATCGTTGGTAAATTAGTTAAAAAGAAATAACACAAAATTTAATTGTTAAAAAGTAAATAAAAATCGAATTTTCTTAAAACGTCTGAACTGAGGGCCCAACATTTTCGGCAGTATTGAATTAAGTATTGTATTAAGCCTTCTACACTACCGTACTTTAGGTTAAGTTTATGATCTATTTATATATTTTTGGTTTCTTTTTTCCTTACTTCAATGTCGATTTGATTTACCTCGTTGTTGGTAATTTAAGAGCGGAGCTCTTGCCAGTGTATACTTAGCTATATATTAGCGACTTAAACTACATAATTTTGGCCAGGACACAGATAAAATAAAAAGAATTAGTATAATTGAATAGGATAACTGAAATCCATACTTGATTCCTACCACAGATCATTAAGATTAATGGTCTGTGATTCCTACATACCATCTTGCCGCGCCGTGGCCGGCCGATTCATGACTGGGGCCATGGCCCCCCCTAGGAAAAATCCCTAGCTACGCCCATCAATACAACTGTGATTTTTTATATGTTGGTACCCCTATGTTACGCGATTATTCCGCCAATTATGAACCGATTTTGATTTTTTTTTTGTTTGTTAGATCATAATTCAGAAGTGGTCCTATTAAAATTTTATCAAAATTGGTCGAATGGTTTTTAAAAATTCTGCAAAATTCTTACAAATGTTGTACATCGATGACAATAATTATGTTTCAGTCTTGTTTTAGTGCTATTCGTTGAAGTCGATTTTTTACTCTTCAGAGTTGTTTGTTATTCGTAGAACGAATTAACTAATTTGAATACAAATAAATTTTTTCAAGCTATTCTACCTATTGTTTTCTGTTAATTGCACTGGATTAATTTGAGTGGTTAAAATAAATAAGGACACTGAAGTCTTGTATATCAATAACTCATCTAAGAAAATGTTATGGGCATACAGAATATTTTTCACACCACATGCTCGACAAAGCCGGATTATATATCATATAAACGTCACCGAAAGCAAGACATTATATCCCTTGGCTTTAACCGGGTTATAATGTTGTATGGAATTTCATTATAACCCTAGGTCAATAATGTAATTTTCACTTTTCATAATCCTTATTGCTATGACGATAAAGTCTAATTTCGTTAAGCAAAATGTGGTGCAGTCGTGGCCAACTCGATTTTCGAAAACCGAAGCCGCGACCAACTAGATTCGCACGATCTTCAATTGTTAAAACAAGTACCTAGGTCACGCCGCGGCAGAAACAAGTTGCTGTATCCATTTTATAGCTTTAACATTTCAAAAAGAATATCGAAAATGTCGAGTGATGAAAGTACTTTGACTTCAGAGTCTATTATACTAGATGCCATAGGCATTGTCAATAATCTACTATCATGCAATTGCATTTTATGGTCTCGCATAAGGTGAGAAAAGTAGAGTATATAACTCGGGAATAAAACTGTTTTTGTCTTGGGCGCTTAAATCCCTCACTGAACTCAGGACTCAGTCTTAATTCCCTCGCTTCACTCGGGAATTAAATCATAACTCCCTCGCTGCGCTCGGGAGTAAAACTGGGAGTCCTTCGTTACGTTCAGGATTCAATGTCGCGCCCGTGACATAAAACAGTGCTTTATTCCCTTGTTGTATAATCTACTATTATTTAGTTACGTAAATTTGTGCGTTTATTTTTTTTAGGTATTAGGTACATCCAACGGGTACCTAAATGAATATAAATGAGTCGGTCATATTAGGCCGTATTAAAATCATTCATTTAACTCTCGAGAATCTTTTCCCGTAATAATTGTGATATCTTATGGGCATGTGTTTAACGCGGCAAAAAATTAATCTGAATTAGGGACAAATTATGCCGGTAACAAAAATAGTAGGTTGGCAGCTACAGTGAAGGATAATTTTAAGTAGCAGTTTTATAATCAGTTGTAAGCTTCGTTTTAATTTAAACTGGCATTGATTTTTTGTTTTGGTAACTGAATTGATTGCTAAGCGAACACTTGACGGGCGGATAAAAAGTAGAAAATAGGCTTTCTTAAATAATACAATGAGGTTGTTTATAAAGATATCTGAGATGAGAAGAAAATATAAACATGGTCATAAAAAACATACCTTTGTGCGACATTGTAAGAGCTCTAAATAAAGCAAATAGTGACATGCAAAAAAACATTGTTTGTCTATAAGTAGTTTTATATCTTGACTTTATAATTTTCTTACCATGGCGAAACAGTAAAAGGCATAAAGGTATAAATAATTGTCTTTATCGCTATGTTATCATTTATATTACCTTGCATATGATTTAATAGGCCCTGTTTAATACGTTTGCTACCTTAAAGTAGCAGCCATTAGATACCTAGTTTTTATAAATTATTGCATTTTGAAGCTCATCTAATATCATTATTACCTACTAAAATATTTTATCGCTGCCAAGTAGTTTAGTCGCCCTTTAAGTTGTTAGTCGCCTCGAAAATAATTAGCGTATCTTATATGTAGAAACTTAGGTACCCAGTCTGGCAATATTATGTTGTTGATTGACCGATTTCTCTGAACATAGACAAAGTGGAGGAGAAGCCGTGCGTCGACGCAAGCAACGCAACAGTCAGTAATATTCAGTTTCGGAGGCCCGTGGCAGAAAAACTGAATGAGGCCCCCCGCCCAGTCTTAGAATTTTTGGATTTGGAGCCCCCCCAGGCCAGGACGGGCCTCTAGTCCTTGGGGGCCTCCAAATTTAGTGTAGCTTTAATCGTATCCAACTACTATTGTGCCTCCAACCAAAACCCAACTGCCTTTCATGATTGTTTGGTATTTGATTAAGAGAACTTTTCGCTAAATTTGGAGGCCCCCCAGGATCAGAGGCCCGGGGCGGGCGCCCCTTCCGCCCTTTACCTCCGTCCGCCAGTGGTAATATTACAGCGTAGGTAGTGCGTTTTATTCTCCTAACTAAATAATAAATTAAAAAGTTAGTTTGCTTGTCACCTTTTTACGCCTGAAGCTGTAAACGGATCTTGATAATAAATTTTGGTATAGCTTGATATAGATTGGACCTTGTAGAAGGACATAGGCTACTTTTAATCCCGGAAAAACTCATATTATGTAGTTTTTAGAGGAGGCGATATCCCAAAGTTCAACGGCCTTTTTCTAAAAATCCTTTATTAGTGGTCACTTACCTCAGTCTACGAGTCAGTCAACCAGTCAACTAATCTGCTAATTGGTTTCTGCTTTCATAGTTAGTATATAGATAGACTAGCGGGTGGCCAGCGGCGTATCCCGCGCGCATCCAGTTTATTCCCGTTCCCGTGGGAATTTACATAAAACTCTTCATATAGCGGTTTCCTACTAAGTACATACCATATTTCAAGCTTCTAGATATTATCTTTTCGGAGTGGTAGGTACGTATTTGTCTTTTTAATCAGTTTTTATATATTCCTGTAATAAAAAGTACCTACCTACCTACAGTACCTACCCTAAATTTTGACCCGGTTCCTCAGTTATCTACATTCCATTCGTTTTAGCGTGATGCGTGCACAGACAGACATACAAAAATGGGTGTTTTGGTATCTAAATCAATACCTAACTATCTACACTACCGCAAATACATTTTATACACAGACACGGTCTCGTTAAAGTTTTATTGTATGTATAGCTGATAGATGAAGCTTTTGCGCTTCGCAGATGCAAAGTAAACTGTACGCTTGTACTGCACAGTGTTCCTAAAATATAAAAACAAACAAAATTTATTAGCTACGATAAATTTGAACTGGTTTTCTTCGGAGATTTTCTATTTATATGCTGGGTTATTTAAGTATTACTCATAGCCGGTGTATCTACACATAACAAAAAACTCGGATGATTTAAAAAAAATTAGGATGATTAATATTTATTCACGTATAGTATATTTTAGTAGGTACTTATAGAATTAGGAATAACAAACGTGCCTAATTTTTAAATTTATTGACGTAAATGCATTTCGTGTAGGTACATATTACATGTATCCATTTTAAAAACCACAAAATAAATACTTAACATTTACACAGAGTTAGACAACTTACGTCTAAAATAGCTTAGGTAAAAAATTTAACTTTCAAAAAAATATATGTAGTCGCCTACAGGCCGTCAGCGTAGGACTTGAAAATCGCTCTAGAGGAAAATTGTGTCTGTGAGCCTAAGATAATACCTATAACCAAAAGTATGTAATGGCTCGAAAATAAAGTACTTACCTACGACTATACGAATACGTTTATATATGACTTCGTGATTTTTAGGGTTCCGTACCTCAAAAGGAAAAAACGGAACCCTTATAGGATCACTTTGTTGTCCGTCTGTCCGTCCGTCCGTCCGTCTGTCAAGACCCTTTTTCTCAGGAACGCGTGGAGGTATGAAGCTGAAATTTATATCAATTACTCAGGTCTACTGTCCCTTGAAGCTGTGAAAAAATCAAACTTCTAAGCCAACGCAATCAAAAGATACAGCCGTTTATGCCGCAAATTTTCGACACTTGCAAGGGAATCAAAACCTACAGGGTGCTTCCCGTGAACTCAGAATCTTGAAATTTGGTACGAAGCAACGTCTTATAGCATAGATAAAGGAAAAATTACGAAAACCATAAATTTGCAAGGTTGTACGGAACCCTCGGTGCGCGAGTCCGACTCGCACTTGGCCGGTTTTTACATAATATTTTCACAGTAAGCGGTGTTTTTTACTAATTTAGTATCAAACTCGTACTAATTTGTATAAATGTCGCAAGGATGAAGTCCGAATTGATAATATTGTAATAATAATTAAGTATTAGTACAATAATATGTAAATCGCATGCAATTAAAACAAAAAGTTTGAGAGAGGGCAATAAAGATATTTCGACTTCAATCGTGTAGATAGAGGTAGTTAATTGGTTTTAATGTTGGTTATTCCTAAGTTAAGTTGTGTTGTAGATAATAGTCAGCTTAATCCTAGGATTTGGGCGGTTTGATTGTGGCAAATAAATGGTTCTGTAATTAATTCAGTTAAAAGATTCAGACCCACTGTAATTACGCAGTAAATTTAATTTAATTCAATTAAAAATAACCGAGGGTCCGATCAACTTGTTGTATTTTCTGTGTTCGGAAGTTCTGAAAGTTAACATATTCGGACGCTCGATAAATTTAAGTAAGTATCACTTATAATAAATTATTGAAATAACAATTTTTTTTTCACAGGTTTCCGTTTTGTTAGCGAAAGAAGTGTTCAGTTAATTATAGGTTATATAAGATCCACTAGGGCCCATCCAGCCTTGTAAATTATGGACGTTCACAGCTCACATTTGTATACTTGACGAAATTGTAGCATAAAAATGTCATAACTACTTATGACAGAACTGGAATCACTTTCATCGCGCACTGATCATAAAAAAATCCCCACAACTCCCATGTAGGTAATGAACCATGGAATGTGGTATATGTAGTGGCACCAATGATCGACAAGAACCAGTAACCGACACTTAATTTTTTGATTCAATAAAATAAGAGTAGGACACCGATTTCTTAATATGTCAACACTGTACCATAGAAAGCACACTTTTGACTGGCTCCCATTGTTTGAGCTAAATCCGCCGTTTGGTTGGAAAATGACGGTGTGACAAATGATTGTGGCTGGAGTACCAGTGAGAACCACAACATTTCTTAGTGAAATCATTAAGGAAGTAAGTACATTTTTTTGATAATTATACTAATGTATTGTAACTTATTTGAGTTTTATGTTTTTTACGGGTTAGTTTAAGAACTATAGGATCGATTTTTGTTATAACGAAAGTTTAACGTTATTTTGATATTAGTAAAATGTTGGTGTCGATCACTGGTTTTCGCAAACTGACTTTTTCCAATAATCAACACGTGTCGATAATAATTTTTTTTAACATTTTTCATTTGACAAGTGAATATAGTTCTTCTTACTTTGCGTATTTGGTAGATATTTGAAGTAAACTAATCAAAGTCGAGCTACCAGTAATCGACAAATGTCGATTATTGGGGAATAATACGTGTCGATGATTGGTTCTTACCTTAATTTTGACTGGCTCCAAGAAAAAAATATAGTAGAAGCTGTAAAAAATGGCGAAAAGCGAGGCAAAGAATAGAGCGAAACCGAGGGTCCAAAGTATTCACTCAACAGCTTGGCAGGAGCCACCTGACGAAACTTAAAACGCTTGTCAGAAGGACCGTATTATTGTCGAAGCCGAAGATATCCGCCGAGATTTCTATGGCCGGTTGTACGCTGTTCATGCTCTCCGTTCCCAACGAGACGACCAGGATTCCCGAGCCACCCTGACACGCCGCTATACCGACGAACTGCCAGACATCAGCCAAGACGAGATCGTGTTAGCTCTGAGGCAGTTTAACATGGAATAGCCCCCGGTGAGGACGGAATAACATCAGAGCTTTTGAAAGCTGGAGGAGCCCCTATTATACAGGAGCTACAGAACCTCTTTAGCACCGTCCTTCACAGTGGGAGAACCCCAAAGGCGTGGAGCGGGAGTTTGGTGGTGCTCTTTTTTAAGAAGGGAGATCCTCTCCTTAAAAACTACAGATCCATCAAACTTCTGAGCCACATCTATAAGCTGTTCTCACGAGTGGTCACGAATCGTCTCGCCAGGAGACTCGACGAGTTCCAGCCGCCGGAACAGGCCGGGTTCCGAGGAGGATATTGCACCATAGACCACATTCACACAGTAAGGCAGATTATACAGAAATCCGAAGAGTATAATCAGCCCCTGTGTCTCGCTTTTGTGGACTATGAGAAGGCCTTCGATTCCGTTGAAACCTGGGCTGTTCTGGAATCCTTACAGCGTTGCCAAGTAGACTATTGTTATATCGAGGTGCTGAGATGTCTCTACGAGGCCGCCACCATGATTGTCCAAGTATAGGGTCAGCAGTCTAAACCTATCCAATTGCGCAGAAGAGTGAGACAGGGGGATGTCATATCCCCGAAACTGTTCACGGGCGCGTTGGAGGATATGTTTAAGACGCTGGACTGGAAACATAAACGGCAAATACATCTCCCGCCTGCGATTCGCTAATAGTCTTGATGGCGGAGTCGCCAGAGGAGCTACACCGGATGCTGGATGACCTGCTAGCCTCAGCCTCGCGATGCATTGGTCTTGTCATGAATTTGGATAAAACCAAAGTCATGATCAATGGACACATTGATCCAGGACCGGTCGTCGTACATGGCCACCGCCTTGAAATTGTTTCCAAATTTACTTACCTCGGGCAGATTCTGCAGTTAGGTAAATACAATTTCGAGGACGCCAAGATTAGGATCTAGCTGGACTGGGCAGCATTTGGGAAACAGCGTCGAGTCTTCTCGTCATCAATCCCGCAATGTTTGAAAACCATAGTTTTCCTACCTGTTATGACCTACGGAGCTGAGACGTGGACACTCACGGTAGGGCTGGTCCACCAGTTCAAGGTCGCTCAGCGGGCTATGGAAAGAGCTATGCTCGGAGTTTCTCTAAAGGATGGGATTATTTTTATGATCAATACACTTTAGAAAGAAAAATATGGACATTGTACTGTGGACAATAAATGAATACTTATTAAACAGTTAATTTTATTTTAATAACCCACTAATGGGGTAGTGATTTGGCAGATACACATTATAGGTAATAGTCGATAACTGGGTGTCGGTAACTGGTAACTGTCGATGACTGGGTGTTGATTACTGGAGATTCGGTGTCGAAGACTGGAGATTTATACATTTTTTCCTTTTTTGGGATTTTTTTCTAGTCCGTGTATAGTTAAAAAATATAATACATCCTATTCTTATCTTAAGAACATACCTTACCATACTCAATCGTTACTTTTGGTTTAAAGATGACTAAATGACCTTTAATTTTATGAGGAAGCCTACTATCTCCTTAAAGTGTCGATCATTGGTGCCACTACGTTATTTGAAATATAATTTTTAGTGTCCGACCAAAACTGGTTTTCCGGCCGAAACCGAAACCAAATATTCGGCCGTGGCTTCAGTTTCGGCAGAAACCGAAACCGAAACTCACGTGGTCAAGTAGGTAGGTATAAAATTCCTTAAAATACTGAAAGTTGGTGCATTTTACCCATTATTCTGCGTTAATTAGGACATGTAATGGAAACCCAGTACCTATATTAAATTTGTTGTAATCATGTATTTAATATGAAATAAAAAACATTAACGTCCGAAAAATCCCGAACAGGGCCGCCAGCGTCCGCCAAAGCGTTGCCGCGAGAAACGAAGTTAGGCGAGCGTATATACACGACAACTTCCGGTTTCGGCAAACCGAAACTACCGCCGAAACTTCATTTTTGACCGAAACTGGGCCGAAACCGAAACCGAACTTTCGGTCGGACACTAAAAAAATTTGTTAGCTTTCTAATGATACCAAGAAGATTTTAAACTAATTAAATTTCCTACCTAAATTCAGGGAATTATTGCAATAAGCCGAAGTTGAGGATGTTTTTTGTGATTCCCCCCCTGGCCCTAATGACTACCTGTAAACAGTTTTTCATTAACCGAATGATTTCCTGCCACTCTTCGACTAAAGCAGTTTTGTCTTATACCTATCGACGCCGGAGCTGGACATCTTCCTCGTACCCGCCTCTTCAACTCATCCCCCTGTCAATCGGATTCAGGTCAGGACTGAGGGCTGGCTAGTCTACTGTAGGAATCCCGACTTCTTCCAGGTACTGTTTATTCACTGCAGCAGTGTGGCAGCAAGCATTATCGTGCATAAGCAGTAAATCTTCGCCAATAAATCCGGCGTAGGGAGCATATGGCGTAGCAGAATGTCGTTGATGTATCTTTCTGCGATGAATAAGCCCCCCTCTCCGACCTGTACGAATATCAGCTCGGTTTTTGCTTCAACGGAAATCCCCCCCCTCCACATCATACAGGACCCACCCCCGTATCTGACGCTGTTTCCGCAAAACAGCATAGTGCGATTCGCCTAAATTATCGCGAGCAAACTGAAGCTAGGTTTGTCAGTTTGGGTCCTGTGGCTGGCCTTTTTGAGGTCAAGTTCACTTCTTTGAGTCTTCAAATCACTGCCCATTCGCTGACAGCCTTCGCTCGAACTTCTCTGAGCTGCCGCTGGACGTCCTCGCCGCCGGTCAGGTGTCATTTTCGGAAAGAAGTTGTGACAATAAATCGGTCATCTCTCACCAAAGTGTATATCATCTTGTATACCTTTGAGATAAAAGACCGACTCCGATATAGCTGTCGAGCGATAGTACGGTGAGATAACCTTTGCTGAATTAGGATATTTTGTTTATTTATTAGGCTTACTAATTTTGGAGAGTTAACAACACTCTTACCTACTACCTACTACAAAACAATGGATTAGAGCTACCAGGGGGCCAATTCTACTAAATGACAGCGGTGATAGTTGTATGACAATTACATGATTGTGGTCACTCAATGGTGATATTATGTCAAATTTTGACACTTTTCGTATTCTGTTATCTGTCAGTTTTCACAATCATTCAACTATCATTGTTGACCACTTGGTATTCTACTATTCCTACCATAGAAAGACGCTGTCCAGTGATTGCTTTTTTTCCCTTATTTTAAGGCATTGGCAATTTAGCCATCAGCCCTAAACACGACACGAAATTCAGATTTTAGCTCTGCTTCAGAGTCTATGCACAAAAATACACAAGTTTCTTCAAAACTTATCGAAATGTCACATGTACCATAAATAAAATCAATCATCTAAAGATTTTAGTGCCGAAAACCCGAAATAAAACTAATGACACGCATGGTAGTAATAGTTATATATGGTAGGCAACACCTAACGTAGTCCATAGTCATTCCATTGTAATGCCACTATGATTTTAGTGGAATACAAATTAGATGTTATAGTTGCCAGTTGCAGCATAATGGAATGATAGTTCGATGACAATGGCTGACATTTAGTGGAATTGGCCCCCAGCACAGATATTCAACGCAAAGTCGTGTGGAATCTGAGTAAATATTCCTGTGTTTATTCGAACCACTTTAAAGTAGGAGAAAACACACCAACCACAACACAAATTAGATATCACTAATAAACAACACGTCTGTCGGCAAATAGCTGTATATTTTCATGACCCTTGCATTCATTAGAAGAAAAGGAAAAGCCATTATTCGATGACATCGCCATCTATCTTATGTGAATGATCTAGTAACTATTTCTTTTTTTTTTTTTAAAACCGGCCAAGTGCGAGTCGGACTCGCGCACCGAGGGTTCCGTACAACCTTGCAAATTTATGGTTTTCGTAATTTTTCCTTTATCTATGCTATAAGACGTTGCTTCGTACCAAATTTCAAGATTCTGAGTTCACGGGAAGCACCCTGTAGGTTTTGATTCCCTTGCAAGTGTCGAAAATTTGCGGCATAAACGGCTGTATCTTTTGATTGCGTTGGCTTAGAAGTTTGATTTTTTCACAGCTTCAAGGGACAGTAGACCTGAGTAATTGATATAAATTTCAGCTTCATACCTCCACGCGTTCCTGAGAAAAAGGGTCTTGACAGACGGACGGACGGACGGACAGACGGACAAAAAAGTGATCCTATAAGGGTTCCGTTTTTTCCTTTTGAGGTACGGAACCCTAAAAACGCCTCATTTACCAATTATAGTACCTATTTAAAGAACATTTTGCGCTTGGCCAATCAGAAAGCTTACGTATAACGCTATACATTTAATCTACTTTCGAATTTGCTCCATTGATGGATTAGTGAACTAATCATAATATACCACACAATAGATATCGAAAATGCTGCAACCTGTACTATAATTTCACATGATTTGAAAAATATACAAATTTGAATTATAAATATAAATAATATCTCATTATTTTACTTCCTTCTCTACTAATATACCTAAATGCAAAAGTACCTAACTCGAATCTGGCTGTCTGTCTGTTACATTTTCAAGGCTAAGCCGATGAACCGATGTCGATGAAATGTAGGCTGCACCTTGAGGAAGGATATAAGCTAATTTTCATTCTGCAAAGCGAAGACATTTATATACGTAATTTCAGTTTTGTATTTGTAAAAATATAGCAAAATTTTGTCGACATAAAATTGATCTATCAGTATTTATATTTTTTGTCAAGCTCTAAGGAAATCTTAATGGATAAAAATACAAATATCCAAATATATTTTTTATGGTATAGTTTAAAGAGGAAAATACTAACTGTTGATAGGTAACGCCTGTACTTATTGGATTTCTGCGAATTTACAGTGGAGTTCCGCACCACCGACGCAAGCGGGCATACTTAAGTATATTAAAACCGAGAGCTTAAATTGTTTCGATTATTACGGCATTGTCATGAAACCAGCGGTGACGTCTAAATCCGGTTTGTTATCCGAATGTTGGCGAGGACTCACTAGGCTGAGCTTTCCTACATTAGCACTCTATAGGAAAGAGAATGATTTTCTTCTAACCTCTTTGATTTTAACATTCAAGTCTTACTTAATGACGTAGGTAGGTACCTAACAGGCGTTCGAATTAACGTTTTTTTATAGAGGCAGTAATTCAAAAACTATTTCGAGATTCTTCGATTAGAAGCCTTATTTTCATATTCTTAAATAAAAAAAAGTAAAGGATTGCTCTAAAATATGAAAAAATCACAGGTAATTGTAATGACGTCATCTTGTCACAAGCAAGTTCATTTCATAATGTCATCTAGCCTGTGCATCTAGCCTATCGAAGCCTCTTCAATTCTGATCTGCAACAAATCTTTAGAATTTTAAATATGGAACACACACATCCCATCACTGCCGCGGGCTATTTTTTGTTGTTTATACCTACAAGGCCGCATCTTTTTTTCTTATTTTAATCGATCTAAAAAGTTTAGTATCCGACTACCTAAGCAAATGTATTACTAGTTTTTTTATTTTTCCCGCCCTAGGGAGTGAAGCAATTACTATTTAAGTCTTTTCAGCTCGAGGGTGGGAATCACAGAACTGAATCTCTCTGTGGTGGGAATCATCGTTTTCGACCCGGTATACTCAGATCAAATAAACACTAGGTACTTTCCGAGTATGAGAAATGAAATTTCATTAGTCTTTCATATTCAACTTGGTACTTACTTACGCTACGGACTCGTGGTTCCCCAGTAATGGTCCTCTGGGGGGACAACGAGCCATTCGCATTCGCTTGTTGTCCCCCTGATTCACTCTTGACGAGTTGTAAGGAATATACTTAGCGTCACAGGCAAATGAAAATTAATTTCTGTGGGCTTTCTGCTATACTTCCTCTATGGATTAAACCTAAATTAATATCTGGTCTGATTATTTTGATTGTGATACATACACGCAATATCTCCTAATCAAATTCAATCTGAAGTGTTTGTAAATTAAAATCACGATCTGTAACAATATGTAATTTTGTTCCCACTCGTGTATCTTATCACGGCAGCTAGTTTAGGATATGTCCTACGCATTTCCACGCCATTTAACACGCCACATATTACATTGGCCAACACAGTCAAGCTATATTTTTTTTCAAATATTTAACTTAGTAGATCTTGCTTCCGTCTCAGCTCAAAGTCAAAATGTTTTTATTGAAAGGGGCCTATCTAAGTATAAGTCGACTTATTGAAAGTAATTGCATCTTCACCGGTTCGGTAGGTATACCTATAGGTATTATTAAGGAGAAGTACCTAGCGGGGCAAGAAACTCCTCAACACATTCTTTTAAACAATCAATACAATACAAAGTAGGTACAAGTTACATGGTTTTAGTGCTTCTCAATAATCATTTACCATCTTATTACGAGGTCACTATCGTTGACGCAAACTATCAAATGTTGAATATTTACGGAAAATTTAGGTATAAGAAAGGACTCAGTTTCATTACGATATTTATGCTAGGTACTCGTATTTGGGGTTGAGAGGATACTGCAAACTTAAAATAAAAAATAAATAATCTCACGCTTTTTATCCCCGAGGGGGTAGGCAGAGGTGTTCCATTTCTGGATATTCTCATTTTTCACGACATATTCTTTAGACCCCTAAACGTGATAGGTGGTGAGTCCATCGCCGGAACGGGTCTTTTACACATGTCTCAGAATTAATTCTGAGACCTGCGGGTTTCCTCACGATGTTTTCCTTCACCGTCGAGCCAGTGATGAATATGTACACAAGTTTTTGTAAAACCCATTGGTATATTATGCCAGGATTCGAACCCGAGCCTCACTGACTATCATCATGGTGAGGCAGGCTCTTTAACCGTAAGGCTATCACTGCTGTTAAAATGTTCCAATAATAGTTCGACGGGCCTGTATGCTCAGTTGGTAGTGACCCTGCCTTCACAGTCGGTGGATGCGGGTTCGATTTCCGCCCGGGGCCAACATTTGTGTGCATGGACATGTCCGTGGGCTTCGTGTCTGGGTGTTTAATATTTATTTAAGTGTTTATCAGTTGTTTAGTACCCATAGCAGATGCTCTGCCTAGTTTGATTTAGTAACTATCTACCTACTGCAGATTTTACAAGAATATATATATATATTATATTAATAATAATATAATATATAATAATGCGCACCGCACCGCATCGAGAGTGGACGTGTCACCTGTGCTCGTAAATTATAATATTGCATATCAGTAACTTTTTCAATTAATAACCTTACTGTGAAGTGATAAGTGCTAATTTAGTAGTGTGTGATATTTTTAAAGGCAATAATTGCTGTCTTTATCGCACATACGTGCTGGACGTACATTGCGCCCTTTTGCTATCCCTCTTCCTCGCACCAAAACCGGCCCGGCATCGGCAGAGCAATACCGGTACCAACCTACAATCAAGCGAATACGACACTATCGCTAATCTCCACGATGTCTACGGTCCATCGCAGCCCCCCAAAGGTATCCTCACAACCAAACTTAACGACTTTATGTCACGATGAGGAAGGCTCTGCCCCTGACTACGTTAATAAAGGTAGTCGCAAACGTAAACAACCTGAGGGAGATGTGGATATTGAGAAAATTTTAAACACCTTTATGGGACGAATGAACTCATCCATGGAAAGTCTCAAAGCCAATATAGATCAGTCCATAAATGATATCGGCAACAAGATCAGGGATACTGTTATGCCGGAGTTGAATAAATTATCTGCTACCTCAAATGACATAAAGACGGACCTGACCGCACTGCATACTGAGTACGCGGAGTTGAAAAATTCACTGCAGGCAATGTATACTACACAACAAGAAACCTCCGCTACTATCTCGGCAATGCAAACCAGTATGGAATTCACATCTGATCGAGTTGATAAATTACAGAAAAGAATCACACAAAATGAAGATCAATTAAAACAGAATAAAATCTTACAGTCTGAAATTTTGGAACTGAAAAAATCATTTAATTTCGCTCTAATTTCGTAAAAATACCTTCTGGTGTACCACAAGGTTCCCACTTGGGCCCGCTATTTTATAATATATACTTATATGACATCTACACATGTTTCCATCATTCGAAATTTTTGATGTATGCGGATGACACCAAAATATTCTTCGACATATCTAATGAACTGGATAGTCATAAACTTCAAGATGATCTAGATCGTTTGTCTGAGTATTACTTTAGAAATAGAATCAAGGTTAACGTGGATAAATGTCAGTTAATCACTTTCAGTCGTAAAAATAAAGCTATTGAATTCCCCTACATACTTCAAAATACCCCACTACAAAGATATAAACTTGTTCGTGATTTAGGAATTTACTTAGATTCTAAACTATCATTTTCGGAACATGTGGACATAATTACCAGTAAAGCTTACAGAAGCCTTGGCTTTATCATGAGGTCTTGTAAACTGATTAATGATACCTCTTGTATTAAACTTATTTATAACGCCTATGTTAGGAGTATCCTCGAATATGCTAGTTGTATATGGAGCCACCAGTATATTACGCACTCTCAAAATGTAGAATTTATACAGCGTAAATTCTTGAAATATCTCAATTTTAGAGCTCGTTCCTATACAAGTACCTACGAAGATAGCTGTAATCATCACAAGATGTACACCCTTGAACAGCGTAGAATGACCCAGGATATGATGATACTCTACGACGTTCTAAGAGGAAAACTAGACTGTCCCACTTTACTAAGCGAGATTGGATTTAATACACCCATACGACGCACTCGACAAACAAAACTTTTCCTAGTTCCTTTTCATCGCACTAATTATGCTCAAAATTCTCTTTTACCGCGCGTCACCCGAGCATATAATAACAAGTTTCAAAACCTAGATCCTTTCAATTCTTCTAAATCAAACTTCAGGAAGCAAATTTATGAAAAATTACGAAACTAAATCGTAATCTCGCGTACCTTACTACGCATAGGTACGTATACTACTACCAATGGAACCGTCCTTCGTGCTCAGTGGCCAACCGTACCGATCCCAAGATACTTTATCGTAGGGCTGAGCTCGAAGGCGGGTTGGCGGACCCACCAAACATAAACACACACACACACACACCCCTTACACACTCAAACATACTCATAAACACATTATTGTTCAAACTGTCTTAGATACTATATAAAAATAAGCACAAACAACAAAACAAAAACATATTATTTATAATTACGAGGAAATCTGTAATTAGCCTTACTTACTTTACTATAATATTTTGTAACTATACAATTGATGTACGCCGTTGATTTCCCTAATAAATGAAAAATAAAAAATAAATAAAATAAATAATTATTTGTGAAACAAAAATACAAACGGACTTCAACGAAAAAGACTACTATTTGCATATTTTACATCGACTACTTACTGTTACTAAACCTATTGCGCTGATAGCGAGAGATATTTGCTGATATCCGTTGAGGAGTTCCGTTCTCCACCTGAAGTTCTTCATCAGATATTTACAAAACTTATATTTTGGTCCCTTGAGGTATACCCGATCAAACAAAAAATAATAATTTCGAAATCACTTAAAAAAAAAACAAAAAAACATACGAGATGAATTGAGAACTTCCTTCCTTTTTGAAGTCGGTTATAAATGAGAACTGGCATTGGAATCACGCAGCTGTACTTTTTTCAACAGTAATATAGATATTGCGAAAGCCTTGCTGTTAAAGAGCCCGCTTCTCATGATGATAATCTGTGAGGCTCGGGTTCAAGTCCTGGTTTATACCAAAGAGTTTTTCAAAAACTTACGGACATATTCATCACTAGCTCGACGGTGAAGGAAAACATCGTGAGGAAACCCGCAGGTCTCAGAAATAATTCCGTGGCATGTGTTACAGACCCGCGGTCCGGTGATGGTGGAATATCTCTGTCTACCCCCTCGGGGATGAAAGGCGTGAGAATATGATTATTTTTATGTGAAAATTTTAGGTCACTCTTAGAGGTACTTTCCGCAAATTGTATTTCATTGTACCTACCGAAAACGAGCTGTTGGTTATACCTACTACTTAGTATAGTATATGTAGCTGGACCGAGCTTGGACAATGTAAGTTGCGGGCGCAATGTGGGCGTACAATTTACGACCTTTGTATTTGCTTTAAGCTAAGCAGTTTTTTTTAAATAAAAAATAAAATACTGAAATAATTAAGAAAATTTTGTCAAAACTCAGCTTTCGTATGCAATGCAGATTGACTGCCCGCAAGTTTATTGTGTGTGGTGAGTGAGAAAGATCCCATTTCACAATCTAGCCCACTGAAGAAGATATAGGTATCGTTCTTTACTTATTAGACCGCATGCATAGCTCGACATCACATTATTTTAGAAGTAAATGGCAAAATACTTTT
This sequence comes from Ethmia dodecea, assembly GCA_963855545.1. Lineage (NCBI taxonomy): Eukaryota > Metazoa > Arthropoda > Insecta > Lepidoptera > Depressariidae > Ethmia > Ethmia dodecea. The sequence continues at coordinate 9,592,836 of OY979437.1, read as the reverse complement.
TTGGGTGTACCTATTGATTATCAAGAAAAGAAAAAAGATCTCTTTATTTATATTTTAGGTAAGAATATGTACCTACTGGTGTAAACTGGGTATTTCCAGAAATGGATAACCTCTGCCTACCGCCTCGGTGATAAAAGGCGTGAGATTATTTATATAATTATGTAGGAGCACCGATTTTAAAAAATAGCACACTTACATAATCATCAATCATAAGAAGGCAGAGACAATAGACTGCCACTTGCTACGAACCTGGCAGATCTCTCGTGCTTCACCTACATCCATCAAACGACTCATGCATGCTCGTCGGTTTCGGGTACTCTTTATCTGGCGTTTCTTCAATACATCGCCGATCTGATCGATGTAGGTACCTACGCCTAGGTTGTACTCTACACACTCGCCCATTCACAACATTCTTGTGTATATCTGTCTCGTTAAGCGACTTTCAGTCATCCGCTCAATGTAACCAAACCACCTCAGCATTCCTTTTTCAATCCTAGTCACTATATCATCTTTCAAGCCCAAACGCTCTCTTAATCACACTATTCTTCACTTTAGTAATCTTACTCCACATTCCCACTGCATTTATATAATCTACTTACTTTCATGCGTCTTCTGCCATACACACTCCCAACACTCCATCAGTCTACAGTCAGTGTACAGTCAGGCGTGGTTTTCTTTGTTACATTCTGGCTCCTCAAAAAGGAGAATACAAACAATATTTTTGATACAAAAATCACGTATCGTGTTTTGGGTCGAACACGATACGTGATTTTTGTATCAGAAATCTATTTTCTTTTCTTGATAATCAATACACCCAAAAAAGTATTTTGCAATTTACTTCTAAGATAATGTGATGCAGAATCGTGTTTTGGGTCAATCAATTTATTTAGATTGTAATCCAAGTACTTACATAATCATTGTACGATTATAATCTGTCGGACTGAGAAAAACCATTACGTAAAAGAGAATCAATAAAATTCAAATAGCCTTTTATGTCACACCTAATAGTATATAAATCAGAGTGAGGATGCAATGGTACTTATTAAATAGAGAGATTAAATTGAAGTGCAAGTGTAGCACTGTAGACCTAAAGTCCATGCTGCAGAAGTTGCACGATTCACTTACACATTTAAACAACTATTTAAGCAATAGTACATTATGATACAAGTGTGCTAAATTGACCATTATATACAAGGCGATATTGTGTGCGCACGAGCGAAAGCGAGTGCGCCATAAGAAAGCCGCGTATATTATGGTCACAGGCACACGTGTTTCATACGACGTTTTTCAACACACTTGCTCAAAATGACGTTTTTCTGAGAAAGAATAAGCGTTCTTGCCGGTTTTCCATTTTAAAAATTTTTCATAGGCTGGCCGCTAAATACTTATCTACATTTCACTCGATTTTGATGGCAAAAGACTATCGCACGCGTTTTTCGCCTCGTTACGTATGTCCGGCGGAGTTAATAATAGGTTTTCTTCATTTTCTTCACTTGAAGTAGACATTTTCGTTAATATTAAACTTTACAATTAATCCAAACTTCGTCAAAACCGACAATTATTTACGAAAAATGGCGTGTTGTTTTTTTTTCTTGCCGCGATACCGATGCGCGCGCAAGGCTAAGGTGCGAACTAGATCGGCCAACAGCCAAGATTAAAAATATAATTAAATTTAAATGTAATGTTTAAAACAGAAATTACAGAAAAATTTAAATGAATTTAAGTTATATTTTAATAATAAAGCTGGATTTACCATTTACTGTTATTTTTCGCATAAATACTGTTTGTTGCTAAAATAAAAAGTTATAACCCGACTAAATTATATCGCTTCTTCTTCTTCTTACTTACGACTTGGTACTAGGGTACAAATGTAAATTGGTCGGGTTAATAAACTAAAGGCACTCGTTCAATAATATACTGAAAAAGCACGCGTGTTTGAGCCAGAAATCGGTAGAATAAAAACGTCGTTTTGAGCAAGTGTGTTGAAAATATTATTTAAAAACCGGTTCAAATCCATCCTATTAAGGTTACACTTTGAAGCCAGTGAACGCGGTTTCACTGTTTAAACCAATTTTCCCAAACATATTATCATTAAAAGTAGTCACGCGTTTTGGAATAACTATGAAAGTTAACAATATAAAGGGAGATACCTACCTAACGGAAAATAAATGTACCAGGTATGTTTTATACCTAAGAAATATTAATTATTCATTACGTAGATATTCCGCACTGCATGTTACGGCCGGCAGGTTCAGAAAATTCTAGTAAGTACCTACTTAGTACGTACGTAGTAGGCACTACTTAGTAGTACTACAGGGTAGACTGGGTACGGTTGAAACATTTTTCAGTTTATCGACCATAGCATCGGGATTATTCGGGATTAATGAAGCTAGCCAGGACATAAATATATTAAATAAAAGACCATGTATCTGTCTACAAATGGGCAATGTTATTTGAGATCAATCTTTTGTATTTTATATGTAAACACAAATTAAAAAAAAAGGAAATTTGTTTAAACCGTACCCATGCCAGGGTCGGTTGAAACACTGCCTGGGGTCAATTAAAACACATTCAAGTAATACAAATTATTCTAAATGAACATAATTTTATTCATCATAATATAATAACACTTTATAACTCGTAATAGCTCAGTTGAACATTACAAATGATTTTACTAATATTTAAATTATACAAGATACATCAATTTTCTAGTAAATAGGACTATAAAATTCAACATTATTTTAATAAGCCTTTAAAGGTTTATATTAAGTACAACTTACAATTATATAAAAATGAGATAAATATAACAATATTTTAACGAAAAATACTTATGTAGATACGAGATCGTTTAAAACCACAATTGTTGCAAACAGAACTAAGACAATATTCTATAAACTCTCCATGCGAATACATCTTCATAGACTTGTTTGTTTAGATAAGTTAGCCTGACCTCTCGTAGTCTTCATTTGGCGTATTCTTGGCATCTAAGATGCAAGAAAATAATAGAAATAAACTGTTTCAACTGTACTCACAAAAAATGTTTCAACTGTCCCCAACCCCCCTTTCGGGTAGAAAACGTTTTACAGTAAGAGTGATAATAAACTTGAATAAAAACTAATTATACAGCCATATTCTAAAAACTTCGATTAAAACGATAAAAAACTCTCAATATTGTATCTTTAGTAGAATCATAATAATTACAAAAATGTACAAACAAGAAATACTTACTTTTCCCTCAAAAATCACAATGGGGCCCCCTATACCCCAGAACAGCGCGCAAAGAGCAACGCAATACTAAAATTCGTGTTTCGAGTTGGGTCGGACATTTTGGGAAGTGGTCTTTATGTACCTAAAGGGTCACCCGCTTCATTCTCTTCTTGTACCCTTTACCATAGCACGCACGGGTGTCGAGATATTCGCTTTGTTTCAACCGTCCTGCGTTTCAACCGTACCCAGTCTACCTATTTGCTTCCTTTGTTTAAATTTTAATGGAGTCGTCAATCAAAACACAGGAACACGTATAAAGAGCTAACACAATACACATATAATTAAACCCAAACGAAAACGTCCTATCGATTGAACCTTTTTTTTTTAAATTAAGACTAGCGACCCGCCCCGGCTTCGCACGGGTGCAATTCTTATAAGATTTTCCCGCTTTTCTGTTGAAACTTTTCCAGAATTTTCTTTTCTATATAAACCTCACGGAGCCCGAGACCTTTCCAACGAATGCAAAACCGTGGTTTGAAACACATGGTCACGCACACAAATTTCGCCTTTGCTGTGTCGGAGATGATACATTCCTTTATAACCGACTTAAAACAAGGAGAAGGTTCTCAATTCGTTGCGTTTTATTTGTATATAGGTACCTATATCAATCCATATTTCCGTCAAATCTGAACCGATTTCGAAATTGATTTTTGTGATTGATTGGGTATAGTGTGGTCGGGTGGTCCCATATAAGTTTTGTAAAAATCTGATGAAGAGCTATTATGGAACTCCTCAACAGACATCAGCAAATCACTAGCAATCAGTGTAAAAGGTTTAGTAACAGTAAGTAAGTTGTTAATGCAGAGTATGCAAATAATAGTAGAGTCATAATATAACAGTTTCACTAATAACTAATAAGTAATTGTAATATATTTTTTAGTGCTACTCATTAAAGTCGGTTTGTATTTTTGTTTAAAATCTTGATTATACCTACCTACTATTGCGCTTAGTCGACACATCGACTGCGATGAATCTCGCAAATTATTTTCTGTCTGTTTACGAGTAGGAACCTACATTTCAAATTAATCGTTCGTGAAATGCGAGGTATTTGCGCTGCCCATTATAACTGTTTGTTTTTTTTACTGTCCAATTGGACTGAATTGGATTCAAGAATTTTTCATGGCAATGAAAAATATGAGAGTGAAGTTGTGAGTTGCCAATTGAGAGTGACAATGGTCGAGATTCCAAAAATTGGTGTTTCGGTATCTATATCGATAACTAAACTGGATGATTTTTTTACCGTCTGGAAAAAAATATGACGTACAAGGTATCTAGAACCGAAGTTATACACGAGATTAATTATTGTTAAATATTGTCATGTTTAGTGCAATTTACAAAATCTAGAAAACTACTCACAGTACTACGCGCAGCTGGCGGTTGTAGGTAGATTGCGCATAAATGTAAGCTACGAGCCTGTTTCTTTTTAAAATTCTATTTCAAATATATCAGTGTGTATTATTGACTACAATTGAGTAATGTATATTAGTTTTCACTTCTCATGCTCTAAAAGTACGCCAATATAGCCTTACGAAGCGGGACTAAAGTGACCACTTTAGTCCCTAGGGAGTATAAAGTATTTTTATTTAATTTCCTTAATGAGAAAAAGACAACCTCAGACAGCCAGTAAATATCTGTAGAGTGTGGACCATCTTCATTGCGAAAATGTGAAGAGTTTTAGTTCCATGGTTTTTCCGCGAAGAAGGTGGCGCCATGTGTTTTAAATTGTTTACCTGCAAAGAGATTTAAATCTCTTTGTAAATCTGTGACAGCCTAACAGGTTTAGAAGAAAAAACTGACCGCGAAAATTTCTGAATTTTTTTTTGGCGAGTGTAAATTTGTTGGGTTTTAAATAAATTTGTACTAAATTGACAATTTTTCTCGCACTCAAAGTGAAAAGTACAGTTTCCACCTCGAGACTAAACGCCAACTTAATATACCCTCGGTTTCATGACTCCCGAGCATTTTTTTTTACGTAACTTTGCCAAATAAATCTATTACACTTACCTATCACACCACATTTTTTTCCAGACGGTAAAAAAAGTCACCCTGTATATACTACCGTTACAGACACGGCCTCGTTAGAGTTTTATTATATGTATAGATATAGATGAATCCCTTTTCCCTTGGTCACGGCATCACGCGTTAAGGGTCATTCGCCAATTTCGATATCCTTTTTTTGTTTTGTTTAATAAAAAAAATGTGTTTTGGTATCTATATCGATAACTATATACACTAATTCTAAAATAAAAAAAATGCATGTACAGACATGCCCGTTAGAGTTTTATTATAAGTCTAAATAGATTCATCTAAAAAAAATACTGTGATGACTGCCTACTGTCCACATTATGCGTTAACTAAGTACATTGTTTCTTACTACCAGGTGAAAATCGGATACCTATTGAAAAAGTTCTCCATACAACTGAATACAAAAAATAATACCGCTCTTACTGTCAACTTATCTGGGATATTTCTGCCTAACGGGCCTGTGTTTGGAATTTTATTAAAATGTAAACGGAACAGATCCTTCCGATTCCAACGCTTCCAGAATGTAATATACTCGTACGATGCCAATTAATTCTAGTTTTATTTTGGTTAGGGATTTATCGAAATCCTATAAAAAACAAGGTTACTATGTAATAAAGTAAACTAACAAATACAAAATAAGTAGGTGGGTAGGTTCTTTAACCTAAAACAGGAAACTTTCGCCCTTAACTTTATTCCTGTTTACGAGCCTTAGCCTTTTTGTATGTAACTTCTTTAAAACTCATCTCACCCGAGGTAAACTTGCAACCCAACTGTCAAGTCTAAAGCAATTTTCGATCATATTATATGCCTCCCATATTTATGCAGTAGCATGTTTTTTTTTAATGATTACTTTTGACCCATTACTAGCCCGAGAGCAAAGACGGTTCCTACGATGGGACGAGCTTGCCCAGAAAATGCCTGTTCAGTCGATCCAAAGGCTTGTGGGTTATATGAACTCAGAAATACAGACGCCGGCCAATGTTTCTAAAATATCACCACAAAACTGTGGTCTGTTATATCACTGACTAGCATCACTGCCTTCGCACGAAATCAAATTATTTGTCTAAATATTTTTTACATTGTAGGTTATTACCTTATTACTACTAATTATTAATTATAATACTTATTACTAATTATAATATGATATGGTATCTATATATATATATTCTATATATTTACAGATGTATATTTTAACTATTCTTATGTTTATTAGAAGGCTAATTTCAATTGACAATAATATATATAAATCTAAAGACTAATTAACAATATGTACATAAAAACAACTTAAATAGATGTAAATATTAGATGTAAGTATGTAAATTATTGTAACTTAAATAAATAAACAGGTATTTTCTATATATATATATATATATATTTACTCTATGTATGTAATGTGTATTTTTTTTATATATTTATAGAAAACGGTTTATGTACCTATGTAAGTACCTTAATCCATTGTTAACTTCCCACCACCTACCTTCATCTATTTATCTCAGTTAGGTACATCTATCCTAAGGTTGTTTGGAAAAATCGCTTAAAGCGATAAGACCGCCCATTGTAATATTTTTTTGTATCACTGTGTCACTTGTTGCATATTTTGATTGGTGTAGGTACATTATAGAGCTGTTAGGTACTTACTTACCTTCTTCGTAAAATGTTATTAGCGGGCAAATCGACATGCGGATTGCGCTTTTGTTTCATTCTATATTTGTTTGTGTAATTTTTCACAAAATTTCGTTGTTTTATTTTCATACTAAATATACAATAATGTTTGCACATTAACTTTATTTATTACTTTCTGTCGACGCTGACCCACGCGTTATACCGCCACATCCCACAGGATGTTTACATAATTTTCATCAATGAAACACGTCTAGTTACTAGGTACTGTTAGTTGGTATCTACGGGCAAATAGCTCATTGAAATTAAACTAAAATTAACTTTAAAACGCGTATAAACGAACGTAATAGCTACTCATCTCACCGCTAAGCATACGACGTTTTTAGATAATGTGCGCTTTTAACAATGAATGTAATGTAAGTATGTAGCGGCACAGAATATATATACCTAGCACCGGCAATACTTAGGTAGGTACTCGCCGTCGATAGTTACTTTATTGATCTTATACCAAGTAAGCATTTACAAACTGAAAGCAAAATGCTTATTTAATTAACCTAATTTTGGATACGCTTTTTAATATAAAAAAATACTTTCGTAAGAGGATTTACATAAGTAAACTAGCGGCCCGCCCCGGCCTCGCACGGGTGGATATTTGTTTTTTAAACATTTTGGGATGCACTTAGAGTAAATATATCTTTATGCAGAACATAAGATAGGTTCTTATTATTTTTCAAATAGCCTGTGCCCAGCGGCGTTGCCCGCGCCGAATTCCTGTTCCAGTGGGAATTTCTAAAAATCCCTTCATAGAGCGTTTGCGAACGACATATTATTATAAGACACTTACATACCATATTTCAAGTTTTGAGGTAGGTATTATCGATTGGGAGTAGTACGTATTTCTCTTTTTAACCAGTTTTTAGGGTTCCATACCCAAATGGTAAAACGGGATCCTATTACTAAGTCTCCCCTGTCCGTCCGTCTGTCTGTCCATCTGTCACCAAGCTGTATCTCATGAACCGTGATAGTTAGACAGTTGAAATTTTCACAGATGATGTATTTCTGTTGCCGCTATAACAACAAATTCTACAAAACAGAATAAAATAAATATTTAAGGGGCTCCCATACAACAAACGTTATTTTTTTGGCGTTTTTATGTTGATAGACACAAAAAACCACACTTCTCCATACTAACTTCAAACCCTACTTTCACCCCTTTATGGGATGATTTTCGAAAAATCCAAAAACACATGTCTCACAATATATTTCTAAGAGTATTTTTGTAAAGTTTGAAGTTGATAGACGTAATAAACAACACATCTCCATACAAACTCCTATCCCCTGTTTCACCCCCTTAGGGGGTGATTTTCGGAAAATCCAGATATAGGTGTCTTGTTGTTTGTTTTGAGAAGTATTTTAACAAAGTTTCGTATTGATACACCCAAAAATGAGGGTTTTCCATACAAACTTCAACCCCTACTTTCAGCCCCTTGGAGGATGATTTTAGAAAAATCCTAGAACTAATATCTCATAGTTTGTTTTGAAGAGTATTTGTGCCAAGTTTAAAGTTGATACACGCAGAAATCACACTATCCCATACAAACTTCAACCCCCTCTTTCACCCCCTTTGGGGTTAAATTTCGTAAAATCCTTTCTTAGCGAGCATCTACACTATAAACGTAACCTACACACAAAATTTCATATTTCTATGTTCAGCGGTTTGGGCTGGGCCTTGATTTTTAGATTTAGCTTCTCCTTTTATATATATACTAGCGGCCCGCCCCGACTTCGCACGGGTGGACATTTATTTTTTCAACATTTTGGGATGCACAAACAAATTTCTCCTAGCAACCCATAGTAAATTATCAAAAAAAATTAGATTTTGTATGGAGACTTTTAAAGACTATTTGTGCCAAGTTTCAAGTTGATAGACGCAAAAAACTCCTCTTCTCTATACCAACTTCAACCCCTAATTTCACCCTTTTAGGGAATGATTTTAAAATAATACAAAAATACGTTTCTCATCATTTATTTTTAAGAGTATTTGTGATAAGTTTCAAGTTGATAGACGTAAAAAAAACCACACGTTTCCATACAATCTCCAACCCCGTTTCACCCGTGAGTTTTGAAAAAATCGAGATATACCTACTTGTCTTGTTGTTTGTTTTGAGGAGTATTTTTACAAAATTTCGAATTAACACATCCAAATATGAAGGTATTCATGCAAACTTCAACCCCCAAGGGGATGAAACCCCTTGGAGGATGGTTTTCGATAAATCCTAGAACTAATATATCAAGTTTATTTTCAAGAATATTTGTAAAAAGTTTAAAGTTGATACACGCAGAAATCACACTATCCCATACAAACTTTATCCCCATCTTTCACCCCTTTAAGAGATGATTTTCAAAAAATCCAAAAACACGTGTCTCATCATTTATTTCTAAAAGTATTTGTGCCCAGTTTCAAGTTGATAAGACGTAAAAAACAACACGTCTCCATACAAACTCAGAACGCTACTTTCACCCCCTTAGGGGATGATTTTCGAAATTTCCTAAAACACGGGTCTCATGATTTATTTTTAAGAGTATTTGTGCCAAGTTTGAAGTTGATAGACGTAAAAATCAAACACGTCTCCATACAAACTCCAACCCCCTGTTTCACCCCCTTAAGGGGAGATTTTCGAAAAATCCAGAAATACGTATCTTGTTATTTATTTTGAGGAGTATTTTTACAAAGTTTCGGATCGATACACCCAAAAATGAAGGTTTTCCATACAAACTTCAACCCCCACTTTCACCCCCTCAAGGGTTGAATTTCGTAAAATCCTTTCTTAGCGAGCATCTACACTATAAACGTAACCTACACACAAAATTTCATGTTTCTATGTTCAGCGGTTTGGGCTGGGCCTTGATTTTTAGATTTAGCTTCTCCTTTTATATATATAGATATATATAGAATATAGATGTAGATAGGACTGGACTTGAAAGTGCGGCAAAATCTTGATTAGTTGTCCAATAGTAGGTGTCGAGTAGTGCTCCCTTACACAATCTACCTAGATTGTGTAAGGGAGCAAAACGATATTTTTACGGCGGGGGCGTTTTTTAAAATCACGAATATAGTGAATGATTCTAGGATAGAATCCCGAAATAAATATTTCATCTCTCCGGATGGAAACCTTTAACTTTCGGCCTGCTGCGCTAAAGGAAGTCGTCTTTTCGCTTCCGTCGAGCTAAAAAAAAGTATACACACCTCGAGAAGTAATTAAGAAAGCCTCAGATCACATGTTTGTAGACCTCGGCTTAGCCATGGTCGACAATTGCATGTGATCTGAGACATTACTTATTTTACTTCCCTAGGTATGTAAATACTATTTCACTTCTCATGCTCTAAAAGTACGCCAATATAGCCCTACGAAGCGGGACTAAAGTGACCACTTGAGTCTCTAGGGAGTAAAAAGTAATTAGTTTTTATGAATTTATTATACATATAAATGTATTAATAATTTTTTTGTATCGAGGGACTAAACGAAGCCATAATAAACCAGCTCGGGAGTCAATGACACCGAGGGTACATTAAGTTGGCGTTTAGTATCGAGGTGCAAACTGTACTTTTCACTTTGAGTGCGAGAAAAATAGTCAATTTAATACAAATTTATTTAAAACCGAACAAATTTACACTCGACGAAAATTCTGTAATGTTCGCGGTCAGTTTTTTATTCTAAACCTGTCACAGATTAACAAAAAGATTTAAATGTCTTTGCAGATTAACAATTTGAAACACATGGCGCCACCTTATTTGCGGAAAAACCATGTAACTAAAACTCTCAACATTTTCACAATAAAAATGGTCCACACTCCACAGATATTTACTGGCTGTTTGACTCATCTGATTAAGGAAATTAAAAAACTAGTTACTTTTTACTCCCTAGGGACTAAAGTGGTCAAGTTGGTGAGCCCATCGCCGGACCGGGTCTTTTACACATGTTTAAGAATTATTTCTGGGACCTGCGGGTTTCCTCACGATGTTTTCCTTCACCATCGAGCTAGTGATACATCCAGTATACAGTGAACATCGTGAGGAAACCCGCAGGTCCCAGATAATTCTTAAACATGTGTAAAAGACCCGGTCCGGCGATGGGCTCACCACCTGTCACGTTTATTGGTCCAAAGAACATAATATCGTGAAAAGTGGGAATAGGTACCTCTGCCTATTCCCTCGGGGATTAAAGTCGTGAGATTATTTATATATTTAAATTGATATTAAGATCAGATAAATGGTTAATGCATATTCACGGTCGTTATTTGTTTAGTCAAAAGCAAACTCTCGACAATTATGTCTTTATTCCACCGGTTCAGTAAGTGCAAATTAGTAGGTCCCTAAGTAGCTACGGTACCTACTGAGAAAGCAACCCAAAACTGCTCTCAAATGTAATTTACCCCACAAAGCATAATTAAATAATTAAGTAACGTGACTAATTAAGACTTTCAAAGACATTTTATAGGTGAGCTATAAGTAATGACAAGAAATACCTAAGCTACGTACAAACCTACTGCAAGGTTAATAGCCCTAAAAAGACTACAATATTGAAGACTAGCTGTTGCGCTAGCACGATTTCAGTTTGGATGGATCAAAGTTTGTATGGATGTTTGTTCCTCTTTCACCCAAAAATTACTGAACGGATTTTGATGAAACTTTACAGTTATATAAGGATATAAGGAATGTTCGTTGAGTTTTTTATAAGTAAACATAATATAGTAAGCATTTAATGTTTCGTTTAATGACTAGGGACTATAAAGTTTGACCGCAATTTTATTTTGTAACTAGAGGATGCCCTGCGGCATTGCCATGGATCATGTTTATTCCCAAAAATCCCTTCATAGCGGTTGCCTACGATATACTAAACTTATAGGACACCTATACATACCATATCTCAAGTTTCTAGGTGTTATCGTTTCGGAGTAGCTAACTAGTACATATTTCTCTTTTTAACTAGTTTTTATATTTTCCCGTGGGAATGACATATTTAATTGCAGTAAAAGTACCTAGGTACTCAGTTATCTCCATACCAAATTTTATCAATTTCCGTTTTCTGTACTTTTTGCGTGATGCGTGCACAGGCCGAGATAGACAGACAAAAATAAAAAATAAATGAGTTTTGGTATCTAAATCGATAACTATCTATCTACACTACCACTAAAATTTTCAAATAATACTTCATGTATAAGTAAGTACCTACCTATAATAATTAATTGGGGTGTATGAGGAATTGCGCTTATTCTGTTACGCGTTGTATAGTTATCGATGTAGATACCAAAACACCAGTTTTTGAAATTTTGTCTGTCTGTTTGTCTATCTGCCTGTCTGCCTGTCTCTCCATGTCTGGTTGTTCACGCATCACGTAAAAACTACTGCACGGATTTTGATCATATTGATGAAATTTGGTGTGGAGATAACTGAGTAACCGGGTCAACATCTACAGTACCTACTTTTTACAGCGGAAGAATGTCTCATTTCCACGGGAATAATAAAAAAATGGGTAAAAAGAGAAATACGTAGGTAGGTAACCTACTACTCCGAAACGATAACACCTAGAAACTTGAAATATGGTATATGTAGATGTCTTATATGTCGTAGACAACCGCTATGAAGGGATTTTTGGGGCTTCCCACGGGAACGGGAATAAACAGGATCCGCGCGGGAACGCCGCCCGGCACCCGCTATTTGAAATATGGTAGGTACTCGTATGTAGGTGTCTTATAATATGTCGTAGGCAACAACTATAAAGTTATTTTTGGAAATTCCCACGGGAACGGGAATAAACTTAATCCGAGCGAGAAACGCCGCGGGGCAACCGCTATACTTTATATAATTTCCATTTTTTAACTTTTTATAGGAGTAATTTCAAATTTGTATGCGTATCTAAGGTTAGTACCTAGTTAGCGGTCCCGTTACAGTTTTATTATATGTACTCGTATGTACCTACTTACCTATAGATATTCGTAAAGAAAAGATGCTTTGAATATGAATGGGGGAGACATGGTAATGCAAAGCTATTTTATTCTCATTTTAAATTTAAATTATCAAGTTGCAATGATGAAATGAGTAATGGGACTAGGTCAAGAGCGACTTCATTTCTGAATTTACGACGGAAATTAATATCACCTTGAAATACACGAAAACTTGTGGAAAATGTGGTTGCTGAATTTCTGAACTGTCACCAAGTTAAATTAATATGCTATACAAAGTTAACAGGAGTTTTTTTTAAGAAATATCAAGCATCTAAAGTATAAAATAAATGAACGCATCTTCAATTAAATGGTAAAATAGCAAAGGCGTATTGTAAATATTGTGTGTAAGTTTTCTGAAAAACTTTATTACGCATGAAAGACGATAGGCAGATATTCATGATAAACATTGCTTTTCCAAATACTGTCTGTAAAGGCAAAATATATTTACAGATTGTTTATAGAAATTGTGAAGCGATCGTTCACGTTTAATATTGCACTCCAGGGTGATGTCAATCATTTTAGATTCCAATTCTTATATTGAATATTTGTCAAAATATAGGGATACATTTTTTTATAGTAGGTAAAGTGAAAAAGTATTAATCTTGTGCATCTCTCTATTGCTAGCGTCTTCCCCTTTCTTACCTGAAAAGGTCTCGAATCACGATTTTTTCTAGTTTACACTAACATTAAAATGAGGAGAGATTTGTATTTTTGTATGTTTGTAACAAATAAACTCAAAAACTACAAGACCGATTCTAAACATTATTTTACCAATGCAAAACTACATTATTCGGGAGTAAGATAGGCTAGATTTTATTCCCGTATTCTCACGGGAACGGGAACTACGCGGGTGAAACCTAGTGTCTAATATAAACGTCGACTAAAGTCGCTGTCTAGCAATCGGCGCAAGCCGTCACGGAGAAATAAATTGATGGTAACCATTCGATTCAATGTTTTTTTTTTTGTTATTGAAGGGGACAAGAGAGGGGTGATCTGAACCCTATTGGTTATAAAAAATTATGAAGTTATTTTCAAGGGTTCTTTTATAAACCGCATGAAAAGAAATTCCGTCCCTTTTTGGGATTATACGTAATTTTGGTCCATTTAGGTCTATGTGAAACTGTGACTTTTACTATTTGTCTGTCAGTTTTTTTGCTTTCTGGACAGTCAGATGATTTTTATCTATATCTATACTTCTATCTATACTAATATTTTAAAGAGGAAATATTTGTACTTTTGTATGTTTGTATCTTTGTTACGCATAAACTCAAAAACTACTGGACCCATTTTAAATATTCTTTCACCAATGGAAAGCTTGAATATCCCTGCCTGAGTAACATCCTACTAATATAATAAATGCGAAAGTTTGTTTGGATGGATGTCTGGATGTATGTTTGTTCCACTTTCACGCAAAAACTACTGAACCGATTTTGATGAAACTTTACAGTTATATAGCTTACTAGCGACCCGCCCCGGCTTCGCACGGGTGCAATGCTAACACTAAAACCTTCCTCTTGAATCACTCTATCCATTAAAAAAACCGCATCAAAATCCGTTGCGTAGTTTTAAATATTTAAGCATACAAAGGGACATAGGGATATAGGGACAGAGAAAGCGAGTTTGTTTTATACTATGTAGTGATACATCAGAATAACACATAGGCTATATTTTATCCCCGTATTCCTACGGGAACGGGAACTATGCGGGTGAAACCGCGGGGCGCTACTAGTAGGCTATATATTTATACAGAAATGTGTTGGAACACTCGATTTTAGACGGATGAAACGAGGATGAAAGGATGAAAAGTATTATTCATATTTTATTATGAATAAATTTTAGGGCTAGTAATGTTTTCTGTCTTCTTCAGGCATTTAATGGGCATTCTCTTTTGATAATTTATTTTTCAACACACTTTGCTCATAAAGTGGCTCTTATTTCACTGCAATTAGGCACATATAATGACACCTGTAATCAAACTGTGACTTTTTCATCGATATTATTCACAAGTGAGTTATAGATTTGTTTTTTAATTTTATTGGTTGAATTGCTTTGTTCGGTAAAAAGTTTCGATACAAAAAAGAACGTGTTCAATAGTACAAATAAATTATTATATGTATTGCTTGCTCATTTCAGGCAACTTCGTATTTAAATAGATAATTTCAACTTGTACGTGTTTAGTAAACAAAACTTTCACTCGAATACATAGGTCACACTAAAAGTTTCCGGAACTGGCTACTTACATAAACAATATTCAAAAAGTAACTACACCATTAGAAAATTTAACTCTTTGGCTGTAGAATGCAGTTTGTTTCATCTGACTGTCAATTGTTTTTACATTGTGGCGCTATTTTAAAAATTGCGTGTCTACATTAACATGGATTAAACTCGGGAAAATTTTCGTAGTATGATTTTCTACGATTTTAAGTATAATTTGACAGCTCAACAGAACATCGCTCGGCTTCAATCTGCTTTTGGGGATGAAGCACCATGCAAGACGACTATTTATAGCTGGTTTCCAGAATTCAATTTTTGTTGTCCACCGCTGTGAACAACAAAAACATCGATGCTGTGCGCCGTATGATTGAAACAGACAGGCATGTGACCTACCATGAGATTCGCGCATCCTTAGACATAGGCATGAGTCAAATACAATCAATCCTACACAAACATTTGGGTGTGAGAAAGCTGTGCTCACGGTGGATCCCACACAATTTGACCGAGGCTCAAAAAACGGACCGCGTCACTTGGTGCAGTGCCATGCTTACCAGATTCAACGAAGGTACGTCAAATTTGGTGTGGGACATAGTAACAGGTGACGAAACATGGATTTATTGCTACAATCCCAAAACAAAGCAGAAATCACGCGTATGGGTCTTTCTAGATGAGCCGAAGCCAACCAAGGCGGCGCGCGTGAAAAGTGCATCTAAGCGGATGATTGCTTCTTTTTTTAATAAAACTGGACACGTGGCTACTGTTGCTTTAGAGAATCGTCGTACCGTGAATAGTGACTGGTACACGACCATTTGTTTGCCGGCAATTATTGACGAACTCCGTAAAAATAACCGGAAACGTCGTATCATCTTGCACCACGACAATGCTAGTTCCCACACGGCCAGACAAACAAACGAATTTTTGAAGGTGAAAAACTTAGAACTTATGAGCCATCCTGCATACAGCCCCGACCTGGCACCTTGTGACTTTTTTCTGTTCCCAAAAATTAAGAACCAATTACGCGGTCAACGATTTTCATCACCAGAAGAGGCTGTCGAAGAGTATGAAAAACACGTTTTTGAGGTCACCACGGAGGAGTGGCACAAAAGTTTTCAAAATTAGTTTAATCGCATGAAAACGTGCATTGACGCAAAGGGAGAATATTTTGAGAAACAATCAATTCATTTTTGACCTTTAATAGTAATTTTTTCTTATTCATTCCGGAAACTTTTAGTGCGCCCCACGTATAACTTTTGTTTGCTCTGTAAAAACTTTAAATTCCCCATTTTGTACGTGGCTAAAAAGGTATCCGCGAAAAACCAAAAAAAGAAACCTCATTCTTTTAGTCTATGGCCGATCACCAATTGTTAGATGCGCGCGTATAGGAAAGCTAATATTTTTTTCAACACACATGCTCAAAACGACGTTTTTATTCCACCGATTTTTGGCTCATAATCCTAGATATTAAACACGCGTGCTTTTTCAGTATATTATTGAACGAGTGCCTTTAGTTTATTAACCCGACCAATTTACATTTGTACCCTAGTACCAAGTCGTAAGTAAGAAGAAGAAGAAGCGATATAATTTAGTCGGGTTATAACTTTTTATTTTAGCAACAAACAGTATTTATGCGAAAAATAACAGTAAATGGTAAATCCAGCTTTATTATTAAAAAATAACTTAAATTCATTAAAACTTTTCTGTAATTTCTGTTTTAAACATTACATTTAAATTTAATTACATTTTTAATCTTGGCTGTTGACCGATCTAGTTCGCACCTTAGCCTTCCGCGCGCATTATCGCGGCAAGAAAAAAAACAACTCGCCATTTTTCGTAAATAATTGTCGGCTGTAACGAAGTTTGGATTAATTGTGAAGTTTAATATTAACGAAAATGTCTACTTCAAGTGAAGAAAATGAAGAAAACCTATTATTAACTCCGCCGGACATACGTAACGAGGCGAAAAACGCGTGCGATAGTCTTTTGCCATCAAAATCGAGTGAAATGTATTTAGCGGCCTATGAAAATTTTTTAAAATGGAAAACCGTCTTGTTTTTTCCTCGCAAGTGTGTTGAAAAACGTCGTATGAAACACGTGTGCCTGTGACCATAATATACGCGGCTTTCTTATGGCGGTCTCGCTTTCGCTCGTGCGCACACAATATCCGCCTTGTGTATAATGGTCAACTTAGCACACTTTTATCATAATGTACTATTTCCCACTATTGCGAAAAATTATTATTTTTTAATTATAATGATTTTTTAGTATTATTTTCTTCACAAGTGTGTTGAAAAACGTCGTATGATACACGTGTGTAATGATGATTAGGTACACACGTGTATCATGCTCGGGTCTCAATGGCGCCTCAGCGGTAATCAAGGACATTACACACTTGTACCATAATGTACCTTCTATAAAATTTTGTTCAGCAAAATATCCTCTGTTTTTGCCGTGCTTCCGACAACTAACATTATCATTTCATTGTTTTTGTACTTTATGATAAGGAAATCTTGTATCTACGTGTGTATGTATGTGGGTAGGTACCTACTTGTTAGTAAATACTTTGAAATGATACCTAATGTTAGTTGTTGGAAGCAAGGCAAAGTCAGAGGATATTTTCCTGAACAAAATTTTTAATAAATTGTCAAATTTCACGATTTTCCTTTCATTTAAGATGTTATTACTTAGAAAAAAATAACCCCTTATAATTAACCCATCCAACAATTATCATAAAATACCTACTTGTGTTTTATTTTTTCACATTTGGTGGGTTCGATTCCCGGTTGAGGCAGGCGCTTTTAAAGAAATCTGTGAATGCAGTTTTACTTATTATTAAAAATAAAATAATCTCTTCTCTCAGTAAAATATCTTCAATATTTAATGTATCTACTTTCCCTAGGCTCCGTGTGGCATGGCCGTGGGACGCCCTGTATACCTACCATAATATTCTCTCGATGTAAATAGTACCTACTCTAGATGTTGATCCAGTTACTCAGTTATCTATCTCAACCAGACAGACAAACACTGACGAGAGACAAATCACTTTGATACAAACCTACAATTTTTCATTTTACTAGCTCAAAAAGCGCGCTTTTGCTGCTTAAAATTACTGAGCAAAATTCAATTTTGCTCTCAAGTGCGCAAGAGATTTAAATTTAGAACATATTAGTTGCTATAACAATATCTACAACTACATAGGAAGTTTTGTATTTGCTTTGAAATGGAAACTATTTAAATATACAAACCTCGCTCACTTATATGTGAATCTCATGTCCTTATTGGAACAACGATGGTCTGCGTAGCAATTTGCATACTTGTAAACAGTTGATGTCATGATAAATGTCGCCTGTTATGCTCAGTTTCTGTAGAGTACACAGGCATGTGCAATCGTTGATTTGAAATGTAGTAGTCTTGTTAAGAGTTATTTTTTTTGGTTGGGATAATACCTACTTATCTCAATACTGCTACATCAGGTCTAGGGTAAACATAATATAATAATAAATCAGTCGTAAGTGTCGTAACTTCGCATACACACATAAAATAAGTAAAAATAATACACATTTTGTTCCAGGAAATGGATCGAGTCAAACCATCATGTAACTACAAATGGAACAGGAAATAGATAATATCCAGGTGAAGTTGATAGATCACAAATGAAATAATGATGTATGGCGTTAAATTTCTTGTTGCTGCCAGTTTCAATTCGAATAGTGTTTGGGAATCTCCTAACACGACGGAACCGAGCACGGCTAAGAACAATGGCAACCTTTCAAGAACGAATGTCAGCACTTACTTATTACAAGACGATGAGTATATTTTTGATAGAACCGATGTCAGAGCTATATTTATCACGTTGTACACCATTGTTTTCTGCTGTTGCTTCTTTGGTAAGTAAAATGATACCTACATTATAATGTTATATACAGCCCCCAAGAATTACCTGCTCCCCTCTCCCACATTTTTATTACTCCTATTCTAAATCAATGGATTCACCGAGAAAATCTTCGATGAAAGAATCTTCTTATGCGCCTATAATAGTACATTATGATATAAGTGCGGTAGGTTGAAATTTACAGCCGAGGTGATATAGCTAGCCCGAGTCATAGGCGAGAGTTACAAGTAAGCAGAGGCTATAATTGTCAAAGCGCACGTATCTCATACGACGTTTTATAACACATTTGCTAGAAAATAAAATAAAACTCCGACTATGGTAAAAGAAAAAAAATAATACAGCGTTAAGAAAAAGCGCGCGGCGCCCATCGGCATTTTTTTTTAGGCAAAGGCACAAAAAACAGCCAGTATTACTTATAAAGCAAATTAATATTTTTGTGTTTTTGTTACAGATTAATTGGTTGTAATTTACTGTCAAAATTAATTAAATTAAATAATTATGTAGATACATACATATTTCTTCATTATATTTTATCTCCCAAAGTTAATTTTAATCATAAAATGTTGACAACTTTTTTGACATAAAAACTCTTTGCTGAGATTTTAAAAAGTACCGTTCGTTTTAAGACGGAGCATCTTGATAAACCGTGCGTTGTACTTTACACTTACCGCACTTGGGCGTAATGAGATACAATACGATATTGAAATTGGTGAAATAAGACACCTTTTACGAGCAAATGTGTTATAAATAATTTTTCAACACACTTGCTCATAAAGTGGCTCTAATTTCATTGCAATTAGGCACATAATGACACCTGTAATCACACTGTGATTGCTATTATTCACAAGTGATTTATAGTTTTTTTTTTTCAATTTTATTGGTTGAGTTGCTTTGTTCTTAAAAAAGTTTCGATACAAAAAAGATCGTGTTCAATAGTACCTACAGACAAATTAATAAATAGTAATAAGTACTATTGCTTGCTCATTTCATGCAACTTCGTATTTAAGTAGATAATTTCAACTTGTACGTGATTATTAAACAAAACTTTCACTCAAATATAACTTCTGTTTTCTCAGCGAAAACTTTAAAATCCCCATTTTGTACGTGGCTAAAGTAACGCGACAAACCAAAAAAAAGAAACCTCATTCTTTTATGTATTAGATTCTATGGCCGATCGCCATTGTTAGATGAGCGCGCATAGGAAAACTAATTAATTTTTCCAGCAATTGCAAAAAAATATTATTCTAAAATGATTTTTTTGTATTATTTTCTTCACAAATGTGTTGAAAATCGTCGTATGATACACGTGTGTATTGATGATTACCATCCTCGGCTCTCTTAAGACCCGAGCCGTTGGTAATCACCAACATTACACACTTGTACCATAATGTACCTACTATTATTTAAAACTAGCGACCCGCCCCGGCTTCGCACGGGTGCAATGCTAATACCAAAACCTTCCTCTTGAATCACTCTATCTATTAAAAAAACCGCATTAAAATCCGTTGCGTAGTTTTAAAGATTTAAGCATACATAGGGACAAGGGATATAGGGACAGAGAAAGCGACTTTGTTTTATACTATGTAGTGACTAAGCGTGTTCCCAGCGGCGTTGCCCGCGCGGATCTTGTTAATTCCAGTTCCCGTTGGAATTTCCAAAAAAAACCTTCGTAGCGGTTGCCTACGACATATAAAACACCTACATACCATATTTCAAGTTTCTAGGTGTTATCATTTCGGAGTAGGTAGTACGTATTTATCTTTTTACCAAGTTTTTTAATTTTCCCTTGGGAATGAGACATTCTCTCGCCATAAAAAGTACTCAACCCAGTTACTCAGTTATCTCCACACTAAATTTCATCAAAATCCGTCAAGTAGTTTTTACGTGATGCGTGCACAACCAGACAGACAGAGAAGTTTTTAAAAAAATGGTGCTCTGATATCTACATATATACTAACTAATATATATATATATAATAATCTACTATATACCTACAGTACCGTAAACATTTTTAAAAAATATTTCATGTAGGTACAGAAACGGCCTCGTTGCAGCTTTAGTATACCTACATAGATTTGGTTTGAATATAGAAGAGCTTCCGAAACCCAGTGACCAAATGTGTGGTATCAAAATTTAAATACATATTTTGATGCACATAGGTACCTACTATACTCAAAGATGTTTAAAAAAAAGTTTATCACAAGAATTATTTTCTTCCAACCTCTTTGACTATATTCTAATTACAGGTACTTAATAGGCCTAATAGGCGTAAGTACATAAAAAGACATCCACTTAACTCACCAAAAGTAGGTAGGTACCTACGATATTTTAGAAAGCGTTGAAGCTTATTTGTACTCTTGACAGTTAAAGAGTTTGATGTTGGACTTCACCGCTTTGATAGTTTGAAGGATCTTATTATTTTCTGCAAAATATTAAAAGAAAATAAAGGTATGAAATCAAAAAAAAGTTTTCTTGATGAACACAAATACTTATGAGTAGGTATTTTATTTAATCATATTACACATCTTCCACGCTATTTATTCCATACATGAAATCCAGTGCAGTTTAATTATTTAAAACAGATCTGTTCGACAGTAACATGATTTGATTACGTAGAAGACTATTACGTGCTCATCTGGCGTAGAGACAGCGACTAATGCATTGTGGCCATCATAGCAATTTAGCCCATGCAAATACACCAGCGCGCTGTTCCATATGCTACATCACATTCTCGCTCCATTGCAAACCTTTTTATTTATATTGGCTCGGAGATTTAGTGCAAGGAAAAAACCCGTGGGTATTTAAACTAGGCGCAAATTTATCGAATTGGAATATGTATTTAGTGTCATATTTTTTCATCATCATCATCATCAGCCTATATTAGTCCACTGCTGGACATAGGCCTCCCCTAATGAGCGCCATAGCGCCCTGTCTTCGGCTCGACGCATCCAGCATCTGCCTGCGGCCTTTCGCAGATCGTCATCCCATCTGGCCGGAGGGCGCCCTACACTACGTTTGCCGAGTCGCGGTCTCCACTCCAGAACACGTCTACCGCAACGGTTGTCGGTTCTTCGCGTGATATGGCCGGCCCACTGCCACTTCAGCTTGCTAATTCTTTGAGCTATGTCGATGACTTTGGTTCTCTGTCGGATGTATTCGTTACGAATCCTATCCTTCAGAGAAACTCCGAGCATAGCTCTTTCCATAGCTCGCTGAGCGATCTTGAACTGGTGGACCAGCCCTACCGTGAGTGTCCACGTCTCAGCTCCGTAGGTCATAACGGGTAGGACGCACTGATTGAAAACTTTGGTTTTCAAAGATTGCGGGATGGATGACGAGAAGACTCGACGCAGTTTCCCAAATGCTGCCCAACCCAGCTGGATCCTCCTCCTGGCCTCCTTCTCAAAATTGTTTCTACCTAACTGCAGAATCTGCCCTAGGTAAGTATACTCGGAAACAATTTCAAGACGGTGGCCATGTACGACGACTGGTCCCGGATCAATGTGGCCATTGATCATGACTTTGGTTTTATCCAAATTCATGCCAAGACCGATGCATCGCGAGGCTGAGGCTAGGTCATCCAGCATCCGGTTTAGCTCCTCTAGCGACTCCGCCATTAAGACTATGTCATCAGCGAATCGCAGGTGTGAGATGTATTTGCCGTTTATGTTGATCCCCATACCTTTCCAGTCCAGAGTCTTAAACATATCCTCCAACGCGCTCGTGAACAGTTTCGGGGATATGACATCCCCCTGTCTCACTCCTCTGCGCAATTGGATGGGTTTAGACTGCTGGCCCTGTACTTGGACACTCATGGTGGCGGCCTCGTAGAGACATCTCAGCACCTCGATATAACGATAGTCTACTTGGCAACGCTGTAAGGATTCCAGAACAGCCCAGGTTTCTACGGAATCGAAGGCCTTCTCATAGTCCACAAAAGCGAGACACAGGGGCTGATTATACTCTTCGGACTTCTGTATAATCTGCCTTACTGTGTGAATGTGGTCTATGGTGCCATATCCTCCTCGGAACCCAGCCTGTTCCGGCGGCTGGAACTCGTCGAGTCTCCTAGCAAGACGATTCGTGATCACTCGTGAGAATAGCTTATAGACGTGGCTCAGGAGTGAGATGGGTCTGTAGTTTTTAAGGAGGGTTTTATCTCCCTTCTTAAAAAAGAGCACCACCAAACTCCCGCTCCACGCCTTTGGAGTTCTCCCACTGTGAAGGACGGTGTTAAAGAGGTTCTGTAGCTCCTCTATAATAGGGGCTCCTCCAGCTTTTAAAAGCTCTGATGTTATTCCGTCCTCACCGGGGGCTTTTCCATTCTTAAGCTGCCTCAGAGCTAGCACGATCTCGTCTTGGCTGATGTCTGGCAGTTCGTCGGTATAGTGGCGTGTCAGGGTGGCTCTAGAATCGTGGTCATCTCGTTGGGAACGGGGAGCATGAGCAGCGTACAACCGGCCATAGAAATCCTCTATCTCGGCAGATATCTCCAGCTTCGACAATACGGTCCTCCCGTCAAGCGTTTTAAGTTTCGTCAGGTGGCTCCTGCCAAGCTGCTGAGTGAATACTTTGGACCCTCGGTTTCGCTATATTGCCTCTTCAATAAGGCGTGTATTGGAGCTCCGAAGGTCACGCCGTACCATCTTCGTAAAGCGCTTGTTCAGGTCTGACTTCTCTGACGAAGTCGCTTGGGTGGTTTCCCGCCTTTTTGTCATCAGCCCAAGAGTCTCATCCGACAGTTTGGACTTCTTGCCAGTACGCTGCTTTTTGCAAAACTTGATGCCCTCGTCCCTCAACGTTTCGACCAGATTGTGTAGGGACTCGTCAGCGTCATCAGTGGGTTCCACGGCAGCAAATCTATCCCTGAGAAGCTGCTGAAACTTCTCGGTGCCCGCCATGATTTGGACTGGGTTAGGTCGGAGCGTGGACTTCATCAGACGGTTTCTTTCAAGCTTCAAGTTGATATTCAGAGAGCCTCGGAGCAGTCGGTGATCAGATCCGGTATTAAACCTATTGATCACTGAGACATCTCTGAATATGTGCTTTCTATCCGTTATGATGAAGTCGATCTCATTTTTAGTCACAGTGTCGGGGCTTTGCCATGTCCACTTCCTCTGGGGCTGTTTCTTAAAGAAGGAGTTCATTAAGAACAACCCCTCCTTCTCAAGGAAGTTGACTAGCATTTGCCCCCTGTGATTCCTAATTCCATATCCATGCGGGCCTATTCGGGATTCGTTGCCCGTTTGGGTTCCTACCTTGCCGTTAAAGTCCCCCATAACAACGTTGAAGTGAGCCTTAGTGGTGTTGTGCAAGGCTTTGGATATGTCTTCGTACATATCCTCCACTTCAGCATCCGAGTGTGTCGAGGTCGGTGCGTAGACCTGAACGACCTTCATGCTATACCGTTTGGATAGCCGAAGGATCAGGTACGCTACCCTGGTCGACACACTGGAGATTTCTTGAACGTTGTTAGCAAGGGCCTTATTGACAAGAAAGCCTACACCACCCTGGGATATTTTATCACCCTCGCGAAAGTAGAGAATATGGCCCGAGTCTAGAGTTACGGTGTCCTCCCCCTCTCTGCGGACTTCACATAACCCCAGGACATGCCATTTT
Source organism: Ethmia dodecea (assembly GCA_963855545.1). Lineage (NCBI taxonomy): Eukaryota > Metazoa > Arthropoda > Insecta > Lepidoptera > Depressariidae > Ethmia > Ethmia dodecea. The sequence continues at coordinate 9,568,196 of OY979437.1, read as the reverse complement.
ATATTCTCTAACTCCACTTCCAACTGCGCTAGATGATGGTCAAGCCTCAGAGTGCGTCCGTTAAACGTAGCCAGGGTCAATTTTTTGAGTAGTGAATGGTAGCCTAATGTAGCCCGGAGATTCTTAGCACCCCCTGCCCCGCCATTACCGTGGCCGCTACCATGGCCAGGAATAGCGAGGCGGCCGGGAACTGGGGGCCATTTCTTTTTGGCTCTATTCATTAAGGGTTTAATGCCCATAATCCCCACGCTGGGCATGCGGGTTGGGGATCGCAGTTCAATGGTGTTGTTCTGCAGGGGGCGCTGCTGCCCGCCCCCCGGTGTATGTCCCTTAGTCGCCTTTTACGACACCCACGGGAAGAGTTGGGGTGGTGCAATTCTATGCCGGCACCACACGGCATATTTTTTCACTTATCGTCATATACATATTTTGGAATTTTGTCGACCCAGAGCTTTACAAATGTAATAATAGCACATAATAGGTAGGTATTTAGCTCAGTGAAAAAAAACTGTAGGTAATGGGTAAAACTGTAGGTTACATAAACTATTTAATGAATATCAGATAAAAATCGATACAAGCGGTAGGTACTGTTACTTCAATACGGGTGATAAATTCTAAATGTAATTCATGTCACAAGTTTACATGACGATCGTAAAATCGGGTGTCATAATGGGCCTGGCCATGGCATACCATAAAACGGTGGCATTTTATTGGCTGCGATTATGACTTGATTAGATATATTCTTTTCATACCTACCTTCTATTCGAAAAGTGACGTTTTGGTCCTCAAAAAAAGGGAGCAAAGTAAGTCTTTTCTGATAGGGTTTTTATAAGTGCGAATAAAAGTGTTTTGAATTTAGAATTAAAAATATTCGTCAACATTCTTAGCCAAAGAGATTAGCAAAATAAGTTTGCATTTTAGGTTGGCGCCACTGTAGCTTAAGTACTATAACAAAACATTAGTTCCATTTTTCGCCGCATTAGGTTGACAAGGCTGAATAGCGTTCGATGGTCGTGCCACACTGTCAGAAAAATTGCTGTGGCAATGCGCGCGCTCTCGTAGGTAGTTATTTTTCACAATTATTATTTACATTTTATTTTACGGCATATTTTCGAATTCCAACATCAAATTGTTTGTGTCTTTTATATATTAAACTGAATTCAAGTAGCAGTGATAGTTAAACACCGGAAAATATTGAAAAAAGAAGCAAACAATGCCATAAATATTTTTTTCTCATAGAGAGGTATGAAAAGCAGAGTGTATCATTCGGTCGCAAAATTATTTTTACCTTGGGCTACGTACTTGAAACCCCTCACTTCGTTCATGATTCTACATTAGAATCCCTCACTACGTTCGGGATTCTATCCTAGAAACATTCACTATGTTCGTGATTTAAAGAAACGCCCTCGCCGTAAAAATATCGTTTTGCTCCCTTATGACACAATCTACTATTACAAAGTATCTAATGTTCTGAACTGAATTATACTTATATCTATTTTGTAAATAAAGGCGTTGGAAAAAATTTAATTTACCATTTAATCCAATATCCTACACCAACTTTCCAATTACTGAGTACCTATCTAAGTAAGCATCCTAAATAGTTATTTTATGAAATCAATATTTGTCATCTCCATTTCAATCTAACAAGGGTAGTTTGTTTTACAGGCAATTTGCTGGTAATCCTGGTAGTGACGCTCTCCCGGCGGCTTCGGTCAATAACAAACTTTTTCTTGGCTAACTTGGCTGTAGCAGATTTATGCGTTGGAGTGTTTTGTGTCTTCCAAAACTTGACAATATATCTTATACCCAGGTGAGTGTCCTATATCGTGTTTTCGGAGCATAAAATAAACAAAGGAGATCATGTTGCTGGGGCGAGCTACGGCGAATATTCGCGATGAGTTTGGCCGTTGCAACGCGTAGTATTTGGGCGCAGACGATGTACCTATCATCGGGGGACTGTCGCGCATCAAAGCGATTGAAGGTAAGATGACATTGAATCTTCGCCCGTCTAATGTAGACAAGAACATCGCGTTTATTGCGTATCGCATTGTAGGTACACGATGTTTTTAGCCTGCCAACGCAACTCAAATCTTCGCATGCTAATGTAGCCCCAGCATTAGGAATAATAATACACTCTGAATACAAATTCGTTCAGTTTAATCTTCAATTAAATAACGTTTGTTTAAAGTTTGACTTGCTTCTGGAAATTAGTTTTCTCAGAGAAGAATAATGTAGGTATCTAAGTATTTGAAATTATTCAAAACATATATTATGTACCTATGTGGGTATTTCATTTTGAAGATAAGTTCGTGTATGTCGCAAAGACATTAACAAGATGAATAACTTGTGCTGTTAAATACTTCTATTATTTCTCAGGTAGGTAGGTACTTACTTAGATATAAGTACCTATATTAGTTTGTGGAGAAGCAATACTAGAATAGATGCAAAATACAATAGATTATTGCTTTTGCGCACATCACTCGACAGTATTAATAACCTAATAACAGTAATAACACATGAAAGTAAACAAGGGCTGATGTCGATCACGTGTTTGTTTAATTAATCCAAAATGAGCGCCATGTTTACTTCGGATAATGGCGGAGCCGTCGTTATCTTTCACATTTTCATTGATTTCCCATTTGCAAAACCTATTTCGAAACGCTAGCGAAGCGAATACAAATAAACATTGAAAAAATATTTATTGTTTGAAATACTTCAGCTTTCACTGATGAAAATAATTGGTAGGTAATTGCAAAGTACACTTCGTTTCTTGATTACTGTACTATTTATTAGTATTTATATCTATATTATTTTATAGTCTGACTAGCTTTTGCTCGCGACTTTGTCCCAGTTGAAACTCTGTATGTAGGTATAGGTATACATATAGATAACTAGGCGACGCGATGTATCAAGATGAACCATATACCTACCTACAACTGTATTTCTTAAATATCTCCTTTTATATATCGGTCAGTTTCAATTTTGTTATAGGTACAACATGTAACAGAATAAGCGCAATTCCTGAAATTAGTTTGGTCAGTCGACTACTTATTCGATTTCAGCTATTTTTAATATGTGTTAAATTTTTCCCAAAAATGAATTAGCGTAGCTGAATTTAGTGCTTTCTATGGAAATCGTGTTATTATTAATTGATATTTAAGAACATTGGTTAGACACAGCTAAACTTCGATTGCATCATATTTCTTTTATATTAATATACCAATTGGGGTGTATGAGGAATTGCGCTTTTTCTGTTACGCGTTGTATATACTCGTATGTATACACTTTGGCCTAAAGCTGCGTAACCATTAGAGGTAGCCTCGGGTCGAGCGGCTGCCTCGGCCCGAGGCCGCGTAAGTGGAGACGCTTGCTCAACCTGAGGCTCGCCGCGACACGAGGCAAATTGGGTAGTTGACAGCATCGAAATTAAATTGCGAGTAGCCATACATTAAAAAGATTATCACAAAACACCTCAAAATATGTATTTCGATTTTCAATTTACAATTATAGCAAATTTAAAAATAATAAAACAATCAAAAAAAGTGCTGCAATTGAGTACTACAAACTATGACGTCACGGTTTGCTATTTCAGTACATTTTCCATAGTAAAATTTCGTTTTGACAGATCGTAAAAAGTAACTGATTTGACTAGTTAGGACACAACCCTATTCGTCGCCACGAGCCGAGCCATATTTTGTCGGTTTTTTTACCGTGCTCAAAGGAGCCTCAATCCGAGCCGTGCATTTGATGGAGACGGTCGTGCCGCCTCGGATCGCAATGGACAACGAAACTGCTATTCAACTGATAAAATCATACGAGCGAGAGAGAGTTTCCTCTTTTGTATAGCGTTTTGTTGCTTCCTTTTTTTTATTATGGTAATTGCTAATAAAGCAGCAGCTACTCGACGTGCGTCTGGTGCCATCGCGACTGCACACGTTGCGGATCAAGCTGAGGCGATTCGCCTCGAGCTGATCACAACGTGCCTCGAGCCTTTGCCTCAGAGCGAGCAGCCTCAAACTGAGGCTGTTTGCTTCAAGTTGAGGCTGCTCCACCTGAGTTTGCCTCTAGTGGATACGCAGCTTAAGAACAAAATGGTATTTGGGAGGAAAACTTCATAGGCGGTAGACTAAGTACCTAAGTAGTAGGTGTATGTACTCAAAATAATATGTGGGTTCTATGCTCTATGGTATACGTCTCTAATACTATGTTTGGAAAGTCTACTGCAATTAGATAGTATATTACCTAGTATATTTTATATCGAGGGACTAAACGAAGCCACAATATACCAGAGGTGGTTTGAACCAATGAAATTCAATCAATGAAACCGAGGGTATATTAAGTTGGCGTTTAATCTTTACATGAAAATTGTATTTTTTACTTTGAGTGCGAGAAAAATAGTCAATTTAGTACAAATTTATTTAAAACCGAACAAATTTACACTCGACAAAAATTCTGAAATATTCGCGGTCAGTTTTTTCTTCTAAACCTGTCACAGGACACAGATTAACAAAGAGATTAAAATCTCTTTGAAGATTAACAATTTAAAACACATGGCGCCACCTTCTTTGCGGAAAAACCATGGAACTAAAACTCTCAACATTTTCGCAATGACAATGGTCCACACTCCACAGATATTTACTGGCTGTTTGAGTTTGTCTATGTCTCATTAAGGAAATTAGAAAACGAATTACTTTTTAATCCCTTATATTTAACATCATTACCCTAGGGACTAAAGTGGTCACTCATCGTAGGGCTATATTGGCGAACTTTTAGAGCATGAGAAGTGAAAAAGTAGATTACCTATTATTCCGCGGTATCAGCGTTGAAAGGTGAAAGGATATTTAGTAAAACTTTTGCGACTCCAAAGTTTATTGAAATGACGGACTTCAGAAAGTCATATCAGCAATATCAGCATTCAGTAGGTATCTACCTAAATAAGTAGCTGTGACTAGGGTTGCCAACTTTTTATACGGGAAATATACAGTAACTATATTGAGGTCAGAGAAATAAAATGAACAGCAGGTATTTTAGAAAATTAACAGTACAACAGTACCTATTTTATTTGGTCGACGTTTTAAAAACATATTTTTTGAGGTTCTTGCACCATTCAACCATTTATAATCGTGACTCATTCTTATTTTCCATTTTTGTGCATAATAAAAAACACCATAACTGAGACCAACTAAACTATGTACCTACTTACACGAAACGAATAAGGTTACGTAAGAACGTAACGTTATATCTAGCATTAGCACGACACGAAATTTAACATTTTTAGCAGAGGCTTTAACAAAGCCTATTGTGACATATGCTCGGATAAAGGGAAAAAGTAGTCACATTTTACCTGACTGATCGAAAAAGAAATAATAAGCCATCAGTCTGGTATAAGTAAAAATAAATTTATTTTAATCTAAAACGTAAAAAAAATCACTCACCTCCTTAATAAAATTTAGTTACATAGTTTTAATTAGATTTTAGTCAAACAATAATTTAGATGTAAATAAAAAGTTCTGAAGTAGGTATCTGCCTGTAGGTCTCACAAACACGTATCACGTATAAAACACGAAAGATGTCGTCATCAACCTACCTACCTTAGTACGTACCAAAGCATGAGTAGGGGAAATACGGGAGTAAGGTGATATAGTGATATATATATATAGCGACTACGTGTCCGCGATTCCTTAAAAAAATTTGGTTTATAATTTAGTTTGTAGACAAAAGTATACAAAATTTTCTTTCGGTTTTCCAAGGAATCCAATTTCCTAGCTACTTATCTCCCTGGTGTCTCTGCAAGGTGGTCCGGTCTTCGTTTATATTAACTCGCTTCGGCAGGCGTGAAAAGAGCACTGTGGCTGCGCATGGGTCAAAACCCTCAATAAAAAATAAATGCTTAGGCTTGAATCCTTAGCCCAAAATAAAAAAAAACCCCCAAAACTGTGGGGCTTCAGAATTTTAACATTAAACGGTGCGCAATTAACATTCACTTGCGATTATTATAATATTAATTAGGTATTTAACCTTTATTTCATTTTCCAGAAATTTCATCAGTAAAAACAGTCCAAAGCTTGAGGTATCGAGCAGTGATGACAAGACTTCATCGCTTTGTTTTCTCCGCTCAGAAAAAGAAACGCCAAATTTAAAAATACTCGAAGAAAAAACCGAAATAATACCAAAGAGTTGCGTAGCAAACAAACCATTTGGAGCTTTATGCTACAATCATCCTCCTTCAAAAAGAAAAAAAAAACAAAAAAAATTGAGTGACAACCCTAATTAAAAGAATTGAGACAACCCTATCGAGTTCACAAGTGTGAAATTACCCTTAGGTCCGAAATAACAAGTCTGAAATGACCCTTAGGTCGGAAACTATAAGTCTGAAATGACCCTTAGGTCGGAAACTCTAACGCCGTATACAGAAAGAAAGCCGAAAACTTATCGGCGCCGATAAGCGCCGATCGGCGCCCATCGGCGCCGGTCTACGCAGATAACCGGCGCAGGCATTTATATGAACAAGCGCCGACCGGCGCCTATCGGCGCCGACCGGCGCTGGTCAGCGCTGGTGCCGCCCGCCAATCATCGTACGACATTTTGCTCGCTCTGCTTCAATCTGCTTGCTTTCTGTAGAATGGACCGGCGCCGATCGGCGCCGATCGGCGCCGACAAGCTTTCAGCTTTCTTTCTGTATACGGCTTAAGTCTGAAATGACCCTTAGGCCGAAACGGGATAGACTATTAACCCAAAAAAAAGAGAAAAAAAAAAAACTATGTTATATAATTAACTAGAAACGAAACATAATAATGTTGCCTTATAAACAAATAATAAAATGTTTACGTTAACCAATTCTTTAAAACAACTAGAGTTAGGTTGTTAACTATACCTATCAACTGAACTTATCAACTGACATATGAATATGTGCATGACATAAGACTTGTTCCAAGCATCACATTACGTAGTTATATTTTACGATTATATAACACGCGATATGAATGACATGACATCCCGTCAAATCATGACACACAATACATTATGGTACAGACTCACTAATCTGACCCAATATGTCAAAAATATATACAAGTATACAATCCGGATACAAAAAAAACTGTATCCTATAGGTTCTGAACAAATGAAAAAATAGAAGAGAAAAGAAAAAGATTATACATATAAGAATCACTAATGAAAAAGATACTCTATGACTAGCGCTTTGATCATGAGTAGGGAAGAAAAGTAGGTATTTGGTACCTAGACTTAAAAATATATTTAAAGCAAGTTTAACACTTCACAATGTCTTTAATGTGATAAGTACCACGACAATGTGAATCTAAATCTTCTAGTTCATAAACAAGATCAGACATTTTAGAAACAACAATGCACTTCTTACAACGAGGAGCTAACTTAGCAGAGAAAAATTCTTGTCCAACTGATCTGTTGAATAGCCGACGCCATACGGTATCACCAACATTAAAAGTGATAGCCGATCTCCCTTTATTGTAATACGATGCATTTTTAAAGAATGCAGCAATGCAGTAAGACTATCCTCTACCATATTATAAATGTCAGAAAGGACAGATAAGCGCGTAGCATAATCCCTACGATTAACACTAATTTCAGGACTAAGTAGGTTCTGCATAACTGAAAAAGAATTCGTGTCAAAATCAAGTTCACGACCGAACATTAAGAAGTTGGGAGTGAATGACGTAGCTAAGTTAATACACGAATTTATATACACTTGTACACGTGGTAGCACTTTAGCCCAGTTCCTTTGGTCATTCTGAACAATAATACCAACACACGTCACTACCGTTTGGTTATACCGTTCCACAGTATTAACCTGAGGTGTATAGTATGGAGTATGTCTGATATCTCTTACAGCGTATCGTGTAAGAAATGAGACGAAACATCTAGACGTAAAAACGGTTGCGTTATCGCACAAAATAGTACCGGGAACTCCAAAAATAAGCAAAATATTGGCTTCTAGCAAATTATTTATAGAAACTGCATTTGGTTTTTTTAAAGGAAACAGCCAAACGTACTTAGTAAATACGTCCACTATAGACAAAATATACCTATAACCACGATAGGCTCTAGGCAATGGACCTATTAAATCTAGTGAAAGCATAGCCATCGGCTTAGAAACTGACTTAGGATGAGACATCAGACCTTTCGGTGCAGCGTTAGGAACTTTATAGGCTTTGCAAATATCGCAAGTACTAATATAGTCATTAACGTCGCGAAACATGTTAGGCCAGTAATATGACTCACGAAGCTTAAGATGTGTCTTTAACACCCCCGGGTGTACGGAAGTAAAAGAATCATGTACTTCTTTAATAGCTTCAGATCTCTTTTCTGAAGGAAGAACCATTTTCCAAACACTACTAGGATCAGTAGCGTTATTATTATTAATACGACGATAAAGGATATCGTCTAGAATTTGGTAAGCAAAATGTTGCCTAGGGTTTGTTCTACATTGAGTGTATAACCTTTTGTACCAGCGGTCATTCGTATTAGCAATACCACGATTATAAGTAATCAAATCGATGTGTAATCTTGAGAGAACGTCAGGAACCACATGGTTTATACCTTTTCTGTGTACTATATCAAAAGTAAATTGCGAGATCTGTGTCGCCCATCTAGCTAAACGACCACTAGGATTGGAAAGTGTTAAAAGCCACTTGAGTGCCATATGGTCAGTGATTACAGAAAACTTCATACCATCTAAATAACCGCGAAAATGATTAATAGAATCTAGTACGGCGAGCAATTCTCTTTCAGTTGTACTATAGTTCTTTTCAGCTTTAGAAAAAAGCCTAGAGTAATAAGCAACTGGGCGTTCAGCTCCATCTACTGTCTGGGTAAGAACCGATCCCAAGGCTAAAGCTGATGCGTCTGTATGCAAGCTAAAAGGTAATTTAAAGTCGGGACATATCATTACAGGCGAAGAAATTAGAGCCTTTTTTAAATCTTCAAAAGCCTTATCTGCCTTTTCATCCCACTCGATGGAGTCCTTTCCTTTCTTTTTTCCGAGTAAAGAAGTCAACGGCGCGATAATAGATGAAAAATTATTGACAAAGCGCCTATAATAAGAGCAAAGACCAACAAAACCACGTAATGCTTTAGCAGTTTTTGGTAAAGGAAACTCTTTTATGCAATCTAGTTTTGCAGGGTCTGTTTTTAATCCTTCAGTATTTATAATATACCCAAGGTATTTAAGTTCAGGTTTACAAAACTCGCATTTCTTTAAATTTAAAGTTAAACCTGCTGACTTGAGACGATCTTTCATTTTTTTAAGAAGAGTCATGTGCTCCTCGAAGGTAGAACTAATGAGAACCAAATCATCAATATAACCAAAAACCTGATTATCAAATTGATAATCAATCAACATGTCGGTTAGACGCTGCATCTCAGAAGCAGCATTCGTTAATCCGAATGGCATGCGGACGAATTCGTATAAACCTCTGCCAGGAACGATAAAAGCAGTACGATCACGACTAGCTTGATCTGCTAGAGGAATTTGCCAGAAAGCAGATCGGAAATCCAAAGTAGTAAGGTACCTAGCACCTTTAAGATTGTCTAATATAGTTTGAATCCTAGGTAGTGGGTAACAATCCCTAATGGTAACGCTATTGACCTTTCGACAATCAACACAAAAACGGACAGATCCGTCTTTCTTAGTAACCATCACCACTGGACTGGCCCAGGGAGAACGGACGGTTGAATTATGCCACCCTTCAGCATATCATCGACTTCTTTATAAAGAACTTCTAACTTCACAGGAGACAACGGATAATATCTCTGTTTGATCGGAGGTCCAGTAGTTTTTATTGTGTGCGAAAGCCAGGTAGTCTTACCTAAACCCTTTTCTTCTGAAGAAATTTCGTTAAACTCAGAAATAACCTTATTTAATTCTTCCGACTGTTCTGGTGTAAGATCATCTCTACTCTGAATCGAACAAATATTTGAAACAGGTTTAATCGGCGTACGGACCTTCGCATCACAAATAGGAATGGAGATTATCTCTCCTTTGAGAGGAAAAGCAGATTCCTGAGAAACAAATTTAATATCAGTAGCGAAATTAGTACGAAAAACATTTGTAAGGGCTTGGGAAAGACCAAACATGAACCAAAAGTTCATTCCTAAAATAACATTTGTAGAAATATTCGGAACCACTGTAAAATCCACAAGAAGAGTTTTATTATTAAATAAAACTGGCAAAGATAAATAGCCGAGGACACGTATCGGTCTATTATCGGCTGACAACGCACCATAGTAAACACGATTCATAGGAAAACCTTGTTTATTAAATAATTTGGCTAAATTATGAGACATGACAGAAAGCTCTGCCCCAGAGTCTAGAAGTGCAGTTACAGTCATATCTGCAACAGATATCTCTATAAAGGGTCTATTATAACTAGGTATACGTTTATGCACAGACGACACCCTAGGAATGCGTCGGGCATAATCTAGTTTTTTGACTGAGATGCCTGAGAATTGGGATTGCATGTAGGGCAATACTTTGTAATTACGCCGGGAGTTTTGCATTTAAAACAGATTGTACCAGGTACATTAGGACAAACTCTAAAGTGATGGCCAGACAAACCACATTTTGGACAAACATCCATCGCTGGAGCGCGAGATTGGAAATTACGATCACTATTATACATTGGCTTAGGAGTATAAGAAGTAGAAGGCTGAGCCAATGAGGAAGATAGTGGCGGTTTCTTATTGAAAGTATCGAAGTTTCGACAAATTAAAAGTAGAGTATCTAAATCTTGAATGACATTAGTTGCCAGACAAGGAGCGTATGTGGGATGCATATTATATTTAATTATATTGAGTAATTCACCATCCAAAACAGGAATTGATAATTTTGCGTTTAAATCAGAAATTTCTATGACAAAATCCCTCACTGTTTGTGTAGGAGTTTGACGTGTATTACGAAGTTGACGTTCCGTGATAAAGTCATAATCAAGAATACCAAAAGTATTTTGAAATTTACGTTTTAGTTCCTTGAAAGTGATAACCTCATGAGTCATGTCTAATAGTTCTAAAATATTTTAATGCAGTTCCACTGAGCAGTTCGTGGAACCGTCGAATAATATAGGATTGAGTAAACCCACGGGCCGAGATGTTTTCCTCAACAAGAGCGAAGAAATCGTTGACATTACCTACGCCGGAAAAGGAGATTCCCCAAGTAGACAAACTGATGTCCTGAGTTGGGTATCCTTGCCTAAATACTGAATACGCAATTGGTTGATTAATAATAGGACTTTCGCGGTGAATGGGGACTTGGGCTGTATTTGAACCTTGTCCATCTACGTTAACTGTATCGGCATACTCGGACTGTTCGAAATCAACAACTTTTCTAGGCGCAACGTTTACATTTTGAAGGGAAATACTCTCTTCAAACTCCTTTTCGCGAATCTGTGCAGAATCGCCTTCCATTTTTACGACGAGTAAAAGAAAAAGATAAATTACCGCAAAAAAATTTATCAATTTCACTGTAAAAAGAGTCAAATGTTTTTACGTCGATAATAAAGATGATAACAATATTGTGTAATATGTAATATAGGAGACGAATAAATTAGTCAGGGTGTATTTATTTCGAGGGGATAATGAAACAAATTGTCTCGATGTTATATCGAGGCTCTTAGAGTACTGCTACGACACAATGTAGAATATTCATTTATATTGAACAAAAATCTTAAAGTAAAGTATATTGCACATAAGTAGACTCGTACAAGCGTGACTCTAGCTAAGGTCTTAAAACTTCTCCAGCCGAGAAATTTAACAGTTGAGTACGTCAAGCGGACGATTACCTCATCTGTAACAAAAAATTAAGCAGAAAGATTTAGTTCGGGCGCCATTTATGTGACATATGCTCGGATAAAGGGAAAAAGTAGTCACATTTTACCTGACTGATCGAAAAAGAAATAATAAGCCATCAGTCTGGTATAAGTAAAAATAAATTTATTTTAATCTAAAACGTAAAAAAAATCACTCACCTCCTTAATAAAATTTAGTTACATAGTTTTAATTAGATTTTAGTCAAACAATAATTTAGATGTAAATAAAAAGTTCTGAAGTAGGTATCTGCCTGTAGGTCTCACAAACACGTATCACGTATAAAACACGAAAGATGTCGTCATCAACCTACCTACCTTAGTACGTACCAAAGCATGAGTAGGGGAAATACGGGAGTAAGGTGATATAGTGATATATATATATAGCGACTACGTGTCCGCGATTCCTTAAAAAAATTTGGTTTATAATTTAGTTTGTAGACAAAAGTATACAAAATTTTCTTTCGGTTTTCCAAGGAATCCAATTTCCTAGCTACTTATCTCCCTGGTGTCTCTGCAAGGTGGTCCGGTCTTCGTTTATATTAACTCGCTTCGGCAGGCGTGAAAAGATCACTGTGGCTGCGCATGGGTCAAAACCCTCAATAAAAAATAAATGCTTAGGCTTGAATCCTTAGCCCAAAATAAAAAAAAACCCCAAAACTGTGGGGCTTCAGAGTTTTAACATTAAACGGTGCGCAATTAACATTCACTTGCGATTATTATAATATTAATTAGGTATTTAACCTTTATTTCATTTTCCAGAAATTTCATCAGTAAAAACAGTCCAAAGCTTGAGGTATCGAGCAGTTTTTTTTTTTGTTGTTTCACCCCTTACAGGGTAGGCAAAGGCATTACGCCATGCAGCCTCGTCATTAGTTAATGATATCCTTATGTAAATGGCTCTGCTTCAGAGTCCATGCACAAAAATACAGTGTCTTTAACACTTTCTACAACCCTAACGTGCCCTAACTTGGTTATCAGTAAAATGATAGCACTTTTACTGACGACTTTATTGTGACTTTTTGAGGCAATCCAAAAATGTCCATATCTCGCATTTTATCGAATTTCCCATTCACTGCACACTTTCACGGACACTTGCCACATAATAAACTATCACTATTATGAGTCAAAACCCGAAATACACAGCAAAATGAAAATTAAACAAAAAACATGACGTCCCTCTTCGGATTCCCGCCAAAAAGCCGGTATCGAGCAGTGATGACAAGACTTCATCGCTTTGTTTTCACCGCTCAGAAAAAGAAACGCCAAATTTAAAAATACTCGAAGAAAAAACCGAAATAATACCAAAGAGTTGCGTAGCAAACAAACCATTTGGAGCTTTATGCTACACTATGCACAAAAATACAATAAGTATCTTTAAAACTTTTCGAAAATCACTTGGTAATCGTCAGTAAACCGATAGTATACTTTGACTGAATAATGAAGAGGCTTCTTTAGGCAATTCGAAAACATCCATCCCACGCATTTTATCTAACTTTCCATTCACTGTACACTATCACTGACATTTGCCACATAATATATTATCACTATTTTGAGCCAAATCCCAAAATATACTTACAACAAAATGAAAATTTTACGAAAAACATGAAGTCCCTCTCCCAATACCAGCGGTCCTGAAAACAGTATTTCGTGTAGGGAGGAACTTTTTTTTACAGTAATCTGACGGATGTGTCAATGACGAAAGTGTCTTGTCTAATTTTCCTCTTTAGTCATTCCTGCTGACGAAACTGAACTAAAATAGTCAAAAAATTAATTCCTGACGAAAGTGTAATCTGACGGATGTGTCCTAAATCCAACAGCATGCAAATTCTTATTTTTATTTTATATAAATTTATTCACGAAAACAAGTACAATACCTACTGTTTTTAACAGTATGGTGGGCAACCCTAGCTGTGACAGACAGTCAGAGCGATAATAAGAGATTCATTTTTTACGAGTTTAGTAAAGAACCTAATTTGGGTGCTATACAACGAAAGGATCTCGATTTGAATGTAGAAATATTTATTATAAGTACCTAGTACCTACTTATGTATGATATTGTATTAATATCTGAATATACTCGTCTTATCGTCTACTCGTCGTATTACAAATATCGCAATAATGTGCAAAATAAGACTTACCTAGGTAGGTACCTACTGTTAGGTATGTTAATTCGCATTAAACTATGAACTCGTAATGGAAACGTAGAAGTCTTTGTTTGTCTCGTCCTTCTATGGCTCTTTTGGGTGATAGAACTGTCATATGGTTGTTTTACCCGTGTCAGTCCCGTTCCAGTGGGAATATTGTAATTGTTAATGAAATCATAGTAAGTAGGTAGTATTTTTGGGTACTCGACAAATAAAACCGCAATTAAGCACAATACTCACGCTGAGCCCGTTATCCTTTATGTTTATCTACTGATATTGAAGGAACTTGTTAAGAACTGTCTTTGAAATTACTTATTTCGTCTATTCATTCAGAATTAATCTAAAATACAATAAAGGAATTACAGCTAAATGGGAGCTACATTAATTCAAGTCACTTAAATATATTGAGCAAATGGCTTCTTAAATACTTAAACGAATTGTGTTTTACAGTTGGGTGTTTGGAGACTTCTTGTGCAAAATGTACCAGTTCGTACACTCATTGAGTTATACGGCATCGATCTTCATTCTCGTAGTTATTTGCACCGAGAGGTACTTCGCCATCATACATCCCATCACCTGCAAGCAGATTTTGACTTCAACACGATTAAGGGTAAGGCATCCTAATTAGGGAATCCAATCCCGCAAACGCGGGATCCCGGCCCTTTTTTGCGAGATCTAAAATGCGAGATTACTCGTGCGGGATCCCGCACGTTTGCGGAATTGAAAAAAAAAAATGAGCTCAGACGACGTTCTGATTAGTTTTTAGACCCAGTACAGCCTCGTATAATGGTAATAAGTGTTTAATAACTTTCCCATGGAGCTCGTGCGTGACTTTAGCATATGAATGGAAAATAATTTTAGTTTACAAAAAAATCTAAGTATGAACTTTAATTTTATGTTGTGTGAATCCTGTTTCGGAACGGAACGTAATTAATGTTACTTAGTTGAAATACTAGAGCTATAAACTAGGGATTCCCATATGGCACGGGAATACTTTATCATTTTGTCGAAAGTATTATTAAAAAAAAACTTTTTCTTCATGCTTCTAAAACTAATAAATATTTTCTATTTTCAATACAAATCTAAAAGATAAAAGGTTGAAAACTTTATTAAGTATTGAATTTTTGCAATTGCGGGATTGATGACCTTAATCCCGTAGGCCTGCGGGATCGCGATTTTGATGCGGGATTAGATTCCTTAATCCTAATTATATACGTCAAGCTGAGTAGGTAGGTAGTATTTTAATATTTAATAGATCTGCTTATAGGCTATGCACTCAGTATGTTATGCAGGTAGGTACCAATTTGTTATTAATTTGTTATATAAGTATAATATTTAATAATTAATTAATATGAGTACCTACCTCCTCTTTTATTCAACTGAACTATAAGGATGACAGGTGTATTGGCGTAGTATAGCTAACGTATTTCACAGTCTGATCAATCTCACAAGCCCAAAGGGTAAAAGATCAATACTAATTTAATAATGTTTTGGCCGATGTTTTCCTTCACCGTCGAGCTAGTGATAAATGTGTACGTAAGGTTTTGAAAAACTCATTGGTACATGCCAGGATTCGAACCCGAGCCTCACTGATTTTCGGCCGGCTCTTTAACCGTAAAGGCTATCACTGCTTTATAATAGGGTTGTGTCCTACCTAGTCAAATCAGTTACTTTTTACGATCTGTCAAAACGAAATTTTACTATGGAAAATGTACTGAAATAGCAAACCGTGACGTCATAGTTTGTAGTACTCAATTGCAGCACTTTTTTTGATTGTCTTATTATTTTTAAATTTGCTATAATTGTAAATTGAAAATTAAAATACATATTTTGAGGTGTTTTGGGATAATCTTTTTAAAGTATGACTACTCGCAATTTAATTTCGATGCTGTCAACTACCCAATATTAGTATAGAAGTATAGATAAGTAGACATTTTCAAAAATGAAACAAGAATTACTGCATTTTGTTACCTATTCATAAATAATCTATACATATAATAATAAAATAAAAAATAAACAATCTCACGCCTTTTATACCCGAGGGGGTAGGCAGAGGCATTCCATTTCTGGATCTACTGACTTTTCACGAGATGTTCTTCGGACCCCTATACGTGATAGGTGGTGAGCCCATCGCCGGAACGGGTCTTTTACACATGTCTCAGAATTAATTCTGGGACCTGCGGGTTTCCTCACGATGTTTTTCTTCACCGTCGAGCTAGTAAATATGTAAGTACCTACGTAAGTTTTGAAAAACTCATTGGTACATTCCAGGATTCGAACCCGAGCCTGACTGATTATCATCATGTGAAGCAGGCTCTTTAACCGTAAGGCTTTCACTGCCTATAATAATATTTAATAATCACTACATAGTATAAAACAAAGTAGCTTTCTCTGTCCCTATATCCCTATGTATGCTTAAATCTTTAAAACTACGCAACGGATTTTGATGCGGTTTTTTTTAATAGATAGAGTGATTCAAGAGGAAGGTTTTAGTATTAGCATTGCACCCGTGCGAAGCCGGGACGGGTCGCTAGTATTTAATAAAAAGATTTTGAAGGGTCTATCTATGTTCTATGTTAGGGGGTTTGGTTTCCGCACTTAGTCCTGAAGTGGACCATTGTACGTGAGCCATGGCGGCCGGTTATTCCAACCATCCTACCTCCTTCCAAAAGCAGATCAAACTTCCGAGTCTACTCAGGACGTCCGCAAGGGATTCTGGTGTTCCGAGAATCTCCTTGCTGATCCGCAGACGTATTCACAGAGACTCGATACCGTTTCCGTTCGATTCGAGTCGAATCTATCGACATCGGAAACGAATCTATCGACATCGGAAACGAATCTATCGAGATGGGCTGATGTTGGTATCGAAAACTAATGTCACATATGACAGTTGGTGTCACATATGACATTAGTTTTCCATACCAACATCAGCCCATCTCGATAGATTCGTTTCCGATGTCGATAGATTCGACTCGAATCGAACGGAAACGGTATCGAGTCTCTGTGAATACGTCTGCCGGGCAACGCCAACGCACTCAAGGAGCACGTGCGCTACTGTCTCCTCCGCCTCCATGCACGCTCTGCATAGGGGGCTGTCTGTAATACCTAAGGTGTTTAAGTGTTTGTTCAGTGCCCAGTGTCCGGTGATGGTCCCCAACACCATTCTCAGGCTGTCCCTGTCCAGGCGCAGAAGGCGCTTGGTCAGTTTCTTGTTCAAGGATGGCATAGCCTCCTTGGATTGCCTACATCCTGGCGTCGAGGCCCACCAAGTCTCCGCTTGAGTTTGAGTGTGTTCCCTTAACTAGTTCCTGAGCTGGTTAAACGGGATGGGTACAATGGGTTCGGGTCCGATGGGCTTAGTGTCAGAACCCCTCCTGGCGAGTTCATACGCTGCGTCGTTTCCACGTGAGCCACTGTGCCCTTTAATCCATTGTAGTGTCACTGTGTTGTAGTTTAGTACCGTAACGCGTTCTAGTGCATTATGGCACTCCAATATGAGTCTCGAGGTGATCTGGTTTTTCTTTAGGGATTGAAGGACTGAGGCACTGTCAGAGAGTATACGGATATGAGTATCCGTGACTTCTCTGGCCTCTATGGCGTGTGCTGCCTTCATGATGCCCACACATTCTGCTTGGTAGACAGTGTTGAGCATTCCTAGTGGTCTGGATATTCTGATGTTGAGATCATCTGAGTAGACTCCGACTTAAGTTCCAGTGTCGGTTTTTGATCCATCAGTGTAGATCCTTAGCTCTTTTGGAACTGGGTGATCATACAACTCCGCTGTGAGCTCCACGTTGTAGTGTTTTACAAAACAGTGTGTTTTCTGGGTTCTATCGCTCGGTGATGCCATCATCAGGTGTCGCGAGAGGGCATCCTCTTTTATGCGTGTGTGTTTGATTCTGGAGTCCTTACTTAGGGTGCCGGACAGCTCCAGCCTTAGTGTCGCTAGGGTTGCTTCCTCCCTCACTACAAGATGTTGGGGTGGCAACCCCAGCATCACCTGTAGGGCAGCCGTATGTGATGTTCTCATGCTGCCGGTAATTGCTACGCAGGCAAGTCTTTGTAGCTTCTCGAGGTCCTTCTGGGCTGTGCTCAAGTTGGTCCTGGGCCACCACACTATTTATTATTAATTATTTATTTAATCATACAGACAGAGTAAATGTACATATTCATTTATTTAATCGTAAAGAGCCGTATGTGATAATTGGTCGGATAACTGTGGTGTATAGCCAGTAGGTGATTTTGAGGCTTATGCCCCAGTTCCTACCTAGTAGCCTTTTGCATTGCCATAGGACCATGCTAGCTTTTGTTGTGATATGTGCGGTGTGTTTTCCCAGTTCAGCTGTTTGTCCAAAAAGATGCCCAGGTATTTGGATTCAGTTGATAGGGTTAGGGTGGATCCAAAGAAGCGCGGCAATTTTAGGGTTGCCAGCATCCTTTTCTTTTGAAGGGCTTAACTAACACTGTCCGTTATGTCACATATAGGCTGCGAAAATGATAGTACGACCTTCAATTATACTAGCAAACAGGAAGCAGAATTGCAAAAAATCCGGTTTTATTGAAATGGACTTCAATATAAGTACATAATATATTAGAAAGCTCTATTTCTATTTGTTCATTCTCGTATCATCATTATTATTTCAATTTAAAGCATACTAGACGGTGTCCAGCGGCGTTGCCCGTGCGGATCAAGTTTATTCTCGTTGCCGTGGGAATTTCCAAAAATCTCTTTATAGCTATTTTAAGTTTTCGGGTGTTATCGTTTCGGTGTAGTAAGTATTTATCTTTTTAACCAGTTTCTTAGGTATATTCCCGTTTCAATGAGATATGAATAAGACATTTTCAACCGACTTCAAAAAAGAGGAGGTTTTAGTATTATTGGTTGAAGTCGGTTTTTTACTCTTTATCTATCTATGTTATCTTGCAGTAAAAAGTACCCTAAATGTTGACCCAGTTACTCAGTTATATTATAACCACATAAATGTTTTCATCAAAATCCGTCCTGTAGTTTTTGCGTGATCCGTGCACAGAAACAGATCTAGACAAAAATTAAAAATATTGGTCTTTTGATATCTAAATCGACAAAACTATCACTACACCACCGAAAAAAAAATTTAAAAAATATTTCATAGAAACGGTCTCGTTACAGTTTTATTATACGTATAGATTAAATTAATCCAGTCAATACCGTCGTAGCAATTTGTGTTAATTGATTACACACCTTCACAAAATTAATCAAATTAATTTTATGAAGATGGAGTTTGACTAGCATTCAATAGAAGGTAACCTTAGAATTTTCATGTGATCCATTTTACATCAGCCAAACACTGATCGGATTTCAAAGTCAAGAGTGATTAATGAATGCTTCACATTTAGGTACTGAACTTTGAAACTGTTTTAAATATAAAAAATACTTTAGTACAAAATAAGAAGCCTTATCTCATTTTAATTTATTTAAATACTCCACTTTACAGGCAAATTAAACTTCTTAGTGTCTTCGTAATCTATAACATAAATTAGTTAAAGGAGGTAATTCTTCAATATAATCTGGGCAATTTTAAGAAACCTGTTCGAACATTGCTTGATACATTCAAGGGTTCAATAAGTACCTAATTAAACAAATCCTATTTA
This sequence comes from Ethmia dodecea, assembly GCA_963855545.1. Lineage (NCBI taxonomy): Eukaryota > Metazoa > Arthropoda > Insecta > Lepidoptera > Depressariidae > Ethmia > Ethmia dodecea. The sequence goes on along the minus strand of OY979437.1, from coordinate 9,548,584 downwards.
CACAATGTACCTAACTGACCAAAAATCTTGACGTGTGTTGCAAAGTTTTATATTAAAGCAAACACAACATGCACCATATGAACAAGACCATTAATTAAGGTAAGCATAATTAAAGCTCTGAAAAGAACATGACAAAAATATTGCAGAAAATAGAAAAAATAGAAAACTCGGTACATAATGCTTTTTCGAAATGTATTTATTGAGTCGAAATATACCTACGTTAGTAGATCCACTAAGCTCGTTTAGTAATTTACACAGGATAGGAACCAAAGAACCGACTTACGGAAGAGGACTGATAGTAGTTCAATTTGTGCACGGGAATAGCGAAGAGGGACTCTAAACTTAAACATACTTAGCAGTTATTTCTGAGTTTGCGTATTTGATTCAAAGGTTCATGATTCTAAAAAGTTACGTTCTAAAGGCGGTTTCTGCAAGTCTCGGCTGACAGTCGCAAAAACATCCAATAAGCCAGATTTCTATCAGACGTCCGATAGTTTGCACAGTTCATACCGGCCTTACAAAGATATTATATATAGAAAGACGTAGATATGTTACTAGAGCACGAAAAATGAGGCCGACAAATGTAGCTAATTAACCACATTTTATTTAGTCGCATTTTATTTCAAGTCGTATTTTAAGCACAATTCTTAACAGATAGCTCTCTTTTTCTTTATAAATCGTTCCGTATCATCTTTCCCCGTCATTGTTGTATCCTATAAATACGCTAAGAAGTAAGTATGTACATGTTGTAGCACACTCGTAGGGGATCAATTTTTAAACGCAAGCAGTATGAATATAACTTATCCTTACTTTAATATCTTTGCCGGCCTTAAGTCTCGGCTGTCAGCCGCTTCCGATAATTTGTTTCCGTCTTAACAGTTTTCCTTTTACCTGCAGATGGTGATTATGGGCGTGTGGATAACTAGTGCCGCGTACAGCGCCCCGAAATTCATATGGGTGGAGACGATCACCAATAATCTGGGCGAAGGGCATATGGAGACTATCTGCATTCAGCACCGCATGAAATACAACTCTGAAATATTCGACATGGTGAACTTCGGACTGCTCTACGTGACCCCGCTATGCGTGATGACGGTAATAATACTAATAATACATCATTTGGATATATTGTAACCACAAGGTGTTATTTGGTTTTACTCAGGCTATTAACTGTAGCTAGTCAAGCATGTCTCTTTCGGTCGATCCAGGACAATCAATATCCATCCTATTGTCTCTATCTTGCGTTTTGACGGGATACACACACATCTATGTTTTTTTCCTCTTTTTTATCTGCAAAATAATTTGCAGTAGTATTTGTCGTTTGGAATGAGTGATTAATGAAGTACTGTCTTCGTTAACTTCGTTAACAAGCATTATGCTTTTTGTTAATTTCTATTTATCTTTAAATTATTATTGTTTTTTCAGCCTTATAACGTAGCTGTTTGTGTTTGCCAATGAGCGTGCAAGGACGTTTTTGTGATAGGTTAGTTAGTTCTTATAGCGTTCTGTGTGTGATGATATCTGTTCCTTTATTGGGGGCATCTTAAGGTATTCAAATTCATGCACTTACATTCATGCTATTTAAGCTGTAAGTTTTCCGAAAAATAAATAAATAGGAACATAAAAGTGAATTAGACAAAGTGAGTTTCCTCATATACCCTACCATGGTTTAATGATGCGAAATTAAATAGTTTTTTTTATTTGAAATGCTCGAATGCATTTTTAATTTAATCTAATTTTTTATTTAATTCAAATTTCATTTAAATCCGTGCAGCCGCTAAGTTATTTTTGTCTTTTATCAACATCCATGGGCGTAGCTAGGGATTTTTCCTAGGGGGGGCCATGGCCCCAGACATGAATCGGCCGGCCACGGCGCGGCAAGATGGTACCTATGTAGGAATCAAGTATGGATTTCAGTTATCCTATCCTATTATACTAATTATTTTTCTTTTATCTGTGTCCTAGCCGAAACTATGTAGTTTAAGTCGCTAATATAGCTAAGTATACACTGACAAGAGCTCCGCTCTTTAATTACCAACAACAAGGTTAATCAAATCGACATTGAAGTAAGGAAAAAAGAAACCAACAATATATAAATAGATCATTTGCATCTGGATTGAGGGAACATTTTTCAAATTATTGAGAAACGAAATTATCCTTACAGGGCATTTAGAAAAAGGAGACGTTTCCTGAATGTATGGAGACTGGGCTTGCACTATGTACACCAGTTTTTTGGATAAATATAAATAAAATAACTATAGTTTTATTCATGATTTTGCTCATATTTGTCTAGTTTAGTTGTACAATAAACTTTAATTTTCATTGAACTAGCATGACGGCGACCAAAAAAAAAATTGCGACCTGACCGGTAAATGACAATTGACATTATTTTGATGTTTGTCGGACTAATTCACAATAATATGGAAATTGGGCTTAAAAAGTTAGAAATAGTATTATTTCAATATGATTTAATGCGGATCCATAGAAGTTTAATTACTTTTGTGCAAGTTAAATAGATGGACATGATTTTTTAAAATATTTTTCTGATAATCACTACATTTTTCTCTATATTTAACACTGGTGTACAATGTGCAGGCCCAAAATGAAACGTCTCCTTTGGTAAAACTTAAAGCAAAGATTCTTAAATTTCTTAAACGTGAAACAAAAGAGTTATGGTCAAATAACTTGAGCCCTCAATCCTGACTCCTTCATAAAGCGGCATAGCCTAATCTCAGAAAGTACTATCCCTGGGATAAAAATTTTTATTTGAGAATTTAGTTAAAATTATCTTAAATACATTAAGAAATTCCCAAATCTTAAGAATGCGATAATACAGATTTATGGCGGTTTAGCTTGAGCCCTCAATTCGTGACTATCTGTACTGATTCATCAGCTGATGAACATGAGTTTATCTAAGGAAAGAGATTAATGCGACTTAAATATATTTGAGTTCAATATCGCTCAATATCGTTGGAAAATTAGTTAAAAAGAAATAACAACACAAAATTTAATTGTTAAAAAGTAAATAAAAATCGAATTTTCTTAAAACGTCTGAACTAAGGGTCCAACATTTTCGGCAGTATTGTATTAAGCCTTCTACACTACCGCACTTTAGGTTAAGTATTTTAAACATTTTTTTTTATTAAAATGCAACAAAGCGTCCAAATGCCATAGTTTAAGAGAAAATTGATTTAGAATTTTATATAGGAGAAATTCTGTAGGGTGACCATAAAAATATAATAAAGCACTCTTGAATTAAAACTCAGTGGCCAATCATAAATTCCTGATGATGAATTAGCAACAACATAAACATAGTAAAAATAGGTAATACATGACATGTTATTCTTAACTAAAATAGACAAAATCAAACTGGTCTAGGTACTTACTTTGATATGACAAAACAGAAACACTAATAATAATAATAATATAAGCTGCACTATTTATTTATTAATTATTGGATCACACAATAATAATGATAATAATAATAATAATAAAGGTTTATTTGCCATAAGGTTTTACAAAAACACCAAAAAATTAATTAAAATATCTTAAAATTAAACTTAACCAATTAGGCAAAATGGTCTACAGCTCAGCTCTGGAGTACCAGATGACCGCTGATTTTCAGCTGTAGCCAACAACATACATATATATATATAAAGTGACACAATATTGAACACTGAGTTAATGGCTACAAATAGCCTTCATTATAACATAAAATAGAGCCACGTTTAGCCACAGGATGTTACGACCTCAGCCTGCTTTGATAGCAGCCATTTGCTGCATTTTGATTTAAAAGTACCAGCTGAGCGCGATATTTCACTACGAATAGGTGGAGGTAGATCAAATCATTCCAAATCTTGGCAGCGGCATGTTTGAAGCAGCCTGAGGTCGCGGCTAGGGAGCATTTAGGCGATGTAAATAAAAGGCCTCGTTCTCTTAATCTAGAGGATGTGTTGCGAACATTAAGTTTAGCAAATAAGTAAGTTGGTACCTCTGTATTAAATAGAGCGTGTATAAAACAGGCATATTTTAAATTTCTATTGCTGCTCATATTGAGAACATTGTGAGTAACGAGATACGGTGATATATGTTCGCGTCGAGTAACACCATAACAGAATCGGATGCATGCATTCTGAACTCGCTGTATGGCATTAGCTGTTTTTTTAAACATACATGGGCCATAAACGATGTCGCAGTAGTGTAGGTGGGAGAGGACCAATGTGTTACAGAGTTGGTATCTGATTTTAGGGGTAAGGTATTTCCTGAGTTTGTATAATGTCTTGAGGGCACCAAAACAAAACAAAACGTAAGCGCTTCCGACAACAACTGTTCGCTAATGAAATAGCTTCTATGGGGTACATGCTGAATAGTAGTATCAAAAAAGTAACAAAATCATAACTACCCTACAGAATTTTCTCATATAAAACATTGTAAATCTTTTAGGAGAATGGACGCTTTGTTGCATTTTAATTAAAAATTGGTTAAAATACTTATCCTAAAGTGCGGTAGTGTAGAAGGCTTAGCCTAGTCACTACTGCCAAAAATATCGGGCCCTCGGTTCAGACGCTTTAAGAAAATTCGAATTTTATTAAGTTTTTTACAATCGACTTTTGTGTCGTTATTTGTTTTAACTAATTTACCAACGATATTGAGCGATATTGAACTCAAATATATTAAAGTCGTATTAATCTCTTTCCTTAGATAAACTCCTTTGTTTGGCTGATTCCTCAGTACAGATATTCACGAATTGAGGGCCCAAGCTAAACCACCATAAATCTGTATTATCGCATTCTTAAGATTTGGGAATTTCTTATTGTATTTAAGAAAATCTTAACTGAATTCTCAAAATTAAATTTATTATCTCAGGGATAGTACCTACTTTCTGAGATAAGGCTATGCCGCTATAAGCAGTCATCAGGATTGAGGGCCAAAGTTATTTGACCATAACTCTTTTGTTTCACATGTTTTAAGAAATTTTAAGAACCTTTGCTTTAAGTTTTACCAAATTTTAACTAAATGCCTTGTAAGTGTCATTTCGTTTCGCAATATTTTGAAAAATGGGCCCTCAATCCAAATGCACATGAATAGGTCCCACTCCACGACCTTGAAATAAGAAAAATATGTTTTCAAACTATTTTAAGTTTTCTGTGTTTAGCTTTTTGAAGATGGTTTTCGATTTTGGTAGTTGAGGATGAAGTTATTTTATGTATGGGGAAGGGTATTTTTCTAGGGTGGGCCAACAGCTTTCTAGGGTGGGCCCGGCCCACCCTGCCCCCCCCCTAGCTACGCCCATATCTACATCATTTACACAAAGAACATCGGCAGCTTTGGTACCCACTGAAATAGACACCCACAGGGTATCACACTATGCTTGTTATATTGACTCATAATAAGTCGAAATTTTCCATATTTTTAAATTAATCTAGCAGTTGAAAATATTGAGTCAAACAAAACAGAAATATCAGAGAAACACGAATCGATCGATTGGGAAATCTATTAATACCAAAGAGATTAAAATATAATATAAGGCATGACGGAGACAAAGCGAGGATTATTTGAAGCCAAAAGTTATTCCAAGTGGAATAAGTCTAGTACAATTTCGACCGAATGACAGCTCGCGTTCATACTAACCGATATGACAAGGACATGACGCTTGAGCTTCAAAGTTTTGTATGAAAATATTCCCAATGCCCCCTCTATGCTATTATATTTTAATGTCTTTGATTAATACAAAAACTTTTTTGTTGTTGTGGTAAAATTGAACGTCGTGTCATCACGTCAACCATGTCATTCACTAGGGATGGCCAAGTGAAAAAATCTATATATATAAAAGGAGAAGCTAAATATAAAAATCAAGGCCCAGCCCAAACCGCTGAACCTAGAAACATGAAATTTTGTGTGTAGGTTACGTTTATAGTGTAGATGCTCGCTAAGAAAGGATTTTACGAAATTCAACCCTTAAGGGGGTGAAAAAGGGGGTTGAAGTTTGTATGGGATAGTGTGATTTCTGCGTGTATCAACTTTAAACTTGGCACAAATACTCTTCAAAACACACTATGAAATATTAGTTCTAGGATTTTTGAAAATCATCCTCCAAGGGGGTGAAAGTAGGGGATGAAGTTTGTATGGAAAACCTTCAATTTTGGGTATATCAATTCGAAACTTTGTAAAAATACTCCTCAAAACAAACAACAAGACACGTATTTCCGGATTTTTCAAAAACCATCCCCTAAGGGGGTGAAACAGGGGAGTGGAGTTTGTATGGAGACGTGTTGTTTTTTACGTCTATCAACTTCAAACTTTACATAAATACTCTTAGAAATAAATTATGAGACACATATTTTTGGATTTTTCGAAAATCATCCCCTAAACGGATGAAAGTAGGGGTTGAAGTTGATACGAAGAAGTTTATTTTTTGCGTCCATCAACTTGAAACTTGGTACAAATGCTTCTGAAAACAAACTATGAGATATTAGTTCCAGGATTTTTCAAAAATCTTCCTCCAAGGGGGTGAAAGTGGGGGTTGAAGTTTGTATGGAAAACCTTCATTTTTGGGTGTATCGATTCGAAACTTTGTAAAAATACTCCTCAAAACAAATAACAAGATACGTATTTCTGGATTTTTCGAAAATCACCCCTTAAGACCCCCTTACACACTGGAACAGAACCGAAACAGAAACAGGGGGTTGGAGTTTGTATGGAGACGTGTTTGATTTTTACGTCTATCAACTTCAAACTTGGCACAAATACTCTTAAAAATAAATCATGAGACCCGTGTTTTAGGAAATTTCGAAAATCATCCCCTAAGGGGGTGAAAGTAGCGTTTGGAGTTTGTATGGAGACGTGTTGTTTTTTACGTCTTATCAACTTGAAACTGGGCACAAATACTTTTAGAAATAAATTATGGATGAGACACGTGTTTTTGAATTTTTTGAAAATCATCTCTGAAAGGGGTGAAAGAGGGGGATAAAGTTTGTATGGGTTAGTGTGATTTCTGCGTGTATCAACTTTAAACTTTTTACTTTTTTTAAATATTCTTGAAAATAAACTTGATATATTAGTTCTAGGATTTATCGAAAACCATCCTCCAAGGGGTTTCATCCCCTTGGGGGTTGAAGTTTGCATGAATACCTTCATATTTGGATGTGTTAATTCGAAATTTTGTAAAAATACTCCTCAAAACAAACAACAAGACAAGTAGGTATATCTCGATTTTTTCAAAACTCACGGGTGAAACGGGGTTGGAGATTGTATGGAAACGTGTGGTTTTTTTTACGTCTATCAACTTGAAACTTATCACAAATACTCTTAAAAATAAATGATGAGAAACGTATTTTTGTATTATTTTAAAATCATTCCCTAAAGCTAAAAGGGTGAAATTAGGGGTTGAAGTTGGTATAGAGAAGAGGGGTTTTTTGCATCTATCAACTTGAAACTTGGCACAAATATTCTCTAAAAGTCTCCATACAAAGTCTATTTTTTTTTTGATAATTTACTATGGGTTGCTAGGAGAAATTTGTTTGTGCATCCCAAAATGTTGAAAAAATAAATGTCCACCCGTGCGAAGCCGGGGCGGGCCGCTAGTAAATTGATATTTATCGTATCGACATTTCTAAATACTATAGATAAAAATCGAGTGAAAAATATCGATATATCGTCAGTTTTACATTATTATTACTACATAATATACATATTCCCAAATTCGTAAAAAAGGACGATGAAAATAATATATTTTTATAAATGCTTGACTCGGCAATTATCTAGTACCTAACATGAAATAAAACAAGAAACCAGAATTGCGTTAAAAATATATTAAAATTGATACGAATTCGATACTGTAAAATAAATGTCGATATATCGCCATTAAAAATATCGACGATATATATAATATGCTAATTTAGTATTTGGAAAAATATCGATATTTTAATATAGGTATTTATATTATATTTTTTGCCCAAGCCATCATTCACTGGCATAGAGTAACTTATGTGGCATGTGGTAGGCAGTGCTATTTTCTAACAAAGAGGTTGGAAAAAAATCTTTTTCTTTCCTAGAGAAACTTTTTCCTTACACGTCTTTGGTACCTAAAATCTCATAATAACCTACAAAATACACTAGGTAACGAATAACTTTTAAACCTCAACTTATAAAAATGTGGTATGATTACATATTATCTTAGTCTGTCCAAGAACTATCGATTTTACACGGTTTCGTCTTCCGTGGGCAGGTGTAAGTGGGGTACCCAAAACACATGGACTTTTGCCATTGTTCTTTATACCTACTTCTATACTTAATATTATAAAGAGGAAAGATTTGTATTTTTGTACGTTTGTTACGAATAAACTCAAAAACTACTGCACCGATTTTAAAAATTATTTCACCAATGGAAAGCTAGAATATCCCTGAGTAACATACATTTCATTCCCGTAATCCCACGGGAATGGGAAGTACGCGGGTGAAGCCCCGCGGAACTTGAGGTTCCGCGGGGCTTCACGGCTGCAAGTGGAAACTCTAATCCCCCCCCCCACTCCGGCGGACCTCCTGGACACCGGGATTTTTAGTAGATATGTTTACTCCCCAAGCACCCTGAACAACTTACTGAAGAAATCGCTTAGGTTCCAGCTCACGCACTCTACACCTACTGTCGGGTTATTTGTTGAGTGGACTACATTGCAGGAACGGGAATAAACTGGATCGAGGAAAGATTAGTAAAGATTTATTTTTTGTTTTGTTTGTTCGTATTGAATGGGCTCCGATACCTACTACCGGACCGATTTTATAATTCTTTCACCTATGGAAAGCTTACTTTTCTGGGAGTAACATGGGATATAATTTTCAGACGGGAACAGGCCTAAACCAGGAAACCGAGTTTAAAAAATATTTTACGAATGGAAAGCTACATTATCAGGGAGTAACGTAGTATATTTTATTCCGATATTTTCACGGGAACGGGAACTACACGGGTGAAACCGCGGAGCGCTGCTATTTGTAATAAATTTCCACATGCGAGTCTTAAAAATGCTTTCACCAATAAGTATACATATATAATAGCTTACTTTTCTGGGAGTAACATGGGGTATAATTTTCCGACTTGAACGGGACTGACGCGGGTGAAAGCGCGGGGCACTGCTAGTATGAAATAAAACTTGAACCCGAGCCTCACTGATTATCATCAAGAGAAGCGGGCTCTTTAACCATAAGGCATCACTGCACTGAGTTTTAAGTGCTCAAATTATGTAAATAAAAGCACGGTCGTGACTCGTGAGCAACCCCTCGCTTACACCTCGAGTAGAAATTCTGCAGAAATGTTGAGCCTACGAAACATCATGTTCGATGACTTATAAAAACTCCTTATCAATTATGACTATATGACTGTATTTTACTGGAGTAAATGCCGCTCGCGTTTCCTCTGTGTACTCAGTCACCACATTTCAAGACACATCAACTGTCAACAACTTCGCTGTGATGACGCAATATCCTAATTTTGCGTAAAATTATTCTAAGTACCTATGAGATTTCAATAATTTTGATGAACAGATTATGTTACGCTGTAGGCATTACCAAGTATAAAGACGTGCAAATAGGTTTATCTGGTATAGTTTATTCAGTCTTGACAACCCTAGAAAGTAAAGAGATGAGTAGGTAAACAGTTTCCAGGGTACAAATTTTTCTACTTACCTACTTATTTTGACGCTGAAATGTTTATGAGAAGTATGCGTGAATTGCAGAAAAAGATCCAGGGCTACTAAAAGCCTTTATGATTAAATACACACTTTTGTTCCTTTTTATTTAGACTTTACTATCTAGAAGGGAGCACTCATGGCCCCGTCTTTATATTATTATCCACTTGACGTTCACAGTTTGTAAACAAAATCAAATTGTATCACTGAACAATCACCAGGTACTTAGGTTTTTATAGAGGTATACCTAGAGTACCGTACCTGCAAGAATAATTCTAATAAGTATCTCAGTTTCATACATCCCACAGTTTTCTGGAATAGATCACTACAAGCGATACGATCACCCATTGTATTTTATTTTATTCTAGCGACCCGTTCGCTTTTCGACTTTCATTTCTAAACGTTAACGTTTTAGCATCTTATAAACAGCAGTTTCCATTTATGTTTTACATTTATTTTGAAATCACAGAAACTTAAATTTTATTTTTGGTATGTTAATAAATAGTTAAAATATTATTATATGTATTGTATTATAAACAGGTGTTGTACACACGTATCGCGGTGGGGCTATGGCAGAGTTCGAATGGACTGCAGCATCTGGGCCGAGTGCAGTGCTGCGCTACTCAGTGCCCACCCGCTGCTAAGCCGCCCGCGGCTGCACCGGCCATTTGCGAACCCCAGAGAACTTTCGTAGGCACCACAGAAACTAAGGTGCGTATCTTTTGCCTGTATAAAGGACTGTGGGGCATAAGTACGGGATTCGGAGCCTCCTGACACAGGCATTTTTATGCTTAAAAGGGGACCTCAATCACAAGCTACTTCCCGTCTGTCTGACCCTAGTATGATTAGATCTTTAAAACTACGCAACGGATTTTGATGCTGTTTATTTTAGTAGATAGTGGTTCAAGAGGAAGGTTTCTATATTACTACATAGTACGTATAAAATACCATATAAACCAAAGCTAAGTGAGAGCGGGTCGCTATTAAAGAATAATTTGAATTTGAAATCTCTCGTTTCGGTGTAATGTCGATAAACATATCGACACATATTACGTTGAACAAAAGTAAGAACTTTTCTGGTATCCACGAAATATAGTCTTATCGTCAATTAAAATTTAATGAAATATCTTTTACAAGACTGAAAACTTATAATTACAAGATTAGGTGTTGCCTACAGGGCTACAGGATTTTCTGAACTCAATCTTTGTTTAGAATAGGGAAAAGCATTACGTACTTGTCGCATTTTTCACAGCTAAGTATGTTCTCTCGGAAGTAGTTTTACCAACCTTACTTTTTACGCCTGTTTTATGATCTCTGTATTCTGTTTTCGATTCCCTGCAAGCCTTTTACGTTATTAGGTGCTGATATAAATTGAATACATTTCCATTTTGTATATTATCCAAGAAGCCCTTTCTTGTTCACTTATTGGTTCCAAGACATCATGCTTTTGAATTTCATCACAAAAGATGATCGGATTTTCGGTTAAGTACCTAAGTAATAATGGAGGTCACTCACAAGTGAGATCGTAGAGATAAGGGGAGTCCATCCGTCAGTTGCCTTTTAATAATATAAAATAATATAATCTCACGCCTTTCATCCCCGAGGGGGTAGGCAGAGGTATTCCATTACTGGATATACCCACATTTCACGAGATACATTGGACCCCTAAGCGTGATAGGTGGTGAGCCCATCGCCGGACCGGGTCTGTTTACACATGTCTCAGAATTAATTCTGAGACCTGTGGGTTTCCTCACGATGTTTTCCTTCACCGTCGAGCTAGTGATAAATATGTACGTAAGTTTAGAAAAACTCATTGGTACATGCCAGGATTTGAACCCGAGCCTCACTGATTTTCGGCCGGCTCTTTAACCGTCCGGGCTATCACTGCTCTTGCCTTTTAAATGAGGCCATTAACTGAAATGGGGATAAGGAGCCCTTTGTCCCGTTGCTTGCTGCCATGAATTAAAGGTAATAATAATAATAAATAAAATTGTGGAAGTGGAGGTCTCGTTCAGCACGCAGAGCGTTGGTGGTATCTCTGCGACTATGCGAGCGAGACACATGGCTGCACGCGGCATCCCAAATGAGCCTGCGCGTTTTTAAGTGACGAAAAACACGGAGGAGGTTCTCAAGGCCACGCGTATCTTTTTTTTATGTATGATCACACATAACTTTTTACACAGTAGTCTTATTTTGATAATTCTTTTTTCACTGGATATACCTCGAAGTTTGTCTCATATACTTACCTAAATTTGGAAAAAAAATCCACCCCTAAGCTAAGGGTAGTAAAACAGAGGATGGTTGATTGTTCACTCACGATTAGGTATAATATAGTACCTAATACAACACATAACTTTTTACAGAGGAGTCCGATTTTGATCTTTTTTTTTTAATGGATAGGGTAGGTTAGGTAGGTAAGTATACCTCAAAATTGGTCCTATAGAAATTTGAAAAAAAAATCGTACCCTAAGGATGGGAAAAAAGGGGTGATTTAATGTTTACTCAAAGATTTTAGTGCTGAGTTGTGTAACACCAAACTTTAAAATAAAAGCTTCAAAACATTAAACTGCCGAAAAAACTGAAAAGCAAATATAATAAACCTTTTTTATAACACATTTGCCCGTAAAAGGTGTCTTATTTCACCAATTTCAACATCGTATTGTATCTCATTACGCCCAAGTGCGGTAAGTGTAATGAAAAACGCACGATTTATCAAGATATGCTCCGTCTTAAAACGAACGGTAGATACTTTTTAAAATCTCAGCAAAGAGTTTTTATGTCAAAAAAGTTGTCAACATTTTATGATTAAAATTAACTTTGGGAGATAAAATATAATAAAGAAATATGTATGTACATAATTATTTAATTTAATTAATTTTGACAGTAAATTACAACCAATTAATCTGTAACAAAAACACAAAAATATTAATTTACTTTATTAGTAATACTGGCTGTTTTTTGTGCCTTTGTCTAAAAAAAAATCTGATGCGCGCTGCGCGCTTTTTCTCAGAATCAGAATCAGAATCAGAATCATATAATTGCTCAGAACAGGTTCATACATACAGTTCTTATTATAAAATAAAGTTCAGGCTATTCTATCATTTTACAGATGATATGCAAATATTTGTTAAAATACTTATTGTACCCTTAAGTCTAAATAATCTTTCACAGAATAAAAGTTATGCTCCAGTAACCAATTAAAAACTTTTTTTACAAATAATCTTTGTGGCAATTAAAACTATGAGGTAAATTATTAAATATTTTTATGCACATATAATAGGAACTATTTAGGAACAAAGTCGTTCTGGGGTTATTAGTTAATACAAGTTAAAAATATATTTATGTTTTTTAACAAATTTACACACTTCTAATATATACATGCTAGGTAAGGTTAAAAGACCCAGTTTTTTAAATAAAGGTTTACATGAGTCTCGAGGACCTCTACTAGACAAAGCTCGTATGCTTTTCTTAACGCTGTATTGTTTTTATTCGTTTACCATAGTCGGAGTTTTATTTTATTTCCTCGCAAATGTGTTATAAAACGTCGTATGACATACGTGCGCTTTGACAATTACAGCCTCTGCTTACTTGTAAGTCTTGTAACCCTCGCCTACAGCTCGGGCTAGCAATATCGCCTCGGCTGTAATTTTCAACCTACCGCACTTATATCATAATTTAACCATAATAACTAATTTCTTAAACTAATGTAAGTACGAGTATACCTAAGTAAAGTAGGTATACTCGTACATTTTTGTAATTATTTTGAATTTTTAATTAACCTCATGACAAGGTAAGTTCTAATGAGCAAAACAATTAAACTGAGCTTTGGCCCTTTTCTGCTGCTGCTGCACACACGCATATAACTTGGTTCAGCAGTTTTTATGTTATTTTTTAATTGCCCTATTATTTGTCTTTTTTTGTTGTTTTTGTTATTTTATATACCTTGTGTTAATATATTATCTTATACTGTTATTGCTTTGTATGTGTAATTGTGGCAAAAATTAACATTTTATTATGGACGCTCTCAAATTATTATTACCATAATTATTTTTGAGCGGGATGCGTGACGTGACGTACCTACTCGTACGCAACGCGCAGAACCACCGCTAAAGCACATTATTGTTCGAAACGTCATTTGCTGTTTTGATAAGAAAATCTTGAGTACACTACTTCACTACGCTACCCTACACTACTTTACTATAGCAGCTCTATAGCTGACCCGGCAAACGTTGTTTGGACATAAAAAAGGAGGGGGGGGGGGGTTGAGGTAAGAGAAAAATTAAAAATTCATCATACTATGAATAAGGAATATCATAAGTACTTAGCTACCAAAATTACAACAAAATATCACACATTGACACATTTTGAACTTTAGCTGTCTATAGAAGTTACTTTAGTTATTCTTCGTAGGTAGGTAGTAATTTTTAATGGCGTACTAAAAGCAGTCAATAAACAAATATTTTTTTACAGCTTTTCTCAATTCCATACACATTCTATTTATACTTAGTATACTTACCTAGTGACCATTTTAAAGTAAAGCGACTTGTCTACCGCCTTCTCTATGTCCAGTTTTTGAAAGCACAACTTTACTTTTTAGTAAGATTATTTTCTAGATATTTTTAAGGCCCCTCGTTATCCCTTTACCTTTTTCGGTGCCACTGCCAGGTGCGACAACCTAGTTATTAAATTTTGTTCGTCTGTATGTATATTTACACAGAGCAGTGATAGCCCGGACGGTTAAAGAGCCGGCCGAAAATCAGTGAGGCTCGGGTTCAAATCCTGGCATGTACCAATGAGTTTTTCAAAAACTTACGTACATATTTATCACTAGCTCGACGGTGAAGGAAACATCGTGAGGAAACCCGCAGGTCTCAGAATTAATTCTGAGACATGTGTAAACAGACCCGGTCCGGCGATAGGCTCACCACCTATCACGTTTAGGGGTCCAATATATCTCGTGAAATGTGGGTATATCCAGTAATGGAATACCTCTGCCTACCCCCTCGGGGATAAAAAGGCGTGAGATTATATTATATATTATGTATATTTAAACCAAATTTTATTTTTATCGCAGAAAGGTCCAACGGTAAAGCCTGTCAAAGTAACCATGAAGAAGGGATGTCGTCACACGGAGTCACGCGACTGTCATCACTTGAGCCACTTATCGCGCAATGTGTTGCGCGCACGTCGCGGAGTCGTGCGTATGCTGATCGTCGTAGTGCTCACCTTTGCAGTTTGTAACTTGCCTTTCCACGCGCGCAAGATGTGGCAGTACTGGTCCAGTGGCTACCAGGGCACCAGCGACTTCAGCGCGCTGCTCACGCCACTTACGTTCCTGATCACTTACTTCAACTCGGGCATAAATCCCCTGCTTTACGCCTTTTTATCAAAAAACTTCAGAAAAGGTATGAGAGAGCTCCTCTTCTGTAATTTTCACGGTAAGAGAAAGAACGATAATTTAATAGTGCTGAATCCAATGGGTGGGATCGGTCTGCGACGGAGTTCGACACGTTCCACACGCGCCAACTGCAGCACGATGACGATGGCCCCACACGGAGATTCTTGAGATTTGCGTCGCCGCAGGTTCCTTTACACGGTGGAGAAAATTGACATTTCTTGATTAACGGAGAGCACGGATGAGGTGACCGAAAGTAGTGGCCTCTACACCGTGTCTACGATATCAAAGAGGGATCTGTATGACTAAGGACAACCTTAGGTATTACCTAGTGCCAACCCAGCAGTTTAAATTTATGTGACGTTACAATGTGAAGTGAAGTTTACAAGTAGTTGACAGTGATCTCATGAGCTTAAAGTACCTACATCATCTAAATTTTGTGAATTGATTAATTACGATTACTGACTGATTCTTAACAAACAATGTTTGTGTAAATAATATCGCTACATGCAAGTAAATATATGTACATAATACCTATACAGATCAAAGGTTGTATTAATTATTCACAAGTGTTTGAAATTAGGGTCGTCCTGTCTTATCAATATACTTATTTTATTTTAGTGTACCAGGTGGTCTACGCATATACTTAAACAAAGAGCAACTATCCTACATTGATATACATAAAGGTACTATGACAATAGAATCTGATTTGGAAATTTTGTACCTACTTACTTGCAACAAAGCATTGATTTTAAAACTTTAATATTCTAGTTTTTGAAGTTCATGAGGTAAATATTGAATATAATTAAAATAAAATAAAGTTTTCTAAAAAAATCTTGATGATTTTTTTCCAAATTATTGTATTAAGTAGGTTTAGGTAACTATATTATGTACTTAATTTTTATAATAGATAGCCTTTGGAAGATAGAAATCAAAGTCAAACCAAATATTTTAATAATTAATAATCAATGTGTAGGCACAGTAAAGTTCTCCTGGTCCCAAGAAGAGCTCTGTATGTTGAAAACACAGTTTTTTTAACTATGTAGTTCGACAGCAGATGTTCTGCAAAAAAAAAAATCTCTCCTACAAACTAGCTAAAACAGTGATACAACTATGTAAATATAAACATGAATAAAGATTATTATTATTATATAAAGTAAAAAATATACCTATTTATATTATACTACTTCTTTATTTTACTAACCTGAAGACCTCAGACCTAAAATATAAATTACTAGCGGTTCTGCGCGGGTTCACTCGCGTAGTTCCCGTTCCCGTGGGAATACGGGAATAAAATATAGCATACGTTACTCAGGGATCTTCTAGCTTTCCATTGGTAAATAATTTTTAAGGTCCAGTGGTTTTTGAGTTTATTCACAACAAACATACTAAAATACAAATCTTTCCTCTTTATAATATTAGTATATAGTATAGATAGTCCAGATGTAGATGAAATGTTATATAACATTTTTTAAATAATATAAAGTACATCTACATACATTTTATTATTATAAATCGGAACCGCGTTAGACGATAATTTATGTTTGTAGAAATAGTCCGCCTAATGCATAGAACATTTTTTTTCTAATTAAAAGGTAGATACATAATTTCAATAAATATCTTTGGGTTAAAACTAGACAGTAACTTAATATTATCTTAAATTGTTAAATTAAATAATTTAAAGCTGTTATTTACATTATTAGTGTTCTTGTTATTATGGATGGCTACTGAAATAAATTGTAAGATATTTATGTCATTAGTACCTACATTTAGGCAAGAAGGATAAATTATAGTCGAGATGTTTATAGGCACGATGGAAGCCAAGTGCTTATTTATTTATTTGGTTACTTATAATAATCACATGACTATAATAGCCAGCTTATGTGCTGAGTACGAGCATCAGAGGACGTTTTTCAATACATTTGCGATTAGGTACCATAAAATAAAACAAGTATGAAATTTAGCAGAAGGACTTTATTAAAGTTAAAAAGTAAAAGTAAAATTATTTATGGTAATCGGATTTAGGATTTTTCATGTTTTTTGACAATAATCACTCATCTCACGTTCTGCATGAAAACTGTTTTCTCAGATTCAATGAAAAATATAAGCTATATAACTGTAAAGTTTCATCAAAATCTGTTCAGTAGTTTTTGCGTAAAAGAGGAACAAACATCCATCCAGACATCCATACATCCATCTATACAAACTTTCGCATTTATAATATTATTAGGAATAAAAGGTTTACTTTTGTAAAAAATGTTATAGAATGGTGTTGAGAATCTCTAGCATAACCACCTGTCTTAGTTTTCGGAAGCATTTCCCTAACGCTGTATGTATAGGTAACTGGCCTGTTTCTTCGTGAATTTCATGTTCATGTATATTAAAACATCCAAAACTTCATCACTGATTGATCCTACTATAGGACCATCGATATAAGAAGTCAAAGATTTATTTAAGTAGGTAGGTAGATCTTGCAGAAAACCTGCGTAATTGTTAGACCATGTCATACAAAATACATTTAAGATCAGAGAATAGAGATGAGTTAAGTCTCAACAATCTACGAGTTATTGCAGACATTTCTCTTGTAATGATATTAGCCAGGGTCAGAAAGTTTATCCGCCTCTAATTTGAGGAAATAGGACTTAGGCCCGTATCACAGTTAGAAGAGAACAGCTTTATGCGACTCATATCATATCTATTTCTGGATATAGAAAGAGCTCAGAGATCTCTTCTCAAGATCATGTATTTCAAAAAACTGCGTTATTCCACAGAAGACCTATACAATTTGTCTGGCTTACTATCTGTCCGTAAACTATACATACTGCAACTAATACTGAGAACGCACAAAACCTTAACCTATGACCCAAACACTAAGAATAAAAGAAGAAATGATAATGTAGTAGCTGTTGACCAAACAAGAACTGTCTTCGCGAGGACACAGTACAAAAACAGATCTAGTTATCTTTACAATAAGATAAATAAGGAACTGCAGATATATTCATTGACACTACATGACTGTAAATCTACCGTAATCACATGGCTAAAACAACAAAATTATGAATCATGCGAGCTCTTACTTCGGCCTTCATCTTAACGTATTATCTAACTCTGTATGGTTATAACTGTAGTAATTTATTTAATACAATATTTATTTTCACTTACCACACCACATACACACACACATTAAAGTTTAGTGGAAGTTGCTATCATACCAGCTTCCGATCCCAAGGTTCTGCCGTAGGGCTAACACACAAATAATCAAACACATACACATCCTACACATGCACACACCACACACTCAAACACACACAGCAAGCACATTTCTAATATAAATTTTCTTAGATTATGTTTTCTAGTAACTATTATGTACTTACTTACCTTAAAATTTACCTTCTAGGTACCTAATTATTTAACTTAGTTTACAGACTACAGTCTTCAGTTAAATTAAAACTGTACCTATAGTTATGTTTCTAGTATAGTTTATTTAACATTATTTACCTCACGCTATGGAAGAGCGGATCCTCCTGGCACAGACATTCTTATGTTTAAAAGGAGGGTCCTAAACCCTGAAATACTACTCTGTATGGTTAATGTAAATAAATATTTTTTCATTTTCATTTTCATTTCGTTTTCATTTTTCATATCATTATACTCATCTCTTTCAGTTAGACAGTGGATTCGTGCTTGAGGATCGTTCTGTAATATGGGCCTTAGAATCCACGTGCAAAACGTGTCATAGGTACCCTTGGTCCCTCTATTGTCAGTGTGTTTAAGCTCAGTATGCAGATATGACACATTCAAATGTTGATAAATTAATATTGATTGATAAAAGATGGAGATTGGAAGTGTTAAAGGTTATAGTTTCGAGATGTGTTATTTTATGTTATACAAGTACCTAAGTAGGTATCTGTGTAATAGATTTTTACGAAAATTTTTATCTTTTGTTAGGGTTACAGTGCCAAGTATTTTTTTATATTTACGTGCAGCTATGTAACTATCGCTAGTCAGTAATATTAATATGTATTTGTATTATGAAATATTTCTGTACTATTACAATCACAGATTACAATTAAATATTATTCAATTCCAACATAGGAAAAATATAGTAATAAAACAGAGTTGAAGAATATAGATCTACCTATGTGAGGTACACATAGGTATCTGCCACGTATCTATCAACTTGTATTATTCAATAAAATTTTACACAAATTAAAAAAATATTTTACAAAATATAGTTTTTTATTGCAAATTTGTTGTCTATTTCATGTAAGTATATGTACATAGGTCACACTAAAAGTTTCCGGAACTGGCCACTTACATAAACAATATTTAAAAAGTAACTACAACATTAGAAAATTTAACTCTTTGGCTGTAGAATGCAGTTTGTTTAATCTGACTGTCAATTGTTTTTACATTGTGGCGCCATTTTAAAAATTGCGTGTCTACATTAACATGGATTTAACTAGGGAACATTTTCGTAGTATGATTTTCTACGATTTTAAGTATAATTTGACAGCTCAACAGAGCATCGCTCGGCTTCAATCTGCTTTTGGGGATGAAGCACCATGCAAGACGACTATTTATAGCTGGGTTCCAGAATTCAAGCGCGGTCGTGTCAATCTCAGTGACGAATCTCGCGATGGTCGCCCGTCCACCGCTGTGAACAACAAAAACATCGATGCTGTGCGTCGTATGATTGAAACAGACAGGCATGTGACCTACCATGAGATTCGCGCATCCTTAGACATAGGCATGAGTCAAATACAATCAATCCTACACAAACATTTGGGTGTGAGAAAGCTGTGCTCACGGTGGATCCCACACAATTTGACCGAGGCTCAAAAAACGGACCGCGTCACTTGGTGCAGATTCAGCGAAGGTACGTCAAATTTGGTGTGGGACATAGTAACAGGTGACGAAACATGGATTTATTGCTACAATCCCAAAACAAAGCAGAAATCACGCGTATGGGTCTTTCTAGATGAGCCGAAGCCAACCAAGGCGGCGCGCGTGAAAAGTGCATCTAAGCGGATGATTGCTTCTTTTTTTAATAAAACTGGACACGTGGCTACTGTTGCTTTAGAGAATCGTCGTACCGTGAATAGTGACTGGTACACGACCATTTGTTTGCCGGCAATTATTGACGAACTCCGTAAAAATAACCGGAAACGTCGTATCATCTTGCACCACGACAATGCTAGTTCCCACACGGCCAGACAAACAAACGAATTTTTGAAGTTGAAAAACTTAGAACTTATGAGCCATCTTGCATACAGCCCCGACCTGGCACCTTGTGAATTTTTTCTGTTCCCAAAAATTAAGAACCAATTACGCGGTCAACGATTTTCATCACCAGAAGAGGCTGTCGAAGAGTATGAAAAACACGTTTTTGAGGTCACCACGGAGGAGTGGCACAAAAGTTTTCAAAATTAGTTTAATCGCATGAAAAAGTGCATTGACGCAAAGGGAGAATATTTTGAGAAACAATCAATTCATTTTTGACCTTTAATAGTATTTTTTTCTTATTCATTCCGGAAACTTTTAGTGCGCCCCACGTACTGGATGTTTTTTTTACCGTCTGGAAAAAAATATGACGTATAAGGTATCTAGAGCCGAAGTTATACACGAGATTAATTGTTAAATATAGTCATGTTTAATGCCATTTACAAAATCTAGAAAACTACGCACACTACTATGTAGCAGCTGGCGGTTGTATAGGTAGATTGCGCTGCGCAATCTAATTAGTAAGCGCAAATTATTTGCGCATAAACGGAAGCTACGAGCTTGTTTTTTTTTTAAATACTATTTCAAATATTTTAGTGTGTAATATTGACTACAATTGAGTAATTTATATTAGTTTAAGCAAGAAAAAAAAATTGTATAAAAAAAGTTTTTTTAAGTAACAGTGCCAAATGAATCTATTACACTTACCTATAACACCATATTTTTTTCCAGGCAGTAAAAAAGTCACTCTGTATATAATTATGTAGTCTTATAAAACGTTCTTACTTATTACATCGTATTTTATTTATAAGCGCCTCTTCCGCTGCTATTACTAAAAAAATACTTCCACTCAATTTTAATACTACTAATAATGTTAGATATTAGTATACCTACTAAAGAACGCAATACCGGGATCCCGCATGATTTTTCTGAATTAATCCCGCATGAAAATGGAGCGATATCACGCAGCGCAGGGTTTTGCAGATTTAAGAAAAATCTACTGTCCGCTTTATTATAGCAGACTGGCATGGTTTAGCAGTGAAATCACTCACATACCTACAGTGGTTTTTAATCAGGTAAAGCGCGTTTATTTCAGCAAATATAATAAAAAAAATATTATTATAAGCAGAGTTTCATCCATGCTCCCTATATACCTACCTAAGTAATGAAATTTGCTGATTATGGGATTGCATTCCCATGTACCTACTAAGGCGTTGAAAGGCCTATACACACTACGTAAAGAAGTATTATATGTAAGTACCTACATGAAGACAACGACATTTAAATATGTAGTAATATTACACACTTAAGGAAGTAAAATAAGAAATGTCTCAGATCACATGTAGGTAGTTGTCGATCGAGGCGAAGCCGACGTCTAGAAACATATTGTGGTCTGAGGCTTTCTTATTTAGGTACTTCCCGAGGTGTGTAGGTATACTTTTTTCTTATCGACGGAGGCGGAAAGCGGCAACTTCGCTAGAGATATGAAAAAAATATTACGTACTTGGGAGAATCTACCGGTGGATGGCCATATTATTCAAAAATATTTCTTTGTGTGTAAAATTGTGTTTTCAAGGGAAAAAGTTACATGAAGTTGAAATTAAAATGCAGAAGTGTATTCAAAGTTTCATCAATATCGTTACCCGAAATATACCTAAATAGATACATTATGCAGGTACATAAATACAAGAATTACTCGTTTTAAGTAATAGGATTAAATTAAAATATTCAAAATCATCCGCAACACTCTTATCGCCAAATTATCTAATAAAAACCATAGGTATCCACTAAAAGTTACCTCAAGAGCACAGAACACTATTAAGGTAGTGTCGCCGAAGATGGCCCGGCTCCTAGGAAAGCACACTTTAAAAAAAATATATTTATGATTATTCGAAACATTTGAAGTTTCGCGAGTATATGCTACTAGTACCATAGACAATAGTGCAAGTGTGTTATACTACCGGCGTGTCCCTATTTTGAAGACAGATGACAGTTGGCTTGGTCATGTCAAGACGATACGCGTTTTGTAACCTCCATTAATCTAAATCCTTTTGAAAATATACAAATTTAAAGCAAATCTCTTTGCTCTAAATTGTGAAATTCATATTTTATATATTTATCAGCAAATAACAGGTGAGTGTTATTATTTTAGTGACTTTTTTGTATTTTTACGAAATTTTACTTAACCCAGATGTAATTTCCTATCATGGCCCATACTATAATTCCCGAACATAGCCCGGGCCTTTCTAGGATTATTGAAATGTAGTTTTAGTATATTTTTGTGTTTGTATGTTTGTTTTTTTAACGTTTGTCTGCTCATGTTTCGGAAACTATGTTGGATTGCAATAAATCTAGTGTAAAATAAATATAGTCTAACTTGAAAATAGTGCAAGTTTCAACAAGATCGGTTTAGTGGTTGTTGAGATTGAATAAGCATTTATTAAATTTGAAGTATTTTTTTTTGTTAGGAGTGTAGACAATCAATTAAAGACAGAAGCGTCTAATTTTTTTCAACTAATTAAGTATATTTTAATTAATCTCAAAGTTAATTTTCAGTATTCCTAAGATAGCCCGCCTATGAATGATATTAAAAAAAAAATTTTAGAAAAAAAAACTGATTTATTTTTATTTTTGATAAGTTACTTTCAAATTTGATCTCAAAGTTAAATTTAATGTTTTTTTGTAGTTTGTTGTTATTTTATAGTTGATTTTTATTTTGATAGATTTAAGATAGCCCACATTTAAATTGTTGGTATATTTTTTGCCTTTTATGAATTATGTTATGAGAAGGATGTGTTTTTATTTTGATATTTTATGTTGAAGGCGTTTCATTGTTTATAATGCATATATTTTCAGTAATATTTTTCGGGCCATCTTCAGCGACCAGCTTCCCAAGATAGCCCAATACCAAGTTTTTAAAAAGTGTTTACATTTGTGTTAAAATGTCAAAAACTGTATTACTTTTTTAGACATCTTGTTTCTCAAATAAATATATTACAACTTCCATTATGTTTTTTCTTTACTTTACTTATCTATAAGATTTTACGAGGTTTTGAAATTAAGTGGGCCTTCATTGGCGCCTGTACCTTACTCCTATAGTTCAGCAGAGTTATTATGTTACACAGGCACCTCAAAATCACCAGACGCATTCAAGATCAAAAGACTCCAATCTCTCACATTAGTTAATTCATTAAAAACTTATAATCCCGACTGTGTGTAAAGGGCATTGAGAAGGTTTTAAAAAATTAAACCAGTATAACGAGGTAGGTACTCGCTATCGGACCTTCTTATACTATACTTCTTAGACTATAGTTAGACAGTTGAAATTTTCACAGATGAAGTATTTCTGTTGCCGCTATAACAATACAAAAAAAAAGAATCAAATAAATATTTAAGAGGGTTTTCCATACAACAAACGTGATTTTTTTGTTGCCGTTTTTAAAGATAACTAGCTTTTACCCGCGGCTTCGCTCGCGCACGTTTATTTCACCCTCTTAGGGGTTGAATTTTGCAAGATCCTTTCTTAGTGGATGCCTAAAATGTATAAGCTATCTATGTGCAAAATTTCAAGTCTCTAGACCCAGCGGTTCAGGCTCTGCGTTAATATATCACCAATCAGTCAGTTTATCATTATATATATCGACTAGCAGCGCCCCGCGGTTTCACCCGCGTAGTTCCCGTTCCCGTGGGAATACGGGGATAAAATATAGCCTATGTGTTATTCTGATGTATAAGCTACATAACTGTAAAGTTTCATCAAAATCCGTTCAGTAGTTTTTGCGTGAAAGAGGAACAAACATCCATCCATACATCCAGACATTCAGACATCCAGACATCCATCCATACAAACTTTTGCATTTATAATATTAGTAGGATATAATATTAGTAGGATGGTCTAGAAGACAAACGTCATGCTAATTACAGATCTACCAATTTTACAGGAGGACTGTGTTTAGTGATTCAAAACTTCCAGACGCTATAACTTAAAACTTTACATAGAAATTGTGTATCTATTGCCTATACTTAGTTAGAGTATTTATCTTCATATTTATTTAACATAAATTTAAACATCAATATCTAAAGTATTCTATAAAAATACCAAAATAGTAGGTAAAAAAGAGCGTCACTTAGTGCGTATGTACACAAACTTTATATTAAGTATATTGTTCACTTAACACTTTCGTGTATGCAACATTTAACATTTATTTACAAAGAAAATATACATTTCTTTACAATAATCTATACATGTAATAAAACTCTAACGGGGCCGTGTCTGTAGGTACTTACATAATTTTTTTTTTGAAAATTTTAAGCGGTAGTGTATATGTTATCGACGTAGATACCAAAACAAATTTTTGAAATTTTTGTCTGTCTGTCTGTGCACGCGTCACGCAAAAACTACTGGACGGATTTTGATGAAATTTGGTATGAAGATAACTGAGTACCCGAGTCAACATCTAGGGTACTTTTTATTCCCGAAAAATATCTTATTCCCACGGGATAATATAAAAACTGGTTAAAAAGAGAAATACGTAATATTCCGAAACAATTACACCTAAGAAACTAGAAATATGGTATGCAGGTCTTGAAATATGTCATCATCACGCAAAGACGGATTTTGATGTTTAGTGTGGAGAAGAACTGAGTAGCTGGCTCAACATTTAGAGTACTTTTTACAGCGGGAGAATGTCTCAATCCATCGGGAAAATAAAAAAAAACTGTTTAAAAAGACAAATACGTAATACTCCGAAACGATAACACCTAGAAATTTTAAATATACTATGCACACCTAGGTGTCTTATATGTCGAAGGCAACCGCTATGTAGGGATTCTTGGAAATTCCTACGGGAACGGGAACAAACTGGATTCGCGCGCGTATGGCCACGGGCACCCACTTTTTGTATGTAGGTGTCTTATAAGAGTATGTCGTAGGCAACCAATACGAAGGGGTTTTCAGAAATTCCCACGGGAACGGGAAAATACTTGATCCGCGCGGTCAACGCCGCCCACTAGTTACAGATAAAAAAATTCCTCCAAAGAGGAACCATGTGGGACAGTGCCCAAAAGACTGGCCGCATTCCCCTCTGGATAGCTAGGCTGATCCTTTGACAGAGGTAGTTGCCAGCCCTCTGGTCACCTGAAGCCTCGACCAAAATAAACATTGAGATCGCATACCTGCGCCGCTTCAGGCGTTCAGCGGTCGCAGCCGCCGCACCAGCGCCTACAGAGGTGGCATCGATGTGGAATGGGGCAAATGTGTCGGCACATATTTCATCCCACACCAGCGACCTACCATGTTTCCATGGCCCGACAGTCATACCATCAAGCCTTCCGCCACTCATCGTTGTGATGCCGTTAGGCTCAAGAATAGCCGGGATACCAGCAGTGGCGAGAGCCCTGCGGATGAGGTCAGTGAGAGACGCATGGCGCGACAGGCGACCGGGCGCTACGTGCGCAAGAGAGGCCGCTAAGATCCGATATTATGCGATGCAACGTTATAAGTAGTATGAAAATATCAATCATAATAATATACTTTTTAATATTATTGTTCAATGCCTTGGTTAAGTAAATAATAAAACTAATACTCTCAGGTTCCTGTCGTTTACCTACTTAGAACTGTGTCGTTAAATCATTTACAACATTTGTCTACATTTTATTCTTTCTGGCATAGTATTTTTAAAGCACTTAATATTTTTTACTATTTGCTGACGAGTGTTCAGTAGTACTATAAGATCACTTAAACTATTTGTCTACCGGCTCTTGAAAAGCTTAACATCCTTTAAGATAATTGGGAATCGAAAGTTACAAATTGACAAAAGTAATAAAAATATTTAGCTTATTTGTCAATCATGGTTAACACAAGCGAAATGTTATAAATCTATCTAGCATTTTCTGTAGTTTCAACTGATGGTAAATAACTGTCATTAATTCTTTTGGCTTCAAAATGACATCACTTACAATGAATGTACAACTACAGTTTAGACAGAAAGAGACGGAATTATGCCATTTGGATGAGTGCGATCGGTAGAGCATGCTCAATTAACATTAAAATATCATTTTTCAAAATTTTGCACTTAGCATGGTTGTCTTCTAGACCAACGATATATTATATATAGATGGTACGGAACACTTCGTGCATGAGTCTGATTCTCACTTGGTCGGGTTTTTTAATATAGATCTCAAAAGAAATCCATTAAAATCTTTGCGGTTATTATTAGACTTTCGTAAAAACACAAACTTTTTCACGAAGCAATTTAGTAACAATCGGTGGCGGATTTGCTCTAAGGCCCACTAGGCCCGGTTCTAGGGCGGCCAGATGTTAGGGGCGGCTAATCATGAGAAAAAAGTTACCTACTGATGATGACGCGAAATAACTCAAGAGTAGGATTTAAGACTCACCACATTATGGCGGGCCGCACTGCACTGCATCGTATAACTATAAATCTTCCTAAATCCCTTTCTACATTTTATATATATAATAAATAATAATATAATCTCACGCCTTTTTTATCCTCATCTACATTTTATGTCGAATAAAATAAATTTTGGCAATAAAGTAAATTCATTACATGTCATATCCTACATGATGGGTAATGAAAAGGGGGCGGCTGGAGGTACATACTACATGGCCTGGGGCCTAGGGCGGCCAAGACTGCAAATCCGCTAGTGGTAACAGTCAAAAGAAAACGTAGAATATTTTCATTATAAAATTGAACTGGTTATTGTAAAGCAGGAATAGGGTAACACAAAATACACTTCACTCCATACTTTAATTTCAATTTGCACAGTCCTATATTTAGAAGTCGAATGAGAAATTATATCGTAAGCCTAGGCGCAATACACAAAATACACAAAACTTTGCTGTTTAAGTATTGTATTTAAGTCTTAAGATCTGGAAACTATAATAATCGCAATCGGTTTGCGGCATTATGTTAATAAGAAAAAATAACAGCTTTATTAAAATAAGAGACTCAATTACACAACTTTAGCTTCCACTATGAAAAACAGCTTTGTGCGCTGGCATAATCGGTTTACAGAACAAAGTCTGAAAGTCCATAAACAACAGTTTTACGTTGTAGTCGCGCTAACGAGGCACGTAGGCGAAGTTTCATATTCGTGTGTCAAGCTCGCTAATCCGTTTGATTTACTGAAAAACCTAAGATGATCTGGTATAATGCAGTCAGGTTCACCGTTTTTTCATACAAAATAATAATACCGAAAACGATATTTAAACACTTTGGAGGTATTTGCCAGCGCCTGGTGTGCTTACACTATAATAATAATAAGAATGATTTATTTGTAGACATCGAGGTCCATAAAAGATAGTAACAAAGAATCTTAAAGACTATGTTAATTACAAAAAAAAACAGACACAACATACACGTCTTCTATATTATTAACCAATGTTAGTTCGCAAAATATCCTTAACCTGTAATAATTTTTATAACACATTTGCTCGTAAAAGGTGTCTTATTTCACCAATTTTAATATCGTTACCCATCTCATTACGCCCAAGTGCGGTAAGTGTAAAGTAAAACGCACGGTTTATCAAGATGCTCCGTCTTAAAACGAACGGTACTTTTTAAAATCTCAGCAAAGAGTTTTTATGTCAAAAAAGTTGTCAACATTTTATGATTAAAATTAATTTTGGTAGATAAAATATATTAAAGAAATATTTATGTACATAATTATTTTATTTAATTAATTTTGACAGTAAATTACAACCAATCTGTAACAAAAACACAAAAATATTATTTTACTTTATTAGTAATAAGTACTGGCTGTTTTTTGTGCCTTTTCCTAAAAAAAAAATGATGATGCGCGCCGCGCGCTTTTTCTTAACGCTGTATTGTTTTTATTCGTTTACCATAGTCGGAGTTTTATTTTATTTCCTCGCAAATGTGTTATAAAACGTCGTATGACATACGTGCGCTTTGATAATTACAGCCTCTGCTTACTTGTAGCCCTCGCCTACGGCTCGGGCTAGCAATATCGCCTCGGCTGTAATTTTCAACCTACCGCACTTATATCATAATGTACTATTTCAACACACTTGCTCATCAAGTGGCTATAATTTCACTGCAATTAGGCACATAGTGACACCTGTAAACAAACTGTGACTTTTTCATTGCTATTATTCACAAGTGAGTTAGGTACGATTGTTTAAGTTGCTTTGTTCTTAAAAAAGTTTCGATACAAAAAATATCGTGTTCAATAGTACTGTGGGTAGTTCTCATTATGAAGGAATAAAACTGGCCCTTTTTGGTTCCACACATTTTTTTACTAGATTTATTATACAAACTAGCCAGACATCAAGCATATGACTTAAATAAGCTAAAGTATTGCGGGCCAGACAAAATATTTGCAAATTTTCAAATTATGGGCGTTTTAAGATTTTTACATGACAGGCAAGTGAGACGTGGCGCAGGAAAATGAAATCAATGATTTAAAATGTTTAAAAATGCATAATAAGTTAATAGCATAGTACTTAACATATA
Organism: Ethmia dodecea; assembly: GCA_963855545.1. NCBI lineage: Eukaryota > Metazoa > Arthropoda > Insecta > Lepidoptera > Depressariidae > Ethmia > Ethmia dodecea. Next base: position 9,519,788 of record OY979437.1, on the reverse strand, counting down.
TGTTTTATCCTTGGATTGAAAACCAATATAAAATACCACTATGACAACATTAATTTACTACCAGGAAAATGAGGAGAACCAGGAAAGTGAAATTATCACACACAAATGTCCATATTTATTGTTTATTTAAAAACAAATAATCACAAAGAGTAAACAGTGGAGCACTAGCAATCATCAGCGTTTTAAACAAATCTTTGTTTAATAAAAATTCACTCGAGAGCAAAGAATCCGGATCACATAAAGATACTTGAAAATCTTGGAAACTAATAGTACCAGCTAAATGAAATATTTTTTGTTTAATAGACATTTAAATACTACTTAAATGAAGGTATTAAAACATCTAAGTAATAGTGAAGTTATGTCATAGAAAATCAAATTTGAAAAAGGGATACTTTCGAAGATTTGATACTTGCATTTGTTTTTGCTTTTGTTTCTAATCTGTGATTTAAGTGGGTATATAAACCATGTTTATAGTGTTCAATATTTATTATTCAAGCTGTAATCATGCCGCTTACACCTGAATAATGCACCAGAACTGTCACAATGCTGGAAACCGGCCGGAGGCAACGCAATACAGCCAGGACTGTCGGTGTGCCACTATCAACAGTACAAAGAGTTCTCTGACGTTTTGAGGAACTGGAGGACTGGCTCTAACCTCCGCAGACCAGGAACAGGTAGAACCAGGTGCCCCACAGCACGAGAAGATCGATACTTTGTGAACTCCATGCTTCGTAATCGAAGAACTGAACTTACAAATAATGTCGACGCCTTGGAGGAAGTAACCCAAGGACAGTAAGACGACCACTTGCTGAAGGTAACTTGAAACCACTTACCCTAAACTGGAGCATGGGTATCATATTTCAAGACTAAGATATGCTTATAACTACTTAAATTGGAGTATTGAAGATTGGTCAAAAGTTATGTTCTCCGACGAATCAAAATGTATGTGCTACAAGCACGATGAAGGACACAGAGTATGTAGAAGACAAGGGGAACGATTCAAGCAAGCATGCATCCAGGAAAATGGGTCTGTACTTGATTGCTTCTGAGAGTCGCTAAAAACTAGTGTTTAAAGAAAATGGCTCTTCAACTAGCGAAAGATATGTGGAAGAAATCCTCAATGAACACGTTGATCCATTTATGGTCAATTGGTGAGGATACTATTTTTATGCAATACATGAAATAAAATGTAGTGACTGAGAAATTTTATTACTTTTATTGTAGGTGTATTATATTGTCTATTTAACACAATTTGTTTCATTAAGCTAGCATTATTAGTTTACGAAATTTGATTTATTGCTTTCGAGTGTCTAAAGCTTATGCAGTAGTTCTTGACTACTATTACTAGTTATTTCTTCCCGGCTCTTCTCTTTCTTAGTTGACATTTTGGTTTCTGTGAAAAAGTCATCAATAAGTTAATAATATTTAACCACACAAACTAGAAGACAATTGGAATCTAATATATTTGTTTCGTCCCGGTAACTAAGTAATATACAAATAAAACAATAACAACTACAAGCATACGTACTTTAAATCCTTTAAAGTACCTATTTTTCATCTCTCAGGTACGTTATAACATACAAGAACAACAAATCTGTGAATTTTTATCATTTTCCTGCAGTGTTATCATTCTCCTGTCTAAGTTGATTCAGACAAGTGAGATACAGGAAAGTGGTAATTTTAAGGTTTTTCATGAATTCTACAAAAATGCTGTCTTTGATTGCAATTTCAAGGCTTTTTATTATATTTACACTAGGTATAGTAGTTAAAACTATTATAAATATTAAAAAAAATTAAATATTGATTGCGTAAGTACTTACCATACGAGTGAGAACTTGTCTGACCCAAAAACGTTTGCGCTAGAAGAAATCTCCGTCCCGACTGGCTAATTATCTAATTGGCTGCGGATTGAGCGGCAATGGACACATTGAGGTAGGCACTTTGCATCGAAAGTCTGGAAACTTCGCTTATCGTTTAAATTGTTGGTGTTTTATCATGTTTTGTAGCTCACAGGAATGTGATATGAAGTTCTTGTCGCCTCTATTCTGTTATGGAAAAATGATTAAAAAGAGGGAGTTACGTATATTTTTTTATGTATTAGCAAAGTTATATTAATTCTTACTGTAATTTGTTGCTAATCTGTTTGATTATGTACATATTTTGCTTATTATTCCGGTAGAAAGCTTCAGTTTTGGAAAATCGCCCCACAGGAAAGTGACAAATTTGATCACATTTGGGCTTACTTTTGCAAGAAATAAGTTTCTTACCGCTCTGAATTTCAGTGCCCAAATAGTAGACCATTAGTTAACTCTCTGAGATAAAAAACAAATCAGGAATATTTAAAACTTTAGAAGCTACGAGCTGAGCCCACCAAAATTCCTTCACTGTAAGAACTACCCAAATAAATTAATATACCTATTGCTTGCTCATTTATAAATAAAATAAAGATGAAAAGTAGCCTACTGACAATCTGTCTATCTTATATCTATCTACTAGCGGTTCTGCGCGGTTTCACCCGCGTAGTTCCCGTAAGATGAAATAATTTCTCCCGTTTTTTACACATTTACCACTATATCTTTGCTCCTATTGGTCGTAGCGTGATGTTATATAGCCTATAGCCTTCCTCGATAACTGGACTATCCAACACAAAAAGAATTATTCAATTCGAACCAGTAGTTTTGGAGATTAGCGCGTTCAAACAAACAAACAAACAAACAAACAAACTCTTCAGCTTTATAATATTAGTATAGATTTCGTCAGCAGTCAACAAAGAAAGGGATTCGCATTTATATTTTGTTATCGTAAATCGTAATAAGAAATTGCTTCAAGCAACATGTCACGGGCAGTATTTAATTCACACCAACCTCAAAGACCCTTCCATTCCCATTTGTACTAGCAAAGTCATCATTGACGTTACACGTGTTTTGATTTGTTGATATTTTTATTATTTTACTTACAAAATTGAATAGGTAGGTACTCTGAACCGATCCTAATAGGAGGTAACAAACATCCAAAAAAAATTAACAGTCGAATTGATAATCTCTTCCTTTTTTTTAAGTCGGTTAAAAATATAGACACAAAAGAAACTTGAAATCTTCAAACGCGAATTGAGATATGTCATCATTCTCGTCAGCCTATAACAGTCTATCGGTGGACAGAGCTGCCAATGACAAATCACTACATAGTATAAAACAAAGTCGCTTTTTCTGTCCCTATATCCCTATGATGCGGTTTTTTTTAACAGATAGTGATTCAAGAGGAAGGTTTTAGTGTTAGCATTGCACCCGTGCGAAGCCGGGGCGGGTCGCTAGTTTCTATATAATAGCAATGGGAATATACCTACCTACGCTAAGCGAGCTCATAAGCATAGAAGAGCGTACCTATCGTGTTGCTTTCTGATCCTGTCATAGTCTTCTACAGACACCTTAATATGTGATCGCCCGACAACATGTATCAATTTTGTATAGAGCTCTACAAGAATTAATCAAAAATGAGGCCATATTTCATGTCTTTGTAATACTTCTGTTACCAGCCGAAAGTAGAAATAAACTAGTACTAATATAGTCACACTAAAGACTTACTTACTTTAAAGACATAACAAGATATGTACTTATAAAATTTGTGGTTATTGTGGCAATCTTAACACAACCAATCATACAAAATCACAATCAAATAGGTATAGTCAATACTTAAAAAAAACAGATTCAAATACCAAAAAGTCGTCACAAATTATAACTTCTAAGAAATGTTTTCGGCACCGTTATTATTTAAATTTTCATGAGATTCAAAATCTTTCTGCAAGGCACAGGACATTATTTTTCACTGTTATGACCATAATGCGTTGTTTACTGAAATTTGTAACTCGCTTTTCGCCAGTTTACTTTCTTTTAAGGTCTTAAGCTTGATGAATAAATGTAATAGCAAGTTAATACTTAGGTATGTATAGTATGCCTATCCCTGTCGGTGCGGAGTAGGTTCTTTACAATATACACAAGTGGTACCTACTTAAAACTGGAAATTTTCTACGTTCGTAATTCATTCAGCCTGCAGTCAAGTCGCAGCCGGCAAAGTACTTCGCGGTACGTAAGTTCAGGGGGTCTAAAAAGGCCGTTTCGGGTAAATCATAATAGGATCCTATTTCGATTCGTATTTGAAATTTTCACCAAATACGTAATAATCTGCTAATGAATTGAATTGTCAGTGAATCTCTAAAATGAGGGACCATTTTACGAAATTTAGAGGAATTGCTTAGGATTTGCTGGGAATTCATAAAAGGAGGAATTGCTCAGAGGAATTGCTCAAAGTGGCCATTTTAGACCCACTGATATTACTACGGACACAAAGAACAAGTTGGTTAGAAAAGTACTAGTAAGTACATACTTCCAACTTCAAACGTTAAAAATCAAATGAATAAAGTTAGCGGGAATTGTGTGCTGTGCCTCGAAGTGTTTGACTATACTTCAGCGCATTGCGAGAGCTCGTCCTATATGGCTTGGAGATTGCATCAAATGTTGAGATGCATTATGTGTCCAACTGAAGTATCGGGCGCTGAGCAGAGACTGTTTGAGGATAAAAAAAATCCTAAATTTCAGGTTTCACTTGTATGGTTTCCTGGTATGTAAAGTCACAGAATAAAATTGTAATTTTCTTGTCGCGTTTCTTTATATTTCGTAAATTACTATTAGCACTGCGCAAAACTCTTGTCTCTCGGGTTTATGTATAAAACTTTGGTAATTGGGCGAGTTATAGGTGAAAAGGGGCATGTTTTTGTAGTCGGAGGAGGTTGGGAGTCAGGGTTGCTGACAACGTAGCACCATATTAAATAACAAGCGTGACAAGGACAGGGGTTCAAATGGGGTTTTCATCAAATAAAATAAAATGTCGTAATCCGAAAGATTAATGCTTTGTATATAAGTTGTTGTACCGACATCCGTTGGGGTAAAAGTGTTCTGGAGTGGAGACCGCGACTCGGCAAACGTAGTGTAGGACGCCCTCCGGCTAGATGCGATGACGATATGCGAAAGGCTGCACGCAGATGCTGGATGCGTCAAGCTGAAAACAGGGCGCTATGGCGCTCATTAGGGGAGGCCTATGTCACTAGCGGACTAAGGTAGGGGCGGAAGGGGAGGTCCGCCCCGGGCCTCTGGTACTGGTAGGCCTCCAAATTTAGCGAAAAGTTCTCTTAATCAAATCCTAAACAAGGATAAAAGGCAGTTGGGTGTTGGTCGGGGGCATCATAGATTCAAATACGATTAAAAGCTACGCTAAATTTGGAGTCCCCCTGGACCAGAGGCCCGTCCTGGGCTTGGGGGGGCCTCCGAATAAAAAGGTCCTAAGACCGGGGGGCCTCATTCATTTTTCCGCCCCGGGCCTCCGACAGCCTTAGTCTGCCACTGGCTTATGTCCAGCTGTGGACAAGGTAAGCTGATGATGATGATAAGTTATTATTTTATTGTTCCAGAACCAGTATACCTAAGTAAAGCTAAATTGTCTAGCATTGAAATTTTCAAAACAGGTGACGTTGGATAGATTAGTCTTTGACATTCTTCAGGCAATCTGACCCATACCTTTAGAATTTTTTCCTTCACATTCGATATAGTGATAAATAACTCATTGGTATAGGCCGCCCCGAATCGAAACCCGGACTCATGCATGAGAGATGGACTCATTTCCAATAGAACTAGCACGCATGGAATAAATCATAATAAAAGTGATTGCTGTGTTTGCCGGCCTATATCAATTCCTAACTTATTGCAGACGCTCTGTCCTTTTATTGCCCACATATAGGTTCGTGAATAATAGCTATGGATTCATACCAGTCTTGGAATACAACTGAGCCGCAACATGCTTTGATACCACCCATGTGTAATAGCTCCCCGGTTCGGCGATGGGATCACCACCTGTCACGTTTAGAGGTGCGAAAAATACTATGTGAAATGTGGGTACTTCCAGGTATGGAATACCTCGGCCGACCTAAAAGACGTGATCGTATTTATTTATTTTTTCGCGATTCAATTTAAATACATAACTATTTACCAAATTGCAGGGTTCAAAATAGATGCCTGTTGAAATTGATACTATTTTAAATGTATAATTTTATAATATTTTAAAATATACGGTGTTAGTTATTGACACTTAGCTTTAACTAACATAATACAGTTTCATAATTAGATTATCTTAAAGAGGATAATTAGTGTCTTAGAATCAATGGTTCATCTGACAAGGCACTCAAACAAACATTCTGTTTGATATCAAGCTCTTCGAGCTCTTTAGTGCAGGTGGAATGATTACACGCTGCTGTCGACTGAGGAGCATAATCGGAAGACAACATTGGGGCGGGCCAAGCCACCCCAGCTTGTTAGCTGATAGTTCGAGTGGATCGCAGCCGCGCAACAAACAGTCTGCTGGATTGAGGATCCGACCTAAGTAGCACGTTAGTGAATTTTGGAACTTATTTTGTAATTGTAAGTATCATATAAGTGATGCAAGAGTGTACGGTATTACTTATAGATGCAAACCGCACTCGAATTTGCAAATGAGTAACTCTTATCACTAACAGTTGCTTTTGAGTGATTTTTTTCCTGCTTTATTACTTAAGGTAGCTATAGGGCAAACTTATTACTTATAAACGCATAAAGGTCTTAATTTTCTCTCTTACAGAACTCAAAGAATCATATGACGACTTAAAATCCCCCCTAAAGAACTGTTCCCTAATAGGTAGTATTTTTTCCTTATTTGGCATCTTTAGTACTAAATAAGTATGTGTGTGTGTTTTAACGACAGACACTGTTAAAACACATTTACTGCAAGAAAAGTCATGGCGTAGAACGAGTACAACAGGAGAAACTGATTGTATTTTTACAAAAAATAAACAATCCTCGTCAGTTACGCAAGTTAATAATCACGACAATGTGAAAAGATATATACCAAAGTGTTGTAACTGTGGTAAAAGGGGTCATACGAAGAAGTTATGTAGAGTTACGGCAAAATCAGCGATGATTGTTGCTGAACAAAGCGGTTCCTTCCATGAGTGGTATATTGACAGTGGAGCGTCACGTCATATGACTGGATATCAGGAAGGACTTCAGAATTTCGTATACACCACAGACGAAGTGAAAGTGGCTAGTGGCCAAGTGTTAAAGTGCGTTGGATTAGGTGAAATGACTGTAGTAATTGGCGATAGTGAAATTAATATAAAGAACATTATGTATATTCCCGGTCTCAAAGCAAATCTTTTGTCTGTAAATCGTATGTCTAACAAAGGTTATAAAGTCGAATTTGTTAGAAATCAGTGCAAGATTTACAAGTATAATTCGAATATTTTACTTACTTCGATACAAGGAGTAGGGGGTGTATATAAACTCCATACGCGTAATCTAGCACTGAGTTCAGTACAGGTTAGTACAAAAGAGTCCTGGCATGATAGGTTGGGTCATATTAACAATGACAGTTTAAAATTGTTATCTACCAATGTCAGTGACATTAAAGTTGACAGCTCTGAAAAAACATGTGAAATTTGTTTAAAAGGAAACCAATCACGTATTTCTTTTAGAAATAATTTTAATAAAGATGTAGCGAAAAAGAAGTTAGATCTGATCCACTCCGATTTGTGCGGGCCGATGCCCGTACCTTCAGTCTCAGGTAAGAGGTACATACTAACTTTCTTAGACGATCATAGTAGAATAGTAGATTGTTATACAAGGGTCGGAAGGAATTGATAACTTCCACCCGCATTAAACACTCTACTTTTCATTTCGAATTCAAGGAAAGTAAACAAAAAAAATTTCAATTTTACAAAAATTCAAACATGCAAAAACGCAATAATACCTACAAAAAAAAACAAAATTGTCAACGATACAACCAAAGAGGTTGGAAGAAAGAGAAACTTTTTCTTTTAACCGTCTTTGAATACTACATCATAGAGTAGGTACCTAACCTAAATAACATTACTTACAAAAATAATATACTTACAAATCCATTCTCTTTATAATAATATGTACTTTTAGCCGAGTAATAGTGTTATTAGTGTCGATGAAAAACAATATTTTGAATTTCGGAACAGCTTACCAAATTATTACTCTTTTTAGGGTTCCGTACCTCAAAAGGAAAAAACGGAACCCTTATAGGATCACTTTGTTGTCCGTCTGTCCGTCCGTCCGTCCGTCTGTCAAGACCCTTTTTCTCAGGAACGCGTGGAGGTATGAAGCTGAAATTTATATCAATTACTCAGGTCTACTGTCCCTTGAAGCTGTGAAAAAATCAAACTTCTAAGCCAACGCAATTAAAAGATACAGCCGTTTATGCCGCAAATTTTCGACACTTGCAAGGGAATCAAAACCTACAGGGTGCTTCCCGTGAACTCAGAATCTTGAAATTTGGTACGAAGCAACGTCTTATAGCATAGATAAAGGAAAAATTACGAAAACCATAAATTTGCAAGGTTGTACGGAACCCTCGGTGCGCGAGTCCGACTCGCACTTGGCCGGTTTTTTTTTTATTTTAAATATGGAACGCGTACCGCCCCTATTTTCTGTTGTTTATACTACACTCACAAGCACAGAACACTTTTACCCGCACCTTTTTTTCTTATTCTAATTGATGTAAAAAGTTTCGTATCCCTACTAAGTACCCAAAGAGGTTGGAAGAAAGTCATTCTCTTTCCTAGAGAAACTTTTTCTTTAAACGTCTTTGCCAAATGTAGTACTATTCTTTTTTAATTCATTCCCGCCCTAAGGCCGGAAGCAATTACTATGAGTCTTTCCCGACCGAGGGCGGGAATCACAGCCCTGAATCTCTCTGTGTTGGGAATCATCGCTTCCGACCCGGTACTCAGATCAAAGATACACTACTTTCCGAGTATGAGATATGAAAAAGTGTTTGTTTACTTTCCTCAAAGTAAAACAGAGGTACCTTCTCTCGTCAAAGAATTTATTTCTTTAGTCGAAACACAGTGTGAGTCGAAGGTAAAAATATTGAGGACAGATGGAGGTAAAGAGTACGTGAACAATGAGCTGTCTACCTATTTAAAGAAGAGGGGAATTATACACCAAGTTACAGTTCCATACTCACCGCAATCTAACGGGGCTGCAGAAAGGCTGAATAGGAGTCTTTTAGATAAAGTTAGGTGTCTTCTAGTGCAGTCGGGCCTTAGTCACAAAATGTGGGCGGAAGCGGCTATTACTGCTGCTTATTTGATAAATCGTTCTCCTTCCAGACGTTTACAAGGGAAAGTTCCAGAGGAAGTATGGTCAGGAGAAAAGACCACATACGGAAACTTACGCGTCTTTGGCTGTGAAGCTTTTGCACATGTACCAAGTGTGAAAAGGAACAAGTTGCAGCCAAGAAATAAACGATATATTTTTATTGGATATGAAGAACACAGTAAAGCCTACAAACTTCTGGATCCTGTGAATAATCAGGTAATTAGAAGCAGAGATGTTGTGTTTAATGAAAATATCTTTCCTGCTAAAAACGATACTTCTAACAAAACGAAGTTGGTAACTTTATTCTTCCCAGAAGAAGATGAAGAGTATGTTGACTACGTTGTTACTGGTTCTTCATCAACACAGAGTGGTCAGTCACCGTATTCAGGGGAAGTCGGTTCTGTCACGACTGAGGGGAAGGAAACACAAGTAACGGAAAATGTTGCAGTCGTGCAGTTACCGTCAGAGCCAAGATATAATTTAAGATCGCGAACGCAGTGTAACCTGTCAGTTATACAGTCTGAAATTCCACTAGAACCGCGAACTGTGGCGGAGGCGCTAGATTCCAGCGAAGCCCCATTATGGTGTCGCGCTATGGAAGAAGAGATCGATTCCTTCAAAGAACACGATGTCTGGAAACTCGTCGATCGCCCTTGTAGCGGACACGTATTAAAAAATAAGTGGATATTTAATGGAAATGCAATGCGTAAGAAATGACTGCTGATATTCTGAATAACCCGTGGGCCCTTCAAAACATAACTTTTATTGTTGTAAGTTAGGGTTGTAGCATATTTAAAGTGTTAGTATTTTTTAATTTACTTAGGGCTGTCAAGTCAGGGCTGTCAACTTAATGTTGTTGAGGTATGATGATGTATATATGTATAATATAACCTCTGACTGTAATCATACTTGTCTATGATTTGCTAGTTTCAAATTTGATGTTCTAATAGAAAGTTTTTTTGTTTAAGCCCTGTCACTTGCATGAAAGATATTGTATGTGAGAGTTCAAAAATAAAATATTTTTTCAGTTTCTCTATATATGTTTATCTTGATGCTGCACCCCCTTCTACTATCAACCACAACACATCTGTTTGATGTCTGCGAGCATCACAAATTTATGAGATCGGAATAAAATCAAAATAACTCAAAGATCTTTTTGTGTTTTTGGTCCACTGAGCAGATATACGGGGACCCTAGAGAATATTTTCATGTAAAAACTTCGTTTTGAGCGACAGTTCAGCTTTATAGATTTTAATAAAAACGCTTACTTAATTATGGCAATAAGATTTGAATTTGGCCGCTCTATGCCTGAGTAGTAAAGAAGCCCGTGAGCCCGTACAATTTCTCAATTCGTTCAAATTCGCAATACGTACAGTCAAGAGCAAGTCAAGCTTGACACTACCAGTTTAAGCTGAGCTCTGATTTGTACTGCGCGCCATAGAATACAGGGCCGGGTCAAAGTCCAAAGTGTCAAGCTTTAGCGTGCTCTTGACTGTACAATTCGTGATTCGTGCAAAGACCGTGTCTGTAGGTACATGAAATATTTTTTGAAAATGTTTGCGATAGAGTAGATAGTTATCGATTTAGACATCAACAAATTTTAATATCTGACGAAGCCTGTTGCGGATGACGATGTTTAAAATTTTTTTTAATGCAATGTATTTTGAAATCTTTTTTTGTTAGAATATAAATGATTTCGACTTAGTTTAGTCTGTAAGTTTACATTGTTCTGCAAATAAATACTTAAATAATAAATAAATCAAAACATCAATCTGAGTAACCGGATCAACATTTAGGGTACTTTTTACTATAGATATGAAAATATCTAATTCCCACGGCAAAATATTGAAAGTTAGAAAGAGAAATACATAAAACGATAACGCCTAGAAACTTGAAATAGGTATAGTATGAAAATGTCTTATAATGTCGTATGCTCGCGGGCAACGCCGCTGGGCACCCGTATATTCAATACACTATGAAATTACCTACTTTCAACATCAATATTTGTCAAAGATTTGATTCAATTCTGTATTGTATCTTCCAAGTCTCAGCAAGTACAATAACTTCGACCAAATACGCGAAGTTGCTCAAATAAATTTGATTACGTAGGTACCTATAAGACTACTTATTGGTAACCAGAGCAGTTGTCCACCATACCACTCTTTTCGCATGAACTTAAGCTTTCTCATCCCGTAGGAACTACGTATTTTTAACCGACTTCAATAAAGTAGGTTATTGTAAGTACGTCTGTATTTAATTTTCAATTTTAATTGAGGAGCAATTTTAGGTACAAAGAAGGCAAAATTTATAAATAAATTTTGTAAAGATCGGACCAGGAACTTCGGATTCTTGATGTAAATTATTTTTTCTTTTTTTTATTCTTGATGGGTTCCGTACTTTGTAATATTATACCTCGATGATTGATTTTAAATCAAGACATTTTTTTACACACTTGCTCATAAAGTGGCTCTAATTTCACTGCAATAAGCCACATAATGACACCTGTAATCAAACGGTGACTTTTTCATTGCTATTATTCACAAGTAAAAGATTCATTTTATTGGTTGAGTTGCTTTGTTCTTAAAAAAGTTTCGATACAAAAGATCGTGTTCAATAGTACAATTAAATAAAGATACCTACCTAAGTACCTATTGCTTGCTCATTTCATGAAACTTCGTATTTAAATAGATAATTTGTACGTATATAATAAACAAAACTTTCACTCAAATATACCTAACTTTTGCTTTCTCTGTAAAAATTTTAAATTCCCCATTCCAACCAAAAAAAATAAACCTCATTATTTTAGTCTATGGCCGATCGCCATTGTTAGATGTGCGCGAAATTTTGAATTTGCGAAAAATTATTATTTTAAAATGATTTTTCAGTATTATTTCTTTCACAAGTGTTTTGAAAAACGTCGTATGACACACGTGTGTATTGATGATTACCGTCCTCGGCTCTCTTAAGACCCTCACCTACGACTCAGGTCTCAATGGTGCCTTAGCTGTAATCACCAACATTACACACTTAGTTTGTACCATAATTGGCTCGATTCTGCATTACAGCGACTAAACTTATTTTAGTTTAGTCCTGTCATTTTCTTTATCCTACAAAAGAAAAGAGACGAGAGATATTTAGTCCTGTCAAATTAAAATTTGTCTTGTCAACTAAGGCGTGTTTAGCAATTTTAGCGACGATGTAAAAAGGTCATGGATAAAAGTGACAGATAGGCACGTTCATAAGGTTCAAGTTACTTGGTTTTTACATGTTTGACATTACTCTTCAATCTATGGTTTATTTCTGTCCTTTTTCTTCCGTATTCTATGAAGAAGGATAGGCTAACTTAAAATTAGGAATTTTAGCTGGTTTGCAGAATCGAGTCCAGGTACTATTATATTACACGACCAATGCGTAAGCGATGCACATCCCTAGCGCGCAGAGTCCTTGCCAGCGTTAACAGTATCCTGCGCATGTTCGCGAGCAGGTTTGATTCTCACTACCGGGGGGCCAATTCTACTAAATGTCAACGGTTACAGTTGGATGACAATGACAATGACATGGTCAGTCGATGGTGTTATTTGCTCTGAAAAGTGTCAAAATAACACCATTGACATCTCATTGTCATCCAACTATGAACACTTAGTAAAATTGGCACCCCTTTTGTTTTTTTTTTTCTTTCGCATGCCAGGAACATGCCTTACGCATACCTGGTGGTAACTAGGACGACAACCAGGTTATGTCAGGCTTGCACTGACTAAAAACCACTCATGCTATTCCTCCTAACGCTCTAAGTCCGAGTCCCGGGAAACAGTTTCTTCCGTGACTCGGCCGGCTATGCTCTCCTCCCATCGGGGCAGCAGGCGCGGGTTATCCCCCGCCAAGAATTGGCCCCCTGAACTGTTGTATGGTGCACGTACTGAGAAACAAATAAATTCTATAATTTTGTATAAATTACTATAATTAGGTATTTTATTTATTTATTTATTTTATTTATTTAATGGTCGGAAGACCAACAGCTATAAAGACAGGTAGGTATAAAAGCCTAATTGAGTAAAAACGAAGCCAATGACAGGTCTTCACAGATAACAATAAAATAGAACAAAAAACACATTTTTTGCACACTGAATGCACAGTAGGTACATACTTATCAACTACCTATTAGGTACATGGAAATATGTGTAAAGATATAAAAATTGACTTAGGTACAAAGTATTTATCTGTTAATTAAAAAACTAATTGCTTATCGTGCGTTTTGCCGTCATACAACCAGTACTGAAAAAAACGAACTAGTACAGTCAAGAGCACGCTAAGCTTGACACTTTGGACTGTGACCCGGCCCTGTATTCTATGGCGCGCAGTATAAATCAGAGCTCAGCTTAAACTGGTAGTGTCAAGCTTGACTTGCTCTTGACTGTACCTACAGGTAGGTACTAACAATGGGTTAAGTTATTACTGCGTTACATTTAAACTGGTCTGTGATGTTACGTTCTAACGAAACTGATCCATGTTGGTCGAAATAAATTGCTTTATTATTATTACTAACGACCCGCCCCGGCTTCGTACGGGTGCAATACTAACACTAAAACCTCTCTCTTGAATCACTCTATCTATTAAAAAAAACCGCATCAAAATCCGTTGCGTAGTTTTAAAGATTTAAGCATACATAGGGAGATAGGGACAGAGAAAGCGACTTTGTTTTATACTATGTAGTGATAGTGATAATAGTGATAGTATTACCTACTTGCCAAATTTCATAGTTCTAGGTTAACGGAAAGAAGGTCAAGGTTCGACACTTTCAAAATTAATAGGGTAGTAAGGTACCCTATAGGTACATTTTGAAAATGTCGAAATATGTTTTTTTGTGGCATTAAACGGCAATATCTTTTTTCCGTTAACGTAGAAGTTTGATTTTTTAACAGCATAAAGGGACCTGAGTAAATGGTTACCTATATTTTTAACTCGATACCTCAGCGCGTTCCCGAGATAAAGGATCTTGCTTGACAGACAAACAGACAGACGGACAAAAAAGTTATCATAAGGGTTCAGTTTTTTCCTTTTCAGGTACAGAACCCTAAAAATTAGTTATTATAGTCTTTTTAGTGCTTTTCTTGAAGTCGGTTTTTATTTTCGTTAATTACCTGATGAAAACTCCATTACAGTCCTGGTAAATATTAGACGAATAGACAGAGTTACTTTCGCATATAGCAGTAGCAAAGTAGGGATGATAATGTTGGCAGCATCTGCTAAAATATCCGTTTCCCCCCTGAAAGGATGTCGAGATATTGGAGAATATGTTAGGGACAAATGAGGTTGTGATCTAGTTATTCGGAGGTTATTGTTTTGAAAACCATAATAACAATTTCATCTGCTTGGATATTCTTTAATTAGGTACAATTGTAAAAAAAAAATTATTAGTTGTAGACAGCTAACCTGTTTTGTCCTCCTGGTAATGGTAATAGGAACTTACCTCAGAACTTTCGACTGGGTGAACCGATTTGGATGATTCTTTTTTTATTTGGAAGCTGGTGCTTTTGAGATTGGTCCCATTTTAATTTCGTCCAGTTCTGACAACGGCATCCATAAGAAAACCATAATAAGTTAAAGATTGAAGTCGGTTTTTTTACTCTTTATCAATGTATGGAAAAGTAATCGCTTTGATGTGAATGCAACATTTTTCAATTAAAAGGGAAAACAATCTTTTTCAAAGGCAGTTTCAGATGAACACTAGGTATTGTATGTACCTTTTGTAGATAAGAATATGGTAGGTATTTCGGATAAAATAATGATTTTCAAAATCTCACTTTTTAGAATTTTGTAGGGCACAGCTGCTTATTTCCCACATTCATTAGTAATGAAAGAATTAAAAAATATCTTAGTTTTTTGTAAAGTTGGCTAAAATGGCGCTTATGACCAGTTTACCAGATCCTCAAATTTAAAGAGGTTGAACTAGGCCAAGTGGGCCAAATGGATGATAAGAAAGATGACCTACAATTATTATTTGGGCAATATGAAATATATTTTCGTTACCTTCCATGACGCATAATTTCCGAGTTACGATGAAGAGTGTCTAAATAAATAAGTACATCCCTAATTATCTCTGAAGTATGTTTTTTCTGTACTCGATTCATATAAAGATTAGTATCTAAAGTAAATCTGTGTGTAAGTACCTACTTGAAAAAATTTATTTACCACGCTCCTGGCCTTCAAATCATTTCACTTGCACGTCGATGGTTTAAAATCAATTCACCTATGCTTGTTAGATCGAATCGACAGCTTGACGAATCGACAATACAGCTTGCTGTTAACAGATACAGTAAGAAAAAAGGTAGTTGTGTACCAACCAACCGGCATTTTTAATGTATTTAGTTGATAACCGCGGGCCGCGCGCGACGCTCGTGCCGCGTGCCTCAGCACGACCACTGTCTACCACCGCTAGCACTAACTCTTATCAGCTGATCGCTCGTTGCACTTCCATAACGTTCACCAAACTCGTTTTCTATCTTTTACCTGGAAGAAGGTAAATAGAACGCTGAGTGCTGTTTAAACAAACTATCATTACTGTGTGACTAATTTCGACTGCGGATAGCCGGTCGAAACAACGAGCGTCGCTGTTACAATTGATTCAAGGTATATGAAATAAGTTTACTTATTCGTTATTTAGATGTATTAGCATAGAACTTCCATTATGTATCGGTAGCAGAGGGTGAGGGTATTGTGTTCAAGATTATCGTCGAACATAATTTGTATTAGATTCCATGTTTATGCGTCAAAATGGACTTATAGTCGTAGCTGATTTCACACAAAATAATATTTTTTCTTGTACTACGAAACTTTTATTACCTACTTAGTAATTACGTCCCAGTGAATCGGCATAATATTAATAATGCCGACTGCAACATACATTTTTCTTTAACGCTGCATTTAATAATATCCGTAGTAGGTATTAATCTTGCGCATAGAATAAACTTGACTTGCCTTGGCCTTACAGCCTTAACCTTAGCGTGCGGGAAAATTCTCATTATCGTGAACCAACATTCAATTCCTTTATAATATAACCCCAGAATGCCTGGAAAAGAAAGCTGTGACGAACCAAGCAATATTTACTGAATGTGTTTACTTCAACCGTTACAATTTGGATAGCCATAAGAGTTGAAATTAAGAATTTCGAATGAAATAAGACAACAACTAAGTATTATAAAATACTAGCAACCTGCCCAGTAACACCCATTCGGGGACGTTTTTCTTACACAGAAACCTGCGCTAAGTACTATACGAGGACCTTGTGTTAGACTATCCATGAACAGACTGAGGACGTTTTTCCAAGTACAGCTTGTACAAAGCGAGGACTTGAGGCATCCATAGTCCGCATTTATCAAAGACAATGTATGACCCTTTTTTTAATATCAAGCTTTTATTTAGTTTCACCTGTCCCGATGTTTGTCAACAAATCTTGCAAATTAAATTCGATCCACTTCCATGTTACCGACTGAGTTGAAATTTTGCATACATGTGTAAATCGCGTGACAATGCAGTATTATGATGACATGGTGCTGATCTGATGATGGAGCTCGAAGGTGGCCATAGGAACTTCACGATGAAACAACACAACCTCTTCGAGTTATGGCTCGTTTGAATCGTCTTGTCTAGTAGTTTGTCTGTCAATGGTAACCAGGGTCTGATAATGGAGCTGGAATGTGGTCATAGGAACCTTGTAATAACAGGACGCAACCCCATCGAGTTTCGACTCGTTTGATTCGTTGTGACGAGTTCTTTGTTTTTAGTTGGTTACCAGGGTCTGATCTGATAATGGAGCTGGAAGATGGTCACAGGAACTCAGTATAGAGACGACGCAACCCCATCGAGTATCGACTCGTTTGATTCGTCTTGACAAGACAACCGCAACGAGTTTAATTCATCTTAATGGGTGGACAGTTTTTGATGAGTGGTGGTGGTTTGGTTGACGTGCTAAGTTTATTTTTTACACGAATACTTTTATATTGAATTCTGAGCATATCGAGGGTTTTAAAAGTACAAGACGCAGAATAACTTTGCTGCCGAGTGAAACACAATTCTTCACCTTCACCACAGTGAGGAAAATACGAAGTGCAAGATAAACAGCTTAAATATAAAGATATTTGTCGCACTCACACGCACAAAAGTTTGCGCAGACATGAAATTAGCATTAATTTATTTTCAGTGGGCTGGCAGAAGGGTTCGAGTTGTAAAAACTCGTCCTACGCTATGGTACAAAATGCTTTGGCACTCATATTTCGAATGAAAAACAGAATCTTTCTTTAGAGGTGAAAAATATATTACGTAGAAGCTGTTTACTTATACTGGTGAAACGTCGGTATTTCCAGAAATGAAATACAGTTCTGCCTAAAAAAGGGAGACGTCATCTCTCCGAAACTTTAGAGGAAATTTTTAAGCTCATGGACTGCGATTTGGCATCAAGATCAATGGCGAATATGTATTCGCCATTGATCTCATACACCCTTGATGCCAAATCCCAGGTGATGTCACCCACCTTCGTTTCGCCGATAATATAGTCATCATGGCTGAGTCGCTGGTGCACATGAACAGTATTCTCAAAGACTTCAGCAACGTTTCTCAACAGGTGGGTCTTACAATGAACATGGACAAGACAAAAATTATGTCGAATGTCCATGTTCCACCCATACCGGTAAATGTTTGGAACGTTGCTCTCGAAGTAGTTGACCATGTTTACCTTGGACAACTCCCCAACTCGGATGGGCAGCGTTAGGGAAACTACTCGATATCTTTTAGTCAAAAATTCCGCAGTGCCTAAATAAAATATTTTTAGGTTTATAAATAAAATATGTGACTTTAATTCAGACAGAGGCATCCTTATTTTGTTAGTTCTTACCCGTGTGTGTCGCCAGTGATGACTTATGGCACAGAAACATGGTCTCTAACCGTCCTAGAGAAGCTCAGAGTCACGCAACAAGCCATGGAGAGACCTATGCTCGGAGTTTCTTTGTGCGATAGAATTGAACGAGGCGATTCGCCGAAGAGCTAAGGTCACTGACATAGGTCTCAGAATATGCAGGCCACACCGCTCGAAGAACCGACAACCGATGGGGAAGAAAGTAGTCAAGATTGTAAGTGATGGTAAACTCGATAATGATAGTGATGGTGATGGTGATCGGTTCCAGCCGGTTTCGGCTAAGGCGACCGCTGTCGACCCCGGTCAATTAATCGGCGCTCATGCGCCCTGATGTGAAAGACCCTCGAGCAATGTGTACACGTGAGGGTACCATTCACGTAGGTATACTGTGTTGCCCATGGTGGTCGGACTTTCACTTGGTCGCGTTTCAAGTCGAGGGCAGATCTACGACGCTCCTCGAACTCACAAACCCGCCTCTGGACAAGACCTCCCCATTCGGGGCGCCGTGCCGCCAAACTCTCCCACTGCGAGGGCTCAAGGTTGCATCTCTTCATATGTCTTTTCTGAACGTATTTAAATCTGAGAAGTTGACCGCCTTGCTTTCGCTTGCCCTCCTGGAGTTCAGAAAAGAAGATGCGCTTCGCCACTCGCCCCTTTGCCATTCGTGATAGGTACGTGTCCGCACCACCAAAGTTGTCGTCGCATGAGGTAACTCTCGATGCCACCTAAGTTGGCTCGGCGAAGAACTTCCGAGTTCCGTACACGGTCTGACCATCGAATTCTCATAATGTTGAGGTGGAATCGGTCTAAAGTGCTGATATGGCTGCGGTACAAGCACCACGTTTCAGCAGAGTAGAGAAGGTTTGGCAGCACAATCGCCATGTATACGCTAATTTTGGTCTCTAATTTAAGGTTATGTGACCGAAAGACCTTGACGCTCAGCTTTCTAAACACTGCCGCTGCAGCGCCGATCCTGCTGTTGATCTCAACGTCAAGGTCATACTTAGATGTGGTAGTGTTCCACAGGTAACGGAACTTAACGACCTGCTTCTAAACGTCATCGCCAAGGTTTATCGTTAGCGTCTCTTGACCATGAATATCCAAGGACATCACCTCCGTCTTCTTGACGCTGATTTTAAGGCCAAACTTACGGCACACCTCCTCGAAAACTGACATTAGCTGTTGAACGCCGTCTGGGGTTTCTGTCACAAAGCACAAATCATCTGCGTACATGATCTCGGTGATCAGTGCATATAAAACTTTAGTGCGAGCCTGAGACCCATGTTAATTGAAGGTGTCTAATGTCCTTAGATTAAATAAGATACGGCTTCCTCCACTGGGCGGTTGCGATATTGGAAATAATTTATTTGGGAGCGCTTAGTAAAAGCGTGATACATTGTGATGTGATTGACAATTAAATAACATTTAGCATAAATACACCTTTATTATTTTTCTTTTGCGATCACAATGTAACACGCTTTTTTTTATAAAAGATTGGGTATGTGATAAAAACGCAAAGATTTAATATAAGGTGCAAAGTTTTATGGTTTAATAAAAATGTCTTATAGGTATGTACATACTTACGATATGGGATTATTGTGACGTAGACGAATATGGTTAAAGGTTGCAACGTAGGTACCTAAGATATAATGATATTTTTCATATCAGATTTAAATTGTTATTTTAAAATTTTTAGTTTTTTTTGTATTAATTTAAGAGGAACATAATGAAAGCTTGTTTTTAAAAAAGTTTCTTTATTTTAACGTATTTTCAACTTTTTAGTATAATTGGAATGAAGTTCCTTATCGCGCGTTGCGAAAGGGGTCTAGACGGAAAAAATTAAGACCAAAAGTTGTAACGACACATTTTACGTGTTTCTCTGTCTGTCTCTCTCTCTCTCTCATAGAAAGCAAGTCCCTTGACACCTCTCAAGTTGTTTTATTTTTTAATAACTTTATATATCAACTAGGTATGTAATTACTGGTTAGCTGTTTATAAAATTTTTCATTCTATCAATTTCATTTAATTCGTCAATATAACAAGGTTTCTTTGAGTTCCTATGGCCATTTTTAAGCTACGTCATCAGACCCTGGTTACCATCTAGCACCAAAGTACTCGTCAAGACGAACCAAACGAGCCGATACTCGATGGGGTTGCGTCGTTTCTATACTGAGTTCCTGTGACCACCTTCCAGCTCCATCATTAGACCCTGGTTACCATTGAAAGACAAACTACTCGTCAATATGATTCAAACGAGCCCAAACTCGATGAAGTTGTGACGTTTTATTGCAAAGTTTCTATGGCCACCTTCGAGCTCCATTATCAGATCAGCATCATGTCATCATAATATTGCATTGTCACGCGATTTACACATGTATGCAAAATTTCAGCTCAATCAGTAACCGGGAAGTGGATCAAATTTAATTTGCAAGATTTGTTGACAAACATCGGGACAGGTGAAACTAAATAAGAGCTTGTAACTGATTAGGTATAGGATACTAATAACAGCTACACATGTGTTATCAAAACGAGGACGTAAAATTCACACTTTGTCGTCAGTTGGTCGGAAAATTACACTATACACACAATGTCCGGAAAAACTACCAATTCGAGGACGTTTGTGTTAAGTTTTACACATACGTCCTCGATTTGGTACTAAAACGTGAAAAAAGTGTAAATCAGGTGTGTAAAAAATCGACAGTGCTGCCCCCTACATCTCACACTCCATCACACTCCAACCTGACTGGCCATGACCAATCCGAGTACTTTTTCAGATTTCCTTGTTTTTAGTACAGAAAGGTTCAAAATCGCACGACAAATATCGTCATTTGGTCAGGTCAATCCGAGGACCCACCAAAAGGTCCTCGTTTGGGAAGTGTCCTCGGTTGTGCCTTGTGTATTCAGGTCCAAGTCCTCGGAAGGTACTTAAAACAAACACACCCTACTCCCCCCCCCCACACTATCACAAATACACACCCCAACTTTAAAAAAAAATCTCTTTATTATTACCTTTTAAGCAAAAAACTTTGTATTACAAACGACTATTGTTCCCTATAAAACGAACGGAAGTCATCGGTGTCTACAACACAGGTTTTCCTAGTGTAGGCACCGAGGCCCCTATGTACCATTTTCATATTTTCATTTTTCACATATTTGTGAACCTCGGCTTCGCCTCTGTCGACCATTAGGTACCTACATGTGATCGGAGACATTTCATATTTTACTTCCCTAGGTACCTATGTAATATACTATTTCTGTAAGTAATAGTTAAATAGGCGTTGCTTATGATGAATTGATGACAGGTGAATTACTTCAAAGTTCAAGTAAAGTTCCATTATAAGCCGTTAGAATATTTTACTATACTTATATATTTAAAATATATTCATGCCCTTATCCCCAAGGGAGTCGGCAGAGGTATTCCTGGATATACTCGGTTTTCGCCGGTATATTTTTTAAACCTTTAAAGGTGACATTTTCATGTAGTGTCAGAGGGTCATCACTTTCGCACCCTGTTACGAAACAAGCAAGTTTGATAGGCGTAAATAGGGGGGGGGGGGGGCAGGGTGGACCGGACCCACTCTAGAAAGCCGTGGGCCCACCCTAGGAAAATACCCTTCCTCATACATAAAATAACTTTATCCTCAACTACCGAAACCCTCTTCAAAAAGCTAAACACAGAAAACTTAAAATTGTTTTAATTTTTTTTTTCTTATTTCAATGTCATGAAGTGGAGTTTTTTTTATGTATGATCAGTTGATCACGCATAACTTTTTACAGAGTACTTAGTCCGATTTTGATAATTCTTTTTTTATTGGATAGGGTATAATATGTACCTCGAAATGGGTCATATAAATTTGATAAACAAAATGCGGTAGGCATTAGGGTGGGAAAATAGGGGTGATTTTGTTGTTCTTGTTGTTCACTCACAGATTTTAATGATTTATATATCACAAAAAACTATAAAATAAAAACATTTTAACAAAAAATTAAACCGCCGAAAAAACTGAAAAGCAAAAAAATAAAAACCCTTTTTTAATTAACCTTAATAACTAAGTTCTGAAACTAATTTAAGTATACCTAAGTAATTTTGAGTCAGCCCCAAAATTTAAGATAATTTAGTAAACTTTGTTCATTGATAGTTTGGCGCCTCAAAATTACTTAGGTATACTTAAATTAGTGACCACCTTGCCGTGGCCAGCCGATTCATGGCTGGGCCCATAGCCCCCCCCCCCCCCCTAGGAAAAATCCCTAGCTACGCCAATGCATAAAACAAAGTCCTTGTAGGACGTCATGGAGCGAAGGAAGTAGTAAGGTTAAAACAGTAGGTACCTACTAGGGGCCTAGCGAAGTGGCTATGTAAAACCACGTAAAACCCAAAGATTAGTCTAATATAATGATAAATGTATAGGATCAACATTGGCGCTCTACATAAAGCGCGACCAAGTAAAATTGACGTAACATTGTAAATAAGTAAAGTAACTGACACGTAGTTCTTAATACATAGTTAGAAAAAGAATAAATAAATATTTTTAAGATACTAAAATAGTCTTAAAATAGTTATTTCACTTCTCATGCTCTAAAAGTACCTACGCCAATATAGCCCTACGAAGCGGGACTAAAGTGGTCACTAGGGTGTAAAAGTAATTAGTTTTTTAATTTCCTGAATGAGATGTAGACAAACTGAAACAGCCAGTAAATATCTGTGGAGTGTGGACCATCTTCATTGCGAAAATGTTGAGAGTTTTAGTTTCATAGTTTATCCGCATAGAAGGTGGCACCATGTGTTCTAAAAGAGATTTAAATCTCTTTGTTAATCTGTGACAGGTTTAGAAGAAAAAACTGCCCGCGAAACTTTCAGAATTTTTGTCGAGTGTATTTGTTCGGTTTGAAATAAATTTGTACTAAATTGACTATTTTTCTCGCACTCAAAGTGAAAAGTACAGTTTTGCACCTTGAGACTAAACGCCAACATAATATACCCTCGGTTTCATTGACTCCCTCGCACTTATACTGAACAAATTAAATTAATTAAAACATTATTAAATAACTAGTAATGCTAATCCTAACTTTTTTAGTTTTTGCTAGCATAACAACCTAAGAAAATAATTTCTTTTTCAACACACTTGCTCATAAAGTGGCTCTAATTTCACTGCAATTAGGCACATAATGACACCTATAATCAAACTGAGACTTTTTGTTTGCTATTATTCACTAGTGAGTTATAGATTTTTTTTTTCAATTTTGTTGCTAGAGTTGCTTTGTTCTTAAAAAAGTTTCGATACAAAAAAGATCGTATTCAATCGTACTAATAAATTAATACACAAATATGGCTTGCTCATTTCATGCAACTTCGTATTTAAATAGATCATTTCAACTTGTACGTGTTTAATAAACAAAACTTTCACTCAAATATAACTTTGGTTTTCTCTGTAAAAACTTTAAATACCCCATTTTGTACGTGGCTAAAACGCTATCCACGACAAACCAAAGAAAAAGAAACCTAATTTTTTTAGTCCATGGCCGATCGCCATTGTAAGATGCGAGCGCATAGGAAAACGAGGCTGTATGGGCCTAGATCCTTTTGCCTTTTCCAAATTATATAAATAAAAAATTGGAAAACCAATTAATTTTCCCCGCCATTGCGAATGATTATTTTAAAATGATTTTTTAGTATTATTTATTCACAAGTGTGTTGAAAAACGTCGTATGATACACGTGTGTATTGATGATTACCGTCCTCGGCTCTCTTATGACCCTCGCCTACGGCTCGGGTCTCAATGGCGCCTCAGCGGTAATCACCAACTTTACTCACTTGTACCATAATGTACTATTATAGACCTATTTATGCATTGTGTGACTTTCGCCACACTAAACAATAAAATTGGTGTTACAAGTGCCTGTAGTATTTACTCAACAAGCATTCATAATTTGCGGGGCAGACCAAACGTTGTCCTGTCAGAGACAACAGATACTACGTATACATATACTACGGCTTTGTTTTCACCTAAGATGAGATCGGTGGCAGTTAATATTTTTCCGTGTTACGCATAGGTACTACTTTCAACTAATAATCAATTGTCAACAGTAAACTGTCACCGAATTCATGCTACCTGAAAAATACTATAATAGCTCTCATGTTCAATTGTAAATCTAAACCATCCAGTGAGCCACCCAAACACACAAATGATTGAATTAATTTGTTGGTAACTGATGCTTAATTGCTATTATTTTTATTGTAATTTTTACATGCTTTTCTATGGTAAAACATGTTGACCAATTTATTTTAATAATTAACACCCTTTTTGTTTTGTTTTACATGTTTTATGCAAATGAAGTTAGTTCTATTCCATTCAAAACATCACACCATAAAAATGCGTCGAGCCATTTTCGTGCGTTTTTGGGAGATTCCCGGGCAAACGTTATCCTGCCACAGACAATAAATGAAGACACAGAAATGCGAAAGATTCAATCGTGCGTTGAATTATTCCTAAAATCGATTTTTGTTTTAATTGTTGACTGGTGTATACTTTAGGCCCCCCTGGTAAGTATTTTGGATACAAATCTTCCACTTACTATTCAAATGTCTCGTTTGCTCTTGAAATTAAATTACCCAATTAAAACAAATAAGTAATATTATTTCACGCTGTCAAGTCTGAAACAACAAACAACATCTATAATAATTTGCAACGTAAATTCTCAGTTGAAAACAATTTGTGGTAAATCTATTTCAAAACTATAGATGCAAAATAGCTATCTACACTAGGTACCTACCGAAGAAATTTTCAAAAAAGTTTCCATGTACACAACCGGGCTCGTTAGAGGTTTATTAGGTATATGTAATTATGTATAGATATCAAAGAGATTAAAATATAATAGGACATAGAGGGGGCATTGGGAATATTTTCATACAAAACTTGGAAGCTCAAGCGTCATGTCAGTTAGTATGAACGCGAGCTGTCATTTGGTCGAAATTGTACTAGACTTATTCCACTTGGAATAACTTTTGGGTTAAAATTTTTCTTGCTTTGTCCCCTCTATGCCCTATTATATTTTAATCTCTTTGATAGATATAGATATACAACGTGTAACAGAATAAGCGCAATTCCTTATACACCCCAATTAATATTTAAAAAATATGATGCCTTTGTACCTACTTTAGTTGTGTGTAACCAATTTTCTCAAATCAAGATCAATAATACTTAGTACGATTTCTATAGGTAGTAGTACTAAATTATGCTAATTCATTTTTCGGAAAAAATTTACACATATTAAAAATAGTTGAAATCTATTAAGTAGTCGATACTGAACAAACTAATTTCAGTAATTGCGCTTATTCTGTGACATTGTATTAATATTATAAACGCGAAAGTTTGTATGGATGGATGTATGCATGTTTAGATGGATGTTTGTTAGTCTTTCACGCAAAAACTACCGAACGGATTTTGATGAACTTTATAGCTTATACATCAGAATAACACATAGGCTATATTGTATCCCCGGATTCCATCGGGAACGTGAATTCGCGGGGCGCTGCTAGTATTGTATAAAAGAAGAACTGACTGATTGGCCGACTGACTGATCGATCAACGCATAGCCGAAAACACTGGCCAAGGTTAGGCTATAAATAACGAAGGATTTTTTTGAAATTCCCATGAGAACGAGAATAAAGAGTATCCGAGCGGGCAACGCCTCTGGGCATCCTCAAATTTTATGTACAAAACGTATTACTGTAAAACAAGCTCGCCCTTTTTGATGAAAAAAAAAACCAAAAGAAGTGCAAATCTTGTTTAAATGTTTTTTTTTGTTCTTACAATTTTTAAGCGATAACTATTTTCATCATTCATCCAATTGCCGTCCACTGCTCGACAAAAGCCTACCAAAGAGTGCCACCTATTCCGATCTTAGGCAGCATCCACTGTCAGCCACCTTCTTTAGATCGTCGGTCCATCGTGCCGCAGGGCGCCCTACACTCCAACACGTGTCGGCTACCTAGCGGCCATCAGTCCGCCTGGAGCTATGACCGGCCCACTTCCACTTCAGCGTACTGATTCTGTCGTATGACTTCGTTACGAATTCTGTTGAGCAGAGAAACCCCGAGCATCGCGCGTTCCATCGCACGCTAAGCGACTTTGAATTTGTGGAGTCCAACGGTGAGTGTCCACGTTTCGGCTCCGTACCTATGTTTTTTTTTTATGATAAAAAAAGGGGGCAAACGAGCAGACGGGTCACCTGATGGCAAGTGACGTCCGTCGCCCATGGACACCTGCAACTCAAGGCCTCCGGTTACCTCACTCACTCAACGAAACGCAATGCTTTACGCTGGTTTTCTGTGAGGCCGTGGTATCACTCCGGTCGAGCCGGCCTACCTATACCTACATATTATTAAGTGTCTAGTTAAAAGATAACTTGAGGGACAGTCATTTAAATACGATTTTTTTAAAGTGTTGTTATTACAAAAGTGAAAAATAAATAACCAATAAAGATAATATTTTTCTTCGACCGCCTGTCTAAATAACATTGTGGAATATTTTGAATTCGGACATTGAAAACGCATCGAAACCAAACAGAATCAAATAAAAAAATACATATAACTTCCCCTTACTGAAAATGCCTGTATATAAAAAATATATACTTACCTACATATATGAGTAAGATGGCTATGACAGACTGACTGGACGTATACCGCAGCGATTCTATTTACAATATGATCCACTTGACTGCCTAGTCAAATGAATTACTTTTTATGTTTGTAAAAACATCAAAGGTAAAAACTAATTTTAATAAATGATTACTCGCAATAATTTAATTTAGATAGGTACAGTCGAACCCCATGTTGGCATGAAACGTACATCTTAACTACGCTAAAACCTAAATAATCAAAATGTCATGGATATATTTTACTCGTTCTGACGACGCGACGTTCAGTCATCGAGACGACTGAGTCGAGATGGATTCATTAAGAGTACAAGAGATGCTCAAAATTAGTGGAGGCATGCCAACTTTTTGTTCCTATTGTGCGAGTTCATTTACATTCACAGACGATGGACCTATGTAAGACGATATTAATCTTTTTATCATTGAATCCAATATGAAGAGTAGGAAACAAAATTAACATTTATAATAATACATAGTTAAGCAACTGACGTGGATGCAAGTCATATTAAAAATCTCCAGTATCGGGTGTTTGGGCCAGCGTAAACACTCAATGTAGTGAGATCATAATACTAAGATAAATATTCGAAGTACTAACACAGTTGCACTGGCAATCTACTTAAACATAAGTTTATCAAACAAATAACTATTTACATTATTTTATTTAAACAACAAAACCGCGATTGCATGTAAAATGCAAAGATGCAGAGAGAGACATGCAGTGAAGTCAGGTAAAAAACTAAGAATGTCCCATCAATCTGCTCAAAACTTATAAATACTTAATTCATAATAGCATAAAGAACCCTAAGTATTTACATTCATTTAATTGTAATCCTAATTAATATGTGAGTGATGAGTAAGTTTGTTGGTTACATTTTCTCGCCTAAACTGGTGAACCTATCTTGATAAATTTTGATTTAGACATAGATTAGACCTTGGAGAAGGACAGGCTACTTGTCATCCCTGTAAAAGACAGTTCTTAGGGGTCACAATAAGCCAAAGTTCACTCATTGTAAATACGCGACGACAACGTCATTACTTAACTATCGTCTTATTTGTTTGTACGAGTTTTTCGATAAATACGTAATATATGGATTCATGTCGTAATGTGATCTTAATTAGTTAGGCAGGGCAGGTAGCTTGGCCCATCGCGGGCAGACAGGGACACGCGCTACGCTATGACTCATGCTGAGAGGCTGAGGACATGCTACTGGACCCACTTGAGCACTCCATACACGTACCGACCAAATAGGTCACCGTCTAAGTAAACATAATTAGTAACGGAACTTTAAATACCGAGGAGACATAAACAATTAAGTACATTGTTTTGGTCACTATTGTTACAGAATGTAAATTTTAGGTTCGCTACTATAAGTACTGTGTTGTAAATATTGTCTTCAAGAGCATTGACTGAATTATTGGCAAGTATTACCTACCTATGTATTTTAGTAGATCCTTTAGAATAGCATTGTTACTTATATATTTTTAATAACATGCACACACGCGCCGCGCCGTAAACATAAGCAACAGTGTAATGTACTACAATGATATTGCTTTAACTCTATAGCTATACTAGAAATAACAAAGGCAAATTGTGAAAGTTGATAGGAAACGGTTAAAGAGCCGGCCGAAAATCAGTGAGGCTCGGGTTCGAATCCTGGCATGTACCAATGAGTTTTTCAAAAACTTACGTACATATTTATCACTAGCTCGACGGTGAAGGAAAACATCGTGAGGAAACCCGCAGGTCTCAGAATTAATTCTGAGACATGTGTAAACAGACCCGGTCCGGCAATGGGCTCACCACCTATCACGTTTAGGGGTCCAATATATCTCGTGAAATGTAGGTATATCCAGTAATGGAATACCTCTGTCTACCCCCTCGGGGATAAAAGGCGTGAGAAAAATATAGAGTTTCATAAAACTCAAATAAAATAAAATTATATATATTTTTTTAATGTAGGTAGGTACGTAATATCATAAAAGAAGTAGGGAAGTACATACCAACGTAGGATACCTACTTAAGTAAGTTAGTAAACACTTTTTGTGTACACTATTATAATTAAGCAATAAATGACACAATGATTAAAATTATCGCTTTAAGCGATTTCTTCCATTTATCAAATCTTTTGTAATATTAATTTCTTCAAAATAGGTCTAATTCATAAAGCCCGAGCAATACAAAGTAATTCACAAGTAATACCTACATGAACTGCTATAGACTTCTTTGGCATTATAATGGACTTTATATAAAAAAAATTATCGCAATCCCACAAATCAAGTGCCAATAACCATTGACATATTGATAGACTTACAGTAGCACTTCAAAATACAGTTTGAAATGGAATACGTAATTTATTTTCGTAGTAGGTAGGTATTTTTGTACGGTCGCATCATTATTGTAAACTTGCAACATTTCACTGATGTATACCTACTCCGACAATAATTATCTCAACACTTAAATAAAATTAGATAGGATTGTAAAATAGGTATATATTGTGTGAAAACAAAGCCTACAGTGGATATTTTCAAACAGTGAACGTGTTTGGACTTGAAACAATCTTCAAAAATTGTGATGTTTTCTACTTCTAACTAGAATAAATTTTAAGGATATTTATAATAATCTATACATATAATAAAACTCTAACGGGGCCGTGTCTGTACATGAAATATTTTTTGAAAATTTTAACGGTATTGTATATAGTTATCGATATAGATACCGAAACACCAATTTTTGGAATTTTTGTCTGTCTGTCTGTCTGTCTGTCTGTCTGTCTGTCTGGTTGTGCACGCATCACTCAAAAACTACTGGACGGATTTTGATGAAATTTGGTATGGAGATAACTGAGTACCCGGGTTAACATCTAGGGTACACCTAGAAACTTGAAAAATGGTATGAAGGTGTCTGATATGTCATAGGAAATTGGTATAAAGGGATTTTTGTAAATTCCCACGGGAACGGGAATAAACTAAATTCAAGCGGGAAAACGCCGCTGGGCACCCGCTATTTGAAATATGGTATGTAGGTGTCTTAAGTATGTCGTAGGCAACCACTATGAAGGGATTTTCGGAATTTCCCACGGGAACGGGAATAAACTAAATCCAAGCGGAAAAACGCCGCTGTGCACCCGCTATTTGAAATATGGTATGTAGGTGTCTTAAATATGTCGTAGGCAACCACTATGAAGGGATTTTCAGGAATTCCCACGGGAACGGGAATAAACGGAATCCGCGCGGGCAACGCCGCTGGGCATCCGCTAGTAATAATAATATAATCTCACGCCTTTTTTTATCCCCGAGGGGGTAGGCAGAGGTATTCCATTACTGGATATACCCACATTTCACGGACCCCTAAACGTGATAGGTGGTGAGCCCATCGCCGGACCGGAAGGATATTTTTAAGGAAGAAATCCTAGAAGAGCGTACTCCTTCACTCATTCGGAAAAAAAATCTCTGCAGCTACTTTATAGAGGGTAACGATGACAAGCTGAGTATAAAACCCGCCCGGACGAGAGGGGCTTGCTTGCATCGAATGACTTTCTGCGACCGTCAAAAATGTCCTATGTTCACCTTGTGGATCGAACGTTGATTCCACTCTAGAACCTTCCTCATCATCCGTCATCCGTCATCAGTTCCACGAGGTATATGTGCTATCCACTGCCAGAAAGATCTAAGGAAGGGTTAAACTTGATATTCCAATAAACTGTAGTGGGATTTTCAAAAGAAAACCAAAATTTTCAACTGTATCAAATAAGACTAAGTTTGTAAAAACACAAAACTCTCCGCAGTCGGGAAAGTAGCTTGTAAGTAGCGACCTGTACTAATAAGATTTCCGCGTAGAGCCAATATGTGAGTTCTTAAACATGATTCTTTAGCACATAATTCGCACATCTAGTTCTTTAAAGTCATAAATGTCAAAAAATCCAAAATCGATACAACAATGCCAGAACTTTCAAATTATGTGAATTCATCGAGTGCTTAAAAGTACTTTTTTAAATTCAACGAGAACGCCACTGTCATTATAGCATTGCTGAAAAAAGTTACGCACCTTGAGTGCAACGACGTCGTGTTTGGACGAAAGTGTTTGGGTCCAGAGGCAATATCGTCGTTCAGGGAATTTATGACTTCAGAATTTCATATTCTCAAGGCATATAAGACGTAAAATATGTACATTTGTGTCATTATAGCACTCAAGCGATCGACATAATTATCTCATGAACAGTTCTGCACGGTTTTATCGGCGTGGTTCCCGTTCCCGTTAGAATACGGGGACTTTTGCTTTTATATTATTGTAGCTTTTTAGTGTTTTACTTACAAAAATACGATAATCATAATTGTCATGAGTTACTGACATGACATCATTTAGTGCAAAAAGCGCCACAAGTGTAGGTGCTGTTAAACTTTTCTGCATATTTTTTTTATTTCCTTCAAATATTTTCAATTTATTTTTTCTTTAAATCGTAGGTATACAAGTGAACAAAGTTCAATAAGAAAATGATTGCAAACATATATCACACCAAATCTGGTAATTATAGTAGTTATGACAAAAAATAATTCTTTAAAATGCTCTATTGTAATATTTAGAAAATGACATTTATGACTTTAAAGAACTAGATATGTGCGATGGTGAAGGCTTTGCCTTGTAAAAGATTCAATATGACAATCATAAAGGATGCCGTTTATGTATATGGAGTTAGCTGATTTAGCGGTTAAGTGTGGCTACGGAAAGCACAATTTACCCCCTTGAGAACCTTGAACTTATACTTACATATAATCCTATAGGACCTAAAATAACTAACTCTGGGAGCCTAAAATATCAATTTCAAGCCCCGTGAAAAATCCCTTAGAGCCGTGTCGAGCGGTTGTGAACACGTATTAAAATTTCTAATCGCAATTTGTGGTCTATCTGATAAAATTGAGCGGTGATAGCCCGAACGGTTAAAGAGCTGGCCGAAAATCAGTGAGGCTCGGGTTCGAATCTGGCATACAATGTACCAATGAGTTTTTGAAAAACTTACGTAAGTACATATTTATCACTAGCTCGACGGTGAAGGAAAACATCGTGAGGAAACCCGCAGGTCTCAGAATTAATTCTGAGACATGTGTAAACAGACCCGGTCCGGCGATAGGCTCACCACCTATCACGTTTAGGGGTCCAATATATCTCGTGAAATGTAGGTATATCCAGTAATGGAATACCTCTGTCTACCCTCTGCCTCGGGGATAAAAAAAGGCGTAAGATTATATTATTATTATTATTACTGATAAAATTCGGTCATTGTCGTGGGCGTACCCATTGCAGCTTCTGGCCTAGGGAGGCAAGTCAGATTTTTAGGTCGGATCGCCCGCGGCTGTTTTGTCATACACACTACACAAACACATACATGAAAATGTAGCGTAGTGTGCAAGGCAAACAGCCGCAAATGATCCTGAGTTAAATAAATAAAAGTAAATTTGGCTGTTTTTTGGCAATTGCACCGTGCATTTTGCCACTGTCTACTGCGCGGTTTATTTAACAGTTAGGGCATAAGGCCCCGTTTACACTTTGATTAGTAGGTAATTAGGCGAGTTCATACATGTTCTGCGAGACTTGCAGGCTGGCTACCCCCCCTGGCTGGGTACGCCCATGGTCATTGTACCTACCGTAGGTACTTACTGCGCACGTATTCTAGTACGCATAATTTCCACTTTTAGTTTGTAGAGATTTTACCCCGCCAAGTAACGGGATGCAGGAGATAGGATTATCTATTGTC
The DNA here is from genome assembly GCA_963855545.1 of Ethmia dodecea. Lineage (NCBI taxonomy): Eukaryota > Metazoa > Arthropoda > Insecta > Lepidoptera > Depressariidae > Ethmia > Ethmia dodecea. Next base: position 9,487,272 of record OY979437.1, on the reverse strand, counting down.
CTTGAGAGTCCGTGAGATGCTTATTAGACTGGTTCCAGAGTATTTTTTACACTAGCGAAACTATATCTCTATAGTTATAGCTAGTCTCTAGTTATTCTCCTGTGCGCGAAGTCCATGTTCTAATTAAATTAGAATACGTTTACGTTGAATAGACCCACAATAAAATAAATTAGTGGCGTCCTGTTAACAAGAACGGTTGTGTGGATGCGACTCCAATTATTCGGGCCTCAACTGTCGCCGGCGCAATGGAAGTACGGTACGAGTATTGTATGGAAACAGAGGAGTCCAACACAATATCTATTTTCTCATCGATCGTTTTTCAATAAAAGTACGTGTGTACCGAGATTCAATGACGTAACAACCGCGGATTTTTTTTGCATATTAGTTATGTGCAGGTTAATCCAATAATATTTAATTTTTTTTGATTCCGCTATGCCAAACTCCCGGTAGGTGAACAATAATTGTTTCGTATCTCATACTCGGAAAGTAGTGTATGTTTGATCTGAGTACCGGGTCGGAAGCGATGATTCCCAACACAGAGAGATTCATGGCTGTGATTCCCGCCCTCGGTCGGGAAAGACTCATAGTAATTGCTTCCGGCCTTAGGGCGGGAATGAATTAAAAAAAATAGTACTACATTTGGCAAAGACGTTTAAAGAAAAAGTTTCTCTAGGAAAGAGAATGACTTTCTTCCAACCTCTTTGGGTACTTAGTAGGGAATAAGAAAAAAAGGTGCGGCCTTGTGAGTGTAGGTATAAACGATAGAAAATAGCCCGCGCGCGGGGAGGTACGCGTTCCATATTTAAAATTAAAAAAAAGAGTAATAATTTGGTAAGCTGTTCCGAAATTCAAAATCTTGTTTTTCATCGACCCTAATGCTTATTTATATACTTATAGAACACTATTACTCGGCTAAAAGTACATATTATTATAAAGAGGAACGATTTGTATATTATTTTTGTAATGTTATTTAGGTTAGGTACTCTATGATGTAGTATTCAAAGACGTTTAAAAGAAAAAGTTTCTCTTTCTTCCAACCTCTTTGGTTGTATTGTTGACAATTTTGTTTTTTTTTTGTAGGTATTATTGCGTTTTAGCATGTTTGAATTTTTGTAAAATTGTATTTTTTTTGTTTACTTTCCTTTAATTCGAAATGAAAAGTAGAGTGTTTAACGCGGGTGGAAGTTATCAATTCCTACTCGGACTATATCCGCCCTCGCTGCACTGGGGCGTCTAAATACCTCGTATGGGAATTGATTCCTTCCGACCCTTGTATAACAATCTACTATTCTTAAACGGTCTTTTTTTAAATGAAGGATTTAAAAAATAGTCATAAAGTAGATAGTAATAGCACAGAATAAGTAATAGTACTAGTAATAGTCATAGAGAGAAATAGGCGTATAAAAATGTGTAGTAAGGAGACATTGTTAAAAAGCTCAACAGATATTACTTTAAAGTTTCAGGCACTCATTATGTACACGTGCAGCCAAGTCTATATACAACGCGTAATCTGTCACGCGTGAAACTTTAAAGTAATATCTGTTGAGCTTTTTAACAATGTCTCTACACTAGAATAAGCGCAAATTGATCATACACCCCAATTAGTAAAAAAATTATGACGCCTTAGTATTTAAGTTGTGTCTAACCAATGTTCTTATGTAAAGAGCAATAATGATACGACTTCCATAGGAAGCACACATTCAGGTGTGCTAATTCATTTTTCGGAAAAAATTTACACATATTAAAAACTTAAAGGTCTTTAGCTAACTTAAAACTAAATGTGTTAAAAGAAAATGGTTTTGGAAAATATACCATTACTAGCGACTATGGAATCTAATCCCGCAAACGCGGGATCCCGCACCTGTTTTGCAGGATCTAAAATTCAAGATTACTCGTGCGGGGTCCCGCACGTTTGCGGGATTGAAAATAAAATAAATGAGCTCAGACGACGTTCTGATTAGTTTTAAGACCCAGTACAGCCTCATTAATAAGTGTTTTAGAAACTTTCCCATGGAGCTCGTGCTTGATTTTAGCATTTAAAAAATAGTTTTTATTTTACAAAAAATATATATAAGTATATTAATTTTATGTTGTGTGAATCGGTTTCGGAACGGAACGTAAACCTCTCAAACCAAGAATCATAGACACAATTGATTTTTAATTGTTACGGTGCGCATTGGAACCGCGCGATGCTTGACGAATTGTTAGTTGAAATACTAGAGCAATGACTAGGGTTTTTCCCACGGCACGGGAATACTTTATCATTAAATAATTTCTTCGAAAGTATTATTAAAAAAAAACAGTTTTTTCATGCCTCTAAAACTAAAAAAATACCTATTTTCTATTGTCAATACAAATCTAAAAGACAAAATGTTGAAAATTGTATAAGTATATCGTTTCTTAAAATAAACTGATATTTTTTACCTTTAAAGGTAATAGGTAGTGTTATTAGTAATAACACTAACTATTACCTAATAATAATTATATTAAAAATTACAATTGACTTATAATTATTTCAATTATTTTTAAATAATTACTCAAAACAAAAGAATATTTAGAAAAATCTCAATCCCGCAAATCCTGGATTGATGACTTTAATCCCGCAGGCCTGCGGGATAGCGATTTATATGCGGGTTTGGATTCCGTACATACATACATAATATGCTCACGCCTTTTATTTTTATTATCATTATTATTAATAAGTAGAGTTATTATTAATTACTAAAAAACAATTGAAATCAATTATGCTTTAAAGGTAAAAATAATCAGCTACTTTTAAGAAACGATACACTTAATACAATTTTAAATCTTTTATCTTTTAGATTTGTATTGACAATTGAACATATTATTTATTAGTTATAGAGGCATGAAAAAACAGTTTATATTTTTTCCAAAAAGTGTTTTCCATTCAAATGTCCAGAGCTCCATGGGAAAGTTGTTAAATCACATTAATGAGGCTATACTAAGTCTTAAAAGTAATTAGAACGTCGTCTGAACTCTTTTTCTCAATCCCGCAAACTTGCGGGATCCCGCACGACTAATCCCGCATTTTTGATCCCGCAAAAAAGGTGCGGGATCCCGCATCTGCGGGATCCCGCGTTTGCGGGATTGGATTCCCTACTAGCAACCCGCCCCGGCTTTGCACAGGTGCAATGCTAATACTAAAACCTTCCTTTTCGAATCACTCTCTCTATTTAAAAAAAACGCATCAAAATCCGTTGCGTAGTTTTAAAGATTTAAGCATTCATAGGGACATAGGGATTTAAGGACAGAGAAAGCGACTTTGTTTTATACTATGTAGTGATAGTGATGGTATGACGGAATACGAGTGAAACTCGTAAAGCAGCTTCACTGGACCTTTATGAACAAATGAAACCCTATCAGTTCGCCGCTACTCTTTCAGGGTCAGAGTGGAGCCTGTATAAGTCTGATAATTCAATCCATTTAATTTTTACGGAATTGAATTGAACTATTGAATTGAATTCCGTTACCGTAGCGACAGACAGAACACTTAATATTTCGTCAAATTTATATTTCCGTCCGAATAGGTAGGTAGGTTGTTACATAACTCCTCATCCAGGTACTTTAAAATCTAAATAAAATACTTACGAATTAAGTATTTTATTTAGGTACCCTAAAAAAGAAAATTTGCCCAAAATTTGAAAAGTCAGGAAACACTACAACTGATTTTTGTCAAGTGATTTGGTCAGGACTGTATGTGTCGGGAAAGCTTGTTTAAAAGAATTACTGATTATTTCTAAAATGGTTGTAAGATATATGTACAACTCAACACGCACGCTACATCGTTTTATTTCGACTTTGATTAGTCTTTGTGCTTACTAGAATTTGCAAAGATCAATCGCCGCCACGCGCCGCTAGACATTCCATTATTATTATCGCAACAGCGCAGAATACGAAGTAGGTAGGTACCTACCTACTCATTTTCATTTACACAGTTTTATTGTAATATTATTTTACTAGCTTTTCGCGCGTATTGCACGCTTTCCAGGATAACATGTTATTTCGGTGTATAAACTATAAGTAAATAGGTACCTAGTATCTACTGCAAAGATTAATCAAAATTCGTTTAATAGTTTTGACGTGAAACAGTAGGTAATAAACATCTATCCATCCGTCCCCACAAGCTTTCGGTCTGAAAACATTAGTAGTTTTTAAAATGGAGTAAAATATTACACCTACTTGACATGTAGTAGCAATCAGAAAACACGTTTTGCATTTATGGCACTCGTCGAAACTACTCAAATGAGCACAAAGTAGCCATTGAGGAGATTCCCTATCCACCTCCTGGCTTGATCAGATCAGCTCAATGAAAGCAAATTATTGAAAACTAGCGGTTCTGCGCGGTTTCACCGACGTAGGTCCCTTCCCGTGGATATACGGGAATAAAATATAGCCCATGTTACTCAGAGATATTCTACATTTCCATTGGTGAAAGGAATTTTTAAATCGGTCCAGTAGTTTTTGAGTTTATTCGTAACAAACATACGAAAATACAAATCTTTTCTCTTTATAATATTAGTATAGAAGTAGTTATTCAATCTACATGCCATTGCAAAGTTTGAAGTCTATACGACAAATCTTAGAAGTCAAGATTTGTTTACATACCTATAAAGTGTCAGAGTCGAGTTGAACAGGTGAAGCTAATAAAAGAATGTTAAAAGAAACATAAGTTTAATCAACAAATGTTTATGTCCTATAGATTTGTTGCAGAAATCGTATTTTATTTAGCCACTTAACAATTAATTCTGTACAGAAACGATAAACGTCTATAACCTTTGTATACTAGCATTAACACAAACAAAAAATCTGTTTAAAACTTCCACAGATAGGGGAAGGGGGGGCATGATGGGGTATCGAGGTAAGATGGGGTACCGCACATATACAAGAAACTAGACGTTTGTGAATAGACAGCAATAAGCCAATAGGAAGCCTCAGTCGACCAACGGTCAATGCGAGAGAAACTGTGAGTTGGGGTGCACGCGTCTTTTGTTTACAAACGGAAAGCTGTTTTAACGTTTCGTCGATCTAATTTGGTGTAAGGTCAAACGTCATTATTTTAAACTAACCATGATCACTCTATTTATGTATTTTTGATCTTAGTTTACTAGGATTGTTTATTTTGATATTGTATGTTGTTTTTATGAATGCGTTTAATATTTTTATTATTAAAAATTTTTTTGCTCAAAGTTACCCTATGAGGCAAGATGGTGTATTGGGTGTGGGGTAACCTTGGGTAGCCTGTCAGCTCTATGGATGTTGGGCTGACAATGCTTGTGCTGGCGTGGACAATGATGATCACGAGGAAATACAATTTGTTTGTTTGTGAGAATAATTAGCCGTCCTCATCATGCCCCAATTTCATAACCCCATCATACCCCATAGTATGGGGCAAGATGGTTTTTCGGATGGTCCTATTTAATAATTTATTATTAAAAAAATTGATAAGTTTATTTTCCAAAAACTGTGCCAAATCATAGTTAGATTAATAACATAACGTACCATAAATAAATAAGAGTAATAAATAAAGTGGTTATGCTGTATTTTTGTTATTTTCCTTAGCTACCCTATCATGCCCCCCCTTCCCCTACCTCTAAAATAATCAAATTGAAAAACTCGTCAGCCTTTTTTGTAGTAAATTACGGCATAACAAGGAAAATGAAGGTTACCTAAAGTTTTGGTAAGTATTACCATAAATCGTAACTAATATCATTGGGTGTTTACAAGAAAAAGTACCTATGTAGGTATCAGGTCGTAGTATAAGCTACAGATCAACACAATTTTCGGCACGGTGGGTGGTAGGAAAGTACCGACTAAGAAAAGGTTACCTACTTTTTATCCCCACATTCTGAAAGTAACAAAATCCTTTTTCACTTCTCATGCTCTAAAAGTACGCCAATATAGCCCTACGAAGCGGGACTAAAGTGACCACTTTAGTCCCTAGGGAGTATAAAGTAATTTTTTTTTAATTTCCTTAATGAGAAAAAGACAACCTCAAACAGCCAGTAAATATCTGTAGAGTGTGGACCATCTTCATTGCGAAAATGTGAAGAGTTTTAGTTCCATGGTTTTTCCGCGAAGAAAGTGGCGCCATGTGTTTGAAATTGTTTACCTGCAAAGAGATTTAAATCTCTTTGTTAATCTGTGACAGCCTGACAGGTTTAGAAGAAAAAACTGACCGCGAAAATTTCTAAATTTTTGTCGAGTGTAAATTTGTTGGGTTTTAAATAAATTTGTACTAAATTGACAATTTTTCTCGCACTCAAAGTGAAAAGTACAGTTTCCACCTCGAGACTAAACGCCAACATAATATACCCTCGGTTTCATGACTCCCTCGCAAGCTCGGGAGTCAAACCACCTCTGGTATATAATGGCTTCGTTTAGTCCCTCGATATAAAATATACTATGTTTGCTAAGTTTGCAAACACAACCGTCAACCACGCGAGCGAAAAGCAAAAGCTAGTGATTTCTTTTTTGTAAGATAAGTACTTATATAGGTATATAAGCTTTACGAGCTTCAGCATTAGTATTTATCATCATTTGTCATAGTCATCTATACATACAGGATGTCCCAGAAGTCAACGATAAGCCGGAAACCAGCGATAGGCTTAGTCATGAGGGTAATCAGAGAAATATTTAAAAAAATCTATGTTCTTTTTTCAAAATGTTTTGAAGGTTTAAAAAAAATCCTAAAAAACGGACACCCTGTAATGAACTTTGTTATACCGTGACTGTAAATATTTACTTTTTGAATATTTTTTTTCTGTAATGCTATAATGAATATCTGTGCTACAATTTACAAATAAAAAAAATTACATAACTGCCTCACTTTTAAGGAAAAAGTTAAATTTGTTTCCAACATTGAATTCTAAATAATTTCATCAACCAAATTAAACCAGCTGTACTGTAAAAAAAATGTATGGCTACTATTTTGGCAAGTATACTTAAAAGTTGACGCATTTAGTCTAAATTCTAAAATGATATAACACATGCTAGGTTTTGTTATAGTTGAGGCATGAAAATTTTTTTTCTCGATGAATCCGGATTCTATGCCAATCTAATTTAATGAGGTGAAATGTTGGTAACGCAACCTTCTTAGGTAGGTAAATCCAGGTTAAAATCTTTTTGAATGGAGACGGACTCATAATTTTGAAAAGAGAACCTAACAGGGATTTTTGTTTATTCGTACATCTTTTGTTTATGTCATTTGTTTGATGGCTTTGATTTAAATCCATCGGTCCCAGAAGTAAAGATTCTGGAGTCTGTTGCTTAGATTGTATTTGCGTGTAACGAGTTCTTAAAGTGAAGTTATCATGCCAAATAGATATACCGTACAGGAGTAAGCCAACATGCATCTTATTTACGGAGAATGCTTATGTAACGCCAATGCTGCAGCTAGGGTGTATCGCGAGAGATACCCAAACTTAGAGCGTCATCCTGATTACCGAGTTTTTATTAATCTGCATCGATCATTATCCGAAGGTCGATTCCCTGATCATATGGCTGGTGAAGGAAGGCCCCTCTTGCCCTACGAGGACGAAGTCATGCAAGGTGTGGAAGAAGATCCAAGTATATCCGTACGTGGAATTGAGGAAAGCCTTGGAGTACCTAAAAGAAGTGCACATCGTATTCTGAAAAAAAACCGTCTGCATCCATTCCATGTACAACGAGTACAATCTTTGCTTCCCCGAGACTACCCAGAGAGAGCGCGATTTTGTAAAACGATTTTGCAAAAACACACTGAATATCCCCAGTTTTTTGAAACGATTCTATGGTCCGACGAATCAACGTTTAAAAAGGACGGTTACATGAACCTACACAATTTACACGAATGGCACGTGGAAAATCCTCACCCAATGCGTGAAGATCATTCACAGTACCGTTTTAAAGTAAACATGTGGACAGGCATTTTAAACGGTACAGTTATTGGTCCGATTGAGCTGCCAGAGACCATAAATTGACATATTTATTTAGATTTCCTACAAAATCAACTACCCGATTTATTAAAAGAAGTGCCGCTAAATATTTACGGCAGCATGTGGTATCAGCAAGACGGCTGCCCCGCGCATTATGCTCGTCTAGTCAGAGAGTTTCTCGATCAAGAATATCCAAATAGGTGGATTGGTCGGGGTGGTCCAATTTCGTGGCCAGCGCGGTCACCCGACCTTAATCCAATAGATTTTTTTACTGGGGTGCAATTAAGGAAAAAGTCTACCACAAACCGATTCAAGATTTATAAGAGCTGCGCCGAAGAATCTCAGAAGCCGCTGAACAAATCAATTCCAAACGTCACGCCCGCCGCATAGCTCGATCATTTTTAAGGAGATGTAGAGCGTGCATATTAGCTGAAGGAAAACAGTTTGAATGCTGTAAAACATACCACATTAAATAAAAAAAATATTACACAAACTTATTTTAAGTATCATTACTTTAAAGGAGGGTTAAGAAAGAGGATAAAAAGGCTTAGTTCAGGTCAGCTGCAGACTTAAGGTTGCTTTACCAATATTTCACCTCATTAAATTAGATTGGCATAGAATCCGGATTCATCGAGAAAAAAAAATTTCATGCCTCAACTGTAACAAAACCTAGCATGTGTTATACCATTTTAGAATTTAGACTAAATGCGTCAACTTTTAAGTATACTTGCCAAAATAGTAGCCATACATTTTTTTTACAGTACAGCTGGTTCAAGTTGGTTGATGAAATTATTTAGAATGTTGTGAAACAAATTTAACTTTTTACTTAAAAGTGATGCAGTTATGTATTTTTTTTTATTCTAAATTGTAGCACGGCTATTCATTTTAGCATTACAGAAAAAAAATATTCAAAAAGTAAATATTTACAGTCACGGTACAAGAAAGTTCATTACAGGGTGTCCGTTTTTTAGGTTTTTTTTTAAACCTTCATAACATTTTGAAAAAAGAACATAGATTTTTTTTTTATATTTTTCTAATTACCCTCATGACTAGGCCTATCGCTGGTTTCCGGCTTATCGTTGACTTCTGGGACATCCTCCTGTATAATAAAACTCTAACGGGGCCGTGTCTGTACATTAAATATTTTTTGAAAATTTTAACAGTAGTGTATATAGTTATCGATATAGATACCGAAACACCAATTTTTGGAATTTTTGTCTGTCTGTCTGTCTGTCTGTCTGGTTGTGCACGCATCACTCAAAAACTACTGGACGGATTTTGATGTAATTTGGTATGGAGATAACTGAGTACCCGGGTCAACATCTAGGGTACTTTTTATTCCAGGAAAGTATCTCATTCCCACGGGAAAATAAAAAACTGGTTAAAAAGAGAAATACGTACTACTCCGAAACGACAACACCTAGAAACTTGAAAAATGGTATGAAGGTGTCTGATATGTCATAAGAAATTGGTATGAAGGGATTTTTGGAAATTCCTACGGGAACGGGAATAAACTAAATCCAAGCGGGAAAACGCCGCTGGGCACCCGCTATTTGAAATATGGTATGTAGGTGTCTTAAGTATGTCGTAGGCAACCACTATGAAGGGATTTTCGGAATTTCCCACGGGAACGGGAATAAACTAAATCCAAGCCGGAAAACGCCGCTGGGCACCCGCTATTTGAAATATGGTATGTAGGTGTCTTAAATATGTCGTAGGCAACCACTATGAAGGGATTTTCGGAAATTCCCACGGGAACGGGAATAAACGGAATCCGCACGGGCAACGCCGCTGGGCATCCGCTAGTAAATCATAAAATCAAGTTTACCTAGCTATAGTTAGCTCCCGAGCCACCGCGTCGGACATTCCTATAGCCTTTTACTATGTCAAAACCTTTCGTGCTCTATCAATCAATACAAAGCCCAATTCAAAGAGCAATACTCGATTTCAAATTATTGGTGTTTGAATAAATTGACGGACAGAAATTTAATTTTTCTGGTTATCCTCCAGAAGTAAAATCCGTCTGGATCATTTTAGTCCATTTGTAGTCTCACAAGTCTCAAAAATTTATATATTATGTAGGTATAAATCTACCATAATATCTAGATAAAAATCTACTCGACGGAGACCCCTTATTATTTATTTCACTGGTTTATTACTCATTTGTTAACTGTTTCTAGTGTGTGTACTGTTCAAGCAAATAAAGTGTTTTCTATTCTATTTTGGTATTTATGTATATAAATTAGACACATAAAATAAATAATTTGAAATCGAGTATTGCTCTTTGAATTGGGCTTTGTATTGATTGATAGAGCACGAAAGGTTTTGACATAGTAAAAGGCTATAGGAATGTCCGACGCGGTGGCTCGGGAGCTAACTATAGCTAGGTAAACTTGATTTTATGATTTACTAGCGGATGCCCAGCGGCGTTGCCCGCGCGGATTCCGTTTATTCCCGTTCCCGTGGGAATTTCCGAAAATCCCTTCATAGTGGTTGCCTACGACATATTTAAGACACCTACATACCATATTTCAAATAGCGGGTGCCCAGCGGCGTTTTCCGGCTTGGATTTAGTTTATTCCCGTTCCCGTGGGAATTTCCGAAAATCCCATCATAGTGGTTGCCTACGACATATTTAAGACACCTACATACCATACTTCAAATAGCGGGTGCCCAGCGGCGTTTTCCCGCGTGGATTCAATTTATTCCCGTTCCCGTGGGAATTTCCAAAAATCCCTATATACCAATTTCCTACGACATATAAGACACCTTCATACCATTTTTCAAGTTTCTAGATGTTATCGTTTCGGAGTAGTACGTATTTCTCTTTTTTAACCAGTTTTTATAATTTCCCGTGGGAATGAGATATTTTCCTGGAATAAAAAGTACCCTAGATGTTGACTCGGGTACTCAGTTATCTCCATACCAAATTACATCAAAATCCGTCCAGTAGTTTTTGAGTGATGCGTGCACAACCAGACAGACAGACAGACAGACAGACAAAAATTCCAAAAAATGGTGTTTCGGTATCTATATCGATAACTATATACACTACCGTTAAAATTTTTCAAAAAAGATTTAATGTACAGACACGGCCCCGTTAGAGTTTTATTATAATGTATAGATAAAATTTTGATCATAATAATTATCCTCTCCTATAGGGTTACACGTGTTTGAATTTTTTCCAAAATAATTCTATTACTTTTACTTTTTTGTAATTTGTCGGCATTATTTCGAATTAATTACTTAGCTCTGGTTATTACAAAACAGTTACTTACTCTAATATTTACTTACTGTATCTATAGTCAAACAGGGCGGATGGGACAGCTGCTGGTATGGCTGGCACATTAGATATAGAACCTTCACGACTTTGCGTAGCTAAAAAATTCTGAATCTGTGCTCACGACACTCGCATTTTTCGATAGTCTATTACCTATACAAATAAACTTTATTGTTATTATGTAGTACTAAGTAGTTTAAAATATATAAATCGATTTTCATTCGTTTTTAGCTTAGTCCCCAATAGTATATTTTATGTCGAGGGACTAAACGAAGCCATTATATACCAGAGGTGGTTTGACTCCCAAACTAGCAAGGGAGTCAATGAAACCGAGGGTAGGTATATTAATTTGGCGTTTAGTCTCGAGGTGCAAAATGTACTTTTCACTTTGAGTGCGAGAAAAATTGTCAATTTAGTACACATTTATTTAAAACCGAACAAATACACTCAACAAAAATTCTGGAATTTTCGCGGGCAGTTTTTTTTTTCTAAACCTGTCAAAGAGATTTAGATCTCATTTAAAACACATGGCGCCACCTTCTATGCGGACACACCATGGAACTAAAACTCTCAACATTTTCGCAATGAAAATGGTCCACACTCCACAGATATTTACTGGCTGTTTGAGTTTATCTACATCTCATTAAGGAAATCAAAAAACTAATTACCTTTTTACTCCTTAGGGACTAAAGTGGTCACTTTAGTCCCGCTTCGTAGGGCTATATTGGCGTACTTTTAGAGCATGAGAAGTGAAATAGTAGATTGTGTCATAAGGGAGCAAAACTATTTTAAAAAAAAAATTGCGACCGAATGATACACTCTGCTTTTCATACCTCTCTATCGCATTGCCACAGCAATTTTTTTTGACAGTGTGGCACAACCATCGAACGCCATGCAGACATGTCAGCCTAATGCGGCGTAAAATGGCTTAAGCTACAGTGGCGCCAATCTTAGATGCAAACTTATTTTGCTAATCTCTTTGGCTAAGAATGTTGACGAATATTTTTAATTCCAAATTCAAAACACTTTTATTCGCACTTATAAAAACCCTATCGGAAAAGACTTACTTTGACTCCTTTTATTGAGGAGCAAAACGTCACTTTTCGAATAGATGGTTTGAAAAATTATTTTTACCTTGGGCTACGTACTTTCAACTAACTACTCACTTCGTTTATGTTCGTTCTGTACTACGTTCGGGATTTAAAAAAACACCCTCGCCGTAAAAATATCGTTTTCATATCTCATACTCGGAAAGTAGTGTATGTTTGATCTGAGTACCGGGTCGGAAGCGATGATTCCCACAACAGAGAGATTCAGGGCCGTGATTTCCGCCCTCGGTCGGAAACGACTCATAGTAATTGCTTCCGGCCTCAGGGCGGGAATGAATTTAAAAAAAATTGTACTACATTTGGCAAAGACGTTTAAAGAAAAAGTTTCTCTAGGAAAGAGAATGACTTTCTTCCAACCTCTTTGGGTACTTAGTGAGGAATTTTCAATGACATTCTTAAAATTGAACTAGATGGCGCTGATCAACATTGGGAATTAGAAATTGGCAACACTCAACACTGATGTGTCGCTTTACGTGACACATCCGTCCGTCATGTCATGTGCAGTTGTTGTGTTGTGTGTGATGTGAGTGAGTGTAACGCGTCAGCAGGCAACGCAATAAAACAGATCTTGTTTTAGGTAGCTAAATTCCTAGTGCGTCGAGTCGAGCTTCGGTTCCTCCGTATTTTACACCCATACACTATACATGGTCCACGCATTTTCGCAGATGAAGGAGACTGAGTTTTTGTTTATCGTGGATTCGGATCTTTTGTTGTAACACAAACCACTCGTAAACAATGTACAAACAGAACAATAAATAAAATACAAGGCAATGAGTACGTAACCTTATTTTGATAAAAGTCAGATTGTTTTTTTTTGTTTGACAAATTCTTGCGACCATAGATTAGGTAAAAAAAAAACCCAAGGCTTATCAGCACCATCTATTGACACCTTTAAATACTCAAGTGACAGCTGTCACCGAAAACTCCCCATTAGAATAAGAAAAAAAGGTGCGGCCTTGTGAGGTGTAGATATAAACAACAGTAAATAGTCCGCGCGCGGGGCGGTACGGCGACGGTATATTTAAAATTGAAAAAAGATTAATAATTTGGTAAGCTGTTTACGAAATTCAAAATCTTGTTTTTCATCGGCACTAATAAGCACAGAACACTATTACTCGGCTAAAAGTAGGTAGGTACATATTATTATAAAGAGAAAGGATTTGTTTATTATTTTTGGAATGTTATTTAGGTTAGGTACTCTATGATGTAGTATTCAAAGACGTTTAAAAGAAAAAGTTTCTCTTTTTTTCAACCTCTTTGGTTGTATTGTTGACAATTTTGTTTTGTTTTTTTTGTAGGTGTTATTGCGTTTTTGCAAGTTTGAATTTTTGTAAAATTGTAATTTTTTTGTTTACTTTCCTTGAATTTGAAATGAAAAGTAGAGTGTTTCTCGTGGGTGGCAGTTATCAATTCCTTCCGACCCTTGTATAACAATCTACTATTTGCTCCCTTATGACACAATCTACCTACTATTGGGTAGTTGACAGCATCAAAATTAAATAGCGAGTAGTCATACATTAAAAAGATTATCCCAAAACACCTCAAAATATGTATTTCGATTTTCAATTTACAATTATAGCAAATTTAAAAATAATAAATCAATCAAAAAAAGTGCTGCAATTGAGTACTACAAACTATGACGTCACGGTTTGCTATTTCAGTACATTTTCCATAGTAAAATTTCGTTTTGACAGATCGTAAAAAGTAACTGATTTGCCTAGGTAGGACACAACCCTATCATTGCCACTGCAATGTGTCCTCATCTCATACTTAATTTTGCAGATGCTTTCACACTATGTTTTATAAATTACTACGAAGGCGATAATTACATGACCTATAGGTAATAAATGGGAGATCATAAATTACGTAAACAAACTAATCAACCACAGGCCTAATAATCAATAATTGGAATGCTATCGTGTTTGTTACGTTTTCACTTACTTTAAACTTTAAACTGGCCTTGATGAATTTTGGCCAAGAGATAGATCGGACCTTGGAGATGTTTCATCCTCGGCTATGTTTCATCCCGGAAAATCATGGTTCTAAGCTAGTTATTTCATATTATTGAACATGTGTTGCCTTGGTTGATCAATATAACCCTATGATATAACCCCAAACAAGAGAGATTCAGAGCTGCGCCCTAAACTAATATTTAGCAAACTACTTACGAAGTATTGAACTACTTAGTATTGAAGTGGTTAAAGGTTGGTTGAGAATTTCCAAAAATCTGTTCATAGCGGTTGCCTAAGACATATAAGACACCTACATATTATACGTTACCCTACCTTTAAAATTTACTCTATAGCTAGATATTGACCCAGTTACTCAGTTATCTCCACACCAAATTTCAACAAAATCCGTCTAGTAGTTTATCCATGATGCGTGCTCAACCAGGCAGACATGCAGACAAAAACTTAAAAAATTTGGTGTTTTAATATCTAGATCGATAACATAAATCTACACTACCGCTAAAAATTTCCAAAAATATTTTAATTACCTACAGTCACGGTCTTATTACAGTTTTACTATATGTATAGATAACTAAATAGTTTATGTATTCATGGGAAATTCTGCATTAAATAGCTTAGCTGTTATACAAATACAAAAAAAATACAAAATAATTTATTTCGGTAAATTGAGCTAAGCTGTTATAAGTATATATCTATTTTCATCAGAGAACAACCGGCGCTGCCCCTCCCGATAAGCCTGAAAATTATGGCAGTCTAGGAGATGATCAGCAGTGGCGAATCCAGGATTGGGAAAGGCTTGACACAGGTAATGGTAGGCCTTACACAAACCACAAAAAAGCTAAATTTAGTTTTGTTCATATAAGCGAGTCTTTCGAAAAACTTTTAATTTATGAAAAAAAATTCCGAATTCACCTTTGACTTTGACGGATTGTAGGCTGTGCAGTTCAAAAACTCGTGACCTAAACGCACCTTCTTATAAAAAAAATCAGTAAAGAAAACTTATGAAAATTGTATTGTCGGTAGTAAAGTACCTAACTAAGAAAGTAGGATAATATGGTATCAAGTTTAATTTGAGATTTTGTTAGGGTTGAACTCGGAAGCTTCAGCCCCTCAGACCCACCCGCTGGATCCGCCACAACACTTTTATAATCTGATTAAGAATCAGCTTATAAAAGTGTCTATTGACGATTACAAGCTTCTAGTGGCATACTTGAGTACCTACCTACTATATAATCAGTTATTATATAGGAGGTAGGTACTCAAGTATGGATTATGTGAGGTTGTGTTCTTAGCTGTAGTTTAAGAAAATCTGTCCAGCCGTTTGAATTTTTTTGTGTCGGGGAGTGTTTAATTTAAGTTTATTTAGCGTAGGTAGTAGCACACTCCTGGTATCCACTGTAGTCTAATATTTGTTTCAAAGTTAATAAGTATTTTATTATTTTATCCTTGCAAAAATACAATATTTTTTATTAGTTGAAAATATGTAGCATGAGTAAAGAGGAAAAAGGTGAACTGTCACCGAACCCATGCAACTTGAAATAGACTATGGTGAGTATAACTATAATTGTATAGGTAAATTATACTATGCTTCGTCCTCGATATATGTATATAATATCACCTGATGCTAATATTTTCGGACGAAGTACTTTGCATAATTATTATTATGATAGAACTTTATTTACAGTACCTACAGGTAAGTTCGTTTAATCATTAATTATTACTTCACCTTTGTACTTCTTTACAAAAACAGTTTTGCGGAATTTCCTTCCTTGGAGCTAAATTATTTTGAACTTAACAGTTGAATCGGCCAAGAGCGAGTTGGACTTGCGGACCTATAGTTCTGTACCATGATACCATCACACATGTAAGTATTTAGTTGTGTTATACAATACCATGTAGGTATACTGAAAAAAATGGTTTGTCTTTCATTTCGTTCGGGTTCTTTAGCATGAGCCCGACTCACACGTAGCCGTTTTTTTATTGTTTGTTGTCTTCATTTAGCGATTGCATCTAGACGTGTCAAGTCAATAATAATTACAACAAGTTTGAAGCTTATATTGTCGCTTGTACGACTCGACGTACTTATTACTTGTTTTTACGATAGAGTAAAAACTAAAATTGATGAAAAAAAAAACACGTTTTTGTGCCACACTGTCTAGCCCTCACAGCTCTTTATTTCAGTGGTTGCTATCGTTGCTTGTGCTATTGCCCAACCTACATGCAAAAACATGGGCAAAACGGAGGGTAGACATTTTACAAAAAAAAAAACTTATTATCCTAATTATGAAAGAATTTGTTCATTAACCAATATTTTGTGATCCTTTGTTGGTCTTGAAATAAATGAATTATATTATTATTATTTTAAAAATATTTTTTTTGGGCCGCATACCGGTTTTATTAATAGAGTTCGATCAATTCGAATTATGATGAAAAATGTCTAAAAAAATATCTGTCACATTTAGGGGTTCAAAAAAGTTGTGACAGAAAGCAGAGGTATTCCATTCCTGGAAATGGAGTGGGTAAAGGCATATTTATTTATTTACTTTTTGGAAGACTGACAGCTTTATAACAAATTGTGTAATATGGTTTAAATGACAATATGCCAATTACATAATTGTATTCATAGAAAATGTACAGAGCAGTGATAGCCCGGACGGTTGAAGAGCCGGTCGAAAATCAGTGAGGCTCGGGTTCGAATCCTGGCATGTACCAATGAGTTTTTCAAAAACTTACGTACATATTTATCACTAGCTCGACGGTGAAGGAAAACATCGTGAGGAAACCCGCAGGTCCCAGAATTAATTCTGAGACATGTGTAAATAGACCCGGTCCGGCGATGGGCTCACCACCTATCACGTTAAGGGTCCAATGCATCTCGTGAAATGTGGGTATATCCAGTAATGGAATACCTCTGCCTACCCCCTCGGGGATGAAAGGCGTGAGATTATTTATTTTATTTTATTTATTTTATTTTTATGTACAGAACCCCCCAATTTGCACTTCATGGCAGTCATTAGACAATTTAACTCATTTGTGTTTAAGTGGTAATTGAAAATATTTTTAAGTAGTTGGTCTACAGGGAAGTGATAAAATCTGACAAGCGTCTGACAAGGCTATATCCCCAGAAAAACATGAGAAATAATAGTAGGCCGGTTTTTGGCTGAATTTTTTGTGCATAATTACTTACGTGTACAAAATAGGTACCTGCCTACATACTTATTTGAATTATAAATAAAGTCCTCAGAATTTATTCTGAGGAATGTACAACAACGGCATTCGGCTATGGATTCGACACCTGTCACGACTATCGGTCTGGAAACTACAATTGTGAAAACCAAAAATCAGGGTGCGGGGGGCGTAGTATAAGATTTTTTTTAAAATCACGTCTTATCGAGTGTCGGCAGAGTTGTATGACTGACACATAATTCGCAAAATATTACCCTTCTTCTGGCGCAGTCGGGTAAAAAACAGCAACACGCGCGCAAACATAAAAACACATTTCCATAGCCTTACTTACCTACCCAATTTTGTCAATGTCAATTGTTATAGTCATTCCTACATCTGGGAACGAACCATTCAGAGACATAGGTAGGTGTACCAGTAACACTCGTAAGTTGCGCTCCCTGTTCACTGTTTAGCAGATACTATTCAGCGCATGAGCTTCCGTTTACGACCAGCGGCGCCTGGGTAGGTAAACAGTTATCGCAATAAACAAAGAACAAAGAAACTTCGTATTGTAAGTATGTCGATAATTTTAGAATCTATTTTACACACATTGTATCTTCTAAGCCGTGAAAATTCGCCGTCGTTATAATATTTTTGTAATAATTTATTTATGATATTAGTGCGGTAAGTTAGTTTTTAAAAACGAGTAGACGAATTTATGCGCGAGAGTAAGTAGAGGGCTTACCATAGTTACGAGTTTGTAAATACCAATCCGCACGTATATCATACAACGTTTTTCAACAGATTTCCGAGAAAACAGAAAAATAGATAATGAAACAAACATTTTTATATAATTATATCAGTAGAAAAGTAGCAACTATGGACGTCTCGGATATTAAAATGGCGCGCATTTGCAAATGGCGCCATGTGCGCGTGGAGAAAATTAGAACTACATCTTTATAGTCTACTTCATATAGCATGAGTATTGGCTGGGTGCGAAGTAGGTGGTGGGGGAACCACGAATCGATCGCAGCGCCCATGGTGGCTCAAAAAGGAACTAGGGACGGACGAACTGTCACTTTTTACTAGAGAAATTTGCGTATTCGTTCATTCTTAGTAAAAAAAAAATGCTTGAACATGGGTAACGAAACGTAAATGCAAGAATAATGGCAAAAACAGTGGTCGGAAATTCTAAAAATTTCCAAGAGCAAGTTGAAAACAAGATCAACGACTTCAATGATCTTTTGTATGGCGTTGATGTCACTATAGTTTGTCTATTTACTCTTGCTTCAATGGTGTGGCTCATTTGATTTTCACATTTTTATTTCTTTTACATCTTGCACGTCATGTTGAGCCAAAACTAACTGTTTGCCTTTTGTGGTGGTTTGTGCGGTTTGTGGCTGAAAAACTATATTGTGCGTTATTGTCCGGAATCCAGTTTTTATAATCAATTTGGCCATGTTGAACTAAAATTACACAACAGTCTGCATTATTATCGACAGTACCTACTGCTATAAATAATGGTCTACAAGATACATGAAACACTCTAGTCGAGAAATTTTGTCCATTTCTTAACTTATTTCCCGTGAAGCCATGAGAAAGTTCGTGTAGGTATACTGCCTGAAATTTACTGATTGTGGCATTTTTGACGGGAAATAAAAAAGGTCAACATTATTATCGACGCTATAGACTTACAATATCCAACAGGACCTAAGTAAATAACGTTGTTTCACAATTATTTTTGTGTTTACTTACTTTTCGTAATGACAGCCAGCCATTTGACGTTTCAAAGTCCGCCCTAATTGTTGCCACTAGTTGGCGCTGTCATCGCGCACCCAACCAATACCTACATATACGTCCATGGGCAACAAGTATCTAAGCATATTTTGTAAAATTTATTATAATAATTTCATAAATAAACCTCCAGAGACCTCTAGGAATGTTTTTATTTAATAACAATACAACTACCGTGACCCTAGATAAGTATATTTATTACACGTTATACTCATATACCTATTACTCCTATATTATATTATGCAATATAATTTGACGTGTCACCTGAAAGTAGCTCAACGGAGAGAAAATTCACGAATAGAAAGCTAGTATATCCCCGAGTAATATAAACTAAATTTTATTCCTGTTTTCCCACGGGAACGGAAACTATGCGGGTGAAAACCGCGAAACCACTATTATTTATGGCACTAGCGGTTCTGCGCGGTTTCACCCGCGTCGTTTCCGTTCCCGTGGGAATACGGGAATAAAATTTAATTTATATTACTCAAGGATATGCTAGCTTTCTATGCGTGAATTTTTTTTCAAAATCAGCCCAGTAGTTTTTGAGTTTATTCATTACTAGTGCTATAATTAATATTGGTTTTTCTTGCGTAGTTCCCGTTCCCGTGGGAATACGGGAATTAAATATAGCCTATGTTACTTAATGATGATGTAGCTTTCCATTGGTGAAAGAATTTTCAAAATCGGCCCAGTAGTTTTTGAGTTTATTCGTTACAAATACCACTAGTGTTGTGTAAAATAGCGGTTCAGCGTGGTTTCACCCGCGTAGTTCCCATTCCCGTGAGAATACGGGAATTAAATATAGCCTATGCTACTCAGGGATATTCTAGCTTTCCATTGATGAAAGAATTATTAAAATCGGTGCAGTAGTTTTTCAGTTTATTCGTAACAAACGTACAACAATATAAAACTTTCCTCTTTATAATGTTAGTATAGAAGTATAAATTAGTGTAGATATCTATGTGATAAAAGACAAAAATAACTTAGCGGCTGCACGGATTTAGATGAAATTTGGTAGGATGATAGATTAGGACCTGGATTAACATATAGGCTACTTTTTATCCCGAAATAATGCGAACGAAGTAGCAGGCAACAGCTAGAGTTTAATAAAAGTGCTTTTTTCGAAAATTTTCACTCTTCCGGAACGTGTAGTTCGAAAACGGGTAGGAATTTGAAAAAAGTTTATATGATAAAAGTTGCAGAATATTTTATGAGCTTTCTTTATGTAAAAGATATGTTTTCTCTACGACACACCGTTTTAAAGATATTAGCGAAAAACTCAAAAGTGGGAACTTTAATCCCCCCCCCCCCCACTCCGGCGGACCTCCTAGACGCCGGGACTTTTAGTATGTTAACTTCCTAAGCACCCTGAACAACTTACGGAAGAAATCGCTCAGGTCCCCGCTCACGCACTCTATAACACTTTATTGACTGGACTACTAATTCTGTTTTTCTTACGTTATATTTTTCTGATACCTAAAGATACACTATGTAACAGAATAAGCGCAACTCCGGAAACCAGTTTGTTCAGTATCTTATTCGATTTTAGCTATTTTTAATGTGTTAAATTTTTCCAAAAAATTAATTAGCATAACTGAATTTAGAGCTATCTATGGAAACCGTATCTATAATAAGTATTATTGTTTGACACGTCATGAGTGTGTCTATTGTAGGTGACGGAATGAGCGAATTATTAAATTTATGTTTATTTTCAAAAATCTAAAAAACATTCGTAATAAATATTATGGTGTCGCTTATATAATATCGCTACAATTGCTTTTTGTTCAAGAAATTTGGTTACACAAAAATAAAGTACCTACATACGAATGCGTCTTTTTTTTATGAATATTGTAATTGGGGTGTATGAGGAACACGTTGTATAAATTGTAATAACAATAATAATAATAATAAAACTCACGCCTTTCATCCCCGAGGGGGTAGGCAGAAGTATTCCATTACTGGATATACCCACTTTTCACGAGAATATTCGACTATAAATTGTAAGAAACCATAAAAGAAAATAATAAAAAAAAACATAGCTATCGTTCCCCGGACTACAAATACCGCTTCTACTGGATTTTTCATACATCGGATGAGTGTCATGGTGACGTGTTAGAAAATAATACCTACCTGGGAGACCGAGCTTCGCTCGTTCTAACACCAATGTCCGTATTGCTTATTTAATTTTTTGTGTAATTGCTTTTTTACGCGAAATACAACTGTGCAGTTGAACGTATCTGTAGGTATACCAAATTTAATCAAAATCGTTAGAGCTGTTTCTAAGAAACCCGAAATACAAACACATACAGAAATAAATACATACAT
The DNA here is from genome assembly GCA_963855545.1 of Ethmia dodecea. Lineage (NCBI taxonomy): Eukaryota > Metazoa > Arthropoda > Insecta > Lepidoptera > Depressariidae > Ethmia > Ethmia dodecea. The sequence goes on along the minus strand of OY979437.1, from coordinate 9,465,695 downwards.
ACAAGGATTGCTCGTTTAAAGCAATAGAACTCCACTTTTATTCCATGGCCGTTTTGAACTGCCCCGTAGCCAATTCGCAAAGTAATGTTTTATTCGCTTATCTTGCGTTTTATAATTTATACATATAATACAATTCTAATAGGATCCTGTATGTATATTTAAAAAAAAAATGGTAGTTTAAGTAGATAGCTATCGATTTAGATACCAAAACACACATTTGTCTGTGTACGCATCACGCAAAAACTACTGGACGGATTTTGATAAAATTTGGTATGGAGACAACTGAGTACCTGGATCAACATCTAAGGTACTTTTTATTCAGAAAAACATCTCTTTCCTATAGGAAAATATAAAAACTGGTTAAAAAGAGAAACAGTACGTGTTTCTCTTTTGAAAAGAGAAACACGTACTATTCCGAAACGATTACACCTAAGAAAATTGAAATATGGTATGTAGGTGTCTTATGTGTGTACTGGGCACCCGCTATTTGAAATATACGTATGTAGGTGTCTGTCGTAGGCAACCATTATGAAGGGATTTGCGGAATTTCTCACGGGAACGGGAATAAACTGGATCCGCGCGGGCAACGCCGCGGGCACCCGCTATATTAACCATGTATTAAGAGCTATGTGTCAGTAGGTACTTCTTCTGAATAAAAAGTTGAACATGTAATATGTCAATCCCATAAGTTTAATATCATTCTATTCGACCGACGTTTATGTTTTACAAAGTTACGCCCAAAAGATCTTGCGCTGTACTACTAATTAGAGGGCCTCTAATTATTATTACAGCGCAAGATCTTTTGCTCTAATTGTCAATTCTCCATTGTCCCATTGCTCAACTTATTCCATAGGACTAGTGTCTGGGCTTCTTCGGCCACTAAATAGCGGGAACTTCTGGATTGATTTTCGCCCGAATTAAAAATGAAAACGTTTATAATTGTATGTAGGTACAGACACATTAAGCAAATAATGTTATTTGCAATACCTACCTATCTTTTAGAAAAGTACTTTGGTTTAGAAAAACATTAATAGGTACAGAGAGTATAATTAAAAGCATAAAAAACTCTTTACACAAATTTTATTACTGTTGAGCTCTGCTAGTTCTACAAAAACTAAACACTGTATTTTATTATGCAAATAGTCGAGTAAAAAATACGTCGTTTAGCTAAAATTGTAACTAGGTACTCGTATATACACATTTTTATATTGAGAACATTAAAGTTTAAGGTTACAACGATTATGCAATATCTTCTATTTTACTTTCTACTAAACTGTTTGACGGATTTTTATTAAGTACGCCTTGTTGCTAGAATTATTTTCATCTCCTGAGTTTTAAAGTCGCCTCTTACAGTCGGATTTTCACCGATATTATATTTTACCAATTAATGTGATTTTATGTTTGTGAGTTTTTTAATGTGATGATTGTTATTGTACATATAAAGGGAAATGCTATTTTATGGGTCGACAAAAAAATGATCTACAAATTAAAGACATTTCAATATCTACAAAAAACTTCGCAATAGCATAATAATATGTCTAACTATTGTAGTTATGTCACTATGACTACTTTTTTACATTTTAAAAGTTAATACAATTGCCGACCAAGATCAGACCATTATCCATATCTTTGTATTAATCCTTATCCAAATAAACCATTTCATATTCAAGACTGTTTCAATACCTGTAGACTACTTTTTGAATTATTGAAATCCGACATTCCATTCAAAAGATTTTACGAATTTAATTTATCACCGCGCTCCGTCTTGCCAGTACGTATGTATATGTACGACAGCGTTGCCAGACGTCCCGATTTTGGCGGGACGCCCCGATTTTTAAATCAAAATTTAATGTCAGGGTCAGTTCCGCTTTTCGAGTATAACTAAGAACATTATTTTAAGACTTTTATTCAGAAGACAATAAGACTCAACTATTTAACGATAGGGTAAATCTGATTTAAAAATCATATTTTTATTTACATACATTTTCTATGGCTATTTTTTGCTGTTTATTGTCACGTTAACGTAATTTAATTTAAATAAAAAGATAAATATAAAAAAAAATATATAATTTTTTTTCCTATGTCCCGCTTTCGACGAACGCTTTTTTCACTCACAAACTTTTAAAATCCCGACTTGGTAAAAAAAACTGGCAACGCTGATGTACGAGTACGTGCGTTTGCGACGCGGAAAAATAGGATACAAATATTTTTTTTATAGCCTATACTGGATGATTTTTTTTACCGTCTGGAAAAAAATATGACGTATAAGGTATGTAGAGCCGAGGTTATACACGAGATTAATTGTTAAATATAGTCATGTTTAGTGCAATTTACAAAATCTAGAAAACTACGCACAGTACTACGCGCAGCTGGCGGTTTTAGGTAGATTGCGCATAAATGGAAGCTACGAGCCTGTTTCTTTTTAAAATACTATTTCAAATATCTCAGTGTGTATTATTGACTACAATTGAGTAATGTATATTAGTTTAAGCAAAAAAAAAAATTTTTTTAAGTAACATTGCCAAATGAATCTATTACACTTACCTGTCACACCACATTTTTTTCCAGACGGTAAAAAAAGTCACCCTGTATATTGTCCCACAGCTGAGCAAAGGCCTCTCCTGCCACCCTCCACTTATCCCTATCCTCTGTCTCCTCCAGCCATGTCCTCGAGAAGGCGTCCAGTTCATTCTCGCAGACCCCGAAGGAGATATAAAATTTAATAACAAATACCTATATAAATAGCAGAGATAGCCCAGTGGCTAAAGAACCCCCTTCTCATTCGTGAGGCTCTGGTTCGAATCCTGGCATGTACCTCTACGAATAAGGATTCCTTATTCGTAGATGTAGGTACCCACAGTCAAGAGCACGTAGAGCTTGACACATTGGACTTTGTAACGTTCTTATTACAATCGCTTTAGAGGTCAAACTTGCACTACAAGTTACAAGTGTAGCTGCTTCATGTGCTTCTTGAACGATTTTTTTTAAAAAGCTTACGTACATGTGAAGGAAAACATCGTAAGGAAACTAACAGGTTCCAGAATTAATTTTGAGACATGTCTAACAGCACCCCGGTCCGGCGATGAGCTCGACACGCTATAAGGGTCCTTGGAGAAGAAAATACTGGTGAAACGTGGGTATTTCCGGAAATGGAACACCTCTGCCTGCCCTCTCTGGGATACAAGGGGTGATTTTTTTTATTTATTTATTTAAGTATAAATAGTAATCTATACCTACTTATAATAAAACTGTGACGAGACCGTGTCTGTAGGTACATGAAATGTATTTTTAAAATTGTTGTCTGTGTGTCTGTCTGAACTACTTTACTGATTTTGGTGAAATTTAGTTTGGAGACAGCTGAGTAACTGTGTTAACATTTAGGGTACTATTTACTATGTAATAATATAGGAAAATATCTCATTGCCACTGGAAAATATAAAAACCGGTTAAAAAGAGAAATACGTAGATAGTACTCGGCATAGATAACACCTAGAAACTTGAAATATTATTATGGTATGTATACCTACTCGTATGTAGGTGTCTTATATGTCGTACGCAACCGCTCTAGGAAGGAAATTTTAGAAATTTTCTCGGGAACGGGAATAAACTGGTTCCGCGCGGGTAACGCCGCTGGGCACCGGCTATTTAAAAAATAATAACCGGACAAATGTGAGTCGGACTCGCGCATGAAGCGTTCCGTACAATTATCAATAAAAACGGCAACAAAGTCATGTTTGTTGTATGGGAGCCCCCTTAAATATTTATTTTATTTTTTAGTATTTGTCAGCATCGGAAATACATCATCTGTGAAAATTTCAACTGTCTAACTATCACGGTTCATGAGGTACAGCCTGATGACAAACGAACACACAGAGGGACGGACGGACAGCGGAGTCTTAGTAATAGGATCCAGTTTTTCCCTTTGGGTACGAAAACTAAAAAGTACCTACTTATGTCCTGCATAAAGATACATTTAGAGTAGATGTATCTTATATGTTATTTTTTTTTAATGTACGTTTTTGGGATAAACATACGTTTAAAAAATTGAAAATGTTTAAAAAATAAATGTCCACCCGTGCGATGCCGCTAGTTATAATTTGAAAAAAATAATATCAAGTTAAAAAAGAAAAACTATTTTCATTTCAAATGTAAACCTTTACCGTTATGTGTTCTTTCAGCGTCGAGCTAGAGATAAATTATGTACTTATGGGTACATACGGTGTTATCCATACGAGGTGGAATCATTTTCAGGTTTTGGTAGGTTTTCAGGTAGGTACTACACTAGAGATTTACACTGACATTTTTTAAATTAGAGAGAGACGTACCTACCGATCAGCACAAATGTAAACGACACAATGATAAACATTTGGTGACACTAAGTTTATTATATACCTTTATTTAATGTGGTAACTAAGTACTTTACGCATGGGCGTAGCTAGAGATTTTTCCTAGGGGGGGCCATGGCCCCAGCCATGAATCGGCCGGCCACGGCGCGGCAAGATGGTACCTATGTACCGGAATCAAGTATGGATTTCAGTTATCCTATCCTTAGTTCTTTTTCTTTTATCTGTGTCCTGGCCAAAACTATGTAGTTTAAGTCGCTAATATAGCTAAGTATACACTGACAAGAGCTCCGCTCTTAAATTACCAACAACAAGGTAAATCAAATCGACATTGAAGTAAGGAAAAAAGAAACCAAAAATATATAAATAAATCATGTGAATCTGGATTGAGGGACCATTTTTCAAATTATTGAGAAACGAAATGATCCTTTCAGGGCATTTAGTTAAAATTTGGTAAAACTTAAAACAAACATTCTTAAATTTCTTAAACGTGAAACAAAAGAGTTATGGTCAAATAACTTGAGCCCTCAATCCTGACTCCTTCATAAAGCGTTCAGAAAGTACTATCCCTGGGATAATAATTTTTATTTGAGAATTTAGTTTAGAATTTCTTAAATACATTAAGAAATTCCCAAATCTTAAGAATGCGATAATACAGATTTATGGCGGTTTAGCTTGGGCCCTCAATTCGTGAATATCTGTAATCTGAATATCCTCAATTCGTAAAAAACTAAATAAAATTCGAATTTTCTTAAAACGTCTGAACCGAGGGCCTAATATTTTCGGCAGTATTGACTAGGCTAAGCCTTCTACACTACCGCACTTTAGGTTAAGTATTTTAACCATTTTTTTATTAAAATGCAACAAAGCGTTCATTCTTCTAAATGCCATACTTTTTTTACAATCGACTTTTGTGTCGTTATTTGTTTTAACTAATTTACCAATGATATTGAGCGATATTGAACTCAAATATATTAAAGTCGTATTAATCTCTTTCCTTAGACAAACTCCTTTGTTTTGCTGACTCCTCAGTACAGATATTCACGAATTGAAGGCCCAAGCTAAACCGCCATAAATCTGTATTATCGCATTCTTACTTAAGATTTGGGAATTTCTGAATGTATTTAAGAAAATCTTAACTGAATTCTCAAATTAAATTTATTATCTCAGGGATAGTATCTACTTTCTGAGATTAGGCTATGCTGCTTTATGCAGTCGTCAGGATTGAGGGCCCAAGTTATTTAACCATAACTCTTTTGTTTCACGTTTAAGAAATTTAAGAATCTGCTTTAAGTTTTAAAAAAATTTTACTAAATGCCTTGTAAGTGTCATTTTGTTTCGCAATATTTTGAAAAATGGGCCCTCAATCCAAATGCACATAAATAGGTCCACTCCACGACCTTGAAATTAGAAAAATATGTTTTCAAACTATTTTAAGTTTTCTGTGTTTAGCTTTTAGAAGATGGTTTTCGATTTTGGTAGTTGAGGATAAAATTATTTTATGTATGGGGAAGGGTATTTTTCTAGGGTGGGCCCACAGCTGTCTAGGGTGGGCCCGGCCCACCCTGGCCCCCCCCTAGCTACGCCCATGACTTTACGATTACCATAAACAATTTAACATTTTAGCTGGTTTGTGAGCGACTCCTTGCCCACCGTCGCAGTCTACTTGAAGTATGTATTGTGATATATTAGCGCGATTTCACTAGCGTTCCGTTCCCGTGGAAAAATATTAGCCCATGTTATTTTCAGAAAAGGAATAACATGGGCTAGTAGTTTCGGAACCTATTGAATATAAATAAACAAACAAAAAATCAAATCTTTCCTCTTTATAATATTAAAATGGATAGTGTGGATGTAGACAGATAAAAATCTTCCTCGTTTATAATTCTTATTAGTGAAAACCACATCAAAATCCGTTGCGTACCTATAGGTCAGGAATTAGCGCATGTGCTCGGATTGGGGAATGTATTTGTGTGCATCTAGTTCAAGCTAGTGTTTAATTGTTTTGTCAAAAAATGCGTTTGTTTTAACATTATTTGTGTTTGTTTCCTCGTCCCCCCGCAGAAATTGGCAGACTTTTTTGCAAAGAAACTAGTGCGCGTGACGTCTCCTGTTGGTTTAATACTCAAAGGCTTCTGGTTATATCAAAGACATTTAAAAAAAGTTTCTAGAATGTTTTTCTTCCAACCTCTTTGGGTTATACCTTACACAGTGCTTTATATTTTGGGGCCCACTATGGAAACTCTTATTCCTGATATTATGCTAAAAAATATTTAGCATTTTACAAATACCAATTCAAGTAATTTACTATTTAAATCCTGTTTGAGCTTAGCTTTGAGTGGCACAGCGGAGGAAATGTAGTAGTAAAAACTTATAAGGCCATTCGGTTCCTTCCGTCGCATTTTGTCCTTTCCACACAATGGAAATCGTTCGAAAAATAAAATTCGTACCTGCTGGATTTTGTAGCAGTCTGCTACGTTATTATTAACAGAACCCTACTATTGTGTGATCCTACTTTGGCGTTTTCGCATTGTCAATATATTAGATACGTATATCTTAGTTATTCTTTTCCTTTGTAGTGACATGTTGTCATAACTGCAGTCGTCGAACCCTACGAACGTGTATAAAAAATTCACAAAGACGAACGACGTCACATCGTAGCACCATTGACGAGAAAATAATTCAATTTTTATTGAAGATTGAAAAATTGTGAACTTGAAAATTTAAAAATATATATGAATTTAACGCTGTGCACCGCATCATCCCACTTTCAAGTTTAAATAGTAATCTGTGGTTAGCGATGCTGGTGACACAATTAATTCTAACTTTAATGTCAAGTTTAATAACTAAAAAAATTGTTGCGTTTTTTCTTCAAATATTAAGTAAGTACCTACCTCGTATTTACATCGTGCCTTGCCTTGTGCCATGACGCGACGTTCGTATCTTGTGTATGTTTTAGATTAAAAGATCTATGCTAATGATCATCAGCAAACGTGTCTTATGTACGAGGAAAGACTTTATTCGTATTTCAAGCGATATTCTTATAGGTAGATACTAGATCACACATTGCCATATTGAAGTAATTGCGAAGGAAACATAGCAGTAATTTTGTATGACACGAATGGATTACAGGTCATCAGACTGAGGGAAGATTATGAATAATAAATTATAGGATACATGATGCTTGTTTTCCTTGCGTGACGTCTCGACTAGTATTATTTTGCGCAAAAACAATTCCGTTGCAGAGGTAGTCGTATCTTACTAAATTGTGAGTTGGATGTATGGATGTTTGTTGCTCGTTCACGCAAAAACTACTAAACGGATTTTTATGAAATTTTACAGTTATATAGTTTATACATCAGAATAAAACATATGCTATCCACGGGAACGGGAACTACGCTGTTGAAACCGCGGGGCGCTCCAGTCCAAAATATAATGGTAACCTATTAGTTATCCTAACTAATATTGTAAATGGGAGAGTAAGTTTATTCGTTTATTTATATGTTTGTTACGTTTTTACACCTAAGCCGGTGAAGCAATCTTGATCAATTTTGATATAGAGATAGATTGGACCTTGGAAAAGGACATAAATGCTACTTTTCATGCCGGAAAAATAAATAGAGGTAACCAAAAGTTCACATAGATGGAATCGCGTGCAGCTGCTATTAAAAAATAATACTGGATTCGACCAACAAAGAATATGACTTATCACAGGATTCCAGCGGAAAATGTTGTACTAGATACTTATAGAGTTTTTGCTGTTACCCTGCTGAGGATAAACGTAGGAGGTCAAATCCAGCCGTATATACCTAATTTAGAATAGGTGTTCCCGTTCACGTGGGAATACAGAGATAAAATATAGCCTATATGTTACTCAGGAATACTGGAGCCTGCTTATAGTGAAAGAATTTTTGAAATCGGTTCAGTAGTTTTTGAGTTTATTCGTTACAAACGTACAAAAATACAAAAATACGAAAAAAAGATGCAGATGTAGAAGTGTAGATCTACACTAATACGAGCATTATAAATATTAGTATTTTTGTAGTAAAGAAACTCAAAAACTACTTGAGTGATTCTAAAAATTCTTTCACCAATAGAAAGCTGCATTATCAGGGAGTAACATAGGCTATATTTTATCCTCATATTCCCCATAATCCCCGGGAAAATATAAAAACTGGTTATAAAGAGGAATACATAATACGAGTACTTACTCCGAAACGGTAACACCTAGATACTTGAAATATGGTATGTAGGTGTCGTGTATATGTCTTAGGCAACCGCTATCAAGTATTTTTACGAATAAACTGGATCCGCGCAGGCAACGCCGCTGGACACCGGCTAGTATAAAACAAGATTATAGGTATAGTGTCAATTTATCTAGTTCTAAAAAACTACTATCATCATAAAATTGTATAGGTAGAATACAAGGTACAGACAAAACTGAGTGTGAAGTAGAGGTACAGTACGGCCGTTTTAACTTGGCTGCTCTGAAGTTGCGCAAATGGCTGCGCTATAACATTTTTTAGGGACCATTTGGTGATATGATATAGACTTGACTATGATATACTTGCGCAGGCGGAGTCTGTGTTCAGAGCAGCGAAATTAAAACGGCTATGTACTGTACCTAAGTACCCATATGCCTTTTCCATGACAATCGCAACAGGCAGGCAACAAAAATACCAACTTCTAATCATTCCGACTGTGTAGAGGTGTCTATTTCTCAGTGCGAACTTCTAGTCCATGATAATAGTGTTCTGTTCATACCGTATTAGGGTTCATAATTCATATCCCAAAGAAATCTATGCAGTGCAGCAACGTTTTTGTACTTTGTCGTCTACATACGACACTTTGTTTTTTGTATGTTCGTTTTAAAGAGAATAGGTTTCGAAACTAGTGGACTGATTTAAAAAATTATATCATCACCAATGGAAAGTTTACTCTTCTCGAAATAACATGGGATATAATTTTCCCGCGGTATAGGAGGCTTAATGTCCAGGTTAAGTCACAATCATGACAATACTTCACTAGCTAAATTAGCTAATAACTAAGTACTTACCAAATACACCTTTCCAATTGTTCTCGGAATAATCAAAAAGGTATTAAGGGTACCATCGTTAGTTTACTTTTATAATTAAGGTTTAATGTAATTATGATATTTAACACAGTTCACAAGTTTATTCTGTAAAGTGAAATCGTTTTGGACAATTTACGTAAATAATTAAATGATTTTGGTTAAATTAATACTGTAGTATTAAAGAAGACTACTTAACATAATATTGCAATAGTATATTATTTACTGAATAGTTTAAAAGTGTAGCTACTCTGAAAATACAGTTTCGATTAATTAATGTGTAAGGTTTAGTGAGTGTCTACTGTTTTTGTGGGATTCTTTGCGGTTTCGACATCGCTTGGGCTGTGTTGTGTGTCCCTGCCGGCGAGAGCAGTGAACCCTGGTTTATATCCAGGGACCCGAGATCCATGTACCGGCACAGTCTCCACAGAAATGACTCCAGTGAGTCAAGCGATAGCGATGAAGAGCTGCGCATTATTAACGCTTACAGAAACAGAAATCAGGTAATTGATATTAAGTATCTTAAAATCTAAAAGTCATAGTCTTTTCTCGAATGTTGAGAAATAGAATATAGATACAGGTACTTTTGAGGAATAAGTTTGTACGCATGCTAATATCGCAATAAGTAAGTTACTAATAACGTTTTTATAAGGTGACTTCACAAATATGTAGGTTTTACCTACTCTTACAACTCAACTTACTCTTTTACAAATACAAACTACAATTGCATGATTTTTGGGGTTTGAAAACTTTGAAACAAGGAGCACCTAAGTTGTGTTATTGCGGTCAATGTTCTAACTAAGGGATCGACAGTTAGGTATTTGTTATGCAAGGCGCAAAGTTGTTTTTTTGTAGGTACGAGTACTAGTATTGAAACCCGAGCAAGCGAAGGATTCTACTTAGGATTGAACCAATATATCTGCTTAAATAATAGGATATTAAATTCGTGATTTCTATCGTCGTGGTGGCCAATAAGATTATTTTAAAAATGATGTTGTCGCACTGACATGAAAATTTTCATAGGGCTGGCAGAAGGGTTCAAATTTTAAAAACTCTGTCCCCGCTAGAGCACAAAATGCACTTTTGCACTCAGATGTCGAATGTCAAACAGAATCTTTTCGAGCTTGTGAGGTGAAACATAAATAATTCCGTTTTGATCTCCTAGCTATTTTAAACATAGTTTAGCAAAGTCAGTAACAAAATATGTTTTGTAGGTTTTTTAATGTTTATTATTCTGAATTGCCTTTCATAGAATGTGTAGAAATCGGAATGACAAAATATACAGGAATCACTACATAGTATAAAACAAAGTCGCTTTCTCTGTCCCTATGTCCTTATTTCCCTATGTCCCTTTGTATGCTTAAATCTTTAAAACTACGCAACGGATTTTGATGCGGTTTTTTTTTAATAGATAGAGTGATTCAAGAGGAAGGTTTTAGTATAAGAATTGCACCCGTGCGAAGTCGGGGCGGGTCGCTAGTTAAATAATAAAAATAACTCGCGTTTTACTCGTGGTCTAGGTGAGTTGACCCATTACCGGGTCCACGGAGAACTTTAATTACCCGTGGTTTCATGGCACTAGGGATTACAATTTGCCGAAATTAGAGGACTGGATTAGAATAACTCCCTAAGTATATTCGGAAAAGTAAGAGGCAATCAAAATATCGTATTACTCCCCTAACAAGCCATTATCACATAGAAAACGGGTAACAGCATATTATTGCATGTAATATTTTATCTATTTTTATCTCACAGTTTCAACCTCAAAATACTATGCCGGCAACATTGGTAATAGGTGAGTGAGTTAATGGCAGGGACGTGTTCTTTTATCGATTTTCAATTAATGATCATTGATAGTGGCGACTACGTTCTATGTGCTAGCTATTTTCGACCGCCACGTTCGCTTTGATGTATTTTATTTCATGATTGTCGGTTGGTAATAGACAAAGCATTTGAATTATTGTGAACAACCATCTGAAATGAATTTATTGCACCTATAGTCCTTACTTATGGAATCTATCCTATCCACACCCGGTTATTTAGTCCCAAACTAGGCAGAGCCTGTACTATGGGTACCTACTAATCATCTGATAAACATACTTAAAAATATTGAACACCCAGACACAAAGCCAACAGACATGTTTATACATGGCCCCGAGCGGGAATTGAACCCTCGACCTCCGATTCAGAAGGCAAAGTCACCAACTGAGCCTGTTGGCCCATCGCAATTACTTTAAGACATGCATATTTTACGTCACATAACTAGCAGCGCCCCGCGGTTTTAAACGCGTCAGTCCCGTTCCCTAGGAAAATTAGATACTCCCAGAAAAGTAAGCTTTCCGTTGGTAAAAGAATGCTTAAAAATCGCATGTGGAATTTTATTACAAATGCCTAGCGGCGTTGCCCACGTGGGTCCAGTTTATTCCCGTTCCCGTGGTAATTTCCGAAAATCCCTCATAGTGATTGCCTACGACATATAAGACACCTACATACCATATTTAAAACAGCGGGTGTATACCACGTGTGTCATCTTTTAAAATATAGTATTTTTTCTAATATTTGGCAATCTATTGTAAACTACATACAGCTTTTCATTTCATGTTAGTGAGGCACCTGGACAAATATCAGAAAGAACACGCGAATATTATCTATCTATATAGGTATCTAAACATTATAATAAAACTCTAACTAGACCGTCTGTAACATGAAATGGTTTTGAAAATTTCAGTGGTAGTGTGTATAGTTATCAATGTAGATATCGAAACACTCATTTTTGAAATTTTTGTCTATCTGTCTGTCTCTTTGTGTTCTCTGTTGTCTATTTGCGCATTTGGTTTTGTAGTGATTTTTTCTATAATCGTGGTTATTCGTGTCATGAAATCTCATCTGCAGTATGAACAACACTATGAACCATAGAAATCGAGCATTCTGCATGGTCTTTAAAAAAAATAGAGCACTTTTTCGTAATACCGAAATAACGGTATTTCATCCTCAAATACCGGTATCAAAATACCGAAAAAATTGACCGGTATACCGGTATTTCGGTATACCGGTATCCATGCCCTACTTCAAACTATATCTTCTCACAATTTCTTAGTAGTACTACATTCGCTCTTATTGTACGACTGTACTCTCCGAGATCTCGCTACAGAATGACTCAAACAGTCGCCAGCTATCGCTCCTCCACTTGTAGCGTCCCACTAGAAATCGGAATACAATAAGCGGATATGATTGGTCCATCAAACTGAGCTATGATTGGTTGAATTTTATAAACCAATCATATGCGAGTATTAGTGTTGCCACTTTACAATAACAATAATATTACAAATGAACTAGAAACATGGACTAAAATATTACAGATCATGACATTCGGCCATCCGCGCTCGTGCAACCTCCTGGTGCACGCACATCCACATATTATATATTAGGTACAGTACGTAGCCTTTATATACTACATACTTAACAAAACTAATTAAAATAATTGTATATTAGAAAATGCGTACTTAAAATAATCCTTAAATCTAAGCTTATGCTTATATTTCGATTTACAAAATATATTATAAAAATAACTATAAATCAATCTCGTATATTACTTATATATTATATAATATTCAATTAAATTGAATTCGTTTATTCATAATAAAAATTAAATGTCATGTCATCTAAAATTCATACAATACTAGCGACCCGCCCCGGCTTCGCACGGGTGCAATGCTGAATTTTCTTTGCTATAAACCTTGCGGAGCCCTAGACCTTTCCAACGAATGCAAAACCATGGAAATCGGTTTGTCAGTTCTGGAGTTAAATCGTCAGGAAGGAAAACCCGACTTATTTTTATATAGTAGACTAGCGACACGCCCCGGCTTCGCACGGGTGCAATGCTGAATTTTCTTTGCTATAAACCTTGCGGAGCCCTAGACCTTTCCAACGAATGCAAAACCATGGAAATCGGTTCGTCAGTTCTCGAGTTAAATCGTCAGGAAGGAAAAGCCAACTTATTTTTATATAGTAGATTACTAGATAAGTCAAGATACTTATTCAATTGGTCAATTGTAATAATTAGATACAATACATTGCAGCAAAATATAAAATAAGTCATGACATTCGGTCAATGTATGTATAATATTGTATTTTATGTATGCATATTATGGTATACCTAGTCGCTTGAAGTAGTTATTGCAAAATACACACACCGGCACAATTAGCGGAACAGAAAAAAAAGGGAGTATTTACGCATTTTTGCGTGTTACTGGCCGGCTAAATAAGCTTTTTTTAAATTTGGGTTTTAATTTAAAAATGGAATACTAAGCGACTGCCCTTTTTTTCATTCTTTTGTTTTAATTTTCATTGATTAATTTTTTTCCACCGCTTGTCCGTTTTTAGAAGGTTCGTGAATTCCACTTGAAAATCTTTAAATTGCAGTTTTTGAGGCTTTTGAGTTTTTTCGCATATTGATAATTTACGAGCATCTAAGTATGCCTGATTTAACGCCATCAGAAATCATTAGGGCAGATCAAATGAGGAGAAATGGTCAAACCTACAGATCGATTGCCAGAAGCATTCGTCGATCGTTATCAACGATTCATCGTAGCATCCAACGATACAGATTGACGAATACTCTAGTGAGAAGGAGAGGACAAGGCCGGAAAAGGTGTACTTCAAGGAGGGATGACCGTTTTCTCCAACTTCAAGTCCGACGGAACACGAGACTAACGGCGGTGCAGGCTCGAAATTTACTGGAAGAGGTACGAGCAGTAAGGATGAGTGAGCGGACAGTTCGTAGAAGATTCGAAGAAGTGGGTATAGGCTCGTATGTGCCCGCCAAAGCCCCAAAACTTGAGAGACATCATCGCACAAACCGTCTACACTTTGGTCGTGAACATCGTGATTGGGACTTCGACGACTGGGGACAGGTTCTTTTTACTGATGAATGCAGAGTTATGTTAAATCAAATTGATGGAAGGCAGCGAGTATGGAGACGCAAAGGAGAACGGTATATCCAGTCTAATTTTGAAAATACAGTGGCATATGGCGGCGGTTCAATTATGGTCTGGGGAGGAATATGTTTAGCAGCTCGTACGGAGTTAGTAGTAGTCGATGGCGGGAATCTGAATGCTGATCGGTATATCAGGGAGATTTTAGAAGAACATGTTGTGCCATTTGCCCCCTTTATTGGTAACAACTTCATTCTAATGCAGGATAATGCTCGGGCTCACAGTGCTCGCACAGTACAGACATACCTAAACCATGTTGGTATAACGGTGATGGAGTGGCCAGCACGGTCCCCCGATATGAACCCTATAGAACACGTCTGGGACTTGCTAAAGAGGAGTGTAAAGTCAAGAATGCCACCTCCCAATAATCTCAACGAGTTGCGAAACGCATTAGTTGAAGAATGGCAGAGGTTGCCCCAAGAAACCATTGATAACATCATCCGCAGCATGCCCAGACGGATGGAAACCCTCATCAGAGCACGAGGAGGAAACACTCGATATTGAACAGTCATTGAAATTGATGTTAACCTTTGGAAAATTTTGAATTTTCTGCTGTTTCTCTATAATTAAAAAATCGAAGAAAAATTTATTTTGTTTAATTTAATTTTTATTTTTATTAAACTTTAAGTATGGTGTTACAAATGAATGTCAAAACATGTTAATTTAATTGTTGTTTCATTTTAAATAATATCTTGTTTAAAAATTACATTCATTGTTCTAAATTCCCTCTTTTTTCTCCTTTTTTTTTCTGTTCCGCTAATTGTGCCGGTGTGTGTAGATAAAGGAAATCTTCGTCGTCACTCAAGAACGAATCGCTAGACTGACAAAATTCAGGATTCAGGCAACAACAGTTTCAAAAGACTTTTGTTATAAAATCTAGGGACATTACTGTTAATAAACCTTTACCAGAGACCAATTTAAATAAATAGACTGACAACGCCATACAAAATATCGTAACTCGAAATCTAATTACTTACTAAGACGCGAGATGTCGTTAGGTGTATCGAATGGAGAAATAAATAGAAACTACAACCGCAGCTACAACTTATCTTCACCTCCTAGCTTACTGCCACGCTTAGTGCGGCCAAACAAAACGTTAGGTGGCGCTATATCCGATTTATTTTTTTATTTTGTGCTGGGCTGTAATTTTTGTAAGGTGCGTGTTGCCGATCTCACACGAGTTAGTTTTTGGAGATTTGTGTGCTTTTTATTAAAAGCTTTTATTTAACTTGCAATGTATGTATGTATGAATGTTTGTTCGGGTGGAATCTTTCAACTCAATTTTGAAGCAGATATCTTCAACCGATTGAGCTGTTTGGTGTACTTATGTAAGTTGGGTGACAATGCAATATTATGGTACCACCGAGCTGATCTGATGATGGAGCTGGAAGATGGCTATAGGAACTCGGTAATTAAACTACACAACCCCAATCAAGAAGATGGACATAGGAAATCAGTAATTAAACGACATACACCCATCGAGTTTGGGCTTGGTTGATTCGTCTTGACGAGTACTTTGGTGCTAGATGGTAACCAGGTCTGATGATGGAACTGGAAGATAACCAACTGAGCTGAAATTTTGTATACACGTTTAGTTTAGATGAGAATGCAAGGTTAGCCATATGATGCTATTCTAAATCCAACTAAAAAGGCCCTACATTTTGTGACGTCACATTTCAAAATCTAATATATTTTTTTATTTTTTTTAAATTTCTGATTTGTTGTTGATTTTATTAAAAAGAATTTAGTAAATACAGAACTGCTGTTTTAATTCAACGTCTAGTTGTAAAATTGCAATTTATGTGACGTTACAAAAGGGGGGGGGGGGGTGTCTCACAAATGTGACCAGCTGTGACAAGGACGGGGGAGGGTCAAAAAATTGTGTGACGTATAAGAGTGGTGGTGGTTTGGTGGATGTGAATAATATGCATTGCGATTAGATCGATTAAAAAATATAAAATAATGCTAAAATGTTGTAAATTAAATTAAAAAAAAGTTCCATCATCATCTGATCTCATCATCATCATCCGTCTAGCCCCCTTTCGCAACGCGCGATAAGGAACTTCGTTCCAATAAATCTTTGTATTAAATCTTTGCGTTTTTATAACTTAAGTAATAAGTACCCATTTTATTAATAAATAAAAGCGTGTGACATTGTGATGGAACATTAAAACACATTTAGCATTCAATTATATTAAATAAGATCATTGGACTCGATTCTGCAAACCAGCTAAAATTCCTAATTTTAAGTTTGCTCTATTCTTTTCCACCGCTTTGGAAAGGAAAGGGACAGAAATAAGCGCCATATTTATTGGGTGCTATTTAATTAAATAGTTAGCATATTAATCGTATTTTAGTGAGCAGAAAAATATAATCTGTAAGCAGAAATAGCTAATTGGTCAGCAACTCGTGGCCAGCAAACATTTTAAAATCAATCTGCATTTTTTGTCATTCTTGATGGCTGAAAAAAAAATACATACTTTACTTGTCTTGCGCAAAATCGCCATTCCTTACAAAGATTATTTAGGAAGGACTTTAGATTATGCAACTTCGATTTAGGGGAGGGGAAGGGGTAATCCCCCCATACTCACTCCCAGAACGCGGAGATTAATAGTTTTGGAGAAATTAAAAAAACAAAAAAGTGAGTTTATGTCATCATAACTTAGTACAACCTTTCGTATTCTGCCTTATACAAGTGACCAGAGCCCAATTCGGTTCTGGCACTTCGCCGGCTGCTCGCTACGCTCGCTCGGCTTGTGCGTTGTGGTCACAAGAAAAACCTAAGCTAACTCACGTGTCACGCGCCTGCTCTTAGATATTATTATAGACATGTTTTCTCTGCTGATCAATCATGAAATCTTGCTGACCAAGTAGTTATTTTGCGGACCAAGTAATTATTTTGCCGACTGAATGTTTATTATGCAAACTCATGTTATTGTAAGCTGCCTATTTATCAAAGAGATTTAAATATAATAGGGCATAGAGGGGACAAAGCGAGGAAAATTTTAAGTCAAAAGTTATTCCAAGTGGAATAAGTCTAGTACAATTTCGACCGAATGACAGCTTGCGTTCATACTAACTGACATGACAAGGACATGACGCTTAGGCAAAGAGATTAAAATATAATAAGGCATAGAGGGGACAAAGCGAAGAAAATTTGAAGTCAAAAGTTATTCCAAGTGGAATAAGTCTAGTACAATTTCGACCGAATGACAGCTCGCGTTTATACTAACTGACATGACAAGGACATGACGCTTAGGCTTCAAAGTTTTGTATAAAAATATTTCCAATGCCCCCTCTATGCCCTATTATATTTAAATCTCTTTGCGCTTAGGCTTCAAAGTTTTGTATGAAAATATTCCCAATGCCCCCTCTATGCCCTATTATATTTAAATCTCTTTGCTATTTATGATTTAATTTTTTACCTTTATCAAAATTATTTGCGGAACCAGGATTGCTGCCTGATTTTTTTAGTTGCAAACAAAATCTTTGTATGCCGACCAAATGATTGAAATGCTGTTTTTTTGGGGTTTACCAAATTTTATCTTCTCAAATTTATTTACAATGTCATACCTATATGTCAAAATAACAAAATTGAACCTTATGGACGCATTCACATCTTAATCAAATAAACGTTTTTAGCAATTTTAGCAACGATGTAATAAGTTCATGGATAAAAGTGACAGATAAGACATCAAATTAGTTGGATTTTACATGTTTGACAATACTCTATAATAAATGGTTTGTTTCTGTCCTTTTTCTTCCGTATTCTATAGAGAAGGATAGGCTTACTTAAAATTAGGAATTTTAGATGGTCTGCAGAATCAAGTCCAGTGTCTTCATTAATTTTCTGTAGCAACTACAACCCACATTTTACGAGATAGTCTTTGGACCCCTAAAAGTGATGGGTGCTGAGCCCATCAGCGGACCGGGTCTGTTTGCAGTGTCTCAGAATTAATTCTGGGACCTGCGGGTTTCTTCTCGATGTTTTCCTTCACCGTCGAGCTAGTGATAAATATGTACGTAAGTTTTTGAAAAACTCATTGGTACATGCCAGGATTCGAACCCCAGCCACACTGATTTTCGGCCGGCTCTTTAACCGTTCGGGCTATCACTGCTATTTAAATCATTTGGTCGACATAAAAAGATTTTGTTTGCAATAAAAAAAATCTGGCAGCAATGCTTCTTCCGCAAATAAAATAACTACTTGGTCCGCAAAATAACTACTTGGTACGCAAAATAACTACTTGGTCAGCAAGGTTTCATGATTGAACAGCAGAGAAGTCTGTAAGCACTAGTGTATTTGATTGGTATGTATATTTAAAACATGGCAAAATTACTAATTGGACTGCATTTTATTAAAATCGGCAATGCACGTTTAATAATAACAACAAAAACAAAACAATACAACAACAAAACAATATAACAACAAAATAATACAACAACAACAAAGCAATACAACAACAACAAAACAATACAACAACAACAAAACGATACAAAAATACAACAATAGAACAATAACAATAAGTTGCATAATCTAAAGTCCTTCCTAAATAATCATTATAAGGAATGGGCCCATTTTGCGCATGACAAGTAGGTACATTATGATATAAGTGCGGTAGGTTGAAAATTACAGCCGAGGCGATATTGCTAGCCCGAGCCGTAGGCGAGGGTTACAAGTAAGCAGAGGCTGTAATTGTCAAAGCGCACGTATGTCATACGACGTTTTATAACACATCTGCGAGGAAATAAAATAAAACTCCGACTATGGTATACGAATAAAAACAATACAGCGTTAAGAAAAAGCGCGCGGCGCGCATCAGCATTTTTTTTAGACAAAGGCACAAAAAACAGCCAGTATTACTAATAAAGTAAATTAATATTATTGTGTTTTTGTTACAGATTAATTGGTTGTAATTTACTGTCAAAATTAATTAAATTAAATAATTGTGTGCATAAATATTTCTTTATTATATTTTATCTCCCAACGTTAATTTTATGACAACTTTTTTGACACAAAAACTCTTTGCTGAGATTTTAAAAAGTACCGTTCGTTTTAAGACGCAGCATCTTGATAAACCGTGCGTTTTACTTTAGACTTACCGCATTTGGGCGTAATGAGATACAATACGATATTGAAATTGGTGAAATAAGACACCTTTTACGAGCAAATGTGTTATAAAGTATTTTGCTACTTTTATATGCAGCTCAAAATGAATCTTTTTGCTTACCCTCTGAGTGCTTACCAAAATTTAATTAAACAGGAGCAGCTCATTGCAGCTTATATTAATATGCTGTACAAAAATAATTACAGCCATCCAGAATGACATAAATTGCAGATTGATTTTGGAATGTTTGCTGGCCATGAGTTGCTTACCAATTAGCTTTATGCTTACAGATTATATTTTTCTGCTCACAAAAATACGAATACTATGCTAACCATTTAAATAAACTCTAAATTAAGTAGGTATATTGTTAAAAGTACTATCTCCTTTTATAGTAGTTTACTCATAATTTCTATATGTATCGTATGTCAACATTTTTGTTTTTCTTACTTCAATATATTCTTCACTTTAAGATACACGTATTTTACTTTATACTGAGCTTAATCCCAACATATATCAAATTTAAAGCTCAATTGGTTGAAGATATCTGCTTCAAAATTGAGTGCAAGATTCCACCGAACATACATAGTTAAATACATACATTGCAAATTAAATAATCAAAGACGTTTAAAGAAAAAGTTTCTCTCCTAGAATGATTTTCTTCCAACCTCTGCTTTATAATATTGGTTTAGATTTTAGGTTGAAAAAGGTTTGTGTTAAGCGCCATCTAGTCGGAAAACGATTCGATACTTTGTACCTTGATCACCTTTCATCATCTATATAGTCACGCCATCTGTATATTCACGTCACTAAACATGAGGGTGGTGTTAATAATGTATGCGAATGATTTTTTTAAAATTTTAATGTATGAAGAATCTTGCATATTCTAAAAAAGAAAAAGAAATGTTTTCGAGGTTTTATTGAAGAAGTTATTGAAATTTCTTGGTTTTAATGGCTCTGGTGAAATTGTATATATTATGGAGTAGCGCCATCTGGATATTGTACAAATTTTGAGCTTTAATTGAGTTACGATTTGTTGTATGGGGATTGACAGTCTATTTATTTAAACTGGTCTCTGCCTTTACTTACTTTTACTTAATTTACCTATAGAAAATTTACCTATTTGAAAAAGTAGGTACCTCACTATTGTATATGAACCTGTGTATGTGCTGTATAAGCAAATGAATCTTTTATCTATCTATCTATCTATAGTTATCAACGACTTCAACAAATAAGTATAAATTATGGTCTCTATATGGAGCATGCTTCATATTGGATTTCTTCCACAAGCCATGGTGATACTGGTGCACGGGTTTTGAGAGTGCGTTTACTTAAAGGATGAGTTGATGACCGTGTTTTAAGCTGTTTTCGTCCAGATGCACGAGAAGATCCACCATCGCCCGGCTCCATGACCTCGAAAACAATTATTTAATCGTGGTTAGTATATTCAATTACACACTTGGACAAAGACACTGCTTAATCTCACTTTTTCATGTTACTGAATAAATATTACTATAATTTGGGTAATAAATATACCAGTCCCTGACTGTGGACGATAAATACCTCAATTGAAACAAAATATTTATCCACTACTTCCCATCGCAATCACATGTAGAACAAACATCTCTAAGAAACATAATATATATCCTCAACGTGGAACATACGTAGCTCCGTTCGGAATATATAGCCTCGTCGTGGAATATACATAGCTCCGTATGGCATACATAGCC
The DNA here is from genome assembly GCA_963855545.1 of Ethmia dodecea. Taxonomy (NCBI): domain Eukaryota; kingdom Metazoa; phylum Arthropoda; class Insecta; order Lepidoptera; family Depressariidae; genus Ethmia; species Ethmia dodecea. The sequence goes on along the minus strand of OY979437.1, from coordinate 9,444,452 downwards.
TCGTCGTGGAACATACATAGCTCCGTTTGGCACACATAGTCTTTATCGTGTCGTGGAACATACATAGCTCCGTATGGCATACATAGCCTCGTCGTGGAACATACATAGCTCCGTTTGGCACACATAGTCTTATCGTGTCGTGGAACATACATAGCTCCGTATGGCATACATAGCCTCGTCGTGGAACATACATAGCTCCATATGGCATACATAGCCTCATCGTGGAACATACATAGCTCCATGTGGAGTACATATCCTCATTGATGAAGGAAATGTACAACTCCCTGCACGGCACACATGACCTTGCAGTTTAAATAAGTTGATATAATATACTATATATGCATAAGTTACTCGTATATAAACCTTCTTGTAATTTTATTTTATTTTATTGGGGATAACAACAGCCAGCTTAATGTAAATTACAATTGTAAGGTACATGTTCGTAGTTAGGCCAATAACAGTTATCCACATAATACCTATATTTACCAAAATATGGCTTCAGTTTTACTCCATTTACATTAAACGGATCGGGAGTTTAGAATAAGTTTTTGAAAATGTTTCCCCATACCGTTACAATTTGCACCAGATTCTTTTCAACTATGATCAAAGGTTATTCAAGTTTAAGTTAATGAATCTACAATCCCGCAGAAAATACCTACTTTGAGCTTACATATTTACACAAAATTTTACACTCCACAATAGACTAGACCAATCTGCTGTCCACTCTCAATATTAATTCACTCCATAGAACTCGACAGCCAAGAACATTTACCTTACACATATACAAAAACAACACTGTATTTTATAATCCCATAGCCAGAATGTGCCATTCTTATAATGAAGTCGTTCGAATATATATACGAATATGGAGATAGATCTAATCTTATTCGACGGTAGATTAAAAAGGTTCCAAAATAACTTATTTTATGTCCTCAATTAAATCCCCAAATTACCCTCTGAATTTAATAATTTTTACTTTTATCTTTCATTATTAAAGAAACATTATTTTAAATTGTAGATCCGTAAATTGTTATAAAAATACTTTAATTTATTTGTTTAGAAATTTCAATTGTACCTACCTACAATACGTATAACTTTTGACAGTGTTTATTTCGTTATTTCCATTAACAATTTGTTAACACATACTTTAGGTTTGCAATCTGTTTAATACCAGTACTATCTCATTACAATGCTTCGTTAATTGTCATCTGTTTTGTGTGTCTAATAAATAAATCAATAAATAAATATTGAATGTACTACCTGGCGATCTTAAATTAATGGGTATAATTTTTTTTAAGAAAACATTGACTAGATGGTTAAATGATAAGTGCTTTTATAGTTTCCAGGAATATATGAATTTTAAATACTAATACAAAATCTTTAGCAAAAAATAATTTTGCACGCCTGCATGTAGGCAGAATACAAGGACGTGCTTGTATTTTAACACCTTTAAGTTCACTGTATTCTGCAAATAAACGAGTTCTTCTTCTTCAAAACTAAAATACCCTGCACATTCAAACATACACTTTTAATTAAGTAATGTCAATGTAAGGACAAATTTTGTTTGTTGTTTCAAATATGTAGATGTCCGATGCGTGATCTCGCACGATTGCCATAGAAACCGATTTTTCACGTGATAGATATAAATCGATGAAGGATCAGCCTAAGCGTTCGGCTGTGATGCATTTATCTCTCTTTCAATCCAGTATGCAATTTTTCATGAATGTTTTCTTATGACGGTATTACGTAAATTTTTCATCCGTACCGACTTTACAGACAACCAATTTTTTTTTTGTTGTCTCGGGTCTATTACTTGCTAAAATTATTATTATTTTATATTTCATGATCTGTAATATTTTAGTCGATGTTTCTAGTTCATTTGTAATATTATTGTTATTGTAAAGTGGCAACACTAATACTCGCATATGATTGGTTTATAAAATTCAACCAATCATAGCTCAGTTTGATGGACCAATCATATCCGCTTATTGTATTCCGATTTCTAGTGGGACGCTACAAGTGGAGGAGCGATAGCTGGCGACTGTTTGAGTCATTCTGTAGCGAGATCTCGGAGAGTACAGTCGTACAATAAGAGCGAATATAGTACTACTAAGAAATTGTGAGAAGATATACTTTGAAGTAATAAATAGTGATTGGTATTTGATCCGAAATATTTTATTCATCACAGTTCAGAAGAGGGAACCATGACCCATCATGACATTCGGGCATCCGCGCTCGTGCAACCTCCTGGTGCATATAAAATATATAGTAATATTACCTACCTAATTTAAATAGGTATCAACCCACGCCTAATTTATGATCCTATAATAATATACTAAGTGTCTAAGAAGTAGGTACTATCAGCAAACGCTAAGCCTGATACATTTGGAAGAATTGTCGCTTGCAAGCTCAAATTTTATTACCCCGACCCTAATTAGAGTTACACAATGAGAAGCCAGTAACACCGTCTTTTTTTCTATTCCGATCCATTCATCGACACTAAATGGTCATAAACATGAAAGAAACACTTTTTTGTAATTGTCATTGTTACTTTAAGTGAGGGCTTTGTCGACACGGGGTGGGAAAAGATAGCTGCGCGCTAAAATGACACTAAGGTGTATCAGGCAGAACTTTTTTCGATAGTACTTGTCTATCACGCAAACGGAAAGAAAATTTGGGTAAGTAAACGTTCCCTTAAGCTCCAACAACCTCCTTATTTGTAAAACAATGAGCCATAATAGTTACTAAGTATAATTACTCTAGCTTCTAGATACCATGCAGATAACTCAAAGAACGCGTTAATACTGTAACACTTCTGTAACACGTAGACGTAGTTTTATTCCATGTAGAAGCCATTATTTGCATTGCTAATATGACAAATAGGTACCTACAATACTGATAATCTAGAGCAGCTATACTCAACCTGCGGCCCGCGGGCCGCAGGTTGAGCGCAGGGTGACCTTTGTTATTGGCCCATCTGAAGTTACAAATTTATTGTAAAACATTTTAAATTTCACGCCCATCAAAGAATGGGTGTATCAGAACGGGAATGTGAGCCGAGCGCTATCAGCTATAGCTAATCTCGCCCAGTAATTGCAGTTAATTGTGGTTTTAGTGTCAATATAATGTCAGGAGTGTCTTCTAAATACAAAAGAAAAATATCTAATCGCCAGCCAGACCTTGATAAAGTACTGAAAAAGTGTTCACAGTATCAAAAATCGCATTAAAACATATAAACATCTTTGTTAAAACTTCTTTTTTAACTACATCGTTAACTTGGAATCACGTTTTTTTAAATAAGACCTAAATAGTTTTTGCTTGCGGCCCTCGACACCATGACTGAAACGTGTTTGTGGCCCCTATAAAAAAAAGGTTGAGTATGGCTGATCTAGAGGGTCGTGCGCCTACGACATCTCTATTTAAGAATACAAAGGCTCCTTAAGTTTTGTCATGTAGATGTGATGGTATATTTTCTTACTCGCTTTTGTTTGTAATTTATGGAGGGCCATGTTTGTAATTTATGAAGGAACCGTACCCAATATCTACTTATTAACTACATAATTAGAGGCGCTCGCCTATGTGAAACAAGTAAATGCCGGCGATTTCAGTCTTCGTTCTTATGTCATGGCTAGTTTAAGCTCATATAGTATGTCCTGAGCAACCTTATCTTTTCAGCGATATTTAGAATGTCAACTGCCGGCCGCAGCCCAATGCGTCGGTGTAAGCACGCTTTGTTACCCGATCCTTTCCCATTCTTTCCGCGAGATCGAGCTATTGGAATTTTCTTAGTTGAATAATTATTTATTTTACAATTTATTCCAAACAGTAAAATTACCTTAATTATTATGTAATCAAATAAATTTAGAAACAGGTACCTACATGTCGTTTATATAAAGAGCGCTTACTGAGAGCATTTGCCTGTAATGTAACATGTAGATTCGATTTAGAGCATTACGTTACAATACTGCCTCCCTGACTGATAAGCATGTAATGTAACATGAGCCGATGTTTAGCGTTATAAGGCCGTCTAGCACCCACTACAAATTCAGAATCGGGACTCACCTCAAGTAAAATAATAAATAAATAATAAATTGCTCGGTTCTCCTCCCTTAGTTTAGTAATAGAACTCGTAACTGATGAAATACATCTTTATTCACAGAGCAACACATTGGTTTATTTCTGCCAATCCCTTTAAAATAGAAAAATGTTCTTACAGGCGAATGCTTTCGGTGAGGAAGCACCTTAAGAAATTTCTACCAGCAGACCGAATAAAGAGAGATCGGTGTGGAAGATAGGCCGAGGCATTTGTACAAAGAATATAGTAAAAACTTGTGTAACATCAAACGGTCCGTCATGCTTAGAACCCATTAACGTGAGGGACACAAGCCGCAAAATCACACCGTCTTTGCTTTATGATGAGACATTGCTCACAATCCATAGTATAGATTGTGATACACCGAGTTTACATTAAAGGACCTCTACTAAAACCACACAGGAAGTGACAAGAGCTCTCTGACTGGAGGAAAAGATAGAAATATTTTTTAGGTTAGCTTAAGTAAGGCTTACTCCGAGATTTTATCCCAAAATAAAATGGAGTTTGCGATTTGTCCTCGGAATAACGGGTCATTCTGGTTTATCCCCGAACGTCGGTCCCCGAGAGGAATAAACATAAACAAAACAATGTTTTAAATTCATAAAATGAATAGAGTTTTTTTTTATATTATATTTACTTTTATTATATTTGATAGATTGTAATTATTGTAATTGAATTTAAACATGAAAAAGTTCGATATAGTAAAATATGATAATTTTCAGCGACGTCATGCAATATCATACTGCATAATCTGTGTACATAATAATAAGATTTTCGCGAAATTTTCCCCCTAGGTAATAAAAACTACAAGCTAACTAAGGTAATAGGTATACCTACTAAGCCCTAAATAATAACAAATGTAGAATGAAACTTAATAATTTCAATCTGTCTCTCAAAACAGTCCCAGGGTGGGAACAGACTAGACAAGAAGTACTTAGTATGGTTCGCTGCGCACTCCCTAGAACAAGCCGGAATAACCCGTTATAAGGCTTACTCTACGTTACACGAATTCCGGAAAAAAAGGTTAGAAAACCGTTAATTTTCCGCAGCGTTAGGTAACGAACCTATTTATAGACGCGGTGCACCATATACCTACCTAACTTATTTACGGCAAATTATAATTGCATTGTTTCAGCGACCCGAGACCGTTTCGAATTCATTTCCATAATCATTTTCAATTATACACCAGGTGATGCCTGTTTTCATCGCTTGTAATGAATAATTTTACTATAACAATACACCTGAATAAGCTACCTACTCCCTTTTTTACGTTTGTTTTGTAGGTAATGTAAAAATTCTGTTGTTGAGTATAGCTCAGAGGCTCTGTCTGAGTACTAAATGACCTTGTGGGACACTCCTCAATTTATTTATCTACATCTACACTAATAAATAATATTATAAAGAAGAGAGATTTGTATTTTTGTATGATTGTAACGAATAAACTCAAAACTACTGGACCTATTTCAAAAATTATTTCACCATGAGAATGTTACATTATCCCTGAGTAACATAGGCTATATTCATTACTAAACAAAAATAGGGATCCCTACTAAAACTTCAATAATGCAACACAAGGTGTAAAAAAATTAGCTACAATTGTCTATCTATACTATCGCATGCGCTGCGGAAACTATTGATGATAAAACAAAAAAATGTTCTACAATAAGTTACCTACTAAAGAACATATCAATATCTACAGAAAACTTCACGATGGCATGTCTAACTTTTGTAGTTATGTCACTATAGGTACCTACATTTTTACATTTTAAAAGTTAATAGAAATGCCGACCAAAATTAAATGCTTATGTACGTTATAAAAGTAACTGTCCAAACAAAGTTCTAGCTTCTGTGGTTTTACTGGTTGATTTTCGAGAATGGCGTTTTAATCCAAAAAGGACTTCTCTTATTTATAGATTTTAGGGTTTAGTAGGTATAGGTAGATACGTGGGTATTCCTTTCAACAAATTAATCATATATTACAGAATCAAGAGTAAATCACATAACTACACCTATATCGTAGGGCCTTTAATAGAACATTTAAAACCTACGATTTAGAAGTAAAATTTCATTAAACTTTTTGGAAAAACGCGACCCCCTTAGGAAAAGAAGTAAGTATTTAATTTTAGTGTTTAATGCACATAAAAATAATAAATAATTTATTGATAATGGTCCAAACTAGAAAACTTTCCGTCATTATTTTCGTAACAAAAGTTATCTTTACGCCTACGCCATTAGTGAAGAGGATCCAATATTATTATCACACTCACAGATACCTGACTAGCAGGTAACGGTACGGAGCCCTTGGCCCATTAACAGCTCAAAGCTAGGGTTGTCACTTCAACTTTTAATAGCAGCAACTGGCTTGACTAGGAAAGTATAAGGATGTGATACTCAATACCGTCACACATGGACAATTGGACACCTCACACCTGTAACTTAAGAGTCACATCACAACAGAGTTGTCTCAAAGGTCCTTAAATGCTTTATATATATATATAGTAAAATAAAAGTGTCCGTACATAAATATTTTTTTGAAAATTTTGGGGTACCTAGTGTAGATAGTTATCGATGTAAATATACAATTTTTGTCTGTCTGTCTGGTTGCGCACGCATGACGCAAAACTACTAGACAGATTTTAATGAAATTTGGTGTGGAGATAACTGAGTAACGGGTCAGTACTTTTTACAGCAGGAGAATGTCTCATTCCCACGGGAAAATTATAAATTAAAAAGAGAAATTTGAAATATGGTTTTAGGTGTCTTATAAATATGTCGTTGGCAACCGCTATAAAGGGATTTTTGGAAATAGGAATAAACTGGATCCGCGCGGTCAACGCCGCTGGGCACACGCTAGTCTACTATAATCTAACTAAACACACAATATCAGAATTTTTTCTTACATCAGTTTTGCATATTGTACACAAACATTGCATTTTTCGATGTTATTAAAACTTAACTGACATATTATTATATATATTATTATATATTTTTTAAGTTTAACTTTCTTTACAAAGTTATGTGTTAACCCTAAGTTCATTTTATCGCATTCCAAAGATATATATTATGTTTTCGTTAAGGAATTTCTAAGTCGTGATCCGGTACGGAAACTCATAAAACTTAAGTCAATGTTATTTAAATTGATCAGTCTATGTTAAAATATCCCAATTATTAATAGTACTAGCACTTCCGTTCCTTTCCACATTACATACTACTTATTCATAATAGATACATACTTAGCAAAAAAAGAGAATAAAGTATGTACCTACCTACTAGCTTCTCGCGCGTGGACCGCTTCAATTAGGTCCAAGGAACGTAATTCGTTGCAGTCTCATCGGGTCGGCGTATCGACAGTAGGTAAAAACTACGTGAAAGTCGATGAAAAAGAAACATAATTTATAATTGAAAGGCTAAACCGCTACTTAAACAATGTCTTCATGTGATTTTATGAAGTGTATACAAATAGCACTAAAACAAAAAATAAACCTTTAGGTACATAAAGACCGCTTCACATATAACCCGTGGGCGCGTCGAGTGTAGTTGTCTTTTAGTTGTGTAGTTCAAATGTCAACGATGCTTTCTATCAATGTGACGTATCTTTCTTTTATTCTTTTATCTAAGTTAGGTATTAATGTACCTCTACGCAACGGGACCCTCGGCCCTAGAGAGATATGGTTGGTTACTAAACGTATATTGAAATAATTTGTACCCCGATAGTTTTAAAGTAAATAAAAAAATAAGAAAGTCTCGATCCAGCGGGGCCGTCCGTAATATTATTTTATATAAGTATTTTTTTCTAAGAGTAACGAAGATGACGAATGAACTTTAATTATCGCAGTAACCTAATATTCTTCAAATATTTTTAATCAAAATCGATTTTATAATAAATATTAATAGTATAATAGTTACAGCGGGTTTTATGCATTCACTATGAGGTCGGGAAGCAAGTAGTACCTATACGTTTACTATATATAATAATACTAGGTGATGCCCGCGACTTCGTCCCCGTTGAATTTGTTATTCCTTTGCGTTTAGAAAATTATCAAGAAGGATAATCTACACTATCTATCTATCTACATTAATATTATAAAGAGGAAGGATTTGTATTTTTTTATGTTAATAACGAATAAACTCAAAAACTACTGGACCGATTTTAAAAATTCTTTCACCATTAGAATGTTACATTATCCCTGAGTAACATAGGCTATATTTATGACGAAAAAGAATTAGGGATCCTCTCTAAAACTTGACTGTACATGCCGGGATTGGAACTCGAGCCTCGCGAATGAGAACCGGGCTCTTTATCGACTGGGCTATTCATTGCTATTTATATTTTTGTTATTACAAACACCCTATATACAACGCGTCACAGAATAAGCGCAATTCCTTATACGTACCCCGATTAGTATACTAACATAAAAAAATGGTGACTCATTCGTACTTTAATTTTGTGTAACCAAATTGCTTAAATAGTGATAACATATCGGTTTCCATATGCAGGCCTAAATTTAGTTATGCTGATTAATTTTTCAGAAAAACTTTACACATATTAAAAATAGCTGAAATCAATTAAGTAGTCGATACTAATTTCAGGAATTGCGCTTATTCTCTTACGTATTGTAAAGCTTAGGACACTCTCTGGATTATGATTTTTGAATTAGTTCTTGATATCAATGGCTACGCATGTGCTCATAATAACAAACTTTCCTCAAGGAACCCATAGTGAATTCTCAAAAAAAGAAGTGAACTTTGTATGGAGACTATTAAAGAATATTTGTGCCAAGTTTCAAGTTGAAGATAAGGAAATCTTGTTGTTTGTTTTGAGGAGTATTTTTACAATATTTCGAATTGATACACCCAAAAATTAAGGTTTTCCGTACATACCAAACTCAACCCCTACTTTCACCCTTTTAGGGGAGGTCTTTCGAAAAATCCTTCGGGACGATTTTAGGGAATTCCAAAAACACGTATCTCATTATTTATTTTTAAGAGTATTTGTGTCAAGTTTCAACTTGATACACGGAAAAAACAACACGTCTCCATACAAACTCCATCCCCCTGTTTCAACCCCTTAAGAGGTTTTTTTTGGAAAATCCAGAAACACGTGTCGTGTTTTTTTGTTTTGAGGAGTATTTTTACAAAGTTTGGAATTGATACACCCAAAAATGAAGGTTTCCCATACATACCAAACTCAACCCCCACTTTCACACCTTTAAGGGACGATTTCTGAAAAATCCAAAAACACGTATCTCATCATTTATTTCTAAGAGTATTTGTGTCAAGTTTCAACTTGATAGACGTAAAAAACAACACGTCTCCATACAAATTCCATCCCCCTGTTTCAACCCTTTAGGGGGGGTTTTTTGGAAAATCCAGAATCAGGTATCTTGTTGTTTGTTTTGAGGAGTATTTTAACAATGTTTCGAATTGATACACCCAAAAATGAAGGTTTTGCATACAAACTTTCAACCCCTTTTTCACCCCCTTAAAGGTTGAATTTGGAAAATTCCTTTCTTATTCCTAGTCTACGTCTTTAAAATAATATATGTGAAAAAAATCAGCTTTCTAAGTCTAAGGGTTTAGGCTGGGCGTTGATGAGTCAGTGAGTCAGGACTTCTCTCTTTATATATATAGATGTATACTTGTATACCTACGTATGGAAAGCCGAGCGTATATACCTAAGTATAAAAAGGTAGGTATTGTATTCAATGTACCGAGGGACGTTCCCAATGCGAAATGAGATTTTTTAAATCACGTTGCGGCAATCCATGCAGTCGGACTTGAAATCATCTGCGGAAACTTTGCAGCGAGCTGTAGTTCTATATCTGTGTGCCTGTATCGTAGGTCTACATGCTGGCATAGTTCCGCCATTGCTAGTGCACTAGCGTCTAGCGTGCAGATTGTTCGAGCTAGAAACTCTGCCTTGTCAGCTCGCTGTTGTATTAAATTTCTTTTTAGAAGGCACCTGCCAGATGTTTCTAATGTAACGGAGAGTTAAGTAGGTATTGAAGATGAAATAAAACATTATTCTAATAGTTCCCCAATTTATTTCTTTATCATTAAACAACTTCGCTTTCTGTTTTGTTAAAAAAACATTAATGATTATAAAATCATTAATTCAACCCCATTAAGAGCAGTGATAGCCCGGACGGTTAAAGAGCTGGCCGAAAATCAGTGAGACTCGGGTTCGAACCTGGCATGTACCAATGAGTTTTTCAAAAACCCTACATATTCATCACTAGCTCGACGGTGAAGGAAAACATCGTGAGGAAACCCGCAGGTCTCAGAATTAATTCTGAGACATGTGTAAACAGACCCGGTCCGGCGATGGGCTCACCACCTATCACGTTTAGGGGTCCAATATATCTTGTGAAATGTGGGTATATCCCGTAATGGAATACCTCTGCCTACCCTGCCTGCCTCGGGGATAAAAAAGGCGTGAGATTATATATATATACCCCTAAGGGGGTGAATTTTGCAAAATCCTTCCTTAGTGGATGCCTACACTGTATTAGTATAAACTATCTATGTGCAAAATTTCAAGTCTCTAGACCCAGCGATTAAGGCTGTGCATTGATACATCACCAATCAGTCAGTCATAGTTTATCATTTTATATATATAAATATAAACTTGATAGAAATTGGTATAGGTACAAATGTCAATGCTTTGAAAAGATTCGTATAGAAGGCCGGATTAAATTGATTGAGATTGATTGATCTACTTATTTTATTTAGGTGCAATTACAAACGAAACCATAGCAAAGAATTCAATTGAATTGATTCACAATGACTAAGCTTTAATCTGAATTTCGACGACCTACATTACTGCTAATATTTGCATTTTGCAGCTTTTTTTCCTGAGCAATATCCTGCCTGACCGATCGACTGCTTGAGTTTAAACGCTTAGCCTCAAAGTCAAAGTCAAAGTCAAAAGTTTCTTGTTTCTTTCTAAACAACTTTTATAGTTAGAGAAATCATTATTTTGCCTGTAACATTTAACATAATCCATTATTCTATATTTTCTATAATATCACAAGGGTTTTGTTTTCACCACTTTAAAGTGGTCATACTACTTTTACTAAAATGAAGATGACATATAAGTAAATGACAGGATAAATGTATAAGTATTTAGTTCTTTACCATTTTGGTTTCTGAAACCTAAAAACCGTATCCGCGGGCAAGTTTAATATAGAATACCCACCGCATTTCACAGAGTATAGCCTTACTTTATTAGCTTGAACATCATTATTCGCTATCGCGGTATCAACAGTCCATATTGTTGATAAGCCTCTTAACAACACATGCGATAAGTGGCCATTAGTCGGGACAAACTATACCTACCTAACTACTGGAAAGTTTGGTATGGCCCCTTTCACAAGAAGTAAAGGTATTGTTTAAAGAGATTACGAGATTTAACTCAAATGCATACTATGACGTTATGTTCATTTTGAATCTAAATATTAAAGAAAGTAAATCCTTCTTTCTATAACCTTTTCACAGCTAAATACTTAGCAGTAGATAACGGTCTTGATGAAATATTGCTTGCATCTTGGGGAAAGAAATAACTACGCCAGTTTTCGTTCCAAAACACAGACGAAGTCACAGGAAAAACTTAGGCAGCCATAGCTTTAAATGTGAGATAGATAGATATTCATAAAACGAAAAGTTAATGAAACTTTTCCGACAAACGAATGAAATGATGATGAAAGTAATATACGTAGTCGTCCATTAAATACCGAAAATACTTTTGCATCTAAAATTGTTCTTACTTTTAATCTGGACTCTGAAAACTTATTTGCTCTGAGTAAAGTAATTTTATGTCTGTTACTCGCTTATAAAGGCATGAATCAACAATAAACAAATTAAAACGATAAAACCTTTTAAATTAAGAGTTTATACATATTTAGCAGTGATAGCAAAGTGGTTCAATTGTTAGCTTCTCTTTCGTGAAGTTCGGGTTCTAATCCTGCGGCATGTAGCAATGAGTTTTATAAAAAGCCTACGTACTTACTTATTTATCACCAGCTCGACGGACGTTGGGAAAACATCGTGAGGAAACCCGTATATCAGAGAATTCATTCTGAGACATGTGTAACAGCACCTCGGTCCGGCGATGGGTTCACCACCTATCACGTGTAAGGGTACAAATAATCCTGCTGGTAAAACGGAATACGAAACCAAATAAGGGGTAAAAGGCGTGAGATTATTTATTTTTCAACACACTTGCTCATAAAGTGGCTCTAATTTCACTGCAATTAGGCACATAATGACACCTATAATCAAACTGAGACTTTTTGTTTGCTATTATTCACTAGTGAGTTATAGATTTTTTTTTTCAATTTTGTTGCTAGAGTTGCTTTGTTCTTAAAAAAGTTTCGATACAAAAAAGATCGTATTCAATCGTACTAATAAATTAATACACAAATATGGCTTGCTCATTTCATGCAACTTCGTATTTAAATAGATCATTTCAACTTGTACGTGTTTAATAAACAAAACTTTCACTCAAATATAACTTTGGTTTTCTCTGTAAAAACTTTAAATACCCCATTTTGTACGTGGCTAAAACGCTATCCACGACAAACCAAAGAAAAAGAAACCTAATTTTTTTAGTCCATGGCCGATCGCCATTGTAAGATGCGAGCGCATAGGAAAACGAGGCTGTATGGGCCTAGATCCTTTTGCCTTTTCCAAATTATATAAATAAAAAATTGGAAAACCAATTAATTTTCCCCGCCATTGCGAATGATTATTTTAAAATGATTTTTTAGTATTATTTATTCACAAGTGTGTTGAAAAACGTCGTATGATACACGTGTGTATTGATGATTACCGTCCTCGGCTCTCTTATGACCCTCGCCTACGGCTCGGGTCTCAATGGCGCCTCAGCGGTAATCACCAACTTTACTCACTTGTACCATAATGTACTATTTCAACACACTTGCTCATAAAGTGGCTCTAATTTCACTGCAATTAGGCACATAATGACACCTATAATCAAACTGAGACTTTTTGTTTGCTATTATTCACTAGTGAGTTATAGATTTTTTTTTTCAATTTTGTTGCTAGAGTTGCTTTGTTCTTAAAAAAGTTTCGATACAAAAAAGATCGTATTCAATCGTACTAATAAATTAATACACAAATATGGCTTGCTCATTTCATGCAACTTCGTATTTAAATAGATCATTTCAACTTGTACGTGTTTAATAAACAAAACTTTCACTCAAATATAACTTTGGTTTTCTCTGTAAAAACTTTAAATACCCCATTTTGTACGTGGCTAAAACGCTATCCACGACAAACCAAAGAAAAAGAAACCTAATTTTTTTAGTCCATGGCCGATCGCCATTGTAAGATGCGAGCGCATAGGAAAACGAGGCTGTATGGGCCTAGATCCTTTTGCCTTTTCCAAATTATATAAATAAAAAATTGGAAAACCAATTAATTTTCCCCGCCATTGCGAATGATTATTTTAAAATGATTTTTTAGTATTATTTATTCACAAGTGTGTTGAAAAACGTCGTATGATACACGTGTGTATTGATGATTACCGTCCTCGGCTCTCTTATGACCCTCGCCTACGGCTCGGGTCTCAATGGCGCCTCAGCGGTAATCACCAACTTTACTCACTTGTACCATAATGTACTATTAATATATTTATTTATATACTCAGAAAAAAAACGTGCATTAGGTAATTATTTTACAGATAAATAAAAAACCAACCATGTGCGAGTCGGGCTCTTACACCGAGGGTCCGTCCGTACCACCGCAAAGTTTAATCGTGGATGGATCGATTCGATCGATAGATCACATCCATCTATGAATTATTTCATACAGCTATCGGATTCATATGAAAATGCACAGTACCTAAAAATATGTATTAAAAAAATCATTTAAATTACAACAATAATTTATGTTAAGGAGGAAAAATATGATACTGTACTGTAATAGTACATTATGGTACAAGTGTGTAATGTCGGTGATTACCGCTGAGGCGCCATTGAGCCGAGGACGGTAATCATCAATACACACGTGTATCATACGACGTTTTTCAACACACTTGTGAAGAAAATAATACAAAAAAATCATTTTTCGCAATGGCGGTGTACTGAGCTACCTAGTTTGCTTTGATTATAAAACGTTATTGTACTAACTATCCAATGTCCTAAATAGAGAACTAACTATAGCTACCTAAATTATATAGAGATAACGTATATCAATAACGACGCACACTATAATGGAACTTTCGAAGCTGTAAGAAAACTGATTAGTAATTTAATTACACGAGAACATTAATAATAACATCTGTAAGTAGAGCTGAAAAGAAATTGTTATTAGACACAGAAATAAGAGCTGAAAAATAGTTATGATTAGTAAACAGCTGAAAAAGAGTTATGATTAGTACACAAAACACTACCGCAGAAGCACACAAATATAACAGTTAGCAAAGCATAAGACATGTAAATTAGTAGTTAGAATTAGTCTTTACTTTCAATTATAGTTCCATTCTCCACTCTCCTATAATAGTTAATTCGTTATTAAAATTATTGTTACTGATACACGCTCTCTACTTCAATATAGATTCTAATATAAGATCCTACCTACTTCATTTTCATTACATAATTTGGCCAAATGATCATCTAGTGGTAGTCTACGCTATGCTCATAATAACTCAGCTCAAGATGTACAACCAGTCAAATGAATAGATTTAAAGGTAGAAAATAATTACGAATTTAAAATTAATTAGAGATCACATTTAAATAGAAAATAGGGTTCAGAATAACTGAAAAGATGAAGTCATTAATTATAAGTTTATTACTGTACTTCTACTGTTCCCTAACTAGAGAAATAACATTCCTATTACGATTTAGCCCGGGCTAAGACACTTTGTATTAGTCCATGGAGGTTTCCACCGTTCTCTATAAAAGCCCCAGAACACAAGGTATTAATTTCACCCTGGGTATCCAGACCTTTTATCCCATCGCCTCTCTTTCGGATTTCTTATCGAAGAAATCTTCCAGATACCAACCTATGTATCCATGGCTGAGACTCTACATTTACTTCAACAACAGCTTTTATATATCAGCTGGTATTTGCAAAACAAACGCGTGTCTGAGATTTATAAATAAGAAGATACTACCATTACTCATACTCATAATGTTTTCTAATGTAAGTGAAACATCCACTTACCAGATTTCGATTCCCATCACTTATTGTTTATAAGGTACTAAAATGTATGATCAGTACAGTGAAATATCAGTTTAATAATTGGAAGCTAGACAATTTGTTTTGTATGTCTGAACATAGTTTTGGTTCTGTATAAAATAAAATAGTTAAATTTTAATATTCCTTTCGTCACATCAAAACGTTGTTTCGTATTTGAGTCAGATTGGAAAAAGGTTTTGTTTACCCAAAATACAACTAAAATATATATTATGCAATTTGATTTGTGATTGTAGTTTCAATCCAAATTAGTAGATAGTTTACTGTACTAAAATGCAGTGTTCTACAAAAGTTATTGATTATTCAAAACCCTCTACATCGATTTGTTATAACTTTGAGGCTGAAATTTGATTATAAAATAAATATTTTATATAAGCGGAGTTTTCTTATATTGACACTCATATAAATAATTTTAGATTTGAACCCAATTTTCATTTCATGTCATCCCTATCATAAAAAGGAAAACCTAGTCTGACCTCGCAAATCCTCACGAACAAAACACTGAAATCCTGTATGCCGGATGGCTTTTACTCACTGCACTTCACTCTCACTAGTTTTACCCGATTTCGCGTTTGATTATTTAAAGTTTTAGACCGAATTACAATTTTATTATTAATGCCAAAGGCTCACTTCACTATTCTCAAAACACTAAAATAACTCTGTAATAAATCAGAGCTTCAGCCCCACTGGAGACAAACGGGATTCTCCTCGAATGTGGTAGGCGCGCGAATCCGAAATCAACTAACTCGATTTTTCCCGTGCTACCTCTTTTAAAACCTTTCTTCCCGCCGTCGCGAGCCATCCAAGCTTCCAAGTTTCCCAAAACTTCCCGCGCCAAAATGCTCACCCCTCATTGGTTCTTTTTCTCCGCGTCATCCGCACTAACTCCTCCCCTCTGATCTTCTATCTCTTTTACTCGCGCATTAATCGTATCTTCCTTCGTAATTCGGTCTCGAGGATCTCCACGGTCTCGGAGGTTTCGGCCGTCTCGAGTGCCAAGCTTTTGTATCGGATATTCACTTCTCTTTTACTCGTTCATGAATCATATCTTCCTTCGTAATTCGGTCTCGAGGGTTTCGGAGGTCTCGAAGGTTTCGGCCGTCTCGACAGCCAAGCTTTTGTATCGGATATTCACTTCTCTTTTACTCGTTCATGAATCATATCTTCCTTCGTAATTCGGTCTCGAGGGTTTCCACGATCTCAAGGATTTCGGACGTCTCGAGAGCCATTCGTTTCTGATTGGCTGCAAGTTTTCATGACTGGGTGATTCTTCGATTTAAATGAAAACATTAAACTATATTTTTATTTTATATTTGCGAACATATCGACCAGCGGCTCGGTACAGCGGGAAAAAATATTTAGATTTCCTATGCGCGCGCATCTAACAATGCATGGCGATCGGCCATAGAATATAATAGGTACTTAAAAGAATGAGGTTTCTTTTTTTTGGTTTGTCGCGGATAGCGTTTTAGCCACGTATAAAAAGAGGTATTTAAAGTTTTTACAGAGAAAACAAAAGTTATATTTGAGTGAAAGTTTTTTTTATTAAACACGTACATGTTGAAATTATCTGTTTACATGTATACGAAGTTGCGTGAAATGAGCAAGCAATAGCTATATTAATTTATTTGTACTATTGAACACAATCTTTTTTGTATCGAAACTATTTTTAAGAACAAAGCAACTCAACCAATAAAATTGAAAAAAAATCTATAACTCAGTAGAACAAAGCAACTCAACCAATAAAATTGAAAAAAAATCTATAACTCACTTGGCTAACTATAACATAATGGCAATGAAAAAGTCACAGTTTGATTATAGGTGTCATTATTTGCCTAATTGCAGTGAAATTAGAGACACTTTATGAGCAAGTGTCTTGAAAAACACATTAGGTTCGCTTTTTAAGTTAGTACTTAAAATAATGTATTAAATACCCAATATTAATTCAAAAAAATCTTTTTGAGGCTTCAGTCAAGTTACCTATCGCAATATATTATTTTACCACGTAATAATAACCAACCTAACATGACAAAACCGTGAACTAATTTGTTATTCTGGCAGAGTGGGCTTCAAAAAGCATTGAATTGTTTATTAGCATGGCAGGCGCGCTACGGGTCAGGGGCTGCCCAGCGGTTACATTACAACATCTTGGTCTTGGGCTGCATGTCTAATGGTCATAGACACGTAGGGTAGGTATGCTCTTTGAACAAGGGTGATCACTCTCCATTTAGTGATCACCCTTTGGTAATAAACTCAAAAGAATTCGTTAAGTACCTACACCCGTCATTCTGACTCTCATAAATAAATTAGTGTATGAAATTCGTATCCAGTATGAGGTATTGTTATGCAAGCACAATGGTTGAATATATTCGAAACTCCTTAACACGTGCGCTGCCAACTACGAGTATACTCGTAGAAAATTACTGTTTAATTTTATTTTTATATAAGAGTTGACAGCAATCAGGTTAAATTTTTTGTTAAAAATACCACTGCATTCATTTTGTACAAAGGAGCAACCTTCGTACTTTAAAAGTACAGGCTACATATCAATCAAGATTAGGAATAAAGTAAATACTTATGTTCATAATATAATGTCCCTACTAGACGAATTCATTTTTCGCCTTTACTAATTGTACTCCCACTATTATAAAACAAACATAGGAGTCGACTTCTCTAGAGACATATTTTAATAGAATAATAATTATATTTTCCCTCTGGAGAGTAATATTTATTACTAGTTGTTATAAGTATAAAATGAAAGTTCATTTACACGGTAAAAGTGCGGAGTAAAAAAATAAATTGCCTGCGCTAAAAGCTTTCTGATTAGAAATGAATAAACTCAATAAGTGTTTACTAGAATTTTTATTTTAACTGCAAAACAAATAAAAGGTCATAATGATTTAATACATGAGCCATTAAAAATAAAGAGAAGTTAGGAAATAACTGGAGCTTTCTAATATTTAGATTGGAAATCATTTAGAAAAAAAATTGTTTCTAAATGATAAAAAATTTATTGTACCTACATGTAGGTAAGTACAATAAATTTTTTACCATTTATAAACAATTTTTTTTACCTTAGTACCTAACATTTTTTGTCACCTGAACCCTAATTTAGTAATAATAAAAAATAATAAAATGTAAATAAATGTGTAAATAAATAAGGTAAGAAATAAATCTATTCCATTCGAAATACTTAGGCAGTTTATTATAAAACTAGCGGGTGTATATACATTTTAGCGGTAGTGTATATAGTTATCGATTTATATACCAAAACACCAATTTTTGAAATTTTTGTCTAGCCTTCTGTCTGTCTGTCTGTTTGTGCACGCATCACGCAAAAACTACTAAACGGACTTTGATGAAATTTGGTGTGAAGATAACTGAGCAGCTGGGTCAACATCTAGAGTACTTTTTACAGTGAAAAATAAATTAAAAATTAAAAATACAGTGAGAGAATGTCTCATTAAAAACTGGGTAAAAAGAAATACGTAAGTACTACTCCGAAACGATAACTGCTAGAAACATGAAATATGGTATGTACCTATCTACTTAGATGTCTTATATGTCGTAGACAACCGTTACAAAGGGATTTTTGGAAATTCCCTCGGGAACGGTAATAAACACGATCCGTGCGGGCAGCGTCGCTGGGAACCCGCTATTTGAAATATGGTATGTAGGTATCTCATATTATGTTGTAGGCAACCGCTATGAAGGAAATGAAGGGATTTTCGGAAATTCCCACAGGAACGGGAATAAACTGGATCTGCGCGGGCAACGCCGCTATGGGCACCCGCTAGTGTAAAATAAAAATGGCAAACTATTTTCATCGGCACATCACTACATCAATGTAAAATTCCGAGCAACTTTTTAACCTCAACTGGTTTCTGGTAGGCATTTTATAGCAAAATACCTAAGTATAGGCACTTACTTGCTATTTTCCACACCATCACCACGACTCTGTAGATTAGAGTGTAGCAATATTACGAAGATGTCAAATAAGTACATTCAGATACATACATTATATTTAGCTTGGCTGTTTTAATTGTAGTGAGACTGCACATCCATGTGACGTGAATGCGATTTGGTAATTTTTTTTATGTGTGTGTGACTGTGCGATTCGTTCACGTATCACCAAGCGCGAATTGGTACCTAAACAAATTTAGATATTACCGTTGAAAAATAGGAGTAAATGCATTTTTTAACCTAAGTACTTACCTACTTCATAAAAGGAGGTTTCTCAATTCAACCGTTTTTTTTATTTATGTGTGTTCGCGGATAAGTTCGTCGTTTATGAACCGATTTTGATAATTCTTTTTTTCTTGGAATGGAATACTAATATTATATACCCAAGGGTGGTATCATGACAAGGAAACCAGGATCTGGGGGCCAATTCTACTAAATGTCAACGGTCTTAATTGGATGACTATGACTTATCAATGGTCAGACAATGGTGTTATTTTGACACTTTTCAGAGCAAATAACACCATCGACTGACATTGTCATTGTCATCCAACTGTAACCGTTGAACTTTAGTAGAATTGGCCCCCTGATTATGGCACCGCAGAGAAATCGAGGGGAACCTTTACAAATCGTGACTTTTTTTAGTTTCCTCTTTGAAGTCGGGTGTTTTTTGTTAAAAATTATTACTAAAATAATTACACATTTCTCGCTTATTCTGGCAACCGTATAATTAAGCGACAATACTGTATAAATGCATGTAATCACGTTCAATAAATATAGCTTGTACTAATAAATCTTCCTACCTCTTCCATTAAATTCCTGTGCTGTATAGGTATACTCTATTATATTTATTTAGTTAATACAATACAGGTAGATTCTATAATACGTTTATTAGAATAGAATAGAATTTTCGTTTATTTGTATGACATAATATATGTACACACTCATCACATGAACAAAAAATAACAATTACAAAGACAGGTACAAACTGAATAGGGCTGCAGCTGCATGCAGCTGAATCCCATCCACCAAAAACACTCGCAAAACCACTTTATCCAGCAAAATAATTTTACAAACACAAATTACTCACTACTAATTACTTACCATTAATTTAATACCTCTTCTTTGTCTTGAGAGAGAGAAACATAATACGAGCACAACTAAAATTAATATTCCGGTACAAAGGAAATATTTAAGACGTCAGTTTGGTTAGGCGGTCAAGCATTAGGTACATCGAACGATGACAAAAAAATAATCTTATTATGTCTGCGAATGAATACCTACATGACCCGTTTTATTCTCTAAAGAGTAAAAACCCGACTTCAACTTATATAGTTTTCTCATGGATCCCATTGTCAGAACTGAACCAAATTAAAATGGGACCACACGGGACCAGCTTTCAAATAAAAACAGAATCATCAAATTCGGTTCACCCAGTCGAAAGTTCTGAGGTAACAAACATAAAAAAATGTGTTGAATTAATAACCTCCTCCTTTTTTGAACTCGGTTGAAAATAATCCTCAAACTGCAAATGATTATCACTGGATTCGTCGTGTAAGCGTTATCCCAAGGATAAATCACTAAATATTGGATTTTGCAATTTAATCCCCCGTAATTTTGTTAGAATAAATAGGTAGTAATGATTATTTATCATTTGCATTTTGAGGAAAATGTTATTAACACGTTAACTGCGTAAAAAATAACAATAACTAACTACGAATGATTGAGCTGGTGCGGTGGCAGTCCAAAAAAGCACCCACTTGACTTTCTTAATGTGCGTGGCAAGCCCTTTTGACGTCGACAGCTATAGACCTCTGGCGCCTGAGCGCTCTGAGCGAGGTATTAAAGCTCTATTATCTTAGCCAACCCATAAAGTATAAGTAGTTATATTTATTTTTTATAGTTTTGAAATCGTGATGAATCACTTGTCTATGCATTAACCCCGTTGCTGGATTCTCTAAACAGAAAATGAGAAATTAGCAATCGAAAATGTCAGGTCGACAAGGCCTGATCCCGCACCAAAGTGTAATTTTTATAGTGATGGGATAGTGAAAGAAAATAAAATATCGAGTCATTAATTATATTTAAATCTTAATAGGCACTAAGCCTCTCACTAAGTTCGGGAATTAATAACAAAATCCTTCATTTCGATTATATTTGATACTAGCGACCCGCTTCGCACGGGTGCAATGCTAATACTAAAACCTTCCTCTTAAATCACTCTATCTATTAAAAAAAACCGCATCAAAATCCGTTGCGTAGGTAGTTTTAAAGATTTAAGCATACTTAGGGAAACAGAGACAGAGAAAGCGACTTTGTTTTATACCTACTATGTAGTGATGCTGCACATGACATAAGAAACTGCTTCATCCCCGTGGTCCTTAATCTACTATATTTCAATATATATAACTTTGTTGAATGAAAACTCAAAGTTTTCTAATACCAAAATCACAGACGGCGCGGCGGGAAAGTAGCTTAACGGTAGAGGTACCGTATGTAAAGCAGAGTAGGTATATATGTACTTATATGGAACGAAAGTATAGCCTAAATTCGGATGCTTAGACCCGAGTAAAAATATTTCTGTAAAAACTCAAAGAACTTTACCGCACAGACCGCCATCGGCTCTATTAAATAACTAGCACAATCAAAATGTTTACCAAATAATTAAATTACCTACCAAAACAGAGTGGTCATCATATCTAATAATAATATAAGGATTATGTAATGTAATTATTCGCTTAAATTAAATGTCGTTTCAACTGGCAAAGCTTGCAAAAAATAATTAAATGTCTGTAAAAAAAATACAAGTAGGTAATAAAGAAATTGATAAAATAATCAAACCAGCAGGCCTATTCACGGAGACCCGATACCGTTTCCGTTTGATTCAGATCGAGTGAAAAATTTTCCGAAGTCGAATCTGTCGACTTTGGAAACTTTATTCTAGGCGTGTCTGACAGCCACGGAAAATTTTCCGAATCCTTATGTCACATATGACATTAGTTTTCGATACCAACATCAGCCCATCTCGAAAGTTTTCGATACCAACATCAGCCCATCTCGAGTGTTCGACAGATTTTCAGATATCGAATATCGAAGCTCCCTGAATACGCCTGCTGTAATTACGAATTGGTTTTCTTCTTTATTTTTACACATTTTTTAACTTAGATACCCATAGTCAACACAGAAATACAAATATAATTTTATAGGCAAAGTTGAGTTTTGATATTTTTGCAAGTGTTGCCTTTATTAATTATGATTATAATTTCAATAGTCTTAAAAATATATAATTATAAATATTTAATACAATAAAGTCTAAAACTTGATGATTTCTAATTTAAATTTTGTCAGCAGGTGGACTGTTACAACATTGAAAGGTATTTACGAACAATTTTAACATACAAAGACCTTGTTAAATCAATTCACTCGATACCATCCCGTATTCAACCGCTCTCTATTAAGAAAATTTCTATTAGACTGCCTAAATTAATTAAGATTTGGTAGTTCATTCATCAAAGAACTTTTACAGGGCAATTTAATTAAATTAGTGGAAATAAATGGATGAGGTTCAATTGAGCTGCATCTATATACATATAATAAAACTCTAACGGGGCCGTGTCTGTACATGAAATATTTTTTGAAAATTTTAACGGTAATGTATATAGTTATCGATATAGATACTGAAACACCAATTTTTGGAATTTTTGTCTGTCTGTCTGTCTGTCTGTCTGTCTGGTTGTGCACGCATCACACAAAAACTACTGGACGGATTTTGATGAAATTTGGTATGGAGATAACTGAGTACCCGGGTCAACATCTAGGGTACTTTTTATTCCAGGAAAATATCTCATTCCCACGGGAAAATAAAAAAACTGGTTAAAAAGAGAAATACGTACTACTCCGAAACTATAACACCTACAAACTTGAAAAATGGTATGAAGGTGTCTGATATGTAATAGGAAATTGGCATGAAGGGATTTTTGGAAATTCCCACGGGAACGGGAATAAACTAAATCCAAGCGGGAAAACGCCGCTGGTCACCCGCTATTTGAAATATGGTATGTAGGTGTCTTAAATATGTCGTAGGCAACCACTATGAAGGGATTTTCGGAAATTCCCACGGGAACGGGAATAAACGGAATCCGCGCGGGCAACGCCGCTGGGCATCCGTTAGTTTAAAGATAAATCTGAGCAGAAGATTTCGACTTTTTTTGCAATTACCTATAAATAGAAAATGTAAACAGCGCC
This sequence comes from Ethmia dodecea, assembly GCA_963855545.1. NCBI lineage: Eukaryota > Metazoa > Arthropoda > Insecta > Lepidoptera > Depressariidae > Ethmia > Ethmia dodecea. Next base: position 9,420,934 of record OY979437.1, on the reverse strand, counting down.
GAAAATAAAAGTATTTAGGTACGTTAATAATTTTTCTGTTTCATCATAATTTAAACGCCTTAACCACGCTATAAGGTTGTTCTTGTATTCTACATATTATTATGCTAGTTTGTATATATCTAATATCTTATTGTTATTCACTACGTTATATAGAAGAGTAGATTGATGAGTGAACTGTTTTTTTGCAAATCATGTTTTTGTATTAGATGATTAAAGGTCACAGCACACTTATCAACTCGGAAAGGGATCGTCACCGTATCGCCTCGAGCCGTTCAGTATTGTTTGTATGAAACTCCCTACTGCAACGCACACTAATTGGAAACGTAACGTAATCGCCTCGCCTCGGAACAGGCTCCGAACCGCGATGCGGTGAGTGGTCAACTTGCAGTTCCCGCGCTTACGGCTCGCTGTCCCCCCGCTTACGTCTCTCCGTACGCGAGCTCACGGCTCTTCGTCGATTTGGTGCCAAGCCAACCCGGTTAGCCAGAGCGGTCGGCGAGGCGTAAGCGCGGTGACGCCTAGCCGTAGCCGAGTTGACGTACAGGAGCCGCTGCTACGCTTTGGTTACATACATACGTTAGGTTGACGCCTGGTTGACGGCGAGGCGAAAGGCGATACGGTGGCGATTCTACCTTCCCCATAGAACGCCATAACGAACGGTAACTTGCATCACATCACATGAACCGCTTGCATCCACCGGTTACCCGCGACCTTGACGATGTCGTCGGTCCACCTGGTGGGAGGCCTACCAACGCTGCGTCTTCCGGTTCGTGGTCGCCACTTGAGAACCTTTCTTCCCCATCGGTTATCGGTTCTTCGAGCGATGTGGCCTGCCCATTGCCACTTAAGCTTGCATATTCTGAGAGCTATGTCAGTGACCTTAGTTCTTCGGCGGATTTCCTCGTTCCGGACTCTATCGCGCAAAGAAACATTATATTATGGGTAGATACAGCTTGCAAGGAGTAATCAGTTTTGCTATGAGAAAACAGAGAAAAATAAAATGTAACACCACACAAAAACAAATCTTGTATCTACGAGTATACTCGTATATGCGCCCACACAAATACAAAGCTGAACTAATTGCAAAATAATATTGGTAGGTACTTAATAAAATTCAATGCAATCCTTCTCAAACAAACTTAGTTATTCGGACCAAATATAGATATTTCTGTCATTTTACCTACCTTTATAGAACACTCGGTGCTCGAGTCCGAATTTTCTTACATTCAACGAGGTAGGTATGTCAGGGAAAAAAGTTTCTTCGTTTTTTATACACAAAGAACATTGGCAAAAGTCCATGTGTTTATGGTACCCCCTTACACCTGCCCACGGAAGACGAAACCGAGTAAAATCGATAGTTCTTGGACAGGACTAAGATAATATTATGTACTTAATCATACCACATTTTTATAAGTTGGGGTTTAAAAGTTATTCGTTACCTAGTGTATTTTGTAGGTTATTATGAGATTTTAAGTACCAAAGACGTGTAAAGAAAAAGTTTCTCTAGGAAAGAAAATGATTTTCTTCCAACCTCTTTGTAAAATAAATGAAAAATATCGACGACTTAAACAATATGATATTTTAATATAAGTTACTCTATGCCACATAGTGGCAGTGAATGATGGCTTGGGCAAAAAATATCGATACCTATATTAAAATATCGATATTTTTCCAAATACATAATTAGCATATTATATGTATCGTCGATATTTTTAATGGCGATATATCGACATTTATTTTACAGTATCGAATTCGTATCAATTTTAATATATTTTTAACGCAATTCTGGTTTCGTGTTTCATTTCATGTTAGGTACTAGACACTTGTTTAGACTCAAGCATTTATAAAAAATACTATTTTCATCGTCCTTTTTTCGAATTTGCGAATATGTATAAATAATAATGTAAAAACTGACGATATATCGATATTTTACACTCGATTTTTATCTATAGTATTTAGAAATGTCGATACGATAAATATCAATTAATTTTTTCACTTGGCCATCCCTAGTGAAATGACATGGTTGACGTGATGACACGACGTTCAATTTTACCACAGCAAAAAAGTTTTTGTATTAATCAAAGACATTAAAATATAATAGCATAGAGGGGGCATTGGGAATATTCTCATACAAAACTTTGAAGCTCAAGCGTCATGTCCTTGTCATGTCAGTTAGTATGAACGCGAGCTATGTAATTCGGTCGAAATTGTACTTATTCCACTTGGAATAACTTTTGTCTTCAAATAATCCTCGCTTTGTCCCCTCTATGCCTTATATTATATTCTAATCTCTTTGGTATTCATAGATTTCCCAATCGATCGATTCGTGTTTCTATGATATTTCTGTTTAATTTGACTCAATATTTCCAACTGCTAGATTAATTAAAAAATATGGAAAATTTCGACTTGTTATGAGTCAACAAAACAAGCATAGTGTGATACCCCGTGGGTGTCTATTTCAGTGGGTACCAAAGCTGCCCATTTTGTTCTATAACTTGTTGTCATCTTGTAGGTAGTGACATTATCCCGTTGAAGTTTACCATGCGTAGCATCTCTACTAAGTCTGTGAAGTTTACGTATTTTCGTATGGAAAATTCGTCCCGTACAAAGAGATTAAAATATAATAGGGCCTTATTATATTTAAATCTCTTTGGACCCGTACTTTTTACGTGATACGTGCACAGCCAGACAGACAGACGGACAAAAATTTCAAAAATTGGTTCATTTGATACGAGTATCTACACCTACAACTATTTCTACACTACCGCAATTTTTTTCTAAAAACATGTACAGACACGGTCTCCTTACAGTTTTATTATATGTATAGATATGTCTATGTACCTATAGATGTGAGCCAACTGCCGGCTGTCTTAGCAGTGGTGACCACCTCTCAGATTCGTTCAATCAAGAGACATCCGTAATTTCATGACCATTTTTTATTTCAGATAGGTCCACTAACAGAGTTGAGATGGCAATCAGGTGGGACACGAACTCAAGAGGGCAACAACATCGCAATAAGCGTCACTCCACCAGATGGCGACGAAGACGACGACGAGATCGTGCCGCCTCTGCGCGCGCGCCGCAAACTCAGCTCACCGCTCAGCGTACTTCCGGGGGCTGCTGACGGTTTGGTTGGCTTGCGCAGTAAAGGTTTTTATTAATATTAAACGTTTTTATCTTCACTTGCGTATATTCGTTTCAATTCTTGTTATCGACTTTTCAACTTCAACATTTTCTTGCATCGCTTGCAAATAAAATATTGGAATTTGAAATGAAACCAGTTATACAAATTCAGTTCTCATGACACTACAATATCACAAAAATTTCAGCTTTGATCCTTAAATCCTAATGCTACAGGGATACCTAATGCCTCCCAAAAATGCAAGACTTGACAAACTTGGTAATTGTTTCATTGAATTCTAAAAGTTAATAAAGTTTGAAAGTAGCAGTGAGCGGTCTGCTGAGTGTTAATAAGCATATCTGATAAAAGCTTTAACAAAACTTAAAAACATTCTAATCTCTGCATTTGTTGTGAGCTGCGAAATATTATAGAAAACTTCTTATTCTATTTTGAAGCCTCATAATATAGGATATAATATTTATATCACAGCAAAACCGTCCACTACCGGAGCCAAATCTATATTTTAGAGCCAGACAGACCATTATGGTCTGTGTTTTAGAGGGGAGGTCAGAAGCGCTAACATAAAAAATAGATTTTGACTTATCAGTTATCACCCAATCCGCGGTGGGCTCGCGTGGGAGATTATAGCCCATACTTCCTCATGTGTTACAAGTTGATGATGATTATTTGGAAATTCGTCAATTTCTCAAATGTTATCAGACACTGGGCTAGTTGGTGCAATAAAAACCTTATATTTATTTGTTGGTAGATCAGCAGCATTCGTCATTTTCTCGGTCGCTCTCACCGCTGGACCGCACCAAGCGACGCTTCAGCACGATGGTGTCGAGCGCGGCGGCGGCGGCGGTCTCGCGGCGTCTCTCCGCCACCATTGGCTGGTGCCTGGCTGCGCCAACGCACGTAAAGCCCCAGATCGTGCGCCAGGGCCGCTCGCTCTGCCTTCAATACATTAGGGCGCAGATAAGAAGATCTGGCATAAGTAGCAAAAAAGTAAGGGAGAAAACGTTTACAATATTGAACCAACAAACAATTTACTTTTGTATTAAGTAGTTCTTTCTTATCGCGTAGAACTTTACTGTATCTACGGATAACAAAATGAGATCCACTTTTTTTATTGTTTACTGTATTCGACTCTTCAATAAAATACGTGCTCGATTTGCTCAAATTGCCATAAGGTAGGTTCATCTTACCAAAATATTTTACTTTAGGCACTTAGATTTATTTAAAATACAATAACTTTACTTGAATAGAGTCGGAACTTTTAATTGAATCAAACTGTGCCACAAAGTTGGTTCTGCGGGAGAAAGTATTTTGACTAAGTAATTGTAAGTCTAGGGAGTAATTCTAGCAACCCATGTTAACCCAACCTACTTGTTATAAGTATATGATTTTGTTTATAGCAACTAGTGATGAAACGGCTACAACGAATGGTGGAGACTGAGTGCGGAGAGGAGGCGGCGTGTAATGTGGACACCGGGGTCCTGGCTGCAATGCGCGCGCTTTGCGCTGCGCTGGAGCGCAAGCGGCCGGATGCATTCCGGCACGTGGCGAGGCAGGCGACGCGGGCACCCTCCGCCATGTTGCGCTCCGAAACCGCGCTTGCCGAGCTTGCGCTTGCCCTTGCGCGCCGCATCACCAGGGAGAACATCACCTGGTCCAAGGTATACTTCACACACAATTATAGTACATGGGAGGGGTGAAACTTGTGAAAGTAACTTATTTAGTCCCGAGCGCTCCGGCGCAAACATAGTTCGAGGGACTAAATATCTGAGTCTTTCTTGCCGAAGTAAATACCTACTTAGCGTTTCATTACGAATACAAGGAAAGTAATAAAAAAACATGAATTAAGGAAGTATAAATTGACAAAACTCTACAACTGGAAAAAACAAATGAAGATTGGATTGCCGCTTTCCCGCCTATTACCATATAGGTAGGCAGCTATTCAGACATTACTTTTCATTTTCATCATTGAAAAAATGAAAAATATTTTGCCCAAATCTAGGTTAGTAAATTATAAAAAAGTCATTTAAAATATATATTTTTTAATTAACTTTGTTATTTCAATTTTACATCGCGCTGTAGGTAATTGAGTGGCTGTATATTGGGCTGTAGGTATATTGGGCTGTATAGAAAGTTAAAACATGGTTCACTATAGGTAAATGTGAAAATAGAACTATGTAGTTTTAGATAGCTGTCAGTTGAAAACTATTCTCTAGGTCTGAAAAGTATTACTTCAACCCGCTCCTCAGGCAACTTCAGACCGACTTTCCGAGTAAGTATGAATAAGTAAATACTTCTCCCCGAAAGTTAGTAGTTTCAGAATTCAAGGTACATGGATAAGACCACATACAGATATACGGATAAGACGAAACTGTAAGAGTTGCTTGTTTTGACTGCTGATTCCTAAAAAGGCAATTTGCATTAAACATCCTTTACGTATATCTCTTTCGTCCATTTTACGGTATTTACTTTTTTTTTCGAATTCACTGACCCTTTATTAGGCCTCATTAGAGAAACAATTGAGCTCAGTGCTGGAAATTGATATTATTTATATATTGCCATTATTTTAGATTTCAATCAGTTTTCTACGTTGTTATTATCGTATTATCGTCAATTAATCGTGTTTACTTGGATTACAAATCAAACAATATGAACTTCGCAATCTATATTAAGTATTTATTAATTTAAAGATCTAAACACTAACCCAGAGTTTTATAAATTATAAGCTAAGAGCTGTAAAAACCAGTGAAGGCTTGTGAACAGCTAGTGTATGTTATAATAGGTGCTAATTTAGAAGTAGATATTTATAAAGTAAGTAGGTACAATTTGCATTAAACATCCTTTACGTATATCTCTTTCGTCCATTTTACGGTATTTACTTTTTTTTTCGAATTCACTGACCCTTTATTAGGCCTCATTAGAGAAACAATTGAGCTCAGTGCTGGAAATTGATATTATTTATATATTGCCATTATTTTAGATTTCAATCAGTTTTCTACGTTGTTATTATCGTATTATCGTCAATTAATCGTGTTTACTTGGATTATATATATATATATATATAATCTCACGCCTTTTTTATCCCCGAGGGGGTAGGCAGAGGTATTCCATTACTGGATATACCCACATTTCACGAGATATATTGGACCCCTAAACGTGATAGGTGGTGAGCCCATCGCCGGACCGGGTCTGTTTACACATGTCTCAGAATTAATTCTGAGACCTGCGGGTTTCCTCACGATGTTTTCCTTCACCGTCGAGCTAGTGATAAATATGTACGTAAGTTTTTGAAAAACTCATTGGTACATGCCAGGATTCGAACCCGAGCCTCACTGATTTTCGGCCGGCTCTTTAACCGGCTCTTGGATTACAAATCAAACAATATGATTTTCGCAATCTATATTAAGTATTTATTAATTTAAAGATCTAAACACTAACCCAGAGTTTTATAAATTATAAGCTAAGAGCTGTAAAAACCAGTGAAGGCTTGTGAACAGCTAGTGTATGTTATAATAGGTGCTAATTTAGAAGTAGATATTTATAAAGTAAGTAGGTACATGCATAATATCACCATTCATTACAGAATATAAAAAATGTCCTGAATGACTGACTGACCGATCAACGCACAGCCTAAACTGCTAATCGTAGAGACCTGAAACTGGATTTTCAGAAATTCTACCTTTAAGGGGATGAAAAGGGGAGGGCAAAGTTTTATGGGAAAACATGATTCCTTGGTCCAATCTTCAAATTCGAATTAAGCTTAAACATTCTTTAACACAATTGATGCCAAGATTTTCGTATTTTATTGACATTCATCCCCTAAAAAAAATTAAAAAAAAAACTTACTCCCCTTATCCCCGAGGGGGTAGGCAGAGGTAATCCATTTCTGGATATACCCACTTTTCACGAGAATATTCGACCCCTAAACGTGATAGGTGGTGAGCCCATCGCCCCGACCGGGTGTTTTAAACATGTATCAGAATTAATTCTGGGACCTGCGGGTTTCCTCACGATGTTTTCCTTCACCGTCGAGCTAGTGATAAATATGTACGTAAGTTTTGAAAAACTTATGTGTACCTGCCAGGATTCGAACCCGAGCCTCACTGATTTTCATCATGTGAAGCAGGCTCTAACCGTAAGCTATCACTGCTCTTATGGGGTCAAAAAGGAATAGAAACTTATTTAGGTTGTGATTTGCTTCAAAGTTAATATCTTTAACGAGACCGCGTCTACACATGAATTTTTTTTTTTAAATTAGCGGTAATGTAGATGTTAGTTATCGATCTAGAGACGCGCTCTTAATTTAATTAAGTCCTACTTGAGTAGCCGGATACATTGTGTTAATATATTGTATAAATTAAATATACATTTTTCTTGCCTTTTTTCGGCAAATTGGTGTATTAAATCATCTAAGTATATCTGAAGAAGAATATAAGTAGATGATTTAGTAAATCAATTTGCCGCTAAAAAAGGCAAGAAAAATGTATATTTAATTTGAATTCTTTAGCTAGCTCAATTTCTAGGAGGAAATGATAACTAGTAATCAATAAATATTGATTTTAATTTGATGCAAGCATTTTTGTTTGTTTGTGAGAAATCTTTACCGTTCATTTGGCCCCCCCAACAAATTTTGATAAGGGCCCTCCACGGCACGCTACGCCACTGTATAAGTGTATAACCGTCTTGTCCCTAGATAGCGGCGGTGTACTGCGTATGTGGTGCATTAGCGCGGGAGGCGGCTGAAGCGGCAGAAGGTGAGCCATCCTTGGAGCTGGTGGCGGCGCCCGCGGCCGCCATCGCCGATTTGCTGCACGAGGAACCTGGTTCGTGGATAGCAGCCCACGGCGGATGGGTAAGTACCTGTCATAGCTTTCTGGCTTAAGATTATATAAATTAGTAACATACGAGATCATAGTGAAAGTTTGTACTTGAACTGATACTTATTATACTACTACTGTTGCCCGCGGCTTCGTTCGCATGGAATTTAATTATTTACAAATCAATGTAACATGTTATGTAGTCAAAAATAATAATGAACAATTGAACACATTATGTTACTGAATGTTTTTCTTTTCTGCCCCCCTTGCCAAGATGCATAGTAATTATATTATAAAGTTTTAAAATACAATGAATACTAAGCATTCGAACATCGAAACTCCGATAAAATGCGTGTAGAAGTACTTGAGTTTGATCCGATCACTCCTCCCCGTAGGTACCTACCTACACACAGTGATGATAAAAGTGTACTTTTTATGGTCCTTATTGAGTCGTTGATAATATCTCTGGTTTTATATCGATGATGGATACCACAGACCAGCATCTCTATCTGTGATGGTTACTCTCTTGAAAGCTACCCCATTTATTGTGCGCATACATATTGTCACATGTGCCACTGAGTAAAAAATTAAGTAGGTACTTACTCCGTATCCCACGTTAAAATTAGCGAAAATAGGTTAGATAACAATAAAACTACTTAGGGAAACACTAAGCTCACTCTACGTCCTTTATTTATTTTTGAGAACAGATAAGTTACATAAAGTATTTACTTACCTGCCTACACCGTTCGCTTTCATAGCAACACTTCAGAAAGTCCAATTTCACATGGCCCGTTTGTCAGCGCTTAAATGTCTTGGAAAAAGGGCACACATTTTATAGGGCCAAATGTGATTCGATACTGTTGAGTTAAAATTGGTGAATAATCTCTTATGTACCTAAGGTAAACGCAGCTATTAACGACCCATCGAAAATCTGCAGGTATTGCCGACCCATTCTGCTTATTCTTATTTTTATCGGTTTGGAACGATTTGAGTCACAAGAGAGTATAATATACACACATGTTTGTATGTTTCCTAATAAATTTACTGGTGTTAGTGTACATAGGTTCACGGGAATGTGACCAAATACGTTAGTTTCTGTGAACGTAGCGAGTGCGCCGATCGTGTCATACTAACCCTTACTTCCTCAGGTAAGTACTCGAATTTTTTGCTTAAGATATTTTATATATAATTATTTACGTTAAATTTATTCTGAATAACTCAACATATTCCTTTATTTGTATATTTCACATTTCGCAACTAAATTATTATGTTTTAATGGATTTTAAAAAGTATTTTTGAAATTAAAATAGAACGGCAATAGCTGCAGTGCATTTTAGTAGTGCAGTCATTGCCGACCCATGGATCGGCAATGGCTAAGAGGTTATGATTTATTTTTTCAATTTTTCGTTAATGCTTATAATAATTAAACAACTTTTTATAACACCATTTCAATCTTAAGTATTCTAAAATTATAAGCATCTATTAGCGACATACACCATGTTACATTATAAACTTGTTTTTCCGCGATAAACTGCCACGCATTATTAAACATTTAGACGTGGGATATGAAAGAAACTACTTAGAGTTTTCTTCGTATTTATATGAAAATGGTGTATTTTTTTATAGTTTAGGACTAAATCAACAAATTATTGTATTAAATCGGATGGGGAAATAAATTACAATTAATATCGATTATTTTTCGTGGCTCGTTAAAAGATTTGTTCATTTTTTTATTGAACACTAATTACCGATCCATATGAATCGGTGATTGCAACAAAGAGAAGCTATCACCGATTCTATACCGAATAATTGGTATTTTTGGATTAACGGTATGTAATGTCTAAAAGTAAAGCTACTAATTTGTTTCAATAAAATGATTTGATTTAATGAGTTAGGTTAGGTTTAGTTTCATTTAATGTCATTAAATTTCATTTTCATTTCATATCCATAAAAAAATCTACTGAAGACTTGGCTGTATGTATAGTTCCCTTTGCCTACCCAGAATGGGTGAAGAAAACAAAAAAACCTCTTCTTTTAATCTTTTACGGTTGGCGCGATTTTCCAAAAATGTTAGTTGACTTTATTGTATTTTTATTATTTTATTAAATTGCTTCATTTTTTCGCAACTGTATTAAAAATAGTTATTAAGTACACGTGCGGAACCATCATTGCAACTTGTTCCGACAGTCAATCCTCACCTTCGGCTGCGCTAAACTTGGGAAGTTCGAAAAATTTTTATAGGTTTTTGGGAAATAAAACAAAGGGTTTAAGTTATTTTGAAATAAAATTGTTTAATTATTTTTATTTAATACATGTAAATTATACATTTATAATAGTTTTTACTTTTATTTTCAGGTTTGTGACTCTGACTTAAATAGTATAAAGTCTTAGTGCTAGCATGGTTGAGCAAATCATGATTCATGTGTGTAGAAGCACCAGCCGCTATCCCAACTTGAAAAAGTCTGTGCTGAAAATAAAACAGTGTGTTTTATTTAATTAACATCTACACATTTACAAAATTATCTCTGAATTTTGATAGTGAATATGTATGTTTCAGGTGATTCAGTTATCCCCTATGTCCAACACAATTGACACTAAGACCAATTCAACGGCACTACATGGAACTGCATTGTGAAGTAGCAGCATTGACATTGTTTTAAGAAGTAATTACTATTAAGTAGGTTAATCAATTAGAAAGAAAGACTATGGTAACTATGGTTTGCATTAGCTGGCCAAGCAGCAGGTTTCCGGGGGCGCAAGATAACAATACATGACCTATGTTCTCACTTTGATTTTATGAATGTTATTCTATTTACCATTTCTATTAAAGTCTATTTTCTTATATTACTAAAATTTCATTTGTGTCCACCGAGAAATCAATACCTACCTTTATTTTTATTGAGGTCCAAATGTGAAAACAATCTTTTAAAGAATCCACAAGCATTCCGAGGTTCACTGCGATTAGTTGGAAAGCATGGGCACTAGAAAAAGAAATCTACATAACAATGAATTTTATGTTGGTTCTATTTCTTTTTTTTTCACCCCTTGCAGGGTAGGCAAAGGCATTACGCCATGCAGCCTCGTCATTAGTTAATGATAACCTTGAGTAAATGGCTCTGCTTCAGAGTCCATGCACAAAAATAATATCACTTTTACTGAAGACTTTATTGTAACTTCCCAAAAATGTCCATATCTCGCATTTTATCGAATTTCCCATTTAGGTGCACACTTTCACGGAAACTTGCCACATAATAAACTATTACTATTATGATGAGTCAAAACCCGAAATACACAGCAAAATGAAAATTATACAAAAAACATGACGTCAGTCTTCGGATTCCCGCCAAAAAGTTTAAAGTCAAGTTTATCTCCATTTTCAGATTATTTTAGTAACTATAATTATTCTAATGAATCAAGTACAAAAATGAGAAGCAAATAAAAGTAAACGGGACATTTCGAAAATGGGATATTTTGGGAAAGGGATATTTCGCTCAAATTAATAATTATTTTGAGAATCGAACATGTAGGTAGGTATTTTGTGAAAAAAAGTATGCTTTATTTACTTACGGTCGGTGTTAGATTCATAAAAATCGGTAATAGCTTCAAAGCGTTTCGGGTGGGTCGGTGATAGAAACAATTGACTTCAACAATCCTTTGATTATTTTTTCAATGAAAACATGATATTTATAAACAAATGAAAATATAAATATAAAATATACAATCTATATTTAAATATAAAATAAAAAAATCTGGTGTGTTTGCAACCACTACCCTTAATTCTAATAATCAATTTCAAAACTTGCTTAAGGGGGTCGGTAATAGCTGCGTTTACCTTAATTATAGTTTTTCTTTGACAAATAAACATGAATCGGGTCCATTGATCATTAACATTTTACCTTGTAACGGTGTAAGCTGGGTGTCTAATTAATAAGGAATACAGTATATCTATCTATACCTACATAATATAATAAAACTCTAAAGAGGCCGTGTCTGTACATGCAATATTTTTTTTAAATTTTAGTGTTAGTGTAGATAATTAACGTTTAGATATCAAAAGACAAATTTTTGAAATGTTTGTCCATCTGAATGTGCACGCACCATACAAAAACTACTGAACGGATTGCGATGAAAGGTATTGAGATAACTGAGTACCTGGATCGACATCTAGGGTACTTTTTATTCCAGAAAAATATCTCATTCCTACGAGAAAATATAAAAACTGGTCAAAAGGGAAATTACTAGACGTATACCTACTATTCCGAAACGATTACCTACATATCATATTTGGCGGAGTAATCTCGTAACATACCAAAAATAAACCTACGTATAGTAGGTACTATTACTTATTCTGTGCCTACAGTCGAATTGAGAACCTCCTCCTTTTTTAAGTCAGTTTAGAAATAGATCGACCGTTGAACTTATGATTTAACATGCAAGTCCAGTGTTCTCTCGAGTTTATTGATTTCCTCATTCATGACAAATACCTGTTCATTCAACTACAATGGCGGCTGAGCCGCTCAAAAACCAATTTTAATAACTCCCATTATAGCCTTATAACTATCTTTATTGAATAATCAAAGAGGATTGAAAAAAGTCAGGTCCGATTTAAAATTTATAGTAGCATTTTCTATAGAGGTATTTATTTTTAAATATACTTAGTAGCAAAATAACGATTAATTAGGTATATAATAAGGTCCTCATAATTAATCGAGATCTACACCCTCGGCAATGGGCAAATAAGTGTATTTTGTTTACAGAAAATTAAATATAATCTACTCTACGATTCAGTTTCGTCAGCTCGGACTTCGAATTAAAGTTAAACCGAAACGTATCAAATAAAATCATTGGCTGGCATGATTTTATTCGGTAGGGACCTACCTTCTTTTATACTTAATCTGATTGTCGAATACCATCCCTTGAGAACTGAACGTACCTACTAAATTAATCAAAAGGAATAATCTGACCTTTTCTTTGTTCTTGACTACTACCAACAAAGATCCGATGTTCCATGTAAAAAGCTTCATATCTTACCTAGATACTAGAAGTCTCGCGTAGGAATACTAAATTAGAGTAAAACTTGGTTCCTCTAACCAAGCACGCGATGAAAGAATCAGCAGGGATAAATAACATTGAAAGACATTGATGTTTATCATTTTACTCTTTGGAGTTACAGAACTTAATCAATTAGGGACCTGCTTGTATGAGCAAATACTAATCTAACGTTTATAGAAAAAATGATGTTTTTCTTTCAAAGAAAGGAAGAAAGGAAAGATAATGTTTTTCTTTCAACCTTTGCGCGGTAACATTACAAAAAAAAAAAACATTCGGTTTTTGCCGCACAGTTTTTGAGTTATGATGCGAAAAATCTGGAATAATTAGTGTTATTAATGGTTAATAGTGTTAATACCTATTAATATTACAGGAAAAATATAATATTATTTTTAATTCTATCACAGTTTTTTAATTATAAATATTCATTGAAAAACGATACAGAACCCTCGATACGCGAGTGACCGTTTTTATTTTTTATTTAGTTAAGTGTATTCAGGCTGACATAGTACTTTGTTTCAGAATGGACTAATTGAACGACTGCGGGCCAGTGAGCGCGACCAGCGCTCCGAGAAAACCTTGCGACTGATGGTGTCATTCTTCGTGGTGGCCTGCGTGACCCTCCTCCTGTTACGATGGATGCTCCATTCTCATCCAGCGTATTACGATTAGCAAATAAAGAACGCCATTACAGATAATAATAACTCTCTATGTCGTGTGCTTTAGTAGGTATATATAGGTATACCTACGTGCCTACTTATATCTATACACACAACCGTTTTATAAGATCTTATTAAGTCCAAAAGGTGTAAATAGCAAGATGGTAGGTGGTAACAAGGTACTTACTCCATGATGACTGTGTCTGTGCATCTTCAAACAAAATTGTGCCTGAGATTTCGTACGCGTAGTTTTAGTAAGTATAAACCGATTTAAGATATCGTCAAAATCTAGTTTTCCTCTTTCCGCGTGAAAATTCCTTGAAACCCCTTCTTGTGAGTGACTCGGTCTACGTCTTTAAGCGCAACTACTAGATAAAGCAAGTTTCAAAATTATGGCTTCACCAGTTTGAAATTATCAATTATTAAACATGCTACAAAAAGAACTTCTCTTGATTAAACTAGAATAAATGTAGAATACTAGCAATTTGCGCTTGCTTCGGCTCAGTTTTCCCCTATTTGAATTAAGTAAGTACTAATTTTGAGATATTGTAATGAAAACTTGTTTTTTTTTTCAAATGGAATCCTACATAAGTAAGTACATATAATGTAACTTCTTATTAGTAAAGGTATTTTTTAAATCGGTTTACATCGGTACTTACGAAATTATACTTACGTAACTACCTACATATACAAAAAGTTATTTTTTTATTTAATTGATGGGCTTTTAGGACCACTTACTGGAAGTCATTGCAACTCTACCGCTTGGCAGGATAGGAATTATTTGGCATAAGTATAATCTTCGATAAACACCTACTTATGTTAGTTCGTGCCATGTATTGCACAATTAGAGGATCTGATTATGTAGTTTTACAGCTGTTCTTAAATCTTGTTTTAATGTTACTGATTAAATAAAAATTTAATGATTTTCTGTAAAATCAACACAATATTTTGCTGGATTAGAATTATCACTAATTTGTACCTATGATAAATTCTGTATGTAAAACAAGAATTTTATAGCTAACTATATATATTTATTTTCAACACACTTGCTCATAAAGTGGCTCTAATTTCACTGCAATTAGGCACATAATGACACCTATAATCAAACTGAGACTTTTTGTTTGCTATTATTCACTAGTGAGTTATAGATTTTTTTTTTCAATTTTGTTGCTAGAGTTGCTTTGTTCTTAAAAAAGTTTCGATACAAAAAAGATCGTATTCAATCGTACTAATAAATTAATACACAAATATGGCTTGCTCATTTCATGCAACTTCGTATTTAAATAGATCATTTCAACTTGTACGTGTTTAATAAACAAAACTTTCACTCAAATATAACTTTGGTTTTCTCTGTAAAAACTTTAAATACCCCATTTTGTACGTGGCTAAAACGCTATCCACGACAAACCAAAGAAAAAGAAACCTAATTTTTTTAGTCCATGGCCGATCGCCATTGTAAGATGCGAGCGCATAGGAAAACGAGGCTGTATGGGCCTAGATCCTTTTGCCTTTTCCAAATTATATAAATAAAAAATTGGAAAACCAATTAATTTTCCCCGCCATTGCGAATGATTATTTTAAAATGATTTTTTAGTATTATTTATTCACAAGTGTGTTGAAAAACGTCGTATGATACACGTGTGTATTGATGATTACCGTCCTCGGCTCTCTTATGACCCTCGCCTACGGCTCGGGTCTCAATGGCGCCTCAGCGGTAATCACCAACTTTACTCACTTGTACCATAATGTACTATTTCAACACACTTGCTCATAAAGTGGCTCTAATTTCACTGCAATTAGGCACATAATGACACCTATAATCAAACTGAGACTTTTTGTTTGCTATTATTCACTAGTGAGTTATAGATTTTTTTTTTCAATTTTGTTGCTAGAGTTGCTTTGTTCTTAAAAAAGTTTCGATACAAAAAAGATCGTATTCAATCGTACTAATAAATTAATACACAAATATGGCTTGCTCATTTCATGCAACTTCGTATTTAAATAGATCATTTCAACTTGTACGTGTTTAATAAACAAAACTTTCACTCAAATATAACTTTGGTTTTCTCTGTAAAAACTTTAAATACCCCATTTTGTACGTGGCTAAAACGCTATCCACGACAAACCAAAGAAAAAGAAACCTAATTTTTTTAGTCCATGGCCGATCGCCATTGTAAGATGCGAGCGCATAGGAAAACGAGGCTGTATGGGCCTAGATCCTTTTGCCTTTTCCAAATTATATAAATAAAAAATTGGAAAACCAATTAATTTTCCCCGCCATTGCGAATGATTATTTTAAAATGATTTTTTAGTATTATTTATTCACAAGTGTGTTGAAAAACGTCGTATGATACACGTGTGTATTGATGATTACCGTCCTCGGCTCTCTTATGACCCTCGCCTACGGCTCGGGTCTCAATGGCGCCTCAGCGGTAATCACCAACTTTACTCACTTGTACCATAATGTACTATTATAGATACGAACATAAGATATTTGAAAATTACTCCTTCAATTCAGTAGAGTTTCTTCAACTACCCCTATACATTCGGAACGCAAAGACTTATGCATTAAAGAGCGAACATTAGTGGTAGTTATATTTTTATATATTTACCTACACTAAAACACAAGAACAGTAGGTACATGTATGTAAAGAAAATTATAAACATAAACAACCTTGACATTTATTCATAGTAATTCATACCTACTTATTTTTGCCATGTTATTTAGTTAATATTACAATATTAATATAATTTATATTAATTTATGAGACTATGAATAGAAGTAGAACTATGAAAGAGAAAATAAATAGTATATACAAATATTGCTTATTATATAAATATTCTGATAACGAGTAGGTAGATATTACGACGAAATTGACAAATTATTATGATCGAAAGCGGATATCACCAATACAGAAATATGCTGGTTTCGACGATGGAAATCTAATTTTCCGACGATAGGAAATAGTTTCGAAAATCTGATTGAAAAAGGTAATAATAGTACATTATGGTACAAGTGAGTAAAGTTGGTGATTACCGCTGAGGCGCCATTGAGACCCGAGCCGTAGGCGAGGGTCATAAGAGAGCCGAGGACGGTAATCATCAATACACACGTGTATCATACGACGTTTTTCAACACACTTGTGAATAAATAATACTAAAAAA
Source organism: Ethmia dodecea (assembly GCA_963855545.1). Lineage (NCBI taxonomy): Eukaryota > Metazoa > Arthropoda > Insecta > Lepidoptera > Depressariidae > Ethmia > Ethmia dodecea. The sequence goes on along the minus strand of OY979437.1, from coordinate 9,404,105 downwards.
TCATTTTAAAATAATCATTCGCAATGGCGGGGAAAATTAATTGGTTTTCCAATTTTTTATTTATATAATTTGGAAAAGGCAAAAGGATCTAGGCCCATACAGCCTCGTTTTCCTATGCGCTCGCATCTTACAATGGCGATCGGCCATGGACTAAAAAAATTAGGTTTCTTTTTCTTTGGTTTGTCGTGGATAGCGTTTTAGCCACGTACAAAATGGGGTATTTAAAGTTTTTACAGAGAAAACCAAAGTTATATTTGAGTGAAAGTTTTGTTTATTAAACACGTACAAGTTGAAATGATCTATTTAAATACGAAGTTGCATGAAATGAGCAAGCCATATTTGTGTATTAATTTATTAGTACGATTGAATACGATCTTTTTTGTATCGAAACTTTTTTAAGAACAAAGCAACTCTAGCAACAAAATTGAAAAAAAAAATCTATAACTCACTAGTGAATAATAGCAAACAAAAAGTCTCAGTTTGATTATAGGTGTCATTATGTGCCTAATTGCAGTGAAATTAGAGCCACTTTATGAGCAAGTGTGTTGAAAAAAATATTAAAGCCAAATGTTTTGATCATATTCACGATACAATTATTTAAATCGGAAAGGTTATCCTTCTGTATTTTTAACTTCCTTATACTTTGATGTAGGTATTGTTATAGAAAAGGATAAATCGCAATACTCTATAGCTTTTCCGATTCAAGCTTCGACTGTTTGCGACGCCATGCATGGTGTTCCGATACTTCTAATAGAGCCCTTAGGTACTTTTCGTCGGACGAATCCAGCCTTAGTTATTTAACTAAAGGCTAATTAGCCTTCATTATGAAATGTTTGCGTTAGGTAGGTTTGTGTTATTTAGGTAAGTTCGTTAATTAAGAATATAAGGTACTTATATGGGTGAAAATATGTAAATGTTAATTAAAAACCATAAAAGAAAAATAACAAGTTGTGTTTCTAACCCTCAACATATGCGTGCAAAAACGATTTATAGAAAAACGTAATTGTAAGTATCTAGATTTCGATGCTAGTGCGGAAAATATGTCATTACATCACAAGTCCCGAGATATCGTAAGATAATAAAACAAAGAACAAATGCTTTAGGAGTATAAAAGCAAACACGATTGTCCCCATACAAACTTCAACCTAAGTTAAGAAAAAGTGATTCAAGATGAAAAATTCATTTATTACTGTTGAAAATACTTACACTTTTTACTAAGCGTTTCATATAGGGTTAATCGACACTACCGGGGATAATGGCCGATTGAGTATTTGTCTGTTTGACTGCGTTTGTGTCTGTATTTAGGGTTTCGTATAGAAAAAGTGGTTAAAACAAAACCCGTCTTAACAACTACAGTGTGAGTCTTTATAAAGTGCACATATGAAGATGGGTGAAACTAGACACATTTTTATTGACGGAAAAAATGTTTAAAAAAATCTGAGATTTTTTTTTTAATTTTTTTCTTCTGATTACCTACTGTTGACTTAATGTAAAGAAAACGTTATAACTTTTAAACTAAGAAGTATATCGTGATAAAATAAAAACAGTAATGATGACAAATAACAGAAGATACTAATAAAATAAAAAAAATACCCAAAAAACGGTACCAAGAAATAATAAAATAGGAAAATCTAGAACAAGCGTTAAATGGTGCACCCGGAATGACTAGTTCAAACACTCATAGTAAACGTTGTGATAAGGATAGAGATACGGGATTTTTGGTTTTTGAAAGGTAATACAATGGAAAATAACATAAAGTAATAAAAACTACCTATAATATGGGCATTATTTGGAGAAATTTGACAATTAATTAAAAAAACACGAATTAAAATACAGCTTTTCCTCAAAAAGTTCCTTTTTATTGTTTTTTGGTACCATTTTTCGGGTATTTTTTTATTTTCTTAGTATCTTCTGTTATTTTACATCATAACTGTTTTAACTTTATCACAATATACGTCTTAGTTTAAAAGTTATAACGTTTTCTTTACATAAAGTCAACAGTAGGTAATCAAAAGAAAAAATATTTATCTATATATATCTATATAAATAAAAATGAATTGATGTTCGTTAGTCTGATTAAAACTCCAGAACGGCTGGACAGATTTTGATGAAACTTTTTGTGTGGGTTAGAGTGTGTCCAGGGATGGTTTATACGGTGGCAGAACGACGTCTGCCCGGGCCACTAGTAAAAAATAAAAATAAAATCTCAGATTTTTTTTAACATTTTTTCCGACGATAAAAATGTGTCTCGTTTGACCCATTATCATATGTGCACTTTATGGAGACTCACACTGTATAACTATATACTAATGCTAGATATCTATCAACTTGAAATTTGGAACAGTTCAAATAATAACATCTACTTTTTGTACACTAGTGCAAATGATTTTTTTATTCATATCACCCATTTCGGAGCAAACGGCAACCAAAATGGGGGATTAAAACTTTAAAATGCGTGTACCGGGCAAATTAGGTACCTACCTACCATCATATAAAAGGCTTCACTTGCACATTACAAAATATTTAAATGTAATTTAAAGGTAAGTAGGTACCAGCTTCTCCCTCTGGACCGCATTCAATGGAGAGTGACTCGAATCGTCGATTGCCAGGATATTTCAGGTCAGCCCTTGGCATTGCGTCGAGATATATGTAGCTTCACTCTGCATTTTCTATCGCCTGTAATCATGGGGAGTGCTCCGAGGTTCGGACTTATAGATACCGGCTGCAGCGCTTCCCATCGTTCTGCGCAACAAAACTATCATCCACATCACTTGGATACTTGGCAATCCACCAATGTGCGGTTCTCGCGAAACTTTTTGCCTCGCACAACTAATCTGTAGAACAAATTGTCGCCTGCCGTATTTCCGAACCGATACGACCTTCATGAAAAGAGCGTAGGCCTACTCCCCCACCTCAAGGCCGGCAACGCACTTGTGATCCTGAGTTTTGCAGGTAGCCATGGGTGAAGGTAGTCATTTACCATCAGGTGAACCTATACCTACTCGTACTATAGGTACCTATTGTAAAAAAGTACCTAGGTACTTACCTATTTGTAAATAGATATTCCACTGAAATTAGTTTAGAGTTTCAGCTCAAATGTTTAGTTTATAAGAACACTAGCGCGTTCACCCGCGTAGTTCCCGTTCGCGTTCCCGAATACGGGAATAATATAAATATAGCCTATGTTACTCAGGGATATTTAATCTTTTTAAAATCGAATTTATTTATTCTTTTTAAAAAATTTAAAATCGGTCCAGTAGTTTTGATTTTATTCGTAACAAACATACAAAAATACAAATTTTTCCTCTTCATAATATTAGTACCTATAGATAAAACCGGCCAAGTGCGAGTCGGACTCCGTTCAAGGGTGCCGTACCGTAAAATCGAATGAAAGATAAATTGCGGTTTACGATTTATGACGTATAAAAAAAAACTACTTACTAGATCTCGTTCAAACCAAAATTATAATTGTAAACAACGTAAACGAGTTAAGAGCTGAGGTGCACAATACGATTTTGAATATTCATCACAACTCGATATTAAAAGTTACTGGAAATGAATTCATTAAAAGAATAAAATTCTGTACTGTGAAAGAAATTGGAAGCGACGAAAGCGCCATCCCATTCTTCGGCATGTATTTGTACTACGCTCAGACCATGGATGGCGTTGGTCGTCGAGTTAATGCTTTAAACTAAGAGATGGTGCTGCTACGATGGAATACAGCTAATTAACCAAAGAGTAAAATATGACAGAGACTAGGAGTTATAGAGTTCTGTCAACAGAGAGGCCGGCAGGAGCTAGATGCTCTTTGGTGCGGAAGGCGGTTGTCATGGAATTGTGTTTTGTTCAAGAATATAAATTGATATCGAAATATTTGTTGGTCTCATTCTGAACCATTCTAACAGTTCAGAAGTGGGATAGTGCGAATGTTTTGCTATCCCTTATAGGATAAACCTAACCCACAAAGTGAAAATGGGAAAACGGTCGCCATTTTCAACGGTCATCTAAGCGACGAAAAACAAACGATGTGAAGATAGAGTCTCGTATAGATAACCTGGAGAGACTATTAGAGAAAATTGCATAGTCTACCTACAAATTCTAATCCATCGATGACACAACAATGTTGTACCCCACCTCGATCGGGTGCTCTTCGGTTTGTTCTGTTATAGTGGGGAGGGGAAACATTGTGCCTACAGCTACGTGCACGAGTATGGTGGAGGAACGCCGCGATTCCGCTGCCAGTCAGGTGCCAGCGGTGCCAGCTAGCGCACCAACGTCGCTGATGTGCGTAGCGTTGGTGGCGCCGCCATGTCAGGACGCGTTAGGCGACTGCAGATCCGACGCACCGACGACAAGTGCAAATTTGCCAGGGGTTTGTGCAAATCAAGGTCAGATAAATAAGTTATTACCTGGATCTGAAAATATACCAGTTTTTACCGGAAATGCGAGTAACGACACTATGTCGGCACAGGCTTGGTTAAAACGTTTAGAATCTCTTGCAAAGATTTTTAGCTGGGATCAGCGTTTCTTAATTTATCAAATGACATCTTAATTAGCGGGAAATGCACGTCTCTGGTTTGACGCACAGCAAGATATTGATTTTGATTGGGAACAGTGGAAAGACAAACTGCAGAGTAATTTCCCTGAAGGTCGTGGTGTGGCTGTAAAACTTTATGACTCTGTTACAGTGAAACGTGAAGATAATGAGAGTATTTTAGATTTCTTTTAATATAAAAAGTTGTCCTTAGGGAAAAAATGTGACCAGCCCGATCACGTTATAGCTGACGTCATAATTTTTACTCTTAATGATTCTTTATTAAAGACGGGTGCACGCGGTGCAACTTGTCGTGATACTAAAAGTCTGTTAGAATATCTGATTGACGTTGCCCAGGACACAAATTCAAGCAGCAAATATAAAACCAATGTTACAAGTGATTTAAATAAATCTTAGACATCCAATTTTAGGAAAGTAAGTCAAAAAGATAATGTCATTTGTTACAAGTGCAAGGGTCACGGTCATTTTTCATCAGAATGTAGTAGAACGGACATTAAACGCTGCGAACGCTGTTCTAAATTTGGCCATTCATTATCGGAATGCACGGAAGACAGACAATGCACTTATTGTAATAAATGGGGTCATCTCAGTGAACACTGCTATAGACTTAAAAAGGGGCCTAATGATAAGCCGCCAAAATTGTTTAGGCTAACACATATTGATGAAGGATTAGATAGGCTCAAAAAGATTTTACAACTTGTATCAGAGACTGGTCTGACTCTCCGCATGAAGAAGTGCGCATTTCTTAAAACTCAAATTGAATATCTCGGGTTTGACATTACTGAAGGCGAAATACGCCCATCCCCTAGGAAGTTAGAATCGGTTGAGAATTTTCCTCGACCGTCAACAGTACACCAGCTCAGACAATTTATAGGCTTAGCCAGTTACTTTAGGCGGTTTATACAGTCGTTTGCCCTAAAAGCACGTCCACTATCCACTCTACTTAAGAAGGATATACCATGGCACTGGGAGAAGCCCCAAGAAGATGCTTTTCGTATTATAAAAACAGCTTTGGCATCAGATCCGGTTTTGGCTATGTTCAATGAAAATTACGAAACTCAAGTGCATACAGATGCATCTTCTTTGGACATTGCAGGTGTACTCATGCAAAAGCAACCCGACGGTCAGTTTAAACCCGTGGCATATGCGAGTCGGCAGACCACTCCAGCTGTGACCAGGTACCACTCGTACGAGCTCGAGGCGCTGGCAGTAGTCATGAGCTTAAAAAAAAAATTAGGGTATATTTATTAGGTAGGCAGTTTACCGTCGTAACGGATTGTAATGCACTAAGTGCTACGTGGACGAAACGTGACATGGTACCACGGATCGGACGATGGTGGCTCGAGCTATTGGAATTTGATTTTAAGGTTGTTTATCGTCCTGGGAAGCACATGCAGCATGCAGATGCTTTAAGCCGCAACCCGATAGATGTTGTATTACATATTGCACAAACCACATGGGTTACGGCGGTGCAACATGCAGATTTAAAAGTTAATTCGTTAATTGAGGGATTGAAATCTAGCGGGGGTGACAAAACCAACAGTCAAAACGATTATTGTTTAGTAGAAGGACAACTGTGTAAGCTTATTAATGGTAAAAAAAGAATTGTGATCCCTAAGTCTGTCAGATGGCGTGTCGTTAAAATGTTCCACGATGACAATGGTCATTTGGGTTATGAGAAGGTGATTGGTCTGATAAAAAAAAAATACTGGTTTGAAAAATTACGTCGGTTTGTCACAAAATATGTAAAAAGTTGCATTTCTTGTCAGTTCGCGAAGAAACCTACAGGGGTACCAAGGGGTCAACTACATCCGATTAGTAAGGGAAATGTACCGTTCGAAACAATACATGTTGACCATTTAGGTCCATTTTGTGAGTCAAAGGAGGGCAACACATATCTCTTACTAATCGTTGATGGATTCACTAAGTACGCTTGGTTACAGCCAGTTCCGAACACTAGAACTGACCATGTCTTGTCAACATTAAAGTTATTCGAAAAGGTTTTTGGTACACCGTCACGTATCATAAGTGACAGAGGCAAATGCTTTGCAAGTCGACAAATGTCTGAATATTGTGCGGGGCGACAGATTAAACATATACTGAACGCTGTAGCCTGTCCCAGAGCTAACGGGCAGGTCGAGCGTGTAAATCGTACCGTCCTCCAATCTCTCACTGCTTGCATTGGCGACAGACATAATGAATGGGAGGATTACGTTTCTCAGGTACAACGGGGTATAAACAGTACAATGAATAGTTCCACCGGTAAAAGTCCGTATGAGTTATTATTTGGTTTTGTTCCTCGTTTTCCATTGGACTGCTGTGTCGTTGAAACGCCAGATAGTGCGAAAATTGATGAAATTCGTCAGGAAGCAGCCGATAAGCTGAATGTTAACGCTGCTAAAATGAAGTCTCGCTACAATCGAAATCGTATTCCAGCTTTGCAATTCTTTGTTAATGGCCTCGTTCAGATTGAACGAAGAATTCTTAAAAAGGGTATAACTAGTGGAAAATTGGTTGATAAGTATGCAGGTCCTTATAAGGTAACGGCAGTATTCGATAATGACCGTTATCGTGTAGAATTGCTTAATACTCGGGGTCGTAAATACCGAAACGTCATAGCGGCTGACAAAATGAAACCATTTCGTATACAGGAAGATTTTAAATCTAGTAGTGATACTGAGAGTTCGGATAATGAATAGATATTTTGTTTCTGTCATCTTATGTCAATAATTAAAGTTGTCAAATTACAACTTCTAAAATGATTTCTTGATAATGATTATGACATATTTTAAAATTATTTTAAAGTAAAAGTAAAGTAAGGATTACTTGTTTTGTGTTATTTTATTGGTTATTAATGTTATTTTATTATGAACAAAGGAATTGTTTATTATTATTAGAATAAAGTATGATTTTGTATAAACTAAGTATTATATTATTTCGTGAATTCAGTAAAGAACAGAGTAAGAAATAAAACAAATTGTTTGCTGTTAAAAGAGATACGGGTTAGTCAAGTTATAACATAATCATAAAGGGGAAAAGTATTGATTGAATATGCTTGAACAGTTCGTGTCAAGTTATTGTTTATTTTGGTAATTTTAAAAAATATTTGCGAGAGAAACTCGTGGCTCAGCTAAGGGCAGTAATGGATGATAACAAATTTGGCCTCGTGAGCTGCATCAGATAGACGCAGCTTATAGTCAGTTAGATGAAGACCAGTAAGGTTAGAGGCCTGTCGAATTTTCAGATCTCGTAAATCAGGTCAGATAGACTCGATTTATAGTCAGTTAGACGAAGACCAGTTCGGTTAGAGATCTGAAACCATTTTGATGAGAGATTCGATTTGCAGTCAGATAAGACTTTGACGGACCAGTTCGGCCTGTCAAACTTTCAAACCTCATAAGACCAGTTCGGTTCAAGTCAGATAGACAAAGACCAGTTCGGTTCAAGTCAGATAGACAAAGACCAGTTCGGTTCAAGTCAGATAGACTCGATTTTTAGTCAAATAGACGAATACCAGTTCGGTTAAAAAAAAATCAGGATTTTGAAGTTAGATTCGATTTACAATCAGTTACAATTTTAACAATCCAGTTCGGTCATGTTTGTAATGTCATTAAAATATGAGTTAAGAAAGCATAGTATTGCTGATTTATTTTTGTTCATGTTTACAGTTAATACGAGGACGTATTATATTTCAGGATGGTCGACTAAGAAAGCATAGTATTGCTGATTTATTTTTGTTCATGTTTGCAGCTAATACGAGGACGTATTATGTTTCAGGATGGTCGACTGTGAAAGAAATTGGAAGCGACGAAAGCGCCATCCCATTCTTCGACATGTATTTGTACTACGCTCAGACCATGGATGGCGTTGGTCGTCGAGTTAATGCTTTAAACTAAGAGATGGTGCTGCTACGATGGAATACAGCTAATTAACCAAAGAGTAAAATATGACAGAGACTAGGAGTTATAGAGTTCTGTCAACAGAGAGGCCGGCAGGAGCTAGATGCTCTTTGGTGCGGAAGGCGGTTGTCATGGAATTGTGTTTTGTTCAAGAATATAAATTGATATCGAAATATTTGTTGGTCTCATTCTGAACCATTCTAACAGCACCTATCCAACAAAATGGGTCTCATTTTGTTTTTAAAAAAGTTTAGATTTCATGGTTTTCCTTGTGTTTAATTTACCACGTTTTTTAGAGATTTGATCCTTATGATTGACCCTATCGATCGATACCGTAAAAGTACAGGGTGTTATGTTTTCAGATTTTACCCGGTTCGATTCCCGAGTGTGGCAAGCTAATTTTCGAAAATCTGTTCATGCAGTTCTGTTTCTTTTAAAAAATAAAGGAATGTTTCCTTTGGATATACCCACATTTCACGAGATACATTGGACCCCTAAACAATGTCAATAAACAAAAAAAAAACTAAAAATGTTGTCATGTCACAAGTAGGTACTATATAACGTTATTATAGCAGGCATAGCGTAACTTATATAGGGGTATGTACTGAAAGGGTATGTACGATCGTTTGCGTCCTAATACAAAAACGTAGAACTCATATCGGAATATCGCAGGCCGGAAAAACGCAACAATAAACGTTCCAATGCGTCGTTATTATCGCAGCAGTGTTAAACTTCCTGTTCCCTGTTTTATAAAGCTACAGGTTACAGGCAAAAGAAAAAAAAAGCCTGTAGTGCTCCTGTAGTTACAATCTACAGGTAACAGGTGTTTTATAAAGACCCCTGTAATATTACTATTGTAGGTTATGCTTTTTTTTTTTTTACTAAAAAATGGGCTTGCTCTTGACCCCAGACTAGCCCGAGAGCAAAGACGGCGCCTACGTTGGGACGAGCTTGCCCAGAAGATGCCTGTTCACTCGATCCTTAAAGGCTTGTGGGTTATATGAACTCGGAAATACAAACGCCGCCGGCAGGTAGTTCCACTCCTTGGCGGTGCGCATAATAAAAGAACTTGAAAAGCGCTTTGTGCGTATAGATGGGATATCCACCAAGTAGGGATGAAGCCCAGCCGTGCGTCTGGAAGTCCGATTGTAAAAAGGGGAAGGCGGGATGAGCTCGTGCAGCTCTTGGGCACACTCCCCGAAATGCAATCTATAGAATACCGACAGACTGGCAACTTTGCGCCGATGGGCTAAAGATTGCAGCTTAGTCACCATCATCTCGTCACCAATCATTCTCCTGGCTCTGCGCTCTACAGAGTCTAAAGCGGCGAGTTGGTATTTAGCTGAGCCATCCCAAAGGTGGCTGCAATACTCCATACATGATCGGACTTGAGCTTTGTAGAGTGTTAGAAGCTGTCCAGGTGTGAAGTATCGCTTAACCTTATTAAGGATGCCCAGTTTTTCGGCCGCAGTTTGTGCCTTGGACTCAATATAGGTGCCGAAGTTGAGGTCTGAACTCAATTCCATGCCAAGAACTTCTAGGCTGCCGGTAGTAGGTACAGATGCACCCCGAAAAGTAGGAGTCAGGTCAAATGGACTCCGTTTAGCGGAAAACAGACAGGCCTGCGTTTTGGTGGCATTAAAAGTGACCAGATTAGCGTCACCCCATTGGGAGACGCGACTTAAGGCCAAGTTCGTTCGCTCTACCATGGCCTCTCTCTGTGAACGTATATCTTCCCTACTGGCTCTTGCACTGGCCAAATATCTCTCTACAATCGTACTGTCGTCTGCGTAGCCAACAATGCTAGGTTGTAGCATGTCATTGATGTGGAGCAGAAAGAGGGTTGCAGAGAGAACAGACCCTTGAGGAACACCGGCGTCAATGGCCATGAGGTCCGAAGAGCAGCCGTCAACGACCACTCTGATCGACCGTTCGCTCAAAAAGTCCGACACCCACCTACAAAAGTCAGAAGGGATGCCATAAGCAGGAAGCTTGCTAAGGAGACTTGCGTGCCAAACCCTGTCAAAAGCCTTTGAGATGTCGAGAGAAACGGCAAGCGCTTCCCCGTTTTTCTCAATGGCTTCGCCACAGCAGTGCGTAACATACACTAGAAGATCCCCAGTAGACCGACCGCGGCGAATGCTTTATGCTCGAAAATATTGACTACAGACAGGCGCAGTTAACAAGTCGGAGTACAGCACTATGAATCAACCGTAAAAATAAAAAAAATACAGAATCGACATGTTTTTTGGCTTAAATGTCTAGTTTAACACCATAAAATATAAATATTACTACATCACTATCACTACATAGTATAAAACAAAGTCGCTTTCTCTGTCCCTATATCCCTAACATAGTATAAAAAAAAGTCGCTTTCTCTGTCCCTATATCCCTATGTCCTTAACACTATCACTACATAGTATAAAACAAAGTCGCTTTCTCTGTCCCTATATCCCTATGTCCTTATGTCCCTTTGTATGCTTAAATCTTTAAAACTACGCATCGGATTTTGATGCGGCTTTTTTAAAGAGTGATTCAAGAGGAAGGTTTTAGTATAAGCATTGCACCCGTGCGAAGTCGGGGCGGGTCGCTAGTATCCCTATGTCCAATGATGATAAATATAAACCTATGTCCCTATGTATGCTTAAATCTTTAAAACTTTAAAACTACGCAACGGATCTTGATGCGTTTTTTTTTTATAGATAGAGTGATAGGTTTGCCTGGGGCGGGTCGCTAGTATTTATAATAAAAACAGATAATTGTTTATTTACTTGTATTTCTATTGTTTATTTACGTAGGTATAGAAAGGAATCACATTATTTTCACTAAAATTAATACAAAGTTGCTCTTTCGGTGTAAGAGGTTGGAGATGGTTTCTGCACGTCTCTCTTTTTATATCTCCTCCAATATGCTCCAAAACATAGACGTAGATAATTTAGTTACAGGAGGAAGTTTGTTTTATTGACTTATGTTTTGTTGTTAGTTAATTCTAATATTTTGAGTGATGTTGCGTGTTTGGAGCTCAGACTCGGTCTCAAGAAGACGACGGCCAAGAACTTTCGCCGTCAGACCCAATGCGAACATGCAAACGATTTCTTTATTTCTGTTCCTGCCGGAATTTCCGCAAATCCCGTTACAGCGGTTGCCTACGACATGCAGGGTAGAATTTTTTAATGCCACCTGGAGGGAAAGTACCTACTGTACATACTAGATAGACAATTTTAGTAATGGAATACTTCTGCCTACCCCTTCGGGGATGAAAGGCGTGAGGTTTTTTTTGACATTGTTTCATAATGAGGCGTTTTCGGTGACAGCTGTCACTTGCCAGGTACCAAAATGACGTAGAAGCGACGGCCAATTAAGGTCCATCTTGAAATAGATGACGTCAAAATTTGACGTCTGTAGGATCTTATAGTGACGTGGATTTGTCTTATTCCAATGACGTCTTATCGAGGCGTCTGTGACACGTCACACCATAAACGTCTGTGAGACGTCACACCATAAACGTCTGTGATACGTCACACCATGAACGTCTGTGAGACGTCACACCATAAACGTCAGTACTAGGTCTCATGTAAGTGTCGGTAGGACGTCTTCTTGAAACTAAGATTGGACTATCAGAATGACCTTAAAATGACGTCTGGCTGGCTGACGGCATCAATAAATTAAAAACAATCTAATTTAAACGAGTTTTATTAATTATACCTGGATTTACAAAGTAGTATTCATATTTATAAGTAATGCAGGATGTTTATTAAACGGCTTTTTTTGCTGTGACTCTTTTTTGGCAATAAAAATTGTAGTTGCAAGCAGTCAGACATCAGATATATCAGTATTCTTTCAGTTACTGTCTTAGCCGCCGAAAGTTATAAGATATGGTACCTGTAACATGAAAAACGAAGTTAGATACTATCACACCATTCTGTTGCCAGGAACCCATCAGCCCCTGTTTGCTTTGAAATGAAAATTCTCAGCCTATAAGCATTATCTTTAAACTAACCAAATTGTCAAAGTTATGCTTACTCATTAGCATCGAGTTCATCTACGGTTTTTAATGGAAATTTAAACACCTTTGCAAGAGTTCCTCTTTCTCTGGTTTTGATGTCACTTTACTATCAACATGTCAACTTCTCGTTTTTTAATGTGTGGCATGGGTGTTAATGTACATACCAGTTCATGACAGCTCCATAAAAGTTCTTCAAGCGGCACATCTATTGACCTTTGAATACTCCTAGGTAGCAATTTCAGATGCCAACCTTAAAATGACGTCTACCAGTCATTTTAAGGTCATTCCGGCGACGGTCGTGGATGTATGTCCTACTGACGTACGGTTATCGACGGCAACAAGTTATTCCAGATGCTGTCTTTGGTGTACTTATATGACGTTTTTGGATTCTTTGGTTAGGACCAGATAAGAACGTTTCTAGAACATGAATCTGTAAACGTCTGTATGACCTACGCAACATTCATTCTGGAACCATCCGAAAAAATATAGAATACTGTAAAACCAACCATTACCGTTCGAGTAACCGAAAGAATTGTATAAGTTAGTCTGTGATGTTAGAAAAAAGTGTAACGTTGGATGATTTATTTAAAAAACAACTTGAACTACACTTTATACAATTTTCAATTAATACCTAGGAGTTCTACTTATATTAGTCAAATTCAGCCCTCAGTTGCTCGTAAGTGCTGTCCTGCACCAGAAGAATGAATTCGGTGGATTTCATAACATTAAAAAAACTATTATTATAATAATATAATATTATAAAATAATATATAGAACTAGTTTTTCGTGTTGTTCGCCATCCACGAGCTTGCGAGGCGTTAGTTTGTCCCAAAGCACTAAGCAGTAAGCATGACTGATGTCGAGGTTATTATGATAAAAAGGATCAAGTATGCATGCAAACCAAGCCAAATGTTTTATCCACACGTTTGAATTTGTGACTGCCGAGGGTGTGTGTGAGGGTGTGTGTGTGTGTTTACCAAGAGTGCCAGCATTTGTAATATCGGACGATAAAAACGCAGCTGTGTGTATGAAATCAGGACGCATTATTGCAAAAACGCATCCGGTACTACCGGCCGATAATAACGCGCCTGTGGTAGAGCCTTAACAGTGATAATGTATTAGGTATGTGTACAGAGAATGGGAAATTGGATCAGATAGGTACAGTCAAGAGCACGTGGAGCTTGACACATTCTTATTACAATCGCCTTAGAGGTCAGACTTGTACTACAAGTGCAAAGCTTCATGTGCTCTTGACTGTACGTGTCGTAAAATGGTAATTTTCGTATTGCATCAAGAAGACGCCTGAATCTTCTTCAGTAAATGTCGTGCACTATCATTTTAGTGTTGAAAACTAAGGGAAATATGAAAAAAGTGTTGAAATGAAAAAATGCGTAGGTATCACAGGTAGGTATCCATCCATGAAAGATCCATAATTGACGTATTAAATTAGGTACCTATAGGTTCATAGTTCATGATCAATGATCATTGATCATGCATGACCTAGTTTTTTTTAAATCGATTTTAAATAAAGAACTATCGAGCTTAGGAGAAATATAGTTCCCGATCCCGTGATAATACGCGGATAAAATATAGCCTATGTGTTATTCTGACGTATAAGCTATATAACTATAAAGTTTCATCAATATCCGTTCAGTATTTATTTATTTACAATAAGCATTGCAATTTTTAGCCTGTAAGCACTCGCCAAACTGCAGTTTGTTGGCAAGCTTGCACTCTGTTTTATTTTAACACTTATTGCTAATACATAACTATATCTTATTTTACAATACCTACCTACATAAAGAAATCGTTTGAAGCGATAAGTAGTTTTTGCGTCAAAGAGCAACAAACATCCACACATTCATATTCACAAACTTTCGCGTTTATAATATTGGTCAGATGGGGGCAAAGAGATTAAAATATAATAGAGGGGACAAAGCGAGGAAAATTTGAAGCCAAAAGTTAATACAAGATGGAAAAAGTCTAGTGTGATTTGGCTGGGATTCGACCGAATGACAGCTTGCGTTCATACTATACTAACCACAGAACACTTTTACTCCTAACCGACATGACGCTTGAGCTTCCAAGTTTTGTATGAAAATATTCCCAATGCCCCTCTGGGCCCTATTATAATTGGGTATAGTTGACAGCATCGAAATTAAATTGCGAGTAGTCATACATTAAAAAGATTATCCCAAAACACCTCAAAATATGTACTTCGATTTTCTATTTACAATTATAGCAAATTTAAAAATAATAAATCAATCAAAAAAAGTGCTGCAATTGAGTACTACAAACTATGACGTCACGGTTTGCTATTTCAGTACATTTTCCATAGTAAAATTTCGTTTTGACAGATCGTAAAAAGTAACTGATTTGACTAGGTAGGACACAACCCTATTTAATTCCTACCTACCTAGTTCGAAAGGGCGCTCTTTTAGGTGAACTATGTGAACTAGTTCGTTCAGAATCTCGCTCTTAGTTCTTTTAAATATGTATTTTTCTGGCGTCCGCTCTATTATGGAGTGGCGCTGCATAGATAACTGACTTAATTTTTTTTATATTATAGTAAATTATATTCTTATAATTTATATACTGGATGATTTTTTTTACCGTCTGGAAAAAAATATGACGTATAAGGTATCTAGAGCCAAAGTTATACACGAGATTAATTGTTAAATATAGTCATGTTTAATGCAGTTTACAAAATCTAGAAAACTACGCACAGTACTACGCGCAGCTGGCGGTTGTAGGTATTGTTAGGAATAAATGAAATTAATGAGTCTTTGCACCATCGATTTAATTATTGATTAATTATTACGTCACACGTCTGTACTTCAGAGTAAGAAGGTAAGCTCTGTCTGTCGGCGCGAAAGCACCCCGCACTCTCCGCTCCTTCCTCGCACGACGTGACGTCACTACTCTGCCTGCGTGGCACATGTTGTTATCACGGCCATACTGACGACTGCTTCGCCCTCGAAGCTCTAACCTATAATAAAATAAAATACAGAAGAGGGGGTTACAATCCTCTCACTGTCTGCCTTCTGCCTGACATTAGTCAGAGATCTGTTCTGCCGGCCAACTTCTCATATTCTCAAACGTGACCGTCACTCTGTGAGTGCTGCCATTGGGCCTCGTTCCCAACACTTCAAATCGATCGTTCTTTAGAACTTTTACCACTTTATATGGGATACTTCGGAATCGGCCTTTTAGCTTTTTGTATCCTGGATTCCCTTTACTGATGCGGATCAACACCACATCTCCAGTTTTGTAAGGGGATTTCACATAGCGCTTGGCATTAAACCGACGCATCTGCCGTAGTGAACTCATAAGTCAGGCAAACAGGGTTTCGGCTCAAATAATCAACGTGAGCAACTCGTTTACCTGGGCGATATTCAATATCAAAATTGTAATCTTGCAGGTATATCCACCATCGAGCCACTCGTGGATTTATCTCCTTCTTCGTCATAGTAGCCTATTATTTTAAATTGAATGCCCATCAAGTACACTCGAAAATGTTTAAGGGCTTGTACGACCGCTAGCGTTTCTAAATCATATGAATGATATTTAGACTCATCCGGTGACGTCCGACGGCTATAGTAAGCCACCGGATGTAGTTTCCCATCCTCATCTTTTTGCATCAGTATTGCCCCCAATCCAACACTTGAAGCATCAGTGTGTACTTCAGTTTGCGCCTCGGGATCATAGATCTTGAGTACCGGCCTTTGGGTAAGGATATCTTTTATAGCTTGGAATGCTTGCTGACAATCTGAGTTCCAGTCAAAGTCGACATCTTTCTTCAACAGGTTGTATAATGGATTAACTCTCGTTGCAAAATTATGCACAAATCGCCTGAAATAACTTGCTAGCCCCAAAAACTGTCTAAGCTGTTTTGTCGTCTTGGGTGGTAGAGCCTTCGTCAAGCAATCTATTTTATGGTGACTAGGCCTCACAGTTCCTGCCTTTATTTCTCTTCCTAAGTACTCTATGCTGGTCTGAAAGAATTGACATTTACTTAAATTCAATGTTAGACCAGCCTCTCGTAATCTTTGCAACACCTGCTTTAATCTTTCAAGACCTTGTTCTTCGTTTTCCGCTGGTATAAGAATGTCATCAATGTACACCAGGACTCCTTCTAGTCCTGACAATGTGCTGTTGAGCGTTCTCTGGAAAACGGACGGAGCGTTTGCGAGTCCAAATGGAGTCCTTAAAAACTCATACTGTCCGTCAGGAGTGACAAATGATGTTTTTGACACTGAACCATCCTCTTCGTTGACAGGGATTTGATAAAACCCTGATTTGAGGTCTAAAATCGTATAACAAAGCCCTTTACTTAAAGTATCAATTTGGTCTTCGATTCGTGGTAAAGGAAAACGGTCTTTCACTGTGACTTTATTTAATTCACGAAAGTCGACGCATAAGCGATCACCACCATCTTTCTTTTTGACAAGTAACATTGGGCTTGCATATGGGGAATTGCTTGGCCGTATTATCTTTGCGTCTATTAGTTCCGAAATCATTTTCTTAACAATGTCTCTCTCTACTTGGGCTAATCTACGCGGTCTTGTGTATATTGGTTCATCATTCAAGAGTCTTATTGAAAGCTGATGTTTATCGGAACAACCAATGTCTTTCAATGACGTAGATACACGGTCCCAATACTGACTCATAAGTTCTTTAAATTCTATTTGTCCATCTTTAGACAGAAAGCCGGTTGCTAAGTCACACAATTGTACCGCAGCGTAGGTGTGATCAACGTTGCCAGGTTCTTCATATCTAATATGGACACCTTCCCTATTGGCAATAATTTGGACACCTGGATGTTCTAATATATCGCGGCCCACCAACAAGTCCACTGGAAGATCGTGATAATTCATGATCAAAGGAGTAATATCAACACCTACTCCGTCGCTACTTAGTCTGCACGATGTCTGTCCAACAGCTACTACAATACATCCTTTTATTCCGGTCATCAAAGCTGTGGTTGGTTTTGAGTGTAATCCAAGCTTTTGTGCAACGTTTTGTCGAATTAAAGTCACTGAACTACCGGTATCAATAATGGCTTGTACAGGGTTATTGTCTATGTAACACGTAGTAGACATAAGTTCTAACTTATCAGAGCATAAGTTCGCGGGTTTTAATCTCTTAAAACATTTTTCAATAGTGTGCCCATAGCGGTGACAATGTTTACATTGAATCGAGCTTTTGTTTATATTATTAGAATGAGCGGCTCCGGGTCCGGCCTTATCGCTCTTAATTGTAATGGCCTCGCCCGTAATGGTTCGTTGCGACTTACATTCGAAGCGGCGATGGCCGGGCTTCCCGCACTTGAAACAAGACCCCTTTGTTTCTTCAAAGCGACTCGACGGACGAAATTTATTTTTATTGTCCCGACTTTTGGTGGATGGTAAATTGTTATCGAGGTGGGCACGATTACGAGTTTCACTCATAGATCTTCTTGACATTTGTGTCACCATATCCTGCATCGTCTCGCAACCTTCCAGTACAATGCTGATGTTCTTGTCAACTATACCACCAAGCATTATGTCCATTTTCTGACGTTCTGATAATTTCACCCCAAGACATTTGATTTTTGCAGACATTCGACCCGCATAAAGCACCAAAGATTTTGCCTGGCTACTTTTAAAGTTAACAATGTCCTCCATGGTGCTAAAGAGATTAGCTTCCCTTGGGTATGAAATAAATAAGTCCTTTTTGAATTGATTCCAGGATCGTTTTTTAGGTAACCAAAGATTAAACCATGCTTTACCTTCGCCCTCCAGAGCCTGGGTCGCGCGATATAATTTTCTTCGCTCGCTCCATTCGCAGGCAGTCGCAATGTCCTCGACCTGACGGATCCACATCTTTACATAACTCCCATCCTTGCTCGGATCGAAGCCCGGAACAGAGCCAAGTTCCGGTGTCCTGGATCTCCTGCGGCGCACTTTTCTTGGAGGAGTGTAACTTGACGACTCCGACTCCGACCTTTCACGACTACGAGATGGTCGTGACATTGTCAGTTAGTGTCTGTTTTCACTTTCACTGGAGTTCACAAAAACTTAAGTATGTCTTTTATCACATCAGTTCACTTCGGAAACACTTAAGGATATTATCCCACCGCTGTGTTAGGAATAAATGAAATTAATGAGTCTTTGCACCATCGATTTAATTATTGATTAATTATTACGTCACACGTCTGTACTTCAGAGTAAGAAGGTAAGCTCTGTCTGTCGGCGCGAAAGCACCCCGCACTCTCCGCTCCTTCCTCGCACGACGTGACGTCACTACTCTGCCTGCGTGGCACATGTTGTTATCAGTATATTGCTCATAAATGGAAGCTACGAGCCTGTTTCTTTTTAAAATACTATTTCAAATATTTCAGGGTGTATTATTGACTACAATTGAGTAATGTATATTAGTTTAAGTAAGAAAAATTTTTTTTGAGAAAAAAAATTTTTTTTTAAGTTACATTGCCAAATGAATCTATTACACTTACCTAACACACCACATTTTTTTCCAGACGGTAAAAAAAGTCACCCTGTATAGTTTAATAAGAAACTCTTTTATTTTTATTTTATTTATTTATTTATTCAATATTTAACTTATTCTATTGTACAAATAATATTTTCGGCAAACTGCATGGCAGTTTGTTGCCGAAATCTGCGCTCAATACATGCAACAAATTTGTTAGAGCGGCAAGGATAAAAAAAATAAAGTCGATTAGCCATGCAGCGCCACTCCATAATAGAATAGATAGACATCAATCGTTAAAGTTTTTCACAATAATATTACGAAAACATTTCCTTTAAAATTATCTCCACATATAAAAAAAAATAAGAACTAAATGAACGAACTAGTTCGCGGTAGGACCACAGAACACTTTTACGGTAGGACTGCGAATGGCGAACGACTGACTACCCTACCTATACCCAAGACTACTTTGGAATTTGGATGGGGGACTAGTTCAAAAAGTGTTCACCTCACAAGCAGGATGCAAGCAGTAAATAACAAGTTCAAAAATCGTCAACAATGGCGCTAGTATAGGCAAAGGGTATGGTATAAACAAAGAGGTTGGAAGAAAATCATTCTCTTTCCTTTTTCTTTAAACGTCTTTGGGTATAAATGTAGCACCTGTAGCACTAGATTATTTAGCTTTTGGAGCTTTCTTTTTAATTTACCCTGTTGCTACTGCGGCGCCCCACCATAAATCAACGCAGTTTGATTGACGGTCATTTTTTCACAACAGAGAAAGTTCTTCTTACCTCTACCCTTCATACGTAATACTATCAACATAAATTAAACTCAACTACAAAGGTCAACTTTTATTTGTATTTTTTATTATTCAATGACGTAATCGATAAATTTTTCAGCCATCGATTATGAACGATTTTTCAGATAAGACATCACTACTTTTGAGTGTCATGTCCGTCATGTCGGAAGAAAGAAATTGAATTGAAACAATTGAAGAAAGTCTGATATGCAAAAGCGATTGTTTGCATTGCGAACATTTTATTAGTGATTGGATTGTGATTTGCAGTCTATGCTTATCAAAAATATAACGCGTAAGTAATGGAATATAATAAAATAGAATATAAAATTAGAAAAGGATGTCATATGTTCGGTGGTGCTGATGTTTACGCGCTTTATCACGAGTGGGAAAGAGAGGTCTATATATTTTTGTGACAGCCAGCCCTTGGTATTCTCGTTTTTACATGGTTTTTGTAAAATTCTGTGTTGTATCATGGAGATCCAAGAGAGAATCTAAATAATAAGTAATATCACACAAGAGAAATTATTTGAATTCTCACTTTGAATCGTGATATTCACATACAAAATATTGCCGTTAGTATTCCGTGATGGATGTAATAAAATAGACCCTTGCATACTTATTATTGCTGAATATTTTGTGATTGAAATTATAATATTTTATTATTTCAGATATTAGGGGGAACAATGAAGATTTCGTGCTTCTATAAATGAACTATCAGTAAAGATAAACCCTTAATCATCTAGTGTTTTGTTGGTTTAGAGATTGTAGCAGCAATGATGAAGAGTACATTACCTAAGGACAAACCAGGCAAAATGAGGATTAGAGCCTTTCCTGTAAGTTTCTTTCTAATAAACTTAGATCAAAGTATATCTTCGACATGCCTTTTACAAAAACTTATTGATTTTAATCTAAAAAAAATGTCCTGAACTGACTCATCAATCAGGAAGCTTGATACGAAATTACATTATAGTCGTACTACTATGTATATTTCTATCTTCCCCTCAGTCTGCTCAAATCTCCAAAATTCCATTCTTGCCTCTTAAATCCTGGGAATTGACAGCACTGCATCATAGTAAGATAAAAGTTGTCATTTTAATTGCATAGGCATACTACAGGAATGATTAGATTAGAAAATTTCAGTACTAGCAGGTAATGTATTCATCACTAATACTTTTATGAAATTATCGACACATGTGGTCAACTTCTAACCCTGACCCTGATAAGATTAATTGATTTTGTCCAGGGGTTGATGTTTAAGCATAAACACAGTAAATTTATGTTTTTTGTATCGGGTTGTTTATTATTTAATGTATATTCTTATCTAAAGTGGAGTAATTCTTCCCAAGGGTACATCATGAAAATTATAGCATAGCCTCACAACATTTTAGTGAAATTGATTTTAGGTACTTTAATTAGGTACTTTTATTGACTTTTGTAGCAATTATAGTTACTACAGTAAGCACTAAGTACCTTTTAGATTTCTATCTAAAATGCCAAATTGGATCTTTTTTTAGTTATTTGCACAATCGTAATTTTAATCTGGCAACATAATATTTACTTTTTTCTTTGACAGGGAATTCAAAAATAGAATTACATTGATTTCAGTTTGGAACAAAATTTTAGTATTGAATATGTCATAAATATATATGACAAGAGTGAAAACCAATCAAAAGCCATAATCATTATTAATATTTTTGTATTGTTGTTGTTTCATGTTTTGCTACTGTTGTTTTAATTTTCTACAATGTGTATTTAACTATAAAAGCAGCTAAATATCAATGATGACCAGAAAATTTCAAGTGTGGAACTATTCCGAACCATATTACCAAATGTATCCCGACACATGGGTGTGTAATATGTTGCCTGCTTGATTTAAGCAGTTATATTTGGAACCAGAGTACAGTGTATTTTTGTGACCATTAAGGTGAATATTGTATTGTTTTTATAGATGACTATGGATGAGAAGTACGTGGAGAGCATATGGACTTTATTGAAGAATGCAATACAGGAAATACAGAAGAAAAACAACTCCGGCCTTTCTTTTGAAGAGCTATACCGCAATGCATACACAATGGTCCTTCACAAACATGGGGAAAGACTTTATACTGGTTTAAAAGAAGTGGTCACTCATCATCTTGAGACAAAGGTATTTGTATAAACAAATATGGAAGAAATATGTTTCTATTATTGTAGTCATTTACAATTGCACATTTTTATTAGGTCAGAGAAGATGTCCTGCATTCACTGCACAATGGGTTTCTGCAAACTCTGAATAATGCTTGGACAGACCACCAGACTAGTATGGTCATGATTCGTGACATACTCATGTACATGGACCGGGTGTATGTTCAACAAAATGAAGTTGACAATGTGTACAATCTGGGATTAATTATATTTAGAGACCAGGTGAGTAAAATTAATTGCTTAACCAACTCAGGTGATTTCCGAATGAATGAAACTGATTGTTTCTTATTTGACTGAAGATTTTACAATGGAATATTTGAGGAATAAGTATTTTGATGGATTTTATTGCAGGGCCTAACCTCTCAGAATAACTTGAGGAATGTTTCAGTGTATATGACATTCATATTCCTGTCTATATATATTTGTCCTTGCGTGCCCGTTGGTCACCTACTACTTTTGGACACGCAGAAAAATTTCCAAATGTTTTGTAATTAGTAGTTGGTGAATGGGTGGCTATCTATCATTAGTAATAATATTATAAACTAACGACCCACACTTGCTTCGCACCAAACTTCAATCTGTTGCATGGCTTAAATGATCTAAGCGTACACACGGCGGAAAGCGACTTTATTTTATACTAACTATGTAAAGATGCGAATGTAACTCTTGTCTGTTTTTCACGCCAAAACTACTGAACCGAGCTTGATGGCACATAGACTCTAAATGCGGATGAGTTAGCGGACAAAAGCTTTCTATGATATGGAATCATGATAAGGTCAATGTAGGTGACACTGTAGAACTAATTTCATTGCTATACATGGTTTAATTGTCAACAATAACTTGGCAACACAGGTCGTCCGCTATGGTTGCATCCGCGACCACCTGAGGCAAACGCTTCTGGAGCTGGTCGCTCGTGAGCGGCGCGGCGAGGTGGTAGACCGGCTGGCCATCCGCAATGCCTGCCAGATGCTCATGGTGCTCGGTATCAACTCCCGCGCCGTCTACGAAGAGGATTTCGAGAAGCCCTTCCTACACCAGTCTGCAGAATTCTATAGGGTAAATTTTTATTAATTTCTTAAGATCAACACAGATCAGGCAATAAAATTATCAAGCAGTTTAGTATTGTTCTTATCTAATAATAATTGAGTCATTGAATGCAAGAGTAAACTTGTATGGGCCTCAGCGGCGATACGCGATTTCAAATATATTTTCATAAGACAAAAAGGATAAATTTCGGGGATCTCTACCATTTTTCCGTTAGATTTACTTACGGCAGCATACACAGTCTCATTTCCTATTGATTAAGACAACAATAATTGTGGAATAGTTTTGCTGTGGAGTGGATCACCATTTCATGTTTCTTAGCATCATCCGTACGCCAAGGAATTGAACTGTCTAAATACGTATATCCCAACTGTTCTATGTTAGGGGGTTTGGTTTCCGCACTTAGTCCTGAAGTGGACCATTGTACGTGAGCCATGGCGGCCGGTTACTCCAACCATCCTACCTCCTTCCAAAAGCAGATCAGACTTCCGAGTCTACTCAGGGCGTCCGCAAGAGATTCTGGTGTTCCGAGAATCTCCTTACGGATCTGGGCAACGCCAACGCACTCAAGGAGCACGTGCGCTACCGTCTCCTCCGCCTCCATGCACGCTCTGCATAGGGGGCTGTCTGTGATACCTAGGGTGTGTAAGTGTTTGTTCAGTGAGCAGTGTCCGGTGATGGTCCCCGACACCATTCTCAGGCTGTCCCTGTCCAGGCGCAGAAGGCGCTTGGTCAGTTTCTTATTCAAGGATGGCATAGCCTCCTTGGATTGCCTACATCCTGGCGTCGAAGCCCACCAAATCTCCGCTTGAGTTTGAGTGTGTTCCTTTAACCAGCTCTTGAGCTGGTTAAACGGGATGGGTACGATGGGTTCGGGTCCGATGGGCTTAGTGTCAGAACCCCTCCTGGCGAGTTCATCCGCTGCGTCGTTCCCACGTGAGCCACTGTGCCCTTTAATCCATTGTAGTGTCACTGTGTTGTAGTTTGGTACCGTAATGCGTTCTAGTGCATTATGGCACTCCAATATAAGTCTCGAGGTGATCTGGTTTTTCTTTAGGGATTGAAGGACTGAGGCACTATCTGAGAGTATGCGGATATGAGTATCCGTGACTTCTCTGGCCTCTATGGCGTGTGCTTCCTGGATAATGCCCACACATTCTGCCTGGTAGACAGTGTTGAGCATCCCTAGTGGTCTGGATATTCTGATGTTGAGATCATCTGAGTAGACTCCGACTCCTGTTCCAGTGTCGGTCTTTGATCCATCAGTGTAGATCCTTAGCTCTTTTGGACCTGGGTGATCATGCAACTCTGCTGTGAGCTCCACGTTGTAGTGTTTTACAAAACAGTGTGTTTTCTGGGTTCTATCGCTCGGTGATGCCATCATCGGGTGTCGCGAGAGGGCATCCTCTTTTATGCGTGTGTGTTTGATTCTGGAGTCCTTGTTTAGGGTTCCGGACAGCTCCAGCCTTAGTGTCGCTAGGGTTGCTTCCTCCCTTACTACAAGATGTAGGGGTGGCAACCCTAGCATCCCCTGTAGGGCAGCCGTGGGTGTTGTATAGTGTCTCCTTACAGTGAAGAGATAATTAAAAATAAAGAAAGCAGTCATTCGTTTGACACATCTGGAACACGATGTTTTTTCTATTTTATAACTGAATATAAAACATTACATGGCGCAGTCGGAAAACATTTTAAAGTTATATTTTATTACTCCCCAGTAAAAATAGTGTCTGTACATCTGAAAATATATAAATTGTGACAAAACATTGCAAATGTGAAAAATGCCCGAAACAAAAGAGAAGATGTCGACATCGAAAGTTCCTTGTCAAATCGCACTTCCAAATTCTATATCTTGGGAAGGAAATTTAGCAGAAAATTGGAGTTTCTTCAAGCAAAAATTTGAAATTTATTTAATTGCATCAGGAAGCAATTTTAGTGAGAACACTATCAAAACGGCATTGCTGCTGAGTGCCGTTGGTGATCGTGCACTCAAGCTTTATAATACTTTTGATTTCGAAAACAGTGCTGACAAAAGCGATTTCACCCAAGTTCTTCAAAAGTTTCAAGAGTATTTTTGTCCGGAGAAAAATGTGACATATGAACGATTTTTGTTTTTCACTCGAAACCAGAAGGAAGGTGAATCCTATGAAAGTTATGCAATGGAGTTGCGAGACCTGAGTGCATCTTGTGAGTTCGGATCTTTAACTGAAAGCTTAATAAAGGACAGACTTGTGTGTGGAATTTTAGATGTGGCTGTTAAAGATCGTCTTCTTCGTACAAAGAAATTGACATTGCCCATGGCGATTGAGATATGTTGTACTTCTCAGCGGACAAAGGAACAAGTTGAAGCTATATCCTCAGCTTCTACACATACGGCATCGGGAGTTAGTTGTGAGTTCTCCCAAGTTGACAAAATAAATCAAAGAAGGTCAGATAATTCTATGAGAAATAATTACAATCAAAAAAGGTCAGATAATTCTATCCCGTCAACTTCAAACATGACACGTCATCTTGAACCAGTCAAACGTCAGCCTTTGACATCGCAGTTTCAGGAACGGAATCCGTTGTTTATTTGCAAAAATTGTGGTTATTCGCATAATGTCCAGCGTACGGGAAAAAATGTATGAAATGTGGCAAGCTTAACCATTTTTCTGCGAAATGTAGAAGCATAAAGGAAGTACAAGAAATTGGAAATTAAAATAACGAAGTTGATATGCTTTATCTAGGTGCGGCTTTTGTAGATTCAATTAATAATATTCGCAATTGGTCTGTTACTTTAGGTGTTAATAACATTCCGTTGCAGGTTAAAGTTGATACGGGTGCTCAGGCAAATATTTTGACAGAAAACGCATGTGTCTCTCTTGGTTTGGATAAAAATAACTTATTACCAGTTATGACAAGGCTAACTACCTATACTGGTGAGTGCATTCCATGCTTAGGTAAGTGCAAACTCTCATGCAAGTACAATGGCAGAATTTATTACCTTAACTTTTTTGTTGTTGCTGGTCAGTATACCAATATTTTTGGGTTAAAATCAGCTATTGACATGCATTTAGTGACACCAATGCGTGAAATAAAAACGCAGGTAGATTTCTTTCACGAATTTAAAGATATTTTTGAAGGTTTAGGTTGTATTAAAGGCGAGTATGATATTAAAATTAGAGAAAACTCTGTCCCTGTCATCCATGCGTGTAGAAAAGTACCGCTAGCTGTACAGCCACGCTTAAAGGAAAAACTAGACGAAATGGAAAAGCAAAATGTTATTGTACGAGTTACTCATCCGACTGAATGGGTAAATTCCTTAGTTGTTGTTTACAAGCCTAACGGTGATCTTAGATTGTGCATAGATCCTAAAGATCTTAATCAAGTTATAATGAGGCAACACTTTAGCTTGCCAACTTTTGAGGAAATTACAAGTAAATTATCAGGCGCAGCTGTTTTTAGCACGTTGGATGTTAAAAATGGTTTCTGGAACATAAAATTGTCAGAAGCCAGTTCAGATTTATGCTGCTTTAATACCCCGTTTGGCAGGTATAAGTTTTTGAGAATGCCTTTTGGTTTGTGTAGCGCTTCAGAAGTCTTTCAGCAAAAAATGCGTGATATTTTAGAGAGTTTAGAAGGAACAGAAGTTTTTATCGATGATATATTGATCTGAGCAAAAGATAAGGCTGAGCATGATAAAAGAATAAGGTTAGTTTTGGAGCGACTGAGGCAGGAAAACGTGAAATTGAATAAAGATAAATGTAAATTCAACTTGGAAAAGGTTAAGTATCTCGGTCATATAATAAGTAAAGAAGGGTTAAAGCTGGATGATAGTAAGATTAATTCAATTGCTAAAATGAAGAGTCCGCATGATAGGAAAGATTTGGAAAGATTTCTAGGCGTTATTAATTATGTTTCAAAATTCATTCCCAATTTTGCTATTTTAAGTTCTCCTTTGAGAAATCTTTTAAAGAAAGATGTTGAATTTTCTTGGCTAGATGTTCATGAAAAAGTTTTCCAAGATTTAAAGAAAAGGTTATCTTCAGAGCCAGTTTTACAGTTTTTTAGTTCAGATCTTCCTGTGACTCTTTCTGTGGATGCTTCCAAAGATGGTCTTGGAGCTGTTCTTTTGCAAAATAACCTTCCTGTTGCTTATGCTTCTAAAGCTTTAAATGAGTGTCAAAAAAGATATGCTCAAATTGAGAAAGAGCTTCTTGCTATTTTGTTTGGTTGTGAAAAGTTTTTTTCAATTTATCTTTGGTCGAAAAATAACTATTGAAACTGATCACGCTCCTTTGATTTCTATTGTTAAGAAACCATTAAACTCATGCACTGCACGCATACAGCGAATGTTGCTTAAGCTGCAGAAATATGATTTTCAACTAGTTTACAAACGTGGCAAAGAATTATATTTAGCTGATACTTTGTCTAGATCATTCGATATGAGTGATTCTTCAGAAATCAACTTGGATAGCGAAGAAATTGAAGCACAGATTAATTCTATTGTGAACAATATAAATGCATCAGAGTCACAGTTAGACAAGATCAAAGAACTTTCTTTGCAAGATGAGGAATTAGTTCTCGTAAAGAAGTGTATCGCTGACGGCTGGCCATCTCATAAAAACTCATTGCCTGTAAATATTAGAAAATATTGGCCGGTTAGAAATGATTTGACTTTTAAATCGGATATCATGTTTAAAGGGAATGCGATTGTAGTTCCAATGAAATTGAGGCGAGAGATGTTACAACGTTTACATTTTCCGCATTTAGGTGTCACTAAGACGTTGTTGAGAGCACGCGATTGTTTATATTGGCCTGGCATATCTAATGATATTTATAATTTGGTTTCGTCTTGTGGGACTTGTAAACTTTATAGTAATAACAACAGACAGGAGACTTTGATACCGCATGAGGTACCAAATTTCACTTGGCAAAAGATCGCTGCTGATTTGTTTGAATTGAATGGTAAAATGTATTTATTAATTGTAGATTATTTCTCAAAATTTCCGGAGCTTTCGCTTTTGACAAGTACGACTAGTGAGGCTGTTATTAATAACTTAAAGCGTATTTTTAGCCGCAATGGTATTCCGGAAATTTTCATGAGCGATGGAGGTCCTCAGTTTTCTAGTGAAAAGTTTGCTGCTTTTTGTAAAGAATGGAAGTTTGAGCATAAATTTTCCAGTCCTGAATATCCTCAGTCTAACGGTATGGTGGAGAGAACGATCCAGACTGTTAAAAATTTGCTTAAGAAAGCCTTTCATGATGGTAAAGATCCATACTTGGTTATGTTAGAGTTTAGGAATACTCCTATTTCTCATGAAATTCCTTCACCTGCTCAAATTTTTTACAACAGAAAGTTAAGAGGAATTTTGCCAATGTCTTCAGAGAGCTTTGAACCTAAAATTAATAAAAATTTAAGATCTGAATTTGTGAATAGACAATTTAAAAGCAAAGTTTATTTTGATCAAAACAAGAGAGATTTAAGACCGCTTGTTATTGGGGAAAAGGTTTTATTTAAAGTTGGTAAACAATGGAGAAGAGGTGAAGTTTTGTTTCAATTAGATAATCGAACTTACAGAATTATTTCTAATGGAGTATGTTTCATTCGTAATAGAGTATTTATCAAGCCACTAGCGTTTGTTCCATTTTATATTCCGGATGACATAGTAACACCTAATATTGTAAATGATTCTCCACCAGGGGAACCCACAGCTAGGGCTGTGTTGCATAGAAATTCTCAAGGGTTTCTAGTTACTTCATCAGGTCGTGTAAGTCGCCCTCCTGATCGTTTAACTTATCCTATTAGTTAATTGTTTATCTTTTAAGTTTATTAGAGGGAAGATGTTGTATAGTGTCTCCTTACAGTGAAGAGATAATTAAAAATAAAGAAAGCAGTCATTCGTTTGACACATCTGGAACACGATGTTTTTTCTATTTTATAACTGAATATAAAACATTACAGTGGGTGATGTTCTCATGCTGCCGGTAATTGCTACGCAGGCAAGTCTTTGTAGCTTCTCGAGGTCCTTCTGGGCTGTGCTCATGTTAGTCCTGGGCCACCACATTAAAGAGCCGTATGTAATAATTGGTCGGATAACTGTGGTGTATAGCCAGTAGGTGATTTTGGGGCTTATGCCCCAGTTCCTACCTAGTAGCCTTTTGCATTGCCATAGGGCCATGCTGGCTTTTGTAGTGATGTGTTCGGTGTGTTTTGCCCAGTTCAGCTGTTTGTCCAAAAATATGCCCAGGTATTTGGATTCAGTTGATAGGGTTAGGGTGGATCCAAAGAAGCGCGGGTGTGTAAGGTTGCCAGCTTCCTTTTCTTTGTGAATAGAACAAGTTCGGTTTTGGTGGGATTCACTGTTAGTTTGCATTCCTTGCACCAATCCTCTACTACCTTCAAGGCTTGGCGCATGAGGTTGCACAAAGTGTTTTCGTGTGCACCATTTATTATTATAGTTATGTCGTCAGCGTAGCCCACAGTGAAGTAGCCTTTATCATTTAGTTTTTTGATGAGGCTATCTACCACTAGATTCCACAGGAGTGGCGAGAGGACGCCTCCTTGTGGGCATCCCTTCGCCACAACGGCCCTCGTGGTGCTGTTCACTGTGACTTGTACGGCTCTGAGTCTGAGCATGTTTGTGATCCATCCTCGCAAGGTCGGGTCCACACCGTGCTCCTCGAGACCTGCGCTAATACTGTCGAAGATGGTTTTATCAAAGGCACCTTCTATATCGATAAAAACCGCTAGTGAGGAGCATTTGTGGTCTACTGCACATTCAATCTTGGAGATCACACTATGTAGTGCGGATTCTGTCGATTTTCCTGTGGAGTTGGCGTGTTGTTGTCTGTGTAGTGGGAATTCTCGAAGGGGCCCGTCCCGAATATGTCGGTCACAGAGTCTCTCCAGGGTCTTCAGTAGGAATGATGTCAGACTTATTGGTCTGTACGCCTTTGGTTGAGTGTAGTCGGTTTTGCCTGGTTTGGGGATGAAAATGACTTTCACCTCTCGCCATGGAAGCGGCGTGTAGTTCTGTGCTAGACAGGCTTGATAGATTACAACCAGCCATGGTGATAGGAAATCCACTCCCCATTGCAGTAAGGCAGGGAAGATGCCGTCTAGGCCTGCGGATTTATACGGCTTGAAGGTTGTAATTGCCCATTTTATTCGTTCTTCTGTTACTACGGTACGGGCTCTGGACCAGTCTTGGTCGTTGGGTATGTGTGAGGGTTCACTTGCCCATGTTCTGTCCTCAGAGAGGCTGCAGTCTGGGAAGTGTGTTTCTAGGAGAATTTTACTCGTCTCGTGGTCTGATTTAGTGTATGTGTTGTCTGGGTTTTTCAGCGAGCCAAGGGTGCGGTTATGGTCCGTAGATAGGATCTTCCTTACTCGCGCGGCCTCGCTGTTTGATTCGATGTCTTCACAGAATTTTCGCCAGGCTGCTCTACCGGCTTTCCTGATTTGTTTTTTAAAGGTGTATTGTATACTTTTGTAAAGCTCCCAGTCTTCTGGGAGCCTAGAGTTTTTGGCTCTGTTGAATTGCTTGCGTACCGTTTGTCTGAGTTTACTGAGTTCCGTATTCCACCAGGAGTTTCCCTTGCTCTTGGTGTTTGGATCTATTAGTTTACAGCAGGCGTGGTATGCTTCTGTTATATATTCTGAGAGTTTTCTTATAGTGTTCTCGAGTTCTTTGGGGTCCGTTAAGTTTGAGGGTGTTGGGTGCCTGGATAGCAAGGAGGCCAGAAGGCGTTTGTAACCAGGCACGTTGGTTCGGCGCGGATTGCGTCTAGGTTCAGGTTTTTTGGTGTTGGCTGACAGTGAGAATCGAATCCACCTATGATCGGAACATGAGGGTTCGTTGGACACGTGCCAGTTGGAGATATGGGTTGTTACGCTTTCTGAAGCTAGTGTTAGGTCGATAATTGTTTGTCCGCGAGATGTGACCCAAGTGGGTTCCGAGCCGCGGTTTAGGATGTTAAGGTTAGTAGAAAAAAGGTATGTGCATAGTACCTCACCTCTATGGTTGGCTTTGTTGCAACCCCAAAGCGGGTGATGGGCGTTCGAGTCCGTGCAGATGACCAGATCCAGTTCAGTCCCCTCACCTTCACAGTACTTCACCAGATCGGCCATGTCTTCCGGTGGGCAGTCCTCGGTCTCGCCTGGCATGTACACCGACGCTAGGACGATGTCAGGTGTGTCGCCATCAGTCATGAGTCTGACGGCTGTTAAGTCTCTGGAACAGAATTGGGTGAGTGTCGTGGTAGGAATATCTTTGGGTATGTAGGCACAGGTTCGTGGTTTGTCCGTGCCCTGTGTGTCGAGAATTAGCTTACCTCCGATGTTACTGAGGCCGCATATTCTGTTGTTTCTGATCCACGGCTCTTGGATCAGTGCAATGGTTCGGGGTTGAACCTCCAGCGCTCTGCGTAAGCAAGCCGTTGCAGTCTGGCTGTGCTGGAGGTTGATTTGTATGAAGTTGAGGGGGCTGGGCGTGGGTGACGGCGGCTGTGAGGCGGGGTTAGGAGGAGTCCGATCCATCGGAAAGTACTCCCCCCTCCTCCATCCCAAGCCGGTCGTCTCCCGGCGACGAGGCGAGCAGTTGTTCCGTCCACCTGGGTGATGTGGGTGGCATGCTCTGCGCATCAGCCATCGCCGTTCTGGCCATCTCCTCCTCAAGTTTTGTCATGTCCGTGGGGTCCGCTTCCGGTTGTTTCGGTGCGGGGTTTGGGTTAGTAGTCGGGGTGTTTGGGGGTTGGGTATTGGGGTAGAAACGCACGTATATCGAGCCAAGTAGGTACGATACACGTCGTTCCCGCCCCAAGACCTTTTCAACTTCGTCCGGTGGGATACCTAGGGTCAGGTAGGTCCCGTGGTTTTCTCCGCCGACTGAAGTCGCCCTGTACAGCGACCACCTCCCGATGTCATACCAAGTGTTCTGACGGGTCAGAACACTCTGGAGCCGCGCTATGTCTCCGTTATACCTCGGTACGAAGAGCGCTGCTCGGACACGGGTCGGTACGTCCGATTGTTTCATCACGACTAGAGTGTCGTGTGAGTTGGGGAGCTTTATTTTGGGCACATTTTGGAACAACCAGGTCAGGGCCATTTCGTCCTCGCACCACATCTGTACCGTGCCATCCGCTATCCGTGGGTAACCACGGAAGGCCGGGAGCGGTGTTGAGGGGTCGGTGTCCATGACGAGGTCTTCCAGGCTGAGCTTAATGTGCTCGGCCTCCTCTGTGGTCATATCACGGGATGGAGGCGGGAGGCAGATCGCTACGGCGAGCCGCGCAGGAATATCCTTTGTGGCCCGTGCGTAGGTTCGCTGCTCCCCTTGGGCGGTCTGGGTTCTTACGCGTTTGGCGTCACCCTGGAGCGTACTCGGTGAAGCCGAGTCGTCCGGGCGCATCCTCTTCGCCGTTCCCTGGCCACTTGGGCCAGGTTGCGGTTCCGAGGTGCTTGGCGTGGTGTTGCTGGCCAATGACGCTCTGCGCAAGAAACCACCTCGCTTTCCTCGCTTCTTTTTAGGTCGGGATTGGTTTTGGGGCATACGACTTGCGTTGTTTGTCCCTGATGGTCCTGGTGCTGGAAGTGATTTTCTGCGCTGAGTTTCCCCTTCGCGTACTGGTCCCTTCCCGCGTGTTTCCGCGGTCGGCCGCTTTTCGCGCTGGGTTTCCCCTTCGCGTACTTGCGGCTGGTCGCGTACTTCCATTTGAGCAGCCGTTTTCGCTTCGCGCTGGCTATTGCCTTCGCGAATTTTGCGCAAACGGTTGTTCAGTTCCCTTTCTCTGTTTCGGACTTTTTCGCGCTTAAATTCCAGCGAGCGTACTTCGTCCTCAGAGGTGCGGGCAGAACCACCGGGTCCAGTGTCTCTTAATCTCACGATCGATCTTCTCGCGCTGGAGTGCCAGCGCGCGAAGTTCGCCGTTGAGACTGGAGATTCGTGCGTTCTCGGTGTCGTTGTTGGGGTTGTTCGTCACGCTGTTCCTTACAATGCTCTGTTGCCAGGCACTCGTAGAGGGAACAGCGCGTGTCAGGATGGTAGGCGCAGTAATCGCAGCCATTGGGGTGTCGCGGGGCGCGGTGATCACAGCCATGTCGGTGTCAGGTGGCGCGTTGGTCGCTGCCAGTGTTGTAGGCGCAAAAGGCGCCGCCCGCGCAGAAGGCGCCGCCCGCGCAGAAGGCGCGGGGCTAGAGAGCAGATAGGTGCCCCCTCCCAGAATACGAGGGGGGCTGACCGACGAGTCGGCATGGGATTCCCCGGCATTGCCGGGACCCACCTGGGTAGTTTTTTATCTTTCTGCTGCATTGCACCACGGGGTACAAGTTGGGGTTGGCTTTTTTGGAATCGAGGTTACCACTCCTCATGGACCGAAGGGAAAACAGGGGGAAAAGGAGGCAAGGACTTGGGTAAAGGATCATGGGAGTGAGGGTTTGGGTTACCCTAAGCCTGGGATTTAGCGTTCGGGAACTTCTCTTGTCCGGGGCCACAAAAAGGGGCACTTCGGATGTGGGATCGACTACAAAACGTCGGTCCCACAGCCGGAGCTAGGCTATCCGCAACCTGCCATCCCGCCCGGTGGCATGAGAAGAAGTGCCTGGCGGTCTAGGTCTGCTCATCGCTGAACAGAGCCCAGCCCGCCGCCGAGATCCCAACTGTTATAATTAGGGAGTTTTTATGTGAATCAAGCGTTACCCAAATCTTTGCGGGAGATTGTGGCCAAACGCATGAGTTGTCAGAAATTAAATAAGTTTGAAAATTATAGTAGTCAATAGCAAGTAGTTTATTAAATAAATAGCGGCTCTGCGCGGTTTCACCCCTGTAGTTTCCGTTCCCGTTGGAATACGATAATAAAATATAGCCTATGTTACTCAGGGATATTGTAGCTTTCCATTGGTGGAAGAATTTTAAAATCGGTCCAGTAGTTTTTGACTTTCGTTACAAACATACAAAATACAAATCTTTCCTTTTATAATATTAGTATAGAGTATAGATTTCACAAATCGTTCTCAAGTTTGAAGACCACTACGAATGTTTTTTCTCTACAGATGGAATCGCAAAAGTTCTTAGGGGAGAACAGCGCGGCCGTGTACATTGCCCGCGTGGAAGCGCGTATCGGGGAGGAAGCGGAGCGCGCTCGGCACTACCTCGACGAGACCACGGAGCCTCGCATCGTCGCCGTACTCGAGCACGAGCTCATCGAGCGCCACATGAAGACCATCGTCGAGGTGAACACTTTTATACAGCTCGTTTTTAGGGTACCCTCTATTGCTTGCAAAGCGCCAATAGATGGCCGAGTTCTAAACCGCGCTAGCGAAGTTTTCTAATGAGTCTGTATAAATACAACTGTCCAGCATTAGCGTTAGACCGCGGTCCCCAGGCACGATCACCTCGCCTGGTGTAAGATCTTCCCTTTTCACGATGGAGGACCATTCCACTTCTTCCATAGCTACACCATCTGTCTACCCCTATCTTTAATAGGCTGTATCCGTTGAAGATACCAGGTTGAAATTTTCATAGGATGTGTGTTATGGCGTAGAACCAAATTAAAAAGGGGGGAAACGTACAAGAATCGCCTTTAACAAATTGCTCGGGTCTCGAATTATTGCGACCAAGCGGCCCGGGCGGCTTCTCCGCGAGATTACAAGCAACTGTAAGCAACACTTTATTTGAATAACGCAGCCACTCGCCTACCGCTGTTGGAGCGGCCCGGCCGCGTTAAAAATTTTCAACGTATTCAGTTGTATCAGTGCATTTGAAGCAGACGGGGCGCTCTGTCGTGAACACTAGAAAAGGTAAAGCCACTTGGCCGCGGCCGCTGGAATTTGCGGCTACACCGCTCGGTCGTGCGGACGCATATAATGGAGTAGTTGACAGCATCGAAATTAAACTGCGAGTAGTCATTCATTGAAGATTATCCCAAAATACCTTTGAACATGTATTTCGGTTTTCACTGTA
The DNA here is from genome assembly GCA_963855545.1 of Ethmia dodecea. Lineage (NCBI taxonomy): Eukaryota > Metazoa > Arthropoda > Insecta > Lepidoptera > Depressariidae > Ethmia > Ethmia dodecea. The sequence goes on along the minus strand of OY979437.1, from coordinate 9,369,208 downwards.
CAATTATAGCAAATTAAAAAATACTAAAACAATAAAAAAAGTGCTACAATTGAGTACCTACTAGAAACTATGACGTCACACCTTGCTATTTCAGTACATTTTCCATACTAAAATTTCGTTTTGACAGATCATAAAAAGTAACTGATTTGACTAGGCAGGGCACTACCCTATTGGAGCCTAAGGCCGGCCCTGTGTTGTGCAGATGGAGAACTCAGGGGTGGTGCACATGCTGATGCACACGCGCACAGTGGAGCTGGCGTGCGTGTACAAGTTGCTGTCGCGAGTGCCCGAGGGACTGCGCACTGTGGCCGACGCCGTGTCCGCGCACCTCCGCGAGCAGGGCCGAGCGCTCGTCACCGACACCCACCACAACACCAACGCCATCGCCTTCGTCCAGGTAACTGACTGTTTTTCTCTGCTTACTTATTTATTTACTGCTTTTATTAAATTTTATTATTATCAATTACTAGTAGCGCCCCGCGGTTTCACCCGCGTAGTTCCCGTTCTCGTGGGAATACGGGGATAAAATATAGCCTATGTTTTATTCTGATGTATAAGCTATATCACTAAAGTTTCATTAAAATCCGTTCAGTAGTTTTTGCGTGAAAGAGGAACAAACATCCATACATACAAACTTTCGCGTTTATAATATTAGTAGGATAAGCTCTACTATTAAACAATTCTTATTATAAAAATATATAATGGCTTGAAAGAGGATCTAGTGTAGTAGTGTAGTGTAGTGATGAGAGGTGACTAAGATTGAGAAAGGAATGCTCAGGTGGTTTGGACATGTCGAGCGGATGGATGAAAGGCGTCTAACGAGACAAATATATAAGGGGATTGTGAGTGGCCGAGTCGGCAGAGGGCGACCTAGGCGTACTTACATCGATCAGATCGGCGATGTATTGAAAAAAAGCCAGATAAACAGTACCCGAAACCGACGAGCTTGTATGAACCGATTGATGGATGTGTATGAGGCGCGTGAGGTATGCCAGGATCGTAGCAGGTGGCGGGCTGTTGTCTCTGCCTACCCCTTCGGGAAAAAAGCGTGACCATATGTATGTATGTAAAAATATATAATTGATTTCCCTGAAGGGGTGGATAGAGGTATTACATTTCTGGAAATACCCTCGTTTAACCAGTATATATACTTTGGACACCCTAACGTGAGCCCATCGATATTACACATACCTCTGAATTAATTTTGGGACATGCTGGTTTCCTCTCGATGTTTTCCTCCGCCGTCGAGCTAGTAATAAATATGTACGTAAGTTTTTTTAAAAAACTCTTCAGCATGTATGAGAACCGGGCTCTTTAACCGCTGAGCTATCACTGCCCTGCTGTTTTACTATAACTATGTATATATTTGTTCCAGAACCTTCTAGATCTAAAAGACAGATTCGACCACTTCCTCCACAACTCGTTCAACAACGACAAGATATTTAAGCACATGATCGCGTCTGACTTCGAGTACTTCCTTAACTTGAACAATAAGTCTCCCGAGTTTTTGTCGCTTTTTATCGACGGAAAACTCAAGAAAGGCGAGAAGGGTGTAAGTAATTTATATTTATAACTATCGGGTGCCCAGCGGCGTTGCCCGCGCGGATCCAGTTTATTCCCGTTCCCGTGGGAATTTCTAATAATCCCTACATAGCCGTTGCCTACGAAGTAAGAGACGCACATACCGATTTCAACTTTCTAGGTGTCATAGTTTCGAAGTGGGACGTATTTCTCTTTTTTTACCCAGTTTTTTAATATTCCCTTGGAAATAGTATATTTTACTTCGACAACTGTACACTACATATTTCATTTACAGACACGGTCTCGTTACAGTTTTATTATATGTATAGATTATCTGTTGCCTACATTTAAAGTAACCCTGATGAGGTAACAAACAAATAGATCAGGGTGACTACATTTATAATATCGGTTGTATTGTAGTTATTTTACCAAATAACAGATCAATATCCATATTAGTATGGAGGCTATTTTAGCATTTTCAATATCCGTAATATCTTAAGAAATATATTTGCCTGTGTCTCATAATAAACCATTGTTGATATCCTTTGATGCCAAGTTAGAAGCAATTAAAAATTGAAAGCTTAGCAATCAACCTGGGTTTTCTCTTCTAATAAAAAATGATTGGATTATTATAGGATTCAAATATATAATAACTGTGATAGTTCCAGAGGATGGTTATTTTTTTGATTTTGGTGTAACAATGATAGATACTTCACTGGCTTCCTAAAATCGTAAATAACTTGCCTGTCTTTTCTCCGCTGAGAAAAAAGTGTTGGCCTATTACAATATTTAAATATGTAAATTAATACATACTACATATTTCGTGTGCTTCACAGATGAGCGAGCAAGAGATAGAGGCGGTTTTGGACAAAACCATGGTGCTTTTCCGTTTCCTCCAAGAGAAGGACGTGTTTGAGCGCTACTACAAGCAGCATCTTGCCAAGCGGCTGCTTCTCAACAAGTCGGTCTCTGATGATAGCGAGAAGAATATGATCTCCAAACTGAAGGTTAGATAGAACATATAATAGGAAAAATCCACTACTACAGAAGCTAGATAATATCATAGCATGTACTGACTAACTCACTTATAATTTGATTTTCACCTTCCCCAGAAAGAAGGATTGTTAAGGGACGTGGAACCGCGAGACTTTCAATGTATAATCGGGGACGTCTCGCAAATAGAGAATTCTTTGAGTGATTAGTGGTCCTCTATTCCTACTTCCCCGTCCCGTCCGCCCGTAAATTTCTGCAAAATTCTTTACTGTCGCTCATGGACATTTTCTCGTAAGTGTCCTCAAGAAGTTGTAGTCTTCATAGAGAAAATCTTGCTTAAAGTCTTGGGATTTTCTTTGCTTTTCTCCCATTTTTAAACATATTCTCTAATTAAAATCTCTTCAAATATACATTCGTAACAAGTAAAGAATTTTGCAGAGAAAACGAGACTTTAAGCATGGTTGGAATTAGAACCTAGCTAAAACTGTTCTGTTAAAAGTAATGGTATTTAATATTAATAGATATGTATGTAGAGGTCTGTATTGTTTTATAATTGTTATAGTGAAACTGATTTTTAAGCACAGCGTCGAAAGATTTAGTAATCTGTGATAAGGTGTATAGCTTTGTTTTTGTTTTCAGACCGAATGCGGATGTCAGTTCACATCGAAGCTGGAAGGCATGTTCAAGGATATGACGGTTTCCAATACCATCATGGAGGAGTTCAAGGAGCATGTGCTGTCATCCGGGGTGAACTTGTTTTATTTTACCCCTATTACGTGGTTTACTAACTTTATCTCTTTCCGTCTAAATAAAAAAAAAACATTTAAATAAAAGCAAGTATACCTTTTGCGTAAAGTAGCAGACATACCGCCGTTCGTTACGACCGCTTATCTAAGCCGCCGCCACAGCGGGCAGTTTTCACGAAAATATGTAAACAAACATACAGTAGTTTTCAAAATTTGGATTATTTATAAATACTATTTTAGTAATAAATTTTATTTAAGCATGACGCGTCTACTTCAAAATGACAGACCAAATGGTTGGTTGACCAGAAACAACCGAAAAAACGCCTCTTTGAAGTTTGACATTAGACATTGCGTTTTCTGTGATATTTGAGAAAAAATGATATCTCAACTATATAACTATATCTCAATGATATATAAACTAAACCAGTCCGCAACCTGATACTTTTTCAATTCCATTTTGAGGCTTCCAATTTGACGGTCTCGTTCTCAGCACTTTATATTATATTATAGCTCTAAAATATAATCCGACTTATTAAAATGGCATGTTCGTTTCGTATAACCCATATGTATATAAATTTAAAATCATCATCAAAATTAGGTCTAGCCATTTTCGAGTTATAGGGAGACTAACGGACAGCAATGAATATTTTAATATAAGATTTCAGTTTTATATTCATTGTGTAAAACAGCGAGTGACGTCTCAACTACCTTTTGACGAGGAGTCACTAGGCCGAGCTACCCTAGATTATCACTCTTATCAGAAAGAGAATTACATATTTCTTCCTTCCTCTTTGGTTATTTTATATCATGTGCCATAATAAATATTTCTTTTGCATAGACCAATCTTCATGGTGTGGATCTGTCGGTGCGCGTGCTCACCACAGGTTTCTGGCCGACGCAGAGTGCCACTCCCAAGTGCAATATCCCCACGGCGCCGAGAAGTGCTTTCGAAGTGTTCAGAAGGTATATTTCATCACCGTGCTCTATCAGTAAATGTAGCGATCGCTCACGTAACTAGCTAGATACTCCAATCAATTATTTTATCATGATATATTATTAATAATAAATTGTGGGACACAATTCACACACGGTTATTCAGCCCCAAATTAGGCAGAGCCTGTACTATGGGTACTAAAAAACTGATAAACATACATACTTAAATTATTATGAAACATCCAGAAGAGAACAGAAATGTTCATGCACACAAATTTTGGCCCCGAGCGGGGATGGAACCCGCGACATCGGACTCAGAAGGCAGGGTCATCAACTGAGCAAACAGGCCCGTCAAATTATTGAATGTTATTTATTTAGGCTTATCAACGATTGTTTACATTGTATTACATTTATACATCGTTAAAATAATTTGATATTTCTATCGTAGTGCAACAATCAGAAAAGTATTTTATATCAAATTTAATATGTTAAAAAAGATATCGTTGGCTGACTAAAAAAAATTCAGTCCAGGATATGATTAATTTAATATTTAAAATATTTAGTGTATCGCTATCCTTTTCTATTTCACGGCAAATGCGCACTCTCTTTCATTCAATGATGGTTCGCTGAGACTTTTCAGTCGTCTGTTTTAATCACTCTCAGCAATATTTTGATTTTTAACAACCGGAATTCATTAATTTCAAGCCTATTTTCATATTCTATAGACTTCATACTGTCGATTGGTATGTAATTTGTCTATTGAACAAACCAGTGCAATGTTAAAAAAAAAACATTTTTTTCAGCCAACCCACTCGCGATATCTTTTTTAACATATTAAATTTGATATAAAATACTTTTCATCCAATAAGCAGCTTGGTGAAGGTCGTCTTATATTGGGATCCTCTACTAAAAGATAAACATCACTTACACCAAATATTTTATCTAAAAAGTACCAAATAATAAATAATACACGGAAGAGAAACTTTAAGGGGAGGTTAGACAATGTTCGAAATAATCTTATACAAGTCTAACACAGAATAAAATGTAAAATATGAGGATACAAATACGATCATTTATACAAACCAATAAAATTAATACTTTTAGGGTTCCGTACCCAAAGGTCAAAAACGGGACCCTATTACTAAGACTTTGCTGTTTGTCCGTCCGTCTGTCTGTCACCAGACAAGAACCACCGCGAACTGTCTAGCTATAGACAGTTGAAATTTATACAGATTATGTATGTATATCAACACAAAAAATAATACTAAAAAATAAAAATAAAATAAATATTTAAGGGAGGCTCCCATACAATTTTATAGATAATGGTACGGAAACCTTCGTGCGCGAGACCGACTCGCACCTGGCCGGTTTTTTTTTAACTTCTTGAGTGAGCCAAAATGTGTATCTGTGAGATCACTTAAGCTTAGATTTTTACAGACTTGGGATTGAAGATCTAGTATCCAATAATAGTAATACCGTTCGACGTAGAGGAGGACAAATTGAAATAAACTGATTTGTTTAGTTTCTACCTGGCGAAGCACTCGGGGCGGCAGCTTTCGCTGCAGCCGCAGCTGGGCAGCGCGGACCTGCACGCGACGTTCCGCGCCAGCGCCGGGGGCTGTTCCCCGCCGCGCTCCCCGCCCGCGCCCTCGCCCGCCCCGGCCGCGCCCGCGCCCAGGAAGCACATCATCCAGGTGTCCACCTTCCAGATGTGCGTGCTCCTGCTATTCAACAAGCGAGAGCGGCTCACTTACGAGGTAACGAGCTTCTATTAATAGAGTATTCAAAATTTTTTACAAATATTTATTACTGTTGTTGATATAGAAATTTATTAAATATCGAAATGAATGAGAACTGTTCATTATCAAAAAGCTTTTATTTTAAATTTTTTGTGATACTCAGTATTAAAACCTGCGAGTGAACAATAAATCACCCCTATTTTCCCACCCCTGGGGTACCTCCGTTTTTTCGTTATGACTTTACCAGATTAAAATCGGACTACTCTGTAAAAAGTTATGCTTTATCATGGTCATACATAAAAAAAGAGATACGCGTCTACTTCAGAAACTTCTTGGTTTTTTCGTCGGTTCAAAAACATAAAATCTAACAAATTATATTTTATTCATGTATTGAACAATTTACTAGCTCGACAGTGAAGAAAAACATGCCGAGGAAACCCGCAGGTCCCAGAATTAATTCTGAGGCATGCATGAGTAAGAAACCTGTTCCGGCTTTTTTAAAACAGGGCATTTGCCGAAAAGTTGTTAAAAAACATACCACCTAGGTAGCAGATAGTGAATGATAACATCGGGAGGAAACCTGCGAGTTTCAGAATTTTCCGACCCCCTCGGGGCTTAGGCGAGAGCGTAGTTACTTTATTTTAAAATTCTAGTAGCTAATAAAAAAACAGTAGCTCCAGATCACATCATAAACCTAAGCTTAAGTAAAACATTTTTATATGTGTTTAAGCCTCGTCCCCACTAGGAATATTTGTAGAGCGACATGTGTCCCCGGAGACATCGGGCGATGTCGGACGATATCGCCGCGACATTGTTGAAACTGTTCCTTGTCGCACAGTCGATGAAGAGTAGTGATAAGGAACTGTGGGGACGAGGCTTTAGTCGCCAAATTTTTTTATAATGGAATGCAGATAATGTTTTTGATTAGCTGCTTTACAGCGACTAAACTAATTATTTTAGTTTAGTCCTGTCATTTTCTTTCTCCAAGAAAAGGGACGAGATATATTTAGTCCTGTCAAGTTAAAATTAGTCCTGTCAACTAAGGCGTGTTTATCAATTTTAGCGACGATGTAACAAGGTCATGGATATTTGGATAAAAGTGACGGATAAGCACGTTCATAAGGTTCAAATTAGTGGGTTTTTACATGTTTGACATTAACTCTTCAATCTATGGTTTGTTTCTGTCCTTTTTCTTCCGTATTCTATGGAGAAGGATGGACTATCGTATCGTGATCCACTGCTAAAGTGTTGTGTGATAATTTCGATCGATTTAGGAAATACTGAACGAGACTGACATCCCGGAGAAGGACCTGGTCCGCGCGCTGCAGTCGCTGGCGATGGGCAAACCCACGCAGCGCGTGCTCATCAAACACCCTAAGACTAAGGAGATCGAGCCCTCTCACCAGTTCTACGTTAACGACGCCTTCACTTCCAAGTTACATAGGTATACACAGTGAAGTTACGCAGGGCTAGTAACAAAGAAATTAGTTTTTTCATACTAAAGTGTTTGTTTATTGACGACAGGCCTGTTGGCTCAGTTGGTTGTTGCCTTCTGAGTCGGAGGTCGCGGGTTCGATCCACGCTCGGGCCAACATTTGTGTGCATGAACATGTGTGTTGGCTTCGTGTCTGGGTGTTTAATATTTAGTTAAGTAAGTTTATCAGTTGTTTAGTACCCATAGCACAGGCTCTGCCTAGTTGGGGACTGAATAACTATATGTAAATTGTGTTCAACAATTTATTAAAAAATATGCCTATTGAAATCAACTCCGGAAAATACATTTCTGGTCATAGGCAGCTATTTTGTTGACGGTACATGATTTAAATCATTATCATTACTTACTTGGTAAGTTATTATTTTGATGCGATCAGTGATAGCTCTGTAGCTAGTGAGCCCGCCTCTTTTGCGTGAGGGTCGGGTTTGAATGCTGGCAAGAGCATGTTCAAAAAATATGTGCATATGTATCACTAGCTTGATGGTGAAGGAAAACATCGTGAGACTACTTGCAGGCCTCAGAATTGATTCTGAGGCATGTGTAACAGCAACCCGGCCCGGCAATGGGCTCACCACCTGTCACGTTTAGGGATCCAAAAAATATACTTGTAAAAACGAAGTATTTTTAAGAATAGAATAACTCTGGCGACTTACTCGGGGATAAAGGCTTGCGCATTATTATTTTGACACGCCAGAAGTTTTTGAGTATATTTCTTTGACGCATTCTGTAGACAAAACGGGTTGATAGATTCCAATAAATTATTAAACTTCAGAGGGAGTCACTGCCTAACTTTTTCATAAATAACAAACCATAAAACCCGTTTGAGTGTACAAGGCACTGAAGACCTTTTGCACGCAGTCGGGTTTTTTGGTTACTTAATGTCTTGTTGCGCTGTTCTTCCCACAAGCATAATGATAATATAATAATGTAACTTGCTCAGAGTTAAGATCCAGACAGTGGCGGCTAAGGGCGAGTCGGAACCGGAACGTCGCGAGACCCGCAACAAGGTTGACGAGGACCGCAAGCACGAGATCGAAGCAGCCATTGTGCGCATTATGAAAGCCAGAAAGAAAATGGCGGTACGTATTGAAGATAGCTTTGCTGTTAGAGCTGTGTCCTTGCGATATATACACAAAAAATATTTGTAATTCGATACAGACAGGGTATGGCCATCTCTTAACCTAAAACTTTTTTCTTTTTTTTACGGGGTTTCATAACAAAGTAATAAATTTAAATACCCTCGACACAAATACATAAACAAACGACTGGACAGATTTTGTTGAACCATAGCTAAGAACGCTCTCTATCAAGTCACTTTTCTAACAAAAAAACTAAATAATACAGTTCAGATATGTACACAGAACACACTTCAAATTATAACACCCCTCTGTTTTTCGTCGGGGGTTAAAAAGATACGCTTATGGTGCCACTCAGTCTCTGTTACAGCCCCGTATCTCAGCAACTAATGCTATCGACTTGACATCTATACTAAAGATGCCGCGAATAGTGAATTGGCCGAATACCGAATATTCGGCAACGCTGTCGGCCGAAGCGCCGAATATTCGGCGCGAAGTACATGCTTGGTGGGGGGGCGTTAGTTGGAATAAGACAAGTCACAACCTGTTTTTCTCGTTGCGTTCGTGCGGCAGGCGACGGCCGACGACGGCGCGTTTATATTTGTTTAAATTGCGAGTAAATCTAGCGGTTATTTTCTGAGGCTGGTAACGTTAACGATGAAAAGCGCAATCGTTTGCTCCCAAAAAATGCTGAAAAGCTCGTTTTTATCGATCACAACTTACCACTGATTAATTTTAACTACTAAAATGTTGTAATTTGGAAATAAATACATAATTTTGAGTAAAATAACGTGTCATTTTTACATGATTTGCCGAATACCGAATAGCAAAAAAGTGGCCAAATAGGCCGAATACCGAATAGTTGCCGAATATTCGTGGCATCTCTAATCTATACTAATATTATAATAAAGAGGAAAGATTTGTTTGTTTGTTTCATTAAATTGGCTCCAAAACTACGGAACAGATTTTAAATATTCATCCACCAATGGAAAGCTACATCACTACATAGTATAAAACAAAGTAGCTTTCTCTGTCCCGATATCAGTATATCCCTATGTATGCTTAAATCTTTAAAACTACGCAACGGATTTTGATGCGGTTTTTTTTAAATAGATAGAGATAGATAGATATGATTAAAGAGGAAGGTTTTAGTATTGCACCCGTGCGAAGCCGGGGCGGGTCGCTAGTAGGCTATATTTTATCCCCGTATTCGTAAAATGGTTTTATTCCCAGAGCCCGTGGCCGAAATGGTTTAAAAATTTATAGAGGAGTTATCCGGGCAAGTGGGGTCCAAAAAATTTTAATTGACGTTTATTTCGTACCGGCAGAAATAGATACGAATATCTATATTCTAGGTACGAAACCCTCTGGGCGCGAGTCTGACATACACTGCCCAGTTTTATTATTTTAAAAATGTAATCACTAGACAGATTTGGTTTTTTCACTTTTTGAAATGAAAATCCAAAATATAAGCTATTATATATTATCATATTTATGATGTTTATGTTATTATATCTACTTACATAACAGGGGGAACTCGCTATCCTGGAAATAATTATTTTTCTTCCACATTCTAAATAATTATGAATTTAATCTTTAAAATAAATGACTATTAATATTACTGGTATAAAATTACTTTTGTACTCCCAGCACACGCTGCTAGTTGCGGAAGTTACTGAACAATTGCGCACGCGCTTCCTGCCCTCTCCTGTCGTCATAAAGAAACGGATCGAGGGCCTGATCGAACGGGAGTACCTCGCTCGTTCGCCGGACGACCGCAAAGTCTACACTTACGTCGCATAGGTTCGTAGCGACCACAGCTCCGACTCGATACTCAACTCGGTTTCTGTAAACCCGCTTTAGTTATATCCTCTAAGAGTTAACTATTTTGTTTATTAAACGAACGGAATATGTAATCCCACGCTGTGTCATTTATATTGTTTTTCTTAGCTCCAATGCTAGAACATAGCATTGACAGTAGTAATAGGTGTGGTGTTGCTCCAATTTCTCAAGATTTTACAGTTAAGAGCGTATTCGGGCTGTATTTCTCCATACAATTTTGTTTCTCTATAATCTTCATGGATAATGCCCCTAGATCATTTTTTTTATTTCATAAAATCCAGGCCTACTGTAGGCATGCCCGTCATTTCCTTTTTTCCAAAAAATATGAACTTAACTTAAACCTAAAACACAGCCCAGATACACTCTTAACGGACACACGTTAACAAGTTATTGAAATCACTGCTTAGTGACATATTATCTAAAATAATCATAAATTGCCGCAGCGTGTTATTAATTTCTGTGACTTCAAATAAAAATTTAACTAGAATTATTCTTTTAAACGGTCATTAAAAGTTGATCTTCTAATTAATGTAAAAAAAATATTGTAAATAGGAGTTTAGATTTAGTTTGATTCATTAAAAGTGTACTAAGGTAGTGTTCCTCATTTCCTGAATACAAAATATATTAAAAGCTCTTTTTAAATAACCTGTTTTTTATTAAAAAAATCATAATTCAGATTTTTCGATGATTACTATATCATACACAACTGGGTATATTGAAAGTTCGTTATTTCGTAGCTGGAATATAAAATCGGTTTTATTTTCAGGCCATCAAAGATTCAACTTCCTTAATGGTGGATGCCAGGTTAGAAGTGATAGAAGTAACAATATTTAAATTACCTACATATTTCAAAATAAAAATTATTAGTTATTATCAAAAGTTATTTTATTTGCACAGAATAGCTATGAAACAGATATACAATGTAGCACACATGCTACATTTGCAAACAGAACATTCATTTGAAGCAAAAGGGAAGAAAAAATTCTTTGGTAAATGAATATTCAACTGTGGACTGCCCGCATATTCGTAGACTCGAGGTTTTCTTTCATCAATAAAAATAATATCGAAAGTAACAACCGTAGATAAGTCATCAACACTCAAGCTTATATTCTGCATAGTGACTTCTGCCTTTGCACTTATAACTTTATTTTTCTTATTAGTGACCACTTCACTTACATCAGCATGCGTGAAAATAAGTGAAATTCTAGTAATTATATTATGACAATACAATTTTGTGCTCTGCGCATTTAACTTTCCGTAAGGGAGTCCATGAAACTCATCTATTTTCAATCGTATCCAGTGCTCATCATTCAGGTCCGATGGATTGCCTAGTGGAGACACCATAATGTCATTATTTAGGCCTATTAGGCGACTAATGTTATTCTGTATACTTTTACAACAGTCTGTGGCATTTCGTAAAAGTGTATCTCCTTCGTGAAAATATCGACACTTCAGTCTCTTGTTATATCCAAACAAGACAAAATTATTTGTATTATTGAATAATAAACATACTCCATTTACATTTTCAGGATATGATAGATACTTCATAACTTTTGAAGTATTGTTAAAAAAATCATCAGTATGATTACTTTCAGTGTATGATACTATTACTGGTAGACCCTGCATGTATCCAGGATTTCCACTGTATTCAATAATTTTATCGTTGGATTTATTTGCTATGAAAAATTTAATGTTTATCTCTTGGGTCACAAATGGAACATTCAGAGAAACATTTCGAGTGAAGAATTTTATCGTTGCATTCGTGATCCTAGATTCAAAATAGTAAAATATATAATCTACTCTCAAAGCTAGACGTGTGCAGGTATTTTCCGAGCAAAAAGGATCATGTCTTTGCTTATCATAACTCACACAAGGTATTGTACCATCACCATCACCACACACAACAGCAGTCCAATTGGTACAATGTAGTGTGGAGCAATCCTGTAAAGTGAAATATTATGTTGACATAATTATGAAATAGCAAGAATACGAGATGAGAGTAAAAATATTTGTACCAAACTCGAAGTATTTAAATACATTTCTGTCACGCTAATAACTGAAGAATCATTAAAAATGTTGAGAATGTTAAATATTTCTAGGTCTGTTATTTTAACAAGACATTTAATTTTTTCTTCTTTTAAGAATTTTATTGGATTTCGATCAGAGCAGTAATTATTCGTCATCTGCGATGGTAAATCTGGAACAGTAAAAACAATGCTCATTTAAATTAAAATATAAACTTCTGAACTCATATCTACATCACGAAGTTAAACTAACCAGCATAGTAGATTGAACCATTCCTTAGCAGCCATATAAAATCGCCATATACATACAACTTTTTTTTAAAGTTTTGGACACTCCTTGTCTGTCTACTAATTTTCCACCTAAATGAATTGCTAATTATTGATGCATCATGCTAAAATAACAATGTTTTAAAGAGGTAATTAATGATGTTATTTTGATAATTCAATTATTATTCAATATTGGTTGTTTAAATATTACCTTAATATTATTAATTTGGCGCTTATCCGGCAAGTTAGTTTTCACAACACAAAACAAGCTGTCCACACTAGACCCTACTAAGTAGTTGTTGAATGAAAATGGCGAATAGCACAAATCTTCACTTAGTGCCTTACCCGAGGTGCCATCAATACAGTGAAACATTTTCAGTTCAATATCTGAGCAATCATTATCACAGCAGCAGTTGGTGTCACATACTTCAAACTACAAAAAAGAATTAGAAAAATATTACTAACTCACAATACCTACTCCATAATAATAAAATTATCACTTGTTCTAAAATACATACTAGTAAGTTACAATCACATTCCTGACCAACAGGTCTCTTTGGTTTAGTTGTTGGTTTAATGGATGTTTTGTTCTTTTTATCAATAAAAGTGATCTCAGTCACATTATCATAGTCTGTACTTGTAAGAATTGGTTCAGTAACAGTGGTGAAACTGTCCTCTGAGACAGTAACATTGTCATCATACAATAAATCTAACATTGTACTGGACATTGCTGTTGTAGTCTCTTCCACAAATTCTGGCAAAGAAGCGAAGCTGTGTCTCTTTGAAGATGTATTACTATTACCTATTTTATTCATGCTCGTGCGGTAATAGAGAGCATGAGGCTTTTGAGTTATATCTTTCAATATATCACTAAACTTCTTTTTTGGACTAGTAACATTGAGATCAATTGTTTTGTTATCAATCTTGTGCTTAACTTGAATAAAATCCATAACACTAAATTGAATAACTATTGACAAGAATGTAAAACCAAGGTATGTAATTATCTTCATTTTTACTTATACTCTACTCCAAACTGACTGAAATTCCTTAGAACTAAATCTATTTGTAACTTTATATTTCCCTTTGAATGAGTATTCAGTTTGAATCTGAAAAGATAAAATGTCAACACAAGAGAATGGAATTATGAAAAATATATATTTAAATAAATCAACTAAAAAGATGCAGAAAATGATTTACCTATCTGTTCCTAAATTAACAATATCAGTCTGTAATAGTTGATGGGATCCTCCAAGAAAATACTGCCGAACTTTATCTGAAAATGTGGTGGCTGATGGTGCCCAACAAGGGACCTTTATAGTGTGATGTCCTGGCACTGCAGGTAAGCTACAACAACTGTAACCTACTACCCAGGAGCGGCCAATAGAATCCAGACAACTCACTTGTAAAACTAGTTTTGGCCAACCTAAAAACAAAACCAAACCTTAATTACCTACTAAATAAATGAAAATAATAAATACAATAGGTACCTAGTTATTTTACCTTGAATTCCCTTTGTGACATAGTGAATATCCAGAGGATGAGCCCAAACTATAGCTTTACTATAATCTGCTTTACTTGTTACAGTCTGTCCTTCTGAACAGCCAGATATGACTGTCCAGTTTGGACCTAAAAACAAGATAAGACATAAAAAGTCAAGCTCATTTAAAACCATTCAAAGATATTAAAGTATAATATAATATCTTTGAAACCATTGCTATAATCTAAAAACATACCAGCTTGGAAGGAATAGCGACAAAACAGTGAAGAAGAATCTTGGAAGTGTGATACACCTTTAAGTTGCCCCAAAATGTGCAATTCTGCCATGAGATGAATTTCAATATTTTGCCTTATTTGGTTGTGTGCTCTGTTGAATATTTTTTCTCTGCTGTTCCAAACGAGTTTGTCGCCAATGTTTATAATGCTAACAAGTTCGTTACTATGGTTACCATTTTTTTTTTGTTGTTTCACCCCTTACAGGGTAGGCAAAAGCATTACGCCATGCAGCCTCGTCATTAGTTAATGATATTCTTATGTAAATGGCTCTGCTTCAGAGTCCATGCACAAAAATACAGTGTCTTTAACACTTTCTACAACCCTAACGTGCCCTAACTTGGTTATCAGTAAAATGATAGCACTTTTACCGACGACTTTATTGTGACTTTTTGAGGCAATCCAAAAATGTCCATATCTCGCATTTTATCGAATTTCCCATTCACTGCACACTTTCACGGACACTTGCCACATAATAAACTATCACTATTATGAGTCAAAACCCGAAATACACAGCAAAATGAAAATTAAACAAAAAACATGACGTCCCTCTTCGGATTCCCGCCAAAAAGCCCACTATGGTTACCAGGAGAATGACAGTTGACAACTTCGACTTTCTTAACTTATGTTTTATGACTATAGATACCACATGTCTACTTACAACTGCTAGAATTATGGCAATTTTTTTTCAGTTTACCTATATGAAAACTTCTTAGTACCTACAGTAATCTATGAACTTTTTAGCTGTTTTTTTTTTATTTTTTCATTATTTTTTTATATCTGGTTCCTGGATCTGTGTCTTATTTAGTCAGCCAAATACAATGTAATATCTCTGACCCTTTTTTTGCTGTTGCCATAACTCACAATAATATCTACGTACCTACTTATACGTGCACAATATACGTGCATTCACGGACAACGCTTGGCAGTCAGCCTGTTGTCGCCTGCGAGCGCCCTTTACGATACTATGCCTGTTGCCTGACCGCACGCTGGCTGCTGTTTAGGCATACCTGCGGGTCTAAAAAGGCCGTTTCGGGTGAATCATAATAGAATTCTATTTCGATTCATATTCGAATTTTTCACCAAATACGAATCTGCTAATGAATTAAATTGACAGTGAATCACTAAATTATGGGACCATTTTACGAAATTTAGAGGAATTGCTTAGGATTTACTGAGAATTCAGAAAAGGAGAATTGCTCAGAGGAATTGCTCAAAGTGGCCATTTTAGACCCACTTATCTGCGGAAAGGCGGAGTCGTACAGTCCTGCAACTGTGTTAAAATTAGGGTGCGCCAAGTAGCAACAGGGTAAATTGTAAAGAAAGCGCGAAAACTTATTACAGTACAATATATTTAATATATTATTTAGGACTTCGTCAGTAATAGTTTATAGTTGAAGTTTTATATAACTACTGCACTTTCATTAGCTACATACTTACTTTAATCAACAAAAATAATTTAATATTTTATTACTATTTCTGCACACTTCAATCCGTCAATAACTACTACAATATATATATTTAAGTATATATACTGGATGTTTTTTTTTACCGTCTGGAAAAAAAACGACGTATAAGGTACCTAGAGCCGAAGTTATACACGAGATTAATTGTTAAATATAGTCATGTTTAGTGCAATTTACAAAATCTAGAAAACTACTCACAGTACTACGCGCAGCTGGCGGTTGTAGGTAAATTGCGCATGAATGGAAGCTACGAGCCTGTTTCTTTTTAAAATACTATTTCAAATATCTCAGTGTGTATTATTGACTACAATTGAGTAATGTATATTAGTTTTATTAAGAAAAAAAAAATTAAGAAAAAAAAAGTTTTTTTAACATTGCCAAATGAATCTATTACACTTACCTATCACACCACATTTTTTTCCAGACGGTAAAAAAAGTCACCTGTATATATATATAAATATAACACCCTAATTTTAACACAGTTGCAGGACTGCAACTATCCGTCAATAAGTGTGCAGAAATAGTAATAAAATATTAAATTATTTTTGTTGATTAAATACCTCTGCCTAGCCCTTCGGGGATAATAATATGATAATATGAGATATATATATATATATATATATATATATATATATATATATATATATATCTCATATTATCATATTATTATCCCCGAAGGGCTAGGCAGAGGTATTCTATTACATTAATACCATAAAGTAAATTATATTTATGGAGTCATACTATACCCTTCGCCTTAGCGCTATTTTTGACGAATTTTGTTTACAGTTGGACTCTTTTTCAACTACCTAGTCCCCCATGTGCGACAGTTCTCCTTACTTCTACCCCCTAGCTTTAGCCGTCACGCACAGTGGGTCGGTCCGAGGGTCTATAATCAATCATACATACACAGTCAGTTTCGAGAGTCGCTTCAGTCTTTTTTTCCCGTTATTCCCCGCTACTTTTTATAAAATAACAAAAAGAAATACGAAGAACTTTAATTAACCATAATCTATATTATTTATTAAACTTACCACAAATAAATTATCACAATCATCATCCCAAGCATGTAAACAAAATAGTTATCTTTTCAAATGTAAAGCATTTTAAAAATCCTTTTTTATTAATTATTTTTATATTTATAACAATAATACTAGCAAAATAGAAATGACTTATACAATTATTTATTCATCATAGCACAGCACACTAATCACAGGTAAGGCTGCCAACCATGGTAGAGGCGGCTAAGGTTAGCGGGGTCCATTGCGGTGTGTATGAGGCGAGCCACTTGACCGGGCACCGCCACCCCGCCGGCAACTCCGCCTTCTGTGCCGGTCAATTTACTACTCACAGTCAGTAGAGCGCGCTTGGCGAGACTGCCGTCGTTACTGCTCACTGAAACAGCAACAAAAACACGTTTTTACATAATGTTCCTAAAATTCAGAAGTTGGCTCTGCTAATGTTGGGTGGGTTGAAAATTTCTGACAGATGACCACTAGCATAACATAATCTCCCAATCCGCGGTGGGCTCTCCGCTCTTGTGAAAGACAGTTAATGGCCTATACTTTCTCATGTGTGAGATAAGACTTATACCTAGCTCAGCAGTGGGCTGTTACGGGTTGATGATTATGAAGGTTGCCTTTATTTAGTAAAATAAAGAGATGGCAGGCTTCTTATACATTAGTTAGGGCAATACGCTCAATACATGACTTTAATCTTAAGATGTTTGGGCGTTGCGGAACAGCGTGCGACATTTGCCCTATAGCGCTGATGATGTCCTCCCAGACGTATCCGTCGACGGCGACACCCTTAGCTCGTCTTCGCCTGGGCTCTTGCATGAACGCGAGCATGACTCGCAAACACACTAACATTTGCCCTATAGCGCTGAACACAGAACATGTCGTTAACAAGTTCAGAAAATCTAACATCATCGATCTGTGATCGTCCACTGCGGGATAAACTCGTAGATTTTTTAAACCGTCTCCTAATATTCGTGATCCACCGCTTATCCCAAGTAGCGAGAACCAGCCGCACCCTAAGTTCGTAGAGTAAGCGGACGCAGAGCGGGCACAGAGCGCCCGCTAGTTTTCACTAACTGTGATGAAAATTAAAGGAGGTAGAAAGGAACCCTTCGAGTACGAGTCCAACTTGCGCTTGGCCGATTTTTATTGCGTAGTGGCATTACAGATTACTAATGAAGATCGATTAATTGATGTTTCTTTATCTTGGCTGGCGCATACTCTTGCCAAGTGTGAACTTACCATTAACACTGGTATCTTTGGATGGTGCAGTCAACACGTTTTGTTGTTTGGAAGTAACCGTCCATGAGTACAATGGATCACAAAGTAAGACCTCCAATATCGTCAGTAAAGTTTCTTGATTGTCGCGTAGAAGCTGCATCGTTTTTTCGCAGCACCTACAGGTTAAGCCAATAAAACATTTATATAGTATACACCCCCTCCCTACACATTGAAAATATAAATCATTAAAAAACTAATTAGTATTAGTAATAATATAATAAAAAGCTGTGTCCATACATGCGTATGGATTGGAATTTTGGGCCATTACAGAATATGGATGTTGTGTGACATAAAAGAATTGATGAGTTAAAAAAAACTCACTTTCTAAATATTCCTTCCACGCCACTTGACCCGAATCCAGCCACAATATCTTGAGTTAAACGGAATGGTATAGTTTCAGGGGTCGGTAATGTTATACCTTGATCAAATGCGATGCCTATAAAAAAATGTTTCATTAGGAAATTATTAGACTATGCAACTTAGTACAGAATGTTAAAATAAAATATTACCGAAGTCTATGTGAACCACTTCAGCTGTCTTTTTGTCTATCAGGATATTTTGCAAATGTCTATCTCCCAAGCCTAGGATGTAGCCGACCATGGATGAGGTTGCGACACTGCAAAAGATAACTGTATTTGAAATAATAATCTAAGTATTAGTAGACAAATTAATTTTCAAAGGTTAGGTAGGTTAGGTTAGCATATTCGCCCTTGTCGCCAGGTTAATATGTTCCCTTTTTATATCCTCATCATCAACCAGTCATTAACCACGTGACCGAGGTATTTGAATTTAGATACCCTTTTCAATGGCGTTCCGTTTAGAATAGCAGGTGGGAAATCTGTAGGACATTTGGTATCTGCGGTATAAATCAAAATTAGCTTTTTTTGTAATGTAATACATTGTATCTACGGCCTTGACTCGCAGCAAATTGCTCGAATACGTCTAATAATTTCCGAAGACCACCGACCGACGGCCTCAGCCGGCGGCCGCGCGACCTTGTCAAGTTTCTCATGCAATACTGTGTATGATAGTAATGAAGCTAAAGTAATAAAATTATATGACACTAAAATGCTTGCCATCTCGGTGTGAATTGACCTTACTAAGTAAAGTTGGCGGTCAGTCATTGATGGGTGGGATGGGGACCGCCTAGTGGCGAGTATACAATATGTAACAGAATAAGTGCAATTCCTGAAATTAGTTTGTTCAGTATCGACTACAATCGATTTCAGCTATTTTTAATATGTGTTAAAATTTTCCGAAAAATGAATTAGCATAGCTGAATTTAGTGCTACCTATGGAAATCATGCGATTATTGCTCTTTATTTAAGAAAATTGGTTAAACAAAACTAATGTTCGAATGTATCATAATTTTTATATAATACTAGCGACCCGCCCGGCTTCGCACGGGTGCAATGCTTATAAGATTTTCCCGCTTTTCTGTTGAATTTTCTTTGCTATAAACCTCACGGAGCCCGAGACCTTTCCAACGAACGCAAAACCGTGGAAATCGGTTCGTGCGTTCTGGAGTTATAGCGTCAGGAAGGAAAACCCGACTTATTTTTATATAGTAGATTATACTAATTGGGGTGTGTGAGGAATTGCGCTTATTCTGTTACGCGTTGTATATTACGAGCTTCGGAAGGCGCGATAAACCATTGGTCTCGGTTTTTCGTTGTGTTTACGCACAATGGAAGTCGTAAAGGTACTTAGGTGGCTAAAAAAATTCGGTAGTTATGTTTACGCCTTTTACCCCCGAGGGGGTAGGCAGAGATATTATATTTCTGAAAATACTCACTGTTCACAAGTATATTCGATCCCCAAGCGTGATAGGTGGTGATCGAGCCACTAGCCTAACATTATTTCTAAATCTGCGGTGGGCTCGCGTGGGAGATTATGTGTGAGGAAAGACCGTTAAGCTCAACAGTGGGCTGTTGATAATGATAGCTACGTGAATAAATCCAAACCTTTTCGTATACGCCAATCTTCTCTCATACCACGTTACCGGGTCTAAAAAGTTTTCAGTGAAAAAGTAATGAAAAACAGGCCTGAACTGTTTTAGTATTTTCAAAAATACCGCCAGCTTTTCAGCGTTTGACTTTCGCATTTCGTTAAGAGGTGCCAGGGCCGCCCGAGCAGCGCCAGGAGAAATATCCTAGAAGTAAAAGAAAAATATATACAGTGGTGGTCAGATAATTAGAAACACTTCTTATGAATAAGGAAAGTATAACTTCAACGTACAAATGTTCGTAAAAAATATACACATTCAATAATTAATAATTATGCAATAATATAACCACTCAAATAAAAAACTCATTAAATGCATAAAATATAAAACATATGTTATTTTTAATTACAAAATGAGTCTTACACATGTAGGAGTTTATTTTCTGTAACTTGCCGCTTGGACGCATAATTAGAAACATTTAAAAAAAGTATCCATAACTCATTCTTTTTTTAGAAATTGGAGAATAACATTTTTTTCTTGGCTTTTTCTATTATTGTAGCGGCAATTCAAAATTTAATCTGAATTTTATTTTGTTCAAAATGGGCCAAAAAAAAAAGATGTGTCGCGTCAACTAGGCAAATCATTGTTTATTTACGTATAGATCATATGTGGGCGTACAGAAGAATAGCTGAGCACTTAAATTGTTCTGTAAAGAAAGTTTTTAATGCAATTGATCATTACAAAACACATGGAACTGTTGAAAAAATGTTCTTAGAAAGGCGCGGCAAAGAAAAACATTTCCCAGAGAAGATAAGTTGTTGTTAGTGTTTCTAAAAAAGACCCAATTAAAGGCTCCAACCAGATTATAAATGAACTTTTTTCGCCTGATGACCCGAGAAACATCTCGCCAAGATTGATACGCCGAAGATTAGTAGAAGCTAAATTGTTTGATAGAATCTTTCGAAAGGTACCGCTTCTTACCAAGCAGCACCGAGAGAAGCGATTATTATTCGCTAAAAAAATATGTTAATTGAACGGTACAAGAATGGAAAAAAGTGTTATTTTTAGATGAAACAAAAATAAATATGGTAAATTCCGACGCAAAGCGCTATGTTAGACGTCCTGTAAACAATGCTTTTAATTATAAATACACAAGGAGTATAGTCAAGGACGGTGGCAGTAAGATTAAAGTTTGGGGGTGTTTTTCCGGATATGGAGTTGGACCCGTTCGGAAGATTGAAGGTACAATGGATCAATGGCAATACTAAAATATCTTAGAGCACACAATGATTCCATACTCGGACGATCATTTGCCTGTAACCTGGATCTTTCAGCATGACAATGACCTTAAACACACGCCCAATAGCGTCAAATGTTTCCTTAGCAAACAGCGTATATCCAGTTTAGACTAGCCAGCAAATCGTCCGGATTTAATCCCGATAGAAAATCTCTGGTTTATTGTTAAAAAGAAAGTCTCAAACAAACGTAACACCAGTCAAAACGAACTAAATGAAGCATTTTTTGAAGCATGGAATTAAATCCCCCTAGAAAATTTTACGAAATTGATTGAATCAAAATGCCACGTCGTTGCAGTGCTGTTATTGGCATTAAGGGATACTCCACTTAATATTAATTATAACTATTGATAGGTTTGGGATAGTAGCTATTTCTTAAATAACAATACTAATTACTAATACTTTAAAAAAAAAATTTATACTTTTTTGTTGTTGTTTCTAATTAGTTGACCATTATTGTTTATAACTTAAAATTGGTTTAAATGTTTGTCCGTAATGTAATATTGAAACTGCCCTTGTGCAATGGAATTTATATTGTTTTTCTAATCAATGATAAATCGTTGAACATATTGTTGTCCTATTTATTGTTTATTTTCAAAATAAAAACGATTGCGGAGAAGTATCTTACATAATGTCAAGGACCGTTGGCAGTGTTTCTAATTATCTGACCACCACTGTATTTACAATAATAAGTGGTTATAAGTAGTATTCTAAAAGGTCGGGGAAAACTTTCTACGTCTATACTAATATTATAAAGAGGAAAGATTTGTATTTTTTTATGTTTGTATCTTTGTTACGAATAAACTCAAAAACAACTGGACCGATTTAAAAATATCATTCACCAATTTAAAGCTAGAATATGCCTGAGTAACATAAGCTATATTTTATCCCCGTATTCCAACGGGATATTTTTCCTAGTATTTTATATACAAAATTCAAGAAATGTTATTTCAAAGTTTAATTACATTTAATTATAATATACACGTGCCATTTTGTTCAATAACTTGTTGCCATTTTGTAGGTAGTGACATAATCCTGTTGCTGCAGAAATCTTGTGAATTTTGATAACAAAAAATGTTACAAGTAGTTTTGCTAATTTCATCTTTATGTTAAACTAACACTACCCAAAAAATTCTAAAGAGACCGCAACAGGTGAAAATTTGAGGTCAGGACTATATGGTGGATGCATTAACTCTTCCCAGCCAAGCTCTCAAAATTTTTGCTGAGTAGCCAGATGTGTGTAAAACGGTGCGGGCACTATCATGATGAAAGACCACTCCTTTTCTGTTCATAAATTCCGGCCGTTTTTTCTCAATTTCTTGCTAAAGTCTTATTAGTTGTTGGCAGTAGAGATCCGAATAAAATCATAATGAACGATAGCCTTCCAATCCTACTATCAGCGCACAGCATCACCTTATTGCGTTCTAATCCTGGTTTCGCTACAGTCTGTGGAGCTTGATTACAATGTTCTATTTTGGACATTCTTATCATAGGTAATCCACTTTTTATCACCAGTAATCTCTTTTCCAAGATGGTTCTGTTTTATCACTTTTCAATAGAGGATCGCAAATAAGTACACGAATCATTACATTTCTCTCAGTGAGCTCGTGTGGCTCTTATGGCCAGACTTTTTCACATGGGTCAAAACTATAATATGCCGATGTTGCTCCACTTTTTCAAAAATGGCATCGACTTTATCCGTTGACGGCGACCAGAGCGAGGTGCATCTTTGACATCAAAATCCCCGGACTGAAAACACTTGAACCAACTTTGTGCTACTCTTATTGACAGTGCATTAGGTCCATAAACGTCACAATAGTTTTTTGCTGATTAAGTCGAATTTCTCCCCTTTTTTGTAATAAAATTTCAGAATACATCTAATTTTTCGTTAGATTCACTCATTTTGGCTTACAGAAAAACAATTGAAAATGGCGGGAAAGTGGTTCTTACATATTAATTTCCTTTTTATAAAGTCTTATATTTATTGATATTAAAACCAGCCAGATACAAACAGCACAAGCATATAATTTTTTTTACATACAAAATACGAAGATTTTTCCCCTGGGGGCTATTTCCACTAAATGTCAATGGTTATAGTTGGATGACAATGACATCTCAATAGTCAGTCAATGGTGTTATTTTGGCACTTTTCAAAACAAATAACACCATCGACTGACAATTGACATGTCATTGTCATTCAACTATAACGGAGTGGAATTGGCCCCCTGACCTATTTATTTATTTATTATAAACGGAAGTAATTAGTAATTTACTAAATTCGACTACCTGTGGGCGATACCGGGAATGTGCTCCGCTAGATCCTATTAAGTAAATTCCAATGGGCATGGTGCCTTCACACCACTCTAGCACTCCTGATCGCCGGGACATTGGTACCACCTAAACAGAGGAAACGATATACATACATATACTATATTTATACCTTCTCGTGACGGGTATTTTAAAACGTCACGAGTAGGTATAAATTTAGTAGACAACGAACTTCTACTCAGTTGCGTAGCGACAGTTCACTTAAATCCCATCAACATAAATTTATATAAGGTTAATGCGAAACCAATATGCAATTTTAATTAGTCGGTTTATACTTTAGCGATATACGCGTAAAGCGCTCATCCAATCTTTATGGTACAGGGACGCGGGATTGTTACAAGCCAATGAATGTTTGTCACATAATTTATACCTCCTCGTGAAAGGGACTTTAGTTAAATATACGATCTAGCTACGAGTTCGGTGAACGCTGTTAAGCCACTAGGGCAAACAGCACATTGCCATTTCATGAACAATCTAAATGAGGTTACCTTATATGTCCGAATGAGCAATTTGTTGCGACTGGTCACAGGATCATTCTCGAGCAATGTGTTAACAATATTGAATACTTGTTGCATAACAGCATCCTGCCTTAAATCATCCTCTCCCTGAAATTTACGAATTTAATAGATTTATTCTATAAAGTTCCTAGAAAACATTATACTGGTGAAATATGGGTATTTTCTGAAATGGAATACCTCTGCCTACCCCCTCGGGGGCAAAAGGCGTGTTGTTATTTATTTTATTTTATTTACTAGAAACTTCCGTGAAAATTTCATGAAAGACTTACCTTGATCAATAAAATCCTGGTTTTACCGTCTGAACTTTTGCAAGTAATCTTTTTTGGACAATTAATCCCTCCCACAAGTTCGAAATAGTTCTCAAACGATACCAAAGCTATAAAATAAAATAAATATATGTTAAACTTACGAAATAAGAGTACTTATTGCGTCGAAATTAAATTGCGATTAATTAAGTAAGAAAGATTTAAGCAATTAATTACATATATTATAATAATATTATGACAATCAAGCAAATTTTGACGAAGTTTGTTACGGATTTTAAACTGTTCTTGTCCTGACGAAACCTGTGTGTGGATCATTCTTATGTTTAACTATTAACGACGAAGCATGTTGCGGATATAACAATGTATAGTTAATGTTATTTTCTTTGAGTAATAAATTAACAATTAATCTAGCAAATTTTGATATTATATACTAATAAAAGAAGTGAAGTGAAAAAAATCGCTAAAAAACAGATCACAAAAAGTAACTCATTTGACTATCACCTCCAAGGATGCTACTTACTAGGCAGATGTGAATAGTTGCTATTGTAGCTAACAGGTATAGTAACAGTCGGGACTGGGATTGCGTCCAAATGCCCCAGTCTATGTATTATTTCAGTTGGTGGTATCTTTTGCCTGGACTCCTTTGGTTTGGGTACGTAATTAGCAAAATTTATTATAGCTGTAAAGATAAGTTTGTTTAAGAATTATCTCAGCATCATCCAGGTATTAAAACTAGTACCTACCATTACAGTGGCCAAAGAAGGACGTTTTCATCGAGACAGACCCGACAAGAACAAAGAGATTGGAAAAAAAATAATCTGTTTCCTATAGTGGTAATATAGCTAAACTCTACTTAGGGAGGCGAGGTAGCTAAATGGCGTAATTCAACGGCGCCGTCGAGACCTATCAAAATCGAAAGATAAAATAATTTTGAAAAGAAAAGCTCGTATGGTAAAAACCATTTTAGCGGTGGGTTTGGCGTGTACGGTTTTTCAAAAATGTTAAAAAAAACAGTTACTTGGGCATTCTCGAGCATATCAGATATTCATACTACGTATGCCCCAAGTGCCTCTGATAACAACGGTATACTAATCTGCCGGTTTGCGTGGTGGGGGTAGGCGTATAAAGTAGTCAAAAATGCAAAAAAAAAATTACTCGAGCGCGTCAGATTTTCGGAAGGGGTGTTAAGTAGGCCCCAAGGAAGATCCCTTTAAAAAAACTGACGATTTCGGCGTACCGATAAGTTACGATGAATTTTTGAAAATGCAAAAAAAAGAAGTTCTTTTGAAATACTCAAGCGCGTCAGATTTTCATAGGGGAGGTTTATCTCGGTATCCTGAAAGCATATTTTCTTAATCTGACAAAAATGTTGGTGGGTTCTCTTAATCTGACCGAAAAAGGTTTTTTGGTTTATTTTTTTTCCTTTCTTTCTCCTTGATAAAACGGGGAATTATATATTATATTAGGGTGTACCGAAAATTCCCTTCTACCGCTTCTTTCCCCACCATCAATGTTGCGAAATAAAGGAAAAATACTGGTAGGACTAAGCGCTCAGTCTGTATTACATGTTTATGGCAAATTCCTCTTTTTTGCTTCAATTCTTAACTTCGTTTTGCTTACGGTAGTTACGGTCCGTCTAAAAAATAATTTGAGGATCAACAGGCTATTGAATAATATACATACAGGGAACTGTACATGTTAATAATACTTTTGTATACAGATTTCCGAGTCCACGAAAATTGTCGAGAAGCTTTAGAAAAAAAAAATTTTTTAATCATCGTTATTTCATATCAATTTTTTTTAACACCCTCAGTTTTCGAGATATACTCAAAAAACCGGGAGTTTGAGTTTTTATGATGCTTCAAGTCAAAAAGTTTTAACTTTGGACAAAAATGTAGAAAGAAATTTTTTGTGTAAAATAAAATTACCTTTTTTGTTTATTTAAACTTTTTTTGTGTAAAATGTATCATTCGCGACTTATATGCCGCAACGCGTTTTTCGGAAGACGAAATGGGTCCTCCACACTTCCGGTCATGCGGAAACCGGCAGATTTTGTATTTTTAGTAAGTTTTATATTATATTCTTCAAATAAAAAAATTAAAAAATCGCGCTCGAGAATGCCGGATTAACTTTTTTTTTCAAGTTCGCGACCCTATAACTTGGCGGCGTCAAGGACTTATCGTCAGATTAGTTAAATTTAGTCTTAAAACACTAAAATCAACCCCCAATATCTTAATCTGACGCGCTTGAGTATTTCAGACTATCGATTTTTTTTTTACTAATCTGATCGTCTATCCTAGGCGCGCGTCACTACATATAGAGCTAAATACTTTACAAGGTTGTTCTATTAGGTCTAAGGTATCTCTCATATCTTAAACTGCCACGCTCGAGTATTACCGAAAATTCCCCTATTCGCCTCCCTAACTATTAGTGAAAAACGCGGTGGACAATCCGTCCTCGATGTTTTGATTGACATAACGCCATATTGGATGTCAGATCAAAACAAGCTCTCAGTGATAACATAAAAATGCCTGCTTGCGTCGTTGTATGGTGCAGAAACTCCACGGAATATCCGCGAAATACCAATACAGGCCTAAATTATCTATCAGCATTATCATCTATCCTATTAAAACTAAAGCACTTTTTTTTATATTTGGATGTTTATCACTAAATATTTTCTTAGTGCTTGACAAAACATAATATAAAATATCGATATATGAATAATTTTATGTCGATATTTTTTTTACTATTTTATGCGCTGCCGCCTGCCACCAAAGAAATCACATGGTAGCAGAACAACGCCAAGATTTTAATACCTGGTATTCTAGTTATTTTGTAAATAATTATATTTCCAAGTCCCTTTTTTTGCTGTTTGTCTGTGTAACATACAAGTCTCTAACAGTGTAAGTATATTAAATTAGTGGACATTTTTCTTATTACAAGTTGTACATACACAAAGAAAAAAAGTTTATTTGTACATACCATCACAAATTTTCTCCATCTGCAGTATAATAACAGCAAGACCAGTCTCTTCCGCCAGCTGGCTGATGAGTGCGTCGGCAGCAGCCACACGCGGTTCCTGTGACCGCGACCGATTATGACAACTGCCCACATTTTTGTTGGCATTCGATATCTGTTTGTCCTTATCTGAGTTCTTCAAATTGAATAGAATGGGAAGAGTGTGGTGTGGATGCTCGACTGCACATCTTTCTGCAAAATAATAGTGAGACAAACTTAGAAATCTTATACCTATATAAAAATCACGTGTCACGGTGTTTGTGGTTGAACTCCTCCGAAACGGCTCAACCGATTTTAATGTTTTTTTCTACATTCGGCAGGTATGAGCATAGGTCGAAAAGGAATTTTTATTCTCCTACCCCCAGTTCCTACCTTAAATGGCAGAACAATTTTTTGACGGGTCAGCTAGTTTTAATATATAATATAAACACATTACACATTGGCGAATATAGGCGTACGGCATGACGTCGCACGGCATATGCATCATGAAAAGTACGCGTGACACAGATTGTTATTTTGTTTCTACTATTAATATATTGTATACAGCGTTTTTTTGGGTCCTCCTCTAGAGTTTAGTAATTAATAATCTGACTCACAGATTTAAAATTTCATTTTAAAACATACTGTATAATAAAATTTAATTGGTGTGATTACTTTGAGCTTGATGGACTTACTCGTGACCCCAGACTAGCGAAGCGAAGGCGACGGGCCTACGATGGAACGAGCTTATCCACTACCCAGAAGATGCCTGTTCACTCGAGGCTTATGCCAGCATGAACATAATTTAAATTATAAAGTACTAGCGACCCGCCCCGACGCAATGCTTATACTAAAACCTTCCTCTTGAATCACTCTATCTATTAAAAAAAATCGCATCAAAATCCGTTGCGTAGTTTTAAAGATTTAAGCATACATAGGGACAAAGGGATATAGGGACAGAGAAAGCGACTTTGTTTTATACTATGTAGTGATAATGATATTTTAATATAGCTTTCTTTCTGTGAAAGTCGCCTATTACATTAGTAACAACTATTGATTAATTAATAGGCTAAACACAATAGGGTATTTTACCGTCTAGACAAATGAGTTACTTTTTATGATCTGCCAAAACGAAAATTTACTGTGGAGGTAGTACTGACTTTGTTTTTAAATGTTTTTTTTTTTTTTGGATATGGGTTTATTTAATGGGAGAAGCTTTTTAATAAATAATTACTAGCAATTTAATTTCGATAGTCGAATACCCTATTAAAACATGACCTACTTAAATGAAAAAATGACCATCAACATTAAATTAATCCAGGCATTTCTAAACTCACTTATAATCTTTCTTAAGTTGTTAGCAAAGGAACTGGTTTCATTGGTGAGTCTTGGTACCAACTGTGGCAAGACTGTAACATACTTCCGAGAAGGTATGGTATGCATCAGCTCTTCAAAGATGTCTCCTTCCGATTCCGTCAGCTGCAGGTTAGGGTTATCAAGCCAGAGCGATATCACACGGAACACCGAAAGGTTATTCATTTCCCCTTGCTTTAGACATAATAGGTAATATCTGTGAACAAAACAGTTAGGTTTATTTTTTATCTGGTTCCGTTACATAGCTTAATTAATTACAAAGCTTTTCATAAAACTAATAACCATTATACAAATCTGGAAACAATGTTAATGATAGTACAACCAATTTGTTTTCGTATATACTTATACTTCGTACCTCATAGCTAAATGCAAGAAACTGTCCTTTTCGGCCCTCGTACTAGCTATTTCAGCTTCATCGATTTTTACAAACCGGTCGTTTGTTAACATAGCTTTTTTCTCGTCTTTATTCAACTTCTCCTGCGTTGATCGCAAGCACGATGCTGTATCTTTCATGTTTTCAGCGCATTTGACTTTATTTTCGAATATAGAAGAGCTCATGTACGCTACAACCTGAAACAAAAAAGCTTAGTTGTATATGCGGCACATATTTCCAAAAAAAATGCCTTTGCATTTCTGGTAGTCCACCTTTTAGATTTTTTTTGGATATTAATAGTGGTGCTTAGGACCATTTTATTTGATGTAAAATTAAAAAGGTACCTGTTTGTACTCGGCGTCTGCAAATTTGGCGATATCGTAATATACTTTTAGTCTAGTTTCTTCATGGTCATTTCCCCTCAATACCTGTAAGCTCTTTTTTAGATATTTGTTTATGATATCTCTCGCATTGTCGCATTTTGATTCCGCCATCCACATACCGTATTGTCTTAAAAATAAAATTTCGGTTTAATTTATACATTGTCTGGTGGTAAAAGATAATGATGCTAATAAGTGAATTTACACCACATTCTTTACATTACTGGTTTACCTCCTACTGTCTCCATTTTTTGTAGCTTTTTATTTATTTATTACTTTTATAATTTCAT
This sequence comes from Ethmia dodecea, assembly GCA_963855545.1. Lineage (NCBI taxonomy): Eukaryota > Metazoa > Arthropoda > Insecta > Lepidoptera > Depressariidae > Ethmia > Ethmia dodecea. The sequence goes on along the minus strand of OY979437.1, from coordinate 9,339,273 downwards.
TAACTAAATTTATAGTCAGTACACAAAATATATAATAAAAATAAAGTCACCTTAGTGATATCGCAGTGAGTCTCACATCGGGAGTAGGGTTTGACACGATGTTGTAAAGAAGGGATAGAGCGATGTCTCTATGTCCTTTCGCCCACGATATCTGGCTATCGGTTAAGGCAACTTCCTGAGAGTTCTGCAGTTTTTTCACCACAGCCAATAGCCGCTGTGCCATTTGAACTCTTTGGTTTGACAGACTAAGCTCTATAAATAAATAAATCAATTCAAAAAATTCAAAATTCAAAAATCGTTTATTTTCTATTGGTATTAAAATATACACTTAGAAACGTCAATATTTTATAATAACAAGGCACTCTAAACTCGCCCATGAAGATTGGCTAAATGCAAACAGCAGCCCATCTCCACCGACGAGCTGCTGGTTCCGAATGCAGTACCCCGAGAAGAGCCAGCAAGAAACTCAAGGGCAGCTCTTTTTAATCTCATGTCTTACTAATAAATAAATAAAATTGTGGGACATAATCAGATCACACATGGTTATTTAGTCCCAAAACTAGACAGCGCCTGTCCTATGGGTACTAAACAACTGATAAACATGTTAAATAAATATTAAACACCCAGACACGAAGCCAACAGGCATTTTAATGCACACAAATGTTATCCAGGAGCGGGAATCTAACCCGTGACCTCCGACTCAGAAGGCCGGGTCACTACCGAGCCAACAGGCCCGCCCAATGTTGTCAACGGGTGGGAATCGAGCCCGCGGCCTTAGGGTCAGAAGGAAGAGTCACTAGTCACTACTAACTGAGCTACAGGCCCGTCTATTTAATAGAAGGACAAATCAATTAATGAATAGATGTTTAGAAGCCTATAATATAGATAAAGTATATCAATAATAATTAATGGACTTTACTTACCAGCATATTGCAGCTGCAAAGAGACAATGTCTTTTAGAGACTGGGTGTATGCCTTAGCAGCGTGCTCGAGAACCATGCACCTTTGCGATATTAGAAGTTCCAAATGTTTGAAGTCTTTAAAAGCCGGCAGCTTCTCAACTTGCCAATTATTCAAAAGTTCCTGTATAGTGGCCTTACAAGACCTCACGGAGAAATAATATTCAATGTCCCTAAACAGGTGCAGTTTACCCAGAACCTTGTACACGCTCTGACAATTCTCCATATTTAAATTCTGAGTCAATTTGGCAACGGCTAGCTTCGCTCGGCATAAAGGAAGTACTAGTTTCCTTTCAAAGTCTGGATTTGTTTGAAGATTAAGGCAGTCTTTTAGGCAGGAATAGCGAAAAGCTTTAATGATTGAATGGGGTTTGCAATGGGTCTGCCTTGATTTTTCCTCTAAATCTCGAGTGTCTACAAAATCAGACCAATCACCTGAAAGATTTTTTTAATATTATGTTGAGTAACATTAAAAATAATTTGAGATTGCGTATTTTTTCGTATTAGTATGTAGAATAAGCGATGATCGCTAGATTAGATGGAGAAGTGTTTCTCATCATCATCATCAACTCGAAAAGTTGAAAGTCATTCTCACTCTCTGTTCTATTCACAAACATGTCTGTGATATAATCTAAATATTTTGATAATAAAAAATCAATAAGAATACATATAAATGTAGGCTTACATATTTATAACTATAAAAGCAGAATTAGCAAAGGTCGAGTGAGTTGCGGGATTGTATATATGTATTCCTACGCAATGAAAAACGTTAAAAACACAGCCACAAAGTTTTTTATCACACCTCCAACGCCAATGCATGTTAGAGATGTGATAAAAAAATATGTAACGTTCCTTCTGCGCAATCGGTTCAAAACTCACCTAGAAAAGATAAACACTCATACTTTATATCATTCAAGTCATCATTTTCTGGAAGGGACTTTATATACTGCAGAGCAAGATGATGCATCCCAGATTTGTGCAGTGATTTAACAACGCCGTACTGCAGGTGGGGGTCTATTTGACCCCCATTTGAGAGAGCTATATCGTGCAGTAATAGCGCATCGGCAAACTGGCTGGTGTTTATGAGATGTTTCCTCTTCTCCTCTTCGCTTGTTAAATGGGCGGTACCGCAGCCATCTATAGCGTCTAATTCTCCTATTGATACGAAGGACTGAAAATAAATTCGAAAGGTGTCTAAAATTGTTGTGCTGCGTATCGTTTAATTTAATAAAAAAATCTCACGCCTTTTATCCCCGAGGGGGTAGGCAGAGGTAGGTATTCCATTTCTGGAAATACCCACTTTTCACGAGAATATTCGACCCCTAATCGTGATAGGTGGTGAGCCCTAACTAATGTTATACTCGTAATTTAAAAGCATTCAAACATAACCAGTTTTCAACCGATTCCGATTATTCCGCCAAGTATGAATCCTATGATTCTTTTATTTTCATTTTAATGATTCTTTTTTGTTTGGTAGATCATACTTCTCAGGTGGTCCCATTTATTATATTCTGTGCATTGCATGGTAAATTAACGATCTTTTGTCTTGACTGAATTATGCATTTTCTTACCTTTCTAAATATCCGTTGAACATTTTCTCCGCCAGAAAGCTGCCTCGTTGCTTCGGGCGACGCTGGAGGGACACCGCTATTGCTAGCAACTGCCCAAAGCTCGCCATAGAAAATCGCCGCCAAATTTCGATCAGCAACAGTTGCTGCCCATGCAACTTTATCGTATTCCAATCTTAAATAATTCAGGGATTCAATCGTGCTGGTCGGACTGAAAATTTTGAAAAATATATATTTAAAGTATTTTTGACTTCAGCTATCAGTCGTAGATTGGTGTTAATATAGCATTCTCTTCAATTTTGTATACATGTGAAAGAGACCTGTGACTGCACTTTCAGATATAAGAGATTTGAGAAGACATTTTAAAATGCGTCCACAAAGCGGGAAGTAATAACATAGTCGTGGGGTAAACGACAACAAAAAACATTGTCAAATGGAGAGTGACGTTTTACGGACACTTGAAAAATACAGTATGGTTAATCAGAAAAATTAAAGGCAAATCGCATAACTGAGCAGCGTTCCTGCGGTAGTGGAGCGTTGTGGGAGGGGTGACATGTGACGTAACACATCTGTCAATTTCAATCGATTCGTATGCAGCGCGACAGTGCTGTGACGTCATCCCGTTACCCCTCCCCGAGCGCTCCACTACTGCAGGAACTTACTCAGTTATGTGCTGTGCCTGTAGTTATGATTGACCTTTTATATGTTACTCGAGTACCTATGTACTGATATTGTATTACTTAGTATTTTAATGGTTGGTCGCGGTTTATTCGGTGTATATCGATATGACTCGATAGTTTTCAATTGTTCCGATAGTCACCACTGGTAGGCTTTACTATAAAGCATTTTATCTCCAGTATTACCAGCTCTTAGTGTACTTTTTATGAGTAAAGCAAATAGTCCTAACCGTGTCTTGTAATGTTCTCTTTGCAATCGCACAAAGTTCACAACATCGAGCATGTATTGAACGATTACTTTATGATCATGAGTGAGAGCGTTTGATGTTTTCTTATTTGTAGTACTGTCTTCACTGTTTTCAACAATTTCGTCAAACGTAGCGTCCCAAATACGAATGAAGAACTGGTTTATTTGTTCCGCAATCACTTTGACGTGCCTTTCAGATGAGCATTCCAGTAGGAGCCCCATTAAAGGAGGCAGAATCTTTCGACATAAACTCGACTGAAATAATAAAACCACTTATTAATTTGAATCAATCAAGTCATTAAATCGTTAAGCCATGTCAGATACTCTTGGGTGTCTTGAAAAATTCTGACAGTTACTAACTACTACCCGAATACCATCTCACAATCCGCGGTTGGACCTCGTTTGGAGATTACGGCATTTATGGCATATAGTTACACTAAAACACACATGAACATTAAAAAACTAATATTACACATACCTTAATAAGGCAAGCCGCTTTAAGTGTATTTAAGTAGTTGGATGAAGAAATGAGCAGGTCTAGGAAAGCTACTGTCACTCTCGTAACCCACGCACTGTGAGTTTCATCACCACTCAACGATAGAGTTGTCGTGAGTACAGTGTTAAATTTGACATCGTTCATTTTGAACTCCGCGAACTCGTTAGAGTTCGGCGTTGAAAACGGCAGCAATAGCTTTTTAGTATCTTCTTCTAATTCTACAAATAAGAGACAATGATTAGAGATGGCTTCCTCATGTGTGAGCCATTACGGGTTGATGATGTGATTATTGAAGGAGCACATTCTCATTAGGTACAGTTATTATTAAAACACCCACAATCCAATTTTGTACTTCTGGTGCAGTCAGTTAAAAATTTAATCTTGAACCACTTAAAATAGGTACCTATAAATATCCTTGTCTCTTACCTAGAGCTATTTCACCTTCTCGATATTGCAGAAGACGCTTTAAGCTTTTCGAAACACCATTCGTCACCAAAGGGTTTTCGTCAAAAAGAATTTCCGATAAAGATGTCATTACGACAATGGCGAAATATTGCCTAGGGCTAATATCCGTTAGTCTCTGCGTGTTAACAGGTGGAACAGTCACTAAAGTTTTTAAATCATAATTGCCGATTTCGGATAGACAATCACAAGCTTCCATTATAGTCTGAAATAATAATAATTTTGATTAAAATTAAATTAAATACGCTCCCGCTTTATTAACTAGTGTTGATTTTAATCCTTAAACGTAACACGTGGTTTACCCATCCACGGACCGGGTCGATGTTACACATTCCTCAGAATAAATTCGGGAACCTGCGGGATTTTTCGAGATGTTTTCCTTCACCGTCAAGTTGTGATAAAGTTTTTGAAAAACTCTTTCCCTAACTAGGAGTCGATCACGAGCCTCACGGTTGAGAGGCGGGCTCACTAACCACAGAGCTATTATTGCTTGATATTGAATTAATAATGGGGGACAATTCAGACGCAGTCTTTTTTTGGCAAATTAATCACTAGAGCACTAATCAAAGCAGTGCTTGGGTGAACCTAGAACCATTTAATATTTTTTCGTACCTTTTCATCGGATGCTGATTTTAAAATGTTGCACAAAGCATATATAATTTGATGAATCTCACTTGTGCCGCAGTCATCGGAAAATCCTTTGTCATTTAACTCTTCCGATAAGTGACAAACATATTGGCTATTCGCTTTCAAAAATAAATGCATTTTTGTCAAACTTTCGCGGCTGAAATATGGAGTAGATAAATTCTTCCTATAAGATTTTAGTTTTTGCAGAAATTCGCATTTTGATGTACAATTAGAGCCATCAGAGACACCGCCAGGCTGGGACATCGAACTAACAAAATCAATGACGTCTTCGCTCTCCTTCATGCAATCCTTCATATCGGTAACAACAAACTCTAATAGAGAAGAACATTGGCTTTCAAAGCCTTCGTCCTTTTTTTTCATCAAAATTGATACAATGTGAGTAACACATTGTTGAAGACCGTCCACTTTTTCTAGCAATATCCTTTCCAAGACAGATCTCAGTGTTTTTATAAACACTTTAATTTCATCTTCGCTTTGAGAACTCTTGATTGCATGAGCAAGGTTGTTACAAGAAAATGTGCATACAAATGTGTCTGAGGGATAGCCTAAGGGAATGCTATCAAAGAAGGTAATATACGTGTGTAGGGATCGCACTTTAAATTCGAACACCTTTTCGTCAAGAACTTTTTCCCACAATTTGAACAGTGTTTTAAATATCGCCAAAGCTTGATTTTGACAAAGATACTTTATAATATTTTCTTCTATGAGCTCCTAAAACAAAATAAATGTATATCAGATTAATTTTTAACAATATAAATATTTTAAGTAAGGGATACTGTTTGGTATTTTTCTCTTTGATATCCTTGAAGGTTTTAGTAAATTTGTAGTAGTGTGCAATGACTAGATTTGAAAGTTAAAACAATATTTTTTATGATTACTTTTAGAATCGTTTCTTTTTCTAACGTGCATAGTTACTATTATGTACTATTTTCTAGCACCTACTTCAATATATTTCAGTATCGCATCAAAAACTTCTTTGGGATAGTGATAGCTATTGGTTTCTCTAGGGATGTCAACTTGGAAATATTGTGTAGCTGACGTATGGTCGCTCAAGTGCAATGCGATCAGCAGTACCAATTCACTCATATTTTCCACAAACAAGCTACTCCACTTCCCAACTCCCAACACTTGTCTGGCAGATTCGAACATTTTGGCAGCATGCTCAGACCATTCCCACTTGCCGGGGGCACGATAGCTCAATTGGTATTTTTCAATAACCACGTAAGGTAAGCTTAGCACCGTTATATTGCAAATGCAGGTCTGAAACAAGCGAAGTACATTATGTACATATTAATTGTAAATATTTTCATTAAATATTTTAAGCGAAAGCTTCAAATATGTACCTCAATAATATTCTCTACAGATTTTCCAGTTTTTATCCGTATGTGTTTCAAAATTTCACTGTCATGCACTCTTCCTTTCTTTTGCCACAATATTTCTGCTGCTATTAACCAATGCATTTGTCTTTCTATGAATTCATCCATTTGTTCATATCCAAACAAAAAAAGGGGTAAATCATTTAGGTCATTACTTTTAGATAACCAATGATTAACAACTGATAAAATGTTTTCTTTTAAATAGGATTCAATATTTTTGTTAACGACCACATTTGTTATTTTATTGAGAAACTTCTTGACTATTTTTTTATCCAGAGATTTGTCTTTTTGTATTTGCAATATATTACATACAATTGTATGTATCAGCAGATTCTTTGTTTGTGCAAGTGCAAAGAAATTGTGAAGTATTGTTAAAGTTCTGTTGGCTGATTCATCTTTAAGTATAGTTTCTCTTCTCTCTGATACCTAAAATATTATACATATATGAAACACTTTGGTCACTGGAAAGATTATTTTCTATGATAGTCAAGTAAGTAATTTAAAACATACTTTTATTACGAATATCTCCATCAGTCCTGCTAGATAAGACTCCAAGAATGAGTCACTAAGATGTACATAGACATCTTTCAACAAATAACAACAATATAGACGAATATTGTAGATATCTCCCTTAGTTTTGTTTATTAACGATTCCATAAATGTAGTATCCGAATTTTGATTGTCTTTAAAGTTGAGTATGGCTATTTTAGCTGCACATTTGTATATCAAAGCAGCTAAATATGGGGAATAGTATAATTTCTCACATCGCTGTAAATAACTCTTGACCATTATAAAACAATTATGTTTCGTCTTGTTATTTTCTGACCATATTTGTTCTAACATCTTCAATAGGGTATTAAGTATCTTGAAGGACGCCTTGGAATTCCTAAACAAATCCTTACACATGTGTTGCAAGAGCGTAAATATTAATTCTGAAAAAGTATAATATAGGTACATAACTTATCAATCTGGCTAGTATGTTCAAACTTATAATGATTTAAATAAAATGATAGTTTACCTAAAGGAGGATCTTCTACCTCCGAACTGCACATACGTCCAATACACTCAATTGCACAGTCAATATCCCAAGAATTAGAAAAATTATATATTTTGGGGTCAAGTATTAAGTCCAATATTTCATCTCGATAACTCTCACGTTTTGTACAATAAGCTGCCAGGAGAATTATGCAATGATGTCTTAGAATGTTTGGATCAATTTCAGAATCATCTCCTTCGTACATTCCTTCATCGTCCGTAGACAGTTGAGCATTTAAAATACTATTTAGACAATGAAATAACTCTTCATTAATGCACCCCCGTACTTCAGAATTCAGTATGGGATCATATTTTGTTGTCATAGTATCTTGCACATATCGCAATAGTTTTATTTTGTCCATCACTGCAATATTACTTTCCAAACAACTCGTTAATTCAAGATACATTAGTCTCAGTGCTACCTTTACTAAACGAAATATATGTTCTCGTCTTATTTGCTGCAGACTTATAAAATTATATTTTAACAGGATATCGAGATATGCCAAAGTAATATTCATCAATTTGATAAATTCTTGAAGTTCTGCTTCCTTCTTTTTAAGCTTATCTGTATACTCAGTTATGCTTTCTACAAAATATTGCATTATATCTTTGTTAATGTCAACATTTACTTCAATACTTTGAATTTGTTTTTCGGTTTTTACTGGTTCTAACGTTTCAATTTCAAATTCACTGAATAAAATACAATCATCAAGTGATTTGAATAAAATATCGAGCAGAAAGTCAGACTCAGAAGGGTCACAATTTGGCAAGTAGTTCACATTTTCATTTGCAAGTAATCTCATCAGAAATTCTCTTACATTCTCTACATTGAGAGAAGTGATTTGTCCTTGAGTTAGCCAGTTAAATAACTTACGTCTTTCATCAAAATGACTACATTTACTAAAAAATATGTGGAACACGTGATTTAAGGTTCTCAAACTATCATCAGTTACTGGCATACCCTTTTCGAAATATAATTTACTTAAAGGCTGGACATTCTGATATCCCAAAATATATGCTGTCAATATCTGTTGCATAATCGTGTGTAAAGCTTTGTGAGAAGCATTCACCAATGTAGAAGTTCTGAAATAAAATTGCGCTATAATGAAAATTATTGAGTTGGAAGGGTACAGTCACACTCAGACACAGTCACCCCTTAGAAAATAATTATCTCATCAATAATTACAGACCTTAAACAGGAATTCCACAGGTTCTTCAACACATCATTAAATTCACCCTTTGCGCTGCTACGAGATATCAATATTTTTATAAGCGTACATGTTGTTTCTTGAAAAATATCCCAGTCCAGAATATCATTCCTTGCGATCAGAGATTCTATGACGCTCACCAGTAACAAGATGTCAGTTGTTGTTGAGAACTTGCCGTATTGTTTTATGTACATATGTGTTATTGCAAGCCTAAAAATATTAATTTTATTTTAGTCTAAGCAAAAAGAAATATTGTTTAAAATATTATTTATTTAACTTCATGTACCAAGAAAATGTACACATGGCGAACTTAATGCCTAAAGGCATTATCAACCAGTCAACCATCAGGCTAAGCAGAAATAATTTGGCGGAATTGGCCGCAAATAGTAAAAAAATCAATTAAATATAACATTACGGTAAATATAAATATATATATAAATATTACGTAAATACTAATACATATATATGTTGATAAAATAAACTAATACATACTATATATCGTAACAAACATAAAACAAAAATACTTACATAAAATAATCTAAAGATGATGATTATGATATTATGATATTATCGCTAAAACTTTTCAATAAATTTAATTAAGTGCAGATGATATTAAAATCTATGATTATTGTAGTAATGCAAATATAACTTCAAATAATATATATATAACTTCAAAATTACCATGGTACATGATTATGCCTAAGTTCTTCAATAATATCAGAGAAATTCTTGATTTTGTTTATGCTGAGCTTTTGTCGTTTTGAAAAATTTACATTTTCCATTTCAACATCTTGCTCCGCTGATAAGCTGAAAATCTTCAAAAATGGCATAATTAGCTATTATGTCTAAAGTAGGTATTTTCCAAGCAAATATCAATTAGTTTTAGAAAACCAGTTTGGTGGCCCATGATATTATGGAAACTCTAAACTGGACACTAATAAGAGAAACTTGTTTTTTAAATGTCATTGAGTACGTACAAACCATATACAGTCATTATATGTAATAGATAGTACATACCTGGTAAAAAACAGAAGCAGCCAAACTACAATAATCTTTGCAGTTTTTTATTGAAAACTCATTTTGTTTACGTTGTTTCTGTATAAATATGAGCTCCAAGCTTATGACTTCTAAAATGCTATTGAGGTGTTTGTTCCAAACACTCCAATCATTGGCAAGGCTTCCTTCTTCATTTTGTTTTCTACCTCTAGGATGGTGGAGTATTATTGTCATTCGGAATAATTTGAAAAATGAAGCCTGAAAACATTGAGTGTTTGCATTTATGAATAAAAATGTGTAAAAGAACCTATTTGTTATAAAATTGGAAGTCATTGTTAAATCTGGATACTTAGGTACCATTAACTAAAAAGCTTGCAAACTTTATGTGAAGTTAGCTGTGTCCTTTCGCATTAATAACTATAGGTGTCCGCAGAGGGTCACAAGGGTGGTAGGCCGAGCAAAGAGGCGCTTGCAGCTAACTTCACAAACTCCATAAAGTTCGCATCATACTATCCCCTGGTAGTCCAGTGGCAGATCTAGAATTTCGGTTGGCGGTTCGGCTTGTCGAGCCCCATCTTCGAATATTTCCAAAACACAATGTAGGAAACTCTCATTATACGGTACCTAGGTCGGTTTTGTGGGGTCCCCTGAATGTCTGGTACATGGAGCGAGCAAAATCTTAAAAATCTGAATACAAAACGTCTTGAAAAATACCTTTTTCTTGTAATCATAGTTTTGGTCATAAAATTGTAATAATGAAGCCAAGGAGCTCTCAACGAATTCACACATTGTTAATCGGCATTCAGATGACAACTACGGAAACCAAAAATATACTATGTTATGTCACAAATAAAATTAAGTAAATACTAAACATAATATAATGCCAGAATATTATACAGAAAATTGTAAACAGACCATATCCAATAACAAAGTCATAATTTCTATTACAACTTCTTGCACTTTTTTGTCACCTACTGCAGCATAGAAACATTTTGTAAACTTTGGTAAAGCATTGCGTAGTGGTATAATAATCTGACAGTAATTTCTTCCATTTTTCACGACTAGCCAAACCAGTCTCATTTTAGTAAATTCATCCAATTTACAATTCTTCGTTAGGCAAATAGTCAGACTGACTTCCAATAATTCTAAAAAAAAATACTTGAGAAATAAAAAAATTAAATAAAAAATTATCTAACGCCTTTTATCCCCGAAGCGGTAGGGCAGAGGTATTTCATTTCTGGATATCCGCTTTTCACTGCTCTTAACAATCTGATTAACAATCTAATAAGGTCTTTTGGAAAATCCCTCCTAAACCTTATTTTAGGGCCTATTCGCCGAAACACGCCGGGTATGTAGATAATTCCAGCACAATGCTGCTGATGCCATTTAATAACTCTATGTGAGAGCTTGTCAATATACCGCCATATTCGACAATATAAAAACAGATATTGGAAAGTTAAATTTAATGTAGTCTCATCGAATACTTTTAGGGTTTATATTTATCATTAGCTACACTTGTATAGCGGACTGTGTGGTTGAATAAGCCCATAAGCTATTTTCAATAATAAATATAAATTTTAATTCTCACCTTCCCAAGCAGTTGGAGTGATGAATTGCAATAGGTGATCATTGTTCAAAACATGTTTATAAAGAATGTTTAAATATGCATCACCAATAGCTTTTGATAAGCGATTGTCTTTTAGTATAAATAAGCTAGCATCTATGATCTTATCACATTTTATATATGCTTGACCTGTAAAATTCAATAAAAATTAATATGTAAGTACCTAATAAAATTTTAATTTTTAGATTAATTTTAAATAAGGTTTTGATTTGCACTATTTTCCACACAATATGTATTCTAAAAATATTAGTACTCTAGACTAGTGTGAACCCAACCGACAATGTATCTGTTTCATTTACAATAATAATAGTTAGGGAGGCGAGGTAGCTAAATGGCGTAATTCAACGGCGCCGTCGAGACCTATCAAAATCGATAGATAAAATAATTTCGAAAAGAAAAGCTAATATGGTAAAAACCATTTTAGCGGTGGGTTTGGCGTGTACGGTTTTTCAAAAATGTAAAAAAAAACAGTTACTTGGGCATTCTCGAGCGCGTCAGATATTCATACTACGTATGCCCCAAGTGCCTCTGATAACAACGGTATACTAATCTGCCGGTTTGCGTGGTGGGGGTAGGCATAAAAAGTAGTCAAAAATGCAAAAAAAAAAAATTACTCGAGCGCGATTTTCGGAAGGGGTGTTAAGTAGGCCCCAAGGAAGCTCCCTTTAAAAAAACTGACGATTTGGGCGTGACGATAAGTTACGATGAATGTTTGAAAATGCAAAAAAAAATAGTTCTTTTGCAATACTCGAGCGCGTCAGATTTTCATAGGGGAGGTTTATCTTGGTATCCTGAAAGCATATTTTCTTAATCTGACAAAAATGTTGGTGGGTTCTCTTAATCTGACCGAAAAAGGTTTTTTGGTTTATTTTTTTTTCCTTTCTTTCTCCTTGATAAAACGGGGAATTATATATATATTAAGGTGTACCGAAAAATCCCTTCTACCGCTTTTTCCCCACCATCAATGTTGCGAAATAAAGGAAAAATACTGGTGGGACGGCATATTTCCGCGAAGCGCTCAGTCTGTATTACATGTTTATGGCAAATTCCTCTTTTTTGCTTCAATTCTTCACTTCGTTTTGCTTACGAGTTACGGTACGTCCAAAAAACAATTTGAGGATCAACAGGCTATTGAATAATATACATACATGGAACTGTACATGTTAATAAAACTTTTGTATACAGATACGCGTAACTTTTTCCGAGTCCACGAAAATTGTCGAGAAGCTATAGAAAAAAAAATTTTTGAGATATAATAAAAGTTCAATAATTTAATCATCGTTATTTCATATCAATTTATTTTAAAACCCTCAGTTTTCGAGATATACTCAAAAAACCGGGAGTTTGAGTTTTTATGATGCTTCAAGTCAAAAAGTTTTAACTTTGGACAAAAATGTAAAGAGACATTTTTTGTTTAAAATAAAATTACCTTTTTTGTTTATTTAAACTTTTTGTGTAAAATGTATCATTCGCGACTTATATGCCACAACGCGTTTTTCGGAAGACGAAATGGCTCCTCCACACTTCCGGTCATGCGGAAACTGGCAGATTTTGTATTTTTAGTAAGTTTTAGATTATATTCTTCAAAATAAAAAATAAAAAAATCGCGCTCGAGAATGCCGGATTAACGTTTTTTTTTACAAGTTCGCGACCCTATAACTTGGCGGCGTCAAGGACTTATCGTCAGATTAGTTAAATTTAGTCTTAAAACACTAAAATCAACCCCCAATATCTTAATCTGACGCGCTTGAGTATTTCAGACTATCGATTTTTTTTTACTAATCTGATCGTCTATCCTAGGCGCGCGTCACTACTTATAGAGCTAAATACTTGACAAGGTTGTTCTATTAGGTCTAAGGTATCTCTCATATCTTAAACTGCCACGCTCGAGTATTACCGAAAATTCCCCTATTCGCCTCCCTAACTATAATAATAATGTTTCTAAATAATGTATAATTCGTATTTATATAATATACCTGCATACATACATATGCTCACACCTTTTTCCCGAAGGGGTAGGCAGAGACAATAGCCCGCCACCTGCTACGATCCTGGCATACATCTCGCTCCTCATCCACATCTATCAACCATCAACAACCTTTGCAGTAGGTACGCAACGGAGCGAGCGTCACAGCCCCTCTCACGAAGCCGACGGCCAATATTTTAATTAAAGCCAAAGCCTCTGCTCCCCAGCAGCCCGTAGTTTCGCACGCAAGTGTCACGAAGCAATAATTTGCTTCTAAGAAGTCAGCAGCGGCCCCGGCTGACAGCGCCGTGCAGCCGAGGTAAGAGGCAGCGAAGGTGTTGACGCACGTGGCGTCCCACAATAAACACCTTCCTCTCTGCAACGGCACCAGGGCAAGCTCATTTTTACTGATTTTTTTCTACTCACTTGCTTCTGCCATACCCAACTCTCGCTACCATACATTGAGGTAGGACCAACACCCCATCATGAACAGCCAGGCGTGCTTTTATAGTCACTTTCTGGCTCTGCATGAAGGTGTATGCAATGCACCGTTTACCATATAACCTGCATTCCCACTCATTTCAATATACCTACATATTATGTATAAAACATAATAAGTAGGTATATTAGTTAAATACGAAATATAAAACTTTTTTTTTTAAAGTCACATTTTCTTTCAAGCATCTATGTGTAAAAACTCAACATCTATCTACTTGACTCAACCTAAAATATGTGGCATTGAAAAAAAAAGATATTAACCAGGTATTGATGATCAAAGAATGTAACTTTTAATTTATGTTAATTCCATGCAAAGAGGATGGAAGAAAATAATTTTCTTTTCTAGAAACTTTTTCTTTAAATGTCTTTGTTTCCATCCTTTAATCATATGTGGTTTTAGGCCACTTTTATTTCCCCCTTTCCCAGCAACACATATTTATTAGTTTAACATGTTCACTGCCACTTATAATATAATAATAACTTAACTTTAGATTCTGAAACACTTTTAGTAACTATTATTAAAATTGATAATTTTTTCATTCCCAGTCCCCCTAAGTGATTATGCGTGTTTTTTTTTCTGAAACCCTGCTCCTTGTTCGAACCTCACGTGATTAAAGCATGCCGTGTGAGATAAACATAAAAAAAAATGTGTATAAATAAATACACATAAATGCAATCTATAGCAGAATGGTTTCATTATAAAGTACTCGTAGAAATAATTGCAATCTGTTTTCTATGTCTTATAAATATATAAAAATGTATAAATTCAGAAACTGGTAAAGTAAAGTTATCATCTTAACCTTTATTGGATCCAGAAACACACAAATGAAGTAAACTGGCACAGAGAGGTCCTATGACTGTTTCAAAATTTTTTGATGTCTCATATTTTTCAGTTTCCTGGAAATATAAAACAGGTTATGTTATGTACCATTATAAATTCGAGATTTGAGTCAATTAACAAATGAGAATAAAGGATGATTTGCGCTAGGAAGATGGGTCTACATTTTGAGCAAGTTTTCAGAATATAACGGTTTTACGTAACAATAAAACCAACATTATGTGCTGAGAGAGAGCAGTGATAGCCCGGACGGTTAAAGAGCCGGCCGAAAATCAGTGAGGCTCGGGTTCGAATCCTGGCATGTACCAATGAGTTTTTCAAAAACTTACGTACATATTTATCACTAGCTCGACGGTGAAGGAAAACATCGTGAGGAAACCCGCAGGTCTCAGAATTAATTCTGAGACATGTGTAAACACACCCGGTCCGGCGATGGGCTCACCACCTATCACGTTTAGGGGTCCAATATATCTCGTGAAATGTGGGTATATCCAGTGATGGAGTGCCTCTGCCTACCCCCTCGGGGATAAAAAGGGCGTGAGATTATATATATATATTATATATATACAGTGGTGGTCAGATAATTAGAAACACTTCTTATGAATAAGGAAAGTATAACTTCAACGTACAAATGTTCGTAAAAAATATACACATTCAATAATTAATAATTATGCAATAATATAGCCACTCAAATAAAAAAGTCATTAAATGCATAAAATATAAAACATATGTTATTTTTAATTACAAAATGAGTCTTACACATGTAGGAGTTTATTTTCTGTAACTTGCCGCTTGGACGCATAATTAGAAACATTTTAAAAAAGTATCCATAGCTCATTCTTTTTTTGGAAATTGGAGAATAACATTTCTTTCGTGGCTTTTTCTATTATTCTAGCGGCAATTCAAAATTTAATCTGAATTTTATTTTGTTCAAAATGGGCCAAAAAAAAAGATGTGACGCGTCAACTAGGCAAATCATTGTTAATTTACGTATAGATCATATGTGGGCGTACAGAAGAATAGCTGAGCACTTAAATTGTTCTGTAAAGAAAGTTTTTAATGCAATTGATCATTACAAAACACATGGAACTGTTGAAAAAATGTTCTTAGAAAGGCTCGGCAAAGAAAAACCTTTCCCAGAGAAGATAAGTTGTTGTTCGTGTTTCTAAAAAAGACCCAATTAAAGGCTCCAACCAGATTATAAATGAAGTTTTTTCGCCTGATGACCCGAGAAACATCTCGCCAAGATTGATACGCCGAAGATTAGTAGAAGCTAAATTGTTTGGAAGAATCTTTCGAAAGGTACCGCTTCTTACCAAGCAGCACCGAGAGAAGCGATTATTAATCGCTAAAAAAATATGTTAATTGGACGGTACAAGAATGGAAAAAAGTGTTATTTTCGGATGAAACAAAAATAAATATGGTAAATTCCGACGCAAAGTGCTATGTTAGACGTCCTGTAAACAATGCTTTTAATTATAAATACACAAGGAGTATAGTCAAGGACGGTGGCAGTAACATTAAAGTTTGGGGGTGTTTTTCCGGATATGGAGTTGGACCCGTTCGGGAGATTGAAGGTACAATGGATCAATGGCAATACTAAAATATCTTAGAGCACACAATGATTCCATACTCGGACGATCATTTGCCTGTAACCTGGATCTTTCAGCATGACAATGACCTTAAACACACGGCCAATATCGTCAAATGTTTCCTTAGCAAACAGCGTATATCCATTTTAGACTAGCCAGCAAATCGTACGGATTTAATCCCGATAGAAAATCTCTGGTTTATTGTTAAAAAGAAAGTCTCAAACAAACGTAACACCAGTCAAAACGAACTAAATGAAGCATTTTTTGAAGCATGGAATTAAATCCCCCTACAAAATTTTACGAAATTGATTGAATCAAAATGCCACGTCGTTGCAGTGCTGTTATTGGCATTAAGGGATACGCCACTTAATATTAATTATAACTATTGATAGGTTTGGGATAGTAGCTATTTCATAAATAACAATACTAATTACTAATACTTTAAAAAAATGTTTTTTATACTTTTTTGTTGTTGTTTCTAATTAGTTGACCATTATTGTTTATAACTTAAAATGGGTTAAAATGTTTGTCCGTAATGTAATATTGAAACTGCCCTTGTGTAATGGAATTTATATTGTTTTTCTAATCAATGATAAATCGTTGAACATATTGTTGTCCTATTTATTGTTTATTTTCAAAATAAAAACGATTGCGGAGAAGTATCTTACATAATGTCAAGGACCGTTGGCAGTGTTTTTAATTATCTGACCACCACTGTATATATATATAATCTCTATTATATATATATATATATATTATAAATATATATATATATTATATATATATATATATTATATATATATATATATTATAAATATATATATAATTTATATATATTATATATGTGCCGAGAAGGAAAACACAGCAATGCTGATGAAGCCGTGTATACTTTGCCTTATATCTATCAGACAATATGTTTCATCCTGTGGTCCCTAGGCGGCGCCAGCGTGTAACCAGCAAGAGAGCGCTAACTGCCGCCATATTTGAAGTTCAAAGTCTTCACCAGGAAGGACTTCCTGCAATGCTGTATGTTTGTGAGCATGTGAACCTCCGTGCCACCACTTAATTCTTTCCTAGAACCACCTAGAAGTATTACCCCCTCCTGGTAGGAATTACGATCATCTTTAGTAACTTCTATGTCATGACAGTAGTAATGCCACTGTCTCGGAGAACTGTGCGAATCCAATTTCCAATCACTTAACTTAACTTCTGCTCTTCGTCACTTTGTTTTTTCTGTTATAGATCTAATTAATGGAATTGGGCATATGTTCATGTTTTGAGAGCTTATTGGGAAAGATTTTAGTGTTTGTACTTGTGGAGGAGGCGGTGATGTTGTGACATCTATCAGGGTTTCGGAGAAGTTCTGGAGTTCTTACGGTTGATCCAGTGCTTTAGATTTTAGGACTTGTAGCCAAAATGCTTGGTGCCACTACTAGATATGTCCCCGTGGCACTATTCAGGTGTGACAGCACTCTAGGTAGTACGCTGGGAGGTGGAAAGACCCAAGCTAGCTGGTACCTCCGAGGTCTGCTGAAGGCGTCTATATAGCTTGCTGATCGATTTTTGCAGTCTATCGATACGTCGTTCCGCACTACAGCTGTATTTTGTGTTGCAAAGAATGTTATTTCTGGTGGACCCCATTTTCGAAAGACTTCCGCAGTCGTTTGGGGCATAAGATGCCATTCCGAGGGGTTTTTCCCTCAAGAACCTGTCTGCTACTATGTTGCACTTCCCCGGGAGACAATATGCTGACAGTGTTATTCCGAATTGGTTTATTAGTTGCAATAGTTGAGTATGAAAATAAAAGAATTTTATTTGGTGGCAAAACGTATTTTCTTTACATAACGCAGGGCGCTAGATACTCTTCCCAATAAGTAGAGTGTTAATCTATCAGCAGATACTAATTCTGAACCAGAAGAGGATTGGGCCTTGGTGTTAGAGTCTTTTATAAAAGAGGTTGCTAAAATATAATCTTTTTTTTTAAAACAACCGGTAAATTTCTGTTTTCAGAAAAAACGGTTTTATAAAGGTTTTATTAGAACCGGTTGACATCACTAGTGTGCAGCAGGTTGATGATAAAAACAATAATATTTATAGATAAAACTTACTTTCAATACAAATTCATTGATGTCATCAAATAGGTCACTCCATGTATACCCATTTTTTTTTCTGGTATTATCGGATAGCATAGAAGGAACCGCATTTCTCGTAAGAAAATCCTTTAAGCTTTCGGCGTTTTTTTTTCGATCTGTGGCACGCACAGCAGTTAATCCAGAGCTACATTCTCTTACATCAGACTCTAAAGTCATCGTGATCAATTTCTTATATCGTAAATGTTATGTAGCAAATTCCATGTAGGCTTGTGTATATTCTGCTCATAATGCCAAATATTAAATTTCAAGCAAGTAACCGAAGTACGTAACCACTACGTACCTATTTTAATCACAATTTTATTTTACCGGCAACAACAAATAATAGAAAAATCCGTTTTTTTCAGCGTCTTCGGAGACGCTGAAAAAAACGGATGAGTCGGCAGCAGTGTTGCCAGCTGCTACCCTTACCTTGTAGCTAGACATCTTGCGAAAAGTAGCCAGATTGCCCGATTTGTTGACACCAAAAAGTAGCTAGAAGTAGCTAACACTTAAAACTAGGTAAAGTAAGCAGATTACGTGTATTTTTTTATAGGTAAATCAATTTTCAGTTTATTAAAACAGCGAGCAATAATTTTAAATTTATAAAATAAGACAAAGCAGAACGCAATATAAGTTTTAAACGAAGAAATATGTTTATCCCGTTCATTTATCCAGGTATTAGTAATAAAATACATAAGCAAGCCACGTTTAGGTACAAATTAAGGACCGATACCCTACTATAAAGTCTCGAAAGTACTCACATCTTGTAAAAGAGTAAAAGTAGCTAGAAAAAGTAGCTAAAAAATTTAGCTACAAGATTTTGTAAATTGTAGCTGCCTGATACCCAAAAATAGCTAGATCTAGCTATAAAGTAGCTAAGTTGGCAACACTGTCCGACAGACGTAATTGTATTTACATACGTCAATGTCATTATCTTTTTTTTTATTCAAAGTTTTTACCATCACATTTTTACCCGAGGCGAAGAGATGCTGAGTCCTTACAGCCTAATTTTATTTTTTACTTCCTTTATTCAAAAGGCAAAGGTATTTCAGCACCCACAGCCGTGTTTTTTGTAGCTATCTTTATATAGCTATATTGTATGCATCTGGATTGAGGGCCCACTTTTTAAATTATTGCGAAACGAAATGATACTTACAGGGCATTTACTTAAAATTTTGTAAAACCTAAAGCAAAGATTCTTAAATTTCTTAAACGTGAATCAAAAGAGTTATGGTCAAATAGCTTGGGCCCTCAATCCTGACGCCTGCATAAAACGGCATAGTCGAATCTCAGAAAGTACTATCCCTGGGATAATAATTTTTATTCGAGTATTTAGTTAGGAATTTGTTAAATACATTAAGAAATTGTCAAGTCTTAAGAATGCGACAATACAGATTTATGGCGGTTTAGCTTGGGCCCTCAATTCAGCAATTTTGATATTGTAGAATCAGCAAAAAATATGAGTTTTTCTAAGGAAAGATATTAATACGACTATAATATATTTGAGTTCCATATCTCGGAAAATTTGTTAAAAAGAAATAACGACACAAAAGTTAATTGTTCAAAAGTTATTGAAATTCGTATTTTTTCAAAACGTCTGAACTGAGGGCCCAAGGTTTTTGTCAGTATTGACTAGGCTAAGCCTTCTACACTACCGCACTTTAGGCTAAGTATTTTAACAAATTTTTAACTAAAAGGCTACAAAGCGTCCATTCTTCTAAATGCCGTACTTTAGGAGAAAATTGATTTTCGATGTTTTATATGAGAAAATTCAGTAGGGTGACCATAATGTTTATCGTAAGTGTAAACAAGTATTCGTTGTGATCATATAAGTAGTATTTTGTAAAGCGCAGATACAATATATATAATTATACAACGCGTAACAGAAAAAGCGCAATTCCTCATACACCCCGGTTAGTAAATTAATATAAAAAAAGCTGCAATCGAACTTTAGTTGTGTCCAATTTTCTTAAATATCGTTCTATAATAGTACGATTTCAATAGATAGCATTAAATTCAGCTATGCTAATTAATTTTTCGGAAAAATTTAACACATTAAAAATAGATGAAATCGAATATTGTAGTCGATACTGAACAAACTAATTTCAGGAATTGCACTTATTCTGTTACATATTGTATATAATATATAAAGCTCGATATAATTATATACGATTAGCTGTGCTGTGCCTTCACCTACGTATGCGTGGAAAAATAAAATAAGAAAGTGCCAATAATCAATGAAATTATGTACCTATTGGACGTATTAAAACTGGACCTGAAAAGCATTAGGCTGGATCTGCATATACGACCAAAACCACTTTTTAACATATTCATACTAAACTTTTTGTGCTCTTTCTGGCAAACTCACTCTTGTATTTCTATCCTTCTTCATTGCAGAGATAAATACATACATAAAGTCGGATCTGACTACTTTCCGAAAAATTTAGGAAGCATAGAGGTTTATTTGTATTGATACCTTTATTCCATAAGTTATTAATTTATTTTGGAGACGTAAACAAACATAAACCCTTATGCATTTAAAGTATTTTGTTTCTTCATGAACTTTCGCGTTGGGTGTATCAACAGATACGCACTTATGCCACTAAACGTTGCAACGGAATTAATGTATTAAACATAACTTACGCCATTATGCCAGTAAAATATTGTTTTTAACTATTATAGCATAAAGACGAATATAATCATGAGACAATCTAGCTGTAATACACTATTATTACGTAAAAAATCTTAGGCATATGTAATTTTAAACCATTATGTTACCAACTTTTTTAAATTTTTCAAGGCGCGTCTCGGTCGGTACTAAAGATAGGTTGGATATCTTCGGATTTTTTGTCGCTAGTAAGCACCAGTGGGAGCAAGTGGAGAGGCAAATTCATAGTTTATCTTGTCTTGTGCATTCATATTAAAGGTCACGCGTGTTAAAGTAAGATAGTAAATGTATGGCACGTGCCAGGCCGGTAATTTGATTTTGAATACCTACTCATCATAAACAAAACTGCTTCACACACTTTTATTATGTATGTTAGTACGTAACGAAAACTTTGAAAATTATTTTGACCCCCTTCAAACATTGGATTAACTCAAAAATTGGATTAATTCAAAATTTGGATAATTATCAAGGATCGGTGACAATTCAATATTTAAAACAGTCAGACCCGTAATCCTTGCTAGGAAAATCATGCTCGCGCAGCTTTACATACTTGCGCAAAATATTCGTGTACATGTCGGAAGTAACATGCAGCTATTCTAAGTCAATAGATGCAACTTGAGCTTTTGACAGCAGCAAAGAATCCGCCCCGCTTAGTGAATTGTATATTATCACTTCTAATCATACAGGTTCTTGCGTTGCTCCTATGTATATAGAATAGTAAACTTTCAAGGCTAGGAAATAGCATAGAATTGAAGTTGAACCTACAATACAGCATCTCAGATTGCTTCGTCCCGTCAAACTTAACGAGTCGTAACACTCATGTATGCTGAACGGTGTAAGTTCTTATCTTAAGGATCACTTGAGTTTCATCTAAAAAAATTGAACTTCCACCCAATCCGATATATAGTTAAGAAACGTGTCGATGGATGAATGGCAAAGGTTGGTTAAAAATTTCGTGTCGCTAGCGTCAACCTCAAGAACCAGGCACACCCTGTTTTTTAAGAACCTTACCCTTCTATCGGCCCTCTAGGAGGGTTGACGGTTTATATGTCCATTTCTCGTGGGATAAAAAATAGTAATTAATGAAACAAAAGGTTAAAGAAAAAAACATTGGATAACAAAAGACAGAAGTTAAAAGACCAAAAAATAAAATTATATAGCGTAGATTTAGAAGAGCCAAAGAAGAACAGGAGAGACTATTATGAGAAATTATAGAGCTTCACAATTGAAAAAAAAAACAGAGAAGGTCGGTTACAACAAATGCGTCAGCATAATGCCGAATACCGAGCTTCTCAGAATCTGAAGAAGAAAGAGCCGTCCGCTTATAGCAAACCTCACGAGCTTTAGCCGAATATCGGGCCTCGCAATCCTAATAAGACAGAGCAGCTTGCTTACAACAAATGAGTCAGCATAATGCCGAACACCCAGCTTTACAATCTGAATAAGATTGAGTAGCTAGCTTACAGCAAATGCGGCAGCATAATGGGGAATCTAGACGATTACATAACGAAAGTCTTACAGGTTTCTTACAGGGGATAACACAGTTTGTGATAAAATATGTGAAATTTGCACCAAGCGTTGGTATCTGCATCAGATTTCTAATTGGACTATAAACACAACCACAGCCCCTTATTTTCCCAATGAACTTAAGCAAAAAAATTGTTTAATCACTTGCAGACATTGTAAATGTCACTTAAGTCCAAAGTAAAACATTCCACCATCTAAAGCATGTTTGCTGCGGATGAGGGTTGCTGACTTCTACGCAATTATAAGTTCACGCATAGCTTTCTTTCGGTGTCGCTTACGGTCATCGAAAAACAGCATACTGAGGATGATAGCTGACAGCTACAACTGTCCGTATTATAAGTACCAGCTTGCTGTGCATCGCACATTGTAAATAGAAGTACATAATGTTTTGTCGTGTATGCTGTAATTTATATTTATATTTTTGTATGTATGTAATGGGACTATTGCCTGAATAAAGAATTATTATAATTGGAGCATATTGGAATAATCTACATCCAGGCCCTATTACAGAAATGATTGCAAATTTGTCACAACCTGAACAAGGGCTGATTGCACGCATTATTTCATTTGTTAAAATTATCATATTATCTATTTATTTTGAAGTTTAACGATGCCTCGTAAAGAAAAAAAAATTGTTTTATAGACAGTAGGTACTGTTAAGTAAAAAGTGTTTTTAAAAATAATATTTTTAAATGATTCTCGTGATTTTAAATTAAGAAAGAACTTTAAGTTTTAAGAAATACAAGTCTTTTAAATAAAAATGTTTTTAAGCAATTTCCAAAAAGGAGGTAAACGATTCTATTCATTATGTTAGTCTAGGACTTCCAAGCAAATGTACACAATTTTACAAAATATAGGTAATTTTATGTATGTATACATAATCATAAATTCGTATTCTGACTCCAGCTGGGAACAGTGTAAGCTTCATAACAATCAGTTCAGTTGTTTTAAAGATAATAGACTAAGAAGAGTAAGTGTGTCAACAAATTAGGAAAGGCTTTAACGGTTTTTATCAGCACTTCCAAGTACTTCCAACCTTATACCTGAGATAATTGTTTGTAGTGACCAAGATTATGTTGACATGAGACGTTTATCATGGTTGAAAATTTTAAGCCATAATGCTGCATTTAAATATAAAATTACAGTTAAGTACTGACTTGACCAATGGGTTTGTCACACAAATTGTCAGCATAAAGTCGTATTTTAACATATTGTACGTAGAGTCTATGATGAACTATATTATTTCAGGCATAAGGTCGGGTGTCGGCGAAAATATAAAAAAGTAATAATTTACCACTTTATTGCAGTTTTAGATAAGTGCAGTTATCATAAAACTAAAGGTGAACATGTTTACAATAAATACGTATCAAAAAACTGTTCAATTTCCTTATATTATAAAAAATATTCACAAAATTGTTTCTCAATTTATATGCTGATGACGTGCAGCTTTACATGCCTCTGAGTGTTAACGACATAAATCGTGTTACTGAGAACATAAATGATGACCTACACAATCTTGCCAATTGGTCTTCCAAGAATTCGTTAGTTCTTAATCCGGGCAAAACCAAATATATGGTATTGGGTTCGAAGCGGCGAGTCTCTCAAATCGTGGAGTGCAATCCCAATATCGCCATAACGGGTGTCAACATCGAGCGCACGGAAGAAGCTCGCAACCTTGGCGTGCTCTTTGATAGCCATTTACGCTTCACTAATCACGTTATTGAAGTAGCTCGTAATTGTTTCTTCAGATTGAAAGTTTTGTACAGAATACGTGATCATATCTCCCTGGAACTTCGTTCTAGACTATGTGATGCACTGGTCCTATCTAAAATTAACTACTGTATACAACTATATGGTCCTTGTCTTCTACAACAGTCTTTTCGTTTACTGCAACGTGTTCAAAACGCCTGTGCACGATTTTGCTTCAAGATACCTCCACGCACACATGTTACTCCATATCTTAACAGCGCTGGTATTCTGAAAATGGATGCACGACTTAAATTCCATTTGGCTACCCTGATGTTTGGCATAACAAAGACAAAAGTGCCACAGTATTTGTTTGAAAAACTCACCTGGCGTAGTCAACGTGACGAAATCAGAATAAGAACCTGTTCCTTTCCGCTCTCTATTCCCGCACATAAATCCACAGCTTTTCGTGGTAGTTTCCGGTATCAGGCCAGTAAATGTTGGAATAATATACCCCCACCATTACGTGAAACGGAGACGATTTGCACGTTTAAAAAAAAATACAAGTTACATCTGCTCGCACATCAACTTTAACTGGCATGATACCCGCTTTCTACTTTCCGAAATTGACATCTAAGTATTATTGACAATTTTATTACTTATTTATTATTACATATTTCTAAATATTTTCTAATTCATTACTATCTTTATTTATATTTTCTATATAATTTCAATCACTATACCATGACATTTACTCACAATTGACCTAATTAAAATTTTGTTTTGTGGCTATTTATTGATTCTGTACAATAATTGCGCGACGGCTTCCTTTGGGCTGTGACAGAATCAACAGCCAGTCGCAGTCTCCCAGCTGTGACGCAGTGCTGAGTCATGGCCCTTTTGCTTGCACGATACGCTACACGCCAATCTCTTGTGTATAGGTTTTTATTTCTTTCTCTTTGTATGCATTGTACGTGTATGTGTGTTGTCCAAGCAAATAAATGTTTTTTCTTTCTTCTTCTTTCTTTCTTTCAATTTTGTTTTTGCTCTCCTGAAAACCTGACTTTTTCGACATCCGACCTTATGCTTTTCATGTCCAGTAACCCTGTATATTAACAACTAGCATTGCCTTGCGGTTTCATCCGCGTAGTTCCCGTTCCCGTGAAAATACAGGAATAAAATATAGCCTTTGTTACTCCCTGGTAATGTATCTTTCCATTTTTAAAAGAACTTTTTAAATCGGTAACGTGGTTTAGGCCTGTTCCCGTGGGAAAATTATAGCACATGTTACTCCCAGAAAAGTACGCTTTCCACTGGCAAAACATTTTTTTTAAATTGGTAAAACCGGTAGTATTGGAGCCTTTTCAATACAAAAAATCAAAAAAATCCTCTATCCAATATATTCCAGTTCCCGTGGGAATATCAAAAAATCTCTTCATAGCGGTTGCCTACGACATATAAGACGCCTAAATAACATATTAGAAATTGCGGGTGCCCATCGGCGTTTCCTGCGCGGATCCGGTTTATTCCCGTTCCCGTGGAAATTTCCAAAAATCTCTTCATAGCGGTTGGCTAAGATATACAAGACACCTATATTTCAAGTTTCTAGGTGTTATCGATTTCTTTTTTCACCTGTTTTTATATTTTCCCGTGGGAATGAGATATTTTTCTGGAATAAAGAGTACCCTAGATGTTGACCCGGGTACTCAGTTATATCCATACCAAATTTCATCAAAATCCGTCTAGTAGTTTTTGCGTGATGCGTGCACAACCAGACAGACAGACAGACAGACAGATATAGACAGACGGACAGACAGACAGACACAAATTTAAAAAGATGTTGTTTTGGTATCTATATCGATAATTATATAGACTAGATAAAATAGACTCGTTAAAATTTTCAAAAACATTTCATATACAGCCACGGCCCCGTTAGAGTTTTGTTTTATGTATAGATAACATTTTTACATATTTAGCTTACAAATAAGGGTACTCACCTTAATTTGTTTTTAACAAGAAAATAAAAATAATATGAAACCCTGCCAAAATCTTTATTATTTTACATTATAATCTGCCAAAACATATGAACTTGTATGTATATAATTATATTATACTATCACTAATATGAGTCAAAACCCGAAATACACAGCAAAATGAAAATTAAACAAAAAACATGACGGGAACGCGCGTACGTCAGGCGTCAAAAATACGAATACTATGATAACCATTTAAATAACACCCTATAATAATTATTGGATCACACAAAACGTAATCGCTTCCGACAACAACTATTCGCTTATGAAATATCTTATATGAGGATACATGCTGATTTGTCTCAAAAAAGTAACAAAATCATATACACCCTACTGAATTTTCTCATATAAAACATCGAAAATCAATTTTCTCCTAAAGTACGGCATTTAGAAGAATGGACGCTTTGTAGCCTTTTAGTTAAAAATTTGTTAAAATACTTAGCCTAAAGTGCGGTAGTGTAGAAGGCTTAGCCTAGTCAATACTGACAAAAACCTTGGGCCCTCAGTTCAGACGTTTTGAAAAAATACGAATTTCAATAACTTTTGAACAATTAACTTTTGTGTCGTTATTTCTTTTTAACAAATTTTCCGAGATATGGAACTCAAATATATTATAGTCGTATTAATATCTTTCCTTAGAAAAACTCATATTTTTTGCTGATTCTACAATATCAAAATTGCTGAATTGAGGGCCCAAGCTAAACCGCCATAAATCTGTATTGTCGCATTCTTAAGACTTGACAATTTCTTAATGTATTTAACAAATTCCTAACTAAATACTCGAATAAAAATTATTATCCCAGGGATAGTACTTTCTGAGATTCGACTATGCCGTTTTATGCAGGCGTCAGGATTGAGGGCCCAAGCTATTTGACCATAACTCTTTTGATTCACGTTTAAGAAATTTAAGAATCTTTGCTTTAGGTTTTACAAAATTTTAAGTAAATGCCCTGTAAGTATCATTTCGTTTCGCAATAATTTAAAAAGTGGGCCCTCAATCCAGATGCACACAGCTATATTCCATTCCCACGAATCTTTCCATTTACAACGCGTCACAGAATACCCAATGAGGCGTTTTAAAAAAAATAAAAACAAGTTCATTCGCCAAATATAGATGGCGATGTCATCGAATGATGGCATTTTTTGGTTCGACGTATTTTATCGAATTTACCAATAACAGTATTTCACATATTGTGTTTCGATTTGCGGCGACTAAAATAATTAATATTGGTTGCGCAGCATAATCTAATCACGTGCGGCCCTCGCTAGTCTCTGGGTAGGTAAAAGAAGAAAATCGATTTGACATTACGGAAGATCTAAAGAGGGGCTGGCCAGTCCATAATTGTGCGACGCCTGGAGCTGGTGAGTGCTTATCTGCTACACTTGTGTATATTTAATTTCGTAGATACTTGTGTTGCGCCACCGGTTCCCCCCTCATATAATTGCCCAAGGGTTTCTCTCCCCGCCAGGTGTGGCTATTTACACGCCACACCATTTTATGGTCCTTCGAGCCGGATATCTAAATTTAACCTACTAAATTTATTAAGGCTCAACTTCTAAAAATGGTGTGGCGTGTAAATAGCCACACCTGGCGGGGAGAGAAACCCTTGGGCAATTATATGAGGGGGGAACCGGTGGCGCAACACAAGTATCTAAGAAATTAAATATACTCAAGTGTAGCAGATAAACACTCAACAGAAACAAACAACAAGAAACAGAGGATCTTCTATCCCATGTTTCTTAAAAATAACACAAACACCCATACTCAAAACCCACACGTAACAAACCCATTTACTTACCCTTACATAGGTACCTACCAACTTGTGGATAGCTGTCTATTGATGTTTTTTCATATAGACGGATATCCAACCCAAGACACCATTACGGCATCGTAGGGCTAGTTGGTAGCCCCCCCCCCCCCCCTAAAAACCCACACATACTCACATTCAGACATACCTAATATGCTCCCATTCATCACCCACTCCATATATGAAATTATGTGATAAAAATGTGTTGCCCTAATATACATTGTAGACATCCGGGAAGTACATCTTGGGGTTCTGGTGATCCTAAGGCACAGGCTAACGCCTATTTTAGGTGCCAGTCTCCGCGTGTACGAACCATAGTATAGATCCATACAATTGTACCTTTAAATTAAGTATATGAAGAAAAATAAAGGTTATTATTATTATTACTCACCAGCTCCAGGAGTCTCACAATTATGGACTGGCCAGCCCCTTTTTAGATCTAATGAATTATTATAATTAATTAAATATTATTTATTATTACGGAAGACAAAGATGAACTGAATTGAATACAATTCAGTTCATCTTTGTCTTCCGTAATGTCAAATCGATTTTCTTCTTTTACTCCCCCTCCAGTTACATGAGTACCTACTAATGTAACGAATAACATAAAAGAACTTGGCCGCGCACTCTCCGCACATCACTAAAATAGGCCATGACTTGAACTGTAACTTAACTATTCACATAAGTATATAAAACTATATACAACTTAGTTACCTAAACCTTTTAGGAAACCTAACTTGCCTGCCTGACCTTGTAACTACAGGATGACTATTGACTGCTACAGGTTCAGGAGTACAAGAAGAACTGGAAGGAGTACTACTATCATAAGCAGGCTTAAGCCTATCTATAGAAACATTCATTTGTTTTCCATTATGTACAACTGTAAAATACTTATCAAAACGACTAACTACTTGACATGGGCCTTCATAACACTGCTCTAAAGGCTTTTTTACCCTATCTATTCTAATAAAGACATGTGTACACGTATATAAATCTTTATGAACGAATACATGATCGCTTTGTGTAGGGGAGCGCCGTCTAGGCCTTAGGTCGTTCATTGTACATTGTAAGTTTGATACAAAAGAATTTGGATCTAAAATAGCACTAGACTTTTCAAAAAATTCTCCTGGAATTTTAATGTTCATTCCATAAACCATTTGGCTAATGCTATATTGTTTGTCATCCCTGGCGGTTCGCATTCCCAACAAGACTGTCGGTAGGGCGTCGGTCCATTTGACAGAATTATGACATTTAAGTGCTGATTTTAAAGTCCTGTGTAACCTTTCAACTTTACCATTACACTGAGGGTGATAAGCAGTTGTATGTTGTAAATTGATTCCAAATAAGCTAGCAAGATTTTTAAAAAGTTCAGATTTAAATTGGGCTCCTCTATCACAGATTACTGTGTAAGGAACTCCAAATCTAGCTATCCAATTGGAATAAAACGCTTTGGCTACCGTTTCGGCAGTTGCATTTGGAATTGGAATAACTTCCATCCAATCAGTAAATCGATCTATACAAGTGAGACAATAGACATTTCCCTCTGAAGGAGGTAAAGGGCCTATCAAATCAATATGTACTGTATCAAAACGTTCATCAGGTTCATTGTAAACATGAAATTGCGATTTGGTGTGCCTATTTACTTTGTTTTTCTGGCAAACTAAACAACAACGTGCCCAAATTTTAATGTCTTTCCTAACATTTGTCCAAATAAATTTTGATGTTACATTCCAAATAGTTGTTTTAATACCATCATGAGATGTGTTGTGTACCTTTTCGAAAATAGTTTTTCGGAATGAATTTGGAATGTAAGGCCTAATGTTATTGGTTGAGATATCGCACCAAAGCTTATATCCTGATGGTGAAACGTACGGTTTAAATTTTAATGAGCTGGATGTTTGTAAGGCTTTAAGTTCATTATCGTGGATTTGTGCCTTTGCAATAGCATCATAGTCGATAAACGATACAGTTTCTATGCGAGACATTTTATCTGCAACGATATTGTCCTTACCATCTATATGTTGTATGTTTGTAGTGAACTGCGATATATATTGCAAATGTCTTAACTGTCTAGGAGAGGCTTTGTCATTATTTTGTTTAAATGCGAAAACTAATGGTTTATGGTCAGTGAAAATTGTGAAATCCCGACCTTCTAAATAATGCCTGAGTTGTTTTATTGACAGGTAGATACTAAGTAGTTCCCTATCATAAGTACTATAGTTTTTTTGTGCATTATTTAGTTTTTTAGAGTAAAATGCTATAGGTTGCCAGCCTGTGCTGTCTCTCTGTTGAAGCACAGAGCCAATAGCTAGGGCTGAAGCATCGCAGAAGAGAGCTAATGGACATTCATACCTGGGAAGGGTCAATAACGTAACATTAGCTAGGTCCTGTTTACATTTTTCGAATTGCCTGATTGCGTCGTCTGTCCAGTCTACTTTCCTTCGGTCATTTTTTCCGGCACCTTTTAAATATTCATGTAGGACTGCTTGCGTATCAGCTGCATTTTTTAAATAACGCCTATAAAAATTTAAAAGTCCTAAAAAGGTACGTAACTCTTTTAAAGTTTCTGGGAGCTTGTAATCTAGAATTGTTTGTACCTTCTCGGGTAGGGGCTTAGTACCATCTTTTGTAATAAGGAACCCTAAAAACACTACCTCTTGAAGACCAAATTCTGACTTGGACGCGTTAATCCTGAGACCACATTGATCAAGCCTTTCGAATAAGATTTTCAGATGCTGTTCGTGTTCTTCAGCTGTGGCTGAAGCGACTAATATATCATCCAATCCAATATCATACAAAATTTAAACCTCTCAAAACCATATTTATAAATCGTTGAAAAGTAGCGGGGGCATTACGTAAACCAAAACTCATTACATTAAATTCGTATAAACCAAAAGGGGTTATAATGGCAGTTTTGCATTTATCCTCGTCTGCCATGGGAATTTGGTAATATGCCTTAAATAAATCTACTTTAGAAAAGATTGTGCTACCAGGTAAAATCGATAAAAAATCATCAATCCTAGGAAGCGGATATCTATCTGGTATGGTTTGATCGTTAAGTCTACGATAGTCACCGCATGGTCTTAGGGACCCGTCTGGCTTTGTAACTACATGTAACGGACTTGCCCACTGAGAACTCGACGGCCTGATGATTCCATTGTCCAGCATGTATTCAAACTCACTCTTGAATATTTCCATGCGCCTGGGATCAAGCGGTCGTGCTCTGGAGTATACAGGTTCACCTTTTGTTTCGATCCGATGTTTTACGTCATGTTTCAGATTGGTTGGCAAAAGGTTTGGCTTCGTTAACTCCGGGTAATTTTTTAGTAGGTCGTAATAACGATGGTTCTTGTCTAGTGTACTGATGATTTCACTTCCCGTTATGCCTTCGACATTACCGCGGATAGTTAGTTTTGTAGTGCTATCAATCAGTCTGCTATTGTGTAAATCTATTAATAATTTAAAATGTTTCAAAAAATCTGCTCCGAGTATCCCTTTAGTAATTTTTGCAACTATAAATGCCCATTGAAATTTTCGCCGTAGTCCCAAATCCAAGGTTAGTATCTTTACTCCACAAGTTTCTATTCTAGTATTATTCGCTGCATATAAGACTACGGAATCGTCAATTTAGTCATCTAGCGAAGCAGGGATTAATGACACGTCTGCACCGCTGTCTGCTAAAAATCTATGCGATGTTGTCTTTTCTTTAATAAACAATCTGGGAGTGCGGTATTGCGGGGTTGGGGTAACCGAGTCTACCGCTGGCTCAGCTACTTCCTTGCGTTTTCCGAATTCCACGCACACGACTGTTTACATTTGCCTTCATGGCATTTATTACCAAATCTATGGTGATAGTAACAAAACTTGCCTTTAGGGTTGTAGCGACGCCGACTGGAAGATCTGCTGCGCGAGTTATTGCTTCGCGTTCGGCTGTCACCTCGTCCACGGTCAAGCTTGGCAACTTCCTTTACAACCATGTCCTTTATTATCCTGGCAAGCTCCTGCATGTCAATGGCGCTTGTGCTCGTGCTGGCGCTCGTGCTTGAAATCTGTCTCGATGAATGGGCTGTGACATCTGAAACTTTGTCAAGTAGTTCGGCTACAGCATCTAATGTCGTGCTTGATTGCATTGCTACTATCTCCTGAAAATGTGTTGGGAGTCTACTCGACCAGATTGAGCGTAGCATGTCATTAGCAATGTTCTCGCCAGCAAGGGCTTTTAAATGACGAAGAATCTGTGAGGGTTTGCGATCACCTAGTTCCTCATGGGTGAGAAGTTGCCTAAGTTTTTGCTCTGCAGAGGTCGAAACACGCTTTATGAGCTGTTTTTTTAGTTCGCCGTATTTATTTTCTGCCGGGGGGCTAATAATTAAATCTCTTACTTCCCTGGCGGTGCGCTGGTCGAGTTGTTGCAGTACGGTGAAGTACTTGGTGGAATCGCTGGTTATTTTGAAAGTTGCGAATTGGGCTTCCACCTGCCCGAACCATATCTCCGGCTCCTCTGGCCAGAATGGTGGGAGCTTGACTGTCACTTTTTCAACTTCTTCAGTCATTTTATATATTTATAAATTTGTAAATACGTCTAAATAGAAGGTCACCAAATGTAGTGGCACTGGGCCACTAACTATAAGGTTTGGAGTAAGATACTTGAGGAAATAAATTAAATATTGGTTTTCACGTTCACACAGCAAATATATTATCAATCAATTGTCTAGAAAACAAAACTGCGACATCTAGTCATATTTTCAAGTCAAGTATAAAAAAGTATTTATGTTACTCTCTATAAGGAGGCTCTACAGTTCTACACAAAGATATTAATAAAATTTTTATCATCTGTAATAAAATATGATGTACATAAGGTATCTATCTAGAGCCGAAGTTAGTTAGTTACACAGAGTACATTATTATATGTTAGTTATACCTACACATTGCAATTTACACAGTCTAGAAAAGGTAGGTACGCCTAACGCACCACTGTTATTATAGCAGCTGGCGGTTGTAAACTGGATGGCGCATGAATGGAAGCTACGAGCACGTTTCTTTTTAAATTATTAGGTACCCTCAAACATGGCAACATTACCTTCAAGTGACAACTTTACCATAACCCGAATAATGCCAGAAAATCGCCTATACAGTGTGAGTCTCCATAAAGTGCACATATGAAAATGGGTGAAACTAAACACATTTTTATCGACGGAAAAAATTATAAAAAAAAAACTGAATTTCTTTATTTATTTTTTATAAATATTTATTCTTTTGATTACGTACTGTTGACTTTATGTAAGTAAATAAAACGTTTTAACTTTTTAACTAAGAAGTATATTGTAATGAAATAAAAACAGTTATGATGTAAAATAACAGAGGATACTAATAAAATAAAAAAATACCCAAAAAAACTGTACCTACCAAGAAATAATAAAAAGGGACTTTTTGAGGAAAATCTGTATTTTTATTCGTGTTTTTTTAATTAATTATCAAATTTCTCTAAATAATGCCTATATTATATGTAGTTTTTATTACTTTATGTTATTCTCCATCGTATTACTTTTCAAAAAACAAAAATCCCGTATCTTTATCCATATCACAACATTTACTATGAGTGTTTGAACTAAGTCATTCTGGGTGCACCATTCAACGCTTCGTTCTAGATTGTCCTGTTTTATTATTTCTTAGTACCGTTTTTTGTGTTTTATTTTATTGGTATCTTCTGTTATTTGACATCATTACTGTTTTTATTTTATCACGATATACTTCATAGTTTATTAGTTATAACGTTTTCTTTACATAAAGTCAACAGTACCTAAGTAATCAGAAGAAAAAAATATCTATAAAATATAAAAAAATAAAATCTCAGATATTTTTTCCATTTTTCCGTCAATAAAAATGTGTCTAGTTTCATATATTTTCATTGTATATTAAAAACTATTCGTAAAAGGAACGGAACGGAATCCAGATCCACCACCGGAGCTGATTAAAGCAACTTCACCTTTTGAGCGTCTGAGTATGGCTTTTAAAGGCCCTGTCCCGACGAGTACCAAAAATAGATTTATACTCACCGTTATCGACGAATACTCACGTTTTCCGTTTGCTTTTCCATGTGCTGATGTAAGTGCAAAGACTGTTACTACTCAATTAAATTCACTTTTCATGTTGTTTGGTATGCCGGCCTACGTACACTCCGACCGAGGTGCATCTTTTATGTCCAGCGAAGTTAAAGAATTCTTACACTCTCGAGGTATCGCCACTAGTCGTACTACTGCTTATAATCCCCAGGGGAATGGACAAGTTGAAAAATTAAACTCGACGCTGTGGAAATCGATTCAACTTGCTATTAAAACACATGAGCTACCTATCGAACAATGGGAGAAAGTACTGCCATCCGCTCTGCATTCCATACGCTCTCTTTTATGTACAGCGACCAACTGTACGCCACATGAGAGAATGTTTCGACACAGCAGACGATCTCCTAATGGAACATCTATGCCTACGTGGTTGACAGGAACAGGACAAGTTCTTTTACGCCGATGCGACCGAGCCAGCAAATATCAGCCCCTGGTAGAAGAGGTGGACCTGCTAGAAGCAAATGCAGAGTACTCGTTCGTTCGTCTCCCGGACGGACGAGAAACGACTGTTTCCAACAGGCACCTGGCTCCCATCGGTGGACAAGGAGAGCTAATTACTACTCAATCGGAATCTGATGTTCCTAATCAGCAACAACCACAGACGACTATTCCTCAGACTACCGACTTAGAGGAGCCCCAGACATCTACAGAAAGCGAGAGTATTCAATATCCACATTTGGATATGTCTGTGCAGCCGCAACCTGTTATGACTCCAGAACCAGAAGCATTAAGGCGATCCAACAGACCACGAAGACCGCCGCAATACCTCAGGGATTACAGCTCAAGCTTGACCTTTACATGTTGTGGTGGAAATCTTGACAGCCCCGGTGAATGATATGATAATATGCTTCTTGGTCGTACAAGAAGTCTGCATAGTCAATCTATGACAAACAGTGTCACCTGTGTCATGTATTATTTTATTGGAATAAAGCCTAGCTTTAGGTAATATAAAAAAAAAAAAAAAAAAAAGGTAAACGCTTTAAAGGCTTTAGGTAATATAGGAGCAGTGATAGCCCGGACGGTTAAAGAGCCGGCCTAAAATCAGTGAGGCACGGGTTCGAATCCTGGCATGTACCAATGAGTTTTTCAAAAACTTACGTACATATTTATCACTAGCTTGACGGTGAAGGAAAAACATCGTGAGGAAACCCGCAGGTCTCAGAATTAATTCTGAGGCATGTGTAAACAGACCCGGTCCGGCGATAGGCTCACCACCTATCACGTTTAGGGGTCCAATATATCTCGTGAAATGTGGGTATATCCAGTAATGGAATACCTCTGCCTACCCCCTCGGGGATAAAAGGCGTGAGATTATATTTATACTTTAGGTAATATTTCGTATTATTTCAGTTAACATGTTCTAACCTAAGATATTAAAAAAGGTAGATTTTTAATAAATTAATTTTGTGTTTATGATGAAAATCACAGTAATGTTGCCATGTTTGACGGTACATATTTAAAATATTTGTGTAATATTCACTACTGTATAGTCTACCTAATGTTATTATACCAGATTTGTAAACAAAAGTAAGAGACGGTAAAAAAATCAGGCGTTAGAAAAAGTTCTATATGTGTGTTGTGTACCTATCTTAACTTAATGTTGTGGTTTTTGAAATCCTTTTGAGAAGCAGTTATTCGGAGTCGATCATACCTATATCTATTCTTGAAATGCTTTATAAACGTGCTTGTGTAGCTGTAGTAACACTATCGTGACATCTGACTCCAAAGTCTGGATTATATAGGTAGGTATATAGAATTTCTATGCAAGAAAAATGTTGCTTAAAACCAAAGAGATTTAAAATATAATAGGGTCCTATCACTTATATTTTAATCTCTGTTAAAAACAATAATTTAAAACACTGTCAAATATTTAGAATGTCATTTTATTGACATTTAATTTCATGTACTTATGTAGGTTTATTTTTATAATTATTCAATTTAAACTTCTATAAAACTACCAAAATGGCTTTACCTTGGCATGTTCCTTTAGAAGCAGTCCCAAGCTTTAAACCTAAACCTAGCGACACTCAGCCATCGCTTCTGAAACATTACTGTAATTTAGATATCAATGAAAGCCCTTGTGAAGAACTTCAGACTGGATTAATGTGCGATATCGGGATAAATAATAAAGATCCCGCCACTATTCAGAGATTAATTGCTTCAGGTATGACCGTGGCTCGTCTAAATATGCGGGACTTAGAGCCAGATGCATGCGCGCAATTAATTCAAAGTGTAAGACAAGCAGTATATAATTATAGTGCCGAATTGGAATATGTTTACCCACTGGCTTTAATCGTCGACGTAAGGGGCCCGGATATTGTTACAGGAGATTTAAAGGGAGGCCCTCGTTCTACTATAGAATTACTAGACAATAGAGTCATTAGACTGACCACAGATACCAGCTGGCGTGAATGTGGAACTAGTGATTGTTTATATGTTGGATATGACCACTTAACAGATTTGCAACCTGGTGATATAATATATATCGACAGCTTAACTCCTGGAAAAATTAAACTAGTCGTTTCTGAAGTAGGCGATGATTCCATTGAATGTACTATAGGTACTGGAGGTACTTTTGGTTCTAAGATGACTGTTCGAATTTCTCAAGTTCCTCAAGATTTAGGTAATGCGAATGCTGGACGAGGTGATAGTATAGACTCAATAACATGTAGTGACTCTTCACAGCAGCCTTTCGAACACATGGAAGAACAAATTGCTTGGGCGGTGTCATCAGATGTGGATGGTGTCTTAGTTCCCAATGCACAAAATGCAAATGATATAAAACAAGTGAAAGACATTCTTTCGGAAAAAGGGAAACATATTTTAGTATTTGCCTGTCTTGATTCCGCTTTGGGGTTCGATAATATTGACGAAATTTTAGCGGAAGCTGATGGAATCTATATAGACCGATGCGTCTTAACCACTGACCTCCCAGTAGAAAAAATATTTATTGCTCAAAAAGTTATTCTAGCAAAATGCAGTGATGTTGGAAAGCCATGTCTTTGCAAAGCAGTTATAAATGAACAAATACCGACTCTATGCGTAACTGATATAGCAAATTTGGTGCTTGATGGAGCCGATGTTCTTTCTTTAGAACTCCATTATGATTCACCACTAAAAAAGTTTGCACCTTCTTATGATGCCGTCCGGATGGCTGAACATTGCCTGGCTGCTGCTGCAGTAATATGCAGACATGCAGAACGAATTATGTGGCAACCGCAAATTTATGGTAATTTAGAATTAACGCAGAGCTCTTTAGATGAACCAACTAAAGCAGTATGTGTCAGCGCTGTTGAACTTGCAATGAGATCTCGTGCAGTTGTAATTATATGTCTTACAAATTCTGGACGCACTGCTAAAATTATTTCTCATGTAAAACCTACATGCCCCATTGTAGCAGTGACTAGAGCTTGTCATACGGCAAGACAGCTACGCTTTTGGAGGGGAGTTCGTGCTATGCACTATTTTGAAGTTGCTCGAGGTACTTGGATATCCGAAGTAGAATCTAGAATCCACGCAGCCCTTGATTATTGCAAAGCTAAAAGAATAATAAGAGCTGGTGATCCATATGTTATTGTAACAGGCTCACGTCGAGGTGTAGGGTACTGCGATTCTGTGAGACTATTGTATGCAAGTGCTCGAGATACTGTTATTGTGGAATAACATAGCAATAGTGATTTTTAATAATATAATTATTTATGATTATTTGATTACCTATTAATGATATTTTGATTAATGTAGGTAGGTTCAAAGTAAAAAGGTAGGCCTGAAGATCTTAATCAGATTTTCACAAAACTTATATGGAACCAACCTACAGGCACACACAGCTGGTTATCGCCTTTGTGGGCGCGCGCGGGCCGCCGGCGTAGGTATTGACGCTGTCCTACGTATTTAGGCAAGGGTTGTCACAAAAATGGAAATCAAATATATTTAGTTACGATCACTTATTAAAATAAGTACATATTAAATTTAGATAAAAAAAAAAGACGTGTGGCACTCGGGGACTGCCGCGGTAAAGCTATTGCATAGCATTTTGTATCAACAAGACTGCCGAAAAGAAACGACGTTAGACAATGCACGGCCTTCAAGCCACACGGGTGTTATTTAAATGGTTAGCATAGTATTCGTATTTTTGTAAGCAGAAAAATATAATCTGTAAGCAGAAATAGCTAATTGGTCAGCAACTCATGGCCAGCAAATATTACAAAACCTATCAGCATTTTATGTCATTCTGGATGGCTGTAATTATTTTTGAGCTGCAATGAGCTGCTACTGTTTAATAAAATTTTGGTAAGCACTCAGAGGGGAAGCCAAAAAATATTTTTTGAGCTGTACCTATATACAAGTAGCAAAAATAATCTTAGCAAACTTGTCATGCGCAAAATGGGCGCATTCCTTACAAAGATTAAGAAGGACTTTGGATTATGCAACTTTTATCATTATAATTATTATTACCATTACATACAAGTAGTGGTGGTGGTGGTGGTGGTGGAAGTGGTGGTAGTGGGAGTGGTGGTGGTTGTAGTGAGGGTGGGTGTGGGAGTGTGAGGGTGTGTGAGTGGGAGTGGGGGTGGGTGTAGGGCGGGAGTGGGAGTTGGAGTGGGCGTTGGAGTGGGCGTGGGAGTGGGAGTGGGGGTGGAAGTGGAGTTGGGGGTGAGGTGGGAGTGGGAGTGGGAGTCAGAGTGGGAGTGGGACTGAGACCGGGACCCGGACTCGGACTCGGACTCGGACTCGGACTCGGACTCGGACTCGGACTCGGACTCGGACTCGGACTCGGACTCGGACCTCCGTGCCCGTCGGAGTGGGGAGCGTGAGGTTTTTTTCGTTACGGAATTTCTGGATTCGGTCCCCGCGCTCAAGGCCCTCGATAGAAGCTATGCAATAGCTTAAAAACATTTTAGAATGCACACGAACAATTATTATTATTAAAAATATTAAATTAAACATTGATAAATTGCTGTTCTGGGGCAGTCGGGTAAAATAACAAGTGTAACATTCTGTGACCGTGTTACTATTAAAAATAACTAAAGCTCATACTAAGTAAGTGTTCATTGACGAGAAAATTAACTTGAATATTTCACAAAAACAGTTATTAATATTTATTATGGGTAGTATGGGTATATAATGTTGAATAGATCTTTGAAAATTGTTGTTATGACAGTAAAACCATCATCGGGTTTTGTTCTCGTCATAACGATTTTAGAATTCCGAAAAATAAAAACACGTCAGCCCTCAACGATTTACCTGACAAACTCGGCGAGTTTGTTTGAAGCGGTCCGCGCCGCTCGTTTCCCCGCAAGGCCCCCTCCGTTACTCTGCACAGGTAGATACATTCGTGAGCCAACTGTATGATTGTTAAACAGTGCTACAGGTATACTAGATCAAAGGAAAAAAATAATTAAGAATCGATGGACATACGAAATCGCAAAGTTTTTGATATATTGGTGAAAGAATTTTTAAAATCGGTTCACTACTTTTTGAGTTTATTCGTAACAGATACAAACATACAAATCTTTCCTCTTCATAATATTATTATTATATTATTAATACTAGCGACCCGCCCCGGCTTCGCACGGGTACAATGCTTATACTAAAACCTTTTTCCTGAATCACTCTTATCTATTAAAAAAAACCGCATCAAAATCCGTTGCGTAGTTTTAAAGATTTAAGCATACAAAGGGACATAGGGATATAGGGACAGAGAAAGCTACTTTGCTTTATACTATGTAGTGATTATTTTTAGTAGAGAATCATATAGAAATTTTGCTCACGCACGACCTCTATCTCTTATCCCTGATCACAAGTTTGGATTTCGGAAAAACCACACGAATATAGAACAAGTCCATAGAGTGTGTGACCACATAAGAAATACCCTGGAGAAGAAGAAATATTATTGCTCTTGTGCCGTTCTCGATGTTCAATGAGGCTTTTGATAAAGTATGGCACGATGGTTTATTGTACAAAATGAAGAAGTTATTACCACACAACCTTTGAGTATTAAACCAGCACACAAAATATATTTATTGCTAAGATCTTACCTCATGGGAAGAATAAAATAAAATAAATAGTAAAATTAATTATACGATCTCAAACTTTTACGAAGTGCTAGCAGGTGTCCCTCAAGGCTCTGTGCTGGGACCAACCCTTTTTAATAATCTCACGCCTTTTATCCACGAGGGGGTAGGCAGAGATATTCCATTTCTGGATATACCCACTTTTCACGAGATGTTCTTTGGATCCCTAAACGTGATAGGTGGTGAGCCCATCGCCGGACCGGGTCTGTTTACACATATTGTCTCAGAATTAATTCTTGGACCTGTTTTCTGGGTTTAAACACGATGTCAAAGTCAAAATGTTTTATTCAAAATAGGAACTTACAAGTCCACTTATTGAACGTCATTTCAACTCCACCGCTTCAGCATGTATGGTTGAGGAGAAGAAGCGGGGCAAGAAACTCCTCAACACAATATTTTTTTAATCAATTGTTACTTAGCACTAAATTGGGTTACATAATTTCGTTTGTTTTTCGCTATCGTATTGCGCTAGACTGGAGGAAATCTGTTCCAAGCATCATTGTCATTTATATAATCGTCTAGTTTGTAATATGCCATTTTACAAAGTACATGTATAACATGAGTTTTGAACACACTTTCAGGCAATTTCAAAATTTGTTCTGGTATTTTTTTATAAAAGCGTAGGTATGCAAAGCCCCGCAAAGGAATTATTAATTTTACTTAATCGTGACTGAGGTTGCTCTAGTTTATTTTTATTCCTAAGATTACAATTATGCCTGTCACAGTTTTTAGTATACAGTAATATGTTTTTCCGTAAATACATAATATTTTCATAAATGTACTGACAAGGCATTGTTAAAATAATAATTTCTTTGAACAGTTCTCTTCGGGAATCATGACATCTTAACTTGTAAATGGCGCGTATAGCCCTTTTTGTAAAATAAAAAATAGATTCTGCATCAGCAGCTCTGCCCCACAGCAAGATGCCATAGGACATTATACTGTGAAAGTAGCTAAAACAAACGAGTCTTGCTGTGTCTACATCAGTATTTATTAATTCATAAGCCAGGATTTTACATGTAGTCTTAGTCTAAACATTCATAATTTAGGCTTAAAGTTAACTAGGACAAAAGTGTGACCCCTGACTCTCAATCTAGGTAAACCTGTGTTAAGAGAGTCAGTGGTGGTCACAGGTGCCATCAAATTGTTACTTAATACTGAAAAAAAATACAAAGGTAGCGGTCATACTGGCTGACTTTTATTTTAATGTATTTGAATAAGATGTGATGCGTTCATAAGGTTCAATTTTGTTATTTCGACATTTGTTACATTGTAAGTAAATTAAATATGGCGCTTATTTCTGTTCCTTTCCTTTCCGAAGCGGTGGAAAAGAATAGAGTTAACTTAAAATTAGGAATTTTAGCTGGTTTGTAGAATCGAGTCCCATATTATATTATGTTGTTATTTTCAACATGCGAACATGTTCCATCGTTATCTGTAGAAATGGAGGCGTTCATACATATCCAACTCATGAGACCTTAAGACAACAGTGGATTAGAGCTACCAGTATAGACGTTCAACGCAAAGTCGGGTGGAATCTGAGTAAATATTCATGTGTTTGTTCGAACCACTTTAAACCTAGTGTAAATCAGGAGAAAACACACCAACCGCAATACAAATTAGATATCACTAATATAAACAACACGTCTCTCGGCATTAATAGCTGTATATTTTCATGACCCTTGCATTTATGAGAACAAAAAATAAGCCATCATTCGATGCTAGATTCGATGACAGGTTATTGGTGTGTGGACATCGCCATCTATCTTTAGTGAAGGAACGAGTTTTTCTTTTTTTAAAAACGCCTCATAGTGTTCTGTGCATAATCGTGCCGTTTTTTTTATTTGGCAACACAACACAACATGTAATAAAAAATCACTCGTTATATTTTCAGTTTATATTTATATAAATACATTGTAAATACACACCATAGGAACATTAAACATTATAATATAAGTACTTATGTATTATTAGGCTGTAAGGACTAGAATCCAACGACAATAATACAACTAAAAAAAATGCTAAAAAAAAGAAGCTAGAGCGAGCGCTTGACTGCGTGTCACGTTTGTATCCTTTGGTAGTAAAATAAAAATGCGTTTTAATTAATTCTCAATAATCGATCGATCCGTTCTAGAGTGACTGAAGAACAAAGTGCTATTGATTAAGTCAGTGATAATTAAATAAACAACATCTATACGAAAAACAATAATTTGTACATACCTACCATTTGTACTGCGCGACCGTGAAGGTTGAGAATGTTACGTCATTTGGCCTCTCGTGTGTGATATGGATTTATGTATTTGGGTTTTTATTCGACAAAACGTTTTCGCAAAGAAAGCATCCATAGCTGTGGACAGGTTACGTTAATGTAAAAAGTTCGAGAGCTCCAAACTGATTGACCGGCTGCTACGAGATGCCGCCATGTTATTTAGTGTCGCTGTCAACTAGTGCTCGCGGTTAGTCTACGCAAAGTTGGGAGATTGTCTTGTTTTGGAATCCTGCGTAAGTACTTTGAGTTTGTTCCTAGTTTTCTGATGAGTATTCGGCAGTTTCTTTATATTAGATTAATTGAATATAGCTCTTTATAACGTGAAATGAGAAAAATTCATTGTTTACTGTGGTTTATTGACAGTCAATGTAATGACGTCATTGTAAGTTGCAAGCTTAGTTTTTGCAAAACCAAAAGACAGGAATGTGGTCAATTTAATAAAGTAAACGTTACTAGGATAGGTACCTAGAAAATCTACCAATTCTGACTTTATCTACAAAATTATTGAATGTGAATTCTATCTCAAGGTTTTCAATTTAGCCTTGATCACTAGTTTTAGGAGGTTATTTTTTGTTCTATCAAACAGTCACTACTGCTTAGTTTCTTTATTACATTTGAGATTACATTTCTGTTTAGTGGGACTTTTGTTTACTTTACCATACATTTTATGTACTTCATATGGTGTTAGGGAAACACTTCCGAAGCCAGGAGCAAGTTATGTGCTATTGAAACTAGTTATTACTCGATATTATTTTTTACCATTAATTTAAAAAATCTAATGATGGTTTCATTTTGTGTGATGCTTCTGCGTGATGATGAATGAAAAATAGTTTTTTTCAAAGTTGAATTTTTCTGTCAATATTTTTAAAAAGTTGTGTCAAGAACACCAGCATAACCACCTGTCTTAGATTTTGGAAGTGTCTCTATTCTCTGTATGTATGAACAAATACAATGTTTATATTATTTCTTGTTCATATAAATACACAGTTAAGAAAAAATATAAGTCAAGAATGCAGTGATATTGGATTGAGGCATGTGTATATGTTATGCATAACAGTAATGGGGTTAGTTATGCCAACCCTCTTTGGAATAAGGTGTGTATGAGATAGAAGTAACAATTACATTATTTGTATCATTTTAAAACAGGTTCCACTTGTAAATACAGGTAACTCAAATAAATAATAAATAAACAATAATATTACTGTGAGACAATTCACACATTTATTTTGTGACAGACACTTACAGTGCCATGTCATATCATACATTTAAATACCAAACTACAGATTCTGTCAGAGCCACTTAACTGAG
This sequence comes from Ethmia dodecea, assembly GCA_963855545.1. NCBI lineage: Eukaryota > Metazoa > Arthropoda > Insecta > Lepidoptera > Depressariidae > Ethmia > Ethmia dodecea. The sequence continues at coordinate 9,295,456 of OY979437.1, read as the reverse complement.
CCCACAGGCTGGCATTCATTGTTGCTCAGACAAGTTCCAAAGAATACTTATATTATTATCAATGTTAATGTTATATATTCTGGCGATAGGCTCACCACCTGTCACATTTAGGGGTCCAAAATTATTTATTTAACTTCATCTATGGAGAAAATGTACACATTGCAAACTTATTAATTGAGTATAAGTGTATATTTCCTGGCTTGGTATACCTCTGCCTAATGGTGCCCTAGGCAGATGAAGGCATGAATAAAGCCATAAGCATATTTTTAAATTGGGTATATTTCTTTTAACTGGATACAAAATAGGTATTTAGTAATAGTAGCCTCAGATCCGGCTGCAGAATTAGAGTATTTGCTACAAACCAAATTTTCACGCATATTTATGATTAGGAGAATATACATTCTGTTGAAAAAGTATCGGGAATTGATATTTTTTTTAATGTTCCAAATTCAATTTTAATTATATTTTTTTGTTGCTAGTTTGGCATAACTGAGGATGAGTTGCATCTGTGATTTAGATTAAATACAGTGCTGGTTTTTGTTTGATCATCTTTAGTGTGTGTTGCGAATTTCATAAGAGACAAAAACATTGAACAAAGAGTTTGTCTCAAATTTTGCATAGCAAATGGAATTTCGTTTTCGGAGTTGCTAAAAATGTTACAGAAGGCGTACTGTGAATCGTCTTTATCAAAAACACGTGCTTATGTGTGGTACAATGCATTCAAAAGTGCTCGAGATATGATGGAAGATTTGCCTCGCCCTGGTAGGCCATCAACGTTTCCTACTGAAGTTAACATTGCAAAAGTGAAAGAAATAGTGACTGCAAATCCTCATTTAACCCGCCATTGGTGACGCATATGTCTGTGAGACCGGGTAGTTCGAAAAAATCAAATACTTATTTCACCGTTCATCAAATTACATTGCAATTTCGAGTAGCTGCCTTATTGGATGCCCCCTACCGCCAGTCTGACCCGCGACAGCGACGGCGGCGCACTTTGGCGACAACCATACCAAACAAAAGAGTTTTGGAGTGATTTTGGTATTATATATACTTTTTTTTTTGGTAGAAGTAATACAATTTACGTTTCTTTATTTTATGTTTCCAATTTCATAAGACTGACTAAGGCTAATTTCATAGTTATATATAAGATTATTGCGATATCTTTTAGTTTTAAAAAATATTGTTAAAATACCTTATAATTTTAATGCATCCAAAGATATTGTCTAATGTTCATAATGACCATGATTATGAATGACCTATGTTTTACTGACGAAAAAATATCTAATTTCATATACCTTTGCAAAGAAAAGTACCATGAATAGTAAATTATAGAAAAAATCGTAGCCAAAAACACCGGTGTGTGAGACCGGGGACACCAACAATGTAAGTCAAATACACGTCACCAATGGCGGGTTAAGTTTGAGAGAGATAGCCGCTGAACTTTCTGTGTCTCACGAGTCGATCCGTACTATTTACAAGCTTTTATTTAGTTTCACCTGTCCCCTTGTCTGTAATAAAATTTTGCAAGTTAAATTTGACCCACTTCCTGGTTACCAATTGAGCTGAAATTTTGCATACATGTGTAAATCGCATGACAATGCAATATTATGATGACATGGTGCTGATCTGATGATGGACCTGGAAGGTGGACATAGGAACTTTGCAATGAAACGACACACCCTCATTGAGTTTGGGCTCGTTTGAATCGACTTGACGAGTGATTTGTCTTTCGTAGTGACCAGGGTCTGATGATGGAGCTGGAAGGTGGTCATAGGAACTCTGTAACGAAACGAAGCAATCCCATCAAGCCTCGGCTCATTTGATTTGTCTTGACAAGTACTTTGATGCTAAATGGTAACCAGAGTCTGATGATGGAGCTGGAAGGTGGCCATAGGAACTCAGTAATTAAACGACATAATCCTATCGAGTATGGGCTCGTTTAATTCGTCTTGACGAGTACTTTGGTGCTAGATGGTAACCAAGGTCAGATGATGGAGCTGGAAGGTGGCCATAGGAACTCAGTAATTAAACGACATAACCCCATCGAGTATGGGCTCGTTTGATTCGTCTTGACAAGTACTTTGGTGCTAGATGGTAACCAGGGTCTAGTGACGGAGCAGGAAGGTGGCCATAGGAACCATAACTTATTGATATGTAACGTTATTAAAATATAAAATGATACTAAAAAATTAAAAATTTAATTAAATGAAGAAAATAATTTTTTAAAACAAGCTTTTATTAGGTTCTTGTTAATAAAAAGAACTAAAAATTTAAGAAAAATATCATTATATAATCAATAGGTAAATTTTTTATAAATAAAAGAATGTTAGATGGAGGATCTGTTTATTATCATAATATACAATATTTTATTTTAAAAAAAAGTGAACGTAATTTTGTCCAAAAAATCAATAGAAATATTTTAATTAAAAATACTAGCGGCCATATTTTGATAGGCACCCTGGATATAATATATCTACCAGGGTGCCTCTTCATTTTTATAAATATGCGTAAAAATTAGGTTTGTAGCATACACTCAATCCCTACACTAATTCTGCAGCCGGATCTCATACTATAATAGGTTTATAGGTTTCTGTTAGAAAAAAAAGATTTGATCGATAAACTCATGTCAGAATGTTTTCTGTTACTGAAACAGATCATTTGCAGTTACCACTAGAACATTTATTATGCATACAGATTTGACCATGAGCAATGAGAATAGTCTGGAGGACGTCTTTGATACGGGGAGAGTAAATTATATGATGTGTATTGTGCTATTATATCACCTTATGTTTGAGGATTAAGCATTAGCTATGATATCCGGTCTGGTAACAATTCTGCGACCTAATAGGTTATACATTGTCATCTTGCGACCATGGAAACCTGCTGCTTTACCAGATAATGTAGCTTTTAAAAGGCTAATAAAAATATCTGACAATTTGTTTGAATTATGTATACAGGGTGAATTTTTCAAGTGGGCGTGGTAGGCTAGATCAGAAACTATGAGGAATATCGAAAAGTACTCAAAGGAGTCTCGGGCCCGATTTCGATGAAAACTAAAACTGCATCTTTGGATTTTTTAAAAATCAATAGTCCTAGCCAGGAATCGAACCCGTTGATTTTGAAAAAAAAACTCACCCAGTATTATTACATCATTTGATAGTGTCGCTAATAAGGATCGAATTCTGTGAAGAAATGACATACGAAACACTTAAGAAAAACATTGGATTTTAATAAACTGATTCATATTTTAAAGTAATGCTTTAACTCATACCTGCATTAACTGTATCTTGTCTGAAATTCTATAAATTACGTCACCCAAACATGGATTTTTGACCCTCCCCCCCGTCCCCCCGTATATTTTTTTTTATCTCCCGTTTTTTCTGCTAGCTTATTGCTTTTCAGCCATAATTATGAAAATAAGAAAAATAACATTTATATTCAATATAAAATATTTACAATCGTCCTCCAATCTGCATCCAATTTAAATCTGTTGGCAGGGGTCTGCACTGTTTCACCTGTACTACGCACTCATAAGAAGTATCTTGGAATATGTATCAGTTGTTTGCTCACCTTTTTATGAAGTTTACAGTACGAGGTTTGAGCGAGTTCAAAAAAGATTTCTAGGCATCATTTGCTATAGGTTGCAGCTTTGTGTATAAATCATATAGCAGTAGATTAAACAAATTTAAACTGCCTTCGCTTGCATCACTTCGCGAATATAACGAGTTAATTTACTTATTTAAAATTATCCATTAACAAGTTGACTGTCCCGATCTTCTCTCTCTATTGAATTTCAATATCCTTAAACCATCAACCAAAATATTTACTTTACATATTTATAAAAACAACACTTCATAATATTTTAATCCTATTGTTCGTATGTAGGCGTTACAACAATATAATGAGTGAGCATTCTTCTATTGACATATTTAACCATAAACCACATAAATTTATAAAAGACATCCACATCTTTTCTCCTCAATGTTAATAAGAATTCTTAGGCATCCTATTACTACTGCACATTTATTATTATTACTAACTAGCAGCGCCCCGCGGTTTTACCCGCGTAGGTCCCGTTCCCGTGGGAATACGGGGATAAAATATAACCTATGTGTTATTCTGATGTATAAGCTATATCATTGTAAAGTTTCATCAAAATCCGTTCTGTAGTTTTTGCGTGAAAGAGGAACAAACATCTATACATCCATACATACAAACTTTCGCGTTTTTAATATTAGTAGGATGTGTTATTCTGATGTATAAGCTATATAATTGTAAAGTTTCATTAAAATCCGTTCAGTAGTTTTTGCTTGAAAGAGGAACAAACATCCATACATCTATATACATCCATACATACAAACTTTCGCGTTTATAATATTAGTAGGACTAGCGGTTCTGCGCGGTTCCACCCACGTCTTGCCCGTTCCCGTGGGAATACGGGAATAAAATATACCCTATGTTACTCAGGGATCTTCTAGCTTTCCATTGGTGAAAGAATTTTTAAAATTGGTCCAGTAGTTTTTGAGTTTAATAGTAACAAACATACAAAAATCCAAATCTTTCCTCTTTATAATATAAGTATAGACATACCTAACAGCTATTTACATAAGGAACTTTTAATTAAGTTTTAACATAACATGGCATGAGCCTTATGTATGTATGTATTAACATAACTAACCCTCACCTTTTATAAATAAGATATAATTTGTTCATTCTGTGCACACGTCTTGTGAGTTTCAATCTAGTTATAATTTTTATTATAATTGTAAAACGCTGCGCTGTATTTGATTGTAACTTGTTTTGTTAGCCATAAATAAATAGATTATAAAGAGGAAAGATTTGATATTTTGGTAAGTATTGAAAAGGTTCTGAAACAACTGGACCTATCTTGAAAATTCTTTCATCAAAGGAAAGCTCAGTTTTCTGGAAAAGACATGAGATATAATTTTCAGATATCAACTATAGAGCAGATGAAATCGTGGGGAACAGCTATTGAAATATAGTCAATTACTTCATTGTTGCTTAGTAAGTAAGTAACAACTCTTTATTGTACACCAATAAAAATATGCAATAAGTAACACAATGATTTAAAAAAAATTAAAATGGGCGGCCTTATCGGTTAGATGTAACTGAGATTTATAAACACATGAAGGTGGTGCACTAAAGTTAACAATGTTAAGGTACATAAGTACATAAATAACTTTCTTTTTCAAAAAACATTTCATTCTATTAATTGACTGCGGTCCCGAGGCAGGATCACCTCGCCTGGCGGAAGATCTTCCCTTTTCACGATGGAGGAGCCTTTCACCTCCGCTCCTCCATAAAGTTATCAGATATCATGTAGAGCCAAGCTTCTAACTTTACGAGCCCCTAACTACACAAGCTCTAGACCAAAGTCAAAATATGTGGCTTAGCCGTTTCGCTACCGTCACATGAGCGGAAGGGGAAAGATTTATTCACTGACTTTTCTGTTATACAGTAGTTCTTGTACTAACTAAAATACTTATGTTGAAGTTAATCAACCTTAGTAAGTTTGCCGTATGTCATTTCTTCCCAGAATTCGATCCTTATTAGCAACACTATCGAATGGTGTAAATAATACAGAGTGTGTGTTTTTTTTCCAACATCAACGTGTTCGATTCCTGGCTAGGATCATTGATTTTTCAAAAATATAAAGATGCAGTTTTAGTTTTCATCAAAATCGGGCTCGAGACTCCTTTGAGTACTTTTCGCTATTCCTCATAGTTTCTGATTTCACTTAAAAAAATACCATGTACAGTCAACAAAGTTGTTAGGGTTACATGGCCAGTAACTAAGAATTCATTTTTCTGGGGAAGTCATAAATAAATCTTATTGATTATTGTTTATTTTGAAAGGTATCTTTGATCCCTATAATTTACCAAAAAAATACTATAAATACATTTAAGGCTTTAAGAGAAAAGTGAATCTTAATTTTTGGAAATGTAACACTAACAACTTTGTTGACTGTACTATATATTTAGTTAAGTTACATTAAGTATTTCGTATTCCGGGTACGAAATAGTCTTGGCATTCGTACCCTCGTGGTTTAGGAGATATAGGTGGGTTTGGTGGCGCTTCCAGAATGACGTATTTACAGCAGCACTACAACTGTATCTCTGTAAATAAAGGACATTCAAAGTACATGACTACATCAACATTTACTACTCGTGAGTACGTTAGGTACGTAATATTACTCGTATTATAATATATTCTCATGTCTTTTCCCCGAGGGGGTTAGCAGAAGTAGGTAGGTATTCCATTTCTGGAAGTACCCACTTTGAACTTCTGTATTTTTAGGATCCTTGAATGTGGTGAGAGTAACAGTCACATTATTAAATGACCAAAATAACAATGTCATGTAAAATACACTTAAAAGTGACCCTCCTTCTGGTGCAGTCCGGTAAAATCGTCATAAACAGGTACAAAGCGAATACAATTTGCAATGTAAGATTGTACAGGAATTTGTGGTTACGATTGATTGATGTACTAAGCTCAAAGAGGGGCCTTATCACACTGGCGATTTGCAAGCGAGTTAAATGCGAGTTCGCAACTAGTGCGCGGCGAAATCGCCGCGAATAGCACTATCCACGTCATTTTGGACACTCGTGTCAAAATTTATAGGGAGGGATATATTTATTTTTGACTTCTTATATTTTACCATTTTTTTTATAAGGAAAATAAAGGGATCGAAATATAGGGCCTAGAGTAACGCAATCTAGCCTAAACTAATCATAATGTAAATTCTTTGTGGCACAAGCATGTCTCGACTCTCGATTATTAAGAGACGCTTCCTACTTCCTTCGATGTCGTAAAGCCGATGGACAAAACAGTGTAAACATAAAATCTATGATGTAAAATCTTTAATGCAAAATGTGAGTAGAAATCAATCAGTCGGAGAGTCCGATCACGGAAAAAATAAATGAGTATTTATGTTTACTGGGACAGTTAGCAACTCCCGATCCCAACAAACCTTAAGCCGTATACAGAAAGAAAGCCGAAAACCCATCGGCGCCGACCGGCGCCGGTCTACGCAGGTAAACGGCGGAGGCATTTATATGAACAAGCGCTGATGGGCGCCGACCGGCGCCTGTCGGCGCCGATATAGTCTAGTCATTATAGACATTCAAAATCGAAAATTTAACAATAATTCCAAAAGTTTTCAAACTTCGGTCAAGTAAATGGTACATTGGGACGACAATAAATCTAATTTTGCAACCTTGTCCGCAGTCCGGAACATTGTTAAAATTGCTATTAAATTAATTTTTGCTGTATGGTCGTGAAAAAAATTCCAAAAGTTCTGCAAACTTGGGGAAGTTTTCGATATAATATTTCATATCACGTATTAAATTTGCAACCAATCTAAGTGTACGGAACATTTTTTGTTATTGAAAATTAATGTTTTTTTTTATTAAACTGAATGTAAACGTTCCAAAAGTTCTGCAAATTTGACAGATATATCGGAAAAATATACCGAACGATTGTATAAATTTGCAACCTTTTACGTTGACCGGAACATGTTTATTTATAATTCTTTTTAATTCGTGTCATTTTTTCGAGTAAGGTGGTCTCGGAATAATTACAAAAGTTTTGAAACTTGGTTGCAAACTTCGAAAACATCTATTCTGATGCATTTACAAATTTGCAACCTCATACGCGATCCGAAACTTTATGCAATTTGCAAAAATGTATTTTTTAAATTTTTTCACCTTAAAGAAAATTTCAAAAGTTCTGCAAATCGAGGGGACGGTTTAATTTTAGGATTAATGTCAGTATTTGAATTTGCAACCATATCCGGAATACGGAAATATTTTTTAATCACATTCACGAAAAATATTATTTCCGTACACATCGCTGTTATATATTTAGGGCACATATACACTGTTACTCTCCTACGCAGTTACGAATATTTGATATCCTCATACTTTTTTTCTATACTTTTGAAATTCTTATTATGTCTATTTATTTTTTCGACGGTAATAAAATTAAAAAAAAAACGGTCAAGTGCGAGTCGGACTCGCGCACCGAGGGTTCCGTACAACCTTGCAAATTTATGGTTTTCGTAATTTTTCCTATAAGACGTTGCTTCGTACCAAATTTCAAGATTCTGAGTTCACGGGAAGCACCCTGTAGGTTTTGATTCCCTTGCAAGTGTCGAAAATTTGCGGCATAAACGGCTGTATCTTTTGATTGCGTTGGCTTAGAAGTTTGATTTTTTCACAGCTTCAAGGGACAGTAGACCTGAGTAATTGATATAAATTTCAGCTTCATACCTCCACGCGTTCCTGAGAAAAAGGGTCTTGACAGACGGACGGACGGACGGACAGACGGACAACAAAGTGATCCTATAAGGGTTCCGTTTTTTCCTTTTGAGGTACGGAACCCTAAAAGTAGATTTTAGCAAATAACACAAGGTTCCGGGTCTCGTGCGAAGTTGCAAATTTGAATAGTGGTATCGATCCCAAAATAAGACCATCCGCTCGATTTGCAAAACTTTTGCATTTCTTTCAAGGATAACAAAATGCGAAAAATCTATTTTTGCAAAGAACTCAAAGTTGCTGATCTCATGCGGGGTTGCAAATTTTCATACTGACATGCACCTCAAAGAAACAATCATTGGCTCGATTTGCAAAACTTTTGAAATTTTTTAGAAAATGAAAAATGCAATTAAAGTGAAATTTCCGATATCACACAAGATTCCGGATTGCGTGAGAGGTTGCAAATTCAAATACTGACATTAATCCCAAAATTAAACAGTCCCCTCGATTTGCAGAACTTTTGAAATTTTCTTGAAGGTGAAAAAATAAAAAAAATACATTTTTGAAAATTGCATAAAGTTCCGGATCGCGTATGAGGTTGCAAATTTGTAAATGCATCAGAATAGATGTTTTCGAAGTTTGCAACCAAGTTTCAAAACTTTTGTAATTATTCCGAGACCACCTTACTCGAAAAAATGGAATTGAAAATAATTATAAATAAACATGTTCCGGTCAACGTAAAAGGTTGCAAATTTATACAATCGTTCGGTATATTTTTCCGATATAAGTGTCAAATTTGTAGAACTTTTGGAACGTTTACATTCAGTTTAATAAAAAAAAACATTAATTTTCAATAACAAAAAATGTTCCGTACACTTAGATTGGTTGCAAATTTAATACGTGATAAGAAATATTATATCGAAAACTTCCCCCAGTTTGCAGTACTTTTGGAATTTTTTTCACGACCATACAGCAAAAATTAATTTAATTGCAATTTTAACAATGTTCCGGACTGCGGACAAGGTTGCAAAATTAGATTTATTGTCGTCCCAATGTACCATTTACTTGACCGAAGTTTGAAAACTTTTGGAATTATTATGAATTAATTGTCTTGACTGACTGGACTAATAGGCGCCGCCGACTCGCGTTGGTCGGCGCTGGTGCCGCCCGCCAATCATCGTACGACATTTTGCTCGCTCTGCTTCAATCTGCTTGCTTTCTGTAGAATGGACAAGCTTTCGGCTTTCTTTCTGTATACGGCTTTAAGATATGACGGTTTAACTACCTAGCACATCAAGAATCATAACTTCTGATAATATTTACTAGTTTGCAAATATGTTAGGTTCTTTTATTTGGGATGATGATATATTTTACTGAAAATTTTCACAAAATTCAAGACTGATCGTTGTTTTAGGCCGTGGGAAACATGTTATTTTAAAAAGAGAATGCTCGTCGAATTTTCAAATACTTTGGCTTTGTCACGGTACCGAGTTAACTACGAGACTTAAATCCCTTTATAGCGGTTGTCTACGACATAAAAGACTCCTACATACCATAATTCAAGTTTCTAGGTAGTATAGCTTCGGAGTAGTATGAAATTCCCTTTTAACTATTTTTTATATTTTTACGTGGAAATGAGACATTTTTCCCTAGTAAAAAGTGCCCTAGATGTTGACTCAGCTACTCAGCTATCACCACACCATTAATTAAAATCCCTTACGTAAGTTTTGCACAATGCATGTATACAAACAGACACCATTATAAAAAAATCTGTTTTGATACTTACTTCGATAATTATCTACACTACCGCTGAAATAAAAAAAAGTATTTAATGTACAGGCACGGTCTCGTTACAGTTTTATTATATGTATAGAATAGATATAGATGACACCAGGTCTGATCAACCGTCTGCCGAAATCTAGCTACTTGTAATAGCTATGCAAAGGGAGTGCGATATTTTTCTAATTCCCTTTGGCCGGAGCTAGGACGGAAACAATCAGTGGAAACGTATAACGTAGTAAACAGAATTGTCGGTTGGAATTATTATGAATCATCAAGATGCGGCTGCGAAGGTGTCTAGACTATGCCATTTATTACTGAACTAGCTAACCGCCTCGCATTTATACCCGTGTTGTACTTTTAAACAAGCTCTTACATACAGACAAATAAGATCTTAATCATAATTTTGTATTTCAGATTGCCTGAAAAGTTTAACAAATTAGAATTTTTTGTTTGTATTGAATAGGCTCCGATACTATTGGACCGAATTTAAAAAATATTTTGCCAATGCTAAGCTTACTTTTCTCGGAGTAACATGGGCTAGAATTTTCCCACGAAAACAGGCCATAAACCTTGAAACCGATTTTAAAAATTGTTTCATCAATTAATTTCGAATAGTCTTGCTCTTCAATAAGGAGACCTTCTAATATTTTACCCTACATATGACCACGTAAGCCTAACCAGCAGAGAAGAGCTTCAGGCCTAAGTATACTCTGTGGAACACCGCGCGGAGGGATTAGGCGCAAAATGCCACATTCGCAAAATGTTACATTCTCAAAATACCATTTTCGCATAATACCACACTCTCGAACATACTGCAAGAAAGGGAGTTGAACAAGTATGGCAGTTTGTTAGTGTGGCATTTTGCTACTGTGGCATTTTGCTGTGTGTCATTTTGCGAATGTGGCATTTTGCGTCAATGTGGCATTTTGCGAATGTGGCATTTTGCGAATGTGGCATTTTGCGCCTAATCCGCGCGGAGGAATAGCTAAAAATCAGAGTCTCGTTTTCATGGTCGTTTTTATGAAAATCGTATTTCTTCATTATTGTATGTCAGAAATTACTAAATTTATGGAACCATAAAATAATTATTTAACATCTTATGTACCTACTACGTTTATACAATAAATTTAATTTCATTTACAACGGCATGGTCGACAGTACTACCCTGCATTTTGTGTACTACTTATTTCAACTTAAAGCTGACGACTATCTAGCCAAATTACACTAATCAAAGTTAACCAACCGATGCTACAGACTCGAACAATTTGACTTCAATATTGTAATCGAGGACTCCGAAAACCGTAGTACACAACAATTTTTCATTCTCAGCAAGCCCTTCCATTTGATACAGTACTACCCTGCATTTTGTGTTACACTAATCAAAGTTAACCAACCGATGCTACAGACTCGAACAATTTGACTTCAATATTGTAATCGAGGACTCCGAAAACCCTAGTACACCACAATTTTTCATTCTCAGCAAGCCCTTCCATTTGATACCCATATTGTATGTTCCGCCATCTTGGATGTTCTTCCATGTTGGATTTAGAATGAGGTCACACAGCTAAGCATGCATTATCATATCATACAACGTGTATACAAAATTTCAGCTCAATCGGTTGAAGATATCTGCTTCAAAACTGAGTTGCAAGATTCCAGTCGAACATACATTAAGTTGCATAAAAGCTTGTAGATACGATTAGGCATTGCTCTGTCTGATCTAATGTTTGTTTTGTTTCAGGGGACGTTTTCTTGTGGAAATCTGTTCCTGATTACGTATCGCCACGGATCATCAGAATCAGGCGCGAGTTGGCGCCGCTCATATCAATGATCTATTTATGCCAGTTTTGGCCAGTGAAAATGCAAGGTAAATTAATTACGCTACTTTAAGTTTAGTGGACCCTAAAAATTATTTAAATATTTTTTCTTAACTCGTGAAGTATGTGCCTCTTGCATTATTTTTTATTTCGGTGATTCGGTTTATTATGGGGTGTGTAATCTATATCCGATATATTTATATGTATAGATTCTATACATATAATAAAACACTTACGAGGCCGTGTCTGTACATGAAATATTACTGGAAAATTTCAGCGGTAGTGTAGATAGTTATCGAAGTAGATATCAAATCACCAATTAAAAAAAAATGACTGTCTGTCTAGTTGTGCACGCATCACGCAAAAACTACTAGACGGATTTTGATAAAATTTGGTGTGGAGACTGGGTAAAAAGAGAAATACGTACATACTTCGACACGATAACACCTAGAAACTTGAAAAATGGGATGCAGGTGTCTTATATGTCGTAGGCAACCGCTATGAAGGATTATACCTACAGTACGCTCGGTAATAGAATTTATTGGAGGAATTCGCTATTATTAGAGAAATCAATCGTGAGATGGGTTATACAATAGGTTAGATGATGCTTGCTTTTACGCTGCTCATACAAACATATTATATGTATAGAAGTTGTCAGGATTTCTATTGTTTGTAATCAAGTCTTAGATTCCATAATGAATTAGCACATACTTTCTTGTAGATAATAAATCGAGAAAAGAACAAGATAAATTTACGACTAAAATACTATTCTTCTATGTAAATCAGTTAATTAGAGAGTACGTAACGCGATACCATTAGACTGCGAGTATTCACTCCCGGGGATTTATTGAATCGGCGCCGCTATCATGGCGACTCTACGTCGGCAGCAGCGGCAGACGGTCTCCATGACGACACCGGAGGCTCCGCGTGCCTCCACCGGCCGAGGAGTACGGGTGCGATCAATTACGAGCGAGCGGAGGAAGCCCGGCGCGCATTACACCCGCGCACTGCGCATCATGACTTACCTCAAATCGGTCCCCGGAAGAAATAGCTCAGATCAGACAAAACATTATATTCTGAATTATCTATACATATAGTAAAACTGTAACGGGGCCGTCTCTGTACATTAAATATTTTTGGAAAATTGTAGTGGTAGTGTAGTTATCGAAGTAGATATTAAAAATCCAATTACTGAATTTTTTGTCTGTCTGCCTGTCTTTCCAAACTACTGGACGATTTTGAAGAAATTTGGTGTGGTAATAGCTGAGTAGCTACATCTAGGGTACTTTTAACCGCGGGAAAATGTCTCATTTTGACAGTAAAATTATAAAACTCTTAGCAACTTGAAATATGGTATGTGTCTTATATGTCGTAGGCACCCCTTTGAAGAGATTTCTGGAAATTCAAACAAGGGGAATAAACTGGATGAATGGATAGATGTTTTGTTTGTTTGTATTGAAGAGGCTCCGATACTGAGATTTTCTTGAACAGGCCTAAACCACGGAAATGATTTCAAAAATTCTTTCACCAATGGAAAGCTACATTATCAAGGGGTAACATAGGCTATATTTTATTCGCGTATTTCAAATAAATAGTTATTAACCTTTCGACTATGGTGTGCTTTTGTTGTCATTAGATACAGTAATTTAGAGGGTAGAGGTACATATTTCTTCGTTTGGGATGTACGTCTGGTGTGGACTTCGTTTTTGACCAAATTCAAAACAGACGGAGGTTTTTAAACACCAATGTTTGCACATCACATTGCCGACAACGTTCAATTTGAAAGGACAAAGGTGGTCTAATTATCTTAATTATTAGTGCCCTGTCTCTTTTAGCCACAGGTACTTATTAACTTTAGTTTGTTTGTTTCATAAATTTGTACTTAGGATTATACGTATTACCTAAATAAACTTTTTTAACTCTTAATCTCTACCCATTCCAGGAGGCAAAAAGGGCAGTACCCGCTTACAGGACCCCAATAAGTTTTGGCATGTATCTTTGAAATAAAACAACGTGTTAATAATCAGCTTTCCTTATTAGAATTATACACATAAAAAGAAACAAAAATAATTTAAAGCAACTTTGTCTAGACATTCTTGACACATTGGAATTGGTATTGGTATGCTCGCGTAGAGGGGATTTTTGCATAAGCTGCAGAAAACCCTGGTCTTCCGATCCTTACCTCTAGGGCATACAACACATTTCTTTTTTGTAGCAAGATTAGGACTTTGTTCAACCACTGGTGGCTTCTTTTGAAGTATACCTTCCAAGAGGATTCGGAGATTTGTAAGCAAAGTTTGCCAAGTCAAACGTTCTTCCATTTGAGGAGCAATGGCTTTTATGGCAAGTTTTAAAAAAAAATGCCGGAGTTTTGAGTAACTTTTAGTAGCAATTTTAAAAAGAACAAAAGAACACAGTTTTGGCGCCTACTATGTTCAAGAGGCCATAAAATATTGCCATTGGCCATCTCCTGGTCCTTTGAAGAAATAACACTACTAAAATGAGAATACCTAGAACCACAGCCCTGTTAGCTTTATGATTAAAAAAATATTTCCAATAATTTTGTCACTGGGGTTTGCTGGACCTCCTGGTAGGGTTTAAGGGTTAATAGTCAATAAAATATTGAAATCCGTAAAGTATAACAACAACGTAAACAATGATTTCAGAACATCATCGATATGAAAAAAGTAATCAGTAGGTACAGTTTTTCTTAAAATAAGATGATGATGAATATGTGGGTATATTAAGTAGGTCGGTATAGTAAAGTAAATTAATATACATAATATTCAAAATAAGACATCCAATTTAATGAAAATATACTGTTGAAGAAGACACTCCCTCTGCAAAATTATAAATTATCTGTTATCGTATCATATTTTGTAAATAGTGCACAGAATACTAATATTTTAGCGGGAAGGAGCGTGACCTTGACCCCAGAACATAGGCCTAACCTGCCCCAAAAGTGTTCAGTTAAAAGTTAGCGGTCGATATGAGAGAGGATGGAGTTCGCGCACGCGCTAGAATTGCCGCCCGACCGATCGATCCGCCCGCCCACGTGACGCAACGCATTTGTGGGGATTCTTTGCAGGCAACTCTGTGAACAACACTATCCCTGCAAACATTATAGGTACGAGTACAATCTACTTGCACGATTTGATAATTTCGGTTGGTAATGATAAAACACACTGTCTGACACGGTCTGTCATACCTAATGGCTAGGTAATACATTATCATTATACGGACCAATTGCCCATTCTCACATGTTCTTCCTCGGTGGCCAGAATACATGCTTAGAGGAGTTGCGATGTGGTCAACTTCAGTTAAAGAGATTTTCTTGTAATTTTAGAGAAATTTAAATGGCTTAACTGCGCTCTAGAAGTTTAGCATCGCAGCCTGCGAGGCTGCAGGTGTGTTTTTAAAAGTCACACTATTTAAAGCAATTCGGACAAGTTAGTAATGGGTTACCGCCTTATATTTCATATTTTGAGAAAGTACGTTATACCGTGACTATAATCTTAAAAGAATAAAATAACAATGTCAATAAGTAACAAATATTTCTTATATCTTTGACAAATGTACTAGCTCTACTAGACCTTACCAGAACAACAAAATTACGTGTCATGCTTACAATATTTGTATCAATCAGTAATTGCATTTATATACACAATTCTATCGTATATTAGTTACACTTTTAATCATACACTCGAGAGCAATGAATCCGGGTCACTTAAAGAAACTTAAAAACCTCAGAAACTAAGATTGCTAGCTGATGCACGATGGAAGACACAGAGCGTATAGAAGACCAGGGGAGAGATTCAAGCAAGCATGCATCGAAGAAAAAGTAGCCTACGGTGGTGGGTCTGTACTTGTGTGGGCCGGAATTTCTTCTGACTGTCGCACAGACCTGGTGTTCATAGAAAACGGCTCTTTAACTAGCGAAAGATATGTGGAAGAAATCCTTATGATGAAAACGTTGGTCCATTTATGGTCAATTTGGGTAAGGATGTTATTTTTATGCATGACAATGCCCGACCTCATTCAGGTTGGATTGTGAATGACTACATTCAAGAGATGAACATTACTCGTATGGAGTGGTCAGCACGTGATGAAATTGCTCTCACAGAGGAATGGGAGAATATTCCCAAAAATCATAGAAGGAACTGGGTGTACAGCATGCCAAACCGCGTAAACGCAGTAATGGAAGCACGAGGAGGCAATACAAAGTACATATTACAATTCAAGAAAATCTTAATGTTGCTCAACAACATAGAACTAGACACACAACTAGAAAGAGTAAAAAGATACTACTTCAACTTATATGGTATCGTGGAAGCCATTGCCAGAACTGGACCAAATTAAAACGGGAAGCACACAGCTTTCAAATAAAAAAAGAATCATCAAAATCAGTTCACCCAGTCGAAAGTTTTGAGGTAAGAAACATAAAAAAAAAAACATACAGTCGAATTGATGCCTCCTCGTTTTTTCAAGTCAGTTGAAAATGGCATGTAGCAATGTAGTGACTCATTAATTTTATTTCTTTCATTTAAGAGGTATTATATTGTCTATTAAATAAAAATTATTTCATTAAGCTAGCATTATTTATTAGTTTCCGAGATTTTCAGGTATCTTTAAGTCACCCGGATTCTTTGCTCTCTAGTGTAGTTAGTATAGTTTCAACTCCAAGACTAACAGACCCCTCGGTCCCCAACCAATATGTTATGCGATTTATATTCTCATTAGTTGTTTCATTTGATCAGATTACTTACGCTCCCTTGAGGAAGCAGCTCATCATTTCTTGTCTACACGATTTTAGTAGAATTTCATTTAAAATTAGCGGAGTGTAAGATCGTTTGAGTAAGAAGTCGAAGATACTCATTTATACTAATGACATCAACATAAAATTATCAGGAACTTAATATACTATAAGACGCTTTAATTGTTTTTTAACTTATAACAAATCCATATACCGAAAAAACAAACAACAACATGATCTGAAAAATGATGGACAAAAGATGAATATAGAAAAGGGTATATTGAGGTATTCTAGGTCAATGTAAATTATGATTAGGTAATCACAAAGTAAGGTACAACCAAACTATGTTCCAATTGATGGAAATGACACAATTCCAGATAATTTTATAAAACTTTAGATCTCCGATATTAATTAAAATATCCTCTTGTCTTCATTCTTCTTGAGTCAGTTGATCTGTAAACCGACATAGATTGCTTAAATATTCTAAAATTCGTGCATATGATACAGATACCAGTTAATTCTGGTGCATTATAATATAATTATTGTGTGTTTATTGGCCGTCACCACGTTTTTCAAGGCTTTTGTTAGTTCTATTTTTTGTTCTGCATTATAACGAAAAATTGCATACTTTACGGTACTTGTTAGAGTTAAAAGAAGTTAAAAGAACCGACGCTTCCACGCTCATTAGTTTGTGCCAGTTGGATTATACGATATATTTCACTGAAGGTGATCAACGCCATTACTTGCAACAAACTCGTTATATCACCTGAGGGCAAGGGTACTCAAATAAATAAACATAGAGTCCCATCCTTTTCCCATTTCTTGCGCCCTTGAAATCTGTCAATGCTGGCCAGTGTTATAACATGAAAGGTTTTTCAAACTGCTGCTGCTATTTAACTATAAATATTCTTTGTCATAGTGGAAAATCCCAAACGCGGTTTTGAAATGAAATAAACTCGATGGAATTGAGTCAGGTAATGCTCTTATAATATGAACTATTTCAGTCGGTCAATGCCAACGATAAGCTACATTGGGTTAAATTCCTTGAATGGTGGATGTACTTGTTACAATTACATTCTTTTTTTAACTAAAGATGTGTGATGGACTGATTTGACAGGTATGAGTTAGATCATGAATACCTTGTTAAAATGAAGACACCGGCAAAGCGGAATTAGAATGAAGTGCGCGCCGCGACTCGGCGCGGCCGTGTGCCACGTCATTGCCGTGACCCACTGACATAGTTCCGCGGGGCCGCCTGCACCGATATCTGCTCGCGCCACGCTCTTCCTCTACTGCCCCTTTACTCTTTTTGCCTGTTACTCATTTATTGTGTATGGATATAAATACAAGAATTTTAGTGCGACATAGGCAATGCAATGCGATTTAAAGAAAATTTACCCTGGAGAGATAGTTATCTATTTTCTGGCAATTTCTTATTTCTCTTCAAATTGCTGTTGACATGCATTTTAACATAAATTTTATCTTATAGTCAGTCTATGTTATAGTATCTTGTTATGCAATGAATGACCTTGTTATCTAAATCGTGCACTTGACACGATTGCTGTTCCATTTCACTTTCATGTATAGGAGGTAGGTACGGCACGCAGCCAGCGCTAACATTCGTGTATGTTACTATTGTTTAGGTATGTTTAATGTAGTTCACTGATTGGTATAAACAGTTATTATCAATTTATGGTTTTGTGCTGAAATTTGCTAAAGAGAATGCAAGGCAGTTGCTTAGAAGTTTTCATCTACTATATAAAAATAAGTCAGGTTTTCCTTCCTGACGATTTAACTCCAGAACTGACGAACCGATTTCCATGGTTTTGCATTCGTTGGAAAGGTTTAGGGCTCCGCAAGGTTTATAGCAAAGAAAATTCAGCATTGCACCCGTGCGAAGCCGGGGCGGGTCGCTAGTAATTATATAAACATAATTATGTCCTACCATAATTTTATATTTCAAACAAATTTACTGAAGGCAAATAAAAAAGAAAACTGATTTTGGACTGCGTTATCCAATCATGTAAATTCGTGTATAATCGGCCTTATTCGACTGCGAAGTTCATGATTGTCGTCTCAGTGAGCGAGATCGCTAGAGAATTTGGCAAGATAAGAGCGACGTGGGTGTGACTGCAGCAGATATATTGCCCAGTCAATCCGTCTCGTTGGCTTCGCCCGCTGGTCGCGGCAGCCACTGCTTCGCGTCGTGTCGCGCCGCTGTGTTGATAATTTGTGAAGCGGTGAACGAAAAGGATGTATGTATATGTATGTCTCGTCTTTCAGTTGACTTTCATCGTCGTTTTGTAGCGAACGTTTCGCACGGATATTGATAGGAAATTGCACTATCGCTACGCAATAAAGTCATTGCATGTTTTTGTCGATATACATTTTAAAGACGTAATTCTCTCTTAAGTGGTTATAGTCAGGTGAATTTTTAATTCGGAGAGTTTGTCTGGATTTTTCGTCAATCCAAAAAACAGCGTCGCGGCAAGCGTGGCGCAATGCAGTGTGTGCTTGGATACGGTTACGACTTGTGTGATTTTGAGTTTATTCCAGGAGAATTTTATATCCAAAGAGGTGGAAGTGACAATTGTTTGAGTCAGTTGTAGCCATGCTACCCATGGTGCAAACGGAACCCCTGCTTTTCAACTGCGGGGGCCATTCTGTTGACGAGGTCGCTACTGCGTCGACAACATTGACGCCTTCTCTTACTCCTGATTCTCATACTGATGAACTAGTGGATATATTTTTTGACGTTGATGTTGCCCTTTCAAGGTAATTTTAATAAACAGTTTTCAATTCTTTGTCATTTGCGCACTTTCCCAAGTAGGTATATTCATAGTGAAATAAAGGTCAAAGTGTCATCTTAGGACAAAATAACATATACTTAATTATCCAACCACCACTTTTATGATAGCTCAGTACTGTTCCCACGTAATCTATTATAATTCTCCTGCTCTTTGCCCATTATTTAGGGTCGGCGCAGTACCTAATCCAACAGCAAATGGTTTTGTATTTTTTTTACGTTTGGTCCCCTTTTCTAATTTCATAACACAGATGTAATCATCGATATAATAGAACAAAATTAATTGATGAATTTTCATGTAATGCCTATCTATTTTCTAGTTTAAAGCACAGCAAATATAAACATCAGCAATAACAAAACACTTAGACTCAGTCACTCGGTCACTTGAGAGTCCCGAGAGCTATAAAATTAATATTGAAAGATAACAAGTGAGTTAACGAACGTGGCGTGTAATCCTTTTTTTTTTAAATAATTTTGTCAATAAGAATATTGTGGTGTGACGTCACAAATGTCGCACTGCTGATGGAATGTTCAAAGTAAAAATACTGTTCCCGTTCCCGTGGGAATAACGGCATAAAATATAGTCTATGTTACTCAGAGATATTGTAGCTTCCATTGGTGAAAGAATTTTTAAAATCGGTCCAGCAGTTTTTGAGTTTATTCGTTACACACATACAAAAATACAAATCTTTCCTCTGCATAATATTAGTTTTACATTATGGCGACAGTTTTCGCTAACACTAATAGCGATTTCAATAACATTCGTTTTCCAGTAAGTATAAAAGATATCTTACTAAGAATTTAGCAAAACTATGTTTAAATTTCCAATGATCGACATACCAAGAAGCCTGGGTTTTATTATTATAAAACTAGCAGCGGCCGCATTTTTTTCCGCGTTTTCATCAGCATCAGTCCCGTTCCCGTGGGAAAATTATACGCCATGTTACTTCCAGCAAAGTAAGCTTTCCATTAGTGAAAGAATTTTTAAGACTCGCAAGTGGAATTTTATTACAAACTATCGGTTTCACCCTCGTAGTTTCCGTTCCCGTGGGAATATGGGAATAAAGTACAGCCTATGTTACTCAGAGATAGGTATTCTGGCTTTCCATTGGTGAAAGAATTTTTAAAATCGGTCCAGTACTTTTTGAGTTTATTCGTAACAAAGATACAAACATAGAAATCTTTCCTCTTTATCACATTAGTATAGATAGCGGGTGTCCAGCGGCATTGCCCGCGCTGATCCTGTTACTTCACGTTCCTGTGGAAAAATCCCTTAATAGCGTTATAGATAATCTACACCACCGCAAAAATTTAAAAAAATATTTCATGGACAGAGACGGCCTCGTTACAGTTTTATTATATGTATCATCATCATCAACCTGCTGAGCTTAGGGTCTTTCCTCACACATGAGGAAGTATGGGCTTTATTCTCCCACGCAAGCCCACCGCGGATTGGGAGATGGTGTTAAGCTAGTGGCTACTTAACAGTCAGAATTTTTTAAGCCGCCCAGTCGAGTATCTGACATGGCTTAACGACTTCCATTGTCCAAACACAACGCGATATCTCGCGAAGAACCTACAACCGTTGGGGTAAACGTGTTCTGGAGTGGAGACCGCGACTCGGCAAACGTAGTGTAGGACGCCCTCCAGCCAGATGGGATGACGATCTGCGAAAGGCTGCAGGCAGATGCTGGATGCGTCAAGCCGAAGACAGGGCGCTATGGCGCTCATTAGGGGAGGCCTATGTCCAGTAGTGGACGAATGTAGGCTGATGATGATGATGAAAACGAAAACCGGGACCAACAATTTAACGTGCCTTCCGAAACACGGAAGCGCTGGTAATATAAATGCCACTAGGCGGTCACCCATTCACTAACTGACCGCACCCAACTTTGCTTAACCAGTGTGATCGTTAAAAACACACTGGCACCGCAGGGCTGATAGCGCTCTTTTATATGTATAGATAACACTAATAACTTTAAGAAAGTTGATTAAATACCTACTAAATTCCCTTAACATTTGGTTAGGTAAAGAATAGATAAGGTATACTCGTACAATATTGATACCCTATTGTATAAGACAATTGGTAAAAGAGTTTTTAAACTGTAATGTCATATTTGAATCTAGTCCATATACGGTAATGACCGTGATTTTACATGTGTGTGTGTGACCTGGGTGACTACATGTTTTTTGTAATTGTAGTAACTACAATATTTAGTAAAAGTTCTAAAACGAATATTGAAATTTGTAAAGATTTAATAAAAAGTTATATGACCAGGAGTGTAGTCACTCAGTTCTCACACTTAACCTTACAAATCTCAGTAAGTATATAGTTTACAGGTGTGATTTGTATATAGTAAAGTAAAACATGCTTAAACGTATTTGCAAGAGAAAAACATTAATGTGCATATGATATACATAACAAAAGAAAGAATATGGTCACTGAGTGACTAAAAATAAGTACCTAAGATAGATAAGATATTAATTACAGCATGAATACTATAATTTTTCTTTCCTACATTTAGTAAAAGTTACAAGGATATTAATAAACATATTTTTTTTTGTTAATTTCGTACTATTTAAAGTCACTAAGTCCACACACAATATACAAAATTTACCTTTCACAATCTGGTGTACCCCAAGGTTCGCATTTAGGACCAGTATTGTTCCTCATATTTATAATTGACTAGCTTTTACCCGCGGCTTCGCTCGCGCACGTTTATTACACCCCCTTGGGGGTAAATTTTGGAAAATCTTTTCTTAATAGATGCCTACACTGTATAAGCTATCTATGTGCAAAGTTTCAAGTCTCTAGACCCAGCGGTTTAGGTTGTGCGTTGATACATCACTGATCAGTCAGTCAGTTCATAATTTTATATATATAATAAGAGATATAACAGACCATATTAAACACTGCAAAATGACACTTTTTGCTGACGACTTAAAAATCTACTACTTAAAAATATTAGTGATTCTTATTTAATAATATTAGTGATTCTTATTTAATACAGGATGATCTTAACAATATTCTAGGTTGGTGTAACGTTAATTGTATGAATGACTACTATACTTCTATACTAATCACTACATAGTATAAAACAAAGTCGCTTTCTCTGTCCCTTTATCCCTATGTCCTTATGTCCCTTTGTATGCTTAAATCTTTAAAACTACGCAACGGATTTTGATGCGTTTTTTTAATAGATAGATTGATTCAAGAGGAAGGTTTTAGTATTAGCATTGCACCCGTGCGAAGCCGGGGCGGGTCGCTAGTATATTATAAAGAGGAAAGATTTGTATTTTTGTATGTAAGTATCTTTGTTACAAATAAATCTGCTGGACCGATTTTAAAAATTCTTTTACCAATGGAAAGCTAGAATATCCCTGAGTTACATAGGCTATATTTTATTCCCGTATTCCCACGGGAACGGGAACTACGCCGGTGAAACCACGCAGAGCCGCTAGTATAAAATATACCAGAAAGAAAAACCGCTTGTGACAAAGTACGAGCACATGAGTAAAGAAACGGAACAGAGACAAAGCTTCTAAGGAGCGTGCAAAATTCTTACCTATTTTAGTAGGGTTGGCAAAGGAGAATAAAATAAACAAAACGTTTATTAGACTTTTATTTGTACATTAGATTATTTACAAATTACCTACTCTAAATATTTTTTTATAACTTTTTATTTTTAATAAATTATTAAATCTTTTAATCTAATGATGAATTCTAAATCTAATGGATATAAAGTTTTTTCAAATAATCATTAAGGACGCTTCCACATGGCATAATATTTTTACAATCTTACACTCGATTCAGAATATCATTAGGTACCAATATTTACAATGTTTACGTCGAGTTCTTTGTAATGAGTAATTAAAGAATCTTTGCCCATATTTATAGGTTGTTCAGGTCTATTAACAAACAATTTTATTTCGTCACATATGTGATTTTCGAGACATTCATGCAAACTGTACAGTAGGTAACCATTTTACACCTCCGAATCTAATTATTTACACTTTCTTGACTTTTTAGTTTAATACTTTATTCTACCATAAACAATTTAAAATAACCATTTCTCACTAAGCAGGAGCGCGAAACAAATACGGCAACCATTGCGCGGCCCTCGGCATTTCTACTGACCGAGCCGGTTTTATCCAGTTGCGGCGCGTATGTGACGCAGCGCTAGTAGAAACGCACACAAGCATTGCATGCTTGTAGTAGTGTACCTACGACAGCGCGGTTGTATGAAGCTTTGTCTCTGTTCCGTTTCTTTACTCATGTGGTACGAGCTTGGCGGCGCCGCCTTTAACGGAAGTTGAAGAAATATGAGATTTAGGTGTTATCATATAAACAAAACTGTAAATAAAGCGGTTCTAATGTTAAGATTTTTGAAAAGAAACACAATGGGCTAAAGCTATTTTATACAACGCTCTCCTGTGCAGCCATCTCGAGTAGTGCTATATGGTCCCCACACTACGCTATCCATTCTCAACCAATCGAAAGTATACAGAGAGCCTACACCAGGCACCTGGCATTCTTTTGTAGCGATTTCTCTCATAGGAAAGGTTGTCAAAATTCAAAATGACTACTCCATGCGACTTCTATATTATGTTTTCTTCATAAATTAATAAATAGTAAAATCAGTTATATCTTGGAAAATATATCCTTTGCCACCCCTCAGTTTTAACACTCCATTTTCCAGAACCAAATTAGGTCTCCGATCCCCCTTACTTCTACTTACTAGAATTCTTGATCAATACAATAATTATACACACAAACCTGCGATCCAGACATTTTCCATAACTCATTTAGTAGTTTTAAATGCAGAATACAAAGACTAACAAATAATAGTTCTAAATAAATTGTTAACTTGTTACTTTAAATATATATTGTTATTTAATTAAGTACTTACGCCATTTATTGATAGTAAATGTTATTTGCACCGTAAGTGTCATATATATTAGTAACTAGCGGTTCTGCGCGGTTTCACCCGCGTTGTTCCCGTTCCAATACGGGATTTAAATATAGCCTATGTTTCTCAGGGATCAAAGACGTTGGAAGAAAATGATTCTAGGAGAGAAACTTTTTCTTTAAACGTCTTTGTCAGGGATATTGTAGCTTTCCGTTGGTGAAATAATTTTTAAAATCGGTCCATTAGTTTTTGAGTTTATTTGTAACAAATATACAAACATACAAATCTTTCCTCTCTAAAATATTAGTGTAGATTAATATCCTATTATTTAAAAAAGGTGTTAGGTTGTGCTATAATCTATACATATAATAAAAATCTAACGGGGCCGTGTCTGTACATGCAATATTTTTTGAAAATTTTAGCGGTCATGTATAAAGTTGTTGACGTAGATACCAAAACACAAATTTCTGAATTTTTTGTCTGTCTGTGCACGCATCACGCAAAAACTACTGGATGGATTTTGATGAAATTGGGTTTGGAGATAACTGCATGAGTACCCGGGTCAACATCTAGGGTACTTTTTATTCCATTAAAATATAAAAACTGGTTACAAAGAGAAATACGTACTTTTGTAACAGTACGTAACTTGCTTAAATTACAGAGTTCCAGCTGTGGAGCTACTGAATAACGTCATTTTAGCAACGCCACAAACTTTTACTCATATCCATCTTAGATACCTAGTACTCCACCTGCAATCGACTTCGGGTACTCTTTGTCTACCTTTTTTTACCTAACTTTTTATTTTTTTTGTACGAAGGAATTAACGTGTAACATCTGGAAATAATCGAAAGTGATTAGGTATTAGTGAAGTTAACACCAATTCATTTTATTTTTAATTTTATTTGTATTGTAGTGTATGTTATAAAAATAAATAGCAATGCTCCTATAAATGCATTTTATAAGACTATTTATTCTTTTTAAGTAAGTAACATCCTAATTAATATTTGAAAATTGGAAGGGAATATTTTTCCTTTATTACCTAATTTCGATGGTAAAAGGTAAGGAAAGGTAATCGCTGCGGTTGAGCTTAGCCCTCTGCGACCCAAAACCCTAAAAGCGGTTTTTACGTTTTTCACCCTTCTGAGATTTGTCGAAGACGCTTTGAGGTTCCATATTGAGGAAGATTGAGTAACCTAGGCCATATTTTATCCCCGTATTCCGTATTTAAACCGCGCGGAACCGCTAGTTTTTAGATAATTTTTAATTGCCTTTTGCCGTGTGTTATATCATTTTAAGGAATTTAGTTTGCAGCACAAAAAAAATATTATAACATAATTATGTCGTATATCTTTATAGAGAAAACACATAAATAGCATTAAAATTGATGCAATTTTCATAACCGTACTACTACTATACTTGTACAATGTATGTACAAGCCGAATGCATTGAATGTATGTAAATACGGGTCTAAATAAGTACATAAACTAAATCCCAAATAAAGAAATAAGGATATATAATAATTTAAAAAATAATTTGATGACGTTAGCAATGACTCGACGCGCGTAACATCACATGCTAAGATTTTTATTAATTTACGTAACCGTAGAGAGTACATCATCATGAGCCGCTAAGAAGTCTAGTTTGAGAAGAGAAAGTTACAGTGACGTAGGTAGTATAGTTGGCATAGAGCATTTTTGGGGACCGTAAGCTAAACTCGAAATAATTATATTAATAAAATCGTCATATCATTTTAATGATCTATTCCTATCTAATACCAAAAACTAATACGAAATGGTATTTGTTTATATAGTTAATAATGTTCTATTCTCAACAAATACCACTCATAAACAAATACCTAAACAAGTTAAACGGTATGAGATACAGTCAGAAATAAAAGTATTTGTCACAGCTAAAGGCATACGGGGTTATTAAAAAACGGGGTTTAAAGTTAGACACTGTTTAAAGTAGAATCTGTCATTTTTTAACATTATTGTCAATTAAGTAACAGCACCTGTTTTAGACACTTTAACTTCGAACCCTGTTTAGTAGTAAGGCTGAAATTTAAGGTAAATTATTTCTACACACCCCATTGAATGGAGTATCTTGGAAATTTACCCTCACATAAAATTGTTAATATTGTTTGTCATTTCGATGCCTTATAAATATGTACTATTATCATTTCTCATGTAAGTTAATATATTTATTCTTTATGAGAAATAAAGTTTCTTTAACCATTTTTATTTAATCACTCTTGTTCATCTTTGGGGTCTGTTTGCGAAATATGATGTCAAAATGTGTTGTTGTACTATAATTTCGGTTTTGTTTTTGTTGCTATGTCGAATAAAAAGTTTCTTTCTTTCTTTCTCAAAAGAAAATAAAGAATATACAAGACATAAAAAATGTAGTGAATAATCATAATCAAAATGATAACAAGATCGATTAAGATACAATATGTAGGTACTTATAACTAGTTATGTTTTAATACGTACGTACATAAAGAAACTGGTTATAGCAATGGGCCATGCTATTTTTTATAGAGGTAGTAATTCAAAAACCATTTCGAGATTTTTGAATTAAAAGCCTTTTTTTCATATTGTTAAATAAAAAAGTAAAAGATTGCGCTAAAATAAGCAAAAATCACAATTTATTGTAATGACGTCATATCACAAGCAAGTTCATTTCATAATAATCTTCTATGAAGCGTTGACAACTTAGGGTGCATTCACATGGTCGGCATGCCGACGGCAACGTCAACGGCAAAATGACAACATGAAACGCGGTAAATCTACACTAGTAACATGTATTTCTTTAGTATTATTATAAAATAAGATTTGTATTTTTGGATTTTTGTTTTTTGTATGTTTGTTACGAGTAAACTGAAAAACTACTGGACCGATTTTAAAAATTATTTCACAAAAGGAAAGCTAGAAGATCCCTGAGTAACATTGGCTACATTTTATTCCCGTATTCCTACGGGAACGGCAATGACAAGGGTGAAACCGCGCGAACTAGTAAGTTTTAAATAAGTCCTTGAGTCCTTAGAATTTGGTGACTAGATGACTGACGTCATCATAAGACAAAATCTTTAAAAGATTTTTTTTTAGTCTTTCTATTCTGCGATCGGTATAGATTATATTTATAAACCATAAAGCAGATAATTTGCTGTGGTAGGTGCCTATTTGTCGTTTGGAATGAGGGATTAAAATATATTAGGAGGCCAATAGTAATCTAAAAAAAATAATATTGGAATAGGTAGGTTTCTTATATTTAAGTATCTTATCGAAAAAAAAAAACAGCACCGAATCTTTTTTAATACCTACCCTATTGGAACTAAACATTTAAATTTGGATCCTTTTAGAGTTTATGTAGGTACGTACAAGTGCATACCTTGACCAGTTTTTAGAGTATTATTCTGAATCTATGTATAATATAAAAATCAATGCCACTTTTTGTTGTTATTTTATATTATAACTCAAGAACGGCCTCACCTATCCAAACCAAATTTTTAGGCTTTATTCGGACTATTTAGCAGATGGTTCCTTCAGACCATGAATCACAGACACAATAGATTTTTAATTGTGTCTCGGTTCCAATTGGAACCGGCGGTTCTTAACTGATTAAATTTCTAATATAGGTAGGTAAGGTACTATAACATAAAGTCAAGTCCCCTTTTGAATTACCCTTCTAACCTTGCTATCTCAACTAAAACTTGGTTGTAAAAACGAAAAAAAAAAGGAGTGGTTACGCCACCTGCGCCTGTAGATACGCAATTCTTATTAGATAAAATATGTCTAAAATGCCGAACTCTATTTCCTGTCCTGCTGTAGTACACTAGCTGGCGCGGTACAGTGGTATAGTGTAGCAGTAGGTATATGCACGGAGTTGTCGCGGATGACGAATACCTGTTGAGTAACGATTGAAAAAGCGAAATCTTTGTCCGCGAAACGTTTACAAATTATCGTACAATGCTAACTTTCACCCGTTTGGATTCATGTGTCAATTTATCTTAAATAACGAAGGTAAATAAACATCCATAATAATTTGATTAATTTTCTGAACCTGTATCTCCATTTCCGGTACGTAATAAATAACCATATTATATAGTGTGAACTTAGCGTTAACAAAACATGCTAGACAGGATGTAGGGGTCCAAGTAAGAAGAGGCTTCAAATTTTCGAGGATTATTTTTATTATACTATTTCTGGTCACGCTTATGGCGCGTTGTTGTTATTCCGAACATTATTATTTCAAGGTTGCGCGGCCGTCGGAGTGAGGTTGCGTAGTGGGGCTCTTCGATAGGCGTCGTTCCACTGGTATCTCTGTCTCTCTTTAGCATTAAGCTTCAGTCTGCTTTGTACTTGGCATTTGATATGAGTCGCGTCGATCTTAATATAACAATTTCTTGACAGCTTCTTTATAATATAATATATAATATTGCAAGTAGGTACTAGATTAATTTGAAAATATATTTTAAAACATAAATAAATACAATTCAAAATTAGGTATATTACCACCAACATGAGCCACCATGAGTCATACTTTTGCACAATAATTACAAACGATCGGGGGAATCGTTAAGATAGTGTTAGCAATGAATGTTTCCTTTGTTATCAAACAATTAAAGAAGGACCACTGCCGCATGGTTAGCTTTCATTAAGTATTAGTAGCAGGTACCTAAATAAAGCGTGTAAATGGGGATTTTCGTAAACACAGTCAAGTTCATTGTGATTACAAATAAAATGGTTAACAAGCAGTCTTTGCTGTATAAAAAATATTTATACGTGTTGTAACTGCATACCTATATCACGAAATATGTTCTTATTACTGCAAAACTCCTACGTATGATCTATAATAATAATCGGTTATTTTTTAATGCTCTTGTAGAATCGAATCCTGTGACCTCCATCTGGGAGACACATGGAGGGGGATGCAAGGCAAGATGAGCGTGACAGCGCCGGTTAAGAAGATACGAAAAAAGTCAGACAATAAGCCGCAATCTCAAATGTACGTATAATGAGCTTGGAAGTTTAAACAAAGAGCGAAGATGATTCGGAATATAATAATTTCATTATTATTTACGTATTTATTCAGATTATTCTGCTCACATATTTTAAGTCTTTCACAGAGCCATCTAAATCTAGAAAACTTTGTTATGTACCTACTTGTAACTTATCAGCGAGTGTTATTACTTTTGTCACGTGACAGTTATATTAAGGCGCAATTTAATATTACTTTGTATCACAGCAAATTGCATATCTTGATTTATTTCAAATTTCTTCTTGAAGTTCCTTTCAAAAACTCCATAAGTTATTTTGAACATAGAGAAAATATTAACTTACACCCTTAAAATTTTCATTGTTTAGGAAGGTGGTAGTAAATGCTTCGGCCAAACTTTGTAGGTTAATATGGCTAGATAAATGAATTATTTTCGATAAAATAGGCTTACGGTATTTTAACGCCTACACGGTTATTGCAAATAATCAGTTATTGTTAACTTTATTAGGTAGATTCTTTATACACAATACCTATAGGTTACAATAAAATTACACAGCAGTTTTTGCAGGATTTGAAAAAAGTACCTATTACCTACCTAATGTAATGATCTGAAGTTTTCGTTGCATTTTAACATGTTTTTTTTCCCTTGATTGGTCATAAGTATGTTATTAATATTATTCGTAGGAACGTATCTTTTACTACACTCTTGAGTGTCTTTAATTGAGGTAGGTACAGTCAAGAGCAAGTTAAGCTTGACACTACCAGTTCAAGTGTCAAGCTTAGCGTGCTCTTGACTGTACATAAAATAAAGAAAAAGAACTCTTGGAAGTAGTACATTACGCCCGTGGCCGTGAGCCACAATTAGGAAATAATTTATAAAAATCGTTCATAGTTAAAATAATTTGATGCGTATTTTTTCTCTAAGTACAATTATTTAACTTTCCAGGCTTATTAACCTTTTTTAACATTTCCTCTGAGAGTAAGAACGTGTTAGACATTCATAGCATGAGGATATGCAAACTAAAATCAATAACGTTTACAATTCTGGGTTTGTAATATATCTATTATTAGCGACCCGCCCCGGCTACGCACGGGTGCAATGTCAACACTAAAACCTTCCTCTTGAATCACTAGGTATCCATAAAAAAAAACCCGCATCAAAATCCGTTGCGTAGTTTTAAAGATTTAAGCATACAAAGGGATATAGGGACAGAGAAACCGACTTTGTTTTATACTATGTAGTGAAGTACAAGACATTTTTAGTATTTGAACTATGCTGCAAAATCTGCGATTTTGAAAATGATTTATGATTATCAATGATACAAGTGGAATAATTATTTTACGATATACGTATAGAGAGTTTTAAATAGTTATGTTCATTATAATATATCTTCAATTTCAGAAACAAGTGTCACAACGAGAAGCGTCGTCGGGAGCTCGAGAACGAGACCATAAACCAGCTTGAGGAGCTTCTGGTGACTTGTCTAGCTGAGGTTAAGCAGCCAGACAAAAACGGCATTGTCCGCGAGGCAACGCTTCAAATCCAGGAGGTGCTCAGGCGAAGGCTCGAGTGTCCCGCAGAGTGCCCTTTGCGTGCAGCGCAGCGCCTCTCGCCTGTTCAGGCCGGCGAGGTCAGCTCCACGCAACCCCAGTCGGCAGCCTCTGGTCTTCAATACTCTGAACTTACGACGCTTATCGAGGTAATTGCCTCCATACATAAGTTCTTTTGATCAAAATACTAGTTCTATAATAATATATTCTCTCTAAGTTTAAAATAGATTTAACGGGTTCTAGGTTTTTTAATTATAATGTATCGAATTGTGGTTCCTCTTCCTGTCGGTATGTAAGAAACAATGAAATTAAAATTCCGAGAGTTGCGAACACAGCAGTTTTGATGACTAATTGTTTCGTAATTAATTATGCACATATAAAATACGTATAGGTTGTATGTATTGTAACAACTTTTGTAGTTTAACGACTGACGGGTTTTTAATACTTTTTCA
Organism: Ethmia dodecea; assembly: GCA_963855545.1. NCBI lineage: Eukaryota > Metazoa > Arthropoda > Insecta > Lepidoptera > Depressariidae > Ethmia > Ethmia dodecea. The sequence continues at coordinate 9,264,114 of OY979437.1, read as the reverse complement.
GGCACTCAAACATTACACCAGTAGCTTCGGTTGGGTTTTGTTAGAAATAAACTCGAAAGGTGAAATTGAATGTGTCACCGAAAATATAAGAGACCTCGTTCTGCACGACAGAACTGAGTTGTACAAAAAGTCGATCTTCTCGGTTTTGCATGCCGATGACCATATTAAGTTAAGACCTTTGCTGAGAAACATACAGACATTCGGCTGGGGCGCCGAAGAGATTGACAAGTTTCAAGCCATTCAAGCCCGTCTTCTCGTCAAGAATCCTAATGGGACAGAAGCTGCTGGGTAGGTATATTACTCCCATTTTATTTACTTTTCTCACTTAAAAAAAATCTACTACTCTTCAACCTCGTGCATGACCAAGTGTGGGCTACAAACGCAAGCTCACCGCATTTTATGCAAATCTGCTGCGCCTCTAAGATTAAATGAGTTAGGTACCCATATACATCCATGTTATCGCAATGCCTGACTGTGGTAATAGTAGACAGACAGACGTATGAGTACTGTTAGTAAAAAGATAGCTTCGACTAGCAAAATAAATAAAACAGGACAAGATTGTGTCAGAGTGTTGTTTCTAATGATCCTCTCAGACCATGAATCACAGACACAATAGATTTTTATTTGTGTCTGCGTCCAATTGGAACCGGCGGTTCTTAACTGATTAATCTGCTGAAAACTAAAAACTCTTTGTTGAATATTAAACTACATAATTATAACAATGCAATTAACTTATTTGAGAAAAATATAATATAAGTAACAATTCCTTTAAAAGAGTCACTAAGATAAAAATGATAACGTACAGATTTTCGTAATGACAATGACGGTCTAAAAGATAAAAATTTCATTGCTTGTTGGTTACCTATAGATATGTGAAAATATTGTGCGATTTCATTATGACAGGCGATCTTGAGGGACGAACGATAAGAGGGCGATTACACTTATATTGGTTAAAATAAAAGGGATATGAAATTCAGCAATGTAGCAGAATAGTTTCATTATTTATTATTATGACTAGATAATTTCTAATATTCCGTGGACAGTAATTCTTTAAATTTTGTACTATTACGTGAATCAGGTTTAAAATTTAGATCGTTTTTTTATAAACAACAAACAAGTGTTTCTCGATCATCCACTTTTAATATAAAACTTAAAACTGATCCCTTCAGTTACTCAGTACAACGAAGTTTATAAAAGTAACGATCTTTTTTTACTGTTTCTTGGTGAAAAAGAAAAAATGTATGTGTGGAACAATGATATGATACTTAGGTAAAATCTTTTGAGACGATACTATTTATGTCGTTGACGTTGTCCGGCCACCTTTTGGGTCCAACTGTGAATATAAACTATCCAGACTCCCACTCAAACACCAAAAAATTAATAAAATCCCATATAAATCAAATGAACGGCAATAGATTTATATAACTTATTTAGATGATAAATATGGCGTATATTTTTTTGTTTGTTTTTATTCAATGTAGGGTTTTGCAAGGGTTTCCAGGCTATATGTATGTATATGGCTCGTAGTTGTATGTAGTTCGGTGATAGATATGTTTTCTACTGTGTAGCAATAATTGTTTCGTTGGTCCAGGTACGTGGAGTCAGTAATCCACGCTGCGCCGGTGCGCGGCTCTTCATCGGAGGAGGCCGGCTCCGTCATGTGCGTCATCCGGCGCTGCGAGGACGCGTCGGCCGCTCTCCTCCCCGTCGACGGCGGCCCACCCGCCATCACCGCTAAGCAGACCGATCACATCGTGTTCCGCCTAGATTGCAACTTTATTGTGCTGTGTATGTATAAAATATTATATGGTTTGCTTGTATTCATTATTACATCGAAAACAAAATTGTCGATGGGTAACGACTGTCTTATCTACTTATTCTAGAGAGAACTACAATTAAAATTGAACTTACTTGTACAAAACAACACTTATAGTGCATAATTCTTATAAATATTCGAGCTGTGAAAAGCGCTCTATATAAGCTCTGCTTACGAATTAAAACAAAATTAATCTATGTAACCCCAATTTAATGAATTTGAAAATTGTTTCAGCTTACGAGATTAGTGGTGTGGATAACTTTATAAACAGTCCAGTGTCTCTAGTGGGTACTCGTTATTTGGAACTAGTTGAGAGTAGTGACCGCGACCGCGTAGCCGCGCACCTGCACGAGGCCGTGTGCCAGCCCGCGCCGCCCGCCGCCAGCGACCCCTTCCGCCTGCGCATCGCCGCCAACAAGCCGTGGGTGCGCGTCTGTGCGCGCTCGCGCCTCTTCCGCGCCAAGCCCAACGAAGCGGACTTCATCATGTCCACGCACACGCTGCTCGGAGACGAGGACGTGGAAATGCTCGACCCTAACACGCCGCGGCCCACGGTCGGCGGCCCCCTCATGCCCTCCGTCGCTAACGGAGAATCTTCCGCTTGCGAACCGCGCTACCGCTCCGTGAGCCCTACCGAGCCGCAGTTCTCCATCAACGACTTCGACCTCGACCAGTGGACATCGCCCTTTCAACTTAGCGAAATGTCCACCGATGATTCTAAGGATCGCAAGGACACCAACGATGGTCAGCCGGGGCGGGCCCCGTCCGCGCATTCCGATGTCCAAACGGCGACGCCTTCCGAGGAACCAAATCGGCTGCGTACTCTATTAAGTAAGAAGCCGGCCACGGGCGACGCAACGAATTCCAATAATATCTTGAAGGATCTCCTGAAGCAGGAGGACGAGGAGGCGACATCAAGCGAGACGTCGGCGCCTCACACGCCCCATACGCCGCACACTCCCCACACGCCACACACGCCGCACACGCCTCATACGCCAGTGGCTGCTTTGTCGCCGTTGCATTCGGCGCAGGCGCAGGCGCACGCGCGGCCACCGCCGCCGCATCCGGCACATGCCCAGCACGGCCCTCATATGCAACCTCATCATAACAATTCCGACGTGCTACTTAGAGTAAGTTTTTATTTTACATGCGTGGAACATTGAGTGTGTTTTTAGTTATACAACAAATTAATTAACTGGTTAAGTGTTGGTTGATATAGAAAGAATCTGTAGGCAATACGAGCTCAAGTTTCCTCTTTCTTTCAGTGGATTTGCCAGAGGAAATTAAGTTTTTTTTTTTTTTTAATTTTAGATATTGAACGACAAATCCGATGAGGATGGTGACGAGAGCAGAAGAAATGCGGAAGGGCGAAGTGGTTCACAGCCCAGCGCCTTACTGTCGCAGCTACTGTCAACTAACAACGGGCCATCTGGCACCGGCCGTGGCCAGGATCACGGCGACAACTACCTCGAGAGGATGACGAGCGCCGGCCTGAAGCGGAGGCTTGACGACGCCAAAGGGGCACCAAGCAGCATAAAAAGGGCTACACCTGAAAATCAGCAGGTAAAGATGCTTTTATAGTCTATACTAATATTATAAAGAGGAAATATTTGTAACGCAAAAACTACCGGACCGATTTTAAAATATCTTTCACTAATGGAAAGCTAGAATATCCCTGAGTAACATAGACTATATTTTAATCCCGTATTCCCACGGGAACGGGAACTTCGCAGGTGAAACCGCGCAGAACTGCTAGTCTATACTTCTATACTAATATCATAAAGAGGAAAGATTTTTATTATCTTTGTTACGAATAAACTCAAAAACTATTAAACCGATATTAAAAATTATTCCCGTATACCCACGAGAACGGGAACTACGCGGGTGAAACCGCGCAGAACCGCTAGTATTCAATATAAAGTAAACGGTATCTCGGGCGGTAAGCCTTATCCTTTCTTAGATTAACCCAAGCTTAGATAAAGTAAAAGTAAACTGCGTAGGTAAATCATTCTGACGTTAAGATACAGTCAGCTGTATTATTAACCCTCCAAAAAGCCGGCACGCCTTTGTCTCGATCCCCGCGCACGTCTGTTGCCATCTAAATCGCTGAACAGCGTCAGAGCGGTCAAGCTATACCAAAGCTAAGAGCAAAGAGATTTAAATATAATAGGGCATAGAGGGGGCATTGGGAATATTTTCATACAAAACTTTGAAGCCTAATCGTCATGTCCTTGTTATGTCAGTTAGTATGAACGCGAGCTGTCATTCGGTCGAAATTGTACTAGACTTATTCCACTTGGAATAACTTTTGACTTCAAATTTTTTTTTTTTTTTTTTATTTTTTTTTATTTGGGAAACATACAGTCTTAAACACTAATAGTAACAATATTGGTATTATTACATAGACCTAGAGTTCCACTAATTAAAAGAGCAAAAATGTACATCGAGAACTCATTTAGTCGACTTAAAAATAAACATAATTTAAAACTTACGGTAAAAGTAGTACATAAAGGTACATTGCGATGCAACAAACCAACGCTAACTTAAATGAAATTAAACAATTTTTCACCAATACGTGATTTAAATGTGCCCAAAGACAACCCAAAAATGTCAATATCTGTGAACCGCTGGTTATAATTATCCAAAGCACGCCTGAAAAAGCCATTTTTCATATAATTTGTATTACTTGGTTTTGTATAAAATGAATGTTTAGAACGCAAGGAGGCTCGGGATGGGACTTTAAAGTTAATTTTAGCCAGCAAAGGGGACGAGTCAACGAGGCTATGAACCAACTTATATAAATAAATAATGTCAATATAAGCACGTCTGCTGTCAAGAGGTGATATTCTGTGCCTAATTGAGGCAGAATCATAATCGGCGAGAAAATTCCCAGTGCGATATTCTAGATTTTTTAAAAATTTGTTTTGGATTTTTTGAAGTCTATCTATACGTTGTTTATAGTGGGGATTCCACACAACAGATCCAAATTCCAAGAAGCTGCGAACATAAGAATAATAAAGTACTTTAAAAGTGACAGCCTTCCGAAACGGTCGAGAGACACGCAAGATGAATCCAAGTTGTTGAAATGCCTTCTTTATTATATGATCTATATGAGTATTAAAGTGTAGCTTAGAATCTAAGTAAACACCTAGATCCCTGATTTGACTGACTCGGTTAATCTGTTTACCAGCTATGTTATAATCAAAGATGATAGTATTTTGTTTGCGTGAAAAGGAAATAGTGTAACATTTATCAGTGTTGAGTATCATTTGGTTACTTTGACAGTAGTGGTAGAACTTATCGATATCTTTTTGAAGAGCTGTACAATCATGGATATTAGCGATTACTTTAAATATCTTTGTGTCGTCAGCGTATAAAAGATGATCGGAGTTGGTAAACAGGTCATCAATATCATTTATATATAGCGTAAAGAGAACTGGGCCCAAATGGGAACCCTGGGGAACCCCTGATGTGATGGGAATGAAGCTAGACATGTAACCTTTTAACGAAACGGCTTGGGAACGATTTTCTATATAGGATTTCAGCCATCTTAGAAGATTGCCGTGTACACCGAGCCTATACAACTTGTTTAAAAGCAGGTCGTGATTAATTTTGTCAAAAGCTTTAGAAAAGTCGGTGTACACGGCATCTACCTGGTAGCCAGCATCCATTGCGTTGAGGATAAAATCAGTATACGTTAAGAGATTAGATTCAACAGAGCGACCACGGAAGAAACCATGTTGTTTTAATGAGATATGCCGGGAAAATATCAATGACAGTTCTTGAGTAACAATTTTTTCAAAGAGTTTGCCGAACAAGCAGAGCTTAGATATAGGCCGATATTTGACAATTTCATGTTTTGAGCCAGATTTGAAAATAGGTGTTATTATAGCTTTTTTCCAAATCGTGGGAAAGTAACCCTCTAATAATGATTTCATGAATATGATAGTTAGAGGTGAAGTCAATTCTGTGGCACATTTCGAAACCAACAGCGGATGAATACCATCGAAACCAGGGGGCCAATTCCACTAAATGTCAGCCATTGTCATCGAACTATCATTCCATTATGCTGCAACTGGCAACTATGACATCTAATTTGTATTCCACTAAAATCATAGTGGCATAACAATGGAATGACTATGGACTACGTTAGGTGTTGCCTACCATATATAACCATTACTACCATGCGTGTCATTAGTTTTTTTTCGGGTTTTCGGCACTAAAATCTTTAGATGATTGATTTTATTTATGGTACATGTGACATTTCGATAAGTTTTGAAGAAACTTGTGTATTTTTGTGCATAGACTCTGAAGCAGAGCTAAAATCTGAATTTCGTGTCGTGTTTAGGGCTGATGGCTAAATTGCCAATGCCTTAAAATAAGGGGAAAAAAGCAATCACTGGACAGCGCCATTCCATGGTAGGAATAGTAGAATACCAAAAGTGGTCAACAATGATAGTTGAATGATTGTGAAAACTGACAGTTAACAGAATACGAAAAGTGTCAAAATTTGACATAATATCACCATTGAGTGACCACAGTCATACAACTATCACCGCTGTCATTTAGTAGAATTGGCCCCCAGCTCCCTTATGAACATCAACATTTTCAAGATGTTTATGTACTAGCTCTGGAGTTAGGTTAATATTAGAAATACTTACTGGTGAATTCATGTAACAATTAGAATCATTAATAGAAGATTGATCTGAGACCTTTGGCACAAATGTTGAGTGGAAAAAATTATTGAACATATTTGCTATGACAAGAGGCTCACTAGAAGTTACATCCTCGTATTTCATTACTTGAGGTATTTGGTTTGAGGGAAATTTTGATTCAAATTTTTATCGCTTTGTCCCCTCTATGCCTTATTATATTTTAATCTCTTTGGCTAAGAGTAATAAATATTCCAGGTCACATCGAGCGCCGTGTCCGTGGCGTCGTCGGCGGCCTCGTCGACGGTGGCCAGCCCTTCGACGAGCAGCGGCGGCGGCATGAGCGCGCTGTGCCAGAAGAACCAGATCCTGGTGTCTTTGCTCGCTCGGCAGCAAACTGTGCCGCCGACGCCGCCAGCGCCGAACCCCGTGCTGCGAGCGTACGGGCCCACGCCCAGGCCCCGCCCTCCGCACCAACCGCACCAACCGCACCAACCGCATCAACCGCATCCGCAACACCCGCCGCCGCGCCATCACCCCTCCACGCTCTCCAATATGCTCTCGCAGTGAGTATACCATAACCTCTTTATTGCACACCAAAAACGTCTCAGTAAATAACATTTAATTAAAGTGCAATGGGTGGTCTCTGTTAACAGGTAACCTTGGGATGGACGAAACTGAGAGACTAGAACTAGGGTAAACGGAGCATTAAAAGTACTGTTCTGTTGAGGGTTGAATGGACTGTATAAACGACGTACTGCGCTGGTGTAATATATTGCGATATTGTAAGGGTTCAGAGTGACTGTTGGGTTCAAAAGGGGAGAATCAATAGAGTGCAAGGATGTATGAAAGAATGAGTGAATTGAATGGAACCTTATTATAGGCTAAAATCTGGTCATGGTCGGCATTCAGTTCTTTTGCGTTGAAAGCATGGTCATCTACGTATCAGGTAATTTGCGTTTCTAGAACATCATAAAAAACAAGTTATAAAAAAAACATTAGTTTACTTCATATTCATAAACTAATTAATAATATTTTTTTATAACTAACTAATAATATTTTTAATGCTAACGAATTTTGAATGTTACAATTAAAAATATTAAAATTTAATTTCAATAAACAAATGAGTCAAGGGACTCGTCACCTGTCTCCTCGGTTTATTGAAGGTTAGCAGACTGATTTCAAAAACAAAAACAGATCTCCATTCCATTACAAATGTGTATATTGTGACGTTAGCCGATCCGGCAGCGTGAACGGCGGGCCGGGCTCGGTGCCGACGTCGCCGAGCGTGGAGTGCTCGACGGCGCAGAGCCACCTGCAGATGGTGCTGCAGGGGGGCGCTCGAGGGCCCTACGCGCCTGCGCCCGCGCCCTCGCCCTTGCACTACGCCACCACCGCCCCGCACCACAACTACAACAACCAGCCGCCGTGAGTGGTCTCTTTGCATCATCCAAATTTTTATCAGACTAGCTGTTGAGTCCGGTTCCCGTGGGAATACGTAAATAAAATATAGCCTATGTTATGTCTAGGAAAGATAAATTTCCATTGGTGAAAGAATTTTTAAAATCGGTCTAGTAGTTTTGGAGTTTATTCGTTACAAAGATACAAATCTTTCCTGTTTTTAATATTAGTGTAGATTAATGTCTACATTCTTTCTAAAGAAGCCCTCGTAGCCCTGCGGTGCCAGTGTTTTTGTAACGATCACAGTTAATCAGTATGATCGTTCGCAAAGTTAAGTTGGACGCAGTCAGTCAGTGAATGGGTGACCGCCTACTAGCATTATATCACGTTTCTGTGTTTCGGAAGGCACGTTAATTTCTGACAGATTGATGGCCACTAGTCTAACGTCATCTCCCAATCGTGGGAGTGGGAGTCAAAGTGGGAGATTATGGCCCATACTTCCTTATGTGAGGTAAGACAGCACAGCAGTGAGCTATTACCGGTTGATGACGATGATGATGATGATATTATAAAAGATCGTATAAAGCGATTTAACGCATTTTAAACATTTTATAGTGTGTACGACTCCTTTTCTTGTTCCATTATTGTATCATTGATGTACAAAAATTAACATAATTAGTTTTTGCTTGAAGAATAAAGCCAATGTTAGTATAAACTCGGAAGTGTAGATCTGGCTTGGGTTATGGATCCCGAAGTATATAAAAGAAATTACATTTATTTTGTAAATTAAATAAAAAACATATTGTGTGGTGATACGAAAGCGTCATTTTACGAGTACGACTCGAATTAATGTAGTTTACATACACTCACCGATTAATATTTGTTTTAAGAAGCGGTAGCACGCGTGCGCAGAGTGGTAGCGGTGCCACTGACAGCGAGGCTCCAAATGACCAGACCCTGTCCGACATCTTGGATGAAGTGATAGATAACATGCCTGATTCGGACAACAGACCCGCGCCCGACGTCAATGTGCTCTGTGGCTTAGAAACCAATCGACCACTGCGGCCCGACTATGCGGTTAGTTACATGCTACATTATATTCTTTTATTATGAAAAATATTCTTGCTTGGATGAAGTAGTCTGAAAAAGTATACTGTCTACTGTTTCTAGAAATACATTATTTAAATGGGATAAGCCAAAACCATATACCTATAATATGTCTATGGCCGAAACCCATATCAACTACACTACATTCATTCGAGTTTTTAGTGATGAAAGTGTGAGTTCGAGACATAAATCTGTAAAGATTCACCGTTTTTGGTTGCTTCTACGATTTAAGAAAATATAAATGGTCGGACGCTTTGTCGCAACTTGGTGAGAATCGCGTCGACGATTTAAGCATCACACTAAATTGATCACGCCTCTTTTGGTCTTAAAATATATTTTGATTTATCACTACAGAACATAGTATAAAACAAAGTCGCTTTCTCTGGCCCTATATCCCTATGTCCTTATGTCCCTATGTATGCTTAAATCTTTAAAACTACGCAACGGATTTTGATGCGGTTTTTTTTATAGATAGAAAGGAAGGTTTTAGTGTTAGCATTGCACCCGTGCGAAGCCGGGACGGGTCAGTAGTCTTAAATAAAATTATAATTTAAGAAAGTGATGTTATGAATATGTTAGGGATTTGGAGACATAATTGGGTTAGATGCATGCGTAGATGTATACCATATGGTGCCTACTTAGCGGATCAACAAATTTATATTATTACAGGTTATGAAAGAAAAGAATGCTATGATAAACGCGATAACCCAAAGCTTAATGCAATTCGAGACTGTCACCAAAAGCCCCGTGTCGAGCCCGGGCGCTCCGCCAGTGTATCCTGTTCAAACACCGGTAAGCTTTGGTTATTTAATCTGTTGTGTTATAATTTATGATTATGGATGGCGTAATGTTTATCATTATATATTAGCTATTAGCTTTTCGTAATTTCCGAGCCATTTGCTACTTTTCTTTGTCTACAAACACAATTTGAACTAATACGAATATTTAAAAAAATCCAAATCGTTTCAGCCGTGTCAACGAACAGCATTTCCGTTTTATTTGTATAAAATAAATTATTTTTATTTGAAAATTTTGTATCTCTAAGTGTTTTTGATATGTAATGTTGTATATTTTTAATCCCAAGTTATTTTGATGTAGTCTTATTTATTGGTGTGGTGTCCTCAGAGCACCTGCAACATGAGCGGCGGCGGCGGCGTGGCCGGCGGCCCCTCGTACCGCCTGGCCGCCGAGCAGCAGCGCGACCGCCTGCTGCAGCTGCAGCGCTCGCAGCAGATGCTCGTCTCGCCTGAGGTTTGGAATTTCCCCCCCTTTATTTATCCTTCCGAAACACTATCGCGTTCGTATACGTTCGTATCGTGCTAGTTAAATTGTTGGTCCCGGTTTTCGTTGTGTTTACGCACAATGGAAGTGGTTAAGCCATGTCAGATACCCTTGGGTGGCTTGAAAAATTCTGACTGTTAAGTGGCCACTAGTTTAACACCATCTCCCAACCGCGGTGGGCTCGCGGGAGATTAAAACACATACTTCCTCATGTGTGAGGAAAGACCCTTAGCTCAGCAGTGGGCTGTTACGGGTTGATGATGATGATTTATCACTAGCAGCGCCCCGCGGTTTCACCCGCGTAGTTTCAGTTCCCGTGGAAATATGGGAATAAAATATAGCCTATGTGTTATTCTGATGTATAAGCTATATAACTGTAAAGTTTCATCAAAATCCGTTCAGTAGTTTTTGCGTGAAAGAGGAAAAACATCCATACATAAAAAAACTTGCGCTTTTATAATATTAGTAGGATATTAACATAGACAAAACATTATTACGTAGCATTTATAAACCACTAAGGTTTGCTTAATGTTACCAATAGTCTACATCGGTACTAAATAAACATAACAAAATACTAGCATACAAATATAGGAATTGGTGGGTGCACTTCTAAGCCATTGTCAGTTCAGTGTGCTGCAGGAAATAAGTCTTAAGTGTAAATTTAATATTTAAGAGATAACTTCTACTATCTGCTCTTCAAATCGGGCACCTGTAAAATTATCAACAGCTAATTAATGAGAGCAGTGATAGCCCAGTGGTTAAAGAGCCAGAGGCGGGCTATCTTGGCATGTACTAATGAGTTTTTCAAAGACTTACGTACATATTTATCAAAAGCTCGACAGTGAAGGAAATCATCGTGAGGAAACCAGCAGGTCCCAGGATTAATTCTGAGGCATGTGTAACAGACCCGGTGCGGCGGTAGGCTCACCACCTATGACGTTAAGATGTCCTTAGATTATACTGGTGAATGTGGGTATTTCCTGAAATGGAATACCTACCGGAGAATGGAAGGCCTGCCGCCTCGAGAATAAAGGCGCGAGATTTTAATTTTTGTGTTACTACACCGCACACTTATCCAAGTATCTAAGTAAGATACTAAACGGCTCGAGTTGATATGGATGCGGCAAACTTATAAAGCGCACACAAGAATTATCTCGGCAGAGTGGGTTACTTTACCGCTCGCATTTTCTTGAACGGGGTATTGATAAACTGATGATTGATACAAATTCAAAGACAAATAAAATCGGTCATTAAAATTTTCTACATTTTTATTTTTAATATCTATACAGGCGGCAGAGCAGCCTCAGCAGGACTTAGGCTCCACTATTAACGCGCTGGCGACGGCGAGGCCTCCAAACGTGACTTTAACGCGCACGGAGTATCACCATTTATATCACCAATCTAGTAAGTAATCATATCAATCATCAATGTCATATATAGCATAAAATGTAATATTTCATATTGTTAAATTTGTCCTTCCACAGATCAAATGGGTCCGAATTATGGTACAAATAAAATCACGACTTCGCAACAAAATCCAATGCTTAGTCGGCAGCTAATTGTAAGTATATCATTGCAAAAGTCACCTTCTAATATTATATCCCAGTTCGAATTCTGGCTAGGGCAAATACTAATGAGTTTTTCAATGTAAGTACATATTTATCACTAGCTCGACGGTGAAGGAAAACCGTGAGGAAACCCGCAGGTCTCGCAATTGATTTTGAGGCATTTGAAGCAGCACCGACGATAGGCTCTCAACCTGTAACGTTTAGGGGTCCAAAGATTATAACTGGTGAAAAGAGGGTATCTCCAGAAATGGAATATTTCCTTCGGATAAAGGCGTGAGCATATATTTCATTTATTTATTGTAATATGGCTTACAGTAACTTGAACTTGTTACTAACAAATAGGGTATTTGAATGTATTGAAATTAAATTGCGAGTAACTTTTAAATAAAAAGGTTATCACAATGCTAAAAATGAATAGCGATATTAATTTTACAACTTTATTACATATAGCAAATTTTAAAATAATATAGCAAAAAAAAGTAGCAAATGAGTAATAAAATTCATGACGTCACAGGTCTGTACTCAGTTTATTTTCCATAGTTAATATTCGTTTTGATACATCATAAAAAGTAACTCATTTGACCAGGCAATCAAACATCTTATTGCACTGTTTTTTTTTGTTACTAACATCAGCATACAAAATTGAATGCAATCTGCAGTATCTTTACATAGTGTAAAATGAAGTCGCTTACCGCACCTCTGTAATCCGCTAGCTCTTGAATCAACGGATTTTGATGTGGTGTTCTCTAATATAAAAAGCGATAAACGAGGAAGGTTTTTGTCTACACTTCTACACGTATGTATATTATGAAGAGGAAAGATTTGTATGTTTGTAACGAATAAACTCAAACTACTGGACCGATTTTGATAATACTTTTACCAATAGAAAGCTTACTTTTCTAGGAGTAACATGGATAGTTTTCCTAAGGGAATGGGACTTACGCAGGAAATCGTGCCCAATAATTAGTATATCATAAAAACCAAAGCGGGTCGCTGGTGTTAAATAGGACTTATCTCTCATTATTATCATTTAGCTTCTGCAAACCTCTGGTCTATAACAGCAGTGGTGTCGGTTGTTTGTTGACAGGGTCAGAGCGGTGGGTACACTCACACGGGAACTGCGCACACGGCGGCGGCTTTGCACACGCCCATGACGCCGCAGCCCTACCACCGCGCACCGCGGCCGCAGCTAGGTGAGTGCCTCCTACCAACCCACGATATCCACCTAAAAACCAACCCCCTGTGCAAATAGATTCCGATCTAGCAGCTTCGAACATTAATTCTTACTGCTATAACTTTGAGATCACCCTATATGACCGCTGACGGCTATCTCCAGCTTAGTACAGAACCTTAATTCGCTGCACGAAATAAAGTCTTACCCGATGTGGGAGGAATAAAAAAAGTGTTATTAAGGAGTGAAATAAAAAAAACAGGGGCGGGTCCTTCCAAAAATTTAATATTTCGCTTGCTAATAAGGCAAGACTTTTTACATTTGTCAAAAGGTATACTGAATTTTACCATGAAAGTAATTTATACTAATTCTTCATAACTGTTTTAGCTTTAACAGAATATTTCTGGTGGTTATATGGTTTAATTTGGTATTATTTTCTAATTTTGAAATGTAGCTACAAGTGATGGTATGTATATTAACGTTAAAAATGTGGTGGTTTTTTTTCCGTTTAATTCTTCTGAAAGGGGTGTATAATTTTTCTTGAATTAGGTTCAGTCTGATCCAACGGTACGTTAATGATGATATGCTTTTTCGTTGAAAGTGCTAGTTTTCCTTATTTTCCTTAAGGTAGATAATTAGACTAGAGTATTCCCAATCGAGTTATTTTAAATCTTAGCATGTCCTTTAAAGATATTTCATTCTTCAGCATGCCCCGTAGAATATTAGTCATAGCGTATTTGCCGGTTAAGGGATCGAACCTGCCGGTGCCTCGTATTAAATTTACGACTAATTGCATGTGTATCGCTTTCCTATTGGATTCTTTGAAACTGAGTCAAATTGAACTCGGTGAAGTAGAAATACACATTTTCCTTTAGATCGGGCGCTCCAGCAATCGTATATTGACATGAACAAGTTCGACTTTCTAATAGTTTCTAACGCCGAAACATAATCGCCGGCGCTGACTTGTCTATCGAAATGATTTGATACCCAATCTTCCTAGTTTCGGAATCAACTGTTATCAATATGCGATACCAACGAAAGCGAGACGGGAGATTTCATCGGATTAGGTAGGTAGTGTCGGCGTGCTAGATGTCGAGCTGAACTTTATCGCGGCGTGTGTGGCAGTGGGCGGCTACTACGATGAGGGCGGTGCGAGCTACTGCGGGGAGTTCGCGCGGCGGCCGCACCCGCTCGCGCCTCTGCCCGCTCACCCTCCACACCCGCCCCCCCACGACCACCAGCTGCCATGTGAGTATACGCCTCCGGTGTTTCATACCTCACCTGTGTTCACCATTTGTAAGGATCCGATAATACTGACACTCACAAATGTAATGTGCACATTCACACTATAATACAGCATAGCGATGAATTTTGTGTTTCTTGTTTAGATACTCACACATAAAGTTAGGCGGACACTGTTCTTCACCGTGAAACTTAATCCCAGGTGGTCATATAGTTCAGTGTAATGGTCGTTCAATCTTTGTCCTAGATATCATTACAGTGAAAGCTGTTTGTTTTGGTTTGAAAACTCTATACTTTGCCCGTGTTTACAATATAAAATTACAATCTATACGCTTTTCATGCTGTTTTGGTGTGTTTAAATAACGTATGGGGACGAAGGTAAGATTTAAACCTAATTTTCAATGTAATGAATGGTGGTAGTGATCGCATAATTATATTTCTAATTACTATGACTTTGCATGAATAAATCTGTGTTTTATGCTTGTGTAAATTTTGCTTTTAAACCTGCCTTTTGAATCTGGTGACTGTATCATTTATTTGACATGTGGTGGTCGATACATCTATATTTTCAAGAGTTTGGATCAGTCTGTTAGAAAATGTTATGTACTTCTGAAATTATTTTTATACAAAAATCTAAAGTCAGATTGCTCGGAATCTTAACGTTGTAGATGAACCTGTGGTGTTCAGTAGCAATGTGACATAATTCAGGGTAGCTATTGTAATAAATTGGAAACTATATATTATGTTTGCTTTTAGATTTTATACGAAGACACATACCAGATTTAGATTAAGATACATACCAGACCAAAGTTTGGTCAACGCAATTAGTTTCCAAGATCCATGGAAAGTATTAAAAGTTATTGAAGTTCACCATCATCTGTTACAATATGTCCATCGTAGGCACCGGTAACGGCGGAGGAGGGGTGGGGGGCGCGGGCGCGGGCGCGGGGGGCACCTCCGAGTACGTGCGCAACGAGCTGCGTGCAGTCGTAGGAGCTCGCTCGCGGCCTGATTTGCACCCGCAACTGCAACCCGACCTTGATCCGCTTATCACCTTCGACATGGCAACGCCCGGTAAGTGCTCTCGTTAAGTCTTATCGTTGGTTACCTACTGCACACTGAATATCTACTATACAACTAAAAATTATATATAACGTAGTTAATTCCGATAAATACCATTATGATTTACTAAAAAGTGCTCAGTAATGAAGTACTAGTTTATTTAAAGTTATAATGTATGGTACAGGTAAAGTACACAGACTTTCCATCAATATACTCGCCGTTAATAGATATCCGTAGCGTTGAAACAAAAGTTGATGTCTTATATAATGAGGTTCATCTCGGGTCAACAATGTAGTCCATGTTTAAGCTCGCACAATTTTTCTAACAATTTTTTTATACTCGTCACGAAAACGATTTCTCCAATATTAAAATAGGCGCGCTTGTTTCGATACAATCGCACAAATTTATCGCAAAAGCTGTTGTCACAATCATTGACAGTCCTTTTTATTAATAAATATTAAACTTAATAGAAACAAGAAAGATTTGGTTTTTGCGAAAACTAGTTAAATTGTGTATACATGTATTTCAAAACTGCAAACGAACATATTTATTTTATGTATTGTTTTAATATATACGTCAATGGGATATTTTTTATGTTGTAATTAATACATGTTTTGTATACACTCGGCGACCTCTTCATAAAATAGGGTGTAATGGGTTCGAACAATGATATAGAACATATCCAAAACATTGACAGTGTAGGGGTGGTCACTGCCAATGTATACGTGTGTACGTACGTAGGTGGCGGCAGTGTGGTGGGGGGCCGAGCGTCCTCGGCAGCCACGAACTCGTGGGAGTCGCAACAGAGCACCGCGGTAAGCTTGGGACGCGACCAGCGAGACCTATCATCTAGTCACTCCACTACTTTTGTATCGGTTTTCATTATTTTTGTAGAACTACCTATGATTATTGCGTATTGAGTCTGCTCTTCTGCGTGTGTTGTCGAGTCGATGATCTTGAAAATTAGATGCTGATTTAGAAAAATGTGCCAAAATTTATCTTGGCTCCTCATCAATTACACAGATAGACATTGATGTAGAGTGAGTTTTCCAAAATTGTAATTGAGGTGGTCAATTAAGTAATGACACATTTCTAGAACTACTGATACAAGCTTTTGTGATGTGATGTCTTATATTTTCTCATAATAGAAAACAATTGCGTAAGACAACTGCGTGTTGTCCATACATATACAGTTCAAATAATGCACTAATCTTTTTTTATGTTTATCTATTAACCACTCATAACAAATAGCTAAACTTTTTTAATGTTATAATTTATTGTATGTTTGAACTGTATTTGTATTTGTGATGCAGATTAAGAGTGAATTATTATTATACCTATATAAGTACCTTTCTAAATATTATAAGCAGGAAGTATTTTAATAAGTATAGGTGAATCAATTGCTTTTAGGATTAGTAATAAATTTTGATAAGCTTTTTATTACCAAGTTGGGGGTCAAGTCGCATGCCCAGATTGAAGTATGGTGAAGGTTTTGTGATGTTGTGTTTATACAACAATTACTCTATTACGTATGTTTTTGCAATAGTTTGCTTATTGTTTGCTGCTGAATTGTTGTAATAGCATACAGATTATTTCTTCCTTGAGTTCGTAGAGTTAAAATAAAATGATTGCATGATGATCAGAGCCCAGTCTTCAGGCGGCTGATATTCAAATAAAATGCGAAATCGATCAAAAAGTAATGAAAATTCTTACATTTTGATCGTTCTTCACAAATGATTTCTTTAGGTTTTTTTTTTAAATATATACAGCTCAAACCATATGTTCAAAACCTACCTCGTGGACCATGATAAAAGTTACGGTACTTGTTATATATTTGCCAAATCGCAAAATAAAATTTTCTATTACTATAAGTCCAAGTATTATTTAACTGTGTTTATTCGAACATTTTGTTTTAAGAAATGTCTGTGAACCAACTCCTTCTTGCATAATATTCAAATGCCAGCCAGCCGCAGCAGCCAAATGTCATACTAAACAATATAAAAATATGTAGTGTCTGTCAAGTTAGAAATCTCATCATAGAATTAAGTTGTTTCAATAATGCTAAAAATCCCTTCTCCATAAGTCTCCATAAGTGGTGCCTAAAAGTGCCCAAAGCAGATAAATAGTGCTACCACATTTTCGAAGATATTCAGGTCATTCACTGAGTCTTTTAGCTTGACGTCAAGATAGCAGCCTCTCCTACATAATCTCACGACTATTTCCCATTGGGTAAGGCAGAGACAATAGACTGCCACTTGCTACGAACTCTCGTGCTCCCTCCACATCCATCAAACGACTTATGGATGCTCGTCGGTCTCGGGTACTCTTTATCTGGCTTCTCTTCAACACATCGCCGATCTGGTTGATGTAGGTACGCTTAGGTCGTCCTCTACCGACTCGCCCAGCAAGAACCACTACACTTTTAGTGAAAAACAGCTATAAATCAAAAATCAATGCATAAAGTTTGCTTCTGATTTGCGAAGTTTCAACGTTGATGCTTCAAAAAACCTATGAAAGGGTAAATAATGTCATGAGTTGTCACATGACATAAATGACACCTTAAAATTGTTACCGGGAGCAAAATAATTTTCGCACTTTGGCCAGTTCAGGGTGCGTCATTAAATTTATCCACGCTCAAATTTAAATGATTATGACTTTACATTTCGAAATTGATCTCCACTTCGCGGGAAAGATACTGAGGCGTCCAGCTTGTCAAGTTGACAGCCTCAGTAAGTACTCTAATAACTTTGGTTCCTTTGAAGCATCAACAAAACTACGGAAATCGGAAACAGTGTTTACGAAGAGATTTTTTGTAGTTCTTCGTGAAAAGTGCAGTTGTTTTTGTGTACCAAGAGGAAGCGTCGTTGACGTCAAGATAGAAGCCTCAGTGAATGACCTAAATATCTCCGAACGTATGATAGATAGTGCTGAGCACCCGCTATTAATTTGCTTTGATCACTATCAGGCACTATTTAACGAGTTCTTGGCATTAAACCACTCTAATGGTGAGACTTATATCTTAAAGGACACAATATGTTTGCATTCTAACATGAAATTTGTAGTAATACTTACTATCTGCTTCTCTTAAACATAAAAAAGTCTTTACGATTTAAGCATTTTTTATATTAAGTTAATTAAAAATTAAGCGCGTCTATGCACTCTACTTAGACGTGTTTGGGTTGTTAATATACTTAGCTCAATACATTCTTACATTTCATTTATGTATTAGTATGGGATAACAATCCTATTGATGATTGAAAATATTTTAATTTGTGTAGTCGCAATTAACGAATGTTGGCAACGGATCAAGCCATTGTATCGATGACACGTTGTGTTATTTTTTGATACAGAGTACTACGGAGGCGGGCTCGGCGGAGGCGGCGTCGGCGGCGGGCGGTGATGAGGCGCGGCCGGCTGGCGCGACGGGGGCGGCGGCGGCGGCTAAGGCGTCGCTGCTGCAGAAACTGCTCTCGCAGTGACCTGCGCATGCGATCGCTCCCGAAGCTCATGGCACCGACTCATGCTGAAATTTGCATTTATTATTTTCTCGCTGTTTCGAACGGACGATTATCGACGATATTTAGATTCCATCGTAACGAACGTCGTCGTCAGTTACGGTCTACGTGGTACCTCTGCGGCTGTAAATCTCACATCTGTGAGTATAATTTAGTACACGTAATTATAGCCTCTTATAAATAATATTATGTTAATAAATGTAGTCTATAGCTTAGCCTTTTAACTAAGATTGTATCTGAACTTGTGAGTTAGGTTGCGGGAATGTACCGTCAGAGTCGAGCGACTTGAAACTTTAATGCGTAACGCTAAGTGTTTTCGACTTTATTTCTAATATTGAGATCGTTTATCGCATCTCAGAACACTCAACGCTAAATGGCCAAGCTATAGTAGTGCTAGTGATATTCTCGAGTTGTATAAATCTTTTCGTTGACTATAATGAAATCTTTTGACTTATGTTCTCTGAGAACGTTGATTCGGGTGACTTTTTTTCTTTATCTATTGTATAGTCTTTATAACGACATATGTTTCTCGATACGAAATACGACGGTAGCTTCCTGTAGAGGAATAAATAAAACACGTGATGTACAATATAATTGACTCATGCGCCTAGTATACCTTCACAATGTACAATAGAAATATACCGCGTGCAATACTGTATAGAAATACACATATTTTGGCGTTGTGAACGTAATGTATGTATTATAGTATGAAAGTCAGATGTTACCTGTTATGACAAAGTAATTTGTGTATTATAAGTATATGGTGAGACATCGAGTGAAACAGTTTCTCTAAAGGAGAATTATGCTTATGTGTGTAAATAATGTGTTGTTAAATTATAGCTGTTGCTTTATTGTAAATATTTTGTTATAATATTTCTTTGTGTTTCGTCTAAAATATAATTTTTGTAATTTTAATATTATAGATATTGAACTTTTACAAAGCTTATTTTATGAAGTTATACTTATTTTTTAATTGCCAACGAGTGGTATTTTTTATTTTGGTTGGTTTTACAGACGACTGTATCACAAACAAATACTATTTGAAGCAGACCAAATACTAGCATATTTTTATTCCCGCTCTTTTCATTATATTAAATATTATCTGCTAATTATAACAATACAGAGACAAACTCAATACTAAAAATAGTCGTAAAACCTTGCTGCTTTAGTTTAGCTAGCGGGTGTATTTGATTCTGAAGCTATTCTTTTAAAAATCAAAGATGTTATTTTATGTATCCTGTAATTGTGGTATTATGCCATGCATGACAGTTGTTAGCAGTTATTTTGGTTTCTTTTACTGAGTTAAGTTATTATAATCAAATCAAACCCCCATTGAACCATTTAGGATAGGATGGTCAACAAGACAAAAACAACAAGTTCAATTGACATCATCTATTTTTATTACGAATCACTTTTATTGTCATCATACGTAAATGACAAAAATACTACCGAAAGATTGGTTTGATAAAATGTAGAAAAAACTATTACGTACTTGAAATTATGAGCACTAATAAGGCACTAATGAGGCGTGTGAGTATGAGAATGCTGGAATTATAAGTTATAGGCATTGATGTAGATATAAATTGAAACATTGGATATAGGGGATGACAATATTTAAAAAGTGGTCATATAGAAGCAAATTGGTATTTCATAATATTTCTTGGAAAAACCACTGTTCAAAAACTAAATGCAGGATTTTTTATTTTACGGTAAGTTGTTTTATATACACTGAGATATGATATATAAGTAATGAACAACTCATACAAAAGTTACATATTCGTTTGATTGATACTATAGAATCTTAAACAATATCATATTTACAAATCAATACTATACATATTTGTAAGTGATGCAGAGAAGTATAGATTGTCTTCCCCTTTGTTAGTTGTACAGTTAGAGGGGATTTTAATGCGTTTGCCGTATATATTTGTTGACGTAAGATTTATACAAAAGCCTCTTTGCGGAGTGTCATCTTTACCTAACGCTAGGGTGGTAGATCGTAGTCTGAATACTTAATTGTGCAAATGTGGGTAACATCAATGTTTTATGTCATCATTAGTACCTATTTACTATTTAGGCACCAAATATTAGCCGTACGATAAGAAACTTAATTCGGAGACAGTAATAATATTGGAATTTACTTTCGAAGTATTTCAGTGTCGGTGCTTATCTGACATTTTAAAAACTGATAGTGATTGCAAGTTACATAGGTTTTTAACTTTGTCCAAATTATTACTGCTTCCAGAATATTTTTTCATTGACGTTTAAAATTTAAGATACTTATTTAGATTTGCACACTATTATTAACTGTCTAAATTGTAAATGAATGGATGATTGTAAAATATTTGCATTTTATGTTTAGTCTAAATCGATCTAATTGGTCAATTTACACTTAAAATTAAATTCCAGCTTTTAGAATAAAACCACCTGTGCAAAAATGGTGAAAAACTGTTACTCCCTAGTACTTTACATTCGGGACCACACTATCGAAAGCGTAAAATCGCAACGGCAAACAATAATATTGTATCGAAAGAACTAATTCAGAGTTAACACAGTAACAAAAGAGTACTACACCATTTATTTAACACATGTTTTAAACACCAATAAGTGAATCCAGAAAGATAATAAAATACTGGCTAGTGCGGCTAGTGGCAATAAATTATAGGATATAACGATGTACTTAAAACGTTATTGGGGGTTTGCTCACTTTAGATGTAAAAGTAGAGAGTCTCCGTTTGATAAGAGTCATTGTTATAAAATAGTCACTTGATACCAACCATGATAAGATTAGCTTGTAGATCTACACTACAAATTGTGATGCCTCGTAATTACCTACCTAATGATGGAACGTACAAATAATATATTATAGAACATAACCATTAAAATTTATCTGTGTAGGAGATATAATATTTTTATACCGTTAAAAGTAAAATTCATAGTTCTGAGGTATAGGCCACTGACCAATGTAACTGAATTGATAATTGAATAAACAACCAAAACGCAAAATATAACTTTAGTTGAACTCTTAAATAAAGCTTTGTAATGTGTAGTAGGCGTGCTAAAAAGATAGACTTGGTTTTTAAAAATAATAACATTGGAAACCATCATTTGTGTAACCCGAAAATTTTGGTACGAAAAAAAATTTTAGTACAAGTTAAGGCCTTGTCACGTAACGTTATTACAGCATGTAAGTGAAGGTCAGTTGGCATGCAGATTTTATTTATGAGCCCGCTAGATGAATCAACATAATGCTCTGTGAAAAAAAAGTTATATTTTGTACAGATTTATCCGGTCGTACTATACATGTCAACATTCAGACGTCCATTTCATTGATTGATTGATTTGATAAATGTAAGTGATTGAAAACCTAAGCCGTAATACAATAGAGGTGCCTAAGTCTATAGATATAACATATTTTTTCAATGATTGAAAGAAGATACCATCAATGTTAAATAGTTATTACCAATATAAAAGTATTGAAATCGATTTTTAAACTAAGAATTACCACGTAAATTTTTATAACATCAGCCGACCCAAATTAGAAAAATAAAATTAAAGTATGTATTCTCAAATTATATAAAATACTTATTGAGTAAGCAAATCATAATTGTGTGATGCTCGGTATTCACCTTCGAAATGTATAAATGCCTTATTGTCAAACTTCATAACATGCTGCTGGCTTGGCTGCTGGCCAGTGCCGACGGTACGGTACACGTTAATATATCTGATCATTCATACTTGAATTCAACGGCTAACGAAATTTTTTCCCTTATATAAAGCATACTTTTCATATATTGATAAATTGTCATAACAAATTATTAAAATTGGCTTTATAAAGTAAAATAATTCAAAGCTAATTGTCTTTTAATCTTTATAAATAACCATGTTAGTCAGTTAAATATTCGTCTTGATGTAATGGAGTTTATAGTTTGTATTTCATTGTAAAAATACCCATCATTTCATGTTTGGATTATACAAAATTCTAATGCGTCACAAACAAAGAAATCAATATTGCTAACTGGTGCGACTAGATAGATGGTTGACGTCTTTCATTGGGACTTACGAAAACGATCTAACAGTAAAGATAAGGACAAAATTAATTTTACAATATTTTACATCTGAAGAAATTGGTCTATATTGAAATGTTATATTATATAGAATTCTATATGTAAGAGGATTAAATAACCAATATTTTTGGGTATAAGGTTAGTCCATTGCGCAGAGTAAATTTATACAATTATAAAATAATACAAGTAATAGGGTCCAATATTTCCATCCAATAACCATACAGAAATATAAATTGGACTTTACTAACATTATTGTGATACGTGGATAGAAACTATTTTTGTCAATATAAAATTTACTCTGTATCAATGGGATTAATAATCACTTAGCAGATTGTACTGAGAAACATTGATGTGTACGGGAATCTTTGTTTCGAAGGAAAAACATAATTAGTTTTTAAGCATCTCAATTTGTTGCGTGACGATTTATTCTTAGCAATATTCTCTTTCTATGAAGATCTTAAGCTGTTTCGTGATCCCCTTATTTATATAAGGGGATCACGAAACAGCTTACATCTTATGATGTAAGTGATGAATATTTATTATAATTAGATGACAGTCGCTAACACAATGAGGTATAATTCCCGTACATAGTGATTTTATTTTTTGTATAAAATCATTCCTCTTGTCTTGGCCTGTCGTCTGTTAACAAGGGTATTTTTATAATATGTATCTTAGCAAGACTTTCTGTTATAGATAATACAAAACCGATTATGTTTTTCTAATACAAGGCGAAGTGATTTTAGATATGGTCAATCGTAGAAAAGATTATTGCGAACACATTTTGCGACAAATTTGACTAGTTTATGTAGACTGTTATCCTGTCGACTGTTAACCTGCCCATGACATCGGTCGAGATAATTTTCAGCGACTGTCATTTTTTTAAATAATGAAGCTAAATAAAACTAGTCTATGGTTATGCAATTATCTTTTCTGGGCGAGGCCGTTAAGTCTGTGTTATTTAGTTCATCAAATGTTAGTTAAGGCCTCTTGTGTTGCTGTGCATTTCTAAGCATTGTATGTATGTCTGTTTATATATTGTAAATAGCTAAGATGCATTATATTTTTACGAGTAGCATACACAACCAAAGTTGTTATAAAGTGATGGTTGATTAAATAATAAAATTAAATATAGGTCGTTATGTTTATTTTTTAAGAAAAATACAAATTAAACTGTACAGCTGTATATGGGTACATCCAATGTCTTATCGAAGCCTTTTACACAACCGCCCTGATATTAGTCAAATCGAATTTATTATTTTTGGTATGAAGTATGGAATATGGATACATACGAAAATAAATATGAATAAAATAGAAAACATATTTTAACGACGAGTAGTATGGGTGTGGCTTATGCTCCTTCGTTCCTAGTAGCTTGTTTCAGATCGTTTATCACTTCGTATTTGTCAATTAATGAAACCAAAACATTGTACTAATATCTGCAATGTATTCGATCTTGTTTTATTCATTGATGAAAACAGGCGTTATGAGTACATTATTTTTAAGTTGTATTTTTTGTACATTTTAGATTCGAAAATATATATTAATATCTAAATCATAAGTGTTTTCATTTATGCATGTGCACTAGACTAGACCACCATGTAAAAAAAAAAAACGGGTTGCACTCCGGGAGTGCCGGCAGAAGTGAAAACTTGATTATTAACGTTTGTGCATTTTTGATTTATTGGAATAGTTAGGGAATAGCATTTAACCTCTCTTGACAACATCGTGATTATCTTCTCTCTGCTTCTCTAGATATTTCTGCTAAATCTTATTTACCCAAAACACAAAGGAGAAGGGAATACGAACCTGTGACACGTGATGACATTGACATGTTTACTTAGCAACACCATTAATTTAATAGCAATTTATTTATTTTTATATTGAAAATACTCGATAATCCGAATTTTCCGCCTATAAGTTGTCGACTCAGATCGACTTATTTTTTACGCTCTCCAAATTGATGTGCGTTTCGTTTGAGTCTACCGTAGACACAGTTTTTGCAGCGTACGCCAGAATAGCTCGCAGATGGCAGATCGCGCAAGCGCTCTGCGCCGTCTTACGGTATTTTTTCGATCAGCACACGTGACGCGAGTTTCACAGTTTTTACCCATCCCACAAAAGTGCTCAAGAAAAGGTTAAAGAAGTTTTCACTTCAAAAAGTTAACCTTTACTTTTGAGTCGTTGACCTCTTTCCCCGTTACAATAGGCCGCCAATGTTGATTATAAAATTTTGAAAGTTATTTCAGTTACTCGAAGTCGGGGTTTTCCCCCCTATAATAAGTTTAGGTAGGTACCTTTAACATGTACACGCTTTTTATCCCCGAGGGGGTAGTATGTATAATCCTAGCAGCGCCATGGCTTCTGATTGGCATCTGAACCAGATATACATTACGTACCCATTTCGTACTTCGGGTACGAAATAGTCTTGGATTTCGTACCCTCCCGGTTTAGGAGATATAGGGGGGCTTTGGTGGCGCTGCCAGAATGACGTCTTTACAGCAGCGCCACCGATGTATATCGGTAAGTATAGCATATTGCTGCATTTTGGCTACACGACGATTTCGTACTTTTAGAAAGGGAGTAGAACCTACACTCAATTCCCCGTGGAATTAAAGATATGCAGCCAAATTGGTGGAGCTGCCAGAATGACGTCTTTACGGCAGCACCACCACCTGTATCTCCGTAAATAAAGAATATTCATAGTATATGACTACACCAACATTTACTTAGTACTCGTGGGTACGTTCGGTAGTGCCACTGTCTGCAAAAATATTTTAGAAGTATGATGTACTTTGAACTTTACTTTGAAAGATATGGTCATATAACCTCAAATACTTGTTCAGGTCTATATCACTCCAGGTGGCTTTGAAACTGAAATTCTACGGGGAATACTTTACTTTGAAAGATATGGTCATATAACCTCAAATACTTGTTCAGGTCTATATCACTCCAGGTGGCTTTGAAACTGAAATTCTACGGGGAATTAAGTGTGGATTCCTTTCCCTTTCTAAAAGTACGAAATCGTGGTGTAGCAAGTTCTAATGCAGAAATATGATATACTTACCGAGATACAATGGTGGCGTTGCTAGAAAGGCGTTATTCTGGCAGGGCCACCAAACCCCTCCTATATCTCCTAAACCGCAAGGGTACGAAAACCAAGACAATTTCGTACCCGGAATACGAAATGGGTAGGTACGTTGTATATCTGGAACACATGACAATCAGAAGCCGTGGCGCTGCCAGGATGATACATACGATAGGGTATTCCATTTCTGGAAATACGTTTTACCAGTATATTATTTGATACCCGAACCGTGATAGGTGGTGATAACAGAATATGTAAAGTACCTATGCCTCGCCTCGGAGTAAATTTTAAGGACTATGGGTTTCCTCACAATGTTTTCCTTCACCGTCGAGCTAGTGGTCAATACCTACGTGGTACATAAGTTCTTGAAAAATCATAATAAGTATAAACAAAGTGTAGTTCATTGTTAAGCATCACACCACACGGCTGGACCGATTCGGCTAATTATTTTTAAATATTTGAATCTAGTAGTCCAAATACAAAGCTAGATTATAAAAGTTGCACGGAAAATTTAAATATTGTAAAAAAATAAAGAATTCTCTTTCTATTGGATCTTGACGGGATTACGTCTTCTGCCGATATTATAAAGCCAAAAAAAAACATCTAGTGTACCTACTGTCTATAAATCGAACCGAATATAGTAAGTACCTATCAGTTTTTCGTCTCCAATGGAGAGACCTTGTCGTTTTTTAGTACTCGTGTGTGGCCTCAAACGTTGCTAATACGACATTAATTTGGCTTGATTAACAATTTCCCTGACGATATGGTAAATTAATCTACGAGGTCGACTGAAACTACATGTAAATTGCCCTAATTTTCCCGGATGAGCCAATTAATTGGCGACTTAAATAGAACCGTGTTCAATGTTTATCTATAAGTACTTAGAATAAAACTCTAACGAGACCGTATCTGCGTAGGTATTCACGGAGACTCGATACCGTTTCCGTTCGATTCAGATCGAGTGAAAAAATTTCCGATATTCGACAGCCACGGAAATTTTTCCGAATCCTTAAGTCACATATGACATTAGTTTTCAATACCAACATCAGCCCATCTCGAAAGTTTTCGACGCCAACATCAGCCCATCTCGAAAGTGTTCGACAGATTTTCCGATATCGAATATCGAAGCTCCCTGAATACGCCTGCTGTACATGAAATATTTATTGGAAAATTTTAACGTTGGTGTAAGTATATAGTTATCGATATAGCTATATCAAAACATCATTTTTAAAATGTTTATCTGTCTTTATGCCTGTCTGGTTGTGCACGCATCACGCAAAAACTACGGGCATATTTTGATGGAATTTTGTGTGATGATAACTGAGTAACTGGGTCAACATCTAGAGGTACCTACCTTCTTTTTCAGCGGGAAAATATCTCACTTCCACCGGAAAATATAAAAAATGGTTAAAACGAGAAATACGTAGGTAGGTACTACTCCGAAAAGATAATACCTAGAAACTTGAAATATGGTACGTATGTGTCTTATGTGTCGTATGTGTTGTAGGCAACCACTATGAAGCGATTTTTCGGAATCCCCATGAGAACGGGAATAAACTGGATCCTCGCGGGCAATACCGCTGGGCACCCGCTAGTTTGTCATAAATATAATCCTTACTTATCCTAACTGTACCTACCTATTACTTAATATACAACGCGTAACAGAATAAGCGCAATTCCTCATACACCCCAATTACTTAGTAGGTAGATATATTTATATAAAAAAATATGATGCATTCGTACTTTAGTTGTGTCTCACCAATTTTCTTAAATAAAGAGCAATAATAGGTGATAATAGCACAACTTCCATTATTCCATAGGTAGTACTAAAATGAGCTAACTATGCTAATTCATTTTTCGGAACACATATTATATTAAAAAATAGCTGAAATCGATTAAGTAGTCGATACTGAACAAACTAATTTCAGGAATTGCGCTTATTCTGTTACATATTGTGTATACTTATGTTAGCGAGGACCCCTGGATGACGTGACGGATCAGATAATTGTTAGTGATCGTTGGTGATATTCAGAGGTCTCCCGCGCATCAGAAGTGTTCGGGATGTAATAAGACACCTAAGTACATACCATATTTCAAGTTTCCTTGTGTTATCGTTTCCAAATAGGTACGTACGTAGGTATATTTCTTTCTTTAACCAGTATTTTTAATTTTCTCGCGGGAATTATATTTTTTTCTGGAATAAAAAGTACCTACCTTAGATGTTAACCCAGGTACAGTCAAGCAAGACCACGCTAAGCTTGACACTTTGGACTTTGACCCGGCCCTGTATTCTATCGAGCGCAGTATAAATCAGAGCTCAGCTTAAACTGGTAGTGTCAAGCTTGACTTGCTCTTGACTGTACCTACTCAATTATCTCCATACAAAATTTCATCAAAATCCGTCCAGTAGTTTTTGCGTGATGCCTGCACAGACAGACGGGTAGACAGACAAAAATTAAAAAATATGGTGATTTGGTATCTAAATCGATCTACACTAACATTAAAACTTTTAAAAATATTTCATGTACGAACACGGTCTCGTTTGAGTTTTGTTATACTTAATATGTACTATAGATTAAATAAAAATTTAAGGTAGGTACTTACCTATATCCATAATTGGATATACCTAATTACATTTTATTTATAAATCTACTATTATCTGCAGCATAAAGATGTCTTAGATTCTTTTGTATTTATTTATCTTGTAAAGGTAAACGTTTTTCTTTCCATAACTTCAAACAAACCGCTGTACGTTTTTGTTCGATCGGTTATTTAGCGCTTTCTGTGCTCGCCTGGCGGGGGGTGGCCTACCTTAAGTCAGTGTGATATTGTTTAAACGTGTCAGCTGTAGCCTGGCAGAGTCCCGCCCGAGTCCCGAGGAGGTCCCGGACGACAGTTCCGCCCGAGGTGCGCGGCCGGTCGTACGCACGCATGCGTGTGGTTCTGTCCCGTTGCACGCACAGAGCACCGAGACACCGCTCCCGGAATCTTTGGATAAATCGTGCAAAATGATTATTTAATGACGCCAGTGGAGTTATTCATAACTTACAATTATATTCTGAGTAACATTGCTTAAGAACATCAGTAATCACTGTTCTAAGTTACTTATTTATCGATAAGATTTTACAGTGGCGTGAATAAGTCTAGAAGTTATGTGGAGAGGTCAGCAGTGCAAAGACCGATCACAATAACAGAAGCATGCCTTGGAGCTGCCCGTGGTCTCGCGATCGCCAGCGGCCGCTTGCGGTTAGCCCGACTCTACATGTACTGATGCAGGTTCGTTTAGTGCAAATTTTATTAATCCTGTGTTATTCACCACCTTCACCTTTACAGTACCCTCTATCTGTAGCATCACGGATGGATGTTTACTCAGATTTTACCTCCCAAAGCGTTTATAAATTTGGTGTTAATTCACACGCTCTTCTAGTTTTTTTGACTACGTAGAAGAATTCATAGATAGGGATAGTCAACGAACCCGTTATATAGTTCATAAGTGACGGCCACTGCCTGCTCTACCAATTTAAAAGTTATGGCGGGACAATCGACTGAGATAATGTTGGTAGCCAGCCAGACATAATCCCCGGAGATTTGTTTTAATGGATTTAAAGTGGTGTACGCATGTTAATGTCATATCCATAAAATACTTTAATCTGCTTACATGGTATATGACATAATAAAATATACCAAAGTGGTACAAGTTAGCTGATTTGATCTAACTATACAATTTGTAAGTAATTTTTATTTCGGTGTAAGTACCTATTTTGAGAATACTGTAAAGAACGGGTAGATAGGTAGTCAACCCACGTTGACGTTCGATATTTCTTATTTTTTACCTCTTTAAAAAAGTGTAAGGTAAATTTAAGTAGGTACTCATGGATATGGTTTTGTAAGGTTGGTATGGTTTTTTATGGTTTTTTGAAAGCCTAGGTACAGTTACCTAATTTTTAATTTAAATATGTGCCATTAAGACTACAATTTAGTAGCTAACATGGTATTGTTTCTAACCAACCAAGTTTTCTGACTTTGGTCTGATTAAGTATGATGAGGACGGATCAGCTGTGTCCGTGGCTCAGTCATAAGGCGCCCGTGCACCCGGCCACCCGTACCCTGACAACATTCGGCAGCGGCTAAATCTGAATTATTCATAAAACGTTTTAAAATCCAATGACATTCATCGTAAATACAGAAGGTTTTAAATTTAGGATGTAATTTTTTTGTAAGAGAGTATAAATTCCGATATTTTAAATTAAAAGAGTGATGTGACTTTATTAAAAAATAAACCTTTTTTGGAACTGAAAAATGATCCAAAATGCCTTGGAACTGTCTTTGGGGATACGAACCGCCGACACCAACTTGCCGAGTTAGCGGACCACTGAATTTAATTTTAAAGGTAGGTATGCAATAAATGAGCTAAGTATCTTATTAAAAGACGATAAAATATTAGCTTTAAAAGTTATTCAAGTAATAGTAGTTATATAAAAAATATGGTGTTTATACGTACTTATTATAGTTATTATATCGGTACCAACCAATAGTAGAAGATAGGAAACAAAAATAAAAGATAGGATACTTAATCAAGTAGGATAAACCTTTTGAAAAAAAAAACAATTTTATAACAAATAAGTACCTAAGTAATTTTTTGTTGAAATATTAATGCCTACATACATACATACATACATACATTTACTAAGGTATTTGTATAAAGTATTTTTTATGTATTCGTATTTTGTAATTATGTTTATCAGTAGGTGTATCTGCTATGTGCTATAATATTTTATTCTATTTAATTGATTTAATTGTTGTATTTGGATTAAAAAAAAAACTATTTAAAATTGATATTTATTATTGTAACTACTTCTATGATAATTTATGGGAATGAACATACTGACATTAAAGAAATTTCCTGAAACGAAAGACATGGAATCCCTGAAATTTATGTTCTGTTTACCTGTGTAGTAGGTACCTAAATGTTTCCTATATAGTATTGGGTGCATGACCTACTAACCTTTGGCGTTGCGCCATTTGGATCTATTGAAATATTTTAAATTCAATGAAATAAGTTGAATTTAAGGACGACCGCAAATCCTTTTTTTTTATTCAGATACCTAGGGAGTTAAAGACAAGAGGATCAAGTTACTTTTTTGCGAAAATTTTAGGTACTGATTTACCTACTAAGGATTTACAGTGTAAATGGTATGTGAGAGGATGTCCCTCTTTTCCCACGCACTGCGCGAGCGTAATGAGCACAATGGGACATAATTGGTTCAAAGACCATCGCCGGCGAAGAACGTAACTTTATTATTTTTCTATGTCAACTTCCTTATTGTCTTTCCTCTCTCATTTAGAATGAGTGAGAGTAGGAGATATCCTACTTATAGTTACATTTTACGTAAAGGCAAATTTTAACTGCATGTCTAATGTTTGACATGTTTGATGTTAAACGTACAGTAATAGGTTGTCGAGCAGTGAGAATGCAAGTCGCGGGAGCCATAGGTCACCCGGGGTACCGCGTGATGTTATCGCCCGCAGTATGCGGCATTCACCGATGCATGTAAACTTCGGCACGCGGCCTGCATACTTAAAAGTGTAGTTTATGTACTGTTGTCAGTTTTATTATCATACTGTAAAAACCTAAAGGACTGAAAATTAACTGACTGGCCTGTGATAATTATGACGCACAATTACTTAAATCATAAAAAAAATCACGTTCCATTAATCTCTTAATTTATTTATTATGCATCGCAAATAGCTCTAACATTGTCAGTCATTGTTTCGTATATGTATGAGATCATTAGGTTGCCTTGGTCAGTAGAACTAACGGTAGAATGCTAATGTGTAGTGAAGAGGAGAGTCCGTGTCGTTGTCGCATGCGCGCACGCACGCAGGCCCTGACTTCCCAAATCGTTGCGCAAGAACAAGTGCACCCGCCCACAGGCAGCTCCCGCCGCCTCTTCGGGCAAACATCGCGGCAAGTTCATTGTCACCTAATTCAACAATTACCCATTCACTGCTCCTACTAATGTCGAGAAATAAAACAATAGCTTTAAAAGACAATTCCTGCGCCACAGTATGAATTCCAGGTTTTTTTTTCTACTTACACCGTTCTGACCCTCTTTTATACACTGTTACGCAATAAAGGCATCTGGACTTGTAGTCTGGAACGCATTAAAATTCTCGTTTCACATGGCGCGTTACTCACTGACTTCACCAAAACAAGTAACTGCGCATTAAATACAAGTATCTACTTAGTTTTATGTATCTAGTTACTCTGTGCGTGCATTCATATAAGTCTTATCTATTCCGCATTTATAAGTTAATTAGGAGCACATGTGAGACTGCGCGTGCGCCTACAAACGAACAATAAGCCTTTCAGCGGGCGGCGCTTTTGACAAGTGCTCATAATTAACCCAGCCATGTATCGGCTTTTATATTGTTAGACACAATCGCTCCGGTATCTACAATCGTACAGGCTCCTCATAATTCAGACATCAAACCAATATAGGTCATTGTCGTCATTTTCATGTTGTTATACTGAGCTATAAATAACAGTGATTGAATAACATGAATTTTATCGCATAATAAGCAAATTAAATGAAATAAGTATTCTTATCCAACATTGAAATGTGCAATTCACTTATTGAAGGTTAATAATAATATTATTTATCTACCACTATTTTTAGGTGCAGCAAGCAAAAAATTCGTTCATATCAAAAAAGCTTTGATTTAGTACGTTGATTCGTTGAAAAGAGTAAATATTTTTTTTATTTTTTTTATTTGGGAAACATACAGTCTTAAACACTAATAGTAACAATATTGGTATTATTACATAGACCTAGAGTTCCACTAATTAAAAGAGCAAAAATGTACATCGAGAACTCATTTAGTCGACTTAAAAATAAACATAATTTAAAACTTACGGTAAAAGTAGTACGTAAAGGTACATTGCGATGCAACAAACCAACGCTAACTTAAATGAAATTAAACAATTTTTCACCAATACGTGATTTAAATGTGCCCAAAGACAACCCAAAAATGTCAATATCTGTGAACCGCTGGTTATAATTATCCATTTTATTATATATATATCCATTTTATTTTATTATAATAAGCCTTTCAATACTGAAATTTATTGTTATTTACGGATATAGTAGGTACTAGCTGTTCCGCACGGTTTTACCCGCGTAGTTCCCGTCGGAATATAGGAATAAAATAAAGACTATGTTACTCCTTGATAATGTAGCTTTCCATTGGCGAAAGAATTTTAAAATCGCTTTAGTAGTTTCGGAGCCTATTCAATACAAACAAACAAACAAATCTTTCCTCTTTATAATATAATACGCTTTGGTTTGACGATATTGAAGCGCGCGCGCTATATAGTGTGCTTGTAGACATTGGGCGACTGCCTGGCATTAGATATATCAAGAGCGCTTCCATGTTTCGGAAGACACGTTAATCGATTGATCCCGGTTTTCGTTGTGTTTACGCACAATGAGAGTCGATAAGTCAAGTCAGATACCCTTGGGTAGCTTGAAAAATTCTGACAGCTAGGTGGCCGTAACATCATCTCTCAATCCGCTGTGGGTTCGCGTGGAGATTATGGCCCATACTTCCTCATGTGCAAGGATAACCCTTAGCTCAGCAGTGGGCTGTTACAGGTTGATGATGATGATTTATTTATACTTAGTAATTTTACTCATCTATACATATAATAAAACTCTAAC
This sequence comes from Ethmia dodecea, assembly GCA_963855545.1. Classification (NCBI taxonomy): domain Eukaryota; kingdom Metazoa; phylum Arthropoda; class Insecta; order Lepidoptera; family Depressariidae; genus Ethmia; species Ethmia dodecea. The sequence goes on along the minus strand of OY979437.1, from coordinate 9,230,426 downwards.
GGGGCCGCGTCTTTTTAAAAAAAATGTAGCGGTAGTGTATATAGTTATAGATACCAAAACACAGTTCTTTGAATTTTTGTCTGTTTGTCTGGTTGTGCACGCATCACGCAAAAGCTACTGGACAGTTTTTGATGAAATGGAGATAACTGAGTAACCGGGTCAACATCTAGAGTACTTTTTACAGCGGGAGAATGTCTCATTCCCAGAAAAATTCAAAAACTGTGTAAAAAGACAAATACTTACTACTCTGAAATGATAACACCTAGAAACTTGAAATATAGTATGGAGATGCCTTATGTGTAGTAGACAACCGCTATAAAGGTATTTTCGGAAATTCCCACGGGAACGGGAATACACAGGATCCGCGCGGGCAACGTCCCTGGGCACCCGCTAGTTTATTTATATTTATATTATATAAAGCTCGACTACCACTCACTGACTGACTCACTGACTGATTGACATAATTGTTCTCCCAGAAGGAGTCGTTTTGGAGTCAAGTCATGTAGGGGAAAAGTGTGCAAGATGGCGGAGTGACCCAGGGAAAATTCCGACTTTTCAAAAAAACAAAATGGCGGCCAGGGTTGCCTATCGTATCTCTTTTGTTTTCCGGCCGATTTGGATCAAATTTTTAGAATCGGTTAAACTTTTTAGATGATTTACGAAAATTATTTAAAAAGTTGAAAAAACAAAATGGCGACCCCGTAATAGTGTTTCAAAGTTGGAGTGGTTTTAGACCCCAGTTGACCCTAATTGATCTCCCAGATGCTAATATGCTACGGGGATGTTTTAAGTGTCATCACGTAGGTCTTGTCTTTTAGACCTCAAAAGACCCGAATTGATCTCCCAGATGCCAATATGCTATAGAGACGTGATTGGTGTCATTTTACAGGACATATCCTGTAGTTTACCAGAAAAATCCGAAAAACTGGAAAAACAAGATGGCCGCTCCGGTATTCTCTCTTTACTGAAAAAAATGGGTTTTTATAATTTTTATTGGTATTTTTAGGCAAGTTGGCAACACTTTGGAAAGTTGGCTGTATGGAGCGATTGTAGGTCTCAGTAAACAGTGTTGCCATGTAAAGTAATATTATACAAAATTTTATTATTTTTCGAATTATAATAAAAAATTACAACATTCACATAGAAAATTATCAAAAATGGCTAAAACAAGATGCCCGCTCAAAATTTTACTTTATTTTTCTGTCAAAATATGACCCCACAGAGACACGCGTGGCCGCTTGCGGCCTCGCGCACCGCGCGACATCTAGTTTATAAATAAAAATAATTAGTTATTACACAGTAAACAGGTATATAACACGTAGGTATTACAGAATAATCCGTAGCAACTGTATCCATGCCTTAAGTCGGTAGCTTCAGGATTATGTCTTTGGAACAGACGGCTTGACCTAGTTCTCCGGCGAGATATTCGTGGGCGACCTAAACACTAGGGTCTGGCTTTAAAAAATGCGACCAATTATGACATGCTCTAATACATTGTCTTCGTTTTAAATGAGATAATTTCAGCACAAATATTTAATAATAAATAGATATATATTTCAGCAATATTTATATCGATTCCGTTTTCCATTACAAAAACTGGCTAATTTGTAAAAAAACGATAATAATTAAAATCAAAGCAAAGACACATACCCTAAGGAAGACTAAAATACCTAAATTCCATATGGAGTTACTATCGGTTCCGACTAAAGTGTAGCGGATTCACAGAATATGTAATTGTAAAATGTAACTATTCAAACCCTCCAGAATCTTCTACATCGGTCCTTATATTACGTACTTTGTATATTTTCACTTGTTACATAAACAATAGGCGATGTTGTCGTACCCAGCATTTCACTTCATCACCATAGTGTGACGAATTGTTTGGGCTGCAGCATAGTGATATCTTGAGGCGGTGGGGAGAGCGCCGACTACTGAAGCTAAGAGAATTTTCTTTTGGTGATTTTAATTAAGTTTGTATTGACAGTTACTTGAATGCGTATTTACAGTAGAAAACTCCATCAGAAATATGTGGAAACTACAAAATACTCGTTAATACCCACTAAAAATAATATTAATTGTAGAGCAATTCCTTTCTCAACATTTGATACCTAATCTCAACTTGTTTGTTTATAGATGACTAGCTGTTCTGCACGGTTTCACCCGCGTAGTTAACGTTCCCATGGGCATACGGGAATAAAATATAGCCTATGTCACTCAGGGATATTGTACCTTTACATTCGTGAAAGAATTTTTACAATAGGTCCAGTAGTTTTTGAGTTACCCGTTACAAACGTACAAATCTTTCCTCTTTATAACAGTAAGTGTAGAAATACTTTCTTTTTATTTGAATATCGAATTACAAAATCTCGATTTTGAAGAGATTGTAATCACGCCACCGCGGGCCGGTCCCAGTCTTGCGCCAATTGTTATGATGCGATAGAGTTGTAATATTTTATATTAAATTTATAAGTATATATGCATAACAAAGCTAATTTAACATTGTATTATTGAGTTAACCTTGTCCTCTGACCGTCATCGTTTACTCCTAAATTATGATAGTGAATTTAGAAACTATCATAATATCTTAGTTTCTCCATAGGTACTAATTTCGGCGCTCATATCTCGGTATAAGAATATATATAGGTAAATAATAATTTTCCAAGTACATAGTTACTGTTTTCTGTTGCGTTTTGATATAAGTTTGTCAAACTAGCCTGCTGCTTTTCACATCTAAGATAATAACAAAGTTTAATATTATGTTGTTTGTAAGCGTGGTCTCGGCAAAATATATTGAATTTCTCTAGGCGTGAGTTGTTCGAAGTGTGGTGCCGGCACAAAACGGATCTACGATGATTTACGGCGCATTCCTGTGGGGAGTGATCTGAGCCCCCCGCCTGCGCCGACCGGTGGGAACGAGATTACTTCACGTGGCTGGTGTGGTGACAGACAAAGCTCGTTGTCGCACCATTGTGCCACTCCAAAACGAATGGTTACTAAAGCCGTTTTAGGCAAGATTAGTCATTACGTCAAATAGGGCCTCTAATGACTCAGTGTTGTAATACCTAAATAAACATTGGATGCCATATAGAAACACAATATAATAAAAACAATTGCCGGTGGTTACCTATTCTAATTTTTCACAAAAAGGGTTTACATTAAAAGTTGAAACTAAAGCTTTTGTGTTAGTAAATTAAACTATTAGGTAATAGAATTACTCTGTCTTAAAAATTAGTATGCGTAATTGTCGACGGATGTTGCGTAACGCGGAACTGCCGAAAGCGTTATTGACCGGAAGCGAAGTCCCGGCAAGCGCACGGGCTGCCCGCAGGTAACAGGTTCATATGCTTTGTACCCGGGAGCGGCCCGTCTTATGACGACCACGTAATTACCTCTAAATACACAATTACCACGATGAGGAAAATCAGGTTACTTATGAACCATGGGCTTGTGTGATTTTGGTACGGGTAACATTGGTAGGTAGGTTGATATTTTTTCCAGAAATCAGTAATAAATCTTTTAAAGGATATAACGAACCATGTAGTGCAGAAAGGAACCTGACTTTTTTTTAAGTATTCACCGTAGACTACTGTTACTTGGATAAGGTTTCGTTACTGAATTACAAACAGCCTATAAAAACTTCGGCACGCAAAAAACATCACGCTTCGCGGAACATGCTGGCCAGCTGTCCGTGCGTCGCTCTCCGGCGGGAAAAAAGTTTATTGCTTCGCTTAGCAGAGATTTCTGATGTCGTTAGGTTTTCCCCTGGATAATATAAATATGGACTGATAATGCTGAGTCACCAGAGAGTTGTGAACTATTTCGACTCCGAAAGAGACAATATTCATAAATTTTATAACCTTGGTAGTTTGGTACTTCGGTAATTACTTTCAATATTGTAGTCAATATATCTTTTACTTCTGAATAAGGTACCGGCTAACAATAGCTGTAAAAAAGTTAAATTTCAAACATTAAACAGCTCCGTCATGAATCAAACGGATGAATGGAAGTCATAAAATAAATTTCATTTAGTTATTGGTGCATAAACAGCAGCACAGAAATAGACCACCTGGTGCAGGCTGCACTCTCCCGGTTTCGAGTACACGTAACACAATTTATGGACTTTGCGCTTTACACAATGCAACCGCAAAAATAACCCTTGACTGTATTCAAAGCAAATTCTCCTCGTATTACTATTCCAAGTGGCAAAATAGAGGAACACACGTGCATTGACTCTACCCCTATGCCCGAGCAGCTAACATACGACGGCAATAAATTTATTTAACAAGGGTTACAGGCGAGTCGCAGGATAGCATCTCAACTGAGCCTTGTATTCCTACCCTTTGAATGATAAATGGATGAATATTTTTGTTGTGCTATATGTTCATTCAAATTTAAAATTACTAATACAGAAACTTAATGTTTAACTTCCTTCACGGCATATTTTCTTCATTAAACTAAACCATTTGTTTATGCTCTTTGCGAAGCAGTTATAACAATTTACCAAGTATGACCAAACTAATGGTTAATTATGGAGACTCATTCACGGTTCAGTAGACGGACAATTATCCAAAATGCCTACTCCAGTGTAGTGGGCACATTACGGATGGTTACTCGGAGCACTCTGACTGCCACGTGGGAGGTCTCGAAAGATTTCAAATACATATCGACATCCATGTGAATTAAACAAGGAATAGTGGATTTCTAGAGAGATGATTATATATAATGAAATCACAAATATTTAGATTTTAAATTTGAATGAAACAAATTAATGAAATCATGCACGTAATGTTATAACAACATTAACAGAAATCGTCCAAATCTTCAAGTTAGTCGTTAGATACAACATATACAGGAAAAAATTTTCAAATGGGCGTGGATGGCTAAATCAGAAACTATGAGGAATAGCAAAAAGTACACATAAAAATTTCAAAAATTGGTGTTTTGATATATCTACATCGATAATTAGGTCCACTAACTATCTACACTACCGATATAATTTTCCAAAAATATTTCATGTACTGAGACGACCTCCTTAAAGTTTTATTTTACATATATACTAGCGGGTGCCCAGCGGCGTTGCCCGCGCGGATCCAGTTTATTCGAGTAATTTCTCGTAATCCCGGAATTTCTAAAAATAGCTACATAGTGTTTTCCTACGACATATAAATAAGACACCTACATACCATATTTCAAGTTTGTAGGTGTAATCGTTTCTGAATATTACGTATTTCTCTTTTGAACCAGTTTTTATATTTTCCCGTGGGAATACGATATTTTCCTGGAATAAAAAGTACTGTAGATGTTGACCCAGGTACTCAGTTATCTCCATGCTAAATTCAAACAAAATCCGTCCAGTAGGTAGTTTTTGCGTGATGCGTGCACAGACAGATAGACGGACAGACAGACAGAAAGACAAAAATTGGTGTTTTGATGATAATATCTACATCGATAACTATATACACTAACGCTAAAATTGTCAAAAAATATTTTATTTACAGACAGACACGGCCTCGTTAGAGTTTTATTACATGTAGAGATAATAAAACTGTAACAGGACCGTGTCTGTAGTACATGAAATGTGTTATAATTTTTTTTTTGCGATAGGTAGTGAAGATAGTTACCGATTTAGATATCAGAAACACATTTTATTTTATTTTATTTTATTTCTGTATGGCTGTGTGATTGACTGTCTGTCTGATGTGCACGCATCACGTTAAAACTACTGGACAGTTTTTGATAAAATTTGGTGTGGAGATATCTGACTAACCGGGTCAACATCTAGGGTAGGTGCTTTTTAGTACAGAAAAATATCTCATACCCAGTGGAAAATATAAAAACTGGTTAAAAAGAGAAATACGTATTACTACGAAACGATAACACCTAGAAACTTGAAGTATGGTATGTAGGTGTCTTATATGTCGTAGGCAACCGCAATGAAGGGATTTTTGGAAAATCAAACAGGAACGAGAATAAACTGGATCCTCTCAGGCGACGCCGCTGGACACCCGCTAGTAATGTGTGATCCAAACGTCAATATTTATATATTGCAGTTTTTCATTACTCCAACGTTACAAAATCAATATTGGTTTTCTCAACCCGAATACCACAAAGTGTCTCTCCGAATCCAAACACCGTTAGCATTGACCTTCGGACTAAGTTAGCTAGTGTTAATTTTGATGAACACGGCTTGCGGAGGTTACATTTGCAGCATTCACAGCTAATTACTATGAAATGAATGAAGCTGGCTGCTACAGCGATTCTAACTGTTATAGTTAGCACATATTAAGTAATAATAGCAGTAATAGTACTAACATACTGTTGCGTACATCTTTAGCGATAAATATTTTTTTGTTTCGTATTAACAAACACTTTCTTAAATAAATTTATTTTAAAAAAGTACATTAATTATTAAAAGACGACAAAAACCAACCGCGTGTAAAAGGCACAAAATGTTTTAAACCATTCCTCTCTTTCTGGTGAAATGGTGAAAGAACTCGCACTTTAAAATCTGTCAAACCGTTTATTATCTACAGGTGTCCTAACGAAAAGGCTCACGAACTTACATATTAACAGACTTAACATAACATACAATCGAAAAGCATCCTTTCTGATGAGTGATGACGCCTGTTTTTATCGTCACTTATTTAACAACAACTTATGACAACAATAGCTACATTTGGATTGTTCAAATGGAATAACTTTTGTTCATAAAGCGATTTTAATTTATTCTAATTTATATTCGGTGAAACATTAGACATTTCGGAGATCTACCTTGACTCCGATTTATATCTAGCATCAATTCGGGCTAAGCGGAGTCGTATAATAAGATGTTCTGTATATTTAATATAAAAAAATATTCATGTATGTAAGTAATATTATTAGTTACCAAGGCACGAGTTGCTTCTATCAGAACGGCGTGATGCAAGACATGACTCTCCCCTTGTTGTCATTCATTCCACTCGCGTCAGTGCTGACATGCGAAGCAATTAAGTTGTCATCGTACTGCACAACTTAACCTAAAGTAATACCAGAGAAATTCCTACACTGGAATTCTCGTTGATTTAGTAGATCGTAGAGAGACTTTATTTGGCTTCGGTATTAAATTTCTGTAGTTACTGTTGCTTTGTGTATGGGCTTTACTTGTTTTTCCCAAGAAACCCCGAAGGAGCTGAATTGTTATCTTACAAAATTTTTACGATAGACCTACTGTAAGTACCCTAACTACGCTAAAACTCCATGTTAAAAATCATTCGATTTTATGTCTGTTTGGAATAGAAATGAGTTTGTAGATAAGTGTCTTTCGTATAGAGTACCTACTTACCTATGACTGATTTAGTTACCTAGCCAAAACTTGTAACCACGGATGCGAGGCCGCGGTTCATTTGCCGACCATTTGATGTAGATTGTTTACCACAATCATGCATATTCAACAATTTCATTGTCTCTTAAATTTTACTTCCAACAAAAAACACGCGCAGTGTGGCGCTGTAAAACTGTATCTGAAATCGAAGTCGACAGTGACTTCGTGTAGGTTGCGTCAGGCATCTGGGTGTAGGTAGGCAGTACCTACACTATTGTACACTCATGATGTCACAGTGGTTTCAACACTGAACAAACAAAGCCGCAGCCTGCCTCGCGTACAGGCTTTCTGTGCTCATTTCCAGTTAAAACAATGAGAATAATTTTGGAAAATAAACTTTGGATTTCATAAACATTAATGTCTTTGTCTTTAAGCTTATTGCTAAGTAAGTAGTAAATAATTTACACCTACTAAAGATTGAAGTCCACTTCCCAATTTAGAAACTAACAAACTCCGCGTAAAGAATTTATATTGATCAATTTATTACATTCTACCCTAGAATGTTTTAAGTTAACCCGTATAGTCAAGATTTAATTTAATTGACGGCTGCCGTGATAAGTACACACACCTAATGGAGATAAATAGAGTTTTGATTAGATAAAACTAACTGGCACCGTATATAAATGGTTACATTTCATTGGAATAGAAGAGTACGAGTTATGAGCAGACATTTATTAGCACTGCATTGTTGTCAGTCAGCTCCTTAAAATATTTGGGTTACGTATGTTAGGTACCTACATACACTAGAACCTTGTGCATGAAATCAAGCATGGATTTTTATTAATATATTTAAGTTTCATAACGTATTTGCGGTTTTATTGAATAGAGAGCGCGTGAAGCAGGAAGGCGGGACAGCGACCGGGGTCGGGGCTCCGGCAGGGGTCGCGGGCCGCACCAGCGCATATTTCACTTTACTCCACTCATGCGCACGTTATTTAAGTCAACCCATATAAGTTACAAGTACGAATATAAAGAACGAGACATTAACGTTATAACGCAATCTGGGTGGTCTTCCGAAATCGGATGGAATACTGAGATATAGTCAATTAAGAAATTATAAACCGGTTCAAATAATCCACAGCTGTGCTTTTCGGTGTAAGTACCTACTCCCTTTATATAACCTATTATGTGGTACCAACCTAATAGACGTACTTATCATTATTATGGTCTTGAAATTTGACTAACAAACTAGGTTCCCTAATTATATACCTTTTTTTTATCAATAAATGTATAGTATAATTTCAAGTTTTTTGTGAAGCCATGCCCGATTTGTAACTGTAAACTACCTAAGTATTTACTATCACCGAATGTGTCTATGTACTTAATAGTGCAATGAGTACAAACGTGATTCCGACTTTCTCCGGACCCTACATGGTTGTAATGACTGACACAAGAGGGTCTGTCGTTCATGAATAAAGGCAGTTTTCCAACTTGAGACTCGTACCAATATCAAGGTGTCATGTTCCATTGTACCTACCTAGGTACTTTGTGACAAACAAAGCTAAGTAGGTATACCTATAAATGAATTTAATTCTACTTTTATTTATTCACTAGCGGTCTTTTCATAAATCTTTTCATAACGGTTGCCTACAACCTACAACATATAAGATACCTACACACCATAGTTTAAGTTTCTAGGTGTTATCGTTTCGAAGTAGTACCTACGTATTTATTTATCTTTTTATAATAATAATAATATAATCTCACGCCTTTTTTATCCCCGAGGGGGTAGGCAGCGGTATTCCATTACTGGATATACCCACATTTCACGAGATATATTGGACCCCTAAACGTGATGGTGGTGAGCCCATCGCCGGACCGGGTCTGTTCACACATTTCTCAGAATTAATTCTGAGATCTGCGGGTTTCCTCACGACGTTTTCCTTCACCGTCGAGCTAGTGATAAATATGTACGTAAGTTTTTTTGAAAAACTCATTGGTACATGCCAGGATTCGAACCCGAGCCTCACTGATTTTCGGCCGGCTCTTTAACCGTCCGGGCTATCACTGCTCTATTTATCTTTTTAACCAGTGTTTATATTTTCCCGTGGGAATGAGATATTTTCCTGTAGTAAAAAGTACCCTTAATGTTTACCCAGTTACTCAGTTAACTCCACGCCCAATTTCATCAAAATCCGTTCAGTAGTTTCTGCGTGTTGCGTGCACAACCAGACAGACAGACAAAATATATAAAATTGGTATTTTGGTATCTAAAGCGATAACTATCTGCACTACTGCAAAAATTTACAAAATATTTCGTGTACAGACACGTTTTAATATATGTATATATATATTATTGCTGTACTCGTAGGTACAATAAAGAGCTGTTATACTCACTTATGTGTAATTAATTTGCACATCTGTTTGCTCAAGGACTAGCGCTTCTGAGCGGTTTCACCAGCGTAGTTCTCGTTCCCGTAGGTATACGGGGATAAAATATAGCCTATGTTACTCAGGGATAGTGTAGAAATCTAATGGTGAAAGAATTTTTAAAATCGGTCCAGTCGTTTTTGAGTTTATACGTTACAAACATGCAAATCTTTCCTCTTTATAATATTAGTGTACCTAAAAGTGTAGATGTAGATTAGTGTAGATGTAGATTGATATTATTATTGATATTAATGTGAATTAGTATCACTCTAAGTAATAATTATTGGAGTCAGTCATATCTTGTCTACCAAGTTCTAGTGAAGAATTACCCGTTTTCTGCGTTAGAGATAATAAATTTGGTAGGTACGTAACGTATGTACGGCTTATCTACCTAGTACGTATATACCTCGTTATACGTTACATGTCTTGGTTTGCTGCTTAGAGACACTTTTCTTGGTGTCACACAATTTTTAGATCTTAATTTTATGATGGTAATTTTGCCTTGCTAGTTATATTTGCTTATGTTTATAAATGACCAGTTTTCTCATTCGTAATTATTAGGCGTAACAAATTAATGAAGCGATAAAACACTAGCTAGCACGATCATCATTTATTGTATAGGAAACGGACTGTAATTTGATAATTTGCGTTTTATTGGAGGGGAACCGCGCGTGTGCATGGCACGCTCTCAGATTGACTGCATCTGTTATTTTATTTTGAGCCTCCCAATGAATGTTGCATTATTTTACATTTATATTTAAGTAGTTGTGTGTGGTTATCTAGACACGTTCGAGTTATGTATATTGTTTCTAGAATGAAGTCTGACTTTGATAAATTGGTTCAAAGTTTATCGAAATCAAAGAGTTACTCTATTGTTATTGTACGTAATATTTAACTAGTCGGAGGTTTTGTAACATCATTTAGTTTTACCTTTGCGTGTCCATTACTTAGCGACCCTTATGAGGGTCGAACCCTCGAATCCATTCGTGAGGGAGCGCCGCCATCATCATCACTCAACTGTTGGGGCGAAGAAGGCAATAATAGTTTAGAGTTGCAATACGGCAACATGCAACCAAGTTTTGAATAACAATTTCTTGTCACGTCACAGAAGTTAGTTCTTAAGCCTGCGCGATCTGAAAACCTTAACAAATATGCGATGTTAACTGTCATACAAAAACAAATCCTTATACAAAAAAAAAGTTAGGTACTCAATAATCAAAATTTTAAACAAAAATACCAACTGACTTTAAAGAATAGCACTAAAATACTATTACATCCATTATGTACTCAAATTGTTACTTAACCTATTAAGCTGCTATAGCGAGTGAATTGCACGACGAATTGACAACATTTTCCCTTTTTTTAAGTTGGTTAAAATCGTTTAAAGAAATAATAATATGTAAAGGTTTAAAAAAAACATAAAAGATTTAAGTTAGCAGAGCGTGGTTTCGATCCACGGACCTCTGGGTTATGGGCCCAGCACGCTTCCACTGCGCCACTCTGCTACGATACAGAGTCGTGAAATTAGTCATCTTATTCTGCAGGCGACGACTATTTTAAAAATATAGCACTTGAACGTGACTTGTGTAAGTACGTAATCGGTTTAAAAGTACTTATGTTATTTCTATCCAACAACAAAATCTGCAAGGTAAAAACAACCTAGTCCTAAATCTGTACGAAAAAGGCATGGATGGAATGACTCTGGATCGTGACGTTCAAAAGGGTCCGGCTTCACTGGGAATTGTAATTAATTAGAGCGACAGACCGAATAATGGCGACCATTGTTCCCATTTTGGAAATTCTAGAAGCCTTTCATTTTGTAATTTGTATCTCTAGTCAATTTAAAAAACTATTTTTTGCGTTTCTATAGTTCATTCCAATTTAAACTGGCAACCAGTTCGGAGGCTTTTCTATACATTTAGTATTACGTAATATTCTAAAGGATAAATATGTTTTATTTTCTTTGTCATATATAATAATTAAAATATTAATAGTAGAGTAAATGAGGGTAATTTGGAATACAAGTTATAAAAAAAAACATCTTTACCAAGGTTTAAGAGAAATAAGAATGAAAACCACATAAAATGTTAGTGAAACTAATGTATTATTAGCATAATAATAATCAACAGTATTATTCTTCTCTATATGGGATAAAGTTTGGTTTATTCATAAAATAACAGAAAGGCACTGATAACCCAATGTGAATGTAATTTGGAATAGGGTATTTCAAATTAAATTCATGTGAATAAAATTTGGAATAGAGTAGGCATTCCAAATTAAATTCACGTGCATATCATTTGGAATGTGGTAGGTATTCCAAATAACATTCACCATTCTTCTTTTCATTGATAATCTTAAAACTTTTAACTTCAATCAGTCTTAATTCCACATCTTATTTGGCCTCTCTTTTGCCCTTACATAAATTGAAAATCAGTAATAATAACAAGCATTTGATATTGACATTCCTATTTTGAGTTCGGTTAAAAAAGATAAGTAATAATAATAATAAATTGTGGGACACAATTCACACACGATTATTTAGTACCAAATTAGGCAGGGCCTGTACTATAGGTACTAAACAACTGATATCATACTTAAATAAATATTAAACAACCAGACATGAAGCAAACATACATTTTCATGCACACAAATGTTGTCCCCGAGCGGGGATCGATCCCGAGACCTCTAACTCAGAAGGCAGGGTCACTACCAACTGAGCTGACAGGCCCGTCGCAGTAATAGTGCACATAAATTGGAATATTCCAATTTAACTTTACTTGTTGTTAATTTGAGACATTTCAAATTAGCTTCACTTGTCGTATACCAAATAACCAACATAACCTTTCCCAACCTAAAAATGCTGTCATGTATGTATGTCTATAGTTTGATTAAAAATAAGTGTTAATTTCGATAAAATAGATGCCAAACCATAGATTTGTATCAATGAAAACAAATAAATATGATTAATATGCGAAATGCAAACGTATTTAGTACTCACTTAAAAAATTTAAAGAACAGCACTTTCACTCGGATGACATTTACCAACACGCTGACAAAATGGCGTAATCCAAGCCACGCCCCATGAGTTGACTAGTACACAGACTACCTAATAAAGGTGATTTCTAATAGATGTCGCTATTAGAAACTCTAATAGGGTAGTATTCCAAATTACTAACCGTATTCCAAATTACCCGCATTTACTCTACCTAAAAGAGATAAAAGAAAAATAAGATAAAATATTATAAGCTGTTTATGAAAAATACCCTGTTTTCTATATTACGTACCAACCTACCCACCTATAACAATATATATAAATAACCTATCCACTACGTAAGCCCTACTAGTTATCCCCTTATCGACACTATATTATTTTAAGAAGAAAATATTAAATTTTATTGTGTTAATAGACCCGGTCCGGCGATGGGCTCACCACCTATCACGTTTAGGGGTCAAAGAGGGTATATCCAGTAATGGAATACCTCTGCTTACCCCCTCGGGGATAAAAGGCGTGAGATTATTTTTTTTATATTAATTTTTTATTGTTTGATTTTTGGTCTGAATAAGCTCTGAAAATAATGGACCGATTTTAAAAATTCTGTCACCAATGGAAAGCTTACTTTTCTGGGATAATTATCCTACGGGAACGGGATTAAAGGGGAGGAAATTGTGCGAAACAGCGAGTTACTTATATTAGTAAAAGAATTTTCAAAATCTGATCAGATTTCAGTAGTTCCAAAGATTACTACATATTCCTACATATATACCAGCCAGATATATACATATAGTTTTTAGTGTATTTATAACATTAATGTATAATATACCTATTGTGTATTTCTGATACCATCTTCATGTTATAGAATTGAATGGATTTGCTTATATCGACTTGCTGTTATATAAACTACCTATTCTCTAGTAAAAATAAATATGCATGCGTAAATATTGGGAACCAATTTTATTATCGCTGGCAATTTCATGGCCTTACAAAGTCGTGGTAGCCATATAGTTTGGCGCGTGAGACAATTTTATGAGTATTGCTTATATTGAACGGATGTCACGTACCTACTAGAGTTACCCTTTCGTTCGAGAAAGCTACGTGTTCATAGATACAGTTAAAGACCCGACAAATATACTCAGCCAGGTGATCGCAGTTGGAAACTTTTTTCGTTCTTTGTTCATGAGGAGGTATAGTAGCCATAATCTCCCACGCGAGCCCACCGCAGATTGGGAGATGCTGTTAGGCTAGTGGCCACCTTACTCTTAGAATATTTGAAGTTGCCCAGCAAGAGTGTCTGGCATGGCTTAATGACTTCTAATGTGCGTATACACAATGAAAACAGGTACCAACAGCTTAACGTGCTTTCTGAATTACGGAGGCGCTCGTGATATAATGCCACTAGGCAATCGTCTATTCGCTGACTGACCGCGCCCAGCTTTGCTTAACCAGTGTGATCGTTACAAATACACTGGGATCTTAGAGCTACGAGCACCTCCACGCATAGAGATAATTATAGAAAGGCATCTAAATTCAGTTACTTACCTATAAGATACTTTATTAAATATGATTTATAGTTCTGGTTTTACTAGACTGTTAGCATAACTCTTCTGCAGACTGTACAGGAACAGTAGGAAAGCTAAAAGAAAATATGGTTTGCTATTTTATGTTATGAACTCCTATCCGAATATTGATAAAGAGTGGTTTGACAAAACTTGGCCACGTGCGCTATAAAGCTTACGAAAGCGGGTATAAGCTTTCGTACACAGATAACGGGAAAATAGGACATGGTTTTGTGTCAATTTAAGCGCTTATCAGTATAAGTAGACTAAAGCTGGCGTAACTATTAGACGTGTGTCAAATATTTTGAACTCATTTAAACTGTATTTTATAGGAGTCATACAATAAACAGAAAAAACTACTCAGATCAACCATTCCATTCTAAACATAAACATCGCCTTATTCACCAGAAAACAATGATGCGAGTTAATAATATGAAAAGAGTACCGCTTCCGTTGATTTATCGGCGCTCAGAAAGCCCCTTTGTTCCTTGAGTCACATATTATGCTCCTTGATCACAGCGCCGCCGCTCCGGCACGAATTATTTTTTTTAAGATTAGTCGCGATTACTTGGATCTTAAGTCCAACGGACTGAAGTTTGAGATTGAATTAAAGCTGTGTATTTTTATTTTGTATTGACAATCGACAACAAAGAAGGAAGTCGAATTTTTAAGTCAACGTAGTCTTAGGTACAGTTTAACGTTAAATGTTACGCAGAGGAAATAACAGCGTGCCTAAATAGTAAGAAAGTTTCGACTGAAATCACTGTCGTAAATGAGGAATGAGAGGTGTGAAGGTCAAAGGTTTAATATCCTTTTGAGCCTTTTACAAGGCAAAGGAGACTTGAATTGTGCGTAGACCACACGGCACTCAACAAAAAGTATAAGATATCGTTTTTTATTTCAATGTGTGTTGGTGTTGTGAATGAGAACGACCCTCGGAAGAAATAACTCACTCTGTAACTGAGATGTTTTTTTTTATTAAAAAAACAAACTTTGTTGCAAGAAGGCTAAAAAACTGGAGGGAAGGACTCCTTCCCTCCAGTATGTGTGTATGTAAAGTACTCCTTCCGAAGGAGTACTTTACATACCATTAAACCTTCCTTAAAAAGTATTACTTGTTTTATTAATCTTCGGTAAGTTTCTAGTGTCTCTTGTTATGAAAACAGGAGTTCAAAACGCGCCCCCGCTCTGCCACCCTTGCAAGCTTTAGGCGGCGAACAGTTGCACCCAAGTTGCACCTATGGGCACGCCAACTATTTGAGCTGTCTGAAATTTAAAGCAGGGATTTAGTGAATTACTCCACGTTGAACACATTTCCGAGAATTAAAGCTGACTTGTATTGCACGACAGTTCTATTGTGTTTCAAATTTCGGTTCACCAACCTACGTCTATTGCGACACCGGGCACCCCATTGTGATTTATTATAGTGCTTCGTTTATTGAACAAGTACCAACTCATACAACAGTTCAAAAAGTAACATTTGCGCTTGTATCATTAACAGAATAGAGATATCTATTTGTCAATTCCTCTTTGTTTGAATTTATTCTGACTAAACCAGCTGTTCAATGTAATTTGATTCAGTTCGTTAATGGAGCGTGCGTGATGGCTTTATGTCGAACTGTCCTTTTGGGCTACTGTGCGAGTTGTAAAGTTTTGTCAAATGTCGATGCGTTTGGCATGGGAGCGAATGAGCACGCGCAGGCAAGGCAGCCAGCCGCCTGCCTCACTCTAGGCAGGTGCACAAAACGCATGTGTGTGTGCAGCGGGCGTGCGATGTGATTTGTTATTCTGTTAGGCAAGAACATTCTAAACATATTTCCGAATCCAGTTAACGAAACGTGTTTGAAAGATGTAAAAGTTCTAAATTATTTCCTTTGTAGCTAAGATTTCGGCATCTATTTCTGCCGTTAGATTGGACTGATCAACAACGAAGAATACTGTTATACATATTATGATTATACATATTATGAACAATATTATTCTTCTAAAATGATTTGTGTTGCTTTCGTAACTATTATTACAGATATTATTATTGTATTACTTATAGTGCAGATGCGTCCCGTATAATTGCGTTAAAAGCACTTGAATGTGCGGTAGTCGAACAGCAGCAGATAAATAAGACAGTAAGAGTGATTTATTTCGGGCGATTTCAGAGTACGAAGCAACAGCTATCGATCATGTGCGCTGCAAATGGCGCCACAACCGCTGTGGCGCCCGGCGACTACGCAGAAACCTGTGACGTCATGGCTAAGAGCACGCAAATTGTATACAAGGCCTATATTCATCACTCCAAATTGCACATGTGGCTACTTCAGTCCCTGAGAACCGTCCGCGCTTACCAATTAGAGTAAGCCCGGTAGAAATAGCCTATTTCCTTTAAGTGCGGGGCAAGTCAAGTCGTCGTAACAAGATCTGATCTACAGCCGTCAGTTACAATTTGCTAACGAGTGTAATACATGTCAGTGCTCGAAGAGATAAGATCATGGCCTGCAAGGTATTATTGAATGCAAATTGCAACCAGCAACGATCGAGCTGGCGCTGGGTGGGTTTGACTGAATGGAAACTAATTATTAACTCACGCATTGTACTGTCAACGGCTGTCGGCGTAGGTATGTTAGTAAATAGAGAGTAGGCAACAATACCCTACCCTGGGTCAGGAAGGGTACACGATAGGAGTTAAACCTTTAACCCTTATATAAAATAAGTACCTTTAGAGTACGAGCAATATAATATCAATAAACTTTATAATTACCTGGGGAAGGCCGCAGGAAGTCGATGGATGCGGGTTTTGAAGGTCTATGAAGGAAGCTATTTGTCTAGCAGTAGGCGCCCAGTGGCTTATACGATGAAGACCCCGAATATTTTCAGTAAAGAGTGGATGATGATAATGTACGTTTTGAATTAGGAGTAATTGAGTTTAAACTTCAAAAACCAATCGCTAGAAGAAAGCTATGCTAAACTAAGCCAACGTAACTAAATAAACACATAAGTACCTTTCTTGATCTCGCTTAGCCATCCTGATAAGAGTTCTACCTGTGAGTTCTACAATATATAAAATAAAAAATGTTCTAGTAATTGGTGAGCGCGTGCTCTCGGGATGAATGGCGTCGCCTCCCACTCGGCGCGGGCGCATCCATTGTGGGCGCTTGACGGGCAGGTATACGGGATAGCCGGTGGTCGAGCCTTACACCCCGCATACTTAGAATAACTGGGTTGAGCCTCAAGCAACACGTACGAAGTATTCCCTGGCTACGTTGATCAAAAGTGGATTATGTATTCGGATAGCATAAATAATAGTAAAATTTTAGTTTAGATTTTAGCATACAACATTGTGGGCGACTCAGTTTTAACCATGGTAATTATATAAAAAAGTAATTATTGTTTTAGGGTTCCGTACCTCGAAAGAAAAAAACAGAACCCTTATAGGATCACTTTGTTGTCCATCTGTCCGTCCGTCTGTCTGTCTGTGAAGACCCTTTTTCTCAGGAACGCGTGGAGGTAGGTATCAAGCTGGAATTTGGTCAAGTCTACTGTCGCTTGGAGCTGCGAAAAAATCTAACTTCTAAGCCCACGCAATCAGAAATCATGAAACCACGCAATACAAATCTTCGATAATTTTCGAATTTCGAAAATTTTCGACACTCGCAAGGGAATCAAAACCTACAGGGTACCCAAAGGGTACCTACTTCCCGTGAACTCAGAATCTTGAAATTTGGTACAAAGCAACGTCTTATAAGTAGAAAGTAAATTTATAGTTACATCAAATTATAATAAAAATATTTTAAATAATTTTTAGCTTGAAGTTGGGAACGAAGCGTGAACTTTTACTTACATACCTACAGGTTTGTACGGAACCCTCGGTGCGCGAGTCCGATTCACACTTGACCGGTTTTTTTGTCTGTCTGGCACCCGCCAATTGAAATATGGTATACATGTAGGTGTCTGTCGTAGGCAACCACTATGAAGGGATTTTCGGAAATATCCACGGGCACGGGATAAACTGGATCCGGGTAGCGCCGCTGGGCACCCGCTGGTAATATACTCGTACAAGTAATATAATAGTACATTATGATATAAGTGCGGTAAGTTGAAAATTACAGCCGAGGCGATATTGCTAGCCCGAGCCGTAGGTGAGGGCTACAAGTAAGCATAGGCTGTAATTATCAAAGCGCACGTATGTCATACGACGTTTTATAACACATTTGCGAGGAAATAAAATAAAAATCGGACTATGGTATGGTATGGTAAACGAATAAAAACAAAACGGCGTTAAGAAAAAGCGCGCGGAATAATTTTTACTAGTTGACAAATTAGCGATGCGCGCGCATCTGCATTTTTTTTTTTTGCAAAGGCACAAAAACAGCCAGTGTTACTAGTAAAGTAAATTAATATTTTTGTGTTCTTGTTACAAATTAATTGGTTGTAATTTACTGTCAATATACAATATGTATCAGAAAGGTGAAATAATAATTAAGGGTCATATAAAGTAGCTTATATACAGTTCGGGAAAAATGTCTCTTGTTTAATATATACTATAAATTTGGAGTAAAACGACGTGGAAGTTATCATTAAAAAAAATCATTTTCAACCCTTAAATCAGCTGCTAAATGCTGTTGAACTCTCTATTAAGTGACTAAACATGGTACAGATAAGACATCGTGTTTTTACCTACGAAAAACTAGACAGAGCCTACACTATGAGTACTAAATAACTAATAGATGTACTTAAATAATTATTGAAAACCCAGTCACGAAGCCCACAAAAATGTTCATTCACACAACTGTAGGCCAACATATGTTGTTCAGCGGGAATCGAACCCGCGAGCTCCGGTTCTGAAGGTCACTACCAACTGAGCCAACAGGCCCGATAATACCTACTCCATCATTATTTTTTTCCCCATAGTTTTAAAGAAAACCTACTAATTTACCTACGTAAATATCTGACATTATTAGTCTTTGATAGAATTTTGTAGTCCACGTGGATTGCGGTCTTAGATCAATGAAAAATCCATTGATCACTAGGAACGTCCGCGCGCTCCTTTTTGGCCAATAAGGACACTGCGCAAAGGTCAAAGGGCCGTCGGCGGCATTATTAAAGAGTCTAGCTCCACCCTCTATTTATTGAGTGGTTCCGTATGTTTTAAAAAATATTACTAATTCTAAGTCTTTTACCTTATTTCACGTTATTATTATTTCACAATTGAGAAAAGTAAATTATGTAATTAATTGATTCATTATCATTGTATCGCTTAAAATTATTTTTACGTCTTTTATCTTCATAGGTTTATGTTTAATTTTCAACTGAACCCTATAACAAAATTTTAGAAAATCGGCAAATTCTTTCATTTTCAAATCAATGAACTTAGTTGCTTCCTATCTATCAACGAGTGAAGACGTGTTATAATCAAAGAATATGACTCGCAACAGTCGTTACAGTGTCTCACGATTATTCAAGTGAATCTTATGAAATGACTTTGTGTCGGTGCTCCTGATGGCAATATCAGTCGAGTTAGGGAGCTGTGTCACGTGCGCTTCGCCGAAGGTAGACCGCTGGATGAGCAGCGGATGCTATCCTTCAGCTGCTTCGGGAGAATTTGTCAGGTGTCTGCCTCCGCGCGAGGCTGGTTCGTTCCGCGCTCAAACCCCCAAGGTCGCGCGCCTGTACGTCTACTCGTGGTACCGGGACCTGCGGCTGGTGGTACCTACCCACTGCGCGCACGGGTGGACATTTTGAGTTATTGTGCGGTATTAATGTGTGTGTAAACCAATAGTAGGTCGGACCCAAATCCCAAAGTGTAAAAGTTGGATGAAACTACATGACTAGTATGTAGGTAGGTATTACTTGTTTAATGACAATGTTTTGATCAGTTAAATTTATTATTGAATAAAAGCTATGCTTTTACCTCTATTTTTTTTTGAATAAATAATTACTGCTATTAATAACTTTTATTATTTCCAATAACATTTACCCTAGAATAAAATAGGTAGGTATGTTAAGGCGCGGGCGGCGACCGGCGCTCGGCGCGAGCGATCAGCTGCGCGCGCAGGCGCTACCTGCCACTACTACGGTCAACGACACTAGCGCGTAGGGAGCCCCTACGCTTTTATTCTTCAATCACAGGGTTGGCGAAAATTCACACATAAAAAGTAATTATTAAGTTTATATGAAAGAAAAAAGTTGCTATATTAGATCTGATATTTTTGTAGGTATTTCGTTACACGATATACATATACACCCTTCAATATTATTTCACCTTTCTGATACATATTGTATAATTAATTAAATTAAATAATTATGTACATAAATGTTTTTTTATTATATTTTATCTCCCAAAGTTAATTTTAATCATAAAATGTTGACAACTTTTTGACATAAAAACTCTTTGCTAAGACTTTAAAAAGTACCATTCGTTTTTAGACGGAGCATCTTGATAAACCGTGCGTTTTACATTACATTACCGCACTTGGGCGTAATGAGATACAATACGATATTGAAATTGGTGAAATAAGACACCTTTTACGAGCAAATGTGTTATAAATAATTAAAATTAATTCTATAAGAGCTGTATAATTAAGCTATCATATAAAAGACATCAACGAAACCCCTTTTGATTTCACTAGAAGCATTAACAAATAAATTGTTTGTCTAAAGTTGATTGTTCTTGCAGAAGGAGGGAGTGGCGCAGGCGCACGCATTCCGTACCAAGTCGTTCCGGAAGCCGCGGCCGTGCCACTGGTGTCACCAGCCGGTGCACAACCAGGGCTCGTGCTGTCGAGGTCCGTATAAAGCCATATTCCTTTTTGAGAAGCTATGAATGTTCACACTAATACCTATTATAAATGCGAATACATATTTATGTGTCTGTATAACTTTTTCAAGGCTAAACGGGTTTTGATGAAATTTGGCAGGGAGATAGCTTGCATCTTGCATTGCTATGATACTTTTTATTCTGGACCACGAAGTTACTCGCGAGCGCTGATTAAATACCTATAAATAGAATACTTCTTCTTCTTCGTCGTTCCCTCATTACTGAGGATCGCGACCGAGAACTATATCCCTCCATTGAACGCGATCAAGGGCTATGTAAGCTGCCCTCTGCATGGAACCACATGCTTGTCTAATGGAATCCGACCATCTTGCCGGAGCTCTTCCTCTAGCGCGCCTGCCTTCAACTTGCCCCAGTATCATGTCACGTTCGAGGCTGTGGTGTGGCGATCGCATTATGTGCCAAAAGAGTCTGAGAGCCCTCTCCTGGCAGATTGTTGAGAGTCGTTTAGTGGCCTTGTTACCAAAGTACGACTATTGCGGGCGTTGGTATTTTCCATCTTTATGTACGGTGCAGAAACCTGGTAAATCAAAAGCTTGGACAAGAGCAAAATCGATGCTTTCGAGGTGTGGTGTTTGAGAAAGATGCTAAGAATCCCATGGACCGCAATGAGAACAAATGAGTCCATTCTGAGAGAACTAAAAATAGAATACATAATCTGGAAAACTACACTGAATTTAGCTTGCTTCTTACTTTATCCGTGATTTCGCCCGCGCTCTGAGATAAAAAGAGTTAAGGTTATACAATATGTAACAGAATAAGCGCAATTCCTGAAACTAGTTGTTTAGTATCGACTACTTAAACGATTTCAGCAATTTTTTTAATATGTGTTAAATTCAAACTTTTTATGTCGAAAACTGAATACGTGGTTGAAATTCCATAGTTAGATCTTCACATTTTTTGTCGAGTTTTGAATATAGTAGAAATGTAGCTGCGGGGGTTTACCGAAACCAGCAAAATTTTAAAAGTCTCTATATAGCTACCCAAACATGTAGTCCCTGTAATACAGCATAAATAATGCAAGAATAATCTAAATGTAGCTTTGGTCTTGCTTACTTACCTACTTTCTATTTAACCTTATTAGATAAATTAATTCCCGAGTCATTCTGTAGCGAGATTTACTAGATAATAAGCACAAATCGTTAGTCAATATTGTGAAAATACTTAATAATTACCATAATTTTGACTCTGGCTTATTTTTCAACCAACGAAAAAAACGGAGGAGGTTCTCAAGTCGACGTGTATCTTTTGTGTTATGTATAATACACACCTACACCATAAAACTGTAGTGAGAATATTATCACAGAGCAATTCAAACTGGTCTGTGATATTATTAAGCAGTTGTCCAGGTATAGACCGGTATTTCTCAAGGAGTACCATTTTGTTTCTGCATCCCAAATATAAAAGCAAGTAGGTGCTTAATGTAAATTTGTTTATTTTACCGCTGCCATTTAAAGGTCAGCGACGACCATGGACGTAGTAGATGTAGGTTTAACAACATGCGACGACAGAGTTGCTAGAAAAGACGAATGTTTAAATGAAATGTCACGTTCAAAAATCAATTGCTTGACGATATTTTGACAAAACACAATGACAGACAACATGAAATGGCAAACGAAAACAAGCCTGACAAATTTTCATCGAAAATGAGATCGGTAAATAAAGCGGATAATGACCCCACTCTAACCATAATATTCATAAACTAAAACTACAAACATTGCATGTTAATCTCATTGAATACCAGCGATTTATATGTTGGTACAAATAACCCAACATCAAATATAAAATTTATTCAAGTTGGTACGTAAGCATACACCTACATCCTATCATATTAATTACAACAATTATCTGAGAATTATTTTATATAATATAATCTCACGCCTTTTCATCCTCGAGAGGGTAGGCAGAAGTATTCCATTACTGGATATACCCACATTTCACGAGATACATTAGACCCCTAAACGTGATAGGTGGTGAGCCCATCGCCGGACCGGGTCTATTTACACATGTCTCAGAATTAATTCTAAGACCTGCGGGTTTCCTCACGATGTTTTTCTTCACCGTCGAGCTATAGTGATAAATATGTACGTAAGTTTTGAAAAACTCATCGGTACATGCCAGGATTTGAACCCGAGCCTCACTGATTTTCGGCCGGCTCTTTAACCGTCAGGGCTATCACTGCTCAGTTTTTCAAATTATTTTATTTGTGTTTATTTTTATAGAATGATGTATATATAGCGATATATGTGATTTGGTTTTCCCTATAAATACGTATGTAGAACTGTAATATTTTAGAAAAAATATCTTATTTATATCGATAAAATTGTACTAATTAATAATTTTTTTTGTTACAGTGTGCAAATATGTCTGTCACACGGCATGCCAAAACAAGGTATGTACCTATACGTTATTCTTTCATAACGAGTGCGAAAATAGTATCACACCAGTGTTAATACCATAATATTATATGCAGTTGTATACACTACTTTATCTTTACTCATCCAAAAACGTACCTACAGCACGGCCGTTTTAACTTGACAACTCTGAAGTTGCGCAAATGGCTGCGCAGTAACATTTTTTAGCGACCATATGGCGGTAGGAGGGGGATTTGCGCAGGCGAAGCCTATGTTCAGAGAAGCCAAGTTAAAACGGCCTTACTGTACTTACAAGTAAAACAAGTACCTACCTAAGCAACGAAATAAATAGCTATTAAGAAGAGATTTTATTCAGAGGTGTATGGTACATTTACAATAATATTTGGTGAAATTAGAAAGTATATTCGGATTTCGGAAGTGGGTGGTAACTTTACACAAAAATCAATCACGATTTTATTTATAGAGACTAACACAAGAGTTTTGTAATGAATTAAAAAGTAATATTACGCAACCCATACCAAATCTGAATCGTAATGTTTATTTTTATTTTTTTTACGGTTGTGTGCATAATGATCGTTCTTATGTGTCAAATGTTGGAATCATAATTCGAATATTACGATATGAGTGTAGATAAATAAATGTATGTTCTCATAAATACTGCAGTAGCGCCCTCTTACCGTTAAACTCAGTAGCCTTGTAGGTAGTTTTCCTGAATTAAAATGAGCTTTGTCCAATGTTGCGCGTTGCGCAGACGCATGCATTGACGCGCATTTCTCTCTATTTGGCAACGCTACTACTAGATGGCGTTAGCTTGATTATTTACTTCTTTATATCATGATTGAAATCACACATAATTTAATGCAATTTCCAATAACCAGTAAAGTGAATATATAAAAGTAATTGATTGTCTCTATAATACTGGGCGATATGGTTGACAACGCGGATATTCATGTCGTGACATTGACTAGCTGGATACTTGGTTAGTCTTAAACTTATCCGAGCCAACTAGAATATATTCATAAGAATCATAAGCATGCCGTTGTCCCAACAAGCCTGATGCCAATCAGCATCAGCCCGGTCACGCTTCCATTGTTCCCGACTCGCACAAATTGGACACTAAACAAACAATACGAACACATTCTGTAGCAAATTGGGCTGATTATAACATTACGAGGTGGACATTCTTGGTTAAATTGCAACAACTGTATAATAAATCGTTCTTTATAGATAATATAGGTAGTCATACATAACGTATGTACATATTACATATAATAATAATAGTATAATATAATCTCACGCCTTTTTTATCCCCGAGGGGGTAGGCAGAGGTATTCCATTACTGGATATACCCACATTTCACGATATATATTGGACCCCTAAACGTGATAGGTGCAGGTGAGCCCATATATTACATAACTAGATGTCGCGCGGTGCGCGAGGCCGCAAGCGGCCACGCGGGTCTCTGTGGGGTCGTATTTTGACAGAAAAATAAAGTCTAATTTTGGGTGGCCACCTTGTTTTAGCCATTTTAAAACGCAAAAAAATAAAATTTTGTAAAATATTTCTTTTCATGGCAATACTGCTTACTGAGACCTACAATCGCTCCATACAACCCAACTTTCCAAAGTGTTGCCAACTTGCCTAAAAATACCGATTAAGATTATAAAAACCCAATTTTTTCAGTAAAGAGAGAATACCGGAGCGGCCATCTTGTTTTTTCTATTTTTCGGGATTTTCTAGTAAACTGCAGGATATACCCTATGCGATGACACCAAACACATTCCTGTAGCATATCGGCATCTGGGAGATCAATTCGGGTCTTTTGAGGTCTACGCTAAAAATTCAATCGGCCATAACTTTCAGTGTTGCCAGGCAAAAATCAAAAAACCTACAAAAGGTCATAGGCAGAGATAAAATGTACCGTTGATTGTTACTCGTTTTTGCAAAATGGTAAAATTTCGAGTTTTGACTCTTTGCATGAAAAGTAAAAAAATACCCCAAATTTTGGGAATATTCTTGAACACTGCAACACTATGTAGCAAGACCTCCAACCCCGCTATACAGACCAACTCGCTCAGGTGTTGCCATCTTGCCGAAAATCGACAATCAAAATGTGGTAAAATGATTACTTTTCTTTGGGAGCAAATCACCGGTCGGCCATCTTGGTTTTTCAGATTTTCGGGATTTTCTGGTAAACTACAGGATATGACCTATGTGATGACATTAAACACATCTCTTTAGCATATTGGCATCTGGAAGATCAATTCGGGTCAAGTGGGGTCTAAAACCACTCCAACTTTAAAACACTATTACGCGGCCGCCATTTTGTTTTTTCAAATTTTTTAATTATTTTCGTAAATCATACAAGCGATTCTACAGATGCCGAAAATTTGAACCGAATCGGCCGGAAAACAAAAGAGATACGATAGGCAAGCTTGGCCGCCATTTTGTTTTTTTGAAAAGTCGGAATTTTCCCGGGGTCACTTCGCCATCTTGCACACTTTTCTCATATATGACTTGCCTCCAAAACGACTCCTTCTGGGAGAACAATTATGTCAATCAGTCAGTGAGTGAGTGGTAGTCGAGCTTTATATAATATAAACTAGATGTCGCGCGGTGCGCGAGGCCGCAAGCGGCCACGCGTGTCTCTGTGGGGTCGTATTTTGACAGAAAAATAAAGTCTAATTTTGGGTGCCCATCTTGTTTTAGCCGTTTTAAGTCGAAAAATAATAAAATTTTGTTAAATATTTTTTTTCATGGCAACACTGTTTACTGAGACCCACGATCGCTCCATACAAGCCAACTTTCCAAAGTGTTGCCAACAGGCTAAAAAATGCCTATTAAGATTAAGAAAATTTAAATTTTTCAGTAAAACAAAAATAACGGGGCGGCCATCTTGTTTTTTCTATTATTCGGGATTTTCTAGTAAACTACAGGATATACCCTATGCGATGACACCAAACACATCCCTGTAGCATATCGGCATCTGGGAGATCAATTCGGGTCTTTTGAGGTCTACCCTAAAAATTAAATCAACCATAACTTTCGGTGTTGCCAGGCAAAAATCAAAAAACCTACAAAAGGTCATAGGCAGAGATAAAATGTACCGTTGACTGTTACTCGTTTTTGCAAAATGATAAAATTTAGAGTTTTGACATTTTGCATTAAAAGTTAAAAAATACGCCAAATTCCGGGAATATTCTTAAACACTGCCACACTATGTAGCAAGACCTCCAACCCCGCCATACAAGCCAACTCGCTCAGGTGTCGCCATCTCGCCGAAAATCGACAATCAAAATGTGGTAAAATTAATACTTTTCTTTGGGAGCAAATCACCGGTCGGCCATCTTGGTTTTTCAAATTTTCGGGATTTTCTGGTAAACTACAGGATATGCCCTGTGCGATGACACCAAACACATCCCTTTAGCATATTGGCATCTGGGAGATCAATTCGGGTCAAGTGGGGTCTAAAACCACTCCAACTTTGAAACACTACTACGCGGCCGCCATTTTGTTTTTTCAACTTTTTTAACTATTTTCGTAAATCATCTTAACAAAACTACAGATGCCAAAAATTTGAACCGGATCGGCCGGAAAACAAAAGAGATACGATGGGCAGGCTTGGCCGTCATTTTGTTTTTTTGAAAAGTCGGAATTTTCCCTAGGTCACTCCGCCATCTTGAACACTTTTCTCCTACATGACTTGACTCCAAAACGACTCCTTCTGGGAGAACAATTATGTCAGTGAGTCAGTGAGTGAGTGGTAGTCTAGCTTTATATATTATAAACTAGATGTCGCGCGGTGCGCGAGGCCGCAAGCGGCCACGCGTGTCTCTGTGGGGTCGTATTTTGACAGAAAAATAAAGTCTAATTTTGGGCGCCCATCTTGTTTTAGCCATTTTAAATCGAAAAACAAAAAAAATTGTAAAATATTTTTTTTCATGGCAACACTGTTTACTGAGACCCACAATCGCTCCATACAAGTCAACTTTCCAAAGTGTTGCCAACCTGCTAAAAAAGCCGATTATTATTATGAAAATTTAAATTTTTCAGTAAAACAAAAATAACGGGGCGGCCATCTTGTTTTTTCAGATTTTCGGGATTTTCTGGTAAACTACAGGATATACCCTATGCGGTGACACCAAACACATCCCTGTAGCATATCGGCATCTGGGAGATCAATTCGGGTCTTTTGAGGTCTACCCTAAAAATTCAATCGGCCATAACTTTCAGTGTTGCCAGGTGAAATTCAAAAAACCTACAAAAGGTCATAGGGAGGAATAAAATGTTTCACTGACTGTCACTTGTTTTTGCAAAATGGTAAAATTTAGACTTTTGACATTTTGCGTTAAAAGTAAAAAAATACGAAAAATTCCGGGAAAATTCTTCAACACGGCCACACTACGTAGCAAGACCTCCAACCCCGCTATACAGACCAACTCGCTCAGGTGTTGCCATCTTGCCGAAAATCGACAATCAAAATGTGGTAAAATTAATACTTTTCTTTGGGAGCAAATCACCGGTCGGCCATCTTGGTTTTTCAAATTTTCGGGATTTTCTGGTGAACTATAGGATATGCCCTGTGCGATGACACCAAACACATCCCTTTAGCATATTGGCATCTGGGAGATAAATTCGGGTCAAGTGGGGTCTAAAACCACTCCAACTTTGAAACACTACTACGCGGCCGCCATTTTGTTTTTTCAATTTTTTAAATAATATTCGTAAATCATCTTAACAAAACTACAGATGCCAAAAATTTGAACTGGATCGGTCGGAAAACAAAAGAGATACGATGGGCAGGCTTGGCCGCCATTTTGTTTTTTTGAAAAGTCGGAATTTTCCCTAGGTCACTCCGCCATCTTGAACACTTTTCTCCTACATGACTTGACTCCAAAACGACTCCTTCTGGGAGAACAATTATGTCAATGAGTCAGTGAGTGAGTGAGTGAGTGGTAGTCGAGCTTTATATATTATAGACTAGATGTCGCGCGGTGCGCGAGGCCGCAAGCGGCCACGCGTGTCTCTGTGTGGTTCGACTGTGATAGAAAATAAAGTCTAATTTTGGGCACCCATCTTGTTTTAGCCATTTTTTAGTACAAGTCAAAAAATAATAAAATTTTGTTAAATATTACTTTTCATGGCAACACTGTTTACTAAGACCCACAATCGCTCCATACAAGCCAACTTTCCAAAGTGTTGCCAACTGGCTAAAAAATGCCGAATAAGATTAAGAAAATTGAAATTTTTCAGTAAAACAAAAATAACGGGGCGGCCATCTTGTTTTTTCTATTTTTCGGGATTTTCTAGTAAACTACAGGATATACCCTATGCGATGACACCAAACACATCCCTGTAGCATATCGGCATCTGGGAGATCAATTCGGGTCTTTTGAGGTCTACCCTAAAAATTAAATCAACCATAACTTTCAGTGTTGCCAGGCGAAAATCAAAAATCCTACAAAAGGTCATAAAAAGAGATAAAATGTTTCACTGACCGTCACTTGTTTTTGCAAAATGGTAAAATTTCGAGTTTTGACATTTTGCGTTAAAAGTCAAAAAATACGCCAAATTCCAGGAAAATTCTTAAACACGGCAACACTACGTAGCAAGACTTCCAACCCCGCTATACAAACCAACTCGCTCAGATGTTGCCATCTTGCCGAAAATTTACACCCAAAATCTGGTAAAATCCATCCCTTTCTTTGAGAGCAAATCGCCGGTCGGCCATCTTGGTTTTTCAGATTTTCGGGATTTTCTGGTAAACTACAGGATATGTCCTATGCGATGACACCAAACACATCAATTTAGCATATTGGCATCTGGGAGATCAATTCGGGTCAAGTGGGGTCTAAAACGACTCCAACTTTGAAACACTACTACGCGGCCGCCATTTTGTTTTTTCAACTTTTTAAATTATTTTTGTAAATCATCTATAAAGTTTTACAGATTCTAAAAATTTGAACCGAATCGGCCGGAAAACAAAAGAGATACGATAGGCAAGCTTGGCCGCCATTTTGTTTTTTTGAAAAGTCGGAATTTTCCCTGGGTCACTCCGCCATCTTGCACACTTTTCTCATATATGACTTTTCTCCAAAACGACTCCTTCTGGGAGAACAATTATGTCAATGAGTCAGTGAGTGAGTGAGTGAGTGGTAGTCTAGCTTTATATATTATAGACTAGATGTCGCGCGGTGCGCGAGGCCGCAAGCGGCCACGCGTGTCTCTGTGGGGTCGTATTTTGACAGAAAAATAAAGTCAAATTTTGGGCGCCCATCTTGTTTTAGCCATTTTAAATCGAAAAACAAAAAAAAATTGTTAAATATTTTTTTTCATGGCAACACTGTTTACTGAGACCCACAATCGCTCCATACAAGTCAACTTTCCAAAGTGTTGCCAACTGAATAAAAAATGCCGATCCAGATTAAGAAAATTGAAATTTTTCAGTAAAACAAAAATAACGGGGCGGCCATCTTGTTTTTTCTATTTTTCGGGATTTTCTAGTAAACTACAGGACATACCCTATGCGATGACACTAAATACATCCCTGTAGCATATCGGCATCTGGGAGATCAATTCGGGTCTTTTGAGGTCTACCCTAAAAATTAAATCAACCATAACTTTCAGTGTTGCCAGGCGAAAATCAAAAAACCTACAAAAGGTCATAAGGAGAGATAAAATGTTTCACTGACTGTCACTTGTTTTTGCAAAATGGTAAAATTTAGAGTTTTGACATTTTGCATTAAAAGTTAAAAAATACGCCAAATTCCGGGAATATTCTTAAACACTGCCACACTATGTAGCAAGACCTCTAACCCCGCTATACAGACCAACTCGCTCAGGTGTTGCCATCTTGCCGAAAATCGACAATCAAAATGTGGTAAAATTAATAATTTTCTTTGGGAGCAAATCACCGGTCGGCCATCTTGGTTTTTCAGATTTTCGGGATTTTCTGGTAAACTACAGGATATGACCTATGCGATGACACTAAAAACATCCCTGTAGCATATTGGTGTCTGGGAGATCAATTCGGGTCAAGTGGGGTCTAAAACCACTCCAACTTTGAAATACTACTACGCGGCCGCCATTTTGTTTTTTCAACTTTTTAAATAATATTCGTAAATCATCTAAAAGGTTGTACAGATTACAAAAATTTGAACCGAATCGGCTAAAAAACAAAAGAGATACGATAGGCAACCTTGGCCGCCATTTTGTTTTTTTGAAAAGTCAGAATTTTCCCTGGGTCACCCCGCCATCTTGCACACTTTTCTCATATATGACTTGTCTCCAAAACGACTCCTTCTGGGAGAACAATTATGTCAATCAGTCAGTGAGTCAGTGGTAGTCGAGCTTTATATATTATAGATAACGTACATTATATGAGCTGTGTTGGGCGGATTCACACACTGCAAAGTTTGTGCCGCCCTTTCCTCTAAAATTGTCAGTCGAGTGTTTTGTTTAAAATTGCACAAGAAATAGTTTTTTGGGTATATTTATACGAGCCCCACTACTACTACTATTTCTACTAGGTAGCAAAAACAAATCTTTCCCGAAATTTGCCGCCCCAAAAACTCAAGCCTACTCAGCCTGCTGGTAAATCGCCACTGCTGTGTATACAACAAATAGATATGGATTGTCTGTCAGTCTTTAATGCGCGTGACTTCACTTCGCTTCACTTTATACAAATGTGAAGCATTTTTTTTTATCATTTCTAGTATGAAATGAAAATAAAAATGTATTTATTTCTGACGAGTTGCTGGTTCCAAATGCAGTACCCCGAGAAGAACCAGAATCTCAAGGGCAGCTCTTTTTAATCTCATGTCTTACTAGTAAATATGGTTTACAAATTATGGTTAATAATTATAATTAATAGCCTTAAATAGCGTCGAGTCGGTTAATCCCATACATGTTGGTCTACTAAGGGCTGATTTTTCAATAGTCAGTTAAACGTTATCTGAAGAATAAACATCACCTGTAACTTTTCCTTTCTATTATGTCAGGCAGTGACAACATCAATATATATTTTCCAGATAAGATTTATCTGACGATTGAAAAATCAGACCTAAGTAGTCTGTAATTTTATAGTGGCCTTTTTTATGTAATTTTTGCTTAACTATTGTTTTAAATTTGTCGAAGCAAATTTTGTAATTCAAAAGGAATATGTAAGTATCGAGGTACAGTCAAGAGCACGTAGAGCTTGACACATTAGACTGTGTGACGTTCTTATTCCAATCGCCCAGACGCGGCGCCTAGCCTTAGAGGTCAGACTCGCACTGCCATGCCAGTGTAAAGCGTCATGTGCTCTTGACTGTACTACCTATTTTATTAGAACATATTATATTATGTCGATTCACATAGGTGTATATTATGTTATTATAATTGTCAAGGTTATACCTACTCAATACTCATAATTATTTTATTTAGTTTTTTTTATTAATATAATAAAATTCTGTACCTACCTTCATGTACCGATGCATAATCGACATTATAAGAGAGAAACAGAAAAAATTAAATTAAATAAAAGGATTTTTGGAAATTCCCACGGGAAACGCCACAGGGATACTTTTAGCTAAACTGCAATTATAATGAGATTGTTATCAACAATAATTTATACACTATGCTGATATTAAGTATATACAACCGTTGGAGGAATGTAGAAACGTCAGTTTGTCTCGTGTGACCTAATAGGACCAGTTGCAATGTTCATAACACTGGAACCTGCTCTTCGCCACCTGTTATTACCATATCTCGTGCTGCAGATTCTAATTACACCTTACAAGATGTCGTTTATCTACATTACGGTAATTTTTAAATCCACCAATCCATTTTTGAATAATTTATTTATTTTATGCATTTTTTTTACCAAGATTAATATATGTAACCCACGTTACGGATGCTTAGGCATTCATATTCCGCACTCTAACTAGCAGAGAGTTTTATCGGCGTAAGTAGAAATTTTTTATAAAAATTAAGTAAAGGTATGCTACCTATTCTTTCAT
Source organism: Ethmia dodecea (assembly GCA_963855545.1). Lineage (NCBI taxonomy): Eukaryota > Metazoa > Arthropoda > Insecta > Lepidoptera > Depressariidae > Ethmia > Ethmia dodecea. Next base: position 9,197,942 of record OY979437.1, on the reverse strand, counting down.
TTGTTTTTTTTTTCATTGTGTAAGAAAACAAACAATTTTTTCTCACAAAATGAAAGTGTCGGCGACCATGGTTCTTTTTCTGAACCTACTAAATAAATGGGTTAATAAACTTTTTTTTTGTCACCTGTTTTCGACCCTTTCTCAAATAACGTTTTATTAAAATAAGACCCGAAATATATTTAATACTTAGCTCTTGTATTCAGGTACTCAGGTTATTAACCCACCATTTACATCGCTTTTCGACGTAATTCATCTCTTACCTGCAAGGTCCGTGACTCAGGGGACTTAATTGTCCCCGGATTTGTATGGGAAGAGTTAGTTCACTAGACCACCACTTTTGTTATATTTTTGGCATTGTTATGTTGGTATAACATACTTTACCATACCAAATATATGTACCTTACTATACCGGCTTAATTAAAATATAAATGCCTTTTCACCTCGCACAAGAACCACAGTAACTTGTGATTTAGAAAAACAGGGAAAGGCTAAAATTATACAAACTGCCCCCATTTTCACCCCCTTAGGGATAAAATTTCGGAGAATCCTTTCTTCCTTGTCTACGTCATACAAAAAACAAACCTTCCAAGTTTCAAGTCCCTACGATCGTCGGTTTAGGCCTATGCGTTGATCCGTCAGTCATTCAGGACAAAGCATTTTATATGTATAGACTTGCAGCGCCCCGCGGTTTCACTCGCGTAGTTTCCGTTCCCGTAGAAAAACGGGAATAAACTATAGCTGATGTTATAGTTAGACAGTTGAAATTTTCATAAATGATGTATTTCTGTTTCCGCTATAACTAAAAAACAGAATAAAATAAATATTTAAAGGGGCTTCCATACTACAAACGTGATTTCATTATAGTTATTGGTAGGGAACCTTTCGTGCGCGAGTCCGATTCGCACTTAGGCAGTTTTTGAATTTTCCCTTGGAAGTGATTAATGTATATATAGCGTATATGTAAATATAGCGTAAACGAAAACTTATTTATTAATATGTACTTATTAACTAGTAATATATATTAATATATAAATAAGTTTTAATATAGTACTACGATACTCATATTGTTGACCTCCAACATATAGAATAACTCCTGCGAAACCGGGCCTGTCATTAAGCTTCCGAAGTAGCAGGGTATAGTGAAACGCGGTGCGCGGGAGTGCATGCAAATGAACCAGCTCTCCGTTCGCTGCCGCTGCTTTGCTGAATAACTAGGAAGTTTCACTGCGGAAGCCTTTCGAACAATGTGATAAAGAAAGACTTCAATTTGTTCAAATTACACAGTTAAATTTCTTATTTGAATGAAATTAGATTTTCTCCATAATAGTCTGCCATTAAATAGTAACAAAATTAAAAATATTTCTGGAAATACCTTTGTTTCACGTCTTAAATAATTTATCTTAAGATATTCCTACATTCTATGCTGACTTATATAAAACTTACTAACTCTTATTAAATCTCTATCTCCGAAATTATAAATTTTTTGCATCCACTAAAAAAAAATCCTGATTAAAAGGTTAGCATGTTCCCGCCGGCATTGTCCATAAACATCCTGTGTTTTCCCGTTACTGTCGGTATTCCGATAAACCTTTTCAACTTCAAAGTCCAGCGACCGAGGCGTTGCGTTGATAGGTCAGAGTTTTTTTATTTTAATATACCTAGATAAAGCCCTTTCAGCTATAAATATCTGTCTGGCAAAGAAATTAGAAAACGCACGTAATTGATTATGACAACGGAAACTAAAGACCACCTTTTAACCACTTGTCTTTTATGCATACCTCCTGCTGCTGCCGTGTCAATCTAATTACGTGTCTCCAAAGGCAAGTTCATTGATAGTACTGCGAAGTAACGTGAGTACGAGCGTGGTGGTATGCGAGCGAGGTCGGGACCGCATCTCCCGCGATACCTGGAAGCTGGGGCGGGAGCCGCGGGCGCGGGCCGGTCAGGTGCAACGCACGCGCTCTCGCCCGCGCGCGAGCAGTGCCGCCGCGCGCGCCGCCGAGCCCACGCGCACACGCGAAATATTCGCGAATCACGCATCCGACTCAAGTAAACATACCATTTTCACATTAAATCCTCTTTTGGTCAAAGCTTTGGCTGCTCTATAAATACTACCGGTGGGTGGGCTAAAGTGCTCCGTACTGTCGCGGAATCTGTGCAGTTCTCGGTAATTTTGTGATATTGAACTTTAGGAACTTTGGTACTATAAGTGTAAGCTAGACGACCTCTTGGGTGATATAAAACGCGTCACCGAATAAACGCAATTCCTCATACACCCCAATTAGTATATTAGTAAAAAAAATATGATGCTTTCGTAGGTACTTAAATTTTGCCAAACCAAATTTCCTAAATAAAGAGCAATAATAGTACCTACGGTTTCCATAGGTAGCCCTAAATTCAGTATGATAATTCATTTTTCGGAAAAATTCAACACATTATTTAAAATAGCTGAAATCGATTAAGTAGGTAGTCGATACTGAACAAACTAATTTTCGGAATTGCGCTTATCCCTTAGTCAGTGGAGGACCTGTTGCTTCTTCGGTGTTGGCGTATATGGACCCTCCCGGAAACTGACAAGGGATATTTTACATATTTTAGGTATACCTATTAAATAATAAATTGCCTTAAACTAATCAAACGCTTTGGTGTAGGCAGTTTTAGTATTATTTTAAATTTATGATTCGATATCTTACACGATAAAGTGCTAAATCAATATACCTACATATTATGTTACATAAAATATAAGAACAAATTAATATAGAAACGATAAATGAATGAAATGAAATTAAATTAAATAACCTAAGTAAGTTATGTACTTACTTTTTATTGTATAGTAATATCGTGAGGTTGAGTCATAAGTCATAAGCATAACATAACATAACATAAGAGATAGTTCCATTCAAATTTGTAATAGGTATTTACACTAGCTCCATAAATAATAAATGTAGTATACCTACAACGTAACGTAAAATAAATTGTTAAACTTGTTTATGGTAATACATTGATAGTAGGTAATAATTAAATACTCCCGAGTCCTTAACCAAGGTAGCTAGGTACCAGCAAGTGTTCCTTATTTTTAAACGCATGTCATATCAAATCCTGAAACAAATTTAGTGCAATTACGATCTTCCAATAAATATTGTTGTTTTTTTTTCCAAATGTAACAAAAATCACCTGTGACAATCTTGAATCAATTTGTCAAATAGAGAACGTTCAAGGTTAAAGCGATCTTTTATCGCATGAAAATAGAGCCCCGATATTACTGGCAATGACGATTACAAGCGATAACTGTATTGTGTTATGTTTGTGGCTTATCGATAAGCCTCTTACTTAAGTCACGTATACCATTGCTCAATGCGTAGAGCAGGTGTGCAATATTGTACTTATATACAAATATTGTTTAGGGCGGTTTATAAATTCCCAAAGGAAGAGAAGAAACGAAATCAGTTTAAAAGTTACAATTTATGACTTATCACGTCCATTATTGATTATATGTATTTAACTAAAATCAATAGAATATTTATTAAAAGATATTTAATTGACATATTATTATACAGGTAGAGTTCCGGGAGTCCTTAAATTTATTCACTTAATCTGTTTTTTTTTTATGTTTTGAGAATAAAGTTGGAATATAAGTAAACTAATAAACTGTATTACTAACATAATGATATTGGCAAATTACAAGGAAGTTCTAGGAAGCAATACCGTCTATAACACTGACATAATAAGGTTGTTAGTGATAGTGTTCCTAGTTAGCATTCAGATGAAGGCTACTTGTAGTGGTCACTTATAACAATGTGTGTAATGCGCTGCGCTAACGACAACTAAACGAAGAAAGCTGAACTAATACCTGTGTTGTGTTTGTAAAACAATGTGGACTCCCAGACTCAGTTTCTAAAGTGGACTTTTGCAATATATTCAGTTAGTTGGATTGTCGGAACGAATAGTTTGCGGAGATGTATCACAACGGACGCCTGCCGAGTAGCAGCAGTACCTCCACATCGTCAGGGGGCTCCGATTTGCGGGTGAGACTTCGCGTTTGTCGTATTTTTATAGCAAAATATTATTTACTATTTATTTATTTCAAGCCAATTTGTAACATTACAGCGACATAAAAATCAATACGTAACAAAGACGAGTCTATCATAGAAATTGTAAATTATAATTTCTTTTTTTATATATTTACTAGCCATTACGTTGCGGTTTCGCCCACGATGGCCCTGTTTTTCCCGTTCCCGTAAACATTTCGCAAAATATGCCTTTGTCTTCATTCATACAAACGGTCGAACTCGTGTTTAATTATTTTTATATGTTTAATTATTTTTAATTTCTAATCTTCAAAAGTGACGGATCTTCCATAGAAACATTCATGATATACTAAAACCATTTCGAATAAAAGTAGCAAATTTTTCACCAGTGTACTAAAAATAATGGAACAAATGTCAACATTTTCAAAATTCTGGTTTCAGTGGTTTAGACTCACTTAGATACTCAGAAATTATCTCTTTTATATTCATAGGTGCATACATTATAAAAATTATCATTGTAGGTAGGTTATTATTGCTAGCATATTTGCAGTCTACTACTGGATACCTACTATTGGACCTGGGTCCAATAGTGTCCAGTAGGTCCCTCAAATCCTCAGCCTCCCGCATCCAGCTGACCGGGGCTATACACCTTCTTCAGATTGTCTGGCCATCGAGATACATACTTACTTATTATCATAATGCACGCAAAATAAAGAGGATTAAATATTCCTGTGTATTATCCCATTCTATGATTTTTATTTGGTCTGTGGAGCGGTATTGATGACAAACGATTAAAGTATCTGACTTTTAAATAACATACCGTATTAAAACAATGTAAGCATTGAAAGTGCGTGCAACCTTTATCCTGCGGGTCAAAGATTTCAGACAATACTAGAAAAGCGGTCGGCGGCATGCAGCTCGAGCACCGTCTGACCATACGTTACCCATTTAACTTCCAAACATGGACGGAGAAACTTTTATAAACTTGCTCCACTAGTCTTCAACATAAAAACTTTATATTTGATAAAAACCTATGTACATATGAGACGCTTCTTTTTCTTCTGAGAATCTCAAAAATACTATTTAATACAATACTCCTAGTTTGGTTTTGTAGAGAACAATATTTTTTAGGCTATTTGCATTGTTTTTTCATAATTTTTTTAGTGTATATTTAATATAAAAATAATTATTTATAAAAATGATTTTGTTATTTGAACGTTATTTTTAAGTATTATACATGGATGGAGATAAAATCTACACTATAACCTACACTAATATTATAAAGAGGAAAGACTTGTGTTTTTGTATGTTTGTAACGAATAAGCTTAAAAACACAAGACCGATTTTCAAAATTCTTTCGACAATGGAAAGCTACTCGCACATTATCAGGAAGAAACATAGGCTATATTTTATCTCCGTTTTCCTACGGGAACGGGAACGACGCGAGTGAAACCGCGTGGAACTGCTGCGTGCAGAAATAAAAATGTATGTAGGTACTTCTTCATAAAATAGAACAAATTCCTAAGGTTCTCATGTTGAGAGGCAACAAAATCAATAAGTACTATTAGCTGTATGGGATAGGCCACAATGCATAAGCTTATGCAGTTCAGTGCACTGACACCAGCTGAGGTATTGACCCGGTCAGAAAATAAACAAATGAAATCGCACGACCACGACTTGCCTTTGAAACTCGCGGGTCAGATGACATGACATCGGAGTCGGATGCAGTTGATGCACGTCGGGTCATTTCTCATTGTTGGTCAGTCTTTGTTCATCTAGTTTTCTCATTTATTTATTAGCTTTGCCCGCGACTTCGTCCGCGTTCCGGTATAAAAAGTAGCCCATGCACTTACCGATCCTCAAATCACGTCGATCGGTTGCTCCGTTGGAGTGTGAAAGAAGCATCAACATGTATGATTATCTTTATAAACGATTGTATAGGTATTATATAATGTCAAGACAGGTACCACAATGGCTTTATTTGCAAGTGAAAACTTTTGAAGATTTGGGCGAATATTTTGAGATCAAATTCTTCCATTTCCATTAGCTTAACATTTAGCAGATGGTTTAAGCTAATGAGAGAGAGCAGACGTTTCAAATAACCAGAAATGGACACAGTGATTCAGACAAGCACTACGCCATTGCTATGTTGGAATGCGCTTGCGCCTGTCTCTATCTTCGCCTGCGGCGGCGCAGTACTGGCACTAGAATGCATATTATAACATAATTCACCGCTGCTTTAATCATTGGGTTAACTTGCAATTTGAATAAATAATTATTGGTTACCAAATGGCCAAACCTCAATAAATCTGCTTTTGCTATAAGACATTAAACACTGTAAATTAGATATTAATCTTTGGTACCTAATGACTTTGACTTGACTACACTAGAGAAATAATTAATAATTTGTACATTCAAAGTTAACATCGAAATGTTACATTCAAATAATTTTGATTCTTGCTGTGCACTGAACGCATATTTTTACCGATCCGGTATACCCATGAAATTAAGTCTTACGTAATCATAACGTGTTTTGCATTGTTATCCTAGGGGACGAAAGTAAATTAATTAGTCCCGAGATGGGGTTTGGGCAATAGACAATAGTTCGAGGGACTAAATAAGTCTTAACCCGAGGTAAACCCTATGCATTCATTACGAATATAAGAAAAGTCAAAATAAAAAATGAATTATGTAGGTACCAAAAGAAAAAAATAGTGAATCTCTGCTATACGGAAGCACCTATTATTACCGCAGCAGTGGAGTCTACAACTCGAAAAAGCAAATGAAGATAAGATTGCCGCTTTCCTGACTATTTTGTTTTTTTTTCTGTGTCCGGCCAGCTATTCAGCAATTCCTTTTATTTTCATCATTGAAAAAATGGTAAATATTTTGCCCAAATCTGTGTTATTTTGAAGAAATAGTTGAAAGTAAATTATATAAAGTCATTTAAAAAAATATATTCTTTAATCAATACTTAACTTTATGTTATTATAATTTAACATAATAACTCAATAACATCGCGCTGTTATTGAGTGGCTGAATAGAAAGTCGGAGCATGGTTCAATAGAAATGTGAAAATAGAACTAGTTTTTTCAATACTTATCTGTTAGTTGAAAAAATCCTCCCTGGGGCTGAAAAGGATTACTTCAGACCGTTTTTCCGAGTATGAGCAATGAAAATGTAATAAACAGGAGTCTTAAGAAAGAGCATTCGTTCTATATTTAAACTTGAATTACTTCATATTTAAACCTTATCAAAGATCGTAAAAGAAATCCCATATACTTACTTGTTATAAACAGCTTCAGCCTAATTCACTAAAGTTATGAGAAAAGCATTGTATACCTCTATCTTTATGCAAGCTGACTCTCACTGCCCTATTACCCTTGTACAGAAGAGACGTTAACTGAATTATAAGATGTTTTCAACGTTGTCAAATTATGGCGTAGATAACCGCTAAGCGTTTCCCATTAGGCGTTTATTATTATAAGTCACCAGCAATTAAAATTCGAATGGAGTGTGGTGAGTTCAATAAAATCTCTTCCGGTTACACGATATTTCAAATGCACCCTGTTTCCGGGTACATTGCCTTCTCCCAACATCAGTCCCCGGAGGAGATTAACTGCAGTGTCGACCGGTCTAGGTCGGCCAAGGTATTCTGATCTAGCTCCGTTTTAAAACTTTCCTAGTTAATGTAGAGAAAATTATAACAATTTAAGACTATTAAAATATTATTAGTGAATTGCTAATATCAGTAAACAAGGAATGTAGCCTACCATAATGTATTTTTTTTTAAATAACAGTCAGGTAAAAATTGTGAAAAAGGATTTTCAAAATTCATCGATCATTAGGTATATGTTATAATTTTTTCGTTAATTAGGTTATTTATTCTATAGCTAATTATTTTCTATTTATTTATTATTTCTATTTTTGTCTCCTACCTTCGAATATAAAGCGGCTCGCTCTAGATACAAACTGAAGTAGTTCGTTATGCTGACAATTTACTGTAGGATTTTTTTATTAAAACTTAACAAACATTTTCAGGTACAGACTGGTCGTACATTTAAATTACGTACGAGTGAATATGTTAATCTCTTTTCGAAAACCCACCACAAGATACATATTTTGTGGTCGTTCGTCATGGGCTAGTAAGCAAAAGAACTAGTTGATATAAGTACCGTGTTTCTATGAACTTGTTTGTACAATTTTGTAATAATAATAATAATGTCTTTATTTCAGAGAGTTTACAAAATAGTGATCTAAGACACAATTTTGATTAAGAAACTATTTTGAGAACATCTTCACAATATTTAGAAAGAAACCTTTTGCTGGAATTTTTTGGATCGTTGAATACATAAAGCTTTTGAAGTCAAACTCAGTACGGTCGAACCAAAATACGACGATTTATAAGCCTACCTTTACCAAATGTAGCGATACGAAGAAAGGTCCAACCAATTTCTTATAATATTTTACACGCTAACAAGTATTTTATTAAAAGAACAGCTACTGGACTGGTCCTTATATGCAAGTACGTTATACGAATTTATTAAATTGATCTTTACAAAGTGGTCAGTCTTATTCATGATAAAGAGATGCTGGTGCGATTAACAAAGCAAGGTCGTTCTGGTTTACGGAGGAATCCGGGGCGATATGAAGGAAAAAGGTGGGGCCATACATAACAAAAGGACATGAGTGCGCGGGCATTCCAATCTTTTTTTCAATTTAAAGGACTATCAAAATAACCAGACAGATTTGCGAGATAAATTCATAAGATGGCAGACATTCGCGTTATTTATATCTGCCGCTATACCTACTAACGGTGATGTATTTTACGGCGGCCGCGTCTGCGGCATTCCTTTATTGTGTTATTTTGTTTGCATGTTTTGAACATAGTTATATGTGATCCGTATTTATTTCCGTCTATATTTTACAAGTTCAATGACTCGATAAAGTGTTATTGCATTCATATATTAACACAATTTCTCCAGCAAATTATGTTATAGTACATTATGGTACAAGTGAGTAAAGTTGGTGATTACCGCTGAGGCGCCATTGAGACCCGAGCCGTAGGCGAGGGTCATAAGAGAGCCGAGGACGGTAATCATCAATACACACGTGTATCATACGACGTTTTTCAACACACTTGTGAATAAATAATACTAAAAAATCATTTTAAAATAATCATTCGCAATGGCGGGGAAAATTAATTGGTTTTCCAATTTTTTATTTATATAATTTGGAAAAGGCAAAAGGATCTAGGCCCATACAGCCTCGTTTTCCTATGCGCTCGCATCTTACAATGGCGATCGGCCATGGACTAAAAAAATTAGGTTTCTTTTTCTTTGGTTTGTCGTGGATAGCGTTTTAGCCACGTACAAAATGGGGTATTTAAAGTTTTTACAGAGAAAACCAAAGTTATATTTGAGTGAAAGTTTTGTTTATTAAACACGTACAAGTTGAAATGATCTATTTAAATACGAAGTTGCATGAAATGAGCAAGCCATATTTGTGTATTAATTTATTAGTACGATTGAATACGATCTTTTTTGTATCGAAACTTTTTTAAGAACAAAGCAACTCTAGCAACAAAATTGAAAAAAAAAATCTATAACTCACTAGTGAATAATAGCAAACAAAAAGTCTCAGTTTGATTATAGGTGTCATTATGTGCCTAATTGCAGTGAAATTAGAGCCACTTTATGAGCAAGTGTGTTGAAAAATAAATTATATTGCATACCTGCGGATATTGGCACAGCAATCTTTGTGGCACACCTCATTATCTTTACGAAGGATTTATGTGTTGTCATTTACAAGTTTCTCTCATAATGCTAAATTGCGACGTGTGTATTTATTTATACGTATACCTACTATTATCGTTACCTCAATAATAAAATAAACTAGGTATTTTATTAGGGTTCTAGAAACGACTATACGGACTATACGGTATGTTGGAGTAAAATTATAATTAAATACCTTGTTTCACAACCAATCTGTGAGGTAACGTACATTTGTTTTCGTACCTCGTTTTTGTGGCTCATGCTTTAATTATAACTAGAGATACGAAACATCAATGGACGCCGAATGACCCGGAACTAGTAGTCAATCACATCTGCCAATTTAATCCTATACCTACAGACAATCAAACAGGAATACCTTCAAGAGAAACATCACATGCCATTGGGCCGCTCGCTAATCGCCTCATGACAAGCGGATTTTTTTGCCCTGTTAAATCATGATTTCGACACGATAGACGAAGATAGAAGAAACGTGATAATCGATTTCTTGTTAGCAATAAATTCTAGTGTTCCTCATGCGATTGCAGCTGGGAACAGCTCTTCCTTTTTATATTTTAAATTTATTTACTGTGTGGTTATTATTCAATTTATTTCAGTAACATACTTAATTAAAAACTTTGAGCTTCCATCAAGAACTTCAAAATTCGACCAATACTTATCTGGATTATAAATAAAAATGTGTATATTTTTAAAAGAACGCCTTCATTGTTCAAACGACCCTTCTAAAATTTTAGATGGTTTTGGAGAGATTTGCTAAAAATGATTACCAAAATGTTGTTGTCTTGGCTTGATAAGCTTCTCAAACTAAACATTATTATGAAGCATCAGAGCGGAGCAAATGAGGGAATATGAAAAGTAAAATGACAATGGCAATTCTATTTCACAACGCTGCATTTTCCCGTGACTGATATTTACGACAGGGAATTAAAGAGAATGTTTGTAATTTTTGTAATAATAACAACAAAATGAGAAGTTTTTGTAATAATAACCATAAAGGTTATTATTACAAAAACAACTATATTTACTAAATGTTTATAACGGGGCGAGTGGGAGATATTATTTGTAATACAGATTTATTAGTACTATAGCTAGTAATTTTCCTGCTATCTGTCTCTTGTAGGTACGAGTGTGTCTTACTTTGCATGTTTTGCGTATTATCGTGAGACCACCAATATTTTAGACCGATCCCTTCACAAGGTATTGCGTGTTCGAGTGAACGTTCACGTCTGGTTCGGTTTCCTGCACCTTAATTGTACAGTTGGCTGAATTTCGTCGTTCTTTGCGAATTGAGATATTGCAGACGGCGGCATTCGCACGCAAAGAATGAGAATACTTTATTTTACATCACGCAATTTATAAATGAAGCTGTAAATTTTTTTCTCAGGCTCATTACATACCTTATTCGGAAAGGAGTTATAGTAAAAGGCAGGAGTGAAACAAATAATTAAGGATTTAATATGTGCAAAATACGTGCGTGTCCATGAAGTAACAAATTCAGATACTTAATAAATATTTACCATTTGCATTGGTACAATTTTTACCAATGAGTTTTTCAGAAACTTACGTACACCCGCGTACGCTTACGTAGTTTACAAATACAGATTCACTTATAGCACAACATAAGTATTATGACGCTATCTATTTCTGAAGTTCTCGTTTATGTTTATCGAAAAATTTGCATTCAGACAAAATTAAAACGACCATAAAGCCGCTCGTAAGCGGTACCACCTATACCTACATACATAGGTACAACATTTTGGAATTGGTGGCCGGGTCGCTTCTCGCAGCCGAGTGCCGCCCTCACCAGAGACCACCGCGCCCGTCATTATAATTAATAACAATGTGCTCACAAATTGTACTTTAACTGGCGGCAATCTTGCCCGTAAATACTGAAATTATACGTCTGCCAGAGTTTGACTCTGATTGACTTGAAATGAAATCACTAAATTTTAAATTACCACGAAAATGTTGTTGCGAAGTTGAGGAAGTAAGCATACAGGTTATCAAGAAACTTACTTGGAAAAAATCTTTCATAATATGTCATTAACTAATGGAGTTTAAAATTAGAATGGATCGCGCGTGCGTAACCGCAGTAGGTACGCGTTTGGAGAACTATGAAAATAAACTGTTAGTATTAACATCGCGATTTCCTGATCGACCTCATAAACACAGTGCCCATTACCCAAGTGGGGCCTGCAGTCAATCAGCCGACGCCAATGGGTGACTTTACCGTCTCCGCAGCAAGAGTGGTGCGCGGGTGCTCCTTAGTTTATTGTTGCAGCATTTATTGCGTGGTACGCACGGGCGCTTAACAAACTAATTGTGCCTATCTTTATATAGTCAATTCATGAAATAAAAGTAGTACAGTTATTTTCTTAAAACTGTTAGATCAATAATATTTATAAATGTAAATTTATGCGCATATAATAAAAATATTTTCCATTTTCCTTAATAAATCAATTTTACATCTTGACTCCATTATACTCGTAGGTTTAGAATACGGATTACGCACTTTTTTCCAACATTAATCTATCTATAAATAATAATAAAACTCTAACGGGACCGTGTCTGTACTTACTTTAATGGTAGTGTAGATAGTTATCGATTTATATACTTACCAAATATATATTTTTTTAAATTTTTGTCTGTCTGTGTGTCTGTCTGTGCATGCATCATGCAAAAACTACTGGATGGATTTTGATGAACTTTGATATAGAGATAACGGAGTACCTGGGTCAACATCTAGGGTACTTTTTATTCCCGGAAAATATATAAACTGGTTAAAGAGAGAAATACGTACTATTCCAAGTACGATTACAGGTAGAAAATTGATATATGGTATGTAGGTGTCTTATATGTCGTAGGAAACCGGTATGAATTGATTTTTGGAAATTCCTACGGGAACGGGAATAAACTGGACCCGCGCGGGCAACCCCGCTGGGCACCGACCAATTGAAAAACACTACGTGAAAATGTAACTCGGATTATCAACATAAGACTAGAGCTTTAAAAATGTTGGTTACGCCCTTCCCCACTTTTAAAACACGTATAAGAAAATGAAAATTACAATGTCAGGGCAACTTGAGTCGGGTCCTACGAGGGTTCTTTTTGTAATTAATGAGGTGCCACCACTTTCGAAGATGACTTATAGGCGATGCGCTAGCGGCATCCTTTCGTCGTGCACGTAGATTGTGTCGTCAACCCAGCGCCCCTGTAATTACGGAAGGTAGCTCCATAAAATATTACGTGCTTGCGGTTTCTCCGGCACCATCCATCATTATATCATTAGTGGTGAGAGTTTTTAACTTGGTGTGCATGCATATTCCGGGTTCCGCTTTGTTAGGCTGATAGAGTCAGGGAGTACGATTAGGTTTAGTTTACATAATATATTGCAAACATACTGCATTCTTATTGGACTAATGTAAGTGGTGCAATTCAATGCCCTGAATTGAAACACTGGATTAATATAAACTAGCGGGTGCCCAGCGGCGTTGCCTGCGCGGATCCAGTTTATTCCCGTTCTCGTGGGAAATTCCGAAAATCCCTTCATAGTGGTTGCCTACGATATACGAGTACATACCATATTTCAAATAGCGGATGCCCAGCATTACATAACATACTTCAAGTTTCTAGGTGTCTACTCTGAATCGATAATTTGGAGTAGTTCGTATTTACCTATTTACCCAGTTTTTTAATTTTCCTCCTCTCGCTGTAAAAAGTACCTAGTCTAGATATTGACCCAGTTACTTAATTATCTCCACACCGAATTTCATTACAATCCGTCCAGTAAGTTCTGCGTGATGCGTGCACAAGCAGACAGACACCAGACAGACAGACAAAAAAATTTAAAAAATGTTGTTTTAATATCTACCTACTTACATCGATTTTTTTATAGTACCAAACATAGAAATCACCATCAGACCACCAGATTACGCCTTATAAGGGGGCTGACAGAGGTATTCTATTACCTACTGGAAATACTCACTCAATGAAGCGGATTTTTGTATGAAAACCCCAACATTAATTCCTCAGTCGATGAAACTTTGGAGGATATACTATATATTATTGTCTCATAATATATAATATACTATATATTATGAGACAATACTTGAAAAAAAAAATCCAAAAAAAACCTAACCGACGTTAGGTATTTTTACTGAAATACTTATATATTTTACTGATATCTTTGTTGGGAAATATGCTCAGTCAAAATTTTCTTCGCCAGCAATATTCATGTGTGTTAAGAAAGCTATATGCGAAATATCCAAAAAAATCTCCTGGTAGAAACAACAAAACTCAGACATATATGTTTTTTTAATGTAAATTGCACGGGAGAATTGCTCAGTCCATTTTTTTAGCTGGAATGTCGTTTAATAGTCCCTGTGGACTTACAATAGGAGAATCCAAAAAAAAAAACGCCTCGGTAGGTATATTATTTTCAGAAATTATCAAATTATCAACCACAAAAAAAATTGTTTCAAATATTGCTGACTCGACGTGTAATAATAAAAGTTATTATATTTATATTATATCGTTCATATTCGATAAAACTGGACGTAGTATATGTATACCTATATGGTAAAGTACTACTTAAGTATCATAAACAATGTGTTCATCTAATATTTTCCGCGTTTCACTGACTACGTAGCATATGCCAAGCAGCTTGGCTTCTACGAGTATACTGATGTCGAGACTCAAGCACTTGTGAACACTATAATCTGTTCCCAATATAAGTGCCCTTATGTAGGACGCCTATGATTGGTGATATCGAAGCTAAATCACAGTAGGTATAATATTACGTATGTACGGTAAGGCATAATAAAACCCCGTTAACGCGCGCTATAGCGTTGATAAATTCTTGATATATAATATTTGACTGTCGGTCCTACAAGTACACTTGTGTTTAAAATAACATACGAGTATTATACTTAACTAGCGACCCGCCCCGGCTTCGCACGGGTACAATAGTTTTATACTAAAACCTTCCTCTTGAATCACTCTATCTATTAAAAAAAACCGCATCAAAATCCGTTGCGTAGTTTTAAAGATTTAAAAGCATACAAAGGGACATAGGGACATTAGAACATAGGGATATAAGGACAGAGAAAGCGACTTTGTTTTATACTATGTAGTGATGATGAGCATCTCTGTCATTAATATTTTTTGTACTCTAAGAAAAAAAAGTATGGTAAGTAAGTACATTTTAAATTTAATTGAAGCATTTTAAGGAGGTTTGTGTCGGGCAAGCGGCCGGCTGTAAACTTTTTCAAAACCTTTTTGAATAGGTACCTAATACGATTGAGTGAATGTTGTTATAGGAAAGAAATAAATGTAGATTTGACTATACGCTTATGACTGCTCGTTCACCAGTTTCTTAATTTACCAGATTATATAACTCAGAAAATTCTCAATTCATCAAAAGTAGGTACAATGATAAAGAACAGTTCGTAATACAATATGTAACTCATAGCTATATTTCCAAGCCATCAGATAAGTTGTATGTACGTCTTCACTATCAGTGGTAGTAGTTGAGTTGATAGACTATCACTCTCACTCACTCAACTACTACCATTAAAACATATTATGTTCATTATCTTTAATAAATAGAAAAAGAGGCGAGCAAATATGAGTTTATTTTTTCTGTGTTGGTAAACAAATTATCTATGAAATTAGAAAATAAGAGCTAGATTTTATCAGCAGTTCACTACTAAGAGGTCAATCATGAGATACATTCTAAAGACCCGCCTGCTGTTTAGGTAGGTGTGCATTCTTGGCAATAACCATAGAACAACGTAGTCCCGTGACAAATGCGGAGAGATATCGCAGTGAAGACAATAACCGCAAATTGGTGCCCTCGGGCGGCTCACTACACTTGAACGGATAAAACAGCTTTTATGACCGTTTCTGAACTATTTTATCACTTTCACTAGGTTTGATGCTTAAACTTGGATTTAGGTTTCGTTTTATAACCAACCAGAGTAACGTATCGCACGTATCACATGTATTACATTGGATTATAATATTCCCCTAACTTTTTGGACTAACGTGGGTGATATCACGCGGAGGAGCCTAGCCATAGTAGACCAGGGTAGAAGCCTTTAAAAATAATAAAAAGTGAAAAAAAAAATAGTAGTAGGATGAAACCCATTAGAAAAGGAGGGGAATATTATAAAAATGAAAGGAAAAATAAATTACGGGTGATCTGAGGTCGGGAAGGGGATGGGGGTGAGTTTTAAGGGTAAAAAACGGTTTTTCTCGATTTCCGGCAAAACTAACAGTCCTATCGAAAAAAGTCAAATGGCAAAGTTGTAGGTAATAAAAAGATCTAAAACTTTTGTATTTACACTTTTTTCACATAACCTCAAAATTTATGTGAAAAATTCAAAAAACCAAGTTTTTGGTTTTTTATTTTTATCTTTTACAAACAATTTTTTTTTAACGAAATTTGGTGACGTAAAGAAAATATTACGGTTTTTATTTGTTTCTATCTGTATCAATCAACTCAAACATAAAAATCGTAATATTTCCTTTAAAAAATAGTATGCTTAACGTACCATAACCTAAAGATTGAAATTAAATGATATTTTAATACAAGATTTTTTGCATTTTCTGAGAAGATTTACTATAGTAAAATATATATATATATTTTCACCATCGGAAAGTAGAGATTTCAACGAACAGAAAACATACCAACTTTTTGAAAAAAGCTAATATTTTGATGGGTGAGTTTTCGATTGAAAATTAGGGTGTTTTTTCGATATTAATTCAAAATAAGGTGAAAAAACAAATATTTTTAATCAAATAAATTACAGCGTATTTGGGACATAAAAAGGTAAGTTTTCACCAAATTACGTTAAAAAAAACTGTTTGTAAAAGATAAAAATAATAAAACCAAAAACTTGGTTTTTTGAATTTTTCACATAAATTTTGAGGTTATGTGAAAAAAGTGTAAATACAAAAGTTTTAGATCTTTTTATTACCTACAACTTTGCCATTTGACTTTTTTCGATAGGACTGTTAGTTTTGCCGGAAATCGAGAAAAACCGTTTTTTACCCTTAAAAACTCACCCCCATCCCCTTCCCGACCTCAGTTCGCCCGTAATTTTTTTTCCTTTCATTTTTATAATATTCCTCTCCTTTTCTAATGGGTTTCATCCTACTACTATTTTTTTTGATTTTAAAAATTATCGACCCTGGTCTATGGATAAAATAAGAAATAACAATACAATATTTGGAAGTAACGGTTGTCTCTTAAAGGGGGAGAAGGTGAAGGTTTTGAGTTGCAGGTGTCCATGGGCAACGGTAGTCACTTACCATCAGGTGACCCGTCTGCTCGTTTGCCCCCTTTTTCTTATAAAAAAAAAATGTTGCGTAAATATGTCATTTATATATCATTGTATTAGATTATCTAACTATAAGTGTAGGTACTAAAAGATAATTGAAGCAAAGTAAGGTCGATTTAAGGTCAACACGTGCTCGTTTTCTATTGCTTGTAGGTACGTGTGTTTACATCACCCGGGTTGACCCGAGCTTATCTCAACCCAACTTCAATTGTTTTACAGAACTTCCCTGCTCACCAATAAATGGGCGATTTGAATACTAAATACTAAAATATAAAGCTGTCTCAGAAAGCTAAAAACATATCTATTACCTTATCTATCGAAATCTATGTTAGATCAGTTCATGAATAAAACACTAAACAGTTAGCGAAATTCCACTATCTCCAACCGTATCTGCCTTGAATGGCAAACACGCCTATATTATATTTAAATGGATTCCGAAAAAACTAGTTGGAGTCTGCAGGTCAATAAAAGTAAAATAGAGAGGAGGGCACAATCCTCCGCAGTCGTAACTCGGGTGGATTCTCACAACAGTAGTTGACCCACATCATGTATACGAGACGTTGTTTCAGGTATCTACCGCGGTGGAGCTGTCTGACCCAGCCAATACTGCGCAAATACTGGCCCAGCTACAAAACTCGGTAAGCGACTAGATACTACATTTTTAACACGAAACAAGAGCACGTTTTCCACTCCGGATTTAATTACAATTCTACCTCTTTATTTTACGTGCTCTAAAATTCCTTTATTATTGCAATATCTGAAAGCTCTCCGTATAGTAGCAGTAAATCTCCCATCCCCACCCAGAATAAACGCTGCTTTAGTATTTCCATTATTAACATAAGGTGAAACCTTATCACACTGTCATGAAATTTTATAACCATGAAATATAAAAACCAAATTGCATAAAACGAACCACACCGTTTATGGTGCGTAAAAGCTGTTTGGACGATAATTGCGGGAATTGTAATAAATGAATGAATTTCCTTCAATTGTCGGAGATACCTTCAAAAGGCATTGGGGAATCAGTAGACGTTAACTTTGGCATATTGGGGGGCGCGTGGATGGGCCTGACTGGGGACGATGAGACACCGGATATAGGGGCTCTTATTGGAAATTTCTGATGTTACTTCCCATTATGATTATGGGTACAAGAAAGTGGCACGACGCGCGATGACGATGGGTCAAACGTGGGTCACGCTTAGCCGGCAACTTAATTTTCACACCATTTTATCAAATTTTTGAGTCATTTCATTCATTCTTTGCTAGCTCGCACCTTAAGTGTAGGTATCTGCTTAGTAGCTACGATATTTTTTTAGAAATCAGACAATAATTAAAATAGAGAAGTTTTTATCATGGCAATGGGCTCAACACCTATAACGTTTAGGGGTCCAAAGAATATACTGGTGAAACGTATAAATCTCCTCGGGGATAACAATTATTTATTTATTTTATTTTGATTATGAAAAAGTTGTAAGTACACAGTTACATTGGAACAAGAATACGTATGCTAGCGAGTAAGCCCTGTGAAACTAAACGGAATAAAGCCAGGATTTAGAAAGCGCTAATGACAATCTAAACATTAACAGGTTCGTACTAACGCTACATTCCGAACTCTACATTCCTCTTCCTGTTTGATTTTTATCCAAACACTAACAAACCATTTGAAGTGGAAATTTTAGTGAAACGCTCTTGGGATTCCACGTCCCCAGCGGCTACATTAAAAGAAGAAATAGTAACGTAGAATTTGTACGATGGCATTTCTAAGATATTCCATGTGGGTACGTATACGCTGTTTTCCGATCATTCATAAGTGAAACAAATGACTGACGTCGGGCTGTTGCCGTCATCGGCCAGACCCGCACGCTGCGCAATCAATTACACTTTATTGCTCACAATGAAATATTTCCGAAGGTTGCACTGCACAAATGTCAAACCACTGGGGCATCGGCATCCCAATGTATGCAAATTGCAAGGGCAGTCGTTTTCTGGGCCTTTCTTAAATGTTCTTTGTAACTAGTATTTCATTGAGTATTATTGTATACTCATCTTATGAATGTAAAGTAGGAATTAATCAAAGTAACATCCGTGATTGAAAAAATGAGAGGTAATATTTTGTTTTGGTTCGGATGTATAAAATAAATAATAATAATAATAAATAAATAAAATAATGTGGACGGATTACAGTAATTTTGTAAGAAAAGTGCTTAACATGAATGTTAAAGATTATAGGAAGCGGTTGAGATAAAGAAAATATGGAAGTATTGTGTGAAAGATGGCATGTGCAAGAAGAAGTGAATGTAGATGTGACAGTTGATAGGTATAAATGGAACGATAAGGTACCTATGGCGCCGACCCCAAATAATGCGAAAAGTTAAAGAAAATAAATAATTACGGAAAATATAAAGTGGGTCCAATAGTCATCTGATCTTAAATATGATTAATTATAACTTAATCGGATTTGTTTGTGAAATAAGGCTATACAGGGTGCATTTTTGAGATGGGTCAGTAAGGGTAGGTACCTTAATCGTTATAGTTACAGGAAAACGTTCCTAGGAGACCATCCCTAACTTTTTAAGATATTATGAACTGCATTCACAGATTTTCGAGACCGTAGTTTTTGTATCTAAATTTCAGTTGGACTTAAATAATCTTTGGATCACAATAAGAAATACGAGTATGATTGCCAAAATAAAGAATAATTTCGAGTTGATTTTCGTGTTTCAGTACAAAATGTATGAAAAAAGTTTTTGGCGATATCTGTCATTTCTAGTACTCATTACTCAAATGGTCCTATAGTCTTTTGATCCCCACACGAAATAGGATCGATTGGCATAAAAATATTTTTTTTTGTATTTTAACATTTTTTTCGCTGACTACATTATCTCCAAAATCTATGAATGCAGTTCATAATATTTTAAAAAGTTAGGGATGGTCTCCTAGGAACGTTTTCCTGTAACTATAACGATTAAGGTGCCCTCAGTGACCCATCTCAAAAATCCACCCTGTATAGGTACATGCCAAGGAAATCTTGATTGACTTTTGTTTTCAAAGAATTCAAGTTATGTCGGATTATGCCAGAGATCAACTACTTATCACTGTAATAAACAGGTGTGATAAGTGATGTTTTTGTATTTATAATTGTATCATTCAATGTCATTGGTGTCGAATAACATGTAATTGACATGTGTCAAACGCGAACTCACTAGCCGTTTCAATTTTAGAACAATGTTTATGGCAACAACGGATGCTGTGCGCTGTGCGCCAAAATGCTAATGTTCGTGGTGCTCGCGTTCATTTCATTCGCTCAATAAGGAAACGGAAATCCGATATTTCAGATCGCAATACTTCAAGTCTATTTACAACCTAAAACTACCTACATTGATGAATCTCTAAAAGTATAATCATTCAAAATGTCATCAATAATCTAAATGATGTCAATTTGTTATGATATACGAGCGACGAAATAGAGCCATTTGCAGAAATGTTAAGGGTGCTGATGGATGATTCCGGGGGCGGATTTGTAGTGTGGACGTCGTAGTGCGCTCACTGCCTCGCGGCAGCCGCGCGGGCAGTGCGCGCCGGGCGCGCGAGCCGACCGCACACCGACCAGCCGGGCATGCGCCACGAAAACTAGCACGTTCGCCTCTGCTCTACACACCATTTAATGCCGCGAAACTAACAGTTTATGCGATTTTTTCAAAAATCGCATTCAACTCCCCAAAGTGTTCAAAGTGACAACTATAGCCTTTGCTCTATCAAAGGCGAATTCGTTAAACTTTGTGCTGAAGTTTTTTCTAACCGCAGTTTCTTTTCGAGTGTGAAAATAATGACTTTCCTTGTCGTGTGAAGCGAGGGCGACATTTGCGCAGCGCCGGCGGCGACCACGGCTTAAAGATGAAGTTGTTCAAGAGGAGGCTGTCGTTCAGTGGAGATAAACAGAAACGAGTTTCCCACACAAACGATCCCTTTGAGCATGAGGTACCTCGACCCACTCCACAACTGTTCTATTTTATTAAATATGTACCAGTGTACCTAAACATTTACAATTTATTAAGGTTATTCCATTGTTAATTAATACCATTTTCTGAATAGTGTTACGAGACTCATACACTTTATCGATAAGATATGGCACCGGAAACATAAAGCTAAACAATAGCCATGTGTATTTTCTTGGTATTCAGACCTGTATGTAACGTCAGAAGCTGATAAGGGTTTTATTAGAGTAGGTTTCCTAGACTACGGAGCCTAATTGCCTCGCAAAGTAAATTGAAAGGCAAGGTTATCTTATCAGAGGAGAGGCCGCGCACCGCTCGCGCTCCGCTGGGTTGCCCACTTGCAATTCAATTCTGCGAATCGAAAATATACGATCACTGTCTGCCAGTCGCCAGACAACATTTCTTACTCGAGCCCAAGTATGCGAGTACGTAACTCGAGTGAGTACAGAGTAATACATTCAATATGTTGTTGTAGCGCATCCGATATTCAATTCTAATGCTAATGTAGTCTGAAAATGTGAGCCTTATCTACAAAGATGTTTGCTCAGTTGGTAATTCGCCCGAGTAGTTCTCAATGCCACGCGCACGCAAAACAGAAGTTGTGTTGTTAGAATCCACACTTTAAATGGTTAAGTAATTCTGTCTGTTTGTTCTTCATAATTAAAACATTGAACTGATCTGTATTAAATTGATAGAAAATAGCTTGCATCTTGGATTTGAAAGACGCGAACAAATCATACCTTCCGGTTCAGTATCGAAACCAACCTAAATTAAAATTTTTGGTTTTTATTTTGGGCTTTTCGGTGGGCCGACGAGCATGTATGAACCGATTGATGGATGTGGATGAGGCGCGAGAGGTGTGCCAGGACCGTAGCAGAAGGCGGTCTATTGTCTCTGCCTACCCCGCCGGGAAAAAGGCGTGAGTATGTATGTATATATCATATGGTGGACTTGATATTAAAAGTAGGGAGTCAAAGAAGCTTGAATGGATGAAAGACGCGACGGGTAGCGAGCGAAGTCCGGAACGTGCTATCTCGGTTTGCAATCGGCTTGCTAATGCGCGATGACCGCTCGTCCTTGGCCCTCGTTTGTTTAGCTAAGTGTCACGATCTCATATTGTGAGCTGTGCACACTGGAGAAGAATGTAGCCGGTAAGGGTTGTACCTGTAAGAAAGAGTAGTACGAGGTTTTGCGATAAAGTATCGCTTGCTACTTGTTTCAGTCTTAGTTGGGTACAACAATTCATTATTTTTAATTTGTGGAACTTTAGGTCTATTACAGGAGTTAAAAAAAAATGTGTTGGCATAATATTGTAAAGCGGGAGCCATCATGCGATACCTCTAAGTTTTACATATGAAGTCTACGCTTAGTTTTGGGGTTTATGTAAAATACCACAATTACCTATTTACAGAATAAATAATAAAACTAAACACGCTTATACATTTTATGTCATATGTCCGTGACTTAATTGACGATCTAATATATCTCTATGACAAATTTTATAAAGATCCGTACAAACAATGAAAAAGAACAAACGGCTACGTAATTAGGTAATATGCCGAATTTTGAATTTTACAATATCTGTGGACGAAAGACCGAAAATTAAAAGGACGAACGGTTGTTTGGCCGTACGTTCAAAATCACAAAAGGACATTTTACCTAAAATACTAAATCCCGAAGCTTAAAAACCCAAAAGGTAATATACCTACGATCTGCACCCCGACCTACTTGATACCGATTTAAGGAATTTGTCAAAAACTAACTATTTATATAACTAAGTTATGAGAATCGGATATCGACATTTAGGACTTTCAGTATTTAGAAAATAGGTGGTTTATTTGTCGATATTTCGGTCGTATGTGTAGTGAATTTTCGGCATATTAATACGTCCCGAACAAACAGATACCCGGCCAAAGTAAATTTCATAATTTCCAAGAATATTATACTTTAAGTAATTGCCACCAAATTGTACTTTACCTTAATTAATTGTTATATCCATACTGTATTGTTTTTGGTGTACAATAAATTTAATAAAAAATCGAATTTTTTATTTTTACGGTGTCTACACTATGAATTTTTTTGGAAATCATAATTTTAATTTAATTTGTCTATACTGTCAAATGTTACAAACCCAAAAGGCCGTGCGCTTGCGCTTTGTATTAATTTCACAAAAGGGCGGTCTGTAATACAGAAATTTGCCTAGTACAGATTTCCAAAACCTACGTAATATTGTGTTTAATGGTGTTAACAAATAAATCATTATTATTATAATTATTTTCTCCAAGATAGAATCATTTTTAGGGTTCCGTATCTGAAAAATAAAAAAACGGAACCCTTATAGGATCACTTTGTTGTTTTTTTAATTGTCCTAATAAAATACAAACGAAGACGCGCCTCGCGCACTATCTATTTATAAGGTACTAATTAAACAATAGTGTAATAAAAATTGACAATACACAAACAAAAATAGCTTAACAGACTGAGCGTGGATAACACTATTAATTCGTGGGTTTATCTCGATGATACGTGTCGAAAGTAGTAACGAAATGTGAAGTGCACGCCCCCACGCAAACGCCTGGTCACCGCGCACCGCTATCGCTGCACTGCATAGGTGTCGAGACAGCCCACGTGGGATGTTTATTATCTTATCTTCTTGCTGGTTGTTAATCTACTGCGCTATTTTCATACTATCTAGAGCAGAGATTTTGAAACAAACTTGCTTGTACTTCAAGTGACAGTTGATGCTTCTAACTAGTTCTAGGATTATAAGCACGAGATAAATTAGACGTGTTGTTTAATTAATTACTTGATCTAGAACAAATCATCTATACTTGATATTTAATTAAAACATCGGCTTTCTTCAAACTGTTGGCTTTATTTATCATTAGATTAAAGATACCACCCCTTTTCCATAAACTACGTTAGAGAATGCACCATCGTAAATATGTTGCTAATCTTTGGGGTCTAGATTAGCACTTAAAGATCAACTGTGTCATTGGGTTACCCAGTCGTGCCGATTTCGATTAGTTATAGCGAATATCCTGTACGATTGCGCTTTGTATTACAAAGAAGTCTAGTTGAGAGGGCTTGGACGTGACTGGAGTGCTAACAGAGTCTCGAAGATGGAGGCAGTATCGATCAAGGGAAGTACGATCCCAAACACTCTTTAGCGGTACTACTGCTGTGTTGTACAAGTAAAATCAATACTTGTGAGACGGTGAACGTAAAAACGCATACCTGAAGTTTGAACGAAGAACATTCACTTCTCATATCCATCCAAACCTGGTCTAGGTTTAAAATCCTTTGTTAGCTGATGAGCTCGACTGCATCCACCCGCTAATGGCGCGCTAGAAGATACTAATTAAATTTGCAACGGTTACCTACTAGTAGCTACATTAATACATTATGTATAGAAATGACACCGATACCGTCTTGATTTTGTATGAATTTCATACAATGATTGACCAAATTTGGTTTGTTTTTGTATTTTTTTTTGTTTTAACATTAGCGTGCATTTTAACCAACCACAAGCATAATATTAACGAGTAGACTAGATAAGTCCTTGTTTCATTTCAATTTGGTAGCTAAGGATATCTAAATGTAGGTTCCTATTAGTTAAATAATTGAATACTTATCGGTTTAGTAGTTCCAGATATTTCCTCCAGCAAATAAACACACATTTTACTACTTTATTTATATATAGATTGAATTACTCAATTATGTATATTGAAACTATTTTTAGGAATTACCGCTTATTAATTTTTGTAGACGTTTTACCTTTATATTAATTTTAGTAGCCCGTTTTTGTTTTCTGGCACAGCATTATTTTATGCATACAGGACCGAGCCCGGTTTTCTGATACAAGCTGGCAGATCCACCGGACCTGGGCTAGGAATGGGGACCCTATCCCGGTGTCGCCCCCACCACTGCGATCCGCCGCTGCGCCCGCTCCGCCCGTCACCACCACCGCGCCACAGCTACGCTCTGACCAGAATGGCATCTATGACACCATCACCGTAAGTAGCATCCAATAAATATTTAAGATGCAATTAATAATTATGCATTAATGTATGTATGACATTACAATAATAATAATAGCATTGCACATTGCACGTAGCATTTGTGCGTAGTTGTTATGACAAGTACCATTGATGATTTTCGCTATAAGATGTTTTATAGACGTTGGATTCCATAAATGATAAAATATACTGTAAAATGCAATAAAACAGAAGATTTACGAACTCTAATGATAAAAGTCCGAACAGTTGTGCGATTCGTACTTTTACCATTCAATTGCATGCATTCAATTAGTAAATATTAGGATTTACATCAAGGGCACGGTAAATGTTGAAAAAGACATTAATTTTGTTTATATACATTTTTTGGGTGTATTTCTTGCCCGAGGGACCTTTTTTCATGGCACACTCTCTATCTTTGCCTTTTTTCTTTGTTGGTTTACTGTTTATAATCACAACCGGTACACTACATCATTGTCGTACATCCCCTAATTAAAGGCGGTGAGTTACTAAAATCGAAGACGTTTCGAAGAGAAATTGTAGACATGTAGATTAAAAAAACTTATAACATCATGTACCTATCTATAGCTTATTTAGGCATCACTATTATATCAAAACTGCATGCGCTTAACGAAATAGGAATAGTCGACAGTGATTTATCATCATCAAATATAGTAAAATTATGAATAGTTTCCAATGGAATCCAATAAAAGAAATTTATTATGTAATTAAAACTTAACGAATTGAGGCTTTCAAAAGCCGCCTATTGCAGTTATAGCATCATCTTGCGGCCTGCTTTGCTTCTAAATTTTTACAAGTTTCGTTTATCTCATTACATTTTTAGGCAGTCAGTGACTTGGTTTTGGCATAAATATAAAAATCTGTTCAAAAACCTAGCTTGTCATAATATGATTATGAATCACAGACACAATAGATTTTTAATTATGTCTCGGTTCCAATTGGAACCGGCGGTTCTTAACTGATTAAAAGGCTGCCACAACGCTTTGAAATCATAGTTATATTATTTATCATACCAAGTATATTTTACACTTTATCGGCGTAAAGCATCGACATTTCCATAAATCTCACGTTCGATGTTTACTAACATTTATTTGCCTGTAAATCCTGAGAGCTCTTTAATAGTCCAGAAATTACATTGATTGATGCAGTTGCAATTTGAAGGCACTCCGGGAAATTTTATCGATCGAGCGGGTATAGGCTGAACGCGATAGTTATTAAGGCGATAGTAAGCTGAGCGAATTCACCTTTGTACACGACAGCGACATAGAAACCAAACACGGCTTTCGAACTATAGATTTGCATTAACGGCTCGTAAATCATAAGTCCAGGACTCGGGGTAGAGGCGTACTCGCGGCTGAAGTTCCTGTTGTTCCACTAATGCACCTTTGTGCTCGCACGCTCGTAAAGTCAGGGTTAGTGGCCGTAGACCACCGCTCGTTGTCACTGAACCCCGCAGTTGCGTCAATGTTCCACAGAACTTTATTTTCAGGTAGACAACTTCTTGTTACGCATTCGCCTCGGAGCTTGTTACAGGAAATGTGTGAATGAGTTCTCAAGCGGCTGCCGCCGATAAAAATATGTCAGTACTTTTTAAAGTTACGTGATTTTTACAAGAATCTTTAGTTAAAACAATTGGTGGTCATAGTTATATTGTATTTTAGGAGTGAAACGTTGTTTATCTTATTGAATAGGAAAATTGATTACTTACCTAGATAGAAATTCTTCAGATAATAACAAGTAATTAGGGTGGACTGAGCCGAATCAGCCAAACTAGACCGAACATAGATGCCATTTTTACTTATATCTAGTAGCTAGAGAACTACGGACACCAAGACCGCAGTCATTACTTTCCCAACCGAGGGCTCTGCCCACGCGTCTGATGTTCCATTGAAACCATTGCTGGTCAATAGAAATCTTGCATTAAGGTCAACCAACACACACCAGGACGGGAATTTTTATGTAACCTCTCTCACAGAAAGCGGGCGCAGGCAGTTAAACATTCCCGGATCGCGATCGCTTTAGCACCTGTCCCACCTTTATCTGCGTTGACCTTTATCGTTATCATGTATTTCCGAAAGACGTAGAGAATTTCATGAATATCATGACATAATTCACTGCAGTGTTTTATACCTACACGCACTTTTTTGGAATGTTTCAATGCATGCACTGATTAACAATTTAATAGTAGATTATGCATCAAGGGGATAATGCAGTGTCTTATGTCACAGGCAGCATATTGAATTCTGAGCGAAATGAAGGAATCTGTAGTCAATTCCATAGCGAAGCGAGGAATTATGCTAAGAATCCTAAAGTAGAGTAAGAGTATTTCCAAAAATCCCTTCAAAGCGGTAGCCTACCACATAATTCATGAGACACTTACATACTCGTACCATATTTCAAGTTTCTAAGTAGGTGTTATCGTTTGGTAGTACGTATTTCTAAAGTTTGTAATAAAATTCCACATGCGAGTCCGAAAAATTCTTTCACCAACGAAAAGCTTACTTTTCTTGGAGTAACAGGGCTATAATTTTCCCACGGGAACGGGACTGACGCTGGCAAAACCGAGGGGTGCTGCTAGTTTTATAGTTGAAAACTCCTTGGAGCACAGAAGTTATGCCTCGAACACACTTGTTTCGTTTTTCGAAACTATTTTTATTAAAAGTTTTTGTTGATATTTTGGTGTTCCATATTTAAATGGCATTATTACCCAAGGGAACTTCCATACAACTTTACCTCCCTTGGGCTATAATAGCTTACTTTGAAATTTGAATTGAGAATACTTGACATATAATACGTGGTGGTGTAAAACTACGTTTAAACAATTCGCAGGAACGTAATTTTATGTTAGCAAAGTAGGTAATTCATAGTTAGGTAAATGAGCAATCGATGAAGTCATTCGACGAGCAAGCTACTATTATATTTGTAGGTTAACTACAAGAAATACTATGTTATTTTAGTGCACCTGTGTGTACTTGAACTAATGGGTTAATTAAATGTTAGAAAAAGAAAGAAAGCTATACTTGAGACTGAGAGTAAGTAGATGTCAATACACAATACATAAGTTACTGGCAAATCTTCTTATGACAGTTATAAAATATCAGCAGTAGACCGTGAAAGCGTTTGACAAAAAGCACCCCTCAAGTTGTTACGGCGCTTCCGCTATGGACGAGCGAAAGTGTCACTTCGCCACTCAACCCCACGCTGCTCTAATGGGGTAAATGTGACCCTTAGTAATTGAAGGCACGATCGGCAGCGGCTTCCGATGTTCTAATGCTTTAGTTACTTAAGAAAAAATATCGACTAAGTATAGTAATAATGTTGACCCATTTATTTGTAGTCTGATTATGAGCTAACGTACTGACACATTTATTCTTACAATATTGCTAGATTTGTCTGCGATCCGAGTTGATAAAGAGCCCTTCTTATGATCTATCTCCCTTAATTTCATCAACATCGAATTAGCGGAAATGTAATAAACTGTCGTACAGAGTGCCTTTCTCATTTGTTATAATTATTAATGTATTGTGTAGTATCATCTCTAAGCTGAATGTGAGTGAACTGATGACAAAATAGTTGACAACTCTGAAAATAATGTGGGAACATAGAAAAATAGTAGATTATACGTACAGCGAGGGGATAAAGCACTGTTTTATGCCACGGGCGCGATATTGGATCCCGAGCAAATGAGGGACTCCAGATTTAAATACCGAGCGCTCAGGAATTAAATCGGAGTCCTGAGTGAAGCGAAGGATTCAAGCTCACCCAAGACGAAAACAGTTTTATCCTAAAGGATAATATTATGTACTCTACTTTTCTCACCTTTTGCGAGACAATAAAAAGCAAATCTAATCTTAATATGGCTTGTAGTAGCCAGCTCAATTTTCAAATAATTTCTTATTGCTGTAGGTCTATGAGGCACAATTTTTCATACGAACTCATTATAACCCGCCGGGTCACAAAATTGTACTGAGTCTTATTATAACTTGCTGGTTATTAATGACTTGCTTAGGTGAGGTTTGCATGATATATAATTGGGCAATGTCGAGCATGTGGTGTGAAA
The DNA here is from genome assembly GCA_963855545.1 of Ethmia dodecea. Lineage (NCBI taxonomy): Eukaryota > Metazoa > Arthropoda > Insecta > Lepidoptera > Depressariidae > Ethmia > Ethmia dodecea. Next base: position 9,168,687 of record OY979437.1, on the reverse strand, counting down.
ATACCTTGTAAACTTTTGGCATTTATTTGAATAATTATTGAATAGCAATTGTGGTACTTTATTTTATTAGGCTGGCAACACTAATGATTGGTCTGTGGCGGTTGTTCCTTTGAAAAAGCTATGTCTATTTTTGGCATTCGAGCAGTGTGAGTGAAATCGTGAACATTGTGCTTTTGTGATAAATTAGTTATAAAGAATATACGGAATCAGTGCATATTATCTTGGTTTTATTTCTAGAATACTTCTGAACTGCTTTAGGATAAACGGGAATATTTCTTAATATTCTAATAGTCACGTCCACAAGACAACCAGATCATAATGTCGAAAGATCATGATGATGAGATACACGATGTGCCCCTGATTAGTGAATCATCCAAAGCTACGCGATATCGTGATGAGCGGCCGTCGACGCGCAGTCGCAGCCGTGTGCGACGCTCGCGGGAGCCTCGCAGTAGGAGCCGCACCAAGGTGAGGCGCAAGCGACCTGCGCCACCACGTTCGTGCTCGTCGAGTGTCAGTCGGACGAGAGGTCGGACGCCCCGCAGACGGACGAGTTCCAGTAGTAATTCGAAGCATCACCAACGGCGGCGTCAATCTACGTCGCGGCATTTGGAAAGAAGAGGATCGCGACATGCTAGAGCACAGTCGCGGCCTTCACGAGCGCGCTCGCGGTCGCGCTCGCCAGCCCATGATGCACGGAAGTCTAAGAGTCGTCGCGACAGAAGTCGAGCATCACGGCTGAAGTGAAGACATCGTGAAACCGTAAGTCCTTTATCAAGTAGTACTGATAGCTATATCACGAATTGTAGGGATAAGAGTAGCAAAATTTGTAAACGTTCGCGTACAAATGATAAAAATTCGAATGAGGGTAATTTTAGTATAAATGATGTAATGGAGTTGATAAAGTCACTGCCTTCTACTACATCTCAAGTTCCAAACCACTTTAGTATGACGACAAATGCTGTACCAGAATTTGATCCAGCTAATAAGGAACAAACAATTAATTTGTGGATCACGAAGGTAGAAGAATGCGCTAATTTATATAAGTGGTCTGAAATTCAGTTGATACATTATGCCTTACCAAAATTGGTCGGTGTAGCTAAAGTGTGGTATCAAGGGTTGCCTTCTTTAAATTATGGATGGCTGGAATGGAAAGAAAAATTAATGAAAACTTTTCCTACAGTACAAAATTATGCTCAACTTTTACACGAAATGTTAGAAAGAAAAGTAAGGCATAATGAATCATTAGAAACCTATTTTTATCATAAAATAAACTTACTGAATAGATGTGACATAACGGGTAGACGGGCGGTAGATTGTTTGATTTACGGATTGGAGGATAAAGGTATGCGATTAGGAGCTCAAGCTGCGAATTATTCGCAACCAGAAGACTTACTATCATATTTTAAGTCTATAAAATTAGAGGATGTGAGGGATAAGTCATACCGTCCTACATTTGTGAGAAGAAGACCAGAGGGCCAAACGGATGCATCTAAGCCTGGTAATATAAAGTGCTTTAATTGTAATGAAGTAGGACATCCTAGTTTCAAATGTCCGAAACCTTTATTGACGTGTGGCATTTGTAAACGAATTGGTCATCAGAGTGTCAACTGCAAGCGTTTCCCACGAAACAGTAACGAAGGAGGAAAACGCAATGATTCGGATCAGGCAGTGTCCGAAATAAAATTAACAGGTGTTTTGGACGAGAAGTACGTATTACCTATTATAGTTAATGGCATCTCAAAATCATGTTATGTAGATTTAGGTAGTCAAAGTACACTGATTCGGTTAAGTGACTTTAAAGATTTGGACATAACTTTTGACACAGAGAATTTACCAAAATTAAAAGGGTTTGGCAATTCAGTTATTGAACCTTTGGGAAAATCGGTAGTAAAATTACAGGTCCAATCGGTTACTACTTCTGTAGAAGTACTAATAGTACCAGATGCTTTACTAAAATATTCAGTCTTGTTAGGGCATACATTTACGGAACAATCTGGTATAATTATCATAAAAACGGATGAACATTTAATTTTTCAAAAACAACCGAACTTTACTCATGAAGATGGTAAAAATAAAAAGCTTAAGTTAATCGTAAGTTCGGACGTGTGTGTTACCACCATGAATGCCATACCAGTACAAGCTGACGACAACGTTACTTGTAAAGTATATATTAGAGGGTCGGTAAGAAATGTGAGTACAAATAAATATTATCTTTTACCTGGTTTATATTCGATAGTGAACGGCAGTGGGTGTTTGTTAGCTATGACTTTGAATTCCCGTACGGTTAATTTTCAAAAGGGAGAACTTATCACTAGAGCATATGTTTTTGATGAAGATGATTGTGTAAATATTAATAAACTAGAAATGGAAGAACATGAGAAAATTTTTGATAGTCTGAAGGTAGGTGAAGAGTTTTCAAATGAGGATAAAAATAATTTGGAAAATTTATTAGATAAATACAGGGACTGCTTTTCGTTCAGTTTAAAGGAATTAGGACTTACAAATTTGACGGAGATGACAATCACATTAAAGGACACTACACCTGTTGTCTACAGGCCATATAGGCTTGCTTATTCGGAAAGGGATAAAGTAAAGGGAATGGTCCAAGAAATGTTAGACTGCGGTATAGTTACTGAATCGACATCTTCCTATGCCAGTCCGATTATACTGGTACAAAAGAAAACTGGCGATCAGAGACTCTGTATCGATTATCGAGCTCTGAACGCCAAGACTGTTAAGGAACATTACCCTCTTCCCAGAGTGGAAGATCAAATTGATCAATTAGGTGGCTATGATTATTTCATAACCCTAGATTTGGCATCTGGTTATTACCAGATCCCAATCGCTCCATCATCCCAGGACAAAACAGCATTCGTTACGCCAGACGGACAGTATCAATTTACCCGCATGCCGTTTGGTCTGGCCAATGCACCGTCGGTTTTTCAAAAAACTATTAATACGATGCTGAAGGGCGAGAAAAATCGTATAGCCTATGCATTTATGGATGATATAATTATTCCGGCACATAGTATTGAACAAGGAATGGAGCGATTGGAGACCGTACTTAGGTTAATCAGGCAGGCAGGTTTGACACTTAAGCTATCAAAGTGCACATTCTTTTCGAGGAGAATAGAATATCTAGGTTTTGAAATTTGCAAGCTAGGCGTTCGACCAGGGTTAAAAAAGACTGAAGCAGTAGAAAATTTCAAGCGTCCCACTAACCAGCACGAAATACGCCAGTTTGTGGGATTGGCTAGTTTTTTCCGGCGTTTTGTTAAGAATTTTGCCATAATAGCTAATCCATTGACAAAATTGCTAAAGAAGGATAGCAAATTTGAGTGGGGCGCTGATCAAGAAAAGTCGTTTTCCACTCTTAAGTCAGAATTGGTGAAGCGACCTATTTTAGCATTGTACAACTCTGAGGCTAAGACTCAGGTACACACAGACGCTTGTAAAACGGGCATAGCAGGTATTCTTCTCCAAGAAGATGCAGCTGGTAGATGGCGAGCCGTTGCATATTATAGTAGACAAACTACGGTTGAGGAGCAAAAATACCATTCGTTTGAACTAGAAACTTTGGCGGTAATTGCATCCTTACAACGGTTTCGTGTGTATGTGTTGGGTATGAAATTTACAATAGTGACAGATTGTAGTGCATTACGCACTACCTTATCGAAACGAGATATGATACCCCGTGTTGGTAGATGGTGGCTCAAGCTACAGGAGTATGACTGCAGCATCGAATACAGACCTGGTAATCGTATGAATCATGTAGATGCATTGAGCAGAAATGCTATTCCAATTGCAGATGAACCTGAACCTGTATTCGATGTTTTAGCAGTGGAAACTGAAGATTGGTTAACTACCATACAGGGAGTAGACGAAGAAGTACAGAGGATAAAGCGTATATTGGAGGATTCGGAAACACCAAAGATATCGGACATTTACCAAAACTATCGTTTAAAGAATGGAAAAGTTTACAAGGTAGTAGATAGTCAGTTGAAATGGTTAGTACCAAAAGGATTTAGGTGGCAATTGCTTAAAAAGTGTCATGACGAGCTTGGACATTTTGGGGTAGACAAAACCTTGGACAAATTAAAGTCTCTGTATTGGTTCCCCGGGATGAACAAGTTTGTTAAGAAATATGTTCAGTCTTGCTTGGAATGTTGCTATCATAAAGTTCCGCCAGGGAAAAGACAAGGAATGCTCTACCCTATTCCAAAAATAGATAAACCCTTTCATACTATACATATGGACCACTTGAGTCCATTTGTTAAGAGCAAATCCAAAAATACTTATCTATTAGTTCTTGTCGAAGCATATACAAAATATATAACCTTATATGCAGTGAAAAATACAAAAACGAAATCAACCATTAAAATGCTTGATCAGTACTTTAGTTTGTTTGGAATTCCTAGTCGTATTATTAGCGATAGAGGTACCTCATTTACAAGCAAGGCTTTCAAACAGTTCATGAACAGATTGGGAATTAGACATGTCATGAATTCGGTTGCGACACCGCGAGCGAATGGCCAAGTGGAACGATATAATCGGACCATTTTGGCCTCACTCGCGGTGAAGAACCACAATTGCAATGAAAAAGAGTGGGACACACATTTGCAAGAAATACAGTTGGGACTTAATACAACTATAAATAAAGCCACAGGGAAGAGTCCATGTGAAGTTCTGTTCGGTACAAGGTTGAGGTCTAAAAGTGAAGGATTAGTGGCTTCACTATTAGATCAGGGGGAAACGTCAACGGATAATGTACAGGAAATAAGAGATGGTGTAAATTTAAAGATTAGTGAGGAACAAAGTAGGCAGAAGCAAATGTTTGACAAAAATAGGCGAGTAGCAAAGAAATATGAAGTAGGTGACCTAGTTAGAATAGAAAGGGAGATAGGAAGCAATAATGGACAGTCTAGGAAACTTCTGCCTAAATTACAAGGTCCTTACCGCATAATAAAAGTATTAGACAGGGATAGATATGTAGTACAAGATACGCCCTTGTCTAGAAAACAGAACAGAAAGTACGAGGCTGTAATTTCTGTGGATAAGATCCACCCTTGGTTAACGTTTACTCGGGGAAGTTCATCTGAATCTGAGTCTGATGAAGGCGATGTTAGTGGAGATCCAGATGTCGCAAATTATGAGGGGAATGGAGAAGATATAGAAAATTATGAGAGAACTGAACAAGAGGACCAAAATTTGGGAGATGCAGGAGAGAGCAGTGACAGTTAGGTAATAAATATATATGTTTATTTATATGTTCTTATTTAGTATTAATTTTGAGTCGTAACTGATAATTATAGAGTAGTTGCAAAATAGGTATTTGTGATCTGAATAATGCAAAGCAACAACAAAGATACATTTGTGGAGCAATATTAGTGAATGAGTTTGAGTGGTCATTATTTTTTGTCTTCTAATTTATACAGTGTAATTAATTAATCAATTATAAAATAATAATCAATGATATGGAGTGGTTATTTTTTTTTTTTGGAAATGGTATTTTTATATGATATTAATGATGCCATAATAACCAGTGAACCGGAGTGGTTATTATGTGGTATATTACTATTTTAAGATGTTATTAAGAATGAAATAATAATCAGTGAACTGGAATGGTTATTATATTGAATATTACTGTTAAAGATGTTTTTAGTTATGAAACAATAATCAGTGAACTGGAGTGATTATTATGTTATATATTTCTGTTTTGATTATATTAATTGGAAAAAAAATTTATCAAGGAGCCGTATTGTTTATCCTAGTAAAAAAAAAAATAAAGAAATAAAAAAAAAATGTTATTAGAATTATATCGGGAAGAAATAAAGGAAATGTCATGGAAAAATGATTTGATAATCGGAAATATATATCTTTTTTTTTGTGAAATGAAAATTGATCATATAATCCTCTGGAGAAATCTACACACAATGGAGTCGTTAGACAATTATGAGTGCGATAGATTTCAAGGAATTGGATATATGAATGAGTATTGCGCAAGGAGGCTAAGCCAAGGAATGGAGCGCATTATGGAATAAGTTTTATAGTTAAGTACATAGATGTTAATTGTAATAATAGTTTTATGCTGGTTATATTATTGTTTACATTTTAAAATAATTGATGGAACAATTAGTGTATTAGATGGCCGAACATATTTTTATGCTATTATATGATTTTATTAATAATACACATTATTAAAGAGTTATATTGTATTAAAATTATACAATTATTTAAACAATTATATTTAATATACATTATCGTTAAAAGTAAACAAGAGTAGTTGGATATAATGTAATAAATATGTTTTTGAGTATTGTGAATGTTGCTGATTTGGTTATAACTATTTTGAATAAAAGTTGATCAAATAGTCCTTACAGTGTATAATGAAGTTGTAAATCAGTAAAACTTGTACTAAAATGTAGAAAAACGAGAGGACTCTGTTAATTCAGAATGGCCGACTGTAAACTTTTGGCATTTATTTGAATAATTATTGAATAGCAACTGTGGTACTTTATTTTATTAGGCTGGCAACACTAATGATTGGTCTGTGGCGGTTGTTCCTTTGAAAAAGCTATGTCTATTTTTGGCATTCGAGCAGTGTGAGTGAAATCGTGAACATTGTGCTTTTGTGATAAATTAGTTATAAAGAATATACGGAATCAGTGCATATTATCTTGGTTTTATTTCTAGAATACTTCTGAACTGCTTTAACCTGTATATACTACGGTAGATCCTTATTTAACACACTTCGTTGTCAAGTTTACGTAACCACCGAGATATAGAAAATAGGTATTGATCTGTGCAACCTTCAAAATATTGTAGGTATGTATAATAAATAATAATGAATATGGAGGTAGGACATGTTTCGCTTCAATGGCATCACTTTAGGCGATATAAATATCATTGGTAAAATAATTTTAAGCTTTCAATATTATTATGGCAAAAAATATTTGTGTTCGTCCCATTTTATTGTAAACAAATATTCACTCAGTATATTTTTTTTACATTTTTACGTTTATATGTATAGAATTAAATCGCGAAGAAAATCACGTAGCTTTCATAAATAATTGATTTATTCAAAGAAAGGGATACGCTGATAAGACTGTGTATTTTAGCTCCTGAACTTAGGAATGCATAATTTAGAACTCCGAAGAATCCGCCCTTCGTGTACACGCTCCGGTGTGTAGGTAGATATATAGCACCTTCCATATACCTACTTTATTTTTATTTATTAAACAATCTCGTTGGTACAACGACATGAGAAAAGATTTTGTTGTTGCCGTAGGTATTTGCGTCGAGCCCGTTCGAATAATCGAGAATGGATATTGATGTAGGTAATTCGTAGCCGTTATTCCCCCCCCGGTAGTATTGTGTCGGCTTTTAATAATAGTAATGATATTGAGTACTTAATACAATAAAATTTCTTTGTCTTATGTACGATTGTTTTTCTATTATTTATTGGGTAATTTAAAATCATGTTATTCAATTGACTGTAGTTTTCTACAAGGTACCTACCTAAACCTAATTTGGTTCAATAACGAAAAGTATCTAATATTTGTATTATGAGATAAAGCGCAATACGAAGTCATGCTTTGTTGTAAATAGTTAGTGACGTAAGTTCCACCTTATTGATTCCACACGAGAACAACTAACATGAAGAATAGGTATTATTCCCCATATGGTATTTTAATCCATTACGCTTGCCTTGGGTGACCCACGTCATATGAGGTCATAAGTACTTACATACATACCTACTTAGAATCGCAAATTATGCCCTTTTAAATAATTGTAATAAAGAAATTTTTAAATATTGAAGGTCCTGTTAATAATGAAGTGACGATCATTTGAATCTTAATGAAATAAGTATGTATACTAACACTTAATAATAAAAAAAACAAGTTTGGTTGACGCTTATTTATAGTAGGTAGTTATCTAATAATACCACAGATAATACTAAGTAATAATAATCACGTTCGGCCTCTAGCCCGTTGCCGATTAACAAAATTATGTTGTGTAAGTATTTCTATCATCTTTGTCATCATAAACTCCGTAGGTAGGTATATGGATACTAAAAATTTGAAACAAAAATTCAAACCGATTTCAACGAATATGTAGGTAGGTACTCGTAGCACTAAAAAGACTATTTGCATATTCAACATCCGATACCTACTGTTACTAAACCTATTACCACAGTTTAAAAATCATATTATGCTGATAGCGAGTGATTTGCTTATGTTCGTTGAATAGTTTTATTCTCCACTTGAAGTTTTTCATCAGATTTTCACAAAACTTATATGGGAACTTGAGGTACTCGTATACCCAGTCAAACAAAAAAAAATTCTAAATTGGTTCAGATTTGACGGAAATATTGACATACCAAAAAAGAGAAATCAAAACCATACGTGATGAATTAAGAACCTCCTCCTTTTTTGAAGTCGGTTTTAAAGTGACATACCTACTCCACAGAGTAGGTACTTAATAAAACCGTTTTTCTCAAAATTACGACGCGTTGTTATAATTATTGGTTCCACCAGGGTCCAGTAGGTATTAGATATCTATAGGATACTAAAATTTAACGCATATTCAATTAACATACTTTATTATACCCAGCATCAAAACTATTTTGCTATTACTGAATATTTATAACTTTACTTTTTTCTTGGAGACTGGGCTCCAGGAAGGATTTCGTGGAGTGTAGGTATGGTCATGGTATAATGTGCATCATCGAATTAAGAATTTTGAACATTGTAATTAATTCCTTTGTTTCAATTAAAAATATGTTTAAGTATGTGGGAGCATCGTTCCGCTAGCCTTGAGTCTTGACTCGAAACATACCGGTGTAAAATCGCGAATACTTAATTTGCGAACTGCGTCATTAAGTCCAAATCTTGTTAGGATTGTGTCCTATGATGTCATTTCAACTCGTTTTATTAACCAAGTCAATAAACACAAGTCAACGCGTGGTTTCGCTGTTTCTTAACATCTTAAAAGGTTAATATCATTCAAATAAAAAAAATAGGAAAAATATTCTTGGCTGTATTTCTGAGACTAGAGTTATAATTAAATACTACGCTGTTGCATAGTTTTTATTATAAGCGTGTAATCCGTTTACCGGTGAGACGGAGAAAACGCGACCACCCGGTGATGATGTGAGATAGCCATAGGCGGCGTCAGGTGTCGGCGGGGCCCATCACGCGTGAACGGCATCGTCGTAAATAAAATTCGACACTTAGACAATGGCTGTAGCGCCCAGAGAACGAGATCGACCGATATCACCCACTGTTCACCGTCAAAACATTTCGTATCCATATTAGTCAACCCGTTTTGAGCTGCCGTGGTAACCCAATACAATCCTATGAACAAAGCTGACATTGACAATTTATCATAATTTTGTAATTGATTATGCGTTTACATAAAACGAATTCCGATCTTTCGATATGGTTCGATTGAGTATAATTAATTAATACGAATTGGTTGGAGCCATAGCTGGCTGTCAAAGAGACCGCAGGTCGGGGATTAATGTTAGATAGCCGGCTGATTGGGCGGCGATCGCGAAACTTTCTCACGATAGCCATTGCGATACCGCTGGACAGACCGGCCCTTGCCCTGCGGCCGGCAGTCCTCCCGCCTGCAGTCACCCGGGAATATAATATGATGGCTACTAAGCCATGCACCTGTATAATAATATTTTTATATTTACGTATCTATGTATTTTTTCATTAAAAACTGATCTGATAGCGCTATTACAAATTATGCGAATTTACATAGTTTTCTTCAATACGAAGCAAAAACTAAAAACATGTTTGACAAACGACAATGAAGTATTTAATATAATTTATTTTGTATTTAGATCCAGCGTATCAAGTGTTACACAGGATAAAGATATTTTATAATATTACTTAATACAAAATTACCATTAAAAATCAATACACACAGAGGCTGTGTGTGGGACAGGTAGCTTGCAAACTCGAACATACAAGAAATTCGTGACGTCCCGGATCGCGACCGCTTTTCCGCATTTCATTGTATGTGCGTTGTGGTCTCATCGCTTGAAGTGACTAATCATTCAAATGATATTGTCTCAATAATTTAAACTCTAACTAAATCTTATGCTGCCCAATGTTTAAAAAACCCATATCACACGTGGTCAAAAAGAAAGTTTATTCCATAGAATCTTATGTAAATATTAAGTTCTATAGAGTAAATATTTGGACACTGAGCCGTTGTCGGACGTTACGCTTGCATTCGTGCCTTTTAGATGAATATTTATTTTTCTGTAGTACACTTTCAGAAGTTGTGTTGTTCGTATGTGGCCAGAAAGAAGTTAGTTGATTTAGTCACTACTCATTAAAATTTAAATGTACTTAATTCTCATTTTGAAGCTAATGAAACTGGCTAGTGTTAGCGTTAGGTTAGTGAATTGTGTTGTTACAAATTAGTTTGATTAAAATTATAAAATAGAAAGATTGGAAAGATACTGTTTACATATTATTATGGTAATAATAAAAAACGAAAACTGAAGTAGCAGTATCAGTATACATAATTGATAACATAAGCGTTAGTTTTCGGAACTCAAAGTAACAACACGTGAAAAGTGTTCTCGCATGATTCGTTACAGATCGTATTAAATATGAGCTGACTCTATCGAGAGGGCCCCGAGGGCCAGCGACGGCGAAATCATAGGACGTGATTGGCATGCACGAGTTGGCCCTTAACTTTGTACAGCAGTCGACAGGTGCCGTGAGAACGTCGTGGGCCAGGGAATAGTATCATGTTTGGTTATTGTAATTATTAATTATTTGCCTTTATTACTCACTAGTTATTCCCCGCGATTTTACCCGCGTAAGTCCCGATCCTGTGGAAAATTGTAGCCCATGCACTCGCAGAAAAATTATGTGATTTAGTTAAGTAACTATCTATAGAATTTTCTACGACGTAGAGACTTGATACAAATGTACTGGTATTTGATTATGTAAGTCAGGAAGACAAATATGTATTTCTGGCGGGCAGTCGTAAAACCGCGGTACGCGACGCAGTCTGTGGCGGCCGCGGCGAAGACGTGCGTCGGCCGCAGAGCCGTCGCACAATGTTTACGGAAGTGCAGCATTCGATCCAATCCGCCCCGCGCTGCGCCCAACACACGAGCATTATGAATGAAAAGTTTAAAACAATCAATGCGCGATGCAAGCCCTGTACGATTTTGTGTCTTGCAATGTTTTGCAAATATATATATAAATATATACATAATAATCAGATATGTTTGTTGCTTTTACATCTAAGCAAAATGTAATGGTATAGTTTGGAACTACTTTACTTAATTTTGGCCTTACTTACAAAAGTACAGATATATCCATCTATCTTCATCCGTCCATTTGTCTACAGAGAATAGTGAACAACAGCCGGAAACTTATTTGATAAATGATATCTTGGGTTACGTTACGTCACTAATAATAGATTATTTCTTCTAATAATTTCAGGCAATACCTAATACCGCAGCGGTAATCACTGCTCATGAAAAATTTATTAAAAATTATTTTGCAAAGCAGTTGTGTGTACACTACATTCTACAATATTATATTGTACCATGATCAAAATTATAATTTATTATTAAGGCATATCTACATGGAAAACTTGTGTATCTAAGCAGGATACGATTTTGAAATTATTTGATTCGAAGTGAATAAATAATAAAACAATTACAAATTAAGTTTAAAACATATTGCACGTGGTACCTAACATACATTCCATAATCCCCCGCTCGGGGCCAACATTTGTGTGCATGAACATGTCTTGGCTTCGTATTTATTTAAGTATGTTTGTTTAGCACTCATAGTATAGGCTCTGCCTAGTTTTGGACTGACTAACCGTGTGTGAATTGTGTCCCACCATTTATTATTAATATTATAATATTTTTACGGTTTCACAGACATATATAGTTTAGAATAATTGTGAGCTGCATTGCTGCGAAATACGCTAGACGTAGTTCATCTGGGCGTGCGTGTCCGTTGCCTAGCAACGTGGCGTCGCCAGAGCGGCGAGCGCCGGGACGCTGCGGCACGCGGCATCGGCGCCAGTGCCCATCTCCGCGCCGCCACGGCAACCGCTGCCCAAAACTCCCTCAACCCAACCCAAAACTACATGTAAAGTGCAAACAAGCTCAGAAAAAAAGTGAAAAAAAAAGTGTTTTAATAACGCGAGATGCCACCTACGATTATGAAGAATAGACGTTTTTGAAGTTCCTTTTTGTGATTTTTTGCTCCTATAATTTAACGTACAGAAGCGTAATAGCGTATATCACGGCTTCTCAATATATTTTTTTTCTTTTCCGAGTCAGTATAGTAAGAGATGAAACATTATACGAATTATTTTTTAGATCTCTATATCTCAGAAATGCTCTAGGTAGTCTAGCTACTCTTTATGATAAGAAGACAGATTGTAATTATTCACTACTTGATAAGATAAAGAGGCACAATAGGTTAGCGTTACAAAAGGTATATCTAAAAACGTACTCTTAGTTCCGCAAAATATAATAAAATAACAGCGGGGTTAATTTGCTGTTTCAAGTTTTAACATTATATTTAAAAATAATGATAGAAAACATAGTAATAATAGTATTTCATACAACATAAATATTATGGTGTTCAATAGTCATTTTGGGAACTCTACATGCACTTCGATGCATGCAAGCAAGCGCAATCTTGCTATTGAAAAAAGGAGAATCTCAATGAAAGGACGTCTTGACTGTCGGCAGCCGGTGACCGCTCGTCTGCACCATGTGACGATCTTTTATTTAGATGAGGCTCACCCCCGAGGTCGTTCACCCCGCACGTTCTGTACGCGTTTAATGGGGAAGGTCAGGGTTATGTTTGTGATGGATGACTGATGGCGATGTTACCCATTACGTATGTCTTAAAAAGTCATGTTTTATTTTATAATCGGTAACTTTTTGTAAATTTATTGACATTATATAGTTAGTCTGATACGCAAATGTGAATATTCGTGGCGTGAGGGGGGGGGATGCCGCAGTGCAGTTGTGGACGCCTCGGGCGCCACTCTACATGTTACACATCATGTTTTCTGTCCCCGACAGAGAGATTTTCATTGCAGCGTTTTGTTTTTTATAGACACAATGACAGTGAAACTTCAAACATTGTTCTCTCAAAGAATATTACAAACGCGTTTCAAAAAAATTTCCAACTATGCCGAGTATATGTATGGTGAATTTATATGGGGTTGACCCGAGTGCAGTAAGGATGCGCGGGCGATTAGTGCGCGCAGATCGCGTGGACGCGGGGCGCGCGCTGCATCGGCTGGCGTTTGCGCTTTGGCGTGCTGTATTTTACCTGCAGCGCGGACAAATACGCGGGCGCACGCGCTCTCGCAGTCTGGCCACTGCAGAAAGGAAACGACCAGCGGTGTGTTTACAATATATATAAATAACAGTGTTCAGCTCCAGGGTACAGCTGAAAATCAGCGTTGCATTCTAACGGATCAAACATAACACTGAACTGAAACCTTTTGACTCTTGCTGCACTATTGTCAATTTTAATTATAGTACCTACTCTTAAGTTATTTCAATATTATTTATGAGTTAAGATTTGTAGCATTCTATAAATTTATATTCTATCTGTGCCATTCTATTAATACTAAACCGATAAAAAGTTAAATTAAAATTACACGATTACAAAAACAGCTATTCTTATGCTTTCCTTCGACGGATAATAACTATATATGTACTTAATTCGATACAAAATGGGACCTTTTTCCAAAATAGGATTCATTATCCACAAAAAAAGCTTATTTAGTTAAATGCTTGGGTTACGGTAAGTACCTACCCGAGTAACAACGCAGCTAATGGCTATTAACAAGCTCAGGAAGACCCGGGTAAAGCTGCAGTAATCACTTAAGCCACACCTACACGGGGTCGTTTATCAGCGTTATTGGCGATCTGGCGCGTCCGGCCATCGCGATAGCTCTGCTGGTCGCGGCGGCGAACGGGTTAAACCGTGGTCGAGAACGACGAGTTCACTTAATTTTATTAATTTAATAAAGCTTTGTAGCAAGTATTCGTGAAAAAAATATCAGTTGATTAATTTCATGTGTATAGTCGGAACCATCGCAAAATGTCAGATTCGCAAAATGACGGATTCGCAAAATGACGGATTCGCAAAATGACGGATTCGCAAAATGACGGATTCGCAAAATGACGTATTCGCAAAATGTCAGATTCGCAAAATGACGGATTCGCAAAATTACGGATTCACAAAATGACAAAATTTTCACCTAAATTTCTGTTCCTCAAATGACCAAAAAAAGAAAAAGAAAAATGTGTACACCAGCTCGACAATGTCTAATACATATCACGCAATCTACTTATGTCTAGGATTTTTATTCCAAGGCATATAATGTGATTTGAATTTAGAACTTTAAAATTCGTTTGAATTCGTTTTTTATAGAGCATTTATTCGGAGATAGAACTGGCCACTATAGGCAGAACACAAAAATGGCGCGATTTTAAGGAATATAAAACCAAAGACGGCTTTTTTTGATTCTTTCAAGGCATTGGCAATTTAGGCATCAGCACTAAAAACGACACGAAATTAAAGATTTTTAACTCTGCTTCAGTCTCTGTACAAAAATAATAACTTATTGAAACATCACTTGCATCGATTTTTAGTGATAGTAATATGAGTCCGGAATTTATGAAATCAGAAGTTTTAGGAATTTATACTTATATAACTAGGTAACCCTGACTTTGGTGTCTGGCAGAAGGTATTAAAAGTAGAGTATTCATTAATATATATAAAGTTGGTCTTCGTCTTGGAGGGCTTTCACTCCTCGCTTCACACAGGACTAGTCAGGACTCTACAGAGTCCCTCGTAGTCGTAGTACGCTCAATTGGGATGTTAAAATTTTTTCGGAATTGCTTTTATTTTGAAGATTGACTCTTGATTACCAAAAAAAAATTTTTTTTTTAAAATGTAAGTATTTGCGATGAGAAAATATACAAAAATAAAGTAATTTTGAATTTTCCCGCTAAAACACTAACAACTGTCAACTGACTGACATGACGTTACTAACCGCAAAACATTGGTCGCGATTGCAGACAGAAAGAAAGAAAATGATGAGAATTAAACAGTCTTTGACAGCTTGTTTTGCGGTTAGTGACCTCATATTGGTGTTTGCAGTCAGGTAAAAACAGACTATAAATATAGTATTTAAAATAATTTGTAATAAATTTAATAAATTATAAAAATGAGATGTTCGATATTCTAATAATACAAACTATCATAAAATTAACACTAAACATTAATTTGTGATTAGTGTTAACATCCCTATTAGTTGCCGCTCGTGACGTAGGTAAGACACTGCTTTATCCTCTTGGACATAATAGAATAATTAAATAGAATAAATGTATTTCATAAAAACAGAAAAATTGGTATTAACAACTTGTTGAGGCCCTATTTTAAACTTAATTAAGTTTGTGTCAGAGAACCCCGCTCTTCCATAACAAATGGACATAATCTAGTATTGTTTGAATTTATCAAAAGTTATCGAGACATTTAATATTTATATACTTTAATTTCATAATACGTTGGATTACTTGCTTATGATACCTACTTTTAGGTATACACATACGTCTAGTATCTAAAATGTGTGGATTTGACTATAGGTAGGTACCCAATGAATAACTAATGCATATTGTTTGACCCTTCTAATAGCATAGAGATAATTTATCCTGTTGTGATTTGTTATTATTTTTTTCAACACACTTGCTCAAAACGACGTTTTTATTCCACCTATTTTTGGCTCATAATCCTAGATATTAAACACGCGTGCTTTTCCGGTATATTATTGAACTAGTGCCTTTAGTTTATTAACCCGACCAATTTACATTTGTACCCTAGTACCAAGTCGTATGTAAGAAGAAGAAGAAGCGATATAATTTAGTCGGGTTATAACTTTTTATTTTAGCAACAAACAGTATTTATGCCAAAATAACAGTAAATGGTAAATCCAGCTTTATTATTAAAAAATAACTTAAATTCATTTAAAATTTTCTGTAATTTCTGTTTTAAACATTACATTTCAATTTAATTATATTTTTAATCTTGGCTGTTGGCCGATTTAGTTCGCACCTTATAGCCTTGCGCGCGCATCGGTATCGCGGCAAGAACAAAAAACAACGCGCCATTTTTCGTAAATAATTGTCGGCTGTGACGAAGTTTGGATTAATTGTGATTTGTGAAGTTTAATATTAACGAAAATGTCTACTTCAAGTGAAGAAAATGAAGTAAACCTATTATTAACTCCGCCGGACATACGTAACGAGGCGAAAAACGCGTGCGAGTCTTTTGCTATCAAAATCGAGTGAAATGTAAGTATTTAGCGGCCGACCTATGAAAAATTTTTAAAATGGAAAACCGGCAAGAACGCTCATTCTTTCTCAGAAAAACGTCGTTTTAAGCAAGTGTGTTGAAAAACGTCGTATGAAACACGTGTGCCTGTGACCATAATATACGCGGCTTTCTTATGGCGCACTCGCTTTCGCTCGTGCGCACACAATATCGCCTTGTATATAATGGTCAACTTAGCACACTTGTATCATAATGTACTATTAATAAACAGCGATTACCCTTGTATTAAGTATTTACCTAGCTAAGCTTTCTTCTGTATATTCTTTATATTCGTCTGTTATTCATATGGTTTATAAAAAGAGACACAATTATGGACGTAGTATATGTATAACTCAATACATCTGATAGTGAAATCAAATTCTTTTTTCAATGCTACATTCTTCAATATAAGTTATTATCTTTCAAATCTCCTGTCAACTCCGAGCACTGACGCATGGAAAAAATGACGAGAATTAAATTATGTAAGCTACTTTTGATTTCATTTTAATGACAGTTCCGACCTTGCACGATCTTTTCAAATATTAATTTTGCATGCATAATGTATAAATAAGAGTCGAATGACATTTATAATATACTAGCAGCACCCCGCGGTTTCACCCGCGTAGTTCCCGTTCCGATAAAATATAGCCTAGGTATTTATTATTCTGATGTTTATGCTACATTACTGTAAAGTTTCATCAAAATCCGTTCTGTAGTTTTTGCGTGAAAGAGGAACAAACATCCATACATCTGTACGTCCATACAGACAAACTTTCGCGTTTATAATATTAGTATAGGATAAAGTTACATAAATGTTACTAACGACTGACTCAACTAAGTCTACTAACCCTTATATGGATCTAAGTTGTCCGAAATAATCTATTTTATTTTATTTATTTATTATTATTATATTGAATATTTTATTTGAAAGCGTCATAGTCTAATTTGTTTCAGAGCCGAGCCGTGAGCGCCCCGGCAACTGCTACCGCGGCATTCGCACGGGAACAAGTAAGTGCTTTTTACTAACTACTTACTCGTTATAGTCGTTAAATAACTATTATCCGTATACTCATTGATTTGCATAAATCTGTGTATATGTCACAGGGTTATTTTAAGGTTTAGGAGTCCACAGTATGTATGTAGTATGAAACCTGGGTATTTCCAGAAACCTCTGCCTATGCCCTTGGAGATAAAAGGCATGAGGTTATTTATTTTATTTAAAGTGAAATTATAATATCACGGCTTTTACAATAACCCTGTGACATATATACTTTATAGAACAATAATTAGTCTATTCATCGTGCCGAAAAAATTTAATAAATTGTATATAGCGTAGTTATATAGCATTTGTGTTTAAATAAATATTTTGCCAATATGTTACAAACAGATTTTGGTGTAGTTATGTAGATAGGTAATCTACGTTAGGTAGGTACCTACATTTGTTACAAACAATGACGAGCTTAATAATTTAATTCCAAAATTTTGTATCCAAAAACTTTCTTGATGTCGTACTTTATTGCAATATACTTAGTGCAAAATGTTGCACTATATTGCAATTGGCTGATAATGATCAGCCAAAAGAAGCGAAGAATACTCGAAATCGCGTTTGATATTTCTCAGGTAATTACGACTTGGGATAAGGCAACATATCGGCACACGTGTCGTCCGTGCACGTTAGCGCAATTATAATTACAAATATGCATGATTATCCGCCTGTTAAAGCAATTGCAGGTTGGCCTTAGTGATTTACAGTGGTTATTACAATTTGCTCTGACAGCACAATTCTGACAACAGATTAAATATAAATGTCTTTATGTAAGACAGACAGAGCCTACTTGCTCAGAAGGGCTTATGCATAGTGTATCTCGACTAATCCGATTAAATGCTTCGAAGGCATAGCCGCATCTCGAGTTTGCTTGCGCCTACGCTTGTGTCACTTTCACAAGACTATGTCGGGCCTACAACCTCGCGTGTTTGAAAGGTAAATCAGGGCTTTTCACTCTTTACCGTGTCACCTTTCAAATTCTTGGTTGTGCACAGTTTCTACACCATTAGTTAAGTAAGCGGAACGTACTTCAAACATTTATTTGTTCTATCCAAAATTTGTATGAAGGACATAGTCAATGAACTACCGAGCTTGCTTTCAACATTACTCGTTTTGTAGTTGTGTTTGCTGTGCTTAGAAATTTTGACGATCAACATAGGTACCAGGTACCTATGCCCGAATTTATGAGCTCAAGTGTGTAGAGCACCATGTTTAACATCAGAGAACAACGTAAACGAATAAGTTGCCTCAATAAAGAAGTCGTGAAGTAATTTAAAACAATAACAATAAATAACCGTCAAGGCCTCGACATCCAACGCAGTTGCACGTGGTTTGATCGCCACTTAGCGCTGGAGGGGTCCCGAAATAACTGCTCCCCGGTGGACTACGGAGTATAAAACGTTGATTAAATTTTCCTGTTAGCGAGAATAACCTTAGCCTTTGCTTCAAATTTTTTACTTCGCTTTAGACAAGTTTTATCACTTCTAAGGTTGTTTTTACGTTTACAATATGTTTACCTAAAAAGGCTTAGACTTGAGAATATATTCCGGAAAGTACACTAAGTATAATTTAGAATACCTTAACAAGCTGAGATTTGGACTGAAAACGGATATGGAGTGTTACAAAAAAAATTGTTACATAAATCTATCTAAAATAGATATTTTACATATTTGATAAGCGTTCACTTTTAGTTAAGTACTCTTAGGAAAATCATTAACATAATATAAACATATTTTATAAGTCGAGAAGTTAATATTATATTAACCAAAATGACGCCTACTTATTTGCTTTCAGGGAGGTTCTCGGTCGGCAAGCTACCCAGGGCCGGCTGGCACACGGCTCGACCTATGCTATGTGGCCGAGCGCATGCTGGCTTTGCACCTCCCCGAGCGTGACGCGCATGCTGAGGCACAGGTCGCGCATATGCTCACCAAAAAACATGGCGAACACTTTATGGTAAGCTTCATCTAAGAACAGATTTTCGAAACGCTACATACTATTACTCTGTAATATGCTATGTTCATTATGTTTTATGACTTAGCTGTCTAATGAGTAATTGTTTGAACATCACAAGAAGTCATGCAAGATATAAGTAAAGTTTTTATTAGGTAGGTACTAAATTATAGAAGTACGTCATAAATAAATAAAAATATAATAAATAAATAAATATTGCCTGAAATAAAGATTTATTATTATTATTATAAAAGCTAGATAAAAAATTAATTAATGTTAACCATATAATATAATTTCCCCAAAAAAAGCACAATCTTTTGCGTTATCGACTCTACACACTCTACACATACCTACTCTGTGTACATTACGATTATTTCATATGTACCTAATGAAGTTTCTAAGTGATTGTACTATAACCGCAGAGAAATTAATATCATAAGTATGCCTACTTTAGGAGTATGGCTGCCAGATATCTGCTTAAACTAAAGCTATTTTACAAGCGAAGCATTTGTATAATAAGAACCTTTATTCTGTTTTCCAGGTGTTCGAAGTGAGCAGCGATGATGGCAACAGCGATGGGAGGATGGCTCGCAGCGTGTTCGGGCGTGCCCGGCCACTGGGCTGGGCCGGCGACCTGGCGCCGCCGCTCGAGCGGCTGTGTGCTGCGTGTAAGCACATAGAGAGCTGGCTCGCGGCGCATCCCAAGAACGTTGCAATATTACTCGCATGGTAAGCGAGACAATTATGTTAAATTTATAACTCGCGGGTGCCCAGCGGCGTTGCCCGCACGTATCCAGTGTATTCCCGTTAACGTGGAAATTTTCAAAAATCCCTTCATAGCGGTTGCCTATTTCAAGTTTCTAGGTGTTATAGTTTCGAAGTAGTACCTACGTATTTCTCTTTTTGCCCAGTTTTTTTATTTTCCCGTGGGATAGAGACATTCTCTCGCTGTAAAAAGTACTCTAGACGTTGACCCGGTTACTTAGTTATCTCCACACCAAGTTCAATCAAAATCCGTCCTGTAGGTTTTGCGTGATGCGTGCATAACCACACAGACGGACAATATTTTCAAAAATTGGTGTTTTGGTATCTACATCGATAACTATACATATACACTACCGCTAACATTTTCAAAAAATATTTTATGTATAGACACGGCCCCGGTAGAGTTTTATTATATGTATATGTAGATTTATTTATGTGCCAATAACTTAATGTATACAAGAACAGTAGGTAGTAGTAGGTATTACAGGGCCAGCTGACGTCATTATTCGTTTATTAGATCCGATTAGATGATATGGGTACCATAACTACCATAACGTCTCTTCATAACTAGCCTGTACATTTTGATCGGCTAATTTCGTTATGTATTCAAACAACACCGTAAGTCCTCATCGTCAATTCAAATGAAAATGTTGATACATTAGTATTAACTACGTTGCTAAAAGCATACTTGAATTTTGTTTCTATAGGGGCAGTCGGGAGCGATTAGGCATACTTGAATTTTGTTTCTATAGGGGCAGTCGGGAGCGATTAGGAGTGTTAGTGGCGGCATACATGCACTACTCGGCGATATGCGGTGCGCCGGAGCACGCTCTCGACCGCTACGCCATGAGGAGGTATCTGGACGACCGCGTACCTGTCTTCCATCTGCCTTCGAACAAACGGTAGGTTATTACACTTTTATTTACTATACGTATATACACAAAAAAATTACATAACTAAAAATATATTATCCCATTCCATACTGTTTATGCTCCAGGTTGGGCGCCAAGAAATTTTTTATTTTAGTTTTTAAAGAAACATAATAACAACGACAACCGTTTCCTATTAGGAATTTCTTAAGTCTACTCTGTTTTTTCCTGTAGACTCTAGAAGCTGTATAGAAATTAGTAAATTTTACTATACAGGATGTCCCAGAAGTCAACGATAAGCCGGAAACCAGCGATAAGCCTAGTCATGAGGGTAATCAGAAAAATATAAAAAAAAATCTATGTTCTTTTTTCAAAATGTTATGAAGGTTTCAAAAAAATCCTAGAAAACGGACACCCTGTAATGAACTTTCTTGTACCGTGACTGTAAATATCTACTTTATGAATATTTTTTTTCTGTAATGCTATGATGAATAGCCGTGCTACAATTTACAATAAAAAAAAATTACATAACTTCCTCACTTTTAAGTAAAAAGTTAAATTTGTTTCCAACATTAAACCAGCTGTACTGTAAAAAAAATGTATGGCTACTATTTTGGCAAGTATACTTAAAAGTTGACGCATTTAGTCTAAATTCGAAAATGGTATAACACATGCTAGGTTTTGTTATAGTTGAGGCATGAAAATTTTTTTTCTCGATGAATCCGGATTCTATGCCAATCTAATTTAATGAGGTGAAATGTTGGTAACGCAACCTTCTTAGGTAGGTAAATCCAGGTTAAAATCTTTTTGAATGGAGACGGACTCATAATTTTGAAAAGAGAACCTAACAGGGATTTTTGTTTATTCGTACATCTTTTGTTTATGTCATTTGTTTGATGGCTTTGATTTAAATCCATCTGTCCCAGAAGTAAAGATTCTGGAGTCTGTTGCTTAGATTGTATTTGCGTGTAATTACGAGTTCGTAACGTGAAGTTATCATGCCAAATAGATATACCGTACAGGAGTACGCCAACATGCATCTTATTTACGGAGAATGCTTATGTAACGCCAATGATGCAGCTAGGGTGTATCGCGAGAGATACCCAAACTTAGAGCGTCATCCTGATTACCGAGTTTTTATTAATCTGCATCGATCATTATCCGAAGGTCAATTTCCTGATCATATGGCTGGTGAAGGAAGGCCCCTCTTGCCCTACGAGGACGAAGTCATGCAAGCTGTGGAAGAAGATCCAAGTATATCCGTACGTGGAATTGAGGAAAGCCTTGGAGTACCTAAAAGCAGTGCACATCGTATTCTGAAAAAAAACCGTCTGCATCCATTCCATGTACAACGAGTACAATCTTTGCTTCCCCGAGACTACCCAGAGAGAGTGCGATTTTGTCAAACGATTTTGCAAAAACATACTGAAGATCCCCAGTTTTTTGGAACGATTCTATGGTCCGACGAAGCAACGTTAAAAAAGGACGGTTACATGAACCTACACAATTTACACGAATGGCACGTGGAAAATCCTCACCTAAAGCGTGAAGATCATTCACAGTACCGTTTTAAAGTAAACATGTGGACAGGCATTTTAAACGGTACAGTTATTGGTCCGATTGAGCTGCCAGAGACCATAAATAGACATGTTTATTTAGATTTCCTACAAAATCAACTACCCGATTTATTAGAAGAAGTGCCGCTAAATATTTACGGCAGCATGTGGTATCAGCAAGACTCGTCTAGTCAGAGAGTTTCTCGATCAAGAATATCCAAATAGGTGGATTGGTCGGGGTGGTCCAATTTCGTGGCCAGCGCGGTCACCCGACCTTAATACAATAGATTTTTTTTACTGGGGTGCAATTAAGGAAAAAGTCTACCACAAACCGATTCAAGATTTAGAAGAGCTGCGCCGAAGAATCTCAGAAGCCGCTGAACAAATCAATTCCAAACGTCACGCCCGGCGCATAGCTCGATCATTTTTAAGGAGATGTAGAGCGTGCATATTAGCTGAAGGACACAGTTTGAACATTTGTTATAAAAATGCTGTAAAACATACCACATTAAATAAAAAAATATTACACAAACTTATTTTAAGTATCATTACTTTAAAGGAGGGTTAAGAAAGAGAATAAAAAGGCTTAGTTCAGGTCAGCTGCAGACTTAAGGTTGCTTTACCAACATTTCACCTCATTAAATTAGATTGGCATAGAATCCGGATTCATCGAGAAAAAAAATTTATATGCCTCAACTACACACACCGGCACAATTAGCGGAACAGAAAAAAAAAGGAGAAAAAAGAGGGAATTTAGAACAATGAATGTAATTTTTAAACAATATATTATTTAAAATGAAACAACAATTAAATTAACATGTTTTGACATTCATTTGTAACACCATACTTAAAATTTTATAAAAATAAAAATTAAATTAAACAAAATGCATTTTTCTTCGATTTTTAATTATAGAGAAACAGCAGAAAATTCAAGATTTTCCAAAGTTTAACAACAATTTCAATGACTGTTCAATATCGAGTGTTTCCTCCTCGTGCTCTGATGAGGGTTTCCATCCGTCTGGGCATGCTGCGGATGATGTTATCAATGGTTTCTTGGGGCAACCTCTGCCATTCTTCAAGTAATGCGTTTCGCAACTCGTTGAGATTATTGGGAGGGGGCATTCTTGACTTTACACTCCTCTTTAGCAAGTCCCAGACGTGTTCTATAGGGTTCATATCGGGGGACCGTGCTGGCCACTCCATCACCGTTATACCAACATGGTTTAGGTATGTCTGTACTGTGCGAGCACTGTGAGCCCGAGCATTATCCTGCATTAGAATGAAGTTGTTACCAATAAAGGGGGCAAATGGCACAACATGTTCTTCTAAAATCTCCCTGATATACCGATCAGCATTCAGATTCCCGCCATCGACCACTACTAACTCCGTACGAGCTCCTAAACATATTCCTCCCCAGACCATAATTGAACCGCCGCCATATGCAACTGTATTTTCAAAATTAGACTGGATATACCGTTCTCCTTTGCGTCTCCATACTCGCTGCCTTCCATCAATTTGATTTAACATAACTCTGCATTCATCAGTAAAAAGAACCTGTCCCCAGTCGTCGAAGTCCCAATCACGATGTTCACGACCAAAGTGTAGACGGTTTGTGCGATGATGTCTCTCAAGTTTTGGGGCTTTGGCGGGCACATACGAGCCTATACCCACTTCTTCGAATCTTCTACGAACTGTCCGCTCACTCATCCTTACTGCTCGTACCTCTTCCAGTAAATTTCGAGCCTGCACCGCCGTTAGTCTCGTGTTCCGTCGGACTTGAAGTTGGAGAAAACGGTCATCCCTCCTTGAAGTACACCTTTTCCGGCCTTGTCCTCTCCTTCTCACTAGAGCATTCGTCAATCTGTACCGTTGGATGCTACGATAAATCGTTGATAACGATCGACGAAGGCTTCTGGCAATCGATCTGTAGGTTTGACCATTTCTCCTCATTTGATCTGCCCTAATGATTTCTGATGGCGTTAAATCAGGCATAATTAGATGCTCGTAAATTATCAATATGCGAAAAAACTCAAAAGCCTCAAAAACTGCAATTCAAAGCTTTTCAAATGGAATTTACGAACCTTCTAAAAACGGACAAGCGGTGGAAAAAATGAATCAATGAAAATTAAAACAAAAGAATGAAAAAAAGGGCAGTCGCTTAGTATTCCATTTTTAAATTAAAACCCAAATTTAAAAAAAGCTTGTTTAGCCGGCCAGTAACACGCAAAAATGCGTAAATACTCCCTTTTTTTCTGTTCCGCTAATTGTGCCGGTGTGTGTATAACAAAACCTAGCATGTGTTATACCATTCTAGAATTTAGACTAAATGCGTCAACTTTTAAGTATACTTGCCAAAATAGTAGCCATACATTTTTTTTACAGTACAGCTGGTTTAAGTTGGTTGATGAAATTATTTAGAATTCAATGTTGGAAACAAATTTAACTTTTTACTTAAAAGTGAGGCAGTTATGTAATTTTTTTTTATTGTTAATTGTAGCACGTCTATTCATTATAGCATTACAGAAAAAAAATATTCAAAAAGTAAATATTTACAGTCACGGTACAAGAAAGTTCATTACAGGGTGTCCGTTTTCTAGGATTTTTTTTAAACCTTCATAACATTTTGAAAAAAGAACATAGATTTTTTTTATATTTTTCTGATTACCCTCATGACTAGGCCTATCGCTGGTTTCCGGCTTATCGTTGACTTTTGGGACATCCTGTATACTAGACACAAAATTATTAGGTACCGTTAGTCACCGCCATACATATATAATATTTCAGTTAAAATAGAAAAGACAAATATATTAGTAATTATGAGTGTGACATTTTGTCCTGGCAGCTACATCGACACGTTCGCGGGGCTCCTGGCTGGCCAGATCCGCGTGAACGCCTCGCCGCTGCACCTGACGCACGTCAGCGTGGCCGGCTCACTCGCCTCCCCCGCGACGCCCACTATCGCATTCCTCAAGATATACGAGAACTTCGTCTGTGTTTACACATCAGGTACCGTAAACAATGGCCTATTTAAATTGATTGGGTTTTAGCAACTGTCTATAAAACATGTGTACAATAAATAGTATTGTGTTCATTATATATTACACTAGAGCGGCCCGGTACGTGCTTCGCAACGTATACATGAAGAACCACTTATCTTAAGCAAACTTCACATAAACCATCTGCGAAATAGTCCAAATAAAGCCTAAAAATTTGGTTTGGATAGGTGAGCCCGTTCTTGAGTTATAAAATTACAACGAAAAGTGCCATTGATTTTTATATATATACTAGCGACCCGCCCCGGCTTCGCACCAGTGCAAAGCTAATACTAAAACCTTCCTTTTGGATCACTCTATCTATAAAAAAAAACACATCAAAATCCGTTGCGTAGTTTTAAAGATTTAAGCATACAAAGGGACATAAGGATATAGGGACATAAGGACATAGGGATATAGGGACAGAAAAAGCGACTTTGTTTTATACTATGTAGTGATATACAGATTTATTAAAATTTAATCCTAGAATTTACTAAATATGTGTATGTTATATTTTCTCAGCGCAAGCTAAAAACCACGGTCACATTAATATTCACCTTTTGCACCCTTTGTAATTGATAATACCTATTAGGTGGTTTTAATTTCCTGCTGCTTTATTCTATTGGCACTTAAACTTCTGGAGAAACTGTGTATTTTTCCTTTTTTTATATATGCTAAAAACTGTTTACTAAATAGAGTGACTTTTCCATCCAGGTTTATACATGGTCAGCGGAGGAGGCTGGACAGTGGGAGTGGGCAGGCTAGCTCTCCGCGGCGACGTGCTCGTGCGCGCGTACAGAAGACCGGCGCAAGCGCAGGCCACGCGGCGCCACTTGGTGTTCGCTTGTCAGTTCCACACGTGCGCTGTCGCTGACCACACGCTATCTTTCACTAAACAACAGCTCGACCACGCTGCGCACGGTAATTTACGCTGCCACTTCTGCGCATGACTAACTTTCCTTTGAAATTGAAAGTCTTATGTTGGACTATGTTGCACTATGAGAAAGATGTTCTTCAATAATACAAATACAAGATACTTCCTTTATACTTTAATGTTGTTACGCAAAAAAATATATAAGACATGCTGGAAATTCTCTTTAATAAAGCTTATAACTAATAAAATATTTATATCTTGATCTAAGGCTTATCTAATACTAGTATTGCCGCGCAAATACGATCGATTCCAATTCTCTATAGACGCATAGTACTTCGGACAGTATATCTTGACTTAACTGTATTTCAGCCGTGGAGTTGCAATGACTTTCAGAGTAATGATAGCCCAGTGGTTAAAGAGCTCTCGTCATTCGGGTGGTTCGGGTTCGAATCCTGACTTGTAAAAATGAGTTTTTAAGAGGTCCGGCGACTCACTACTTATCAAGTTATCACGTTTAGGGGTCCAAAGAATATACTGGTGAGACGTAGGGTATTTTTAAAAATGGAATAAATCGGCTCTTTCGGGGATAAAAGGCGTGAGATTATGACTTTCAATAAGTGGACTTATTTAAAAAAAAAAAGCAATTTATTTGCTCTAAAAGTTACATTCGTTTTCAGATCCGTCGTTCCCAAGTGATGGGGCGGTGGAGCTAGTGTTCGCGCGAGGCGACGGTACAGGTGGCGCTGCGCCTGCGCCGACCCCCGCTGCGCCTCTGCGGGCCGCCCCTGACGCGCTCGCCAGGGCTGATTCCCTTGAACACCTAAGGCCGTTGTCTACACTCACAGATGAGGACCCTGGTAAGTCGTAGAGACTACTTTATTGTCAGCAAAGAACAATCTACAAGATTGCTGAACTTTATTAGACACATATACCTACCGCCTTAATTACAGGTCCAGTGATAAATGTTCCAAGTTAACGAGTATCTAATTTGTAGTCAGTCAAGCTTTAATCTTTCTTACCAATTTTGTGGGTGGACGGGATATTGATATGTCTTATATTTTTTAAATAAGGTCTAATATACTATACGAGGGTGAACTTTGCATTCAAATTTAGACAATATAGTCTACGTTACTCTAAATAGTTGTAGGAGTTGCCCGCATCGGCTCTGACGCAGAATGTGCACTTCGCAAAATGAGCACTCGACAAAAATGTGCATTTCGCAGTTGGTGCACTGCTTAAAAGGGGCACTTCTCATAATGAGCATTTCGTAAAATGTGCACTTCGCAAAATGCGCACTTTTCTAGGGTATGAGCCAATGGTTAGTAACAAAATGAAAACGATATGATTTGTATTTAAAATAAAATAACGACTTTTACAAAGTATTATTTACTAATTCCATTACGTTTAAAGTGTCTATATAAAAGTAATATATATAGAAATATGTATTTGACGATCAAAACTTGGTCTTGACATAATATTTTTTTAATAAATGATTACTTGTAAAAGTGTTTATACTAACATTGGCTTATACCTTAGAAAAGTGCGCATTTTGCGAAGTGCGCATTTTGCGAAGTGCACATTTTGCGAAGTGCTCATTTTGCGAAGTGCACATTTTGCGAAGTGCTCATTTTGCGAAGTGCACATTACGAGAAGTGCCCCTTTTAAGAAGTGCACCAACTGCAAAATGCACCTTTTTTGTCGAGTGCTCATTTTGCGAAGTGCACATTCTGCGTCAGAGCCCCCGCAACTCCACCAGCGTGAAGTTTAGATTACGCGTCCATTATGAACTATGTTTTTTCCGGGATATAAAACCTATGTTCTTTCTTCTCCAAACTCCAATCTGTCTCTACTCGAAAAAACATTAAAATTTGTTTACCTATCAGACGTGAAATCGTAATAAACAAACAAACAAACTTTCGCATATTACTTAGGTAGGATCCTTGTTCCTTGTAATTCTAGAACCAGAAACAACTCGTTGTTCGTATAAGCGATAAGGTTTTTTGGTAGCCTATCTTTAAGCAAGCGAGATCGGATCACAGCGGAAGGTTCAGCACCTTATCTTCGAATACCTATAAGCAAAAAACATCTGTGTAGAACAATATCTGTGTAGTTAGTGTCAATTTCGACCCATTTCAAAAAGTTTAAAAAGTTATTTTATATAACGAGTAGGTAAGTAAGTAATGTAGATATAGAATAATTCCAAAACTGGACGTGCGTCACCTTTCTATCAAAAGTTTCCTTTACGTACGAAACCACTAAACTTATTTACCTTTCGCAATAACATTATCGTTTCCACGCCTGTAGAGTTATTGCTAGCAGCACATCCGAAGGCAATATCGGCGACTGTGGACTAAAACAACAAACTCGCGGGAATTGCCTCATGCATGACTATGCTATTAGTACTTCCTAAAGTTTACTCACACTGAAGCCACCGCAAAATAATGCTGTTCGGGAAACTGGGGAGAAAGTATACATGCTCCTGAATTACATAACAATATGTTGTGTTATGTTACGAATGAATTGAATAAAAGCTCTTACAAGCCAAAGGAAGTGACCATCCTCCTACTAATTCAGTGTCACCTATAGTTTAATTAACGAATTTCCTTATCGCACGTTCTTTGCCGACATTTGGTGAATTAGCTAGTCCGAAAAACGTGTAAGACTTCGGCCGGCAATACCTACACTTTTTTCTTATTAATTTCAAACTAATTAGTTTATAAGATTTATCAAAAGAATTATTTTTTTATAAGTTTTTTCCAATGATACCTCTCGCTTTTTTGTATAAATAAATCGTCATATATCGTCTAAACGAAATCATGCTTTGAATATGATTTTGCTTTTTTTCCCGAAAACTCGCTTCGTCTGCTCCGTTCTATATGCTAGAGGCTTACTACAGTTACAACTCAATTACCACATCTTGTGCTGCTAGGTGCTATTGTATTTGAGTAGGTCATAAATAGAAGTGAAAACGTGACTATAAAATAAGGTGTTTGGCTGGTTGTACAGCCAATTAAGAACTCAACGTTAAGTCTATAAATTAATTAGATACAATATTGTTTAATTATGTGTACAGATAACTAATAGATTCACACGATAACTCTTAATAATGTAGAATAAACTCGCTTGTATTGTATTCATGCGGAAATTACCGCAAATAGATATTTGGGTAAAACATTACGTACCTTCCTATTCATCACTAGCTCGACGGTGAAGGAAAACATCGTGAGGAAACCCGCAGGTCCCAGAATTAATTCTGAGGCATGTTGGCATGGTAAAATTATTAGACATTTGTATTTATATTTTTATTTATATATTATACGAAAAAGTTCGAAAAGCGTGACTTTTTTTTAAATATGATCTAGCCAACCCCGTCAGTGATGCCAAAGCGTAATTGGCTTTTTTAAGTGTGTTCTCAATCAAACCGGGGGAAAGGGGTGAATGTATTTTTTAATTATGTTCTCAGCTGATTTCATTGGAGTTAAGGAGTGGGGTATCAAAGTGTAGCCGGTCAAGCAGTGGGTTACCGCGGGCGCAAGATAACAATACACTGTTATGTCGCAAAATTATTACCAGACCGAATAGTACTAGTTTATAGTGCGGTGTGGAAGTGTGTCATTGTAATAACCGACAAACCGACAGTTAGGGCGAGGTAGTGGTTGGTCGGACCATGCAGGTGCGAGGCTATTTCGGTGACGGAGATAGTTCCGCCCGCGCCGCGCCGCCCGCCCAGTCGCGCCGCCCGCCCCACCGGCGAACACCGCTCACAGAGCGGTTCGCGTACCAAATCTAACATTACCAAAAAACATCCTTCTATAAAATATATCTAAAATTTTAATCGAATGCGGCCAAAAAGTTTAATAATATTTTTTTATAAATCTGTGAGTTATTTTGATAGCGCAAAGTATAGACGAAATCACAATTGAGGTGAGTGGGACAATACAAGCGTGCACTTGGTAACGAATCTTTTATTCATGACGCCTACGCACTTCATCGCTTATACCACGCGTCACAGAATAAACGCAATTCCTCATACACCCCAATTAGTTACAATAATTACAGATAAAAAATGTCCTCCAAAGAGGAACCATGTGGGACAGTGCCCAGAAGACCGGCTGCATTCCCTCTCTGGATAGCTAGGCTGATCCTTTGACAGAGATAGCTGCCAGCCCTCTGGTCACCTAAAGCCTCGACCAATTAGTATATTATTATAAAAATACTAGCGGATGCCCAGCGGCGTTGCCCGCGCGGATTCCGTTTATGCCCGTTCCCGTGGGAATTTCCGAAAATCCCTTCATATTGGTTGCTTACGACATATTTAAAACACCTACATACCATATTTCAAATATCGGGTGCCCACTTGCGTTTTCCCGCTTGGATTTAGTTTATTCCCGTTCCCGTGGGAATTTCCAAAAATCCATTCATACCAATTTTCTATGACATATCAGACACCTTCATACCATTTTTCAAGTTTCTAGGTGTTATCGTTTCGGAGTAGTACGTATTTCTCTTTTTAACCAGTTTTTATATTTTCCTGTGGGAATGAGATATTTTCCTTGAATAAAAAGTACCCTAGATGTTGACCCGGGTACTCAGTTATCTCCATACCAAATTTCATCAAAATCCGTCCAGTAGTTTTTGAGTGATGCTTGCACAACCAGACAGACAGACAGACAGACAAAAATTCCAAAAATCGATGTTTCGGTATCTATATCGAGAACTATATACACTACCGTTAAAATTTTCAAAAAATATTTAATGTACAGACACGGCCCCGTTCGAGTTTTATTGTACTATCATACTATGTATAGATATGTATAGATGATGCATTCGTGGGTAATTTAGTTTTGCCTAACCAAATTTCTTAAATAAAAAGCAATACTACGGTTTCCATAGATAGCCCTAAATTCAATTATAAGTACCTACTAAATCATTTTTCAGAAAAAAATTACACACAATAAATTACTGAAATCAATTAAGTCGATACTGAACAAACCAATTTCAGTAATTGCGCTTATTTTGTTACATATTGTATAGACATATAGAATAAAATAAAAAGACTAATATTTCAGTTTGAAAACCGTGTCAAAAGTTGAAAATTTTAACAATACAAATTACGCTTTGTTAAGACATGCGGTCTAAAAGAAGAAAAACATGTTTTGTACAAGCCTTTATGAGGCCCACAAAGCAACTCATCCGCTAACAACCATTTTGAGCGACTGATGTGAGCCGCGTGTCTCTCTGGTTTGTTCGGTGACTATAGTTTAGGTAGGCCTGGCTCTTGTTAAGTAGGGTAGATCACATGAAATCATTAATTCAAAATATTATCTTAAAACACAAATAAAAAAAAACGATTAACTTAAAATACGAAATAACACTATAGTTTTAAAAATGATCACATTACAGAGTTATTACTCTACCTATTCAGTACATATAACATAGTTTTACGTTTTGACAATAAAAACTAATTTGACTATAGGCAGTCACTATAGTATTATCTACACACTAAAATGAAATTGAACGAGATACAGTTCTTACTCTTTATTCAATTACTAAACGCGTATCTAAACATTTAACCCATTGAATAAACTATATATCTACATTGAAAGTGTCAGAGAATTTGGGTATGTAATCCGTTGGTTCCGCTGAGACCAGGCGCGCGGCGCCAGCCACTAATTGACCGGCGTGGTGAATCGCTGATGTATGTGGTCGTCGGAGCCGGCGAGCCCTGCGGCCGCGGCCGTCACGCCTCGACTCGGTTCCCTTCGAACGAACCGCGACCGATCGCTGACTCACTCTGTCACTCAACTGAAGTGAAGCGGTCGCCATAAAAACCGAATCTGGGACGCCAGTGATTAAATTACTCGATGCCAATGAGTTTGATTCATAATTTATAACCCCACAGGAATAGAAACTAGCGAAAATAATTCGCTTATTGCCCCCCCTTTATTACTTAGTCAAAGTCCAATGCTCACTCCGGTTAAATAGCTACGAGTCATCAATTTTCTTAGTTAAGTCGTAATAGTAACATGATGCTTTAGCTACTAAATCAGCTGACTCTGGTTCTGTGATACCACCCAGTACGTCTCATTTTATCAATTCGCGAGGCTGTGAAGTGTGTGAAACAGTCTAGAACTACCTACTTATCATAATATAGCCATTTGCTAAATGTACCTACCTACCCAGCTATAAGTAACATGTAATGATAAGAAAATTTAAGTAAGCAGCGTGTAAGCGTTTCTAATTTATATAATTTATCGGGCGATAAGTTATTAGGGTATAATTATTATGTTACATACGATATCAGCATTAATGTAATAGGCGGTGGCTTCTGGCGGGCAGTTGGTCACATCACAGGTGCAATTCTAGTGGACGTGTAACTTGCGCTGAACGGTGCAGTTTTCGGTGGCACATGGATTACGGAGCGAAGAACATTTTACATGATACATTCGAAGAGAAAAAGTTTATACAAATTATATTAATTTTAAACCCGAACAATAAAACGATACAAAAGAAGGTGACTGGATATGTTGTTTGTTCCGCTTAAACATAGGTAACTGTTCTAAAGATATATAAAAAAAAACAATCTCACGCCTGTTATCCCCTGGCGTAGGCAGAGGTATTCCATTTCTGGATATAACCACTTTCTAAAGATATAGTCGATGTTAAAAAAAACATATGCGTATACTACTTAAACCTTGCAAAATGAAGCACAGAAAACAAGGTCGAAACTCGAAATAAGAGATAAAAGAACCCAAACTGGTTACAAAATTTGGATGTAACGTCGAATAACGAACGAAGATAACACGTTGAATAATAATACGGAGTTTAGGTTCGGAGAAACACAAGTTGAACAAGGTGGAGCGACGAAATGACATCATACGGTATTGCGACCGTACACACGCGCTCACCTTCATGCCTATAAGCGGTATTAAAATAGTACATACGAGTACATGTCGATATTTAAGTAGGTCTTTACGCCAATTAAAAGAAATCCCTCAGAAAATATCAGCTGAGCATATAATTAAGTTACCTATTATTACTTATTGTACCGCTTAAGGTTAACGCACATAGAGCCGGGAAAAGCGGAAAGTAGCCACGATCTTAAAAACATTAACAAAATTTCCCATCCCGATTATCTAACTTTTTTCTGCAATTCCAGTCTCTGTATGCGTTGACCTTTAAAATAACAGTGTTCTCGGTCTTAGAGCCAAAGTCTACAAAGATTTGTCGATATTTGATTTGTTGCTATTATATTAAGTTATATTTATAATATCATTTATAGTGGGCACAACGAATGAAAAATTATTTTTATTCGATCGTATTTCACTATTTGTAAGTGTTAACGGTGAATTTATCATATATACGCGAAAGAGCTTTTTGGACATGTTTTGTTCATCCGGTGGGCGGGACGCGTGTCCGATCCATCGCCGCATCACGGTCACGCTCATTTTCATTAGTTAACGAACTAAGAGGTTGTCACCGACTCGTGGATATATCACTGGAACGCGAGCGCTACCATTCACAACCATTGATGCTTTGTTCCAACAGAAACGGTACCTACGTATACTATATTATTTCAGTTTAATAAATGACTATCGTCTCTTATGGATTTTACAAAATAAAAGTCCTTAGAACTGTAGGCACAGTTACTGTTGTGTATTAATATTTTATGCAGAACTATTAGAATTAGATGACGCTTGAGACAAGCGTGGAGGGCGGCATAGGGCGCACATCCTCTTCCTGCGCCAGCGCACATTTCGTAACAGTAGCCCATGCTCGCGCTCTGCCGCGTTATTTTCGTTGACATCACAGAAATAACCACATCTTCCTTAACAGCGCCTGACGGCGACGGTCACCAGACGCTGACATGTTTACACTAATTGCGTTATTGACAACCTCGCATTCAGTTCGCTTTCGAAATCTATCATTACGGACGCCAGACATTTGGGTTCGTACTCTCGGGCGACATTTGTAATTTAGTTGATGTCCTCGAACGAATAAAACGTCAAACGTAGTGGATAAGACGGCTCATTATGCAAATGAGTACCGAACAGATGGAGTCACTCTTCCTTTTTTGCATTCAGTGTGTGCTTGTCTGACAGTTTAACACTTCGTTTATGCAAAACTAACGTTGATTTTTTAACATACTTACTTACATGATGTCAAGCTTATGTCTTAGTATGTATGCTTTTCCAAACAATTTACTAATAGTAAGTCATATAAAAGGTGAGTCGTCGTCGAATAGTACGTTCGAATTACATACGTCTATCTTATAATATATACACTATCATTTAACGGTTGTCTCTAATCTTAAGTATACGTGAAATGCGTGCCAAAATTGTTGTCTGTCTCAATTTAAGCCTGGTATATAACGACTTTTTTATTTCGATTTTCACAAACGACATAATTATGCGATTTAAGTCTACCTAAATGACGTTACACATGTAACGAACGATTACATATAATTTAAAAAAAAGGCGTAATCAGAGTATGGGTTGATACGGTGACGATCCCTTTCCGAGTTGATAAGTGTGCTGAGACCTTATAGTTTGATATTTGGAGGCCACTTCCTTACTTAGTCCGATGCCTTAAACCACCAATCTGCGTATGGATTCTTCTGTAGGGCCGTATGATAATATCGGGGTTATTTTTGAAAGTCTTGCGTCATTTCGCCCATCTAACAATAATCGCGTAATATCGGTCGTTTTGTATCAATAATTATTTTACAGTGTTCAAATATTTTGGGACTGTTAACTGAAGCTCAACCCACTTTCACTAAGAACTAACCGAATGAACCTATACGGCGGTGGACCTTAAGATTCGAAAAGATAAAACTTCAGTTTCATACTCAACTCACAAATTATTTATTATTTTTATAAAAAGGTGAACCTTTACATTCCATCAAACAACGGTGACATCTTACAGCCGGGATAACGGGAAGCTAACCTAATCCTTTTAAGGATGTAGTATAACTACTTGACTATCTACGGAATACAGCGAATAAACGGTGCATGTATGTATAGTATAGCCCATATCCTCACAGAACAAGCTCTACTATCTAGTGCGAATATGAGACTAACTACATTGTAACAACGTAAATTGTCTACAATATGTGCTATTAGATTATGGTTTATACGAATTGTAAAGGCAATTACGCGAGTGCGCACAAAGACGAGCGTGTTGCGTTGAGGCTCGGCTGGTTTATTCTAGCGAGACGGATACAATTAAAAAGTAATTTGTAATTAACCGTCGCGACGTCGTCCCAAACATATCGCGAAGACGTGGTGCTAAGACGAGTCTATCACCTTCACTATAATTTAAATGTCAATAAAATCTATGAACTAATTACGTGAACTCTTGATTACGATTGGTGATTTGATCTTGTACTCAAGATATACCTATAAGATCAAGTTTTAAACCAAATTTCCCACTATAGTACCTAGCGACTGTGATGCATTTGAACATTGGATTTGCCAAGTCTTCCTTCAAGCAAAAGTTCTTTTTGGTGTAGGTGAGAACAACGGCAGCGCGGAGGGCTCCGGCGGTGAGGCTGGGGAGGGGGCCGTGCACACGTTTGGTCCTCTTGACGGGTCCATCTACGCAACGGTAGTGCGCGCGGGCGGAGGCGGACCCGCGTCTCCGCTCAGTGCCTCCATGGATTCAGGCATTTCGTCAGCGGGGCGCCGTGCCGCCCCCAGTCCGCCGGACGAGCTCGACGCGCTGCTGGGCGACATGCTGCGCACGGTGAGCGCTCTGCCCGACCCGCCGCCGGCGCAGTCGCAAGCGGACCGCGCGCCAGATATACCGTACCACGCGCGCGCTGACTCAGCGCCCTTCACGTACGGAGCGCCCGGCCTCAAGCCCGGCATGCTGCGCGCGCCCAACCGCCTTGCTAGCCCCGAGCTGGTGCGGCGAGCACTCGGCGGCGATCGCAGCTACCGGCCCATAGAAGACGACGATAAAGACCGGACTATCACTCCCGAGCCCTCTCCTCGCACTCCGCTCTCGCCACGCACCCTTCGGAAGCTTACTCATGAGGATGTCACCACCACCACCACAGCTGCGCCAACGGCAACATCACCTTTGCGCAATGGAAGGTAGGTTCTGTTTACATCGAACTTTTTCAATTTATAATTAAGTAAATAAACTTTTATTTCACTCAATTTAACAGAGCCAGTGTCCGTCAGTCCAAACTTATTGTTCTCTATACGAGTATAAACATTCAAGAAGAAGACCAATCTCTAATCATAAGTATGTAGATTCCTACATCGAATCAATTATGTATGGGAATAACAAGCATTTTTTTTTATTTATTTTTTTATTATTTTAATAATAATAATAACTTTATTTTAAGCATTTGACTTCAAGTTTTAATTCGGGTCAAGGTTATAAATCTAATAGACTAGTTCAAGGATTCATTGATGATTTTTAACCAAGAATACCGGAACAGCTTTACTACAAGCTGCGATCGTATAGTTAAAATCAGGGATCTGGTGGCAGATGTATAAACATGTGTTCCAGTGCTGTAGGCGTGGAGGCCGCCGCCTACACCACTCTTGCGTTCTGTTTACATTCACAACCTCGGTATATTAAACAGTGTTTTAGGAAATTCTGTTAGTTTTCCTTTGTAGTTAATTGAAAAACACATGTTTGAAAAAATAAAAAAGCCATTGGAGTCAAAACATCATATCATAACTCATCAATCTTAACAAAACATGGTCATCATTATTCAAACAAACCAATTAAGAACCAATTCGATAAATATACTTACTTTACCTTTCCATGATTGTGCGTGCCCAAACCACACAACAAATTACTTGGCACCCAGCTGCCGACAGACAATGCAGCAGTAACAAACTATCGTGGACGTCTAATTTATTTACTCGCGTTCCGGCTGACCCACTTCACCCGCTGTCAATGAAGAGGGTCATAAAGTATACCATAACCAATCTCGGCCATTACACCGCAAGCCCATTAGGGTATTTAATATATATAAAGCTCGTTATGTTTATAAAGCCGTAATTGGACTTTCTTTAGCAGACCACTGAGTTACTTATCTACATAAACTCACCAATGATAAGAGATACTTCAGCTAACAGAATTTACGAATAATATTTTATGGTAGTGGTGAACCATAATAAATATTCCAAACACATTCTCGCAGAAACCACCAAAGGTAATTTTATGGTAGGACCATACCATATTTCCTGTTCTACCTTTGTGTTAATAACTTTAGTAACTATAGAAATATAATGTAACAAATTTTTCAAATTCCATCGTATTATTTTTCTTTGTAATTGGACAGACGATCTAGTTGATCACTAAATGGAACCTACTATTATTAGTGCGTGGGATCGAAACAGCGAAGTCGTGGGTGCTTAATGGGTAAACAACAATGTAAACCAGAAAAAATATATCGCCTTAGCGGAACGAAGGAACTGTGAGTTCCATAAAACCACACCAGATAGATACGTCCATAATGAACTTATATATAACGTTTCAAGACTATGTAGTATAAAATAGTGTCTATATAGATATATACATATTATTAATAAACAATCATCAAGTGTGTCAACAGTAACAAGGAGCAAATTACTGTTATTATCCCGAGAAGCGAGCTTGTGTGTGGTTCTCGCACATAATGCTACTCCTTGTATAAGGCTATCTGCGACGAACGCCTAACTAAGGGCTTTGTGTGGAACATTATGGATTCCTCGCTATGAGTTACGCAATATACATTCCTACGTAAACATTGACATTCTTAACAGCGTGTATTAAGATGGCTACTGCACTTACTTTATGTCACTTAGGTACTATTCAAACGATATTGTAAATACTAAATGTGGGATAATCTGCCATACGAAATAGTACAGACACCGTTATAGTGACTTAAACTGAGGTCATATTTCTGATTGACACTACGAATGTAGATATCCACCATTACAAAGTCGTTTCGACGTGCTACACGCAATCATTGAAAGGATTTACAATGTTTGAATCACTTAACACACTCTACAAGGTAAACAACGCCACATGTCAGGCAGTATATTCATGAGCGAGTACAAATGTCGATCCTGATCGACGTCTAGATAAATGGCGATAGCAATATCTCTCTTGTCAATCAAGTCGATGTCGATTATTGCATTGTAATCAGTAATCACAGCACTTATTGTAAGTGCGCGCCTTTATAAAGCTCACGCTAAACATTTGGTATTAGCTATGTATTATATAAAATTACTAGCGACCTGCCCTCACTTCGATCCTCGTTTATCAATCTTTCTATATTAGTGACAGCCGTACCAAAATTCGTTGCGTTGTTAGACGTAAGCGAAGAAACACACAGAGGCAGATAGCGACTTTGTTTTATAAGAAAGAAATTATAATAGAAAATAGTTAGTCTAATATTTAGGTACTCTATGAATATTGATTTTATCATTTAGAACGTATGTATGAAAGAAGAGTAACGAAAGAGACTTATGGTGCGAATATTGAAGGATGCAAGGAAAGAGGACGCCCCAGAAGGACGTTCACGAATCAAATAAGTGACGTCCTTCAAAAAGCTGGTGTCCGGAGAGCGAAGAATAAAACAGCGAGCATGAAAAGGATGTGAAGGAAGCGAAAGAAGCGAAAGAAGTATGCAGAGATCGACCAAAGTGGCTATCCATCGTCTCTGCCTACTTGTGGAAAAATGGCGTGAGCTTTATGTATGTACGAGTATGTATACTATGTGAATATTGCTAGATGTAAAAAATATTATAGATCATAGAACGGAATAAGACATGTATAGGTAGTATATGTATAGTATACCTAATATAATGTATTAACATTAAACCTAAGTAAATGGAAGTAAATCAACAGCAACAGAGTTGGGCGTGGGCCGGTAGGTACCGAACCGAATTACGTCTGGTGCCCGTTCCGCAACATTACTTGCCGCACATGCCGCCATAAACTGCCTATTGCGAATATTCTTGCGGCGCCAGCGCTCGTTGCTGAGTGATGAATTCTCGGGAGCTTCTTAAGTTGCGAAATGATTCACAATTTATAGACTAGGGCACTATTATTAAAGCCCTGTTTTATCTACACTTCTACAGTAATCTACACTAATATTATCTATAAAGAGGAAAGATATGTATTTTGTATGTTTTTACAAACTCAAAAACTACTGAATAGGTTTTAAAAATTCTTTCTCTAATGGAAAGCTACATCACCACTGAGTAACATAGGCTATACATTAGTCCCGTATTCCCACGGGAATGGGAACTAGGCGGGTGAAAGCGCGCCGCACAGTTAGTAATATTGTAAAGAGAAAAGATTTGTATGTTTATTTGTCTAAATAAAACTCTAACGGGGCCGTGTCTGTACATGAAATATTTTTTGAAAATTTTAACGGTAGTGTATATGGTTATCGACATAGATACCAAAACACCAATTTTTGGAATTTTTGTCTTTGTGTCTGTCTGTCTGGTTGTACACGCATCACTCAAAAACTACAGGACGGATTTTGATGAAACCTGGTATGGAGATAACTGAGTACCCGGGTCAACATCTAGGGTACTTTTTATTCCAGGAAAATATCTCATTCCCACGGGAAAATATAAAACTGGTTAAAAAGAGAAATACGTACTACTCCGAAACGATAACACCTAGAAACTTGAAAAATAGTATGAAGGTGTCTTATATGTCGTAAAAAACCGGTATAAAGGGATTTTGGGAAATTCCCACGGGAACGGGAATAAACTGGATGCGCTCGACGAACGTCACTATGGGCACCCGCTATTTGAAATATGGTATATGTAGGCGTCTTATATTTGTAGGCAACGACTATTAAGGGATTTTTGGAAATTCCCATGGGACCGGGAATAAACTGGATCCACGCAGGCAAAACCGCTGGTCACCAGCTATTTCAAATATGGTATGTAGGTGTCTTATAATATGTCGTAGGCAACCGCTATGAAGGGATTTTTGAAATTCCCACGGGAACTGGTATGTACTGGATTGAGAAATGATTAGATTTTTTGTTTGTTTGTATTGAAAAGGTCGGTTTTACCGATTAAAACATTCCTTTGCCAGTGGAAAGCGTATTTTTCTGGGAGTAACATGGGCTATAATTTTCCCACGGGAACAGGCCTAAATCATGAATCCGATTTTAAAAATTCTTTCACCAATGGAAAGCTACATTATCAGGGAGTAACAAAGGCTATATTTTATTCCTGTATTTCCACGGGAACGAGAACTACGCGGGTGAAACCGCGGGGCACAGCTATTATGAATAAGGTTCGAAACTACGCGACTAATTTTAAAAATTCTTTCACCATGGAAAGCTTATACTTTTTTGGGACCAACAATCCAACGTGCTTGAATTTTCGCATGGGAATGGGACTTACGCGGGTGAACTTGGGAGGAAAAGCTAGTTATTAAAAAATAAGAAAAATCTTCCCGCCAAGTCATTAACGTTGACTGCAGAGTGTGTCGATATTCGATAATAGTACAGTGAATAGAGACCAAATAAGGGGGGTTACCTTACAAACGGTCCGGTAGTTCTAAATTTTTTACATGTTGTCTAGGATGGTTGTTAAGTGTTTAAAATGCAAAATGCACAATTCCCCCCCCTCCGCGCCCGCCGCCATCTTGCAAAAACCGAACAAAATCGGCACTTTTTTTAGATTTTCACTTATATCTTTGTTTCGGTGCATTTTAGCTACAAAACAGTTCTATTCTATGTTGTAGAGAATAAAATTCCCTATAATATACGTGCTAAATTTTGTTTGTAGGGCAGATAGTTCACGAGATATGATATTTTTAAAAATATAAAAAAATACGCATTTTCCGGAAATTTTTCAAACTTATCAAATAAACAATATGCCGTTGTTTTCATTTTAATGCTTACTGCCCCCTCCGTAAGGTTGGTTAAAAAAGTATACATCCATTTTGTAGGTAATTAAATTCCCTACAATTTTTATTCTTAAAACTTGTTTTTCTCAAATAGGCCAAAATTGAATTACAGCGTTCTAAAGTTAGAAGTTTGAAAAATTTGAAAAAAAGTTTGAAAAAATGCGTATTTTTTTATCTTTTTAAAAAAATCATATCTCGTGAACTATCTGCCCTACAAACAAAATTTAACACGTATATTATAGGGAATTTCATTCTCTACAACATTGAAGAGAACTGTTTTGTAGCTAAAATGCACCGAAACAAAGATATAAGTGAAAATCTAAAAAAAGTGCCGATTTTTTTTCGGTTTTTTCAAGATGGCGGAGGGGGGGGAATTGTGCATTTTGCATTTTAAACACTTAACAACCATCCTAGACAACATGTAAAAAATTTAGAACTACCGGACCGTTTGTAAGGTATAAGCTCTCTATTCACTGGGTTATAAGCTACATCTGGGAGTCCAACAAGCTGTTCTCCACGATTTCATCTGCGTAAGTGC
This sequence comes from Ethmia dodecea, assembly GCA_963855545.1. NCBI lineage: Eukaryota > Metazoa > Arthropoda > Insecta > Lepidoptera > Depressariidae > Ethmia > Ethmia dodecea. The sequence continues at coordinate 9,126,760 of OY979437.1, read as the reverse complement.
CGTTGCTTTGGTAAAATTATAGCTCATTTCTCTGCCAGAAATCAAAGCTTTCCATTATCCAAGATTTTTCAAAATCCGTCCAGTAGTTTTGGAGCTTATTCAATACTAATAAAATATGAAATCTTTCCTCTGTATAATATTAGTATAGATTACAAGGTGCCGTTAACTCTATAACCGCGGTTCTGGAATTGATTTCGAGCGATGGCGTTGCGATTGCATTGCCGCTGTGACCCAAACAAGTTGCTATTTCGAGATAAACGTCGCCATAAACGGGCGCCTGCCGACCGGCCGCGACGACTCCACGCCACTGTTAACATACTCGTACTACACTTTCTAATAAATACTTGCAAAGATTTAATCTACTTACCCTATCATACTTAATTTTTGTGATCAAAATGAACTGATAAACACTGAAGTTTCCATATTTATTACCACGGAAGTTAATAAATATTCAAATCTAATTAATAGATTATAGCATGTGGGATATCCTCGTTGGTCGCCCACTTTTTAATAACTAACGATGTGATTATTAATTGTTTATCTTCCAATGTATGAATTCAAACCTACGCGCGATAGCAGCAAAAACGTACAAAGATATAACACCTTGACAAATACAAGCAAAAAATGTCACCGCAACTCTAATAAGTACCTATATCTTTATTCAAATCATCCTAAAGGACACGGCAATAAAATATAACTAACGTTATGTCATCAGATGGTTGAACGGCGAGGTGGAGTGGGTAGAGCGACCACCCAACAGCGCTCGTCAAACTCTGCCTGAAAACGGCACATGGCGATCTAACAGTACCTTAGGCTGGCACGAGAGTGCTCGCGCGAGGGAGCCACGCCGGTCCGACAGCGGCGTGGAGAACAGCTCCGGCCTCACTTGGCTGCAGCGACAGCAGCAGAAGCTTCGGGAGAGAAAGGAAGCCAGGGAAAGAGTAGCTCGACTGCCACTCGAGTGGGACGCGCCTTCTCGGCAAATTCGGCGATCGGCCAGTCATCGGTAAAATCACTTCACTCACAATCACACAATTTTACACCAGTTATAGTACTTCAGATAGCTGTTACAAGATATAAAGATTTTCCACAATTTACAAAATTCTATTCTTTTCTCAGTGTTGATGGGTACACAAGTGATACGACAGCTTTCGCTGACGATGACGACGACTTCAGTGTTCCTTTACATGTCAACACGAGAACCCTTCTGCGAACTGACAGCATCAGTCCTCAAGCTCCAGACAGGTAAATCATCCTTCCAACCTTGATCATATTTGATATTTGATCTTGATTCCATATCAAATCAATTTTCGTTTTATTTACAGAACCTCATCTAAAAAAATCATGTATGAAAAGATGACGATGCGTGAATGGAGCACCAGCAGTACACCGACGAGTACACCAGTGCCGGGTTTGCTGTCCCTGGCCGAACCAAACAACAACGAATCACTTGTGAGTACTTTTATTTATGAATATTCATCACAGCGCATTTATCAATTAATTTAATAAATAGTATTTCATTACTAACATACAAAAGATTAGAATTTGTTACTTATAAGGTACGGTAAGGTAAGGTACTATGCCTAATTGGAATTTATTTCTTAAAAGAATACAAACATTTTACTTAAATGAAAAATTGCGAAATACACATTTTACGTTTAGTGGATGTGTGCTGTTCTAAAAATAAAGGTAGGTAGATACTAAGGTACTAAAATTAACAAAATGTACCTAACTACGAACACACACATTATTCATTTGGTTAGGCTAATGAGTTAGTTCCAAGTTAGCAAAATACAAAAGAATAAGTAGGTATAGAATAAGAGAAATTTATGAATTATGATTAATAATCTACTATATAAAAATAAGTCGGGTTTTCCTTCCTGACGCTATAACTCCAGAACGCACGAACCGATTTCCACGGATTTGCATTCGTTGGAAAGGTCTCGGGCTCCGTGAGGTTTATACCAAAGAAAATACAGGAAAATCTTATAAGCATTGCACTCGTGCGAAGCCGGGGCGGGCCGCTAGTCTTATATATAAAAGAAAGTCGTGTTTGTTACACTATTTATAACTCAAGAACGGCTGAACCGATTTGCTTGAAAATTGGTGTCGAGGTAGCTTAGAGCCAGGAGACAGACATAGGATACTTTTTATTCCGATATTCTTGAACGGGATCTACGCGGGTTTCTACGGGATCGGGAACTACGCGGGAACGAAAACGGGAACTACGCGGGTGAAACCGCGGGGCGCTGCTAGTAGATAATAATTTTAAAAAATATGTATGTTAGATCCACGAGCGATCGGAGAGTTGGTCGCGGGAGTCCCGCGCGGGCACGCCCGCGTTCCCGACGCACCCCCGCACCCCGTACCCGCCAACGCCGACGCCCTCGCTTAGCGCGCGTCCACCGCGTTCGCCGCCGGTAACCAGGTAATATATTTTTAAATTTACTAAATACCATTGCACAAAGTTCCAACTTTCGGAGTCAAAAAAAGCTTCACAACATAGATGCGACGGTCTCTGGTAGACTGGTCTATGAAGTAATAAAGTTCTATTAACAACTACTGGTTATTGAACAATTGCATTTTTTGTTTGAATTATAGAAAAGAGCGCGAAGGCAGCCCCGAGTCAGAGTACCGCACATACAACGGCAGCAGCGGGTCGCGGCGTTCCAGCCTCGGCGGCAACGCAGAGCCGCAGCACGTGGCGCCCGACCGAGTGCGGTTTGCGCGCGACACCAGCCACTATTGGTACAAACCAAACATCTCGAGAGACGATGGTAAATACCTAGGTTTTATTATTGACTAGCCGCGTTGCCCACGTGGATCAAGTTTATTCCCGTTGCCGTGGGAATTTCTAAAAAACCCTTCATAGCGGTTGCCTACAACATATAAGATACCTATCTACTGTATACCGTATTTCAAACCAGGTGTTATCGTTTCAGAGTAGTACGTATCTTTGTAACCAGTTTTTATATTTTCCCCTGGGAATGAGATATTTTTCTGTAGGTAGTAAAAGGTACCCTAGATGTTGACCCAGTTAGTCAGGATAAAATAGGAGTTCGTCTAGTAGTTTTTGCGTGATGCATGCACAGACAGACAAAGAAAAAATTTCAAAAGTTGGTGTTTTGATAATCGAAATCTACAACGAAACCTACACCAAAGCGTTTTCTCTGCCTACCCCCTCGGGGATAAAAGGCGTGAGATTTTTATTTATTTATTTTAATCAACAGGTTTATAGACAAAGGTTTGGAAAAAATTTAACTATGGGACAAATAATAAGAATGACTGTTTATCTCTACAGCAATAGCAGCATTGCAACCACTGGAGGAAGGCGCGTTCATCGTACGCGATTCCAACTCGTTCCCCGGCGCGTTTGGCCTGGCTGTACGCGCGGGCGGAGCGGGCGGGGTGCGCCACTTCCTCGTAGAGCCAGCGGCACGCGGAGTGCGACTGCGAGGCTGCCCCGACGAACCCGTCTTCGGATCGCTCTCCGCACTCGTCTACCAACACACAGTGACACCACTCGCTCTACCTGTGCCGCTCAAGCTGCCTGACAGGTAACATTCTGAAATGATGATGAGCTCCGACCGTTTTCGGCCATGGCGACCACTTCTGCTCTTAATCCTTTTGAAATACAAATCTGTTATTAAGAATTTTGACAGCGCATTAGTGATTCCCTTGGTGCTGTAGTCCATGGACGACAATGACTATGATGACTGGTTTTAAGCTGGCTTGATTTGCCACTTTTGTAATATAAAAAGAGCTACGCTTAGTTCGCTCGCTTAGCGCAGTTCATGTTGTTTCGCTCTGTCGCAAATAATTCAGGGGTTAGCTCGAGCTGTGGCCCTCTGTACATATTAATAGTAGAGTCTAAATCATATAATCCATAGTAGAACACATGTTGTAGATGGAAATCTGACTGGCTCCATTTCATGTTCTCCTATTTCCTTGTCCATGTAGAGATCCATGGACCGGAGGTAGCGCTAATGCAGCAGCTCGAGCCCTTTTGGCGACGGGTGCCGCATGCCACGTGCTGCTGTTGGGGTCCGAGAACACTGAGGCCCTGACTGGACCAGCTGCTGTCAAGAGAGCTGTATCAAACATATTACAGAAAAAGGTAAAATGATTTAAGATTACAGGTAACAGATCTTTTAATAAGTTTGCGATGATCAGTTCTTCAGTATCAAAGTAATAAAAATAATCTCATCGTTATTACCTAGTTTAATACAGCATACCAATTTGTCAACAGGCATCAGCACACGTGGTGCACTTTAAAGTGTTTGGCGGCGGTATAACCCTGACAGACGCAGCGCGGAAGCTTTTCTTCCGGAGACACTACCCAGCTTCCGGCGTATCGTACGCTGGGATAGACCCTGACGAGAGGCGATACATTTACATCGACAATGGCACGCAGACAGAGAAGTGAGTGTTGAATCCAAAACTTCACATACTCATATATATCCCTATTTAATTTCAACTATACTTATATTTAATAATAGTAAAACATAGGATCACGCCTGGTTTGCCAGAGTTATTCTATTTAACTTACCCACTTTTCAGCAGTCTATTTTTGGACTCCTACTCGTAACAGGTGCTGAGTACATAGCCGGACCAAGGTGCTGTTATACATGACTCGGAATCAATACTCGAGCCTGTGGGTCTCTCCACTAAATGTTATGGACCATTTACACGCGGCCAATGGCCGAGACAATCCACTGAGCCAATCCAAACTGCGAACAAAAAAGGCTTGAGGACAATCCAAAGCAGTGGACTCTATTCACACGAGACCATTATTGGATTGGCTCTGTGGAATGGCTCATGAAATGGTAAACGGTCCATTACCTTAACCGCCAACTGGCCAAAGGTAGTGTGAAGGATTATGATAAACTCATTGGTACTCGTATATCACGATCGGGAAATCAGTGCAATCCTCAAAATAGGGCTATCACTATTGTTTACAATTTAAGAGGTTTCGTTAATACGCATCTAATAAAAAAAAATCTTTTCAGGAGAATATTCGCGTTCGTGGCACGTGCTTCGTCCGGCGCAGACAACCAGTGTCATGTTTTTGCAGAATTGGAGCCCGAACAGCCTGCGACGGCTATTGTCAATTTTGTCAACAAGGTAGGTTAACATATGCAATTTTTAAGTGAACACTGAAATTTAGTTTTAAATTGGACCTAATCGAATTATTATTCCTTTGCAGGCTCTTCTCGGCAACTCACAGAAAAGAGACATTATCTGAATGGAAGTGAGATAAATAGGTAATATTGTAAAGGGGGCTTGTCGTGAGAACAGAAATACTCATTTAAATGAAATCTGTAAAACACGCTAAATTGGTAGAAGCTTTGTCGCTTAATTATGTTAGACGAACATTAGTCCCTATATCTTATGAATCTGTGGGGTGCAGGTGACAACATTCTATAAACAAGTAAAATTGAACTTGGTAATCATGAAGATTTTAAACCATATAAGTACCAATACTTTTCAAAGATTATCATTTCAATACGCTTCATTTTCACCAATTATGTACAATCAAACCATTCGTGTGTTATGTAAGGTTATTTACAATAATTAATGAATATATTATATTAATTAATACTTTAACGTAGGAAAGGAACTAACTAGTCTCATTATAGTGTAGTGATATCATGCGTGCCTAATGTTAAATAAGTTTACATCTGATTAAACATTTTAGAAACAGTCGTCCATGTCATTATATACACACTGCTATGCAGTCCACCATATTGGTGTAAAAGTCAAAAAATTCTTACTTACAGTTAATGTCAATTAATTCCCATATACTGCCTTTAAACAAGCATAGCTGCTCATAAGAGTAGCATTGAAATCATAAATTAGTTTTTAATTGAATTAGTGTTAATACCTACTAAGTATTGTTGGTGAAAAAGCTTTTTTTGTTGTACAGATATATTATATATATACGAGTACCAACAAAAAATACTTTTTATACAGTGAGCATAATTACCAGCAATGAATGGTTTCGAACATAGATACCTAGTAAGTAAGAATACTATTTTTTTTTCTGTTTGGACGTGTCAATCCATATCCAGACCGTGCATCATTAAAACGCTTTATTCGCTTCTAAAAAAGTAGTAAAAACTTGATAAATTACTAGGTATTTTACTAATTGAAACAAGTTACAAAATAAAAATATAGGGGAAATTTTTGATTTGATGATATTTGCAAATAGGTAATTATATTTAATGTTAGATATTGGATACACGGTGTATATATGGTTTGAAGCCATAGAAACAATGCCTTAACAGTGATTTAAAATAAGAGACATATTTACATTCTAAAGTTATATATGGCGGTGCCCAGTTAATGATGAAATTAATGTAATATGTAACACTTTATTGTAATAAATAACTGTTGTAAAATGTATTTATTGGTTATATTATTATTCATTAAAATATTGATAAATATAATACGTTTGATTTTCGTTAATGAAACCTATAATATCCCAGTAATAAATGAATAGGTGATTACTTTAAAAAGCGCATCAAACTTTAATGCTATTTTATTAATATTTCTGTTACTTTAAGTACTACTAAGTATATCACAAATATAAGTACCTAGTGTTATTTAAATTGTATGTGAAATATCATACCAGCCTCTGATATATCACATACCTAGATTTTGTTCAATAAGAATGTTTCCACAATTTTTTTTTATAAAATGTATAATTATGTAACATCGAAGAGGTTTGAAGAAAATCATTCTCTTTTTAAACGTCTTTGGGTAACATGTTGTAAATCTCTTTATAAACAGTATTTTAACTTTTCCAGTGTTGCTATGATCCATTTTTCAATATTACGTAAACTGACTTATTGAACACAATAAAAATATGTAAATTTAGATAATCATTTAAAATACGTTTGTTTCAATCAGTTTTTATACAAGCGTTCGTTTTTTGTATGTTTGTGCGGGAAGTGTCGATTGCTGTGGGCGTAGTGACGTCAGTCGTCGGAGCGACCGAACCTTAGGTGTCCGTAGTCATCAAAAGCGTCTTCGGCGCGGGCAACTCGATTCCTTATCAGACCATAGTCTCTATAGAAATGACGAGGCCTGAAGTCATCTTCGTCCTCTGCGAGGGCGAGCCGGCGCATGTTGGTCTCGCAGACACAGCCCCGGGTGATTGTAGCTAAGACCACAGTTATTGCCAGGACAACCACGGTCACGGTGCGCATTTTTTGATAGTGTTGCTAATCTTAAAAGAAAAAAACTTTTTGTCAATCTCTTCTACCATACCTAAATATAAAAGTAAGTAAACGGCCTAGGAGTCTAACGCGGTTATATAATACGTGACTAACGACACTACTTGGCAGTGACACTTTTACTGCAACGGAGTATAAAGATTGACACCGATCGATCCGAAGTAACGGCCGAAATATCACAAAAAATCATATAAAATACTTTACGTTAATTTTACTGAAGAAGTGAATCGCTATGATTAATTAGTAAAAATAGTCTTTATTTTGGACTAGTGAATAAAACACAATTCAAAACCACGTCAATGTAACTGTAAGTTAAGGTAACTCTTATTTCAAATTTAGGCTACCTGTGACTACCAGAGAAATGAACAGATTATTACAGTACGGCCGTTTTAACTTGGCTGCTCTGAACCTAAGCTCCGCCTGCGTAAACCGCCTCATACCGTATCGCTAACAATGTTATTGCGCAGCCTCTTGAGTAACTTCAGAGCTGCCAAGTTAAAACTGCCGTATTGTACCTAAGTATTTTTTTTTAACTTTTTTTATTGAGCAAAGTTCCATATTTTAATACTGCTACTCGAAATCCTCTCATAAATTTAAAATAAATATTCTTTAATACGGAACTTGCATTTTTTTTTGTCTATCATAAAGATTTAAGAATTACATAAAGATATCAAAAACGAAAAAGTTAAAATTAGCAAAAATAATTTATTTTCACACCACGTCAATAATGTAATTTTCACTTTTCATAATCCTTATTGCTATGACCATAAAGTCTAATTTCGTTAAGCAAAATGTGGTGCAGACGTGGCCAACTCGATTTTCGAAAACCGAAGCCGCGACCAACTAGATTCGCACGATCTTCATTTGTTAAATCAAGTAGGTCACGCCGGCAGAAACAAGTTGCTGTATCCATTTTATAGCTTTAACCAAGCTTTAACATTTCAAAAAGAATATCGAAAATGTCGAGTGATGAAAGTACTTTGACTTCAGAGTCTATTATACTAGATGCCATAGGCATTGTCAATAATCTACTACCATGCAATTGCATTTTATGGTCTCGCATAAGGTGAGAAAAGTAGAGTATATAACTCGGGAATAAAACTGTTTTTGTCTTGGGCGCTTAAATCCCTCACTAAACTCAGGACTCAGTCTTAATTCCCTCGCTTCACTCGGGAATTAAATCATAACTCCCTCGCTGCGCTCGAGAGTAAAACTGGGAGTCCTTCGTTACTTCGGATTCAATGTCGCGCCCGTGACATAAAACAGTGCTTTATTCCCTTGTTGTATAATCTACTATTACATATTGCAAATCAAAAATTGACATTCCAAAGTTCGTGCAAAGCCTTTTTCCATTTTAGATATTTTTCAATGTTCACTTTGTTGAACAGCTGAACTGACTTGAGAAATGACGATAGTGACGTCACTTTGCTCGGAACGGGTGTTTCAAATTACGTTTCAATTTATGTACTTAAATTATTTAATTACAAAACTATTTTAATCTAAGAATAATTATTTCAGCATTGCACTTTTAGCGACTATCATTATTAAATTATTAAGATAATTTTTCAATTAAATTTTAGTCAAGTTCCCCATTGAGAGCCTAGCATTTTGGAGGTATAAATGCAATCAAGTCCAAAATGCCACTCTCTCAATTTATTTTATAATACATTACAAATAATCAGTTCGATGATAACTCGTAAGTAATCATTGGACTGATTGTTTATGAGCCCTTAAAAATAACTTACCAGGTCGATGTGAACGTACTTAGAAGAGTGAATTAAAAAAACAAAGGCCATCATTTATATAGCGGAATTCACCCTGTGGAAAACAGCACTCCCCCTTCTTTAATATTCCCCTCGCGCTACGAAGTAAATATAAAAATGTAATGAAAATTGACATACCTCAATTATTTTAAACCTTCGACAAATTGGTTCTCCAAGAAAACAGAAATTTATTTCTTGAAGATTATTATGTTTACTCTAGATAAGTATTGGCATTTTTATTTATCACCCTACAAAGTAACAGGCCCCTGAGTAGATGTTACCCGCGGCTTGGTCCGTGCTGTATTTGATATTACCTACTTAATTTATTCTTCTGCTCACCCTCTTTTTGAATAATAGGTATATATGAGTAACAAATCTTCTCATTACATAACAATGTTTTCCGTAGGCTTTGTTATTTTAATTTAGTAATTAATATAAAACTTATTTATGTCTTATTAATAAGTACGTTACGTGTACATTACACAGGTAGTCTATTTAACACAGATTAATTTAAAAAATAAGGGAATTAAAAAAACTGTATTTAAAAAAAAACTTTCCCGCGCAAATGTAAAAACGTAGATTCACCTCAAAATCATAATCTCAAATTGATGAATAAATATTTATAGGTATTCATAAATTTTATACTGAATAAAATGGTTGTCAACACTACGGAATTTGAATCATTTGAACAACAGTTTTTAGAGCTCATTGAAGAACTTCAAACGGTTGCAGTAAGTAAATGGTATAAATTGCACCGTAGTTAGTCATGTTATATAGTAAGCAAGTAACCACTATTACCTTGTCATAAGAGTTTACCTTTATTATATTAAAGTTAACTACACATTATAACAGTGAATTGTACAGAATATACTATACTTATTAAGTATACATACCTAATTGTAATGCAAGTACCTAACCTATTCCGTTTGAAAGAAGACGAGTATACTATACGAGGTACAACTGAATACTTAAGTAGGCTCGTCAGTAGTAGGTTTCTTCTCTATTTATTTGAAGCTAGATTAGTCCAACATGCAGTAAGCATCATAACAAAGATAAATTGTAAAATCTCTACTATTTAGCGATTCCCAGATTGTTTTGTATATGGTTTTTATTCCTGAGGTAGGTAAATAAGGTAAACTAGATTTTTATTGAATTTTGCGATTTAATCTCCAAGTAAACTTTAATCTTCATTAGACGAATCCAACATTAGTCCAATAACTCTATTAATTACTTTCATAATATTTTATAAGTGTAACAGTGTATTTTACATATTAAGTAGATCAAGTCAAAATCTAAAGATTTAAGAAAAATTTAAAGTTACAACAGTTAAATATTCCTAGAAAAGTTTGTAACTATGAAAACCTTACCTAGATCCATAAAACTACTTCCATTATTAGTCCTCTGAGCACCGCCTCCGTGAAGCACTACGTACCGAGTCATCTCGCGCGGACGCCGCAGAGGCGGCACGCGACGCTGCACTGCGTGATGCGGCAGAAGCGCATAGCAGCGCTGCAGGTGCTTCTGCCAGCGCAACACATGCCACGGCAAACCTTGCCAGGGTGCAGGATGAACTCAATGCTACTAAGATGCAGTTCGATTTGGCGGTAGATGTACTTTTTTATTCTCATTGACATAAAGCTGAACGGTCAAGTGGTTGAATGAATACTCAAAGCTTTGAAGTGATAAAAGGCGTGAGTTTCGATTGGGGATGGGGGTGCGTCCCGGTCTATTTTTCCAAGACTAACAAAGTCAAAACTTTGAACGGAATGAAAATCACTCTACCACTATAGGTAGGTACCTGGGGGCCAATTCTACTAAGTGTCAACGGTTATAGTTGGATGACAATGAGATGTCAATGGTGTTATTTTGACACTTTTCAGAGCAAAATAACACCATCGACTGACCATGTCATTGTCATTGTCATCCAACTGTAACCGTTGACATTTAGTAGAATTGGCACCCTGGTCTTCGCGTGTAAATAAATTAACCAAAAAAGAAAATAAATAACACGTTTATTCATCAACACAGCGCAAAAAATTTAACTAGACTAAACTAAGTAAAGAACAATGGCAAACGTCCATGTGTTTTGGGTACCCCACTTACACCTGCCCACGGAAGACGAAACCGTGTAAAATCGATAGTTCTTGGACAGACTAAGATAATATGTAATCATACCACATTTTTATAAGTTGAGGTTTAAAAGTTATTCGTTACCTAGTGTATTTTGTAGGTTATTATGAGATTTTAGGTACCAAAGACGTGTAAAGAAAAAGTTTCTCTAGGAAAGAAAATGATTTTCTTCCAACCTCTTTGTTAGAAAATAACACTGCCTACCACATGCCATTTAAGTTACTCTATGCCAGTGAATGATGACTTGGGCAAAAAATATCGATACCTATATTAAAATATCGATATTTTTCCAAATACTAAATTAGCATATTATATATATCGTCGCTATTTTTAATGGCGATATATCGACATTTATTTTACAGTATCGAATTCGTATCAATTTTAATATATTTTTAACGCAATTCTGGTTTCGTGTTTCATTTCATGTTAGGTACTAGATACTTGCCGACTCAAGCATTTATAAAAATATACTATTTTCATCGTCCTTTTTTACGAATTTGGGAATATGTATTGTAGTAATAATAATGTAAAACTGACGATATATCGATATTTTTCACTCGATTTTTATCTATAGTATTTAGAAATGTCGATACGATAAATATCTATTTATTTTTTCACTTGGCCATCCCTAGTGAATGACATGGTTGACGTGATGACACGACGTTCAATTTTACCACAACAACAAAAAAGTTTTTGTATTAATCAAAGACATTAAAATATAATAGCATAGAGGGGGCATTGGGAATATTTTCATACAAAACTTTGAAGCTCAAGCGTCATGTCCTTGTCATGCAGTTAGTATGAACGCGAGCTGTCATTCGGTCGAAATTGTACTAGACTTATTCCACTTGGAATAACTTTTGGCTTCAAATAATCTTCGCTTTGTCCCCTCTATGCCTTATATTATATTTTAATCTCTTTGGTATTAATAGATTTCTCAATCGATCGATTCGTGTTTCTATGATATTTCTGTTTTATTTGACTCAATATTTTCAACTGCTAGATTAATTTAAAAATATGGAAAATTTCGACTTGTTATGAGTCAATATAACAAGCATAGTGTGATACCCCGTGGGTGTCTATTTCAGTGGGTACCAAAGCTGCCGATATTCTTTCATCATGAACTTTGACAGTCATATTATATCCCAGTTGTACCTACATGTATAATTATTTTACAGGAGCGTCATCGTGTAGTACTAGAAGAAAAATGTTCGGAACTGTCAGGGCAAGTAGGATCATTACAGAGAGAGTTGAATGAATTAAAATCCCTGAAAAGCATGCACTTCGATCTTCAGCGTCAATACACAGATTTGCAAGAACGGGTCCAAAACGCCACAAACGAAGCTCGTAGGTAAATAAAAATAAATAATCTCACTCCTTTTATCCCCGAGGGGGTAGGCAGAGGTATTCCATTACTGGATATACCCACATTTCTCGAGATATATTGGACCCCTAAACGTGATAGGTGGTGAGCCCATCGCCGGACCATCTATTTACACATGTCTCAGAATTAATTCTGAGACCTGCGGGTTTCCTCAAGATGTTTTCCTTCACTGTCAAGCTAGTGATAAATATGTACGTAAGTTTTGAAAAACTCATTGGTACATGGCAGGATTCGAACCCGAGCCTCACTGATTTTCGGCCGGCTCTTTAACCGTAAGGCTATCACTCACTGCTTTCACAGGTATGGGTAATATTTAATCAACAAGTCATTTACACTATTGCATAGCTAACTACTATGCTACTATCAATTAACAAGAAAATAGTTAATTGTAAAAACAACGGACATAGTTTTTCCATAACACAACCTTGAAATACATACACAACCTGCTAATATTTGTATTACGTAAGTTATACAACATACAGTGTCCCTTCATTGCTTACTAGAGAAGCATCGCGTTTAGAATCTGAACTCAGGAGAGTAGAGAAGTCTGCTGCAGGAGGAGCAGAAATACGTGAACGTGCTCGTCTAGCCGCAGCCGCACATGTTCACGAGAGACGCCTCGCGGCTGCTGAGCTGCAACATACCAATCAGGAGCTGCATAACGCTAAAGGTGCGGAAACGATATGCAGATGCCTATTTGAAAGTGAAAAGTTGGTAGATAAGTTTTCGTTTCGTTTGCAGCGGAAGCAACCAAGCTCAGTGCACGCGTTGCCGAGTTACAATGTCGCTTAGCAGAATATGTCAGTAACGATGGGGTATCCTCTAAGCCACTGCATACGTTTGACCCAAATGTAGAAGCTATAGCAGAGACACGAGCGGCGCTTGAAGCGGAGCGGGCCGGTGCGGCTCGCCTGGAGCGCGCATTGGCCGCGGCTCTGGCGGACAACGCGACCCTCGCCACTCAGCTGCATACAACCGACAACGCTACACCGATACAACCCACTTCCCCACAACCCACATCCACGAACAGTGCCAATATCTGCGCTATCGATTCATTCCTCGCTGATTAAAAAAAGTAAAATATTTTTTTGTTTTTAATTCAAGAAGAAAGTATTAATCATATAGTTATGTGTAGATATTTTTTTTAATAAATAGTGCGGAACAGTACGATTATAATTTCTGATTTATCACGTATCGTAGGTATCTAATCGTCACTCAGTCCGTAATGGTCATCCTTTACTAATTCCAATAAACTAAAAATACACACAAAATATTCAAACATTGAATTGGCTAACAATATGTGGGAGAACCTGCCCATGCGTACGTTAGCTTTTTTATAATCCAGAAACAGGTTTTTGCTACTTATATGTCTAAATCTTATGTTGTCGTCTCGAAAAGGTCACAGTGAACTCTTAAAGAAATTAGTTGTCACACTAGTAGGATCTGCGCGATTGTAAAGACCGCATTATATTTTTAGTATATCTAAAGCAGTGCAAAGTCAAGTGCGTCTGAGTTTAGTAACACTGCCGGGTGAATCGAAAGGTAGATAACGCATTCTACAGCCATTATGGTGCATTGTGCAAAAACACGTTCCTAGGAATGCACCGTGCTCGGCTCGCGACCATTTTGCATCGCCTCTAGAAATCACCAACAACTTCATCTCAGATTGTAGGTACCAAGTGATAAACAATCAGTTGCTTTAATTTTCTAGAATTTCTCTAGAACATGTAAGTTATGTACTTAAAACATATTACCGTTATAAACAAATTCTTTGCAGATTAAATGAACAATAATATATTGTTCATTTAATATAAAAAGAATCGCTGTACCAAAGACTTCAACGAGTGCTCATTTCAAACTAATATTAGGTAAACAAGTTTACTTTGAATAGACTTTTGAGCTGATAACAGTCTTGGCCACTTCCTAGCCACCGACACATTATGAGTATTTAGAGTAGGTAGACGGTGCAGACGCGGTCAGTGGTGACGATGGATTTTCGCAAGGCTTCGGCGCCCCCTCCTGCGGTGCGGACTGCGTAGGCGCCGCGCCCGCGTCGCACTCTGTTGACTTGACGTTGACTCAGTTCGACTGCATCTCGCGCGGTTTCCGTTCGTACGCAGCCACGCCGCTGCACACAAACTATGTGCATGCGAAAGAAATGATCTGTGATATTATAGTGTTAAGTTACAGTAAGTTCTAGTGTTAGAAGTGGCCAATTTATCTTACAGGTGAGGTCAGCTTTGCATTGTTAGCTGTACGCGCAGTGCATAATATAACGTAAACCTAATTTAAAATAATTATATTATTTAATGTGTAAATAGGTGTTATAAGTAGTTGTTGGTGAGGTATTAATGAAAATGCATAAGATATTATACCTGTTATTTAAAGTACTACACAGTACTCAACTGACGATCGCTCGTTACAAACACTTGGTAGAGCGCTGTACAAAGTCACGATCTCCCGTGCAGTGGTTGTTATGTTCTCTTTGATGGAGGTAAACGCTTCCCGCAACAGCGTGCGTGTCTAGAGAAAGTTACCGAAGTACACTGGTTCTTTTATAGTATTGTATTTATTTACAATGCTCAACACATTTGTATGGCCATACACCCCTTCTAAACATGTGCTAAATATAGCATTATAGGTTCCGATTTCAAACAATTTCTTTCAATGAGTTATTTTTCTTGAGAAACGTTTAATCTACCTTATACATAATTCGAAAAGACTATTCCGCCAACGCTAAATGTTGACACAGTGAGTCAGACTCGCTTTGACACAAGGACGGTGAGCTCAACACGGTAAACATGTGAATTCAATACCATAATAGAACACCCACTGCTCTGTGCCCAGGCATACGCACAATATGTTTAAATTGTTGTACCAACAAGCCTTCGATTGTTATACAATATGTAACAGAATAAGCAAAATTCCTGAAATTACTTTGTTCAGTTATTTATATATATATATATATATATTTTATATACATATATATATATTATATATATATATATATATATATATATATATATATATATATATATATATATATATATTTACTTTGTTCAGTATCGACTAATTAATCGATGTGTTATTTTTTTCCGAAAAATGAATTAGCATATTATTTGAATTTAGGGCTACCTATGGAAATTTCAAACGACGTAGTAAAAATACTATTGATTAATTTTAATAATTATTATGTAGTTCTAATCTCTCATTTTCATTCATCCCAAGGTTGTCTGGAAGAGATCGCTAAAAGCGATAAGACCGCCCATTGTACTTTAGTTAATGTTGATATCCGTATTGTGTTGTTTTTGGTGTACATACAATAAAGAGTTATTGTACAGTCAAGAGCACGCTAAGCTTGACACTTTGGACTATGAACCGGCCCTGTATTCCATGGCGCACAGTATAAATCAGAGCTCAGCATAAACTGGTATTGTAAAGCTTGACTTGCTCTTGACTCTACATAATGCCTAGTTTAATATAATAATAAACTAAGTTTATGGTTACCTTACAATTTTTTTAATAAGTTCCTATAATTATACACATAAGTAAACAATTGCTATTACGATTAATATCTTTCATAATTAATTTTACACAACAGTTAAGTATAATCAAATTCTAATATCATATCAGATTTCGATTATTTTAGCTACCTATTTACCTACACCATTTTTTATTATTTTAATTACAGAACGATGACTCACACAATGACGCTACAGTGCTTCATTGTATTGTTAATAACTCCAGCTATAATAGTACAGGGGTAAGTTTAATAAACCGATTACATTATACACCTAATATATCACTCATTCATTTAAATATGTAATTCGTGCACACCATCTAAATATAAATTCCCTGGTTTACTGGGTAGGCAGGCAGACCTATAAGATCTAACCGCTATTTCATTAACTTCATACCTATATATAAACATATTTTTGCGACATATACCTACCTACATAAATCTTAAAGTTCCAAATTAATTAAATGGTCTAATAAAAGATTTCAACGAGTACCTACTTAGTTTGGTTCTCTGCCTCTTTCACGTTCCTTCGATATGATGTATCCTTATGATGACGCATGTAGTGATACTTCATTATTTTTTATACTTAGACCCGAAAATGGTAAATAATTTTTAGTCTTCATAAAAAAATTAAAGATGGTTATTTCTATTTATATAGTGGCAATATGAATGGAGTAAAGAGACCTTAACGTAGACTATGTTATATGTACTCGTAGGTAGGTACTTGGCAAAATCTGCAAACTGGTTTTAATTAAAAATTGTTAGCTAGATGTCACCGCTTCAATAATCTTCAATCTACATCTACTACACTATTCTATAAGTACTAATATTATGAAGAGGAAAGATTTGTTAGTTTGTATTGAATAAGCTCCAAAACCACTGAACCGATTTAAAAAAATATTTCTTCAATGGAAAGCTACGTTATCAGGGAGTATTGGTATTTTTATACAGTGAATGTTCCACTCTTCTTCCGTAGTTCAATTGGATGTTCCATTGACGGGACGACGGAAAAAATAATTTAACCGTAGATTCAACTACAGGAAACTATTGGTTTCTCCAACGCAAAATAATGGTGTAAACGCTCATAGAGTCATTAATCAGAAGTGGTAGATCGATTTAAAATTGAACTTTGTGGCACATTACTTCATCATCAACATCGTTCACAGCATATCAGTTATTGGACCCCGCGTGCTCCGCCCTTTTGGCCCATATCGTGTGGCTGTGGCCGGTGACTCCCGGCCACGCTCGCTGTTTGTGGCGGTGGAAGGCCGCCGCGCCACCGGCGAGCAGTTTTCGCAGGGCCGCGAGGTCCAGATACCAGCCGTCAGCTCCAGGCTCATCGACCTCGATGTAAGTATAACTATTCGTAACATAATTACCAGCCAGCTCCTATGCTTGACGTAACGCTCAATGATAGTAGCAATACGAACTTTCTATCCTACAACCATTCTTTTATGCAATCACATTTTATAGGTAGACACATTTTGCACTAAATAATAAAGGAGAAAATACTGTGATTGATCAATCGGTTTAGTTTAGGTACATTTGAAACAGAATAGCTACATTTTATACCTATTTAGGCTATACGTTCTCCTAACGATTGAGAATAAACAATTTCTCGAATTAGTAGGTAGGTATATTGCCATATTTTGAACACAGATAACGCATCTACGTCCATTTATACACTTAGAATATAATTACTCGTAAGCAGGTTCGTAAAAGAAGTAGGTACATCACTGTTTTTGTGTCACAGATTGGCGACCCAGGTCCTGGACAATATGCTCTTGTGGCACGGTCCACTTCAGGACCACAGTTCTCCTCATCGGCGCAGCTGGTATACCAGCCCCGCAGTTTCTGTGTCTTCGTACAGACTGACAAACGTGTCTACCAACCTGAAGACACCATCAGTTTTAGAGTCATCGCCTTGGACAAGTAATACTGGTTTTGGACTACCTTTTGCTATGGCTTCATTGATGCCAGCCTACAAAGACTACACTTTCGATTTCGATACCATCACCGATACGAGAGAATCGTGCGCTTAAGATTACGTATCGTTACGACTGGGGCATTAACCTTCGAGTGTGATTGCACAGGTACTTGCTGCCGCTGTCCGGTGCGGTAGATGTAAGCATATTGGACGCAGGAGGATCTCCAGTGCGCCAATGGGCGTCTGTTTCGTTGGATCGAGGAATTCTTACCGAAGAATTTCTAATTGCCGACGAGCCCGCACTTGGAGAATGGACCATTCAGGTTAGATCGGAAGTAAATAATTAACCTAGAAAACTAACTTTGAAATCACCGCCTACGCGAAGATGGCCTCTGCTGATTGATGCAAATGAAATATTTATATAGCAAAGCGTTTTGTAATAGGTGGAGGCGCGTGGGCAGAAATACTCGAGGCGGATCCTGGTGGCCGACTATGTGATGCCCAAATTCCAAATGGAAATGCAGATGCCCAAAGAAGTTCTATTTACTGACGGCCGATTCAATATTAACGTCAAGGCTAAGTAAATAATTTTGTACTTAATAATTAATCTAAATATTTCGTCATTATTAGTAAACACAGCGAAAAACTTCTATTAGCACAAATTCTATTTGGTAACACAACAAAGGAGAACAAAAAGCAAACCCACCGCTAATTTCACAACGATTCTACGAACAAAGGGATTTTCCTAGAGAAAGCCGTCGCTGTTCATTATAATGAAAGAAAACTCATTATTTCCATCAAACAGACTTTTCAACTACAATTAAGTGAATGGTGGGAAATTGAGTTTTGAATAAGTTGACGTGCCTATTTTGAAATACATTTTTATAATATTTATTACACATTTTTATGTAGTTTATTAACATTTTTATAATATTTAATGTTTCGAAACATTCACTTCACCAAGGCAGTGCTAATGTTAATATGATGACAGTTTAATTAAGTAAGAAAGCACCCAAACATCATTTTCTAAGGTAAAATTAATGTAGTAGACACGACACAAGAAACACTTGACATATTTCAAGCAAAAACATATTGAAAACATTCCAGCTTCACGTAAAACTCGTGGAGACACTTTGAGTAGACAATCATTTTTTTGATTTTCAGACATTTCAATGGCTTGCCTGTACGCGGTGAATTGACTATTTCCGCGTATGCCGTATTCTTCTCTGGTCTCCTGCAGCCAGTGTTCTCATCGCCCGCTAGAAAGGTTATCGACTTCAACGGTCAGGCCGACGTGACGTATGACCTCAAAACCGATCTTGACCTAGCAGAGGATGCAGCAAGGCCGCTGGTCGTGGAAGCCGTGTTGGAGGAAAACGATACACTCATAAAACAAAATATTTCTACAAGGATTCTTTTGCTGAGAACTCCTTATAGAGTTAAAGTGACAGCACCTCAACACTTTAAGCCGACTCTACCTTACAATGTTCAAGTAAGAAAACAGTTCTACACTAGGCATTAAGTCATTCAATACACTGACTACCAAAAATAAATGGTCACATGAGTATATAAAGGACATATTATGTGAGCTAATTAAAAAGTTAAGTTGTAGCGTATTTAAGGCCCGTACATACCAGCGCACATTAAACGCGGGTCTGTGCGAGTTCTACTACCTACACGGAATTATATAAATCTCGTCCATGACACACCAAATACGTAAGGTAGGTAATATATAGATCTGAGCGCAAGCTGCTCCGCCGCCGGTCTGCTATTTGGTTTCCGGTTATTTTAGGTGTTTGGACCTTGAATAACGCAGAATAATATAATAATTCATATTAATGTGATAAGTTTATGCAACTATCATATAAGGGTTGATGAGTGAATATTAAGGAGTGTATGTAACTGCATATAATATGGTATTAAAACACTTGTGATATGTACATACTATTATCAAGTTAAAAAATAATGCAAGGAGATTTAATCCAAGAGACTTATGTGTTTCGTAACTAATTCAAAAGTTATATTACGCAACCGGTAGGTATATAATATGAAATCCCATATAAAATCCGTATCATATAAAATTAGATACATTATTTTTTACGGTTGTTAGTGCATAATGATCGTTCATACATATGAGACAAATTTTGGAATCATAATTCGAATATTACGATAAAAGTGTAGATAAAAATCTTTTCAACACTTTACTTTGACGGGCCTGTTGGCTCAGTTGGTAGTGACCCTGCCTTCTGAGTCGGAGGTCGCGGGTTCGATTCCCGCTCGAGGCCAACATTTTTGAGTTGGCTTCGTGTCAGGTCGTTTAATATTTATTTAAGTATGTTTAGCAGTTGTTTAGTACCCATAGTACAGGCCCTGCCTAGTTTGTGACTAAATAACCGTGTGTGACTTGTGTCTCACTATTATTATTA
Organism: Ethmia dodecea; assembly: GCA_963855545.1. Lineage (NCBI taxonomy): Eukaryota > Metazoa > Arthropoda > Insecta > Lepidoptera > Depressariidae > Ethmia > Ethmia dodecea. The sequence goes on along the minus strand of OY979437.1, from coordinate 9,106,372 downwards.
TTACTTTAACGGTCTACCTTAGGATGCTTGTCAGTATAGTAGGTAGGTACCTAACCATCACTGACCGTGGCCCAAAAATCACTTATGAAAATATATTATCGACTAGATTGAAGTAGTCGACCCAGCAGGACAGATTATGGACATAAATGATGAGGTCACTGTGGAGCGGCTATGGGACGATGGAGCTCCTGTCAATACTACCACCGTGGGAATGAAGGAAGGTCTCGCTACTTACACTGTAGTTCCTGACCTAGCGCATACCAACTCTACACTTAATTTAGTGGTAAGAAGTCTTGTCATTTAATTCCTCTTTAAAGCCATCACTTATTAGACTATCTGGGTATTTGGTAGCTGAATTTTCATGATCCGAAATTGAATGTACTTTTATAAACCATTACGAATTAAAGCTACGAGTGTAATGTGGGGTACTAGAGAGATGCAGGTCTGTGGGTATCCCTAAGTATTTATTTATAAAACTTACTCGTACTTGCAATTATAAATTAACAAAGAATGTGAGGTCAGTGTTAGGTGAAGACACTTAGTTCTTAGTACTGGTACCCTACCCTTTAATGATACAATATTTACTTTGAACAGATAAAGTACAAAGAAGTGACTGATCGCGTAGTTAACATACAAAGAAGCGCGGCGTCGGGTGGGCAGTTCCTCACAGTAGAGGTGCTGACGCGCGGCACCTCCGTTGGAGACGATATGCGCGCGCGCATTTCCTCTTCGGAGCCTATGGATTTGATACATTATGCTGTCATTGGTCGGGGAGACATTCTCCAAGCTAAAACTCTCGAGGTACGTCACGTTTCGAGTTACGACTCCTACCTATTACATGATTCCTAGTTTTCATCGGAATTATATTATGTGCTATAATAAATCTGTAGAAAACTTAGTAGCTCGAGGTGCTAATCATAAATTTGAAAGTGTGTTTGTTGGTTAGTCCTTTTTCCACGAACAGATAGACGTAATTTTTGTATAGGTAGAGATCATTGGGGAACGGAACGGAAGTCTTGAGCAAAAGCTAGGTACTTACTACTTGTAAAATTTTGACAAACGTATGGCCGAGTAGGTATGTTTATCAGTAGCTAGATATTAAAACCCGCTGCACAAGCTCTACCGTGTGTAAATTTTCCTAAATGATTTTTATATAGCTAAACCCAGCCCGTCGGAGCGTTGACATCACAGTGGAAGTGGTGGCGGGCATGGCGCCCGGCTGCGTGCTCATGGCTTGGTACCCGCGCTTAGATCCCGTCCACAACACACTGCAATCAGCAGCGATTTATGTGCCTCAAAAGAACTTACTGCAACACAAGGTAAGCACTCTACCCAACTAATAGATCAAAACTTAACTAGGTATATTTCTTCGTAGCTTCTATGAGTATACATTTTTTATAAGTTCTTATTTTTCGTCTGATAGGTAAATACCCACAATAAGTATATATGCTTCCTACTTCTGCCCCCTGGCCTGGCTTTGTATTAACGTTAACGTTAGCGCTCATGGGAGTGCTTATGTCAATCCCACACATTGTCAATCTACCTATATAAGATAATTCGATTCGTAGTAGGTACGTCTCTTGGCTGAAATGAAAGGAGGGTGGAATTCACGCTTTCATTGGTTTTATGGTTGGTTTCACCTTTTAATGTCTTTTAACTTGGTTTTACCCTTATGTAGCCGCAAGTGCTTAATTTTTATTTCACTGATTGAAACGAGTTTAGGTGACGGTGACCCCGTCAGCGAACAACATCCGTCCGAATGGTCTAGTGACACTGCGGGTGACGGGCGAGCCGGGAGCGAGAGCGGCTCTGCTCGGTGTGGACGTCAACGCCGTCGCCGCCAAGCTCTCCGGCAGCGACGGACTTGGCAACGGACTGGATATGCATACGGTAAACAAGTTATTGGCCGTTGCGGTTGTGGGCTTGACAGTTGCCTAAAGTCGTGAAATTAACCTATGTCTATTTGTTTATTTTCTTAACCTCTCAGACCATCAATCACAGACACAATAGATTTTAATTGTATCTCGGTTCCAATTGGAACCGGCGGTTCTTAACTGATTAAAGCAAAGGTTTTACTTTACTTTTGACTTTACCTTAGACTAACCCAGATGACAAATAAGGTCAATAAGGTCATATTCACAATCAATAAAATTATACTACTTCGACGTTTCAACATTAAGTATCGATGTGTACACGACAAAGAAATATTGTTTCTTACATTGACAATTTATTTGCAGATTGAACGCGAAGTGGAAAGCTTTAGTGGCCTGAAACATTCGGTATTTAAAAACGAAGATCATCTCCCTGGCATGGGATTGGATCTGGGAGGATACGATTCTGCTGAAGTTTTTAAAGTTAGTACCAACCGCAATTCAGGTTCGGTAATGTATGCAAGTAAACTAGGTTCAACTTTTATATATTAAACAATATTCTTTAAACAGATTTTTTTTTCAGAATGCAGGAGTTGTAATACTGACTGAAGGAATTGACAGTAAAACTGTACCTACAGGTAATTTTACCCATTGTACCTACCCACAGACATTTATGAATGATTGCTTTAGTTTTCAAAGCATAGACATTGTATCCACTCTCGTCATTTCTTTATTGTAGATGCTTCTCTGATGGACGTTCCCGAAAGCAGTAGTAGGCCTCCCCTGGCCGGGCCATATGCCTTCAGCCGACTGCCGCCGCCGCCGTCGCCTCGCTACTATCTGACACTCGCGCCGCAGCCCACGTGGATGCTCACCAACGTCACACTTGAGTAAGTATTACAATTTGGCACAAGGTTATCTACATTATTTACGCACCGCCTAAGGTGTGTAAATATGGACGAGAAAAAAAGTTGTAAAAACTATTTCACTTGTATACAACGCGTAACAGAATAAGCGCAATTCCTCATACACCCTAATTAGTATATTAATATAAAAAAATATGATGCCTTCGAACTTTGGTTGTGTCTAACCAATTTTCTTAAATAAAGAGTAATAACAGCACGATTTCCATAGATAGCACTAAATTCAGCTACGCTAATTAATTTTTTGGGGAAATCTAACACATATTAAAAATAGCTAAAATCTATTAGTAGTCTATACTGAGCAGACTAATTTCAGGAATTAGGCTTATTCTGTTACATAGACTATGAGATGATTTCAGATAATATCAGTCACTTGACAAACGAGTACCTACCTACCTGCATTTAAGTAGATATTAAAACACCAAAAACGCGACGGCGACGATGTGAAAATGCACAGAAAAGATTACAAATATATTTTATCTACCTACCCTCCCTCTGCTGCGACGTGCATTAATGTAGCCTAGGTACTTAGCAGCACTTAGCAGGTGCAGCCAGATCTATATAATGAAACCTCGTACTTGAAAAACCGTCAAAACCGTTTAGGCTACAGAAGGTCAGAGCGAAATACGCTCACATACACATCGTGAAAACATTCCACTCCTGCTGGATAGTAGAAACTGGAATTCAATTAGACGTTAATCATGTTTATTATGAAATTAAAGGTTTATGGTTTTCAGCAACGACGGCAAAGGAGCAGGAGACCGGTGGTCACCTATGAATCCTGGAGAATGGTCGGTGGGAGCGTTTGCGGTACACCCCACACTGGGCCTGGGTATAGCGGCACCGCAGATACTGACTACCAGCATCCCATTATCAATCTCAGCAGAACTCCCAGCGATGTTGCAACGGGGAGAAACGTTAGCAGCAGTAATCGTTCTGAAGAGTTCTCTCACGGTGGACACGTCCGTAGAAGTCACGTTCCACAACTCCGATCAGAACTTCGAGTTCGAGCCTTTGGAGAATAACATCGATTCTTCTAAGAGTAAGTTTATTTCGCACACCCGTGATAGTCCGGTGGAGTGAAGCGTCTAAATCTTCTTTCGTACTTCTTTCTTCTATACTTGTAAGCACTTAGTTACTTTGATTTCCACTAGGTATATTTTAAACAATACCTCAGTGTTGAACAATTTTAATTTCCGTACGAATCAAAATTTGAAACAAAAATACAAACCAACTTCAACGAATAACACTAAGAAGACTATTATTTGCTTATTCAAAATCCGTTACTAAACCTATTACGCTGATAGCGAGTGATTTGCTGATGTCCGTTGAAGAGTTCTGTTCTCCATCTGAAGTTTTTCATCAGATTTTCACAAAACTTATATGGGACCAACCTTGAAGTAGGTAGGTACATATACCCAAACAATCGTAAAATTTCGAAATTGCTTTAGATTTGACGGAGCTATGTATTAGGTACTAGGTATAGCATATAAAAAAAAAAACAGGTAAAAAAAACATACGCGACGAATTGAGAACCTCATCCTTCTTTTCACTAATATTTTTCGGACCCCTAAAAAGGAAAGTTGTAAAGCCTGTCGCCGGATCGCGGTGTTGTTACACATGCTACATAATTAAAGTCAGCACACACAAAGGCGTAGGTAGGTACGTATAGTCTAGGCAATAAAGGTAGTGGACCCCAACATTAATTCCTCAGTCGATGAAACTTTGCAGGATTGTAGTATAGTATGAGACAATACTTGCAGAAAAAAATCCAAAAAAAAAACCTAACCGAAGTTAGGATTTTATACTTAATAAAAAAATTTTTTTTGGTTAATAATTTGATATTTTCTGAAAATTATGTAGCGAGACGGTTTTTATCTTGGATTTTCCTATTGTAAGTTCACACCGACTATTAAATGACATTCCAGTTAAAAAAATGGACTGAGCAATTTTCCCGTGCAAGGTGCATATACGTCTGAGTTTTGTTGTTTCTACCAGGAGATTTTTTTGGATATTTTGCATATAGCTTTCTTAACACATATGAATATTGCTGACGAAGAAAATTTTGACTGAGCATTTTTCCCAAGAAAGATATCAAATAAATAAGTATTTCACTAAAAATACCTAACTTCGGTTAGGTTTTTTTTTTGGATTTTTTTATGCAAGTATTGTCTCATACTATACTACAATCCTGCAAAGTTTCATCGACTGAGGAATTAATGTTGGGGTCTTCATACAAAAATCCGCTTCATTGCCTGGACTAGTATTGCAATCGCGCCCGCTTTCTGTGAGACAGGTTGCATACAAACTCGAACATAAAAAAATATATATCCCGATCTAGAACGCGTTCCTGGCTTTCCCGCCTATGTTTGCGTCGACCTTCAATATTATCACTGCTCTACCACACTCTTAACACAAAATATCTTGATTTTTGGTCAGAAATAGAGCTATTCCGCCGAGTGCGCGTGACGGTGCCAGCCCGCGGCTCCGTGAGCACGGCGTTCTTGGTGTCAGTGGTGCGTAATGGCGAAGCGTCCGTCATCGTCGAGGCTAGCGGCAATGGAGTCTCCGCGTCCTTATTCCGAACCATCGATGTTAAAGTAAGTGTCTTAAAGCCAAAGAGATTAAAATATAATAGGACATAGAGGGGGCATTGGGCATATTTTCATACAAAACTTTGAAGCATGTTTGAAGCTCAAGCGTCAGTTAGTATGAATGCCAGCTGTCATTCGTTTTTTGAAAGAGTACTAAACGAGTTGATTTTCGTTTTTCAGTACAAAATGTATGAAAAAAGTTTTTGGCGATGTCTGTCATTTCTAGTACTCAAACCTTAAATGGTCCCATAGAGTCTTTTGATCCGAACACGAAATAGGATCGATTGGCATAAAAATATTTTTTTTGTATTTTAGCATTTTTTTCGCTGACTGTACATTTTCTCTAAAATCTGTAAATGCAGTTCATAATATCTTAAAAAGTTAGGGATGGTCTCCTAGGAACGTTTTCCTGTAACTATAACGATTAAGGGACCTGCCCTCACTGACCCATCTCAAAAATCCACCCTGTATATGTAAGCATGGTAACTTGTTTATCCAGGATGGGTACGAAGAAGAGCTGCATTCTTGGGGCTTGTTAGACGCGCGCCGGGGAGTAGCTCGCAGTAATATAACCCTGGAGCCCACGGCGGGCACGCGGCTCGGCATCGTGGCGCTGGCCGGCGCGGGCTCCCTGCTAGCGGCCTCGCTGCAGGCGATACGGAACCCGTCCACCGCTGCCGCCGACCCACCGCACGCGCTCCGACCCCTCGCTATCGGCACTGTTCTACTCGACTATCTAAAGGTAAGTTTCTTCCTTACGTTTCGGTGAAATTGGGAACAACTTTGTGTCTTCATTATGGAAGTAGAGGCACTAAGGTCTGGAAACACTTTTTAACATTATTGTCAAGAACGAGATGCTATTAGCATCTGTTTTAGTCAGTGTTTAACTTTAAACCCGTCTTGCACTAAACTACTTTTAATTGGTTATGACAAATTTCTTACCATCCTTCTCTCAAACAACCTATAGCTCGTATCACTTAAGATAAAGATATGTGAACGTTTTTTACACTTAAGTACCAAGTGATATTGTAAGATCGCTAATTGGAGATATAGAGATACCTATGTTCTTTATAAGTAGGTAATACCTACTTATAATATAAAGAGCTTGACAGCGAGAAGGCCCAAAGTCCTGAAGCATAAATTACCTCTATTGTGTTTCCGCAGTCTAATGATGATCCTGAAGATACAACTGTAACGAAGGAGGCACGAGCGAAAGTGGCTGCAGGCTTCCAAAGGCTCATGGCCTACCGACGATCGGACGGATCGTTCGCAGCGGAGACTGGGGAGGACACTGAAGGAGACGTCTGGTTAGTACGAGTATCACGTATTTCACTTGGTATTAAGTCGAGGAACTAAATACACTTCCTTCAGTTTTGAATCAGGAGCAGTGGTACCAAAATTGTGTTGTGTTGCGACCATTTGCACAAATCTTCTGCTAGATATTGAATACAACATTGTATTGTAGTCAACCCTTGCCCATGCCATCACACATGAAGAAGAATGGGTCATATAATCTCCCACAACTCACCGCGGATTGGAAGATGGTGTTAGGTTAGGCTAGCTAGTCCAAACATTAATTTCAAGCCATGATTTTTTAACAAAGAAAACCAGGAAAAACGCATCGAGAAGCTCCTGATATACTTATAATGCCCCAAGGCACCCATCCATTGCCTGACCGCGTCCAGCGAACACCATTTCTTAATAGGTGTGATCGTGGGTAGGGCTACGCTATACGAGATATTATTACCAACAAGAATATTGTCGGAATTACTTACTATCTACACAAAAATACAAAACGGGGCTTAAACTAAGACACTGTTTTGTCGCTTTTTAACATTATTGTCATAGAAGTGACATCCATTTTCGACAGTTGAACTTTAAACCCCATTTTGTGTTTTGTATTACACTTTTATACCTAGTCTACCCTAGTTCTAATCTCTCAGCTTCATCCATCCCAAGATTGTCTGGAAGAGATCGCTAAAAGCGATAAGACCGCCCATTGTACTTTGATTAATTTTTATATCAATACTATAATTAATGTAATTGTTTTGGTGTAGAATAAAGAGTTATTGTATTGTAATAAGGTTCTAACTAAACTCCATAACAAGCATTTCTATTTCTGGCCAGGATGACAGCAATGGCAGCGAGATGGCTGTCCCGCTCGGCGCGCTACGTGGAGGTATCCCCGGCGGCGGCGAGCAGCGCGGCGCGGTGGCTGGCGCAGGCGCAGCGGGCGGACGGCGATTGGCCTGCGCCTGCGCAGCAGAACGACCCCAAGGCACAGCGCCCGGTGCCGCTCACGGCTCACGTGCTATTGGCCTTGCAGCAAGTTAAGGTAAACGGAAGATAAAGAAATTATTCTTCAATCTGCGAGTGAGCTTGTTGTTGCTCAGGTCTTGCTGCAGGAGCTGTTGGGGTCTGTATGCAAAACTTTAATGTAGACCTCAACAACCAACAGTTATATGGATGTTGGACTGTATTAAAGATCGGTGGTCTATTATAGGTACTATGCATGTTGTACCTACAATAACTGATCAAATTGCACCATAGAATATCCTATGAGTAGGTAGGTAGTGTGAAGTAATTATTTTTTGCACATAATTGATTATAATGAGGTTTCGTAAAAGAACTCCTGATTCTATCTTTTACTTACTTAAAAATCCAACAACAGGTTCGTCTTCTCCTACTCAAATAAACTCCGCTTTCAGGGCGCGGACGTGTTGTACAAGAACACGATAAACAAGGCGGTAGACTTCTTAGCCAAGAACCTGTCTCCTAGTCAAGACGCATACACGCTAGCGGTGGCAGCCAGCGCACTCGCCGCCGCGCGCCATCCGCAGGCTGCGCAGGCGCTGCAGATCATGGATAAATACGCCAATACCACTGGTAACTCTCCTTTTAGCTTCAGGATATAGGTCCTTTAGAATGGTGCTGGATTGCTACGATGACGCAGCTTTACAGTGCACCATTGGCACACCCCGGGCACTTCATACAAGCGAACCGATTAAATTATAGGTACAATGAATACAACTGAGACAACTCACTTGGTTGTCCCATTTAGCACGGCAGTACTGCTGCGTTTCGGCACGATAAATTGACAGGAGTTGGCGAGTCTCTCTCCGTAGTAATAGTATGTAGTTACCTATTCTTTGCCAGGGGCAACTAAAGCCGTAGAACTTAGGATGTCACAATAACAAAACTCTATTACTATAATTTCTCCTGCATGTTTGAGTGATTTGTTTAGATTGCTATGAAAGGTTTCATAGATATCTGGACCTATGTATCCAATTATTGGTCAGTGCTAAATCCCCGAATATAGAGATCCTACAGATACCTATACAAAAATACTTACTTAACACCTAGGAACTGCTAGGCATAGGCGACGCAACAATAGAAGGTAGAACCTGAATCTACAATAATATCTAATTGAAAACTAATTTCTAGTCTATTGTGTCATTACATTTTATCTTAAAACAAAATATTGCAGGGTCCACCCTCTTCTGGTCACGTAAGATATACGGCTCCGAGTGGCGCAACCCCTGGCTGAAGGGCAATACCCTGGAAGCTTCCACCGCGGCGTGGGGGCTCAAGGCTATGCTTGCATCACGCCTCGTCGAGGAAGCTATGCCAGTGGCGAGGTTCCTGTTGCAGTCGTACCAACCACATGATCAGGATCCAGATGCGGTAAGAACTTACATTTAATTTATTTGATAAATCCGATTTAAGTCAAATTGAATCACTGTATTTTTACTTTTGGAGCACCTTTTTTTCCATCCCTGTTTCATCCATTAAACAAGGTTTTATAAAAGCAATAAGGCTGCCCATTGTAGGTAACCTACTTTATTTTATGTTTATTATAATATTGTATTATTTCGCATAATCTTTGTCGGCAACAACAAATACCTATATGGAACAAATATTTCAAATTCCAGATTAGTGTATAACAAATAATTTAAATCTCTATTTAAATCTCTTTGGTGTTATTGTTTCAGTTGGACGCTATAGCACAATTTGCCGATGCAATCAAAACTTCGACGAAATTACGAGTTTCGGTCAACGTAACCGGATTCGAAGAACCGAGACAGTTTAACATAGATGATGACAATGCGCTGATCGTACAGACACAACTGGTACGAAAAATAAAATTACGTAAATATTTCTCAAACACAATAAATAAATTAAAATTGTTGTTTACCTGACTGCGCCTGAAGAATAGTGTTTCTCGGCTGTAGTACGACTACGACTCTATTTTTTTGGCGCAGCCTGAAGACTAAAAGGTTTGACGGATTTAAAGTGCGAGGTGTAGCTAGATTCGTCAGGTCTTCATGTCCGGAGTGTCATGTTACATATTTTACCCGACTACGCCAAAGGATGGTACGTTTCAGTAACTACCTACCTACGTTTTCCATCGAGTTTTTTGGAATTATAATTATAAATGTACTTGTTTAATATCAGGTCCGCAACGCTCGGTCAGCTCTCGCTGTAACAGAAGGCAGGGGCTTAGCGGTGATCGGTCTGTCTGCGAAGGGCAGCACCAACGTGACCTCAGCCTGGCCGCGATACACGCTGGACCCGAGAGTCGACCAAGTCTCCACTAAATATCGTCTTCAACTGTCTATCTGTGTGGGGTAATATAATATACAAACTCTTAGTGGTGTTTTTAAAATAAGTCTTTGCTTTGCAGTGAAGTTACCCATATTTTGTTAATTTCAGGTTCGTGCCGCAAATGAACGAAACAGAGAGCGGACTGACGCTTCTCACCGTGCAGCTGCCGTCCGGTTATTTGGCTGATATCAACACCCTCACTGAACTCACGGTGAATAATTATGTAACGCATTCAGCTGGGTCTCTGGTCAATTTCTGATCAAAGTACATAAATGATCAGAAGCCGTATGTCTCATGTCATGTAGAACAGTCGCTTTTCCGAACCTTTAAGCATATTCCTATACTTCACATTACTCTTTATGTCAATAAGTCCGGTTTTCAAGGACCAAGGCCCAACCAATGGGGAAGAAAACTGACTTTTTATCCCGACAGAGGGCGTATGGTCGAGAGGGCCTAAATGATCTGTCAAAGCTGTCAAACTCCATAAATTTTTTTGTTTACGTTAGCGTTTTTTCTAAACTCTGTCTAAAATTACGTTATGTGCTGCCTTTGGTTGCAAAAATAAAGGAACTCATGCATTCCCGAAAGACACTAAACGAAGAAAGTTGTGGGAAATTGCCCTAAAACGGAAAAAGCTTTTTTACCAGCTGCAGAAGCTTTCCGTTTTTTTAACTCATCCTTTAACTGCGGCACCGTCATCAAGGAGTACATTTTCGTCACCAAAAAGCTCAATGCGAAAGGAAATCAAAAAAATATGGCCGTGACAAGGACCTCTCGCTGGTGGCGACATCTGTAATTAGCTTTGCGTTTTGTTCCCCATTGTTCGGCAGCCACCTGGCCCGTGAGAACAACAGGGAGCCGTCTGTATGTATACCTACTTAGTACCTACATCAGTACTACGACGGTACCTACAATAGACAGTACCGTCCAAACTAAGAACACATCGGGAATGCGACAGTACTGCATAGACAGTTGCTGACCACTGACCGGTTAGTGAAAACCGGGCTTACCTAACTGCTATTGCAAAACTTTAACTCTACTTTATTGTGGTCACCCAAGCTAACCACCAAACCAGCCCTCGATGGGATAACATGAATGTCACGAGTGTATATGTAGGCGGCGCGACACGTGGTGGCCGCGCGACTACAACTTAGGGGCGCGCGCGTAGTGGCGTGGCTGCGACCGCGACTGGCCGAGCGCTGCGCCACGCTGGCGGCGCCACGCGCTTTGCCCACTGCTCGCCAACGCCCCGGCTGGGCCACCCTCCAAGACCAGTACGACTCCAGTGAGTTACGAGTTACTATCCAACATTTTAGTTGATATAGCGATCTGTAGTATGCCAGCGCTGTACCGCGCAATAGTTGGCGACTAAAGCGTGCGGGGAGGAGGGCTGAACTACTCCCCCGTCTCACAGCGCGTTTAAGGCTTTTTATGTTAGATACCTATATTTAAAGATCTTATAAACACCTAGACGCGAAGCCAGCAATCATCTTACGAGAGATACACACCATTTAGTGCAATATTGGGCTCGATTCTGCTTTACAGCGACTAAATCTATTTTAGTTTAGTCCTGTCACTTTCTTTCTCCTAGAAAAGAAAAGAGACGAGAGATATTTAGTCCTGTCAAATTAAAATTAGTCCTGTCATCTAAGGCGTGTTTGGCAATTTTAGCGACGATGTAAAAAGGTCATGGATAAAAGTGACAGACAAGCACGTTTATAAGGTTCAAATTAGTTGGTTTTTACATGTTTGACATTACTCTATAATGTATAGTTTGTTTCTGTCCTTTTTCTTCCGTATTCTATGGAGAAGGATAGGCTAACTTAAAATTAGGAATTTAAGCTGGTCTGCAGAATCGAGTCCATTATACTAAAATTTTTAGATGTAACCTTAACAATGGGACTTTCCTTTCCACACCCGGTCCGTTAATTACAATTTAATGTGGTTGTGTCTTCACATTTCTACATGTCATATTGCTCAGGTCACCGGGCGCGCGTGTTCTTCCAACCAATACCGAGCACAGCGTGCGACGCGTGTCGAGAATGGGAGTCTTGCTCCCGTGCATGCGGAGCCTCCGCCCCGCAGCTCTCGCAGGACACCACCGGGAGAACCGGGGTTGCGCCCGCCAGCGGCCACGCCCACACCATATCTCTCACTCCTACTCTAGCTCTATTAACAGCTCTCCTCTTGACATTTCGGTAATTCACGAAAAGCTGTCAATTAAGTCATGGTTTTTGGATGTCAACAATGTATACTAAACCATTAATAAATATCAAGTCCTAAACAACAGCTGTTGGGAGTTTCCATATTACTAAAGTAGGAAGTATAATTTAAGCTCAACTGTGGATTGGGACGTTGTTTTAGGCTAAGAGGACACACACTATTAACCTGGCTAAAACTGGGAAACCATCGGTGTAACAAGAAATGATGAGTATTGAATGAATGAATAAACGATTGCTACTTAGCTAGATGGTACCGAGTATTCAAGAAAAATGAAACTAATAATGTCGGAAGCAATTTTTTTGCATTGTCTTCATTTTGCTTGTCAATAATTGATATCGTACCTACAATGTGATTTATTTTATATCAGTATTGGTTATATATCGCTGTAAATAACATAATCTAAATGCCTATCATAAGTGAACTAGTGAGGATAAATAAACGCATTAAATAAAACGTAATATTATTAAAGATTTTTTTATTTTTTTAACCTAATTACAAACAAGTTGCTATCGAAACCTACTTATGATATAAAACCACCTTGATGAAAACAAAGTTCTTATGTCATTCTATTGTAGCTCATATATTGTATATGTACTTACAACAGTAATACAGTAACACAAAGAGGTTGGAAGAAAATCATATAAACTTTTTCTTTAAACGTCTGCAGTAACATCTACAATTAAAATAATACATAAAGCAATTACCTACTGTTTATATTTCCATTTTCCTCATCATCCAATGAAAGAATCCTAGGATAGAAAAGGACATCGTCAAAGGTACGGTAGAGGCCTTGATCCATGACCAAAGGCTAGAACAAAAAAATATACTTTGCTCCATAAACTAACTAAAACTAAACTAACTTTCAGTACCTACAGTAAAATTATATAGTAGACAGCACTACATTAACCAAATGAACAACCAAGAAACCAAAGACCCGTGATCATAATATCTTTGTACAAATGCACTGCATGGTCTGCATGTGTGTGTATACTCTCATTTAGACTTTTGTTTTGTTTAAAAGTATACTCATATTATAATAGAGTAAATAAGATAACAAAAGTGAAAATCACTACATAGTATAAAACAAAGTCGCTTTCACTGTCCCGATATCCCTATGTCCTTATGTCCCTTTGTATGCTTAAATCTTGAAAACTACGCAACGGATTTTGATGCGGTTTTTTTTATAGATAGAGGGATTCAAGAGGAAGGTTTGAGTGTTAGCATTGCACCCGTGCGAAGCCGCCGGGTCGCTAGTATATAAGTACTAAATCTAAAACTCATTTGCCACAGATAGTCAAAGTAGAACGTTTTAGGAATCCAATTAAAAAATTACAACTAACTTATTTCAGACCTATATGATCTACCTATCTTGTTAATTACTTCTAACTAGCGACCCGCCCCGGCTTCGCACGGGTGCAATGCTGATGTATTATATACATATAAACCATCGTCTTCAATCACTCTATTTATTTTAAAAAAACGCATCAAAATCCATTGTGTAGTCTGAAAGATCTAAGCATACATAGGGACAGACAGACAGCGGGAAGCGACTTCACTACATAGTATAAAACAAAGTCGCTTTCTCTGTCCCTATATCCCTATGTATGCTTAAATGTTTAAAACTACGCAACGGATTTTGATGCGGTTTTTTTTAATAGATAGAGTGATTCAAGAGGAAGGTTTTAGTATTTGCATTGCACCCGTGCAAAGCCGGGGCAGGTCGCTAGTTGTTTTATACTATGTAGTGATAGTGAAGGAAACTCACTCGTAAGGGTCGTCGGATATGTAGAATGGCTGCGGAGTAGGTACCAAACCACAGTCTGCGATGTAGACACGCTCGAGTGGCCTGTCTGCCGCATCTGTCGGCGTATGCTCTGCCATGTGCACAATGTTCTGGCCTTCCACCACCTTACCATGCAAGCAAGTTTTAGAGATACTAAATAGTTTTGTTGAACATCCTTATGAATACCACTACTCGAGTTTCAAACGTGTCACTTAACCCAGACATTGAAAAATTCTAAGGTCTTAAAATATTTTAAGCAATTGATATTGAACACGATGGGTTTTATTTCTGCTTCTTTGAGTAGGTTAACTAAATGCCACAAAATAACGATCTAATTACCATCTATCAGCTAAAAAAACTGATCGAACCAAAAGGCAAAATAGTGTTTTTTGTGTCCTAAGGTTTCCTGATGATATTGGTAGGAAAAACGACAAGACTAATAATATCTGATAACAATGTGATGAATTAAAATAGATACCTTTCCTATCACAGTATGCAAGTTATCTAACCATGGTGTCCCAGTAGTAGTAATAATAAACTGACATCCATTTGTATTTTTTCCTGAAAATAAAATAATTATGACACTTATTTCAAAATTTGATAAAACTAAAAGTGATGTGTTATTTTATTGAAAGAGAAAAACAGTTCAAACACTACTTAGGTATTTTTATAAATGGTAATGGTATAATGCACCATCTACTATAGTTATAATCTCTCAGTTTCGTGCATCCAATGGTTGTCTGGAAGAGATAGCCTAAAGCACCAAGAAATAAATTATTATTTTTATCTCTTTAGTATTTTGTTTGGTTTATAATAAATAATACCCGCAAGTTATTGTATTGTAGTTCAATGAAAATTTAAATGAAACAGTCCTAAAATAATGTAAGGAAGGAACAGTTTTTTACCCAGCTCAATTAATTGGCTTAATTAAGTATATGTTTATTTTAATGATAGAAAATAGCATAGTCACCTTTATTTGCCATTGTCACAAATCCTGCCATGCTGTGTTGTGTGTCTAAGTTCTCATCCTCAAAAGTTTCACCATAAATGCTAATTGACCCATTACCATCATCAGACACTACATCACCACCTGTAAACACAAATTTAGATAATCAAAAATTTTTTTTTTATTATTTACATATAATTATGATTTAAATCTTTATGTAATAAATAGAGTAAAATTCTCACCTTGTACCATGAATCTCTTAATGATTCGGTTAAATCTTGTTCCCTTGTAAGATTTCCCTTGTATGCCTTTAGTAGCAAGAATTTTAAAATTTCGAACGGCTTTCGGTGCCAAGTCTCCAAACAATCCAATAACAACTCTGCCCAGTGCCTTTTGCTCACGGTGAATATCGAAGTAGACTTGATCGGTAACTCTGAATTGGCGACACTGAAAAATTAACATGGTAATGATGACACGAAATGTAATCACAGTAATTGTGATTATAAAATTTTTTCATAAATATTATGATAATCACATCAGCAACATAAAGACTATTTAACAAGAACACAAACAAAATTGAAGTCTTAAAAAACTCCATTGTAGTTAACTACAACAAATTTTGTATTCCTGAGCACAATGCTGTTACAATTGATACTGGCTAGTTTACTTCCGTTAAAGTAAGTCAGCAGTTAATTAGATAAATCAATAGGTACTCACCTACCAATGAAGCCATACTAATGCCGCATTACAAACTTAGTAGGTTGTCTTATTTTAATGCTTCGACGATTTCCAGTATTATACAAACAATCAATATCCAAATAAGTGTGAATGATTGCAAGTAGGTAGGTCATTTTCACATCTTTTGAAATATTATTTACTAATGTTGCTATTTTCTAAAGATAATGTTGATATTAAGGTACCAATAGGAGTTGCAATAGTCTTTTCTGTATTACAACACTTAAACTGATTACAATGACTTTTTACATGTTCATTGAGTTTATCTCTTCTAGTAAATTCCTTCTTGCAGTCAGTGGCATCCCTAAAAGGACAAGAAAACTTGTTTTTCGACAAATGAGTCTTCATGTGCCTTTGCAGCACATCTCGTCTCTTAAATTTTCGTTTACAAACTGTACATGTGAATTGGCTTTCTCCATGCTTTAAAATGTGAGAGTCCAAATATTTTTTCATATGAAAACTCCTGCTGCAGATACTACACTGGTATGGTTTAGCTTTCTTATGGATTTGCAAATGCATTCGCAATCTCTTATCACTAGCAAATGTTTTATTGCAATGAATACAAGGTTTATTGTGAGTTTCAGTGAATAAATGCAGTGACAGCTTTTCTGGTTTTCTAAAAGCAGCATCACATTTGGAGCATTTGTATAAGTTTTGTTTAACTTTACTTCCAAAATCAGGCTGGCTATGATTTTGATGATGCAGTGCAATATCTCCCAGGGAACTGAATTGTGCCTTACACAAATGACAAATGTATTTTGGGAAACTATGGCAAGTAGAAACATGATCAAGTAGAAGATCGATAGTTTTATAAAAAATGTTACAATCCCCCTGAATACATTTGAATGTCTTCAAAGACAGATGATTGTTCAGGTGGGCTCTGAATTGGCTGTAGTTAGAGAGAACTGCAGCACAGTAAGAACAAGAGTAACTTAGCAATTCCACTTCAGAGGATCTTGGTGTTGTCTCAGTCAGACCATCTGGCCACACTTTATGAGAATTAATATGCCTTTTCAAATGGGAATTATTTTTAAAACATCTTCCACAGATATGGCACTGAAAAGATTGCTCATGACATTTTAAATGATCATGTAAATATTTCACTCTTTTAAATGATTTTCTACATGTGGAACAAGAAATTTTAGCCTCTGTTTCAGAACTGATATCTGCTCTTTCTTGAATCTGCTTCAGATTAACAACATAAGGTTCGCTATTGAAACTTTTGGGCACCGCTATAGTACTCTGATGATTGACTTGGTCCATAATTTGTTTTTTCAAACACTGGAAACTTTTATGATCAAGAAATAAATTCAAAGAATTAAATATTACTTTACAGTCTCCACATACAAAAATATCTCCTTTAATGGTATCTAGTAAAATTATGTGTGCCATTTCTAATAACTTTACTTTTGTATTGAAGAAAAGCCTAATGACAACTAGAAACCTATTAATCTGCAGCAAAGAGTATGATCGCACCTTGCACTCATTTAAAAAAAACGACATGACACTGACAGTTATAAACAGTGTCGCCAACAGTTAAATTAACTTTCCACCAGATTCAACATCTGAAACCACCAGAAAACCACTAACGAAAAACGACCTTACTCTCATAGTCGCTTTTGGTTTCCTCTACCAGATAGCCTATTTAAAATCATCAGACTAGAATCAGGGCGTGTTCCACACAGGAAATTACAAAAAACCTTAACTTTTATATAAATAAAGCACTATAGTTAACTTTTTGAAAGAGAAGAGATGTTTCGCAAGTAGGTACTTATTAGTTTCTAGGAATTTTCCACTATTTCATCAACTAAAGCGGTAGGCAGCGGACTTTATTGTAATAAGGACGTAGTTGGCTAGAAGTAACGCACCTTTATTGCCATCAGAGGGTTCAGCAGCGAAAAAAAAAGAATATAAACGGGTTGAAAACTGAATTCTACCACTAAAAAAACCACTAGCTATTAAAGGCAATATTTCGCCACTGAAAGGGGAGTCGAAACCAGTTGTAGTGGAAGTTCTACAAAGTTGGCAACACTAGTTATAATAAAAAATATAATTAGGATTGCCATTACAGAATACCTTTCTTAATTGCCATACTTGCCATCTATCGAGAAAAACGCCTCATTGCAAGTGCAATGACAAACAAAAGGTAAGAATAATGATGGTATTTTATTCCTCGTATTTTATTACCAGAAACATATACGTATCATTGTAAAGCTAATTTACTGGGCTATTTGATAAAATAATGAAATATTTTATGATGGCTCCCTATGTTTGAAAAATTGAGAAAATATGAGGGTTTGGGTCACTGAAAAACGAACGTCACCCTTTTGGTATGTGGACCCAAAATAATTTACAATAATTATTTAGTTACCTAATCGAATTTGTTGATTTTTTTTTGTATTCCCTGAATTATTAAATTATTTTTTTGTTAGTAAAATATATAGTGGTATGGTAGTTTCGTGGTGATTTTGAAGACAATCCAAGGAGTATTATTGTTCTGTGCTCCATGCCGGTAAAGAAATGTTAAATTGACGTTGTAGTTAGGGAGGCGAGGTAGCTAAATGGCGTAATTCAACGGCGCCGTCGAGACCTATCAAAATCGAAATATAAAATAATTTCGAAAAGAAAAGCTCGTATGGTAAAAACCATTTTAGCGGTGGGTTTGGCGTGTAAGGTTTTTCAAAAATGTTAAAAAAAACAGTTACTTGGGCATTCTCGAGCGCGTCAGATATTCATACTACGTATGCCCCAAGTGCCTCTGATAACAACGGTATACTAATCTGCCGGGACTGCCGGTTTGCGTGGTGGGGGTAGGCATATAAAGTAGTCAAAAATGCAAAAAAAAAAAATTACTCGAGCGCGTCAGATTTTCGGAAGGGGTGTTAAGTAGGCCCCAAGGAAGCTCCCTTTAAAAAAACTGACGATTTCGGCGTGACGATAAATTACGATGAATTTTTGAAAATGCAAAATAATAAGTTCTTTTGAAATACTCGAGCGCGTCAGATTTTTATAGGGGAGGTTTATCTCGGTATCCTGAAAGCATATTTTCTTAATCTGACAAAAATGTTGGTGGGTTCTCTTAATCTGACCGAAAAAGGTTTTTTGGTTTCTGTTTTTTCCTTTCTTTAATATAATAATATAATCTAATCTCACGCCTTTTTTTTTTTATCCCCGAGGGGGTAGGCAGAGGTATTCCATTACTGGATATACCCACATTTCACGAGATATATTGGACCCCTAAACGTGATTTTTTCTTTCTCCTTGATAAAACGGGGAATTATATACAGTGGTGGTCAGATAATTAGAAACACTTCTTATGAATAAGAAAAGTGTAACTTCAACGTACAAATGTTCGTAAAAAATATACACATTCAATAATTAATAATCATGCAATAATATAGCCACTCCAAAAAAAACCTCATTAAATGCATAAAATATAAAACATATCTTAATTTAATTACAAAATGAGTCTTACACATGTAGGAGTTTATTTTCTGTTACTTTCCGCTTGGACGCCTAATTAGAAACATTTAAAAAAAGCATACATAGCTAATTATTTTTTTGGAAATTGGAGAATAACATTACTTTTTTGGCTTTTTCTATTATTCTAGCGGCAATTCAAAATTTAATACGAATTTTATTTTGTTCAAAACGGGCGCGACGCGTCAACTAGGCAAATCATTATTAAATTTCGTGTAGATCATATTATGTGGGCGTACAGAAGAATAGCTGAGCATTTAAATTGTTCTGTTAAGAAAGTTTTTAATGCCATTGATCGTTATAAAACACATGGAACTGTTGAAAATGTTCTTAGAACGGCTCGGCCAAGAAAAACCTCTCCCAGAGAAGATAAGTTGTTGTTCGTGTTTCTAAAAATGACCGAAATAAAGGCTCCAACCAGATCTAAAATGAAGTTTTTTCGCCTGATGACCCGAGAAACATCTTGTCAAGATTGATACGCAGAAGATTAGTGGAAGCTAAATTGTTTGGAAGAATTTTTCGAAAGGTACCGCTTCTTACCAAGCAACACCGAGAGAAGCGATTATTATACTCTAAAAAATATGTTAATTGGACAGTACGAGAATGGAAAAAAGTGTTATTTTCAGATGAAACAATTTTTTTTATGGTATATTTGGATGCAAAGCGCTATGTTAGACGTCCTGTAAACAATGCTTTTAATTATAAATACACAAGGAGTATAGTCAAGGACGGTGGCGGTAACATTAAAGTTTGGGGGTGTTTTTCTGGATATGGAGTTGGACCCGTTCGGAAGATTAAAGGTACAATGAATCAATGGCAATACAAAAATATCTTAGAGCACACAATGATTCCCTACTCGGACGATCATTTGCCTGTAACCTGGATCTTTCAGCATGACAATGACCCTAAACACACGGCCAATAGCGTCAAATGTTTCCTTAGCGAACAGCGTATATCCATTTTAGACTGGCCAGAAAATAGTCCGGATTTGAACCCGATAGAAAATCTCTGGTTTATTGTTAAAAAGAAAGTCTCAAACAAACGTAACACCAGTCAAAACGAACTACATGAAGCATTTGTTGAAGCATGGAGTTCAATCCCCCTAGAAAAATAGATGAAATTGATTGAATCAATGCCACGTCGTTGCAGTGCTGTTATTAACAATAAGGGCAAGCCACTAAATATTAATTATAACTATTGGTAGGTTGTGGATAGTATCTATTTCTTAAATGACAATACTAATTACTAATACTTAAAAAATATTGTTTTTTATACTTTTTTGGTGGTTGTTTCTAATTAGTTGACCATTATTGTTCATACCTTAAAACTGATTTAAGTGTTTGTCCGTAATGTAATATTGAAACTGCACTTGTGTAATGGAATTTATATTGTTTTTCTAATCAATGATAAATCGTTGAACATATTGTTGTCCTATTTATTGTTTAATTTCCAAATAAAAACGATTGCGGTGAAGTATCTTACATAATGTCAAGGACCGTTGGCAGTGTTTCTAATTATCTGACCACCACTGTATATATTAGGGTGTACCGAAAATTCCCTTCTACCGCTTTTTTCCCCACCATCAATGTTGCGAAATAAAGGAAAAATACTGGTAGGACGGCATATTTCCGCGAAGCGCTCAGTCTGTATTACATGTTTATGGCAAATTCCTCTTTTTTGCTTCAATTCTTCACTTCGTTTTGCTTACGGTAGTTACGGTACGTCCAAAAAACAATTTGAGGATCAACAGGCTATTGAATAATATACACACATGGAACTGTACATGTTAATAATACTTTTGTATACAGATACGCGTAACTTTTTTTCGAGTCCACGAAAATTGTCGAGAAGCTTTAGAAAAAAAAATTTGAGATATAATAAAAGTTCAATAATTTAATCATCGTTATTTCATATCAATTTTTTTTAACACCCTCAGTTTTAGAGATATACTCAAAAAACCGGGAGTTTGAGTTTTTATGATGCTTCAAGTCAAAAAGTTATAACTGGACAAAAATTTAAAGAGACATTTTTTGTGTAAAATAAAATTACTTACCTTTTTTGTTTATTTAAACTTTTTTTGTGTAAAATGTATCATTCGCGACTTATATGCCGCAACGCGTTTTTCGGAAGACGAAATGGCTCCTCCACACTTCCGGTCATGCGGAAACCGGCAGATTTTGTATTTTTAGTAAGTTTTAGATTATATTCTTCAAAATAAAAAATAAAAAAATCGCGCTCGAGAATGCCGGATTAACGTTTTTTTTTACAAGTTCGCGACCCTATAACTTGGCGGCGTCAAGGACTTATCGTCAGATTAGTTAAATTTAGTCTTAAAACACTAAAATCAACCCCCAATATCTTAATCTGACGCGCTCGACTATTTCAGACTATCGATTTTTTTTTACTAATCTGATCGTCTATCCTAGGCGCGCGTCACTACTTATAGAGCTAAATACTTTACAAGGTTGTTCTATTAGGTCTAAGGTATCTCTCATATCTTAAACTGCCACGCTCGAGTATTACCGAAAATTCCCCTATTCACCTCCGTAACTATTGGCAGAGTGGCAGACAGACAACCAAATAAAAAAAACAGAGTTTTATTTCTATTCCGCATAAACGCTAAAGCTGGAAACAAATTATCGGACGAAACTGACGGACGCGACAGACAGCCGCGACTGATACGTGTACACAGTCTTTTGAATTCAGCATGCCAGATTTCTGTCGGACGTCCGAACGCTCAAGGTTACGTCTACGACTTACGTCCGATAGTTTGCGCAGCTCTGTGTACATTCACTTACGTAAGTAACTTTTCTTACCAGATATTCTTTGGACCCCTAAACGTGGTGGTGAACTCATCGCCGGTCTGTTTTGCAAATGTCTCAGAATTAATTCTGGGACCTGCGGGTTTCCTCACGATGTTTTCCTTCACCGTGGAGCTAGTGATAAATATGTACGTAAGTTTTGAAAAACTCATTGGTACATGCCAGGATTTCAACCAGAGCCTCACTGATGTGCATCATGTGAAGCACGCTCTTTAGCCGTAAGGCTATCACTGCTCATAATAATGTTGCAAGCAGATTTTTGTACTTTGAAGAATTTTACAAGGGGGCATTGTGGGGGGTTTTTTGTTGGACATAATTATTTGTTTAAAATAATATCTTCTTACCGTTCCACTAACTCAGATCTCTATAATATTTTTATTTATTTTTATACCACCCTCCATAGATTTTCTAAACATCACCTTTCAAAATCCATAAGCATTTTCTAAATGCGTTGAGTAGGATTATCGCTAAATTACGAATGATTCGTTAAACAAAAAAAAATCCGATATGTCATATTTATAATAGGGATGAGCAAGTGAATACCATCGTATTTTTAAACAGTATCAATAATTATCGAGTAAAAAGTACTGATATATGGTTAGATTGGTTATATTATGGTTATTATTGAAAAGTATTTATGCAAAAATAGTATTTTTTATTAATTTTCGAGGATAAAACTATATAATGAAGTCCGTAGTCATCAGATAAGGACAGAAAGCAGAAGCACCTGTCATACTCTTATGGTGCGGTCCAAATTGCACTTTTAGCGCTCGTGTGCGCTATATTCATGCAAACAACTGTTCAAATTGCGCTGTGGTACGCTGACATAAGTATTGTGACTTCATTGATGACGTCATCGATTGGTGCGTGCCAGGCAACAGTGCCCACAATTCAGTTTCATTTATAATGGCGGTCCTTTTTGATTTCACCAAAACAACGAGGAGGTAGTGCAATGTCTCCGGATCTGTCAAACAGTTGTCAAACTTAAATGTGCGTGGTGTTTTTTAGTTTTTTGATTGTTCTGTTTTTTCCCGCCCCGCGAATTTTTTCTTTTTCGTTATGTATTAATTAAAATTCGGTATGTCGTTCGTCATTGATATTAACAGAAGTACATTCCGAAGCTTCGGGGATTCTATATGACTGAATTTAATTTCAGAACAATATCAACGAGCAGCAATTGGTTTGAACTAACATTTAAAATACCTATTAGAATGTAAAAACTAGTATAATTGAAAACTACATAACAATATATTAAAAGAACTGTCATTTTTGACAAACGAAAACCTGTTCAAATTGTTTGCATGCTAACAATCGTAATCATTATGAACAGTCGTGTGCGTGCTTACGAACGTATTTACCATTTGCACAAAACGAACCGCACCATTATGGGCCATTTACACGAGGGCAATCCACTAAGACAATCCACTAAGACTGCATACAAAAAAAACTTGAGGACAATCCCTTCCATTGTCCTCACGTTTTTTTTGTATGCAGTCTTAGTGGATTGTCTTAGTGGATTGCCCTCATGTAAATGGCCCGTTAGTTAGTATTAGTATTTTCGTGCACGTAGCCGATATCCTTCTTACATTTTACATTTCATAAACATTGTTGCGAGATTTCTTAAAGTTAACGATGCGCGATGTATTAATAACATTAAACGCGAAGCCAGAGTTGCGTTAAAAAAATATAAGTAACAAAATTAATACGAACTCGATACATACATACTCTCAAATAGTCTCAAATATAAATATCGATATTTCGTGATACTGAATTAATTTTTGTTTTGAGTGATTTTTGATTTGTCTTTCTCTTTCTTTAATTCGGTGGTAATTCCAAAATTTCCAAATTGCAATTTGTACTGCTGTCTTCGACTTGGATTGCTGTGCTTGTTGAGCGCGTTCATTTGGATTTGAACTGAATTATTTATGTTAGTTCGGGATTTCTGATAGGATTTCAACAAAAGGAGTAGGTAATTAGTATTTTGAGTTTGGTCGTGTTAATATTGCTTTGTTTACTAATAATATTAAATAAAAGTTCATTTCAGACATGGCCCATGTTAGTAATTACTAATTATTAAAAACTAGCGTTTCTACGCGGTTCTCGTTCCGAATAAAATATATTCTATGTTATGCATGTCAGGGATATTCCAGCTTTCCATTGGTGTAAGAATTTTTAAAATCGGTTTAGTAGTTTTTGAGTTTATTCATAACAAACATACAAATCTTTCCTCTTTATAATCTTCTTCTTCTATATATATAAAAATTAATGCCACTTTTAGTTGTTATTTCATAACTCAAGAACGGGCTCACATATTCAAACCAAATTTTTAGGCTTTATTCAGACTGTTTAGCAGATGGTTTATGTGAAGTTTGCTTAAAATCTGTCGAGTGGTTCTTCATTTATCACATTTACACATTGCGAAGCACGTACCGGGCTGCTAGTATTAGTAGATTATTGAACGTAGATAGGAATAAAATTTATATAGTTTTTATATTTTCGTGTAAATCACTATCAACTCATACTCCTTGCAGGGCAAACCATGACTCTCAATAATACCATAGCACATCAACGATTGATACTCAGCGGGGATAGGGAGAGGTAAGAAATTATCATGAAGATATTTCATTTAAAAATCTTAGGAAACTTATTACTTTTCTTTGATTTTACAGATTCAAGGAACTTCTAAGACGGCGACTTATTGAATGTGGATGGAGAGACCAAGTGAGAATGCTTTGCAGAGATGTTGTTAAAGAAAATGAAAGTAGCAATGTTACACTAGATATGTTGGTCACTAGAATTACTCCAAGAGCTCGAGCCCTGGTGCCAGACACAGTGAAAAAAGAATTACTACAGAAAATAAAGACGCATCTCTTAACACAAAAGGAACAGTAGATATGTGTACCTAACTGACTAACTTGCCTGTAAGCAAATAAAGTTCTCAGGTACCTATTTATTATCGTTGCTTTTGAGCGAAAACTGAAAATTTGTACCTATATGTGATAAATCTTATAAGGAAAATAAAATAAACAAAAATTTCTAAGTACTTAAGTCGAAATTTTAATACAGCTATTATATCAGCCACTTTTGAATCAATCCTCAATAACCACCAATCATCATCAAGCTAAGTTAGAAAGTCAGTCTCTAAATTGATTGCCTTAATTATAATATTTTGACTTTTTATTGATGCTTTACTCATATGTTGAGACTTTTAAAAACAAGACCAAATTAGTATATTGGAAGCCCAAGCCTTCTTTGCGTAGTAAATTTGAATGCTAGTTTTTGCGGCTGAATTCAACGAGTGCGTTACTCCAGCGGAAATTTGTCGAATATCGGCATTTGAGGGATACAGATAATTAGTTCTCCGGCTTCTGTAAATGTTGTGCAGATTTAAAAATTTGTATTGCTTAAAATTTTTGAGTAATTCAAGAAAAACAGTTTCCGCTGGAGTAACGTTACCCCAGCGGCAATTTTTTTTTCTAATGGGAATATTGAAATAATTTTTATCTACATAATCAGTTGTGATGACGGAGTAAATGTTGCGACTTAATTTGAATTTGTATCGTTAATGGTTCCGAAGATATTCAAAAATTTCAAAATGACGCATTTTTGATGTTTGCGTTTTTCGCTGAATTTCGGAAATGGTTAAGCGCACTATCATAATTTTTTGTACATGACTTCTTATGTCTTATTCCTAATTAGTTGTGGAATAAAAAATTAAAAATAATTTATCGTTTAGGAGTTATGTAAGCAAATAGAAAAACCCTCTAATACGTCCTAGCACTTCGAATAAGAGGTCTAGAGACTTGTTTGAAACGTTATTTTGTAGCTTGCAACTGCCTTCAGATATTTGTGAAGTTTCATTAGTATCCTATAAGTAATTAATAAATTATAATGAAATTTTGCTCGGTTTGGGCCTCGACGCGCAGACCGTTATTGAACCCCCTATTAATGGACTTTTTTGTGGGATTTTTTAACCGAATAATACGTAAATAATTAGTTATATAGTTCAATTTTATACTTGTGAAATTTCAGCATCGTACAATCAATAATTAAGGAGATAATCAAAAAATACTCATTTTAAGTTATTTATCGTGGTAACCCGACCGCGTTTAGATGGTCACAGAAAAGCGGCCGTTTAGTACATTATGCTAACCTTTTTAAATATATAGGATAGTTTTATAAGGTTTTTTACAATTGCGTACACAAGTGTTAAAAAAACTTATTGACAGGTATTGACAGGTTTCTATAAAACCTTTTAATAAAAAATACGAAAAATAAAAAGCCATTGAACTTAGGTATATTTATTCTGCGAGCATCTTTTTATACAACATAAATATAAATCAACTTCAAAAACTAAATCAGAAATTTATTACCTACTGGACTAAATTATTGCGTTAGTATAGATAGTTATCAATTTAGGTATTATTATCAATTTTTGAAATTCTCCCGGGAACGGGAATAAACTGGATTCGCGCGGGCAACGCCGTTGGACACCCGCTATCAATAATAACATTAAATAGCATCACTATTCAGAAAAATAAAATATATAGTTTTTTAAAAACAAGCTTTTATTATGTTCTTGTTAATATAAAAAGAACTAAAAATTACAAAATAATAATTTAATATCAGGTTTAAAATACAGAAAAATATCATTATAATATAATCGACACTTTTTTAATAAATAAAAGCGTGTTACATTATGATTGCAAAAAGAAACATATTGAAGGTGTAATTTTGCTTAATGTTCTTTAATGTTCCATCGCAATGAAACTTGATTTTATTTATTGGAAAAGTATTGATTATATAATTATATTTTTATGGCTTGCAAATAAAAAGCTGTTAATTGAAAAAATAAAACAAATAACACTTCAACGTGGGAATAGTAGTTTGTGTCATGAGGGAGCATAACTATATTTCTACGGCGAGGGCGTTTTTTTAAATCACGAATATAGTGAATGATTCTAGGATAGAATCCCGAACGTAGTGAGTTTTCCGGTGTTTAACTATCACTGCAGTCACTGCTACTTGAATACATTTTAAAATATAAAATACACAAACAATTCGATGTCGGAATTGGAAAGCGCGCGCATTGCCACAGCAATTTTTCTGACAGTGTGGCACAACCATCGAACCCCATTCAGCCTTGTCAGCATATAAGTTACTCTATGCTTGTCAACCTAATGCGGCGAAAAATGGAACTAATGTTTTGATAAAGTACTTAAGCTACAGTGGCGCCAACCTTAGATGCAAACTTATTTTGTTAATCTCTTTGGTTAAGAATGTTGCGGGATATTTTTGATTCCAAATTCAAAACACTTTTATTCGCACTTATTAAGATCCTATCGGAAAAGACTTACTTTGATCCCTGTTATTGAGGACCAAAACGTCACTTTTCGAATAGATGGTATGAAAAAAATATTGTTGTTTTTCATTGCTTTTGTTAAGTTATGTACTAATTTTCAAAAACGATGTTTTGTCTCTGCCATACCTACCTATATAAATTTCGAAAAAGAATGTTTGATGAAATAGAATTAAATGTTGACTTGTCATCGTCGAGTCGAGAGGTTGCCTTTGCCGATCGATCACAGCCTCATCCTGATCTTTCAGTGGTTCGACGAGTTAACGGTTTCATTTCCGTTCCCGTGGGAAAATTCTAATCTATAATATAATACTCCCAGAAAAGTAAGCTTTCAATTGGTGAAAGATTTTTTAAATCTCGCGTGTAAAATTTTACTACATAGCGGGTGTCCAGCGGCTTTTCCTGCCCGGATCCAGTTTATTCCCATTCCTTGTGGGAATTTCCTATAATTCCTTCATAGTGGTTTCCTAAGACATATAAGACCATGATATTTTGAACAGTGGGTGCAGTGGATCCAGTTTATTCTCGTTCCCGTGGGAATTTCCTATAATTCCTTCATAGTGGTTTCCTAAGGCATGTAAGACCATGATATTTTAAACAGCGGGTGCCGTGGATCCAGTTTATTCTCATTCCCGTGGGAATTTCCTATAATTCCTACATAGTGGTTTCCTAAGACATATAAGACCATAATATTTTAAATAGTGGGAGCTGTGGATCCAGTTTATTCCCGTTCCCGTGGGAATTTCCTATAATTCCTTCATAGTGGTTTCCTAAGGCATGTAAGACCATGATATTTTAAACAGCGGGTGCCGTGGATCCAGTTTATTCCTGTTCCTGTGGCAAGTTCTGAAATTCCCTTTATAGTGGTTGCCTACGACGGCTACGACATAAGACACCTATACATACGATATTTCAAACAACGGGTTGCGCGCGCGGATCCTGTTTTTCTCGTTCCCGTGAGAATTAAAAAAAAACCCTTCATAGCGGTTGCCACTAAGACACCTACATACCATATTTCATGTTTCGAGGTGAATAGTACGTATTTGTCTTTTGTAACCAGTTTTTATATTTTCCCGTGGAAATGAGATATTTTTCAGAACTAAAAAGTAATCTAGACGTTGACCCGGGTACCTACTCAGTTATCTCCATACCAAATTTCATCAAAATCCGTTCAGAATTTCTGAGACATGTGTAAACAGACCCGGTCCGGCGATGGGCTCACCACCTATCACGTTTAGGGGTCTCTAATATATCTCGTGAAATGTGGGTATATCCAGTAATGGAATACCTCTGCCTACCCCCTCGGGGATAAAAAAAAGGCGTGAGATTAGATTATTATATTATTTTCATGATGCGAATGTATAAGTATAATATACAATTATAAACAATAATAATAATATTGTATATATATACATTATAGCCTACCTTGTTTACCAACTAATGTCCTTCTTGGTGGAACAAGTAACCCACAGAAAAAGAAGAAAAGTTAAGAAGCACTACACATTAATAATAACTGTTAATAGGTACGAAGATTTAGCTCGATTTAAGTATAGCAGACTGCTAGGATAATGGCATCACTATCACTACATAGTATAAAACAAAGTCGCCTTTTCTGTCCCTATATCCCTATGTCCCTTTGTATGCTTAAATCTTTAAAACTACGTAACGGATTTTGATGCGGTTTTTTTTAATAGATAGAGTGATTCAAGAGGAAGGTTCAAGAATTAGCATTGCACCCGTGCGAAGCCGGGGCGGGTCGCTAGTAATATGTAAAATGTTCATGTGAAACTCCAAAAAAAATTTAATTAAATCAATAGGTACTCAAAAGATAATGTACGCGTCTGTACCGAACTTGAAAGACTATTATACTACGTGTTTTAGAATGTTAGCATAATGTACTAAACGGCCGCTTTTCTGTGACCATCTAAACGCGGTCGGGTTACCACGATAAATAACTTAAAATGAGTATTTTTTGATTATCTCCTTAATTATTGATTGTACGATGCTGAAATTTCACAAGTATAAAATTGAACTATATAACTAATTATTTACGTATTAATCGGTTAAGAAATCCCACAAAAAAGTCCATTAATAGGGGGTTAAATAACGGTCTGCGCGTCGAGGCCCAAACCGAGCAAAATTTCATTATAATTTATTAATTACTTATAGGATACTAATGAAACTTCACAAATATCTGAAGGCAGTTGCAAGCTACAAAATAACGTTTCAAACAAGTCTCTAGACCTCTTATTCGAAGTGCTAGGACGTATTAGAGGGTTTTTCTATTTACTTACATAACTCCTAAACGATAAATTATTTTTAATTTTTTATTTCACAACTAATTAGGAATAAGACATAAGAAGTCATGTACAAAAAATTATGATAGTGCGCTTAACCATTTCCGAAATTCAGCGAAAAACGCAAACATCAAAAATGCGTCATTTTGAAATTTTTGAATATCTTCGGAACCACTAACGATACAAATTCAAATTAAGTCGCAACATTTACTCCGTCATCACAACTGATTATGTAGATAAAAATTATTTCAATATTCCCATTAGAAAAAAAAAATTGCCGCTGGGGTAACGTTACTCCAGCGGAAACTGTTTTTCTTGAATTACTCAAAAACTTTAAGCAATACAAATTTTTAAATCTGCACAACATTTACAGAAGCCGGAGAACTAATTATCTGTATCCCTCAAATGCCGATATTCGACAAATTTCCGCTGGAGTAACGCACTCGAATTCAACTATTAATGCTCCTTATACATAATCATTTCGTTTAAAATTAAAACTACGCAACGGATTTTGATAGATAGAGTGATTCAAGAGGAAGGTTTTAGTATTAGCATTCCACCCGTGCGAAGCCGGGGCGGGTCGCTAGTAATATGAATAATTTATATAAAATGAAATAAAACTTCTACAACCAACATTATATTTTATTTATAAACATTTATACATTTAGATTAAACAAAAATATATATTGTATATTGCTTATATATAATACTGCCATAGATTCCATTTACCTGAATGTCATGAGGGTATTGCTGCCTGAAAATGTCATGGACTTGTGGAATGGTTTATTGTAGTATAAACCATGTTTTTATTTTTATTAAAACAAAATAGTTTCAATAATGTGTACACTCATTCAAATCAAGATGGAGAATCAAATGATAGTAATCCGCCAGCTTTATGAGTAGATGGCACAAATATTAACACTAATAACTGACATTGAGCTACTGGACCTAGGTATACAATTTCCTAATACATTTTAGAAAGGTAGGTCCAAAGACTGAGTGATGTAGTGATTCCTTAAATATATGTCTACTGATTACAATACCACCAATTACTTTATTTATTGGTTTAATTTTTCTAGCTACCACAACATATTTTTGAGCAAAAAATAATTATGCTTATATTATTCAAGAAATAATGTCACATGAAAACGAATGAAATAACAGTATAATTTACCATATTCACAGAAAAGTAGCTAATTGAGATTCTCTTACATAGCTTTTTAAAAATACACAGATCTGTTGCTAAGGCTTACTGTTAAATAAATATTTAATCATTTATATTTTGAAGGGTTTGTTGGCTCAGTTGGTAGTGACCCTGCCTTCTGAGTTGGAGGTCACAGGTTCGATCCCTGCTTGGGGCCAACACATGGCTGTTGGCTTCGTTTCCGGGTGTTTCATATCTATTTAAGAATGTCTATCAAATGTCTATCAAGTGTACCCATGTACAGGCTCTGCCTGCCAGTTTGGGACTGAATAACCGTGTGTAAATTGTGTCCCACAATTCATTGTTATTATATAGGTACATTAATTGTGCCAGTATTAACTTTCAATTGAAGTAATATAAAAATGTTTAACAAAATATATAGTGTCATAACAAATCAGAACATAAATGGCTATCCTAAACAGAGTCCACAAGTGATAAGATCTGGATACCGCAAATCCATATTACAAATAATAATGTTATTTCTCTTTTTAACCCAAAACAACACCACAAATTCTACAATAGTAGTTTAATTACGTAAATAATACCATCACTCCAAAAAGACAATAATTAAGTTAAATGCATTTTAGTAGTTACATATATTATCAAGAAGTTCGAATTGAGTTCATGAGCAAATAATTTTCATAATATAACTTTCTTAAAGCTCTTCGATACCTGATCTAGATAAATTTTACATATG
Organism: Ethmia dodecea; assembly: GCA_963855545.1. Classification (NCBI taxonomy): domain Eukaryota; kingdom Metazoa; phylum Arthropoda; class Insecta; order Lepidoptera; family Depressariidae; genus Ethmia; species Ethmia dodecea. Next base: position 9,074,833 of record OY979437.1, on the reverse strand, counting down.
TACAAAGATATACAATTGGAATGTAATTTGGACTGATTTATACCTGTGATTAGAAAGGTACAATTGATTATGTATCATTTTAACATAGATAGATTTAACAATATCAGTACTCTCTTAAACATAATACTTATCCTATAATAGCTATGAATAAACTTATAATCTATGATGTAACACATGACTTTACTTACAAGTTGGTTAATCAACCAACCGATTTGCAAAATACTGTTAAACAATGAGCAATATTTTTTTTTAATTCTTGGTAAAATGATTGGCGAAAAGGCGAAGTTTATTTCACTATTTTAACTAGAAAATATACTTAAATCACTTTGCGGATGTCTTTGTTAACTTGCTTAATAAGTTCTGATGTATTCAATTATTCCTTACACCTATCTCAATTATGCATTTTTTATTGAAATCTGCTACAAATATTCAAATTTTTCTACTAACCCAAATAGTATCACCTACTACTAAGAACAGAAGTAGTTCATGTATCCTTCGGATTTGACGATAAATTAGAATTCATGTAATACAATTTATAATAATTCCAAATAAAAAATTTATTAAATTCATTAATATAAAAATATATCTATACTTATTAAAAAAGAAATAAAAAGGATTTAATGCCTTTACAAAATTTTATAACAAATCTAATCACATCTTGAAAGAGATTCCTTGATCGATTAAAATAAATTTAATTTAGAATATGCGTATATCATGTTGGTCTTTGATTATGTCTAAATAAAAATTGATAAAGTATTCTAAAAGTTAAAAAATATTGTACAGATCGGTTAGTAACACACTCTTAAAACCCAATACCCTACCTTTTGCAACATTTTACTATAAAATTTTGAAATCAACAACGTAACAGCTTGTGCTACTATTGGCTATTCACAACCCACGCACAACTTGCGCAAAATTTTGATTCCTTTGGCTCTTTACACTCAAATTGAAATTGAATCATCAATTACCAAAGATATTATATATAAAAAGAGGTAGATATCTTACTAGGGCACAGAAACTGAGGCCGACAAATGTAGATAATTGGTCTAATTTTATTTAGTCGCATTGTTGTTCACCTGGCGGTACTTCAAGCGCAACTCTTGACAGATAGCTGTCTCTTTCTTAGTTATCGTTAGTTCCGTATCATTTTTCGCCGTCTTTGTTGTATCTTTTAAATACGCTAAGAGGTAAGTATGTCCATGTTGTCGCCATCATATCCAAACGCACGCAGTAGGAATATTACTCATCTTTACTTTAATATCTTTGTTAATTACGAAATCTTCTTAACTCACCATAAATATCTAATGTTGAACAGCAGGTCTTTGACACAAATTAGGTGGATACCAATTCACCACTGTTAAAACAAAATATACATAAAATAACAACAGCTGCTCTAAAATAAGATTTAATTTATATTTAACATGGCCCAACGACAAATTCGAGTTGAGCTTTATCTCAGTCAATTGCACGTTATTATAAAAGCATAACATTTATTTACAGAACGGTATGTAATAATATAGCTGCCACAGACGTCATAGATATATTGTTTTCTAACGTCATTGATAGCTGCAACTTAAAATATTTGGAATAACATAAATAAAATAAAATTCGGTGCAAGTAAACAACTACGGCCACAAAAAATTACGAAACACTTTTTCGTAATTTTAGTTTGGTTTTAGAACGACACTTGTAAAGAGTTATCATTTATCATTATGTTACGTAGTACACGTAGCTATAGCACATATTTTGCGTACAAACTCATTTACTATGACAACTGGTGATTGATTACCTTTTATACCTTAAAAACCGCGGACAAATCAAAAGACCCATCCCGCTTGGAACTGTGAACGTCTGTTTGTTTTTGAGGGCTTGGGAGAGGTTCTTACGTGTGCATAGCGCGCGGCACGGCGGGGGCGGGGGGGCGTCGCTGTCGCGGCCTCGGGGGCTGCACGCGGGACACCAGCACCAGCGACGAGGCCAGCGCAAGCCGGACAGGCGCACGCGACCCTCCCGGCAACCTGCATAGTCAATACTCAATAGCATCAGCAACCCGTACCCGCCGACTGCCGAACCGTTGGAACTTTTGTTGGACTTCAAAATAGAAGGTTTCTCAATTCGACCGTATATTTTTTTTTATGTGTTGATGAACCGATTTTGATGATTCTTTTTTTTTTGGAAAGGAGATATCCAAAGGGTGGTACCATGATAAGGAAACCAGGATCTGATGATGGCATCCCAAAAGAATCGAGGGGAACCTTCGAAAATCGTAGTGGGGCTAGTGCGTTTTTTTTTTATTATTTTAGTTCTGTTTGAAAAAGTATTTTTTTAATTTGTACAAATGTACAAGAAATAGTTTAGTTTTTCGCAAACATCATGGCATGGTGGAATATACCAACTTAATAAAGTAATATGAATCTATACATATAATAAAACTCTAACGGGGCCGTGTCTGTACATTAAATATTTTTTGAAAATTTTAACGGTAGTGTATATAGTTATCGATATAGATACCGAAACACAAATTTTTGGAATTTTTGTCTGTCTGTCTGTCTGTCTGGTTGTGCACGCATCACTCAAAAACTACTGGACGGATTTTTATGAAATTTGGTATGGAGATAACTGAGTACCCGGGTCAACATCTAGGCTACTTTTTCTTCCAGGAAAATATCTCATTCCCACGGGAAAATATAAAAACTGGTTAAAAAGAGAAATACGTACTACTCCGAAACGATAACACCTAGAAACTTGAAAAATGGTATGAAGGTGTCTGATATGTCGTAGGAAATTGGTATGAAGGGATTTTTTGAAATTCCCACGGGAACGGGAATAAACTAAATCCAAGCGGGAAAACGCCGCTGGGCACCCGCTATTTGAAATATGGTATGTAGGTGTCTTAAATATGTCGTAGGCAACCACTGAAGGGATTTTCGGAATTTCCCACGGGAACGGGAATAAACTAAATCCAAGCGGGAAAACGCCGCTGGGCACCCGCTATTTAAAATATGGTATTTAGGTGTCTTAAATATGTCGTAGGCAACCACTATGAAGGGATTTTCGGAAATTCCCACGGGAACGGGAATAAACGGAATCCGCGCAGGCAACGCCGCTGGGCATCCGCTAGTACTTAAATAAAATAATAAACGGTTAAGATTTTCTGTCAAAAAAAAAAATATATTTCCATAATATCATGATTCTCAGTAGCTGAGAGAGAAGTTGCAAGAAATTTCTAGAAAGTTTTTGTGTAAAGGTCTTTGTCTGATGGTCTAAGACATTACTAACGAAATGAGAGGTAAGAGGTCTGTGAAGACTTATAGATAGTTCCTGAATCCTAAAATCTATCGGCTTATCGGGTTTGCGTAGATCAGTTAGTTTGTGTATTTTTATTCAGACTAGGTAGTCCCATATTCGTGGGAAATTTATAGCTCATGTTACTCCTTAAAAAGTAGCTTGGCATTGGTGACAGAATTTTAAAAATCAGTCGAATTGTTTTTGAGTTTATTCGTTACTAGCGGTTCTGCGCGGTTTCACCCGCGTAGTCCCCGTTCCCGTGGGAATACAGAAATAAAATATAGCCTATGTTACTCAGGGATCTTCTAGCTTTCAATTGGTAATAGAATTTTTTAAATCGGTCCATTAGTTTTTGAGTTTATTTGTTTAAAACATACAAAAAGTATTTTCTCGTTATTAGTGTAGATGAGTGATATCAGGATATGGGAAATACCTGACGAGCACGGTGGTGACGGCGGCGCGGGTGTCGCTGGTGGGCTCGATGGCGATGGGCCTGAGGTCAGCCCCACGCCGCCGCCTAGTGCCTACAGGCGGCGCTCCGTTCAGCACCACTGTCACCGCCGCGAACGGCCTCTTCGCCATGTGCAGCATCTGCACCACAAACTAGCCATCAATTCGGTTGTTATTATCACCCAAGCTCGATCCTCTGCCGTAGCGACCAACATGTGCCTACAAAACTTATATTAAACATTAAAAAAACCCCCGGCAAAAAATACAATTAACATAAACAGCTGGACAGATTTTCTTGAACCATAGCTAAGAACACTCGATGAAGTCACCTTTCAAACTAAACTAAATCAAAATCGGTTCAGCCGTTTGGGAGCTACGAGCGAACACACAGAAACATACGACAAACTTATAAAACCCTTCCGTTTTTCGTCGGGGGTTAAAAAGTGCATTAAGCCGTATACAGAAAGAAAGCGTGTATGTGTGGATTGAGTGAGCACCCCTCAGAAAAAAAAGGAAAAATGCTCTTCATTTAGTAGAAGTTCTAAAACAATTGTAAAAGTAATCCCTGAATTTGTAAAAAGATAAAAAAAAAGATACAGGGTTTAACGTATGCTCACTCAGTTCTCACAAACTACCAATGAAATCAGCGAATGTATTAATGCAACATATAATATTTATATACTAGGATTTAGAAGAACCTAAGCTTACTTACCTTTATAATTTGTAGATCACCTAGTTACGTAATTAAGGTTTTACAAAAAAAATAAAATGCTCACTCAATCCTCACACTTTTGAAAACCCGATTTCTAATGAAGAAACTGAAGATTGAAACTGGTATGCATGTGTAAAGTTTAGTAAAATTAATATGGGAATTTGTAAAATAAAAAACGAACCACTAACGTGGCAGGTTTTAGAATAATAAATTTTTTTAAATGCTCACTCAGTCCACACATTTTACGTAAGTTAAAATGTGAATATCTTAAGATTTATAGTATCAAAGAAACTGGGAATTAGTTCAACTTTTTGTAAAAATTTCTACAAAAGATCTACCATCTAATATTTTATATTCGTTGTCTGTTTTTAAAGATATTCAATTTTAATTTTCCTAATGTAAATATATCGTTTAGGGTGACCACACTTCTTCATAATATTATGGTCATATTATATTCTTTCTGGTTTTCGAAGTAAATTTTTGACATACGACCTCCGCTGATTACGACTCTTTAATATAATTTTCACACCACATGCTCGACAAAGCCGGATTATATATCATATAAACGTCACCGAAAGCAAGACATTATATTCCTTGGCTTTAACCGGGTTATAATGTTGTATGGAATTTCATTATAACCCTTGGTCAATAATGTAATTTTCACTTTCATAATCCTTATTGCTATGACGATAAAGTCTAATTTCGTTAATCAAAATGTGGTGCAGTCGTGGCCAACTCGATTTTCGAAAACCGAAGCCGCGACCAACTAGATTCGCACGATCTTCAATTGTTAAATCAAGTACCTAGGTCACGCCGGCAGAAACAAGTTGCTGTATCCATTTTATAGCTTTAACATTTCAAAGAGAATATCGAAAATGTCGAGTGATGAAAGTACTTTGACTTCAGAGTCTATTATACCTACTAGATGCCATAGGCATTGTCAATAATCTACTACCATGCAATTGCATTTTATTGTCTCGCATAAGGTGAGAAAAGTAGAGTATATAACTCGGGAATAAAACTGTTTTTGTCTTGGGCGCTTAAATCCCTCACTAAACTCAGGACTCAGTCTTGATTCCCTCGCTTCGCTCGGGAATTAAATCATAACTCCCTCGCTGCGCTCGGGAGTAAAACTGGGAGTCCTTCGTTACGTTCAGGATTCAATGTCGCGCCCGTGACATAAAACAGTGCTTTATTCCCTTGTTGTATAATCTACTATTATAACGCATTTGCTCGTAAAAGGTGTCTTATTTCACCAATTTCAATATCGTATTGTATCTCATTACGCCCAAGTGCGGTAAGTGTAATGTAAAACGCACGGTTTATCAAGATGCTCCGTCTTAAAACGAACGGTACTTTTTTAAATCTCAGCAAAAAAAAAAAACAACACTTATGATTAAAATTAACTTTGGGAGATAAAATACAATAAATAAACATTCAATTTAAACCATTTGTGTATCTGTATGTAACAAAAACACAAAAATATTAATTTATTTTATTAGTAATACTGGCTGTTTTTTGTGCCCTTGCCTAAAAAAAATGCTGATGCACGCGTATCGCTTATTTGTGAACAAGTAAAAATTATTCCGCGCGCTTTTTCTTTTCGCTGTATTGTTTTTATTCGTTATTGAAAGTCCGAGTTTTATTTATTTCCTCCAAATATGTTATAAAATGTCGTATGACATACGTGCGCTTTGATAATTACAGCCTCTGGTTTCTTATAGCCCTCGCCTACGGCTTGGGCTAGCAATATTACCTCGGCTGTAATTTTCAACTTACCGCACTTATATCAGAATATACTATTGTACATCTACACATAAATAATAAAACTAACGGGACCGTGTCTGTACATGAAAGATTTTTTGAAAATTTTAAGTGTAGGTATATAGTTATCGATGTAGATACCAAAACACAATTTTTTACATTTTTGTCTGTCTGTCTATCTGTGCACGCATCACGCAAAAACTACTGGAAGGATTTTTATGAAATTTAGTATGGAGATAACTGAGTACCCGGGTCAACATCTAGAGTACTTTTTAAACGACTTCAAAAAGGATTAGGTTATCAATTTGTCTGTATGTTTTTTTTACTCTTTAGAGTTCTTTCTTATTATTTCAGAAAAATATCTCATTCCCACGGGAAAACTGGTTAAAAAGAGAAATACCTGCTATTCCGAAACGATTACACCCAGAAACTTGAAATATGGTATGTAGGTAGGTGTCTTATATGTAGTAGGCAACCGCTATGAAGGGATTTTTTGAAATTCTCACGGGAACGGGAAAACACAGGAACCGCGCGCGCAACGCCGCCGCTTGAACTCGCTGGAACCCGTTGTTTGAAATATCGTATGTATAGGTGTCTTTATGTCGTAGGCAACCACTTTAAAGGGAATCTCAGAAATTCCCACGGGAACGGGAATAAACTGGATCCACGGCACCCGCTATTTAAAATATTATGGTGTTTTATGCTTGACGAAACCACTATGAAGGAATTATAGGAAATACCCACGGGAACGGGAATAAACTGGATCCACGGCACCCGCTATTTAAATTATTATGGTCTTATATGGTAAAGAAACCACTATGAAGGAATTATAGGAAATTCCCACGGGAACGGGAATAAACTGGATCCAGGCTGGGTCGCCGCTGTTGAAAAATCTTTCACCAATTGAAAGCTTACTTTTCTGGGAGTAACATGGGCTATAATTTTCCGAAGGGAACGGAACTGATGCGGGGTGAAACCGTGGGGCACTATTAGTATGCGGTAAAATACAACTTGGCTATGCTATTAGACACTAGCATTAGCAGGATGATGCTGTGATCGATCAGCAAAGGCAACCTCCCGACGATGACAAGTCAACATTTAATTAAATTTCATCAAAATTTCTTTCTTGAAATTTATATAGGTAGGTATGGCACAGACAAAACATCGTTTTTGAAAATGTATTAGTACATAAGTTAACAAAAGCAATGAAGAACAACAATATTTTTTCCCACTTTGAAGTGTTCACTTGTTTTATTTTTTCAATTAACATGTTCCTATTTGCAAGCCAGTTCGAAATTTAAATAAAACTATTGATAAGTTGCCTCCTTGGTTGCCATGTTTTAGAGTAAAAGATTTTTTAATACAGTTGCTCAAAAAGTGGCGTATTGCAGGGACGTATAGCGTTCGGGACGAGGGCTATTACACACTCGAGCTTTTTCTTTACCTTTTCCGCACTCGTTCGTTTTCTTTCCCAACTGTCAAAATGATGTCTATTAAAAAGAAAAAACCAACCACGAAGTTTTTACTAAAAAAACTTCATAGAAGATTTTATGATTCTGAATGCAAATATTTCTAAAAAGAAGCTATTAATTTGTTTCAATATCAGATTTAATGATTTGATTCAATGAGTTAGGTTAGGTTTTATTTCATTTCATCTCATTAAATTTCATTTTCATTTCATATAAATAAGAAAATTGTACCGATGACTTGAGTATGGGCGTATGGGCATTGGGCATAGTTCCCTTTGCCTACCCAGAATGGGTGAAGTAAGCAAAAAAAAAATCTCTGCTTATTTTTATGGTTGGCGCCATTTTCCAAAAATGATAGTTGAGTTTATTGTGTTTTTATTATTTTATTAAATTGCTTCATTTTTTCGCAAGTGTATTAAAAATAGTTGTTCAGTACACGTGCGGAACCGTCATTGCAACTTGTTCCGACTGTCAACCCTCACCTTCGGCTGCGCCTCGGCTTGGGTAGACATTTGTCGGAACTCGTTGCGATGACAGGCTTTCCGCACTTGTAATGAAATATACTATTTAAATTACACGTATACTTACTATGCAATTTATTTGGCCGCTAAAAGGCGACAGATATGTATACATGTTTTACCAGCCGCTGCTCATGTATTTGGCCAGTACAGCAATTTCGATTTAACTCGAAGAAGGTTGTCAAAATAATGGATATGACCATAATATTATGAAGTGTGGTCACCCTAAACGATATATTTACATTAGGAAAATTAAAATTGAATATCTTTAAAAACAGACAACGAATATAAAATATTAGATGGTAGATCTTTTGTAGAAATTTTTACAAAAAGTTGAACTAATTTCCAGTTTCTTTGATACTATAAATCTTAAGATATTCACATTTTTAACTTACGTAAAATGTGTGGACTGAGTGAGCATTTAAAAAAAATTATTATTCTAAAACCTGCCACGTTAGTGGTTCGTTTTTTATTTTACAAATTCCCATATTAATTTTACTAAACTATACACATGCATAGCAGTTTCAATCTTCAGTTTCTTCATTAGAAATCGGGTTTTCAAAAGTGTGAGGATTGAGTGAGCATTTTATTTTTTTTGTAAAACCTTAATTACGTAACTAGGTGATCTACAAATTATAAAGGTAAGTAAGCTTAGGTTCTTCTAAATCCTAGTATATAAATATTATATGTTGCATTAATACATTCGCTGATTTCATTGGTAGTTTGTGAGAACTGAGTGAGCATACGTTAAACCCTGTATCTTTTTTTTTATCTTTTTACAAATTCAAGGATTACTTTTACAATTGTTTTAGAACTTCTACTAAATGAAGAGCATTTTTCCTTTTTTTTCTGAGGGGTGCTCACTCAATCCACACATACACAAAGAAAGCTAAAAGCTTGTCGGCGCCGATCGGCGCCGGTCCATTCTACAGAAAGCAAGCAGATTGAAGCAGAGCGAGCAAAATGTCGTACGATACTGACGCTGATGCGTGATACGTCGGCGCTGATAGGTTTTCGGCTTTCTTTCTGTATACGGCTTTACATACACCACACACATGATTATTTTTATTCCCATATAGTATAGTATAATAGTATAATCTCACGCCTTTTTTATCCCCGAGGGGGTAGGCAGAGGTATTCCATTACTGGAAATACCCACATTTCACGAGATACATTGGACCCCTAAACGTGATAGGTGGTGAGCCTATCGCCGGACCGGGTCTATTACACATGTCTCAGAATTAATTCTGATTCCCATATAACATTTTAAAAACCCCCCTTAAAAAATTTTTACCTATGTCAGAAGCTAACTTTTGTCCTACACCCATCATCTCACATATTAAACTGCCATAACTTTTAGCGCCCAACTAAGAAAAAACAAAGTTTGTAACACCCACCTCCACCACCTGTCGCCTTCTGGCTCTCCGCACATCGGCCGCTTGTTTCGCTTTCCAGGCGACGACGCACGCCGCGAGAAATAAGAAGAAGCAGGAGAAAAACACGGAGAAGAAGACGAAAAGGTCGATGTGGAGCTGGTCTTGCCGGAAGAACACGATCCCGAAACTGGCAGCGCCCTCGTCCGAGCTCCGGGACCGGATGATGATGTAGAATTTCGTGTGCGTCAGATCGTGGATGGTATTGGGAAGAGTCAGCACGAGCCGGTTGCGGAGGTTCCTCACACGAAGCAATATGTTCCTTCTGTCCACCGGGACGTAGGTGACTAAATCCTTTGCCACGTAATCAGCGTAAGTGTACTCTGTCTTGTCGTGATACCACGACAATCGGGGTTTGTCGGGCACGTGGTCGTCGAATGACGGCATCTTGCGGAACGGTTCGTGCTTGGAGTATATGGGATCCAAATCGACTGCGTGCGCTCCATTGCTAGAGTTGACAGAGACCACAAAGGAGCTGTCGTTGGGACTCAGGTAGAGGTCTACGGCGCCTTGCGTCACGTCCACTATTACTCTTATGTCAACGTTCATGTATCTTGGGTTCACAGCCACGAATACCGTTTGGCCAGGGTACAGCGGGCGCGGCTTGATCTTGCACTCATCTAAAAGGAATGATATTATGTCATTATAGGTTTTATTTAAGCAAGGTCTTCGGAAAATTAGGTGATCTCTAGACTAACACAATCTCCCAAACGGCGATGGGCTCGCGTGGGAAATTGTAACCTATACTTCTTCATATGTAAGGAAAAACCTTAAGACGTTTAAAGAAAAAGTTTCTCTCTCAATAATTTCTTCCAACCTCTTTGGAAAAACCCTTAGCACAGAAATGGGCTGTTACGGGTTGATGATAATAGATTTAATTTTAAAGCAAGAAAATTATTTAGGGTACTTGAATCGACTTGCAAAATTTAAATGGGAACAAAGAAGACAATCTTGCAAGTTTTCATTGCCAACGGGGCTATATCTATCCTTAAAGCATAACATAGTATTTTGTTTTAATAATTTACCTATCGACTTCCCGTCGAAGCACAATTTGTTTTCGATATTGATGGTCTTGTAGCACTGGTGTCCGTTGCGCGGTTCCCCCATGTAGAGGTCGCGGCACTTGACGCACTGGTGGCGCCAACAGTCCTGCGCAGTGTTCTTGCTCGAGCCGGGCGTCTGGCAGGACACGTCGCTCTCCGTGTTATTCCCGCAGTTGCACTTCTCGCCGGTGACCGGGTCGCACGTGTCACCGTGCCCGTGGCATTCGCACCTGTTGCGAAAACAATATTTTTTTTTAAGCCTTTTACCACCTACGTCAGATACTTATATCCGACAATAATAGGACATTCTTCTGCAATTATCAAGTACTGCACATCACTCTTTGTAGTAGATATTTATTTTTCGATTCACTTTAAAAATACTACAATCTAGTGTAAAGGCTAATAAGTAGTTTAAATCTAAGTTAAATTGGTAACTAAACAAATTATACTAAGAATTGAGTCCATCTACGATTCTTAGGCTCCCCTAAGGGTAAAATATATATTGATACTTCCTGCCTCTCCCTATATTCAGCCTACTCCACGTGACACGATTTGATTGGCAATCGAATTCTGTGCAAATTGTGTGGTATTTTATAGCTATACTACTAGCGTAGATACAATTTACTCACGGTCTACACGGATCTCGTAGCTCCTCCGAGCCCCTAAAGTAGCCTTCGATGCATCTCTCGCACCAGGGCCCGTCGGTGTTGTTGGCGCAGCGCACACACCGCGCACGCGAAGAAGGCCCGGCCTCTCTGTAATAGTCCTCCAAGTCGGCGCTGTTGACGTCACGTGACGTCGGGGACACGTCTGCCATGTCGTTCGTGCAAATGCTGGTGTGGCCGTGGCAGTGCACCGAGCAGGGGATACATTGCCCATTGTCGGTGGGATCGCCCACGAAATTCGGCTTGCATTTCTCGCATTGGTTACCCTAGGAAAATAATGAATAATTATACATTGACTGTCCAGCCCAATGAAGTCTTGAATTTTGCTAAAAACATGTTTCAAACGAATGCTCTACAGGTCCTACTCAAAATGTTGTATTAAAAAACTACCAAACATTTATGTTTTGTATGATATGTATATGGCAGAGAATGTAGTGGTGTTTTCTTAAGCCAAAGCACTTTCCTGTGGTGTATACCTTCAATAATAATTCTAAATTCCAATATTTTATGAAATGATCGGATGTAACGATTGCGCTTAGAGCTGAAATCCTAAAATGCCTTTACTCGTTTGTAAATTGATACCAGCATTTACTTTCCGAACGGTAACAATGAACTAAAAATATCATCGACGTATAATTTTTTTTGACTAATGTTGAATTTTAAAAACCGCCCGACCGATTTTATAAAATTTAAATGGGACCACCTTTAAAGTATGATCTACCTAACTAAAAAAGAATCATCAAAATTGGTTCATAATCGGCGTAATAATCGCTTAACATTATATACAAAAAAGGTAACAGTCTAACTGAGAACCTCCTTTTTTAAAGAGGTTGAAATAGTAATTAAAAAATTCTTTAGACCCCTAAACGTAAGTGATAAAAAAGGACTACTATTCCCGTTAGGTCACCTGAGTATGAAAGTGAGTCACTCACCATAGTGTTATTGTGGCACTCGATGCACTTGTCGAGTTTGTCGGGGCCCTCGCAGTGCGCGTGGCCGTTGCACTGGCACTGGATGGTGCAGTTGGCGCCGACGTAGCCGAAGTCGCAGCGGCACACGTCCGGCTGCACGCAGGCCCCCCTCACGCAGCCCTGCGCGCACACGGCTGCGCAGCCACCGCCCGGCGCCCGCTTGTGGCCAGCGCCGCACGCGCACTCGTAGCCCTCGGGCAGGTCGCGGCATACCTGCCCACCGTGTTATTGTGTTTTAGTCCGTGACGGAAAACAGAGGGGTGTTATAAGTTTGACGTCAGTTTCTGTGTATCTGTATGTCTGTCTGTTCGCTCGTAGCTCCCCAACGGCTGAATCGATTTTGATTTTGTTTTTTTGTTTGTGTTTATATGCATTTTTTTGTTTCGGGGGTTTATTAATTTTCAAGAGTCAAGAGGTCAAGAGTACCCTAAACCGAAGAGCATGTATGAAAGGAATAATGAAAGTGTACGAAGCGAAAGAAGTATGTAAGGATCGTAGCAAGTGGAAAGAAGTGGTCTCTGCCTACCCCTACGGGAAAGAGGCGTGATTATATGTATGTATGTATGTATGTATTAATTTTCAATTTAATGTTATATGTGGCTCTGATATGTATAATACGTATATGGTGACGATATTATTGACATTCGGTACTAAATACGTAGTGTTAGCGTGAGTGAATCATACATAAATACGTATTCGCTTTTTTTTCAAAGAGGTAGGTAAGCTAAACAATAATACCGCGTGCAAAGAGATTGAAAGAAATCAAATCTTTCCACAAATCATTTTTTTTTCAAACGTGTTTGACCGTGACCATTCATAACTTTATGTTGTAAATTACGGTATAACCTCCCCAAAGAAAATTAAATTAAAGCACTTGCACTTCGTCGACATCTATCAATCGACTCGTATTTGGTCGTTTGGGTTCGGTAGTGTATTCTTTATGTGACTTTTATTAAATACATCGCCAATATATGGTACACCTAGGTTACTCTCTACCAACGAACGTTAGACCTATTAAAACAATAGTAAACATACCTCAGATTCGGCTTTGCACTGGTGATGATTATTTTCGCACTCGTTCTCTGGCGGACATCGGGTATAATGCCAGGAAAACGTGTCGTTTGTGTTGTTAGTCTGATGCGCAATCTCGTAAACTGCCGCACATGTTGTTCTGGTGGAATAATCCAGAGGGGAGTCTATGGAGCCTTCTGCGCACACGCCCTCGCCGTTGGCACCCTCTACCGCGCACCATCCACAGTGGGAATGATGGAGACACTCCGAACACTGCTCGAATGTGCCACAAGGCGCGGGGCACTTGTTCTTGTCAGCTTTAGTCAGTACAAGTCCGCACACTCCCCCCGCACAATACACTGGTTGGTATGCCGGCGAAATGCACTTCCCGAGATAGGTAGCCCAGTGGCATTCCGCAAAACCTCCCTCGGCGCCGTCGGAACTGAGACACGATTGGCAGTCCTCGAAAAGGTGGCATCGAATCGGACATTCTTCTTTGGGCCTCGGACGTAGACTGGCTCTGCCTGGTTCGTCGACGGCTAAGCATGTCCAGTTGAAAAACTCTAGAGGATCTTCTGATATTGTTGTCATTTGACCTGATAATTAAAAATTATAATTTTATGATCACAATTTTTAGTATACCAGCAATGTACCTAAAAGGATCTGTAACAATTAATTCCAAACAAAATTTCATCCCCTTGTTAACCCTCCTAGGGAAAGTTTTTTTATAATATAAGTGCTAACCTTGTGCCCCTATAAGTTCTTACCTACTTTAAATAAGGAACTCGTGTAAGAAATTTCATGCTTCTAGACCCATTGGTTTAGCCTGTGTGTTGTTTGTTAGTCAGTCAGTGAAAGAGTTTTATTATGCAGATTTATTTATATAATACAAATATGAAGGCACCTTCTCTTTTAGCCAGTCTCGTCCAAGTGCATTGATTCGAGACGCATTTGTCGCAGTCGGAAGCGGCACACCGCAGCTCCGGACACTGCGCTACGTTGCTGATGTACGTCGTCCCAGCGTTACATTTCATGCTAGTGCACGACTCGTCAGTGGGCACACATTCACCTGGAAGTAGCATTAAACAAAAAAAATATAAAACAAAAGCTGGTGTAATTTTTGCGTTTTGGAAAAATTATAAAACCACAGCAGGTGTAGTTTTTGTGTTTTGGGAAAATTATTCATTGTTTTCAACTGGTATCATTTTTTTAAACTCTTTAATACAGTTCGAGTCGATTCGGAGTCTGTTCGGGATACGTCATTGCTCGTGACGTAAAGAAGAACGGGTCAACGGACCCGCGCAGACGGGAGATCTAGTCTGTGATGGTTTAATAATATAAAACAAAGCAGCTATCTGCTTTCTCGGCTTACTTCTTCTTAACCACGCAAGTAGTCGATTTTGAGTTTATTCGTTACTAACATACAAAAATATAAAAATACAAATCTCTCCTCTTTATAATATTAAGTGTAGATCAGTGTAGAAGTATAGATATCGATGTGTGTAGACTAGTGTAGTATAAATGTAGACTAACCTACAGCAGCCGCACACGACTCGCACCATCGGCAAGCTGGCTTCTCCTCCGGGTACGAGGGCCACGCCGCCAGGCAGGAGGTGCAAGTGGTGAAGTTCTCGCACGAGCGCCGCGCTATTAGCTCCGCGTTGCAAGCTGTGCCCGAGTTCGTCGACACCATATCGCTGCCTTCGCACCCGGGCTTATCCACCGAGTAACACTTAGTGTAGTTCCCTGTACTGCAGTAGCTGCAGCCCATGTGACTCCGGCACTCCAGTTTGCCAAAACTCCACAGGGAGCAAATGTCGTCGGGCAAAGATATTCGCGTCACTTGGCAGTGTGCGCTGCCTGTCCAGCCCCCTATTATGTAGATGTAGCCGTCATTCTCAGCTTCCATATCGATGGCCATGGCGTGCGCTATTGTGGGGGGCGGAAGATGCCCTACTACAGTCACTCCTGAAATAAATTTAGTAGTTTTACTCCAAATTCAATACTATACAAAGAAATTGTTAAAGTACTATTACACCAACCTTGGGCTAGCTTGATCCATTGGTTGCAACTGTAGACGTAAACAAGAAGAGCTTCATATCTCAGATAAGGATCAGTTTTTCCGCCAAAAACTATCATATAATCATTTGTAGTGACTGCTGAATGTAAATATGTTGCCACCGGCTGATTAGCATGACTGTTCAGATGGGGGAACGTAGGTAGCTCACTCCACTTTTTTGTTGGATAATGAAACGAGAAAAGTTTATTCGATAGATCGGTGCCATTATAGGCATATAGTATACCTCCATAAACATACAGACTCTGAGACGCTGCATGGTAGACAGTGCTATGTCCAATAAGGCCAATGGGTTTCGCACCTTCACAGTTCAATTTAATCCACTTATCATTATCAAGATCGAACTCCCACATGTCTGACATAAAACCATCTTCAAAAGAAAATCCGCCGATTAAGACCAAGCTTTCGTAGTCATTATATTTTTGCAATGTCAGCGTATGACCAGCGAGGGCCGGAGGGTGCTCGTCTTTGCTACTTATATTGCTCCATCTGTGATCCTTTAAACTGAATTGCCAGAAATCGTTGAGAGTTTTGTTCAGCCCACTCTTTTCTTGCAAACTTAATCCCCCATAAATGTAAATGTTTTGTTTGGAGTGATAGATCTCTGCCGCATGAAAATATCTTCCTACGGGCATTTTAGCGTCGGGTGTTGCTTCTACGGTAACTTGCATCCATGTATTGTTTTTTGTATCGAAAAATCGAATATCATTTAAAGGGCCATGCGAGAGTGAATACCCGCCGAACATCCACAAGCCTCGTCGATCTGCCACTAAGCTGTGTCCGAACCTCGGCAACGTCTTTCTCAAGTGATCCAATCCATCTGATAAATACTCCGAATTAAAAAGTTCCGTAAAAACAAGTTTCGTTTTGTCCAGTTTTATTGAGCAATCGTCTCCCCCGTACCCTTCGTTACACAAACATCGGCCGTAACTAGTGTCGCAGACGCCTCCGTTTTTCGCCATGCTGCAGTTGTTCCGACAGATCTCAACATCACAATCAGGTCCCCCGAATCCCTCTCTGCACACGCAATGTCTCTTTACACACACTCTGGGCCACGTGCAGTATCCGTCACAAGCTAAGACTTTGTAAACTCCCTGGAAACCCTGATCAGTGTGGCCCTGCTTGTAGTGAACAGTCAGGTTTCCACTCCGAGCCTCTATGACTCCAGATGCACCGTTGCAGAAAACTCCAAGCAACTGGCTTTGCGGGTTATTGCTTACATCGGGCGCGCCACCCAAACCATCGTAAACATACACCGCATTTTCATCGCACGGAACATCGAAGAAGACACGGTTGATTGAAAACTGAATTGTAGCGTCCTTTATATCCTCCGCCGATATAATCCATAAACATTCTTTAGATGGTCCCAAAGTTTTAATAGTAGGATCTATGTAGTACGAGCCTATACCCTCGGTTTCGGTCGCATTTAGCATACCTCTGGGCTCACACTGGTAATAACATCGCCCTCCATGCCGAGGGTCGCCGTAGAATTTTGGTTTGCATCGTTCACAATTCTGACCTTGCGTGTTATCCTTACAGAGACACTCACCAGTGGTGACGTCGCAGACGCCGCGACTCTCGTCACCATGATCGTTACAGTCGCAGCGGCGACAACCCTGTCCTGTAGTGGCGTTCCCATGGCTACCGGGCTTGCACGATTCACAGAACTCTCCTTCGGTCCAGTCCTGACACTCGTCGCAACGACCAACTCCCGTTTTACACGTCGAATGGTTGTGACAGCCGCAATTAATTGAGCAGTCGGCGCCTGTCCAGCCGAGGTCGCAATGACATTTATACTGCGGCGCTCCAAGACAATACCCATGAATACAGTTGTTGTAACAGGTTCTCATACAACTCTTCTTGCCGTCCCCGATGTAGCCCTGCTTGCACTTACACGTGTACGAGCCGTGGGTGTTGTTACATACGGCATGTTCGTGGCAGTCGTGAAGTCCGAGCCCGCACTCGTCGACGTCAGGGCACTGCGCGTACGCCCAACCCGCGTCGGCCATTGACACGTTGAGCACCGCGGCGCAAGAGACGTGGGAGCGGGTGAAATCTCCTTCCGTGCACGCGCCATTTATAGGGTTCTCGTGCGAGTGGCACCAGCCGCAGCCCATGCTCCGCAGGCAGGTGGAGCACTGCGTCTGCGCCTGACAGGATTTACACTGACCGGCTTTGCGCGCGACCTCGTCAGCCGGCGCGGACGCCCGGTCGAGCCACTCGCGGCACAACCCGAACTGGTACTCGCTCGTGTAGACGCTGAAGCTAAAGCACTGGCGGGTGGCCTCGCACCAGACGCAGCGACCGCGCTCGTCGAGGCAGTGCTCGCAGTCGAGACGCAGGCGGCACGGCGCGGGGCACTCGCTCGCGTCCACTATGGCGCCACTGGCCCTCCCGCGGCGAGCGCACCTCGCCTCGTCCGCCCACCACTCGCAGTAGTTCCCGGACACGCAGCGCTCGCAGCTGATGTAGTTGGAGCAATTGGGACACGCTGAAGGTTGTAAGGTGAGATACCTCCACTCTCCGTCTGTGGCGCAAACGGCCACCTCATCTATGTTTCGAGGCTCGCAGCGGTTCGTCAATTCACACCAGCCACACGCCGCGTCTGATAAGCACAGGAGACAGTTGTCGTAGTTGGAGCATTGACCGTCGGAGTATGGCTCTAGAAATTCAAAAGTGAACACCTGAAAGCAAGGTATCATTATAATATATCTATATTTAAATTTGCACAGTTGGTGCACTATAACAAGATATATACAATGTAATACAACAAAGGTCTTATGGTTGCTGTACGCTTAACCAATTAGAGGCAAAAAAAACAATAAAAAATATGATAAAGAATTAATCTTAAGTTAATTAATATCATGGATATAAGTTACTTATTTGCTTAGATGTTTTTACCTTTGCACTTTCCAGGGATTTATTGTGTAATAATTCCATTTTCGCATGGTGATGTGATGGATATAGTCCAGTATGTAGCGAGTCATTCGCGTGCATATCGACTGAGAGGCGGCCCGGGAATAACGCCTGCCAGTCGACGAGTGAACAGGAAGAAGGCTGGGCTGTTAAGTTTGCCACTGACTCTTTACTTCCTCCCAAAGCCAATGTTATGTTTGAATAGCCTGCACAAACATGAAGAGTTTCCCCCGTTCCGTTCCAATATTGGGGTATATGCAACCAGCCCCTCAATCTAGCTTCACTGGGGCCACTGAAAATGTGATTACTACCGCCTCCCGTCCCCCAATCCACGGTCGTCGCATTCACAACAGACACTCCATCGGGATGGTTCCAGTCAGCTGGCTGCTGATA
Organism: Ethmia dodecea; assembly: GCA_963855545.1. Taxonomy (NCBI): domain Eukaryota; kingdom Metazoa; phylum Arthropoda; class Insecta; order Lepidoptera; family Depressariidae; genus Ethmia; species Ethmia dodecea. Next base: position 9,056,123 of record OY979437.1, on the reverse strand, counting down.
TCTAAGAAAAGTGAGGCCGGGCCGTTTATCAAGCACTTTGCATTGTTCAGGAGTTGTTACTTCAGTGCCGGTTGATCCCCACCACCCCGGGTTTTCAGATGGGGTATCTTCTCCACAGACCCCATAGTTATCTGAGAAGAGAAGTAAATATATATTAAGTTAAAAATTTATAAAACATAAATATACGCACACGCCTTAACGCCAGGGGGTGGCAAAGATATTCCATTCTTGGAAGTATCCACTTTTACTCAGGGTATTTAACTGAAAGGCGAAGGGGTAAGAGAAAACACGTAAACGAGGTGTTTTTCAGCAAGTGTCCTAGCTAAATTATAGAATTTGGAACTTTAGAAACAAAACACGCTATAAAGCATATCTTGAATATTTGTCTAATAGCTCAAAATGCTTGTTTTTCGTTTTAATTAGCATTTAAAATTCATTTGAAATGCCAAGTTATGAATTTATCTTAAAAAGATCGTGTAACGGTATGTCAAATCCGTTTCGAATGAAACTCGATATACATACTTCTATAGTTCGTACCTTGTGCCTGATGGTCAGTCAGTAACGAATATTAATACAAATATGGATTTTAAGCGTATAAACTATTTGTGCCTACTAAAACTGTAACTAAGCATTTGCTCGCAAAAAGACATCAGGCGTTCAGCTGCCCGGGATGCGACGTTGCCGCGCCGCGGCCGGGCCCGTCCGCCGCGATCGCGCGACGTTGCTAGTTAGGGCAGCCTCACAGAGTGCTTTTTTATTATGATCATATAGTCAGCCTCATTCATTCGCGCGTGCTGTTTATGTAGTTTTTTGATGAAAATGGGTAATAAAAAAGGACGGAAACCACGATTATCAGTGAAATCGTTAAGAAAACGGATATCACGTCTTGCTAATGATAAAAAACCACAAAAAGCTGGACTACCGGTGCGCCATCTAACCGAAAAGCTCGGTAACACGATAGGGTAACATTGACGCACGCTACCTCATACCGCCGCGGCCCCGATAGATGGCCTAAAAAGGGACGGCTCTAAATGTTCAAACCTCCAAGGTCATTTGCCTCAACCTTCGCCTTAAACATACGAGTACCTCATAATCAATTCAGAGCAACTTTTTCTTTCCCGTTGATCTAGTTATAAATATTTACGTAAGTTTTTGATAAAACTTTGTACATGCCTTCGAAAGGGATCTAATAGGCCTCATACACTCTTTACTATATTAATAGTTCAAGTATAAGGGCTAAAATAGTTGCCCGTTATAGTCATAACCATACCATAACCCGGCCCTCATACACTTCATTATTATGATTAGCAATTAGGTCAAGTATAAGGACAAAAACTAGATGCTTATTGCAATCATACCATCTTTGTGATGGCAACGGGCATTCTGCACACACCAGCTGCACTGAAACAAGCCCAGCTTGGTGCTGACGGAGGGCAATGCGGCCCGCGACACGTTGGCCTTGCCGAGCGGCGGCCCGTGGATCAGGCACGAGTGGCAGTCGCCGAGCGCGGGGCAGATTCCGCCGCAGCGAATCGACTGCAAGTTAGTAGTGCAGTTCGACCCTATTGTGCGACCGTAGCAGATCTGTAATAAAATTCTTAAATCAACGTCTGAAAATCAAATCAATGTATATGTCTATAATCGTACGCGTATATAACTTAGAACTGAGTATGTGTTATCATCATAATATTTAATAACTTTCAACGATAACAGAATAAAAATATCATTTTTTTATTAAAAAACATTTGCGGACGATTTCGCGAATGGTCGCTAGAACTTCAGAAACAAAACTTGGGCAGAATTGACTATATATTATCGTCATATTTATAACTCTCATGAATAACATCTTACTAAAATTATAAACGCGAAAGTTTGTTTGGATGGATATTTGGATGTATGGACGTCTGGATGGATGTTTGTTCTCTTTCACGCAAAAACTACCGAACGGATTTTGATAAAACTTTACAGTTATATAGCTTATACATTAGAATAACACATAGGCCATATTTTATCCCCGTATTCCCACGGGAACGGGAACTACGCGGGTGAAACCGCGGGGCGCTGCTAGTATTTCATAAATAAAAAAATAATTTTTTTTATCATAAAAAATATGCGTACGACTTCTAGACTTCTTTTAACTCTTGATAATTTTAAAAACAATAAGTTTGCTTTAATAACTGATTCGAAAATACATACAAATGACCTTGACACCAATAATGTTCAAACTGTAAACAATTCGTCTAAAGCACAATGCACATACGTCATCAGCAGAACACCAGCCACACTCGGGGTCGGCAAGGCACTCGGGCTGCGTCCGGTGCCGCGGGCACGCGGTTTCTGGATCGCTATTGGTGATGCCGGCTTGCCAACTGGGCACCACGTAGGCTAACAAATCCCCTGGGAAAATCAAACAAAGGGTTTAATTAAACAAACGATATATTATGAGGTTACGATAACACACATTGTGTGTGTTATTATTATGATTATTATTGACTAATTACAGCAGAACATTGTATAAGAACAATAGTGTTACAGGGTAAGAGCAAAGGGATAGTCAGCGACCTCTGCACTAGGTGCGGAGCCTGTATCGCAGGGCAAAAAGTAGCTCGATGGTGATGAAATCATCGAAAATTCGCTAACCCCGGAATTTGTTCAGTCTTGTGTAACAGTACCCCGGTCTGGCAATGAGTCCACGAGATACACTAGTGAAAAGTTGGTATTTTCAGTAATAGAATACCTAGACTCTGCCAACCCCCTCAGGGCGAGGCGTGATCATATATTATAAATTAATATAGTTAAGCTAAATTCAACAAGACACGTAGTCTCATCCATGTAAAAGTCACGAACAAAAGCAAGGTTATAAGAAACAACTGCATACTGTGACACAAATAATGATTTTTTCCTTACCATTTACATTTCCGTGATACCCGCCCGCAATGAGTAACGTAGAAGGCGGCTTCAAGGCCGCTGCGTGGGCAAATACCCCTTGTTTCTTTGGATACAGTTTACGATTTTTGCCCAAAACGTCTAAGGGGATCCATGAATGGCAACCAAGATGATAAATGTACATTTGGCCATCATAACATATCTCTTCTCTATTATGGCGATGGGAGTACCCGCCGAAAACAATCAGGTAATTTCCTAAAACCCAAAAGTATTGCTGTTAATCAATTGAATCTGTAGATACCCAAAATAGAGTATTATTAGTACTTGGAGTGAATTTACCTATTATTGTGCATGTGTGAAAAGCCCTCTCTCGAGGAACATAGGTGTCTCGTAAATGCGCTCTGGGATAATGAATTTCACTCCAATGTTTATAATCGATATCAAATGCAAACATTCTGTCGGAGAGTTTTGAAAACCTGCATAAAATTTTATTAAAACATTAATAATACAATTACAAACCAAAATGTAAGCAGTAAAATGAGTCACATAGTGGTCACGAAACTGTTTAAAGTTATTAAAAATGATCAGAACTTCTGAAGCTGATAAGAAATTATATTTAAAATTTAAATAAGTGTCACAAAAACATATTCTGAATATTGCAGCTTACCTCGCGACACTGGCTACCACCCCTCCATATACGAGAATGGAATTAGAATGTTCGTGATACACCGCCGTGTGGGCCACCACTCTCACATCAAGCTCTTTGCCTCCTCGCACCTGCACCTTTTCCCAAATTTCCGTATTTACTTCGCTTAATTTTATCTTGTACATACTGCAACAATATGGCATTTTTTCAATTCCACTCATTGATTATCATAAATCTAAACATATCTTACACTAATAACATACTCTTTACCTGGATGAAAATTCTCCATCTGCTGTACTCCCACCAAATAAATACAGTTCATCCTTCACAGCTGTCAATGAGTGTCTCGTAAGTCCAGGTGGAGTAAAAGTTGAATTCACAGCCCTAAGAGTCCAAATTTTGGATACGACATCAAAAAACCATAACTCCGAAGAGAGACTACCATCCGATAATTTTCCACCATATAAGACAAAGCCATTTCCATAAGAACATGCTGAATGACCATATCGTGGTTCGGGTTTGGTAGAGTTTGACCTGAAAACAGAGCTGACCATTTCTGGTCGATCTGTGAAATGTAAATAACTCTCAGAATAGGGTGTTGGGTGTGTATACATAAGAGGTAATGTGGTTCTGTCATGTTGGGAAAAAGATGACAAAAGCAAATTAAACAATGAACTTCTATTTCCTATCTGCCAGCTGCCATCAACATTTCCCTGCAACAAAGATATAAAGTTTGCATAGTAGGAAGCAATCAAATGACCTTGCAATGGAAACATGGACTGTAAAAGAAAAAAAATACTTAATTGTCTTTACGTCCTTGATGCTGTATGTTTTACCATCTAACCTAGTGATTATATAGTTAACTTGTTTACTGATTAATTTTAAATTAAGTAAATACTAGCAAACTGCCAAAGGACTTCAATTTCATTAAATAAAATTATAACTTACCTTTGTTAGGTGATTTAGTAAAGATTTATCAATCTCTTCATTAGTAGGGTATCTACGTAAAACTTTTCCATTTTCATCATACCATTGACTAGTGGAAAACCTACAAAAACATGAAAAGAGTTAGAGATAAATCACATATAAAATTAGGATTTATATTACTTGAGAAAAAGAGATATAGCTTACCTATATACTTCCAATAAACCTAAAACTTTATTCAGATCATATCCTCCAAAAACATAGAGAGAGTTAGTGTGGTCAACATACACAGCAGAGTGTGCGGCTCTTCTAGTCATGCCACTCTCGGTGTGAGAGAGCCAGTGCCAGCTATTGCCTTCTTTGTCATTCTTTTTTAAAGAGCATGACTCTCCAGAATACCTGAAACATTATATTTCATCAATATCTAGTACCAATAGAATACATGGACAATTAAAAACCTGTTAAGTAGTGCAACAAGGTGCTAGAACTATCATTGAACAATAGTATTTTGCATTTACATTACAACTGAACATAAACTAAATGCAAAAACAACCATGCAAAATAGTCTTGTCATGATCATTGGTAAAACAATAAGATTCAAAAATTTATTTTATTTTCAAAAATACTATATAAAATACCTACCCTTTCTTGCACAAACATATGTCTCCTTTACACTGGCCATTGCCAGAGCATCCGTTAGGGCACAGTTCCACGCTGCAGGCAGGGCCTCCCCAGTTTCCTCCACAGAAACATTTGTTGGACATACACACTCCCCGGCCCGTGCAGTTGTTGGGGCAATTATGGATGGCATAAGTGGCTCGGAATCCATCTAACACATAGTTAGTATCACTATATAGTAAAATTAGCATCTGAAAGGAGTAATAAAAATATAATTATTTATATTATCATTTATCATAAAATATTTTGTTAGTTGCAATATTTAGTATTTATAGATTACTCACATAACCACTTGATGCTGTAACATTTTGCGGGTCTGTTTTACCACTGAAACTCCCTAGCAGAGGAGCATCAAAAGAATCACCATCATACACAAACACATAATCATAAGAACATTCTGTACCCATACGAAGAAAGCTCAGGGTTATATATTGGCTCCTATTAGCAGCTTTGATCAGCCATTCACAATGTGAATCCTAGAAAACAATTATTTATTAGTCAACATATTGAGCCAAGTAGTCAGGAGCTACATAAGGATTTCTACCGACTTGTGTGTAGTTGGAACTGCTAGGTCCATCAGTGATGATACCACTCGGCTCTGTGAACACTCTCCGTGTCTTGTCGCAAGGCGCCGTGGACGCGCCGCACAGCACAGCCAGGCAAGTCCAGCTGAGGACCACTAAACCAGCACCTTTCTCGCGAATGCGTGGATAAAACATGCCTTTTCCGATTTGCCGTAAGACATAAGTCAAATAGCAAAGCCATATAACCGTGAATTTGCGACTAATATCACTAAAATGTAAAATAAACAACACTCATTTGAGTTAATAGATGACATCTACTTCAAGGCTAACCACTTTACATTATTATTATTATGCTACAATGAGTTGGACAAGTTATGTACTAATTTTCATATAGGATGATTTTGTGCAAAATCGTAAATAATTTATTTTAAAATGTTGATAATATTACTTCCTTCAATATTTTTTACAAACAAACAAATTCATTATTCGATCACAGTATTTTTTTGACATTTCGATTTTTTTTAACTCAAACCAATACAAAGCAAAAGAATTTAAAAATATGACCAAACAGCCTATTTATGAGGTACTAAAGTCCTTTTCATAAAGCTTTACAAAACGTGCTAGAGTTAGAATTTCTTATTTGATATATATTCATTAAATAAAGAAAAAACATATTTATTATTTGGCAATAATGTTAAAATCTGTAATTAATAGGGACGAAAGACGTTTGAAGAAAAAATCTGTTTCCTTACCTTTTTTCGCACACAGTGTAACTATTAAAGAATGTTAAAAATTAAAAGTTTTCTCATCTCAATAAATCATAGCAATATCAAGAAAGCGATGTGTTTTGACTCCGAAGATCCGGTCATGAAAAAAAAAGTTACAATCACGGATGAATGATGGATACTTTTTATTTACAGAGCTAGCTAGTGAACATGCATTTTGTTATGCACGTATATTGAATATTACTTAGCTAACTCTGTAAACGCCCAGCTACGTTTACTTTTTAGTTTGGACTTTTTACCCGACTGCGTCAAAAGGAGAGTGGAATCTTTTTACTTTCTTACTAAGACACGCGTTTATAACTTACCTAAGGATTCTGAAGGTCAGACCTTCAGAATCCTTTCATCTCAAACAAATAAAACATTGACTTAAACTGGCCTGAACTACAGGTAGGTAGGGACGACATAACGTCGCCCTAGAGTGAAAACCTCGTATATGAAATTTCATATATTTTTTTATTAAATTTTTGGAAAGAAAACCTCGTAACGGACGTTCTAGTTTTACTCAAGTAAACAACATTAACCATGTCTATGATATTTATTTGAGTAAAACTAGAAAGTCCTTTACGCGGTTTTCTTTCCAAAAATGTACCTAGATAATAAAAAAAATATATGAAATTGCATATACGAGGTCCATTTCATATCCCCGGGCCTTATCGTCGCCCTAGAGTGAAATAGGGCGACGATAAGGGACGGGGATTTGAAAATCTTGAGTAAGTCATTAATTAAAAATCCAATGATTAGAATTAGGTACGTTAACTGAATAGTGAATAGGTAGGTACCTCTGCCAACCCCCTCATGGATAAAGGCGTGATCTTATTTATTTTATGTTAATAACCGATTTAAAGAAAGTCCTCAATTCGTAACGTACATATCTATGTATTTTTTTGGTATGTTACATTTCTGGCGAATTTAAACGGATTTGGAAATATTTTTGTTTGAACTGGTATAGGTACTTACCTCAATCAAGGCTGGTCCCATATACATAAGTTTTGTAAAAATCTGATGAAGAACTTCAAGTGGAGAACGGAACTCCTCACGGACATAGCAAATCACTCGCTATTGGCATAGGTATACCTATAATAGGTTTAGTAACAGTAAGTAATGGATGCTGAATATGCAAATAATAATCTGTTTAGTTGAAGTCGGTTTGCATTTTTGTTTAAAATTTTGATTAATAATCAATAAATAAGTTACCTTCTTAAATAAATATAAAAAATAACTCTTAAGATTTAAAAACCGACTTCAGCGAATAGCACTAAAAATATTGTCGACTAGCGGTTCCCGTGGGAGTACGGAAATAAAATATAGCCTATGTTACTCAGGGATCTTCTAGTTTTCCATTGGTGAAAGAACTTTTGAAATCAGTCCAGTAGTTTTTAAGTTTATTCGGAACAAACATACAAAAATACAAATCTTTCCTCATTATGATATTAGTATAGATGTATTCGAACGGAACGGAACGGAAAACATGGTGAGGAAACCCGCAGGTCCCAGAATTAATTCTGAGACATGTGTAACAGACCCGGTCCGGCGATGGGCTCACCACCTATAACGTTTAAGGGTCGAATATTCACGTGAAAACGGGGTTATATCAAAAAATTGTATACCTCTACCTACCCTCTCGTGGATAAAAGGCGTGGGATATTTTTTTCATGATTTTCTCTGTCCGTTTAAATTACTTACCCTAAATAAATATAAATAAAGAGCAGTGGTAATTGTGGTTAAAGAGGGCGCTTCTCATGCGTGAGGCTTGTTCGAATCTTGCCGAGGTCTTGTACCAATTGGTTTTTTAAAAACTTACGTAGGTAGGTACACATTTAAAACTAGCTGCAGAAACCACTGGGTCCCAGAATTGATTTCGGTGCGATAGGTTCACCACCTGTCAAGTTTTCCAGAATTTAAATTCCAGAAGTTAATCCAGAAATGGAATATTTTTGCCTCCCTGGGCCTGGGTTAAAAGGCTTGAGCATATTTCTTTTTTATAAGTGTCCATGGGCGACGGTAATCACTTTACCATCAGGTGACCCGTCGGCTCGCTTGCCCCTCTTTTTTTAAAAAAAGGAGGTATCTAAATTAACGTGTTTCTCGTTAAATATTAATCCACATTCTGCTTTATCGAAACCTAATAAATATTAGAGAATTTTGTTTAAAATAATATAATAATATTATCGATTAAATCTTTTAAAATTCTTGTTTCTAACTGTTCGTATCGTATACTCCATACCTTCACTTCACAATGTGGGTATATTTTCACTTCATCGTCAAAGGATTGTATATATTAAAGATGGCCATAAAAAGTAAAGGTAAAAATTAGTAGTAGTTTGGAACAAGAGGGCGTAGGCACAGGAGGCAGGAGAGGTATCGATCGCGCAGGCTGCTGACTCGGCACTCAGTCGCACTCCAACGATGCTCGCGGGCCCAGCGAGCGGGTCACGGGGTACGGCTGATACCGTCGTGCCAGCCTCACATCATAACAGATGCTACAGAATTATAATATTGTGTCCTGCTGCACAAGAGCCATTTTGGAAATGGAAAATAATATTCTATTTGGCACTGATTTATGTGTGTATATTAGGGAAAGCTCCTATATTTCAATGCGAGCACAAACTTTTTAACCGCAAATAGCTTTGCTTTTGTTTGCAAAATTACAGAAGTATAAATTGTTATTAACCTATCCATTAAATGGTTCCCATGTAAGTAGGTACCTACGTTTAATCAACGACTAGCACTCAAAGTTCGCGATCTCATTATACAGGCGTGTACCATATTTAATGGCGGTGGAAATTAATAAATCATTAAGTGCAGTGCACGTGAGAGCGGCGTCGAGGGCTGTTGAAGTTTTTTCACCCGGAATGGAGTGATAACCGCTAATGACACCGCAGCCACCGCGCCGACTCACCGCCTAAATTAGATTAAACCGGATTATCATTATGCTTTCAGATTGAGACGATCACCTGAAACTGTTCTGCGTTTCTAAATTTCAATCTACGCATGATACCTATTAGGTACTTACTTTGTCTGTGGTAGAATCATAGGGTGAAGAACTCAACAAAAATATTTAAAATTAAAGATTACAACAGTTAGAAAAAACAAAAAAGTGATAAAGGTTTAAGGGAACTTGCCTAATAGGATTGAATCTACTAAGTACTTATTATTCTTATACGCTATACGAAAACAATACCTAGATAGGTATTTGGAAGTAGAGACCACTATCTCTTTGGAAGCCTTGGTTTTTGAAAATACGAATTCTAAATAAACATTTCAACATGAGACGTGAAAAATTTTCAAGTCAGCTAATAAAAAATATCCGTCAATTAGGTAGGTACTCTGATGTTGATGTACCTAAGTGTGAAAATATGAAACAGTAGGTATAGTACAATAAAGTTGGTACATAAATAATCAACATTCTAGACAAAAATAAAAACCGACTTTAACAAATAGCACTGAAATTACTATTACATATTTGCATATTCAACATCCATTAGGTACCTGTTACTAAAGCTATTACGCTGATAGCGAGTGATTTGCTGATGTCCGTTGAGGAGTTCCATTATCCACCTGAATGTCTACATCAGTATGGGACCAACCTTCAACTTGATCAAACGAAGAACCAAAAATTATTTCGGAATAATTACGGAATCGGTTCAGATTTGAGGGAGTAAAAAACTTAGATACGCGACGTATTCAGAACTCCACCTTTTTTAAAGTCGGTTAAAAAGATTTAAATATAATAGGGCATAGAGGGAATAAAATCCTAATTCAACGTTTTTGTAAGAAAATATTCGCCGTTATTATAGTTAAGAAGAAAATTACGATGTACTCCCGATTGTCAAATAAATAATTAAAATAATTAAATCCATCCAACCAACGCATAACTAACGATAAGTACTTATAATATATTGATTCGAATGTACGATGCTTAGTTTTAGCATAAAACTTGCATAATTTTTTTATTACTTGTTATTTAGGTATAACTAGGGTATAACTTAGTACCTATACCTTTGTGTGTAGGTAGGAATTAATTTTTTTTGTAAATCAATAAACATTTAATTATTATTTTTGCAATATTATTAGGTAACCCAAGTAGATAGGTATCCCTACATGCCCTACACCCAGAAAAGTAAGTATAAAACTTTGTAAAAAGATAAACACGTACTACTCCGAAACGATAACACCTCCTAAAAACTTGAAATATGGTATGTAGGTGTCTTATACGTCGTAGGCAACCGCTATGAAGGGATTTTTGGAAATTCCTACGAGAACGGGAATAAACTGGACGCGCGCGGGCAACGCCGCTGGGCACCCGCTGGTAACAGATAAAAATGTTCATCCATACTTTTTGACCCTAGGGTGGGAATCTCATCCGCATATAGATAGCATTAACTTAGAAGAGGGTGACTCCGAACTTAGCCACCAGGCAAGTAATATTTCTGGGCTTTCTCGCAGTGTTTTGATTTTCCCCATAATAATAAGTAGTGATGAACAAAAGGAATTACGAATATTATTATGCAAGTTCAGCAGACAGCAAGAATATTCTTTAACCTTAGGTTGAATTGAAAATGAAGGCAATATTCGCATCGTATACCACGTCCTAGATAACCCAGTCTTGTGGACGCGCGTGACGGTCCATTCTAAACGCGCGTTTACAATGTAAATTAACTGACCGGTGACCGCCGCAGCTTATTTTTTCACAAACAAATATTGGCGCCGTTGTTTGCGTTCACCATTCACCGCTCGAGCGCGGTGAGCACGAGCTGTTCTCGTTTCTTTTAACCCAATCTTTCCTAATCTCCAACGTACATATTTTTTATGAATGCAATAAACATCCACTTCAACTGGATTTTCACCGGCGAAATGAGTTTGGTTTTAAACAATTTCCGAAACGTTGTACACATCGTTTTTAAACACAAGGACCTAAGTGTGAGTGTCCAATAATGATACGGGAACTAATTGATACTTAGTCGATTTGATAGCTGATGGAATACCTACTTACCTAATTTTAGTTCAGGCAACTAAAGTTTTACAGCTCCATCAATTACAAATAAGTTGTGACGTGTCACCAGCAGCTGCATAGTGGCCGCGTTACGTCCACACGAGGACATTCTCGCCGGAACCCGAGGGAGCCATCCGCATCATCATACAAATGGGACATTAGCGCCCCGCGGCCGGCCACTCGCTGGACGCACCTTATCTGCCTCTCAACTCAACTATATTTGTTCTGCACCGGATTACCAGAGATTTACCACGGTCCCAGCACGTTAACGGCCGATTATGCGTCCTCTGCAAAGAGGAGTCAAATTTAATGTCAACGTACGTAGCCATGCCATACGTGGATTTTAATTACATTGCTGTTTCCTAGAGTTTATCGGAATATCTTTTTATGTAAATTATATTAAGTGGAAATGGTGAAAATTTAAAAAGATTAACTTTCGGTTTGGTCGTTAATTTAAAAAAGTTTTATTGAATAACGTTCTTAGAATAAGAAATCTGACACCGTTATTGAAAATGTTCTAAAACAATAGTTCATGTGTGTCATATTGACCCCTAGGCCGTTTTTTTAATACGCACACAGAAATTGGCGCTGCGTCTGGTAGGGAAATAAACGGAGACGGGCGCGATAAAGCGGCTCCGCGATAAATCAGACGACTGTCGATGCGGGGCCGCCCCATTGCAGCTCGCGGGTTGATTTGTCGCGTCCAACGATACCACTGTGTGGACGCTAGTGCCGTCCGGCGTCTTATCGATCCTACAAAATTTATTACACTATTTTTTTTCCAATAATTAAATAACAAAATGTTAGCGAATTATATTAAAAGGTACGTGCGTTGTTTATGAATTAAAACAACGGGAGCCAAAACTAGTACGAATTTGTATGGAGGATGACCAGAATTTTTTTTTGATACGTTTACCTATACGCCTATGTCTTGTCTCACTTAAACTACTGAGTAGATTATTTGATAGAGATTTTTTTACATTAAGTACTATTTTTACGTTAGTACTTACCGAGCCACATCACTATAGCATTAATAGTCAACCAATAAAGCGTAGTTCGGTAAAGTCGTCCCCACACGGTCAAGAATATCTTAACTACTGTTGCGACCGCTTGCATAATGACATGATATCGTTGCGGGACATAAATACATTGGCAATTGCTACCGGTTTGTTTTGCCTTGTTTCTATTTTATTATTTAAGTTAATCGATTGTCCTATGCCAAGAAAAGGCTTTCAGGAATAGTATATTACATACTTACCTAGGGAAGTAAAATAAGAAATGTCTCAGATCACATGTAATTGTGATAAAGGCGAAGCCGAGGCTTACAAACATGTGATCTGAGGCTTTTTTATTTATTTCCTAAGGTGTGTATACTTTTTTCTGCTCGACAGAGGCGAAAATTGGCAAGTTCGTTTAGCGGGCCGAAAGTTGGACGCTTTCCGCCTGGAGACATGAAAAAATATTTTCATATCTCATACTCGGAAAGTAGTGTATGTTTGATCTGAGTACTGGGTCGGAAGCGATGATTCCCAACGCAGAGAGATTCAGGGCTGTGATTCCCGCCCTCGGTCGGGAAAGACTCATAGTAATTGCTTCCGGCCTTAGGGTGGGTATGAATAAAAAAAAAATAGTACTACATTTGGCAAAGATGTTTAAAGAAAAAGTTTCTCTATGAAAGAGAATGACTTTCTTCCAACCTCTTTGGGTACTTAGTAGGGATACGAAACTTTTTACATCAATTAGAATAAGAAAAAAAGGTGCGGCCTTGTGAGTGTATGTATAAACAACAGAAAATAGCCCACGCGCGGGGCGGTACGCGTTCCATATTTAAAATTAAAAAAAGAGTAGGTAATAATTTGATAAGCTGTTCCGAATTTCAAAATCTTGTTTTTCATCGACACTAATAAGCACAGAACACTATTACTCGGCTAAAAGTACATATTATTAAAAAGAGGAAGGATTTGTATATTATTTTTGTAATGTTATTTAGGTTAGGTACTCTATGATGCAGTATTCAAAGACGTTTATAAGAAAAAGTTTCTCTTTCTTCCAACCTCTTTGGTTGTATTATTGACAATTTAGTTTAGGCATTATTGCGTTTTTGCATGTTTGAATTTATGTAAAATTGAAATTTTTTTTGTTTACTTTCCTTGAATTCGAAATGAAAAGTAGAGTGTTTAACGCGGGTGGAAGTTATCAATTACTACTCGGACTATATCCGCCCTCGCTGCGCTCGGGCGTCTAAATACCTCGTATGGGAATTGATTCCTTCCGACCCTTGTATAACAATCTACTATATAAGCTATTGCATAGCTTCTATCGCGGGCCTTAAGCGCGGGGACCGAATCCAGAAATTCCGAACGAAAAAACCTCACGCTCTCCCCACTCCGACGGGCACGGAGGTGTGGCTTAAAGGCCGTGCATTGTATAAAATAAAATAAAGTGAAGTAAAGTAAAGTAAAGTAAAGTAAAGTAAAGTAAAGTAAAGTAAAGTAAAGTAAAGTAAAGTAAAGTAAAGTAAAGTAAAGTAAAGTAAAGTAAAGTAAAGTAAAGTAAAGTAAAGTAAAGTAAAGTAAAGTAAAGTAAAGTAAAGTAAAGTAAAGTAAAGTAAAGTAAAGTAAAGTAAAGTAAAGTAAAGTAAAGTAAAGTAAAGTAAAGTAAAGTAAAGTAAAGTAAAGTAAAGTAAAGTAAAGTAAAGTAAAGTAAAGTAAAGTAAAGTAAAGTAAAGTAAAGTAAAGTAAAGTAAAGTAAAGTAAAGTAAAGTAAAGTAAAGTAAAGTAAAGTAAAGTAAAGTAAAGTAAAGTAAAGTAAAGTAAAGTAAAGTAAAGTAAAGTAAAGTAAAGTAAAGTAAAGTAAAGTAAAGTAAAGTAAAGTAAAGTAAAGTAAAGTAAAGTAAAGTAAAGTAAAGTAAAGTAAAGTAAAGTAAAGTAAAGTAAAGTAAAGTAAAGTAAAGTAAAGTAAAGTAAAGTAAAGTAAAGTAAAGTAAAGTAAAGTAAAGTAAAGTAAAGTAAAGTAAAGTAAAGTAAAGTAAAGTAAAGTAAAGTAAAGTAAAGTAAAGTAAGTCGAAGTCGAAGTCGAAGTCGAAGTCGAAGTCGAAAGTCGAAAGTCGAAAGTCGAAAGTCGAAAGTCGAAAGTCGAAAGTCGAAAGTCGAAAGTCGAAAGTCGAAAGTCGAAAGTCGAAAGTCGAAAGTCGAAAGTCGAAAGTCGAAAGTCGAAAGTCGAAAGTCGAAAGTCGAAAGTCGAAAGTCGAAAGTCGAAAGTCGAAAGTCGAAAGTCGAAAGTCGAAAGTCGAAAGTCGAAAGTCGAAAGTCGAAAGTCGAAAGTCGAAAGTCGAAAGTCGAAAGTCGAAAGTCGAAAGTCGAAAGTCGAAAGTCGAAAGTCGAAAGTCGAAAGTCGAAAGTCGAAAGTCGAAAGTCGAAAGTCGAAAGTCGAAAGTCGAAAGTCGAAAGTCGAAAGTCGAAAGTCGAAAGTCGAAAGTCGAAAGTCGAAAGTCGAAAGTCGAAAGTCGAAAGTCGAAAGTCGAAAGTCGAAAGTCGAAAGTCGAAAGTCGAAAGTCGAAAGTCGAAAGTCGAAAGTCGAAAGTCGAAAGTCGAAAGTCGAAAGTCGAAAGTCGAAAGTCGAAAGTCGAAAGTCGAAAGTCGAAAGTCGAAAGTCGAAAGTCGAAAGTCGAAAGTCGAAAGTCGAAAGTCGAAAGTCGAAAGTCGAAAGTCGAAAGTCGAAAGTCGAAAGTCGAAAGTCGAAAGTCGAAAGTCGAAAGTCGAAAGTCGAAAGTCGAAAGTCGAAAGTCGAAAGTCGAAAGTCGAAAGTCGAAAGTCGAAAGTCGAAAGTCGAAAGTCGAAAGTCGAAAGTCGAAAGTCGAAAGTCGAAAGTCGAAAGTCGAAAGTCGAAAGTCGAAAGTCGAAAGTCGAAAGTCGAAAGTCGAAAGTCGAAAGTCGAAAGTCGAAAGTCGAAAGTCGAAAGACGAAAGTCGAAAGTCGAAAGTCGAAAGTCGAAAGTCGAAAGTCGAAAGTCGAAAGTCGAAAGTCGAAAGTCGAAAGTCGAAAGTCGAAAGTCGAAAGTCGAAAGTCGAAAGTCGAAAGTCGAAAGTCGAAAGTCGAAAGTCGAAAGTCGAAAGTCGAAAGTCGAAAGTCGAAAGTCGAAAGTCGAAAGTCGAAAGTCGAAAGTCGAGTCGGAGTCGGAGTCGGAGTCGGAGTCGAGTCGAGTCGAGTCGAGTCGAATCGAATCGAATCGAATCGAATCGAATCGAATCAAATGAAATGAAATGAAATAGTCAGACCAACCAAGACAGTCAACTTTATGCTATGCAATAGCTTTACCGCGGCAGTCCCCGAGTGCCACATGTCTTTTTTTATTCCTATGTGAGATGATTCAGGTTTTTACATTATTTTATTAAGTAAGGTTCTAAAACGTACCATACAAACTTCAATTAATAATTATTTTCATACGGAAATTTAATCAGAAAATATGACCACTATAGAAATATTTTGTATCAAGTGAAAAATTAAGTATATCTATACATATCAATACATATAATAAAACTCTAACGAGGTCGTGTCTGTACATTACTTAGATATTTTTGGAAAATTTTAATAAACTAGATCGCCGCTAGGCACCCGCTAGTTTTATAATATAATAAATATAAATTGTGGTACACAATTCACACACGGTTATTTAGTCCGAAACTACCTGCGCAGAGCCTGTACTATGGGGTCTATGGGTGCTAAATACCTAATAGACATACTTAAATAAATAGACACGAAGCCAACACTTACAGCCATGTTCATGTACATAAATGTTGGCCCCGAGAAGGAAACGAACCCGCGACCTTCGGCTCGGAAGGCAGGGTCACTACCAACTGAGCCAAAAGGTCCGTCGTATAACCATAATATCAGTAGAGGAAAATTCTTTCAACATTACATATATTTTTTTATTTATCTTTTTCTTTTTCTTTTTTTTTAGTTTCTTTTTTTTATTTAACCATAGTTCTGTCACTATTTAACAAAAATATTATACATAATCAAATTCAAATGAACACCTGAACATAAGTAGGTGTCATCGTATCTGATGCGAACACTGACCCTCACTTAACACTACGGCGTTAGCTGCGACCTAATTTCAGATTAATACGCTTAAGCGGAAACCTCACTAAGCAGGTTCAAATGGCACGGAAGACCGACTGCCTTAATACGTAACGATGGATTGACGAACTATTATTTTAAGTAGGTAAGCTAATGGAATATGCAAAATAATAGGTACTTAGACTAGTTCATACATTGTAATTCATCTAACTAAATTAGAACCTATTAGATACCGACTGAATTCTTCTCCATTAGGTGGGTACGCAAGTTTCGCGACTAAATAGATTTATAGTTCCGCCTCGTTTATTATCCGTATTGAGAATCCCGGAAGCGTCGCATAAATCTGAATGAAGAGTAGTAAATAGCGTGGACCGGCAAACTTTGGGAACTTTGACATAAGTTTGAAAAGTTTGTTTCATTCTGTAACTTTCATACGAATGTCTGTAAGAGAAAGACAGTCAATGTTGTGAATAAGTATGAGTTTAATAGAATATATCTTGTATCAGTTCATTATTCAATATTTATTTTTGAATCATTACGTAATTTAGAAACACTTGACCATACGTTAAATTTTATGGAGAAGTAAGATAAAATATATAGTAGGTAGATACCTATACGTTATAGACAAACCGGTAAATTACATGTCCCCTAAGAATAGAATGTAATTCATAATGTACATTGGCTAACCTACCACCACTGGCCGTGTCCAACCCTAATAAAAAGAAATATAAAGGAAACCATAACCCGTTTGCATTCGATTCTCTCGGAGCCGCTTCCAAAATATTCAGTTTTTTTTTGTCTGTTGGCATTTTTCATGTAGTTAAGAAAAACAAGAGCGCCATAACTCTCGTGCCGGTTGATCAGATAGCTGCGTAATGGCAGTAATGGATCCTGGTCAGTGGCCCGCATGCAAATAAATCTGCGGCCCGATGCAATGATGTGTGGAAAATGGCGCTCACCCCTTGCCCGCCAGTGCCCTGCTGGCCCGCTCACTTATGACCTGCGCAATAAAATAAACCGGACTATTTGTTAGTCAATTTTTACAATAACTGTATTAATGAAACTATAAAATTTAATTGTCATTAGTTTTTTGTAATAAAATAAAAATGCATTGACTGCACTGCAGTCGTTAAATAAAATGGGTTTATAGAACCCCTTCTAAATAAACAAGATGGTGTATACATGGCAATTTTATTGCAACACCGGACGGTGATGAATTGTAATAAAAATATTATTGCATTGATGCGACTTTAAAAGGGAAGGATCCAGACAGGTAACTAACAAACTTTGTTTCTCGGACAATCTTTACCTGTTGTTGTTTTATCCGGAAAACGAGTTGCGATAAAAGTCAGAACAAATGGCAGTCAATAAAATAAATAGCGATGGCAGGGTGTTCTGTAAATAAGTCGGTGCCTGGCCCGGGGCGACGATCGTCTTTTTTATTGGCGCCTCGATTGCTCTCGAAACAAGGAGTAAGCGGGCGGCAGGCGCATATTGCAGCTCGGAGCTGACGCAGCAGATTATACACGAGATTAGGAATGGAATTCCCCGCTGTGTCGCAGCATTGTCTACTACTATACTTGAGTTTGATTGTCAAATCTATAAGTGCTTTAAAATGTATATTATTGTACATAGATGATTTTTACTTCCTTAATTTCACTATGGAAATAGTATAAACAAACTTTGTTATTTATAATTTTATTTATTGGATAATATTATTGTATTAAAGTCTTTGTTATTTATGATGCTCTCATCTCATTCATATTTATTAAGACATCCCTCTCAAAAACACTCAATGTCAATAGCTGCACACTGCTGAAACTGAGTTAGAAAAGAATAATAAAGTATTCTGAACGTATCGTGCAACCGCGGGAATCCAAGATAGATGTATTAATTTGTAGGAATCTGTCGTCGGACCCTCGCTCCGTGCTCGCCGCGTGCATTCCAATCACGCACAACAAGCTCCCTAATTGCACCTAATAATTTCTTTAAATAGTTTCACCGCCAGACACAGAGGATTCACCAGGGGATCTGTGATAAGTGAGTTTCGTTTTACGATGCTACTTCCAAAATAGTGCAGTAAAAAAGGCAAGTTTCATTTGGGTTTTTACGAGGTCCAAGTGTTGCTATAGTAATTTTATTTGTATTGGGTGTTATTAGTGTCGTCATGTCAATGCGTGGCCGCGGGCCGGCAGCGTCCCGCGGGGCTCGTCAGAGCGAGACGATCCTAATCCAATCAGGGCCAGCAGCCGCTGCACACGCCTACACTCCTATTTCACACTCAGTTCACATACAGAGAACATCTTAATATTACGGCACTCGATAATTTTGGAGGGACAAATTTTCTTTCCAGCATTAAAACAGACTAAACAAAGCAACTTTTAAAAATTGATCCTACAGGAAAAATACTATATATGAATTATTTTAATAATGCGTACACCCTAAATAATAACATATTATAAAAATTTGAATATGACAGATTAAAGAATGCCTCTACGCAGCAGAGGCTGCCGGCATTTGCTACGCGCCACCACTACGAACCGTAGCGCGTCGTAGAAGGCGTTGACTTAATTTTCCTAAGCACCTTACCGCTATCTGGTTTGCGCCCGCGCGTCGAGCTTATGCTAATGACGACTTGTAATTCTCTTATCACATTTTGTGTACCTTCAGTTGGGACATTATTTGAACCATTATATTTTACACCTTATTTCTAAGGATTAGATTTATTTTAGCAATAAATTGGCGCAAAACGTAGAGGCATTCAATTTAAGATTGACAAAGCGATAGAATGGGCGCAAATCTTCGACGCCTACGCTCAATTAGCCATGAAACGAATAGTGAGTCGGTAGGGAATGATGAGGTGTATTAAGGTGCGACGCATGGCGGTGTCCCGCGGGCCCGGCTAATGGGCGCGAGCCGCTAGGGGACCGGCAATAAGTCACGGTGCCGGCCGATAGCAGCGAATCAATGACCGCCCCGCTATGATACATGGGATTAGCCGCCGTTTATAGTTTTAGCTACAGCCTACGAATTAATATTGCGGAAATATCGTATAAATTTTTATGGTCCCCCGGTGCGGTCATTATGGTGCCCTTCTATATATTGTAGTTATACTACGTAGCCTTTATAATGTCTAGGTGGCTGTCATACAGGTTTGTTACACAGGGTGGATTTGGGTGGCAGTACGTTGGTCGTGCACCCGACCAAGTCTTATATTGATTTGATGTTAGAATAAAAAGTGTCAATAAACCTGTCAAAAACACTACCTTCAATTGTAGGACCGTAGCCGGGGGGTCCGCGTTAGTAGGTAGGTTGTCACCCCGACACCCGTGTCGCATCGTGTCCCGTGTTTCAGCGCGAGCTTGTTAGCGCGGACGTGCCGCGCGCCGCGGTAAACACGCGGGTAGATAACAATCTATTTGGATTGCCTCTATATTTCATTTTTCCCCGTGTGCTCCGCTAACTAGATGGAGGCGCCCGATCACACGGAGACAGAAAAGGAAATACGGGTCTGTTTGAAGCGAATTCGATGTCGAGCAAATATCCTTTTATTATTTGAGTGTACAAAAACAGCAGTTAATTGAAAATACTCCATTTGAAATAGGTATCTGACATGTTCGTAACTAATGCAGGAGTAGAATTAGGTATATCAAATTAAAACGCGTGCGTCGTTACCCACTCACGATGAATTTATCACCAGACTGTGACGGCAGGTATCTACTTGATATTCCTGTTATACGAAGTCGAAGTGGTGATAATAATTAATTAGGTCTCTCTCTCTCTCTCATTTTCATCCATCCCAAGGTTGTCTGGAAGAGATCGCTAAAAGCAATAAGACCACCCATTGTACTTCATATTATATTATTTTTGGTGTATAAATAAACAGTATTGTATTGTACCAAAGATAGACCGAACAAAAGTTTGAACAAAATAATAATAAAAAATATTAGAATATATTTTCATTAGTAGCTTGTAACAGTTAACAAGGTGAGAAAGGTGTGAAATTACGGTTAGTTAAGCAATGTTTACACTGCGGGGTAGCGCTGGTCAGCAGATGACTTGTGCACACAGATGGCACCCCAAGCCCGTTGCGGTTGTAATGCAATCACAGACGTGGGAAGTCTACGCAACCTGCATACGACAGAAGCGAGTTAAGGAGAAAGGGGACTCGAAATACTGATAATAGGTTCATCGAGATTCACCGTATCCTGCCTGCTCGCTGTACAAAGTGCGGCGTGCGACTAAAAAAGTACTCTGCGTGCGAGTCGTGCCACGCACTGCGCAGCGCGATAGGCATGCCCGCTGAAGGGGTTTTATTATTTTTAAAGAGCGCCCTCGTTTGCACGCGAATGGGCCACTTAACCACGGAGACAAGCTCCCACAGTTTTCTTTGTTATACTAACCGAGTCTGTATCTTTATGATAATAGTTCCGCCACGCTTTTTACATGTTTTCCGTCGATGGTGAAATAGAGCTTCAGTATAAAAAGACAAATACTCAGAAAAGCCATAATGGGATTTATCGAAACTGGCTTGGTGTGTCGTTAACGCGTTCATAAAACGGACACGCGGGTTTACGAGTGCCAATGATACGCGGACGGCCAATGGGCTCGTTATGGAGCCCCCGCGAGCAGCCGCCGCGAGTGTACTGGCACGCTCGGGATCGGACTTAACACGGAACGTGACCGGGGTGTCGAGAGGCTTGGCTCGCGCCTGGTGCACGGCTCCATTGTTGTTCGGGAAATAATTAGAATAGGTAACTTATATACTTAAAACGCTCTAACGTTGTTCCTGAGGGGTCGGGAATATTCAGTTTCTGAAAATACAAACTTGTACTTGTACTTGTAGTGTATTTTCCTGTGCCCTAACCGTGACAGGTGGTGAGCCCATGGGCACGCAAATATTTCAACAAATAACCTGCAATACCTTTGTAAGCTCTATAACCGTAACAAAATTCAAATCGATGGCAGAGAAAAGTGGTGTGAAAATTCAGGATGATAGTCTTTAGAAGGTGATCTTATGAGGTTCACTTTGTAACATTTTGGTACGACACCCCCAATGAATCTGTATTTACTACAAAATTCTGAGTATGTTAAACTAAGTTTTTTATGAAAATCATCTAGGTATTAATAATATATAAATAATCTTCCGCCTTTTATTCCCGAGGGGGTAGGCAGAGAGATATTATTTCATTTCTGAAAATACTCACGTTTTTGCAGTATATTCTTTAGGCCCCTAAAAGTGATAGGTCGCGAGCCTATCGCCGTACCGGTTCTGTTACACATGCCTCTAAATTAATTCTGGGACCGGCGGGCGGGTTTCCTCACGAGGTACTAGAAAATAATTACTTTAGCCAGGCAAGTTAATAAAGTACTCCTACTAATATTATAAACGCGAAAGTTTGTATGTATGGATGTATCTAAGATGTTTGTTCCTCTTTCTTTCACGCAAAAACTACTGAAAGGATTTTGATGAAACTTCTATAATATTTATAATATATAAAGCTGGACTACCACTCACTCACTCACTCACTCACTGACTGACTGATTGACATAATTGTTCTCCCAGAAGGAGTCGTTTTGGAGTCAAGTCATATATGAAAAAAGTGTTCAAGATGGCGGGGTGACCCCGGGAAAATTCCGACTTTTCAAAAAAACAAAATGGCGGCCAGGCTTGCCTATCGTATCTCTTTTGTTTTCCGGCCGATCCGGTTGAAATTTTTGGAATCTGTAGAAATGTTTAAATGATTTACGAAAATAGTTAAAAAAGTTGAAAAAACAAAATGGCGGCCGCGTAGTAGTGTTTCAAAGTTGGAGTGGTTTTAGACCCCACTTGACCCGAATTGATCTCCCAGATGCCAATATGCTAAAGGGATGTGTTTGGTGTCATCGCACAGGGCATATCCTGTAGTTTACCAGAAAATCCTGAAAATTTGAAAAACCAAGATGGCCGACCGGTGATTTGCTCCCAAAGAAAAGTATTAATTTTACCACATTTTGATTGTCGATTTTCGGCAAGATGGCAACACCTGAGCGAGTTGGTCTGTATAGCGGGGTTGGAGGTCTTGCTACGTAGTGTTGCCGTGTTGAAGAATTTTCCCGGAATTTTTCGTATTTTTTTACTTTTAACGCAAAATGTCAAAAGTCTAAATTTTACCATTTTGCAAAAACAAGTGACAGTCAGTGAAACATTTTATCCCTCCCTATGACCTTTTGTAGGTTTTTTGAATTTCACCTGGCAACACTGAAAGTTATGGCCGATAAAATTTTTAGGGTAGACCTCGAAAGACACGAATTGATCTCCCAGATGCCGATATGCTACAGGGATGTGTTTGGTGTCACCGCATAGGGTATATCCTGTAGTTTACCAGAAAATCCCGAAAATCTGAAAAAACAAGATGGCCGCCCCGTTATTTTTGTTTTACTGAAAAATTTAAATTTTCTTAATCTTAATAGGCATTTTTTAGCCTGTTGGCAACACTTTGGAAAGTTGGCTTGTATGGAGCGATTGTGGGTCTCAGACCAGTAAACAATGAAAAAAAATATTTAACAAAATTTTATTATTTTTCGACTTAAAACGGCTAAAACAAGATAGGCACCCAAAATTAGACTTTATTTTTCTGTCAAAATACGACCCCACAGAGACACGCGTGGCCGCTTGCGGCCTCGCGCACCGCGCGACATCTAGTCTATAATATATAAAGCTAGACTACCACTCACTCACTCACTGACTCATTGACATAATTGTTCTCCCAGAAGGAGTCGTTTTGGAGACAAGTCATATATGAAAAAAGTGTTCAAGATGGCGGGGTGACCCCGGGAAAATTCCGACTTTTCAAAAAAACAAAATGGCGGCCAGGCTTGCCTATCGTATCTCTTTTGTTTTCCGGCCGATCCGATTGAAATTTTTGTAATCTGTAGAAATGTTTAAATGATTTACGAAAATAGTTAAAAAAGTTGAAAAAACAAAATGGCGGCCGCGTAGTAGTGTTTCAAAGTTGGAGTGGTTTTAGACCCCACTTGACCCGAATTGATCTCCCAGATGCTAATATGCTAAAGGGATGTGTTTGGTGTCATCGCACAGGGCATATCCTGTAGTTTACCAGAAAATCCCGAAAATTTGAAAAACCAAGATGGCCGACCGGTGATTTGCTCCCAAAGAATAGTATTAATTTTACCACATTTTGATTGTCGATTTTCGGCAAGATGGCAACACCTGAGCGATTTGATCTGTATAGCGGGGTTGGAGGTCTTGCTACGTAGTGTTGCCGTGTTTAAGAATTTTCCCGGAATTTGGAGTATTTTTTTACTTTTAACGCAAAATGTCAAAAGTCTAAATTTTACCATTTTGCAAAAACAAGTGACAGTCAGTGAAACATTTTATCCCTCCCTATGACCTTTTGTAGGTTTTTTGATTTTTGCCTGGCAACACCGAAAGTTATGGTTGATTTAATTTTTAGGGTAGACCTCAAAAGACCCGAATTGATCTCCCAGATGCCGAAATGCTACAGGGATGTCTTTGGTGTCATCGCATAGGGTATATCCTGTAGTTTACTAGAAAATCCTGAAAAATAGAAAAAACAAGATGGCCGCCCCGTTATTTTTGTTTTACTGAAAAATTTAAATGTTCTTAATAATAATCGGCTTTTTTAGCCAGTTGGTAACACTTTGGAAAGTTGACTTGTATGGAGCGATTGTGGGTCTCAGTAAACAGTGTTGCCATGAAAAAAAATATTTAACCAAATTTTATTATTTTTCGATTTAAAATGGCTAAAACAAGATGGGCGCCCAAAATTTTACTCTATTTTTCTGTCAAAATAAGACCCCACAGAGACACGCGTGGCCGCTTGCGGCCTCGCGCACCGCGCAACATCTAGTTTATAATATATAAAGCTCGACTACCACTGACTCACTGACTCACTGATTGACATAATTGTTCTCCCAGAAGGAGTCGTTTTGGAGTCAAGTCATGTAGGGAAAAAGTGTTCAAGATGGCGGGGTGACCTAGGGAAAATTCCGACTTTTCAAAAAAACAAAATGGCGGCCGGGCTTGCTTATCGTATCTCTTTTGTTTTCCGGCCGATTCGATTTAAATTTTTGTAATCTGTTGAACCTTTTAAATGATTTACAAAATTATTTTAAAAAGTTGAAAAAACAAAATGGCGGCCGCGTAGTAGTGTTTCAAAGTTGGAGTGGTTTTAGACCCCACTTGACCCGAATTGATCTCCCAGATGCCAATATGCTAAAGGGATGTGTTTGGTGTCATCTTACAGGGCATGTCCTGTAGTTTACCAGAAAATCCCGAAAATTTTAAAAACCAAGATGGCTGCCCTGTTATTGGCTCCCAAAGAAAAAGATGAATTTTACCAGATTTTGAATGTCGATTTTCGGCAAGATGGCGACACCTGAGCGAGTTGGCTTGTATGGCGGGGTTAGAGGTCTCATTACGTAGTGTTGCCATGTTTAAGAATATTCCGGGAATTTGGCGTATTTTTTTACTTTTAATGCAAAATGTCAAAACTCTAAATGTTACCATTTTGCAAAAACAAGTGACAGTCAGTGAAACATTTTATCTCTCCTTATGACCTTTTGTAGGTTTTTTGATTTTCGCCTGGCAACACTAAAAGTTATGGTTGATTTAATTTTTAGGGTAGACCTCAAAAGACCCGAATTGATCTCCCAGATGCCGATATGCTACAGGGATGTGTTTGGTGTCATCGCATAGGGTATATCCTGTAGTTTACTAGAAAATCCCGAAAAATAGGAAAAACAAGATGGCCGCATCGTTATTTTTGTTTTACTGAAAAATTTCAATTTTCTTAATAATAATCGGCATTTTTTAGCCAGTTGGCAACACTTTGGAGTGTTGGCTTGTATGGTGCGATTGTAGGTCTCAGTAATCAGTGTTGTCATGAAAAAAAATATATTTTTTTTTTATTATTTTTCGACTTAAAATGGCTAAAACAAGATTTGCGCCTAAAATTAGACTCTATTTTTCTGTCAAAATAAGACCCCACAGAGACACGCGTTTACAGTTATATAGCTTATACATCAGAGTAACACATAGGCTATATTTTTACCCGAATCTCCAGGGAAACGGGAACTACGCGGGTGAAACCACGTGGCGATGCTAGTCTCTAATATATTACTTTTTCTTCGAAATATTTACCTAGGTACAAGTATTATTTAGGAGTGGGCATACGACAAAAGTAAGAAGCTTCATCCCGAGGTTAAAAGGCTAAAATTCTAGACTCTTTTGCGATTCAATGTCACACGTCATGTTATGATCG
Organism: Ethmia dodecea; assembly: GCA_963855545.1. NCBI lineage: Eukaryota > Metazoa > Arthropoda > Insecta > Lepidoptera > Depressariidae > Ethmia > Ethmia dodecea. The sequence goes on along the minus strand of OY979437.1, from coordinate 9,030,322 downwards.
GAAAATGTAGCGGAAACGCAGACTACGAGGGCACAAATATAACATAAAATTTGAATTTCTTCAGTGCTTGTCAAATTTACTACGCCCTCCGTCTGCACTATCATATCAGTGAGTCGAACCCTTGTTCTACATCAGTCGATATAACGTATTCATAAAGTTTATTTGGTTACTTCGCCCCGTATATGATCATTTCTTTATCATCAGAAGAAAAATATTATTTTTGATTTGAATCGCTCACCGTGACAATAAACCTTTATTTGTATTTATTATTCTTTAATTTGTGCGGAATCACTAATTTGCAACCCTCGAGAGCAGCGCGCTGCGGGCGTGTGAGCGACTACGCATTTGATTCTTATTCATGGCAGTGGGGTCGCATCGTACCGACCGCATCCTAACGATTTGATAATGTATTCACTTGATAAAGCGGAAGGTGGTACTCCGCGAGTGCCGCATTAAAAAACCAATTACAGCGTGACTAAATCGCGCCGCCGCTCCCGGCTATTTGTCAGACTCCAGAGGGATAAAATGTATATTCTAAATTTAATTTCACGCAATTTTAAAAATGGGGGGACAGTCAGAAGTATTTTTTTTTTATTGAGCGCCCGTTATGAAGTTTATTAATCGGATATTTAGCTGGTGAACTTGTTAGGAAGGGGAGTAAAAACATTGTAACTACTTTTGGGCTTCCAATATTTTTTTTCTCAATAGATAATACACAATTTAAATACCTAAGTAAGGGCCTATTGGCTCAGTTGGTAGTGACCCTGACTGCTGAATCGGAGGTCGCGGGCTATATCAATGGTTTGTGTCGTTTAATATTTATTTAAGTATGTTTATCAGTGGTTTAGTACCCATAGTACAGCGTTGCCTAGATCACAGTGTGTGAATTGTGTCTCACAATTTATTATTATAACTATGTATTCCTATTTTAACCTACTTTATATACGCATAATATGGTTATTACATTACACCCACTTCTATAATGCTCGTCCCCAAGGAGGGTACTCCCTGCTCGGTACCATATTAAAAGTACTAGCTAAGCGATCCCTGTTTCAGCACTTACTTAATTATAGCTAATCACACCTAATATGGTGACTCTACATACACATTTATTTATAAATTCCCTGCCCACCTTTTAACTGGGATCTCGAAATAAAATGTTTGAATAGAAGGGGCTAGTGAAAAAAAAATACTGAAACTAAGTGCAAATTTAAATTATTTGAGAATTACGATGTTTGTGTGAAGGAGTGATTAACGAATGATGCGTTAGTGAATTGTAGAATTTGTAGACTGTGTGTCAATGTACATAAATATAATTATTATTTACTAGAGGGTGACCAGTGGCGTTGCCCGCACGAATATAGTTTTTTCCCGTTCCCGTGAAATTTTCCAAAAATCCCTTTAGAGCGGTTGCGTATACGACATACTAGATTTCAAGTTTCTAGGTGTTATCGTTATTCGGAGTGATGAGTATTTTCTCTTTTTAACCAGTTTTTATATTTTTTCCATGGTAATGAGATATTTTCCTGTCGTCCAGTAGTTTTTGCGTGATGCGTGCAAAAACAGACATACAGACAAACATAAATTTCAACAATTGGTTTTGATATCGAAATCTTTCCACACTACCGGTACATTTCATGTACAGATACGGCCTCGTTACAGTTTTATTATATGTATGCATAGATATGTAGTATATGTAGTAGTATAAGTAGATAGACAGAGGTCCGTACTCGATTATGTGATTATGCATAGTGCTATTTTTTTTTATGGAAAATCGATATTAAACACATCATAGGTTTTATTTTTATTTCATATGCTTATTACTATTTTTAAAGTTATGAGCCCTGAGATAATTGCTGGTGATATGATTAAAAAAAAAAGACGTCATTTTATAGGCTTATTGTCATAGGCTTTTTTTTACTTAAATTTTGAGAAATTCATCTTACCATGGATGGCTAGCAAGAGGTAGAGTGGCGCACTGCCGCCCTAATACAATAACGGCCGGAACAAACTGAGCTATAAAATATCACCAGTGAATAAATCAGTCCACGATGTGAACACCCTCCTTCTCGCAAACTATACCAGATTTATGCTTTCTATATTATAGATAAAATATTAATTGACGGAGTAACAAAATCCACAGGTACCTACACGGTTAAGTATCTGTAGTTCGCATACAATTTTATTAATTCGATATTTGATGATAATTATTGTAATCGATTATGTTATTACTAGCGACCCTCGATTAATGAATTTCAGCAACATAAAATTTTGCCTAATTAGTCAGGCATAATATGGTTTCATAGAGCACAGACTAGTTTTATTTAAACTGGTCTGTGCGTATAGTAAAAGAATGTTCAAAAGTGATTCTCTCAACTCCATGTATATCCCTAAGCAGGAAAACTTACAAGTTTTTAGTAAAAATATGACAATAACGATTGCACAATGTCACACTTGGCGAGCACGCACAGTGGAAGCATCAGGCGTAAACGCAAAAACGCATCAAGTATTCGGGGCAGTAAGCGTGAAACAGCGACACATTGACAGTGTGACCACTTTTTGTGCAATAGTTACACGAATTTTGGAAAATAAAGTAACTTCAGAACATTTCCCTAGTGAAGAGGAGACCCTATTGGAAGTAGTATCGCTACGAACTTATTTCCTTAGATATTTGGATCCGGGGAATGGTGTAGGTACTTACTTAAGTTTACATCAGTAATAGAATTGTTCTAATCGGATCAGCAATTCTAGAGATAACAAACAAACAATAAACTTTACCTATTGAAGAGTAGGAAAAACCCACATAATGGTCACGTTGGTTTCGTTGGTACAAAACGTCTTTTACGTTCTGAAATGTTCTGATTTAACAATTTCATACTTTTACTTAAATTTTTTATATGATCCTAATCACAAACCTGACATCTCTCATACTAATAAAATTATACCCCTCTCTTAGTTCTACTTCTCGGTATGGCCACACTGCACCCAGCACCCTCGGCGTGCACTGATTGAGCCGCGACAAGTTAAACGATTTGAAACAATTTAATAGAGATCAAAAATTCAGGGCCCCGCGACGCCCGCACTAACTTTTGAAGTTTTTCCCTCGCTAAAGGGATTATCGGTGAGCGGAAGCTTAGGGGGATATTTTATGGGTTTTGTGGATATTTTTTCAATTTTTCCCAATTGAGCTTATTTCCTACATTGCACTTCTTTGGATACTTTTTCAATAATTGCTTTACATCGCGATATTTATAAATTCCAGGGATCGTCAGATTTACTTTGATTAATAATAATTTTATTATGGTGTAAAAGTTCTCTGTATGCGCCGCGGATTACAAATATTCCCAGTAAACATTTCCAGTACGTCAATTTCAAAATTAACAAAGTGAAATCTTGTTTGTTGGCTCTCCATAGGAGGTACATTGCATACGTTAAGTTACGTATACTTACGGACGCTATAACGTCAACTTTACATTAAGTATGTTATTATTATAGTCCCTGATCGAGTTCACGTACTCCACTTCTTTGCTGGAAGGCTATCAACGTAAATATCTGCAGATTTTCTATATTTTACTAAGACATAGTTCTATCTGAAAATTCTGCACAAATTTAGTTCTACATCCACAGAATATAGGGTTGTTTTTTTGCGTTTTCTTGGCTTGGAACTCTGTCGTAGTAAGTTCGCGACGATATGCGATTGCGTTATGATAGGATCAGGGTTCACCGAAGCGTGGTCCTTTGCCAGCGCTCCAAGCAACTGCTCCCGAGCACGTCTCAGTATGACGTTAATGTCATTTTAAACACGGTGAGCTCTTTGTACCCTCTACAATTTGTTGAATAGTGATTGGAATAGACAGTACCAAAAATGCTGAATACAAATGTTGAGAGGTAGACGGACGGATATTGATTATATGGATATCGATCGATTTGTACAGCCTTAACAGTTTTTTTTATTTAACTAATTACTACTTTTATGTAAGCAAACGTACACATTATATCCAAAGTACTGTAATATTTAGAATGCGCGGTCAGGGCCACAACACCGTCAACGTAAATGTAGTCTGTTTTTACTGTAAAAAATATGGGTAGAATAAAATAAAACTAAATAACATATAGGTACTTACCTATAATAAAAATTGTCGTCACATATTCGTGTTGCATTTCCACATAAGTACTACAAGGTGCAGGTTGGTGGGATTACTCTGCAGCATAATGGAGCAGAACGTCTTCCCCAGCGGCTCATCCGATAAGCACAACCGACCGGAACGAGTCCCCCGCTCCCATCAATCGAATCCAACTATCGATTTCTGTCTAAACCTATGAAAGAAGTTTTGAACGATTGAATTTATAATGCGGAAAATATGAAATATACGATAGATAATTCATTGGAAACCAATTATCAGTTGCCTTCAGGTTCGATCTGTCGGAAACTTTGTGTGCACGTATTATTGGGTTTCGTGGCGGAGTTTTTCTATGTATTTAAGTATAATTATCTTTATAAATTATTTGGACTAGATTATAGTGTCCCACAATTTATTATTATTAATTGTGTGGACAAAAATAGCATTTCAATATTAAAATTTTCTGATTCGAAGTTACAGAAAATGACTTCTGGTGCTGTTTATGACGTAGGTACCTACCTAATACCTACAGATAAAATTGAAATCAAGCAAGTTATTTTGAGTAAGTATATTTATCACTAGCTTGACGGTGACGGAAAACATCGTGAGGAAACCCGCAGGTCCCAGAATTAATTCTGAGGCTTGTATAACAGACCCGGTCCGGCGACGGGCTCACCACCTATACCGTTATGGTCGTTAAGGGGTCCAAAGATTCCTAAAATGAAATACCTACCTCTGCCTACCCCCTCGGGGATAAAAGGCGTGCGTTATTTATTTTAATATTTTTATTATTTATTTAATTATATATTTATACTATTAATGTTCTCATAATTTTTTTTTCAATACTTACCTAGAAGTGTATTTTATGAACAACAGAATCTTACCTAGTGTTCCAAAGAGAGTTTTAATTAAAAGTAAGTACCTATTTTTATCGAGGTTTGATATGCGAAGTAACGATGCCAAACAAAAACAATACTGTGAAGTGTATCTTTGGTCGTGGAAGGTAAGTATCGTGTAGCATTACGCTAGTCAGCATTCTGCAAGTTTCCTGTTGCACGCGGACTAGCGGTGGTCGTCTGCCTGCCAACTGCAGTAGTGTAAATAACTACACATCAAGGCTATTTTAGTAATATTTATATTTTTTTAACGAATGAGTTTTGTCAAAAACTTTCAAAACCTACATATTTATCACTATCTCGAAGGTTTAGGAAAACGAATGATTCTGAGGCATGTGTAACAGGCAGCGGTCCGGATATGGGCTGAAAATCGAAAAGTACTGTCGAAAAGTAGGTATAGGTATCCAGGACTGCAATAGCTCTGTAACGAGGTTCTCTTTATGGTACCTCCTTTTCTAATCTTATCAACTTTTTGACCTTTTAACTTCTTTATCTGGCCACTTTTAAATTTTGAATTTGAAATTAGAATTACATCTTTCTCTTCTATTTTTTCAACGGCAGCGTCAGTACCACAGAACACTATACTTACCTAAAATTTGAGCTAGACGGTTCGAGCTAACATCTATATTTTAATTAGCTTCTCTGCATACAGAAGCTCCTTTATAAATCTATACGTATATATAAAATGATAAACTGACTGACTGATTGGTGATATATCAACGCACAGCCTTAACCGCTAGGTCTAGAGACTTGAAATTTTGCACATAGATAGCTCATACAGTGTAAGCATCCACTGTGAAAGAATTTTGCAAAATTCAATTCCTAAATGTAGTAGGTGAAATAAACGTGCGCGGCTTCGCGAGTAAAAGCTAGTAGAATATTTGCTACATACAAAGTGCTACGACGACCAGACAAGTCACGTTTGCGGTGACAAAATTGTATTTTCCTTCATCTTCAGTCTTCTTCATAAAATAAATCCCTTTGGATGATGAACTTCTCCTTTTTATTGAACCCCGACCTTCACTTCGTCTTCGTGCTCTCCATCTCTACATAGCGGTTGGTTGCGGCCTAGGAGTAGCTCACTGCGCCGCAGCTCTACAGATCCCCAAGGAAATAAGGGCGTGAATATAATTATGAATGTTTTTATGATTTACCTCTCGTTATCTCGAAAAGGACGTTAATAATATTAGTATTCATTACATTATGCACATTGTACTTATGCACCTGCTGGTCAGACCTCGTCCTTTGATATTCAAAATCATTCAAGTAAAATAATCCCTCAGATTAATTTTCTACAATTTCGATTAAATTGCGAATCCTTCAAAGTGTCCATGCGACATTCCTAATACCTTTGATGAAGCTCAATCCTTTTCGCCATCTTCCGCTGTTCCGATGGAACATTCCGCTTCAGTCGAGAAGGGATTATATTTTTATAGAACACAAATACAATCATGACTAATCGGATCTGAGCAAATGGCCGGTCATTTGGGTGAACGATCGCAGTCCGAGAATGTCCGGTGACTATCTAAAGTATTGAGATAATAGGTGCGGGGTGCGAGTCGGGGCTGCCCCGGGCAGGGGCGGCAGGAATAATGTAAGTGTCCGGGGCGACATTTGCGCCGAACTACCGACGACCTCCCGCTCTTACTTATGCGGTTTTTAATATTTTTATTGTAATGGCAGTGGTCAGTCTAGCACAGGAGTGTCGTGGAATTCCATGACTCAAAAGTATTTTTAAATTTTCGTAATGTAAATAATATTGATTTAAATTTCAGATGTTTTGTAGAAGCGAAACACTAATTATGTAGGGCGGGTAAAGCGACCTCTACGCACTTAAAAACGTACGATAAGAATTGAAATAATCAAAACTTACATAAGTAATTATTTTAAAAATACTGTAAGATCACTACATACCATAATATCATCAATCTGTATTTCTAAAACATATAAATAAAATTAGTTTTATTTTATTTTGATTATGTGAAACTATTTATTGAATAAATACACTCTAAGCTGTTAAAATATTTTCTATGGTCATTACGACTCCCTATTTTTTTTGTGTTTTCTATGACTTGAGGTAAAGGTTGTAGGAGGACGTGTAAAAAACAGCTGCGGCACCCTCGCGGTCGCGGCTGCCGCCGTAAAACTGCCCATAAACCGCCGCACTGCCCGCGCCTGGCGCCGCGACCGCGACGATACATATCGCCACACTTATTGAAACCTTACATTTCCTTCAAATAAATAATTTTCTATATAATGATACGAGACACTATTCGCGTTCAGGAGAATGCGGTGTACTTACAAAAAAACATATTTTTTGATTTGGTGTCGTAATTGTAATATTGTAAGTATAATGAATTAAAGACTATGACTATTAGTCGTCATAATAATCGTCATCAACCCGGGACGGCCCATTGTTGAGCTATATGGGCCATTCCTTACCTAAAGATTTCACTGGTAGGACCTACATAGTTACTAGCACCATAATTTAGACTAAAATCTTGTATGTTTATTTGTAGAAGAAAAAACTTTTTCTTATCCAAAATATTTATGGACGTCAAACATTTCAATATTAATAAAAAGTCCACGTGCACGACTGAACGTAATATACGAGCTGAAATAAAATCTGTCAGTGACCATTTATTGCGGAGGAGTCCTGTTATTAAAATGTAGCGGAGAATCCGTCGGGCGGAGGGAACTGATTGGCCAGATATTAGAGTAGCAACTGCACATAAAACATTTATAAACAAATAAATGTATTTAAGATAATAAAATCAAAATAACATTAATTTTAGACTAGTAGAAAATCCTACACAATTAAGTTGAAGCACCGTCTTATTTCACCGTTGAATTAGCCAGGGATATTATGAATGAAAATAAAATGTTTTGAATTCAATATTTTGAATAACGAATCTTTTGAAAAAGTACGTATAGTTTATTGGAATGCCCGTTTAATTTAAACGCTGGCCACACAGTCACAGGCGGGCGGGGAGCCTCGCGCCGGCTGCGGCCGCTACACCGGCTGATTTATGTCCCAACCAGCAGTATTTTATTCGGCGGGCGCCTCAAGAAAACTATAAGTTTCCGTTCGGCAGGACCTGGGGAGTAGCCCAGTAAATATTGTCTCCGCTCACTGCATCAATACAGACAGATATCTATATTTATTACGCTCCTTTGTAAGATAATTTCGTAATGGATTGGCGTCATTAGATTCTTGTTTTGCTAACTTCTCTTACTTACTTCGCTATTCTGATGAATAAATATGTTTAGCAGTGCGCAATAGCTTAGCGTTTCGATAATGCATTCGGAAAGTTATAAAAGGCTGGAGCTCCAAACGAAGGCAATTTACGTGTCTCCGGGCGTCACGATACTTGCTGGAGGCGAAGGGGTAATCGTATATATTTTTATCTGTTCTAGTTATTTTCCTGATTCGACAGGTAGTTTAAAACTATGTATTTTTCTAAAGAATAGATAGAATGTTCTCGTTTTCTCTTCTCTCAGAACGTTTCCGCTGTATTTCCATTTCGTGTTGACTAACGTAACATCCTTCCTGAATTTAGAACATGGTGGACATGGTGGTCCATAACCGTATTAAACTTGTACTTATTAAAAATTTTGTTGAATTGGGTAGGTACATCAGTTAATTTGGAATACAGAATAATCTAAGAGCACCTTAGTATCGCGTGATTCGATATATAAAAGTATTCTACGATTTACGTGTGAATCTGCTTAGTACAGTCAAGAGCACACGAAGCTTTACACTTGTAGTCGAGTCCGACCTCTAAGGCGGTTGTAATAGGAACGTTACTAAGTCCAATGTGTCAAGCTCCACTTACTCTTGACTGTACCAGATAATATCCTCTCTAACGAGACAGCATCTGTCAGCGCACCCTCGACACTGGCCTGGCGGCACGCACTCTCCGGACCGGTGTCATGATAATGATTGACACTACGATATCAGTCTCACTTATTTGCCTAATTTCTTCATAATGGCATGAAATAGTGACATCAATGTGCGAGATAATGACCTATAATTAAATATATTTCAATTGAAGCACTATTTATATTCTTTACTAGCAGGGCCCCGCGGTTTCCCTGCCTAGTTCTCATTCCCGTGGGAATACGGGGATATAATATAGCCTATTGTGACGTATGCTCGGATAAAGGGAAAAAGTAGTCACATTTTACCTGACTGATCGAAAAAGAAATAATAAGCCATCAGTCTGGTATAAGTAAAAATAAATTTATTTTAATCTAAAACGTAAAAAAAATCACTCACATCCTTAATAAAATTTAGTTACATAGTTTTAATTAGATTTTAGTCAAACAATAATTTAGATGTAAATAAAAAATTCTGAAGTAGGTATCTGCCTGTAGGTCTCACAAACACGTATCACGTATAAAACACGAAAGATGTCGTCATCAACCTACCTACCTTAGTACGTACCAAAGCATGAGTAGGGGAAATACGGGAGTAAGGTGATATAGTGATATATATATATATATATAGCGACTACGTGTCCGCGATTCCTTAAAAAATGTGGTTTATAATTTAGTTTGTAGACAAAAGTATATAAAATTTTCTTTCGGTTTTCCAAGGAATCCAATTTCCTAGCTACTTATCTCCCTGGTGTCTCTGCAAGGTGGTCCGGTCTTCGTTTATATTAACTCGTTTCGGCAGGCGTGAAAAGAGCACTGTGGCTGCGCATGGGTCAAAACCCTCAATAAAAATAAATGCTTAGGCTTGAATCCTTAGCCCAAAATAAAAAAAAAACCCCAAAACTGTGGGGCTTCAGAATTTTAACATTAAACGGTGCGCAATTAACATTCACTTGCGATTATTATAATATTAATTAGGTATTTAACCTTTATTTCATTTTCCAGAAATTTCATCAGTAAAAACAGTCCAAAGCTTGAGGTATCGAGCAGTGATGACAAGACTTCATCGCTTTGTTTTCTCCGCTCAGAAAAAGGAACGCCAAATTTAAAAATACTCGAAGAAAAAACCGAAATAATACCAAAGAGTTGCGTAGCAAACAAACCATTTGGAGCTTTATGCTACACTATGTAGTATTTTGATGTATAAGCTATGTGACTGTAAAGTTTCATCAAAATCCGTTCAGTAGTTTTTGCGTGAAAGAGGAACAAACATCCATCCATACATCCATACAAACTTTCGCATTTATAATATTAGTAGGATAGGATTAGTAGGATTTAAACTCAAACTAGGAAATATAAAATACTTAAGATTTTCTTACAACCTTTTAACCGACTACAAAAACTAGGAGGTTCTCAATTCGGTTGGACCTTTATTAAAGTTATTTTTATTTGTTTACTTAAATAACAACTAGCCAACTCTTACAATTAGGGTTCCGTATCAATACTAGTAGTCTAGTATCGACTGCACTAACGGGTGAAAGGCGCTGGTCTTCCGTAATACAAATATTTTAAACCTGTACGATCTCCTCTATTACGGCTAATCCAATAGGAAGGGTTAGGTTACTATGTTTATAACACATTTGCTCGTAAAAGGTGTCTTATTTCACCAATTTTAATATCGTTACCTATCTCATTACGCCCAAGTGCGGTAAGTGTAAAGTAAAACGCACGGTTTATCAAGATGCTCCGTCTTAAAACGAACGGTACTTTTAAAATCTCAGCAAAGAGTTTTTATGTCAAAAAAGTTGTCAACATTTTATGATTAAAATTGACTTTGGGAGATAAAATATATTAAAGAAATATTTATGTACATAATTATTTAATTTAATTAATTTTGACAGTAAATTACAACCAATCTCTAACAAAAACACAAAAATATTATTTTACTTTATTAGTAATAAGTACTGGCTGTTTTTTGTGCCTTTTCCTAAAAAAAAATGATGATGCGCGCCGCGCGCTTTTTCTTAACGCTGTATTGTTTTTATTCGTTTACCATAGTCTGAGTTTTATTTTATTTCCTCGCAAATGTGTTATAAAACGTCGTATGACATACGTGCGCTTTGATAATTACAGCCTCTGCTTACTTGTAGCCCTCGCCTACGGCTCGGGCTAGCAATATCGCCTTGGCTGTAATTTTCAACCTACCGCACTTATATCATAATGTACTATTTTAGCAGTCAATTGTACCTAAGTAGTTTGTATTTCGTACTCGTCGCACCTAAAGTACTCATAAATTCGTTATTGTATTATGGTCTGGATGACAATCGGTTTTTTTTTTCACTTAAGGAACTAGTAAAATTTTGTTACTTAATAAAGATTCTTAATAGGCTTTCACAAGTAAAAAAATTTAAAAAAGTAAGTATTTAAAAAAAAGGCAAATACAAAATCTTTTAAATCTCATAAGATAAATTAATTAAAACTGTTTTTTGTTGAAAATTATTTATAGTACATTATGGTACAAGTGAGTAAAGTTGGTGATTACCGCTGAGGCGCCATTGAGACCCGAGCCGTAGGCGAGGGTCATAAGAGAGCCGAGGACGGTAATCATCAATACACACGTGTATCATACGACGTTTTTCAACACACTTGTGAATAAATAATACTAAAAAATCATTTTAAAATAATCATTCGCAATGGCGGGGAAAATTAATTGGTTTTCCAATTTTTTATTTATATAATTTGGAAAAGGCAAAAGGATCTAGGCCCATACAGCCTCGTTTTCCTATGCGCTCGCATCTTACAATGGCGATCGGCCATGGACTAAAAAAATTAGGTTTCTTTTTCTTTGGTTTGTCGTGGATAGCGTTTTAGCCACGTACAAAATGGGGTATTTAAAGTTTTTACAGAGAAAACCAAAGTTATATTTGAGTGAAAGTTTTGTTTATTAAACACGTACAAGTTGAAATGATCTATTTAAATACGAAGTTGCATGAAATGAGCAAGCCATATTTGTGTATTAATTTATTAGTACGATTGAATACGATCTTTTTTGTATCGAAACTTTTTTAAGAACAAAGCAACTCTAGCAACAAAATTGAAAAAAAAAATCTATAACTCACTAGTGAATAATAGCAAACAAAAAGTCTCAGTTTGATTATAGGTGTCATTATGTGCCTAATTGCAGTGAAATTAGAGCCACTTTATGAGCAAGTGTGTTGAAAAAAATATAATGTATACATACTGAGTTACTAACCTACATACTTACTTACTCATACACATCGTTAAGACCTAAAATTAATCTAAATTTTAAATTCCCAACGTTCCAGAGCTTACGTTAAAACCGTGATAGACGGACACGAGAGTGATTTTATAAGGATTCCGTTCTTCCTTCTAAGGTACGGAACCCTAAACGTAAGTAGAGCTTAACTATAGCTACTCACAAGAAAAACTAACATCCCTTAACGATTACTATTATACAAAGTTGTCTTTGTTATGGAAGTAGAAGGCGGGGAGCATCACCCGATGACCCGATGAATGAATAACGGCAACAAGTCTAATTACATGATTGGATTAGCCACTGGCAGCGTTGGCTCAACGCCTGACGACTTAACCTACCTACCATACTCACAAACGTAATAGTTATACAACATTATCCTATACTATCTATTGGAAGGTTAATCTACCTACACTGAAGACTTTAATTGGATTCTGCCTATGGATAAGCAATCTTAAGGAATTAATAACAGCTGGAACTGTAATTTGAGGTTAAAGAAAGTGACAAAAATCCTATACCTACTTAGTATCAATAGTGTACCAAAATTTATTTACAAAAAAATTACTTGATACTTATTCTAAGTTAAATAATTTTTTCAACACACTTGCTCATAAAGTGGCTCTAATTTCACTGCAATTAGGCACATAATGACACCTATAATCAAACTGAGACTTTTTGTTTGCTATTATTCACTAGTGAGTTATAGATTTTTTTTTTCAATTTTGTTGCTAGAGTTGCTTTGTTCTTAAAAAAGTTTCGATACAAAAAAGATCGTATTCAATCGTACTAATAAATTAATACACAAATATGGCTTGCTCATTTCATGCAACTTCGTATTTAAATAGATCATTTCAACTTGTACGTGTTTAATAAACAAAACTTTCACTCAAATATAACTTTGGTTTTCTCTGTAAAAACTTTAAATACCCCATTTTGTACGTGGCTAAAACGCTATCCACGACAAACCAAAGAAAAAGAAACCTAATTTTTTTAGTCCATGGCCGATCGCCATTGTAAGATGCGAGCGCATAGGAAAACGAGGCTGTATGGGCCTAGATCCTTTTGCCTTTTCCAAATTATATAAATAAAAAATTGGAAAACCAATTAATTTTCCCCGCCATTGCGAATGATTATTTTAAAATGATTTTTTAGTATTATTTATTCACAAGTGTGTTGAAAAACGTCGTATGATACACGTGTGTATTGATGATTACCGTCCTCGGCTCTCTTATGACCCTCGCCTACGGCTCGGGTCTCAATGGCGCCTCAGCGGTAATCACCAACTTTACTCACTTGTACCATAATGTACTATTAAACTTGTGATCTTGTGGTAGAGTAGAATACCTGCCATAGTTGATGTTTTTTTTTCTAACATTACTGTGCTATAGATTGTTATCTAGTAAATAAATAAATATTGTCACGCCCTTTATCCCCGAGGGAGGGGCAGAGGTGTTCTATTTCTGGAAATACCCCATTTTCACCAGTGTATTTTATAAACGTGACAGGTGGTTAGAATATTGCGGGACCGGGGAGGGGTGCTGCTCAGAATCAATTCATTACCGTCAAACTACTGTTAATAGTTATGTTGATATATATTTACTTATTTTTTAAAAAACAGTACTATTACCTATAGGTATGTACATACATAAATTACCTACCTCGTTGACAACTGAGGTGAACGTCCGCCGAGACACATTAACCCAAATAACGTATTAAATATTTTGCAATGAAATTGCTAAATTTCAATACAAACGTCAACATTTTTCCACAGCTAAATGCCGCCCGCGACATTGTCCGCTTCAACATTTATTTTACGTAAAACTTTTACTCATTAGTAAAATTATTTGTACGACACAGACTCTAAGAAACACTACAATAATACGTTTACGTGCCCCTGATTAAAATATTCAATTTAAATTAATTTAACGATTGTAAGTAGGTAGTCTTTTTAGCGCTATTAATTCAAGTCGGGTGGTATTTTTGCTAAAAAAAATTTAGTATTTAGATGGGTTTTTAGTTTCAATATTGTTTCCGAAATGAGACGAGACAAATATTTTTGTGGGCGAGTTTTAAAGTTAGATAATAATAGACGTAAAAATTTGATGTCCCTGATTTTTTTTGTACTTATGTGTAAAACCCTGAACGTAAAACACATAACGCATATTTACTTTTACATAATTACAATATGTCTTTAAGTAGGGATAAGCAGAACACCGAACTCTATAAAAGTAGTCACATAGAAAAGCAGTCAAAATGAGAAATGGGCTATAGAGAAGTAGACCTCTGGCGCCTCATCTTGATATAAAATCACAGAAAGACACTTTAACTTTCCAATGCAACAGTGAAGTATTTTATGTTAGCGTGACAAGTTCCAAAAATGTTCCATTTTCTACCTCTATATAGTTAGATATATCTATAAAATGATAAACTGACTGACTGATTGGTGATATATCAACACACACCCTAAACCGCTGGGTCTAGAGACTTGAAATTTTGCACATAGATAGCTTATACACTGTAGGCATCCACTAAGAATTTTGCAAAATTCAACGTCTAAGGGGGTGAAATAAAGTTTTATATAAAGTAACCTTAGATAGTTATGGGGTACTAGGTTTTGAGGGGTTATGCTATTACTAATGATCCACTGTCTGCGTCCGTCCGTCTGTCACAGGACTAATTTTTTAAACCGTAATGTAGACTCCTGAAATTTTCAGTGTTTATTATGATACCATTGGCCGCTGTTACAACAAATAATAAAATAAGGGGTTTTCTCTTCTTTCATTAGGATTCACGGAACCCCTCGTGTGCAAGTCCGACTCGAACTTGGGCGCTTTTTAATGTTCCTGAACTCCATACGAAAATCTTCCCCTAGTTACGACAAGTCATTAGCACCAATTGTTTTGAGCCGTTTACCCCGCGAGGCTTGCCCTGCGATTATGTTCTGTAGGTGCGCCCCGCCTGACCACACGTTGATTGAACACTTGTTTCGAAATCATTAATCACTTTCCCGCCTTTGATTGCTTAATCGCCTTTTCGTTGCATTCAGAATCGAGCGAACCAGAATACATTCGAATCCTGAAAAGGATTGCTCTGCTAAGGTACCTAAAGCTTGGACATTTAGGCAAATGGTCAGTGAAATATTTAATTAAGTTTTTTCAATGACTTTTAATAAGTGGACTTATTACTCCCTACTTTAAATAAATGATTTAGATTTTAAAAAACTTATAAAATCAGTTTGGAGTAAGTATCTTCAAGTACCTATGTAATATGGCGTATGTCACCCAGTCGTGTAGATACGCGTATAAAACATTAAATATAAGCTCATATTGAATCATATTACAAGTGCCATGTGTCGTCACTTGAATGTTTTGAATCGGTCACCTTGGGTTTGTGCAACCCGATCGCGCCGACATTGCTTGTGATCGAGATCCTGTATGGCGAACTCCAACCGTGTGAGAAGAGGAGTACAAACACACTCGATAATCAATCATCTAGGCAGGTACGATACCTTGTCACAAGTGCTCGGTTAATAATTAATTAACTTACTATACCCTAGTAGTAAGTAAGAGGTATCTTAGTTTCATCAATTCCAAGGTTGCCTAAGAGATCGCTAAAACCGATAAGACCGGCCATTGTAATTAAATATCTCTTTTGTATTGTTTTTGATGTAGGTACAATTACGAGTTATTGACTGATTGTTTTGTACTGTAATGTCTTATTCTTAGGCCTGACAACATTTCCAGTTGTATAGCCAAGTCATATGGGAGTTTGGGAGGAAGCAATGTTTGCACAGTAGGTATACGATTTATCTATGGGTAGAAAAGTATGTTGCACTTCTAGATTTCAAATATTTTTCTATAAATCGATAACAATGCGTAACTGGTCTACAATTTTAGTACGTGGCACTTTTATCATTTTTTTTTTATTAATTGTGAAACACAATTCACACACGGTTATTCAGTCCCAAACTAGGCAGAGCCTGTACTATGGGTATTAAACAACTGATTAACATACTTAAATAAATATTAAACACCCAGACACGAAGCCATGTTCATTATCTACATTGTGAACAAAACAAGCCAAAACCACACTTACGCAACAATGAGGTCGTCTGCCGAAAGATCAGACCTGCAATTGTCACGTCAAATATTTTCCGACTCATCCGATCACCGGATAATGCGTCATTCGACTCTCAACATCATCGTGAAACTACTTATATGAAAATTTATTTCATAGCATGATCACTTTGTCTGAAGTTTGTAGAAATTTGCGAAGAAAAAACTTCATAGTAGCTCTTTTAGAAAAAAGCATCTGTATATTATTAGGTATATTATTTATTTATTTAACTTCATGTACCAAGAAAATGTATACATGGTGAACTTAATGCCTAAAGGCATTATCTACCAGTCAACCATATTATATGTATGGTACTTATATCATAGGTACCTATTTCATTGACGGTCTGTGGGTTCTTTGCCATCTTTATCAGTTTGTCAATTGTTATCTATAATCACACTAATTTTGACTACTTTTTATATTCTTGACAGGTACTTAGATACATACGCTTAGGATCAGTCCAGCAGGCGTATTCACGGACGCTCGATACCGTTTCCGTTCGATTCAGATCGAGTGAAAAATTTTCCGAATCCTTATGTCACATATGACATTAGTTTTCGACACCAACATCAGCCCATCTCGAAAGTGTTTGACAGATTTTTCGAATCGAATATCGAGTATCGAAGCTCCGTGAATACGCCTACAGTCCAGAAATAAATAAATCTTTTATAACAGTGCAACTGGTGGTCTAGCAATAACTTATTGTGTGTATTAGACATAACTAGGTATGTAGGTATCTATATTTATTAAGAACTCGATATGCATGTGAAACAATGTTGCAATGTTTATACTGACAGAAGCTCAGTATAATAAAGCACAATGACTGTATCGGGTTGCAGGTAACATCCTGTTAGCCAATACCTAGAAAACCTGGTTCTTTGCGATAGTGAGTTTCTGCATGTACTCTTATATAAACTCAATTCGAAATTGGTAAACATAATTGTATGACATATGTCTCCAACTGAATCGTCATATCGAAAGATTAAGGAAAGAATGTCAGAACACAAGTACCTACGTACCTACTATCGATAGTTTTGGAATTCAAGTGCTTAAAAATTATTTGTATTGTACACACAGTGATATGCAGATTGGGACTGATGTCGCTGTCGGTTCATGCTTCAACACAGGTGGCGTGGTAACAGCATGCTCCGGTTCGTTTGCCCACAATCGCGTTTGCGGCGGAACCCTGTGGCGCGCAGTTCTTTCACGTCGATCAGTTGTCGAAAGATAAAAGATGTAGAGACGGCTTCTTTTTGTAAAGAATGTGATACTTAAATAATAAAGGAAATATATAAAATATCAATTTCGTCCTATAGCAGAGGGCTATGGTGTGGTTCATATTATAGTGTAGGTATGTATCCCATATAATTGAGTTTACGGATTATTTATCTCAGCTGAAAATACCGAGAAAACAATTAAGTAGATAGGTACCTACCTAGGTACTTTTTGTTAGAATCTAATCGAACTGTCAACCCTGTAGGTAACTTCCTTTAACATAGGTTAGAGCAATGATATTATATGTTACTGGGTTAGAGCGAGTATGAAATTTACACTTGTATACCTTTTGAGCAAGTGGTGATACTGAGAGAGAAGTGGCTTCAATTGGACCTGCAATTCGTAAGTTTCGATTCCATGCAGCCATTATCAGAAAGCAGAGCCTTTGATGCGGTTCCCGCGACGCGTTAAACAAGGCTCGGAACGCGGCGCCGCGCCACGCCACCCCGCCATCACGCGCCGCCGGCCGGGCGCTCGAGGGTGCCGTAATTCACTTAAATCACAGCACGAAACGCTTTGCGGCTTCACAGTAACACCTTTCACGCATAATACCTTGTTGAAAGTAAACTCGCCAAACAAAAATCCTCCTCATTTTTCTATTTAGTTTCCTAAACGTTGAAAGCTCAGAAAATAATTTACAAATTCTCATCAGAAATCTTTTCAAATATCCCACGGCCTGATCAATTGGCAAAGGGATAACAATAAAATATTCCACGTGACCGAACTTATTGTCGAACAAATTGAAAGGACAAGAGCGTAATCCAAAAATCCCGCAAATAAAATTCCAATGGGTAAGAAATGACATATTCGGTTTGCTCAAATCCTTAAAACGTCATCCAGATATCCATTACATGTCTATTAAATCTTACGACATATATTTGTGGGGCTCAGTCAGCAGAGTTCCCCTCGCAAACACGGCGCCGATTACAAGCTCGGCCGACCGGAGTAAACGAATATAAAACACATGCGGAAGACGAATGCAAAACTGAACTCGTCAAGATTTTTGCATATGTAAACAGCAGCACCGATTTACGGGAAAGCTTGGAAATATAATAATATATCTATATAAATAAAAATGAATTGATGTTCGTTAGTCTGATTAAAACTCCAGAACGGCTGGACAGATTTTGATGAAACTTTTTGTGTGGGTTAGAGTGGGTCCAGGGATGGTTTATACGGTGGCAGAACGACGTCTGCCCGGGCCACTAGTATACATATAAATTTCATTTCGGCGGGTCGCTAGTATATAATAAAAATAAAAGAACTTTATTTTTATTATATACTAGCGACCCGCCCCGGCTTCACACGGGTGCAATGCTGAATTTTATTTGCTATAAACCATCCCTGGACCCACTCGAACTCACACAAAAAGTTTCATCAAAATCGGTCCGGCCGTTCTCGAGTTAAATCGTCAGGAAGGAAAACCCGACTTATTTTTATATAGTAGATTACTACTGCGGAGGGTAATGTATTTATCAGATTATGTATGCTATGTTATTTGGTAGCGATCTAGAGACACACATATTCAGGACCATATGCTGCAGAATCTTACAACAATATCGTGCTGGCGGAGGCATCTTCTTTTAACAATATTATAGATACATATTGCCTCCGATTGCATGAGATTGTTGTAAGATTGTGAAGCAGATGGTCTTTATTTCCTACTTTACTAATAGATTGTTATCTTGTTTCCATTTTTTTTTTATAAGAAATACCTTTTTGGGACCTAGCTGTATAGCTATATGTGGAGACTTGTTGTCAGCAACTTGACTACTTAGTTTTTTAACGTACCTAGTTTAGACATTAGTTAGTTTTAGACGTACCTACTCGTATCTCAATTTCGTGTTTAGTTGTTTTACCGACATCCACTGAGTCTACGATCAGTGATCCAAAAACACCCGCTTGCTAAACTGTGAAAGTAGGCTGAGCTTATTGGCCTTTCCATGAACCCATTGATAAGGTTATGAGCTAAGTATATAAGTAACAGAGTTTTTCAGTGACTTTTGTATTCAATATAGAACATTTAATTCCACTACTATGCAAATGCATAATTTATTTATCTAAAGTGTTGTCTTAGGTAGGTATGTAGGTATTGCTTTTTATCAGAAGCAAAATATGCTAAAATACGAAACACTATGCCCCACCGCAATTCAGATATACCTACTAACAGCAAGTCGTAATCCGAGTGTGTTCGTGTCAACAACACCACGTGGAGTTAGCGAAAACCTGACCTACAAAGCTAATTTGAAGGACATCGAGAAAAGGAGAGTGACCTGACGTAGCAGCATCTGTAAAGTGATGAGTCGCGCGTGGCGTGGAGCCGGCTCCGGCGCGCTGAAGTAACGACCTATCGATTGACAATACTGCCTAGTTAGCGATCCTTGCGTCCGCCGCGCCCCTGCACCCCGCACTCCCTCGCCCCAACCAACTCCGTCTTTGCTCTGAGCTCTATGAAAACCAAAAATATTCAGTTGTAGGTCTGACATTTTACTATTTTAGAGTCAAAGTCAAGTCAAATTAAAAATAGTGACAAACATCACAAAAAATAAGAATTAATAGACTGGCTGCTTATGTTAATCAAATAACTAAAGTTACAAAATGTATTAAGCTGTTGTTATCCACTGTGCTCTAATACATACTTACTTAAAAAAAATTTCCCCTCTTTCAGCCCCCTTACCTCCGGAAAAAAATAATTTTAAATTAATTCATATTTTATCAGGTATTTTGATTTGCAAGCACTCCGAATTTTAAGTCAATGACGAAATAGTAGATAGGTGGTGGGGTCTGATATGCAATTTCGAATGCCGTCGTAGTGCTAGTGACAGACAAACAGTGGTAGGTACCATATGGTTTCTCTTTTTTACCACTTAGTTTGAACATGAAATATTATCTTCGACAACCCACACGACATACCTACTTAGATTCTAAAATACAGATTATCCAAATTTCCAATTCCAATTAATTTCTAGCCTATAATGTGTGTCATGTGTGTTTCAATAACGTGACACCTCATTTGTGAAAAATCCTTTCACAGCGAGACGGTGAAACAAAGTTGTGCATACAACGCGTTGTATGCACAAAACGCGTAACAGAAAAAGCGCAATTCCTCATACACCCCAATTAGTATATTAATATAAAAAATATATGATGCAATCGAACTTCAGTTATGTCTAACCAATTTTCTTAAATATCGATTAATATTAGCACGATTTCCATAGAAAGCAATAATTCAGCTACGAAAATTCATTTTTTTGAAAAATTTAACACATATTAAAAATAGCTGAAATCGAATAAGTAGTCGATACTGAACAAACTAATTTCAGGAATTGCGCTTATTCTGTTACATGTTTTATATTTCTTTTGCTTCGTCACGGCCGGATACAAAACGTATTGGAATCAGCTTCTCGTTACAACAAATATGTGTCAAACCAGTTACCCACGCCACGCGCCAGCAGAAGTTCAGCAACGCAGCAGCCGGTGCGGTGTAGCGACTCGCGTCGTCAGCGCACATCGGCGCGGCGCTGCGTCGTCTGTAGGTATCCAGCGCTCAGCTGTTCTAATCACACTGTCATATAAAAATTATACGTATTTTGTTGTTGTTAATACGTATTTATACAAAAAACTTTAAAATAAGGTAAATGAAAACATACAAAAACGACGGTGTTTAGGTCAAAGATACTCAAAATAATAGCTCTAGTGCTGTTGTTTAAAAATGTTGAAGTATGTGACAGCGAGTTAAAAACAATAAAAATATATTATAAGCAATAAAGAAATCTGCCTCCCATCCATCAGCAAAGCGAAAAACCTCTGCGAATGTACCGACCCAATGCGGGAGTATCGACCGGCGCGACCCTGCCGAGCCGGTACCGATGGAGTGCTGGCTCAGCACGCGTAAGCGCTTCGCTTCACGCCATCAGCCCTTTTTATGCTACCCCAAACGTTTCAGGAGTGTGTACGAGCACTTCTTGGCCTAGTTCAAAGTCAATAACGCACTAACTTGAACTATTAGTGCCATATAGCACAGGTTCTACTAGTATGGGTTCCTATTTAACATGTTGTACCTATATTTCTTAGTATGAGATACAATAATGGTACATTTTGATGCAAGTGCGAAAAATATGTGATTACATCACGAGTCCCGAGATATCTTGCCACGAGCCGTAAGGCGAGTTGAAAGACTATTGATGAGTGAAAATGACATTTCAATCATACGAAGTTTGCGAGATAATTTTGATCTGATTTGTAGAACAAATCAGAATACTTAGGAATATAAAAGCAAAAACACTCTTATCCCCATTCAAACTTCATGGTTGCAGAAGCAAAAACGCCCCTGTTTATAATTTTAAGGCAGTAATTTAAGTACCTATTACAATATGCAATTAATTAATACATTTTAGCACATTATGTGAAGGTACCTATAGCTAGTTTAATCATTTTTTATAAATATATCTTATGTAAAAAATGCGGTTAGTATGATTTAGTAGAGAATTAAATTAAAAAAATCAAGATTCAAAATTCATTTATTTCTGTTAAAAATAATTACACTAATCTAATAAAAAAGCACTCAAAGCTCCAAATTCTATATGCAAAAATTAAAATGCACAAGTTCGTGAAAATGAACTTTCCGCACTCTAAGCGGCTAAGAAAACTAGGTAGATACCTACCAACTCCTTATATAATATACTTATGAACTCAATTGACGCATGTGTAAATGTCCAGCAGGCTGGCTACATTTCCTTTCTAGAGCTAGAAAAAAGTTTTGACAGTTTCCTCATTGGACTGGACAACAATAGGAAAAAATGCACTTTTTGAGCAACTGTATTAAAAACAATATTGTTGGAAACTCTGTCAAAACTTTTTCTAGCTCTAGAAAGGAAATGAAGCCAGCCTGCTGGACATTTACACATGCGTCAATTGAGTTCATAAGTATATTATATAAGGAGTTGGTAGGTATCTACCTAGTTTTCTTAGCCGCTTAGAGTGCGGAAAGTTCATTTTCACGAACTTGTGCATTTTAATTTTTGCATATAGAATTTGGCATTTGGAATTTTGCATATTGAATAAAAATTATACGTATTTTGTTGTTGTTAATACGTATTTATACAAAAAACTTTAAAATAAGGTAAATGAAAACATACAAAAACGACGGTGTTTAGGTCAAAGATACTCAAAATAATAGCTCTAGTGCTGTTGTTTAAAAATGTTGAAGTATGTGACAGCGAGTTAAAAACAATAAAAATATATTATAAGCAATAAAGAAATCTGCCTCCCATCCATCAGCAAAGCGAAAAACCTCTGCGAATGTACCGACCCAATGCGGGAGTATCGACCGGCGCGACCCTGCCGAGCCGGTACCGATGGAGTGCTGGCTCAGCACGCGTAAGCGCTTCGCTTCACGCCATCAGCCCTTTTTATGCTACCCCAAACGTTTCAGGAGTGTGTACGAGCACTTCTTGGCCTAGTTCAAAGTCAATAACGCACTAACTTGAACTATTAGTGCCATATAGCACAGGTTCTACTAGTATGGGTTCCTATTTAACATGTTGTACCTATATTTCTTAGTATGAGATACAATAATGGTACATTTTGATGCAAGTGCGAAAAATATGTGATTACATTCTAGAGCTAGAAAAAAGTTTTGACAGTTTCCTCATTGGACTGGACAACAATAGGAAAAAATGCACTTTTTGAGCAACTGTATTAAAAACAATATTGTTGGAAACTCTGTCAAAACTTTTTCTAGCTCTAGAAAGGAAATGAAGCCAGCCTGCTGGACATTTACACGCGTCAATTTAGTTCATAAGTATTTTTATAAGGAGTAGGTAGGTATATCTAAGTTTCTTGATCATAACAACTCATTCCAAAGCATGATTATTTACAGAAGTATTTACCTACTACATTTAATAAGTAAGTTAATCGAAACTTGTGTAACATTTAGATACATTCTAAGTATTTTGTAAAATGCAACAATTGGTACTGACCCACACCTTCTACTCTATGACTAGGTATATACTATTTTTACTACATACCTACTTTACGACTTCTAGGGCCTTTGCATGTCGCAAAAATTTCACAAAAATATCCAGTAAGTACCTAACTACCTAGGTACCTATTAGGCACGAGTATGTATTGATCTACTGGCATGTTAACAAGGCTAAGAAAGTTTCCGCAAAAGAGGCTACGCGTACAATGAACGGTAGTGAAAACTACCAATCTTTTAGGAATAAGAGCTGATTCGAATAATTTCGGCTACCTTGGAAAATGGAAAGTAGAGTGGTGACGTCACCGCTGGCGACCTTGCCACTAGAAAAATGTGCCGCGTCGCAGGCGCGCGGCGCTGCTGGCTCATCACAACGCTCCGGCCATCGCACCCTCCACCACACAACTCAACTATAGGTACTTCGTTGCTACCTATATACCTATAGCTAATGGCCACAGCTTTAGATTTTACAGGATTACGTTATTTTAAGCCGTCTTGTTTTATACGTTGTTTGAGTGGTTCCTAATCCAATCCTTTATCAGGTAGGTAAACAGTGAGAACAGTGAGGTGATGTGTTAACAAGAGTCTGAATCTTATGTCTTTGTATATGTGCTCTAAGGCTAGCATAGGTAATATAGATGTCAACGTATTCCGTGTTTCGACAGGCACGTTAAAACCTTCGTAACTTCATATCAGATACTGTGGTGGCTAGCAAAATTATGTCAGTTAAATGGCCAGTAGCCTAACACCATCTCCCATTCCGCAACTATTACCTACGGTTGATGATAATACTCCTTTAACAGAGCACCATTTTTTATTTCAATTCTCTTTTATTTTGAACAATAGTTAAGCAGAATAATATAAACTGGTTTAGAATCCTTAATTAAAATTAATAAGTAGGTAGGAGGTAGGTACCCATATAATAAGAATTTCATAAACATTTAATAGTATGCTTAGAAATAAGAGTAGAGTTTTAATATTGGTTTCACCTCTATATCTAGACATACACACTAAAACTCATTAATCTCTAATTAAAGTACCTAGGTACTGTGAAGAGTTAATCAAAGAGTCAGCAAAATTAATCTTTTCCTTGTTATCAGTAAACCTAATGCGAACAAAATCTCTACAATCGTAGCTGTAGGAAAATTTTGCACATAGGATTATTTAAAAAAATGCAGTCCATTTTAGATGTAGTAATATTATGTCCCATACATTATTATGATATACGTCTACAAAATGGGCCATTTCAGAACTGGAACCGCACTAACAACGGCCATAATTCTCGTCGACTTCATTAACAGGCCTCCATTTGCATGACAGCCTCTACAACAGTTACTTAACTATATGTATATCCCATATCGAGCATGGTTGAACAGAGAGCCTGCGAAGAGCCATTGTGTGAACCGATATCATTGGATTTTGCACCTAAGTGCAGAGCAATAGAAAGGATATTATTATGCTGTTTTTTGGAACGAAAATCCTGCATTGAAGGTGCCGGTAGGCGGCGCTATCGGCGTCTCGCTCTGGCGGGGCGTGGCGGAAATAGGACACGCCCCTGGCCCCCCGCGCCTCCATGCAATGCTTGTTCTGGGTACTATGACGATGTGGACTGACCCTATAATTATTATAATACATGATAGAAAATATTTTTCAACACACTTGCTCATAAAGTGGCTCTAATTTCACTGCAATTAGGCACATAATGACACCTATAATCAAACTGAGACTTTTTGTTTGCTATTATTCACTAGTGAGTTATAGATTTTTTTTTTCAATTTTGTTGCTAGAGTTGCTTTGTTCTTAAAAAAGTTTCGATACAAAAAAGATCGTATTCAATCGTACTAATAAATTAATACACAAATATGGCTTGCTCATTTCATGCAACTTCGTATTTAAATAGATCATTTCAACTTGTACGTGTTTAATAAACAAAACTTTCACTCAAATATAACTTTGGTTTTCTCTGTAAAAACTTTAAATACCCCATTTTGTACGTGGCTAAAACGCTATCCACGACAAACCAAAGAAAAAGAAACCTAATTTTTTTAGTCCATGGCCGATCGCCATTGTAAGATGCGAGCGCATAGGAAAACGAGGCTGTATGGGCCTAGATCCTTTTGCCTTTTCCAAATTATATAAATAAAAAATTGGAAAACCAATTAATTTTCCCCGCCATTGCGAATGATTATTTTAAAATGATTTTTTAGTATTATTTATTCACAAGTGTGTTGAAAAACGTCGTATGATACACGTGTGTATTGATGATTACCGTCCTCGGCTCTCTTATGACCCTCGCCTACGGCTCGGGTCTCAATGGCGCCTCAGCGGTAATCACCAACTTTACTCACTTGTACCATAATGTACTATTATTTATCTAATAGTCGGAAGCCCACAACTACAAAACGAGACCTGATAATATCTACCTAATAAAAAAAACTTAATTTTTGCAGATCGAAAATTAGAATAAGTTTCTAAAGTTAAAAATTGGTACATTTGCACCGATTTTTTAAGTTTTTACCTACAACATATTTAATCAAAAAAACGAAACGTTATAAATAAAATCAATATTGTATGCCATAAATTTATGATAATCTAAACATTCAAAGAAACTGAACCTACCACCACGGCTTCCTTTTGGAAACTTGTTTTCGTTTAATAGAAGAAACGGCGCAAAAGGTTTAAGAAGGTACAGTCAAGAGCACGTGGAGCTTGACACATTGGACTTTGTAACGTTCTTATTACGATCGCCTTAGGTTAGACTCGAACTACAGTGTAAAGCTTCATGTGCTCTTGACTGTTCCTACTCTCCTTATCTCCTATACATAACAACTTATTATTTTTCCTACGGGTATTTTCAGAAATCCCTTCATAGCGGTTGCCTACGACATAATAAAAGACACCTACATACCATATTTCAAATTTCTCGATGTTATCCTTTTGAAGTAGTAGGTACGTAACCTATTCCAGTTTTTTCACGGGAATGAGATATTTTCGTTGATCCCGCTACTCAGCTATCAACACACCAAATTTCATAATAATCAGTAGTTTTTGCGTGATGAGTGCACAGACAAAAATAAAAAAAAAGTTGTTTATATATATCTACATCAATAACGGTACAGCATTTTTTTTTTAATATAGGTGTTTCATGTACAAACACGGTCTTCTTAGATGTGGCTACAATTAGAGTCACTAACTCATCTGATTTATGTTTTATTCACCTCAATAAAACATAGCCTATTTTATGTAGGAATAGTGTATCTTCACAGATAGTGAATTTTAGTTCATTTGACACGACATTTCCCTACGATATCTGTAGCGCCATTTCACTTTCCTCTATATTAAATTTACGAGACAGATAGGTAGGTACATTGTTTGATAAAGTTTATTATTTTAAAAACTCCCGACACCAAAAATACATTTAAACACAAACGACAGATTTTATTGAGCCATAGCTAAAACACTCTCGATAAAGTAACCTT
This sequence comes from Ethmia dodecea, assembly GCA_963855545.1. Classification (NCBI taxonomy): domain Eukaryota; kingdom Metazoa; phylum Arthropoda; class Insecta; order Lepidoptera; family Depressariidae; genus Ethmia; species Ethmia dodecea. The sequence goes on along the minus strand of OY979437.1, from coordinate 9,003,302 downwards.
CTACAATAAAAACTAAATCATAATCGGTTCTGCCGTTTGAGAGCTACGAGCGAACAGACAGACATACTGATATACTTACAAGTCAAACTTATAACACCCCTCTGTTATTAGGTACTATCTACCAAAAATATATATCTACTTATCTACTTACTTGTTTATAAGTAGGTAATCTTACAAGCGGTTCTTTCAGATTCACGTTCATTCGATAAATGGTGCTTACTCATGTACGTGTAATACAGTCATAGTCGAGCGGTTAAGGTGAACGCCTATTAATGCGTGAGGTCTCGGGTTCGAATCCTGGCCTGATTTTTTAAAACTTACGTACTTAGTAGGTACATAGGTACTTAACTGGACGTTGAAGGAAAACATCGTGAGGAAATCCGCAACCCATAAACAAGTCTGAAGCATGTGTAATAAAATATAAGTCATATCAGTCCAACACGATAAGCGGTCCAAAGATTGTATATACTGAAATGTGAGTATTTCCTGAAATGTGATACCTCAGCCTACCCCTTCAGCGTAGGCTGGCCTTTTAGGTTTAGTTTAGAGATTTTTTTGAAATTAGCAATATCTTCATTTTGCACTTGCTTCATTTTTAGTATCCATATGAAGATCATAAAAATCGGTCCGGACGTTCCCGAGTTATAAATGGTGTAACTAACCCGACTTCATTGTATATAAGTAGACATTGAAGTAAGTAGGTAGTAGGTACACATTTTCAGAAATAAACCTACATAAACCGGAATAGGATTCAAAGTTGAATAAAGTACCACAGATATAGACATACGACATATTCACCTACCTAATACACCTACTTACTAATAGAAAAAAGTCTGAGGTGTTTATGTGAAGCCAACTTCTCAAAATCCCACTTAATTTTGGAAAAACTAAGTATTCCGTAGACTCTATGTGTAGGAGGCAATGGTCAAGACATCAACGAAATAATTTCAAGCAACCAATTAGGCCTCCTAGAAATTTTCGGAATCTCTACAAAGAATCAGAGACATTTTAAAGTACCCTACTTATTGTACTCATTAACTATTACCAATGTACCAATTAATAATTATGGAAAATTAGAATTTAAAAAACATTATGCTTACCAACGAAATCTACATGCAAAACGGGTTCCTTACTTGATTTCGAAACCCTATAAATCGAATGTTGATTCGTCGATGACGTTCTGTAGAACGTACTATTATTCGAATCCTCGGTGCATCGAGTGATCGTTAGAACGATACCCGTTATACCGATAGTACGTTTTGTCGAAAATTGATAACACGATAGTCTAATTTATCGAAAGCTTCTTATGTCGATGATCATTTTAACGAACGGTAAATACAAGCAATTTTTAGGGTCAGCGCAGAGCATGCCCGCGATTTTTTGTTAGGTGTTGTGATTTCTTGCACTTAGAGGGTAGGTAGTTTAGAAAAAACTATTGATTTGTAAGTTACTGTGTACGATTTTAATCTGGTTGGTTTTGTTAAAAAAAAAATATTGGATTTGGACACACAAATGAAGGACTTTGTTGAAAATTCGGTTTCAAAACGTGGAAAAGTGATTCTTGTTATCATAATAAAGATTTTTGTTTTCAAACCTTCTTATTTTATTTATATGTTTTCCTTGTTATTGATTAATCATGCCCACTTCATTTTATCAAACTCCATTGTATTTTACTTTCATCTTTATCCATTCCTCAACATGAATCCACCAATATTTATTTACTTAAGTACATTGATGAACTATTCTGCATTCATATTAAATTTATTCATCTTTATATCCTGCCTATTAAATTAGATCTCTCTTTTCTGTCTTGATCAATTCACCATCATCACTGTCTGTTTATATACATTGTCCATAGATTGAACCTTTTATTATTTTATTATTATCCAACTAAGTACTTAGTCTATCTCCATTTCCACAAATAAATAAATTATATTCTATTTATCCACCTCTATCCAACAATTTGAGCTAAATTATTTAAACCAATCCATTCCTCTATTTAATTTTACAAGCATTGTCAACTTTATAACTTCTTGTATAAGAAACATTTATGCCGATGAATACGTTTTCTGTATAAAATAAGTTTCAGATAAATAATTATTCGATTAGATAAGTTGTCGACTAAAACTAATTAACTACTAGCAAATGAAATATCGATCAATCAATCCATCGCTTAAAAAATTTTCGACAAAACGAACCATCGCAGTATAGAGAGTCTATTAAATGAACTTTCGCTTTAAAGAACTGTAGACAAAATGTCATCGACAAATCAACATTCGGGTAATAGGGTTTCGAAATCAAGTAGGGAACCCTGCAAAACAGTACCTATCAACATAGAAAAAAAAATTGATAATTTGACACACTGCTTTCATGATAACACAAAATCTTCCTATTTTTAAATATATTAAAATAGTATCATATTAAGTGCATTTGACCTTCGTACAAAGATATAAAACGAAGATTTCCGAAAAAAATAAAATTTCACTACGCAGGTTTAGGTAATTTTATTTGCTAAGCACTAAGGTTTAAAAAAAAAGTATCTACCTACGTATTAGTAATACAAAAATCTGTACAACTAAATAAATTGCACATTAAAATATTACTTACTACTACGTTTGATGTAGGTAGGTACAATGTTGTGCCTATTCCAAAATGTCTAATATTTCATCCTGTAGGTACTTTGTACTTAAACATAGATGTACATAGTACTTATTTATAAATAGAACATCATCTATATATATGTATAAAATGATAAACTAACTGACTGGTGATATATCAACGCACAACCTAAACCGCTGGGTCTATAGAGACTTGAAATTTTTCTTATACAGTGTAGGCATCCACTCAGAAAGGATTTTACAAAATTCAACTCCTACGCGGGTAAAAGCTAGTTGTATTTATAATGAATGTGAGTGTAAACATTAGATATCTTACCAAGTACCCTAATACTTCGCGCTCTAGCTCTAGGTAATTTCGATATCAATGAACATGAGACGTGGCAAGTTCTAATAACAAGTTCGTATTAAATTACGATTATCAACAGCACTGGTCCCACTTACATTGTGGTATTAGTACGTACTATGCAACATTGTATATTTCCTGTTTACTTATATAATTTACGATTACAATATTCATAATAATTTATAAATTTTATTGAACAATTAATTGATAAAAAAAATCCTTTATTGCAAGTACCTATGCAGTGCATTTATTTTATCAATTATATGAAATTTGCACAAAAATTTGGTATGTAATTAAAACTATTGAAAAATTGCCTTGTCACATTGTTAGCAATATAAATTAGAATCCGTACATTCTACAATAGGAACCTTAGAAATGTAGCTCTACTTCATCATTCACCATGAAAACTGCAAATAACCTAACCAAGTAGGTATTCCCAGTTTAGAGTCTACCAAAATAGATATTTATAAGATTATTTAATAACTATGGTGTACAAAATTCTTTAAGTAATGTGTCCGATAAAAATACAAAATATTTGTATATCTACTTACCTAACTAAGTCATTTGTACAAAACTTCGTTGGCTGTCCCATATGAAGAGTAGGTAGGGTATATACTCATATATCTCCTTCCCAGATGCCATCTTCCCGCGAATTTGGATCATAATTCCGTAATGTTTGTCCACTGATGGTGCGACCGTTAGATAGATCGATTAATAAAAGATAGAAAGATGGAGAGAACCTCAATTTAGACAAGTCAGGCACAGGCAGGCAGAGTTGAAACCATTTGGCTTCATCAGCACGCTGATGAAGCCAAATGGTTTCTACTCTGCAATAGTTATTGGTGATCCACACGCGCCCAAGTGAGACAAACACTACGTCTTCGGCTTTATCCCCACGCAACCGGTCTGTGATCACCACTGCATAGGTACATTTATTTTAAAAGCTTTTTTTCCCTTGTAACCTTGTTGTCACACATAATTAAAATAACTAAACACATCTATATAATATTATAATAGCTGTTCTGCTATGTACTCAAGGATATTGTAGCATTCTAATGGAAAAAGAATTTTTGAAATCGGTCTAGTAGTTTTTGAGTTGATTCGTTACAAAAATACAAAAATAAGTACAAATCTTTGCTATTTATAATATTACTGTATAAGTGTACTCGTAGATAAAAGGCTCAAAATAGCTGTCTTCGTTTTTAGCCGCTAGAACAACAGAAATTGCGAATCTATAGGTATAGATAGTTAATTAATTACTTTTTATAGCAGACTTATTAGGAGCAGTGATAGCCTTACGGTTAGAGAGCCTGCTTCACATGATGAAAATCAGTGAGGCTCGGGTTCGAATCCTGGCATGTACCAAGGAGTTTTTCAAAACTTACGTAGGTACATATTTATCACTAGCTCAACGGTAAAGAAAAACGTCGTGAGGAAACCCGCAGGTCCCAGAATTAATTCTGAGACATGTGTAAAAGACCAGGTCCGGGGATGGGCTCACCACCTATCACGTATAGGGGTCGAATATTCTCGTGAAAAGTGGTATATCCAGTAATGGAATTCCTCTGCCTACCCCGTTCTAAAAGGCGCGAGATTATTATTACTTATTTATATGTTCTGCATATAGGTATTTATAGGTACGTGTATATGAAGTCAGGGACATTAGGTATGTTTATTGTGAAGAATAAGCTGAATCAACAACTTTACCTACACCTACCAGCGACCGACCTCGATTCGCCGCAACTCTTGAGCAATCCATGGACGTTGTTGTTAACTTGAAATGTTGCACAATAACTTTAAGTCATTGTACTCAATATTACGATTTTTAACAATAATTGCAACCCTATTGCGATATGTAGTAAAGTAGGTACGTACATATTTAAAATGTTTCAACGTCATTTAATATATAAGTAGGTAGCTACTTGTAATCCACAATTTCCATTAAGTTGCTACCAAGTAAAATCAAAAGCAACCTTACTTATAGTCTAAAATACTGGGAAAATCAACTAGTGACCGAAACAAAACCTACTCTACCTCCATTTATTCATTTCATTTTACCCGTAAAGTTCATTTTGCATAATATATTTTTTTATCAGAAGCAACGGAATTCTATTTTGAAAATGAGCTGCTTGTTAAAGAATTTTATAAGTAGGTAATTTTAGACGTACGAGTATCTAACTTAATGTGTTCGTTTGCAATCAAACAAACACTTTAAGTTACTACTTAGTAGATTTTGAGCTAAATATTGTTTTTGAAAGAATACGCATGGAATGGTGGTCAAAGACAAACATCTATGGAAATACGAGCGCAAAATTGTAGACTCAACATAACTCAAAGCCTGAGAGATAATTTTGTCAATGTAAGTTTATGTTTTTTAAACAAGTTGGGTACCTACTTATCGCTGTAAGTAGGTAGACTGAGTAAGAAGTAACGAAACTAGTTACTTACACAAATAAATTAATAAAAAATAATTATTTTATTAATGTTTTATTAGGAAAACACAGATCCTAAAGTTATTATTCGTAGTTTATACCTATTTACAATTATTTGATTAATCAGTTTTTTTGATTCATTATAACTAGGTAATGTATAATTTTAATAATACATATATTTTAACGAAGCTATGCATATCTTACGACACAACCATACATTTAACACGAATCTGGGAAGCCAACTTTTGTTTAGAATTTCAGCTTAGTTGTTCCACCTCATTTCTCTCATTCATACAGAGCTAAATAACAAAGCTAGCTGAAACTCTATGATGAGATAGCTTCTCAGACACACCGTTTTATAACTGGAACTGATGATAATTAAAATTCAAACTTAACAAAAGCACGAGAAGATTTTTGGCGCGTTGGCGGCCTGTCGAGCTCACGCGCATTCGTGCGCAGCACGGGAGCAGCCTCAGTAGCGCTGCCAGGCGCAGTTGGAGGCGGAGGCGCCGGCTCGCGGCGCCGCACCCTGCCGTCACAGTTCCGAGAAGAACTCGGGCGAGGAGTGTGGAGTGGGCGGCGCGTGGTGCGGCACCACATGCTCGCGCCCCACCAGCGCCAGCCGCTGCTTCAACACGTCTCGCTCATGTGTCACGCGCGCAACTTGCAGCTGCAACACATGAAGCTCGTCCTGTAGTGACCGATTGGTTAACTCCAACTCCTGGCGTTGTTGTAGCCTTTTGCTGCGACAATTTTGAGCGTAGCCGCGGTTTTTCAACGTGCGACGTTTCTGTTTCAGTCGTGTAACATCCTCTCGTGGAAATCCGTGTAGCCGTTTATTAAGTTCGCGAACGCTTAGCGACATAAGCAAGTCGTCGCTGATGAGGTCGTCGCCGCAGGAGGAGGGCTGATACGATTGATGATGACTGGTTCGCGGCGACATGGCTGAGCAGGAGCTGGCCGGTCGCAACGCCACTTGTTGCATATGATGGTGTTCTTGTTCACGCCACTCACGCCGGTCCCACTCTTCGTAACTACCACAGGGCACTGTGCGCATATCCAGCGGCTCTCTCATGTTAGGTAACCAGAGGACGTCGTCGACGAGGGCGGCGCGGCACGGGCTGCGACCGATTACAGCGGGTGGTGTCTCTGGAGGTGTACTAGGATCCACGGCAATGGCAACGTGAGGCTGTGGGTAGGGCCCCGCGTCAGGCCAAGGCCGGACGGCGCGGGCGCAAGCCGGCGGCGGTTCGGTAAGTTCATGCCATCCTGCGCGATGTGGCTCACGCTTGACGAGCTGCTGATCTTCGAGATGGTCGAGCTCAAAGTTCTGCACATATTCGTCCGCTAGCTGATCCTCGTCAGCCTCGCGGTGCGGCTGCGGTGGGAGGGTCTGCATGGCGCTCGCCTGGGAGCAGTCCACGAGCGCGTGCTCCACCATGAGGCCGTGCGGGGCGCGCGCCGGCTGCGATCAGACTGCCGCCGCGACGCAGGGCGGCCCGAGACTCCGCCCTCCGACCCAATGACGTTTTGCGACGCGCGCAATACATATACAACCTTTATTTTCACAAACATAAGTTCGCGACCGCCGCGCGCCGGGATATCATATCATATTATAAATATAACATAACACACAATTATGAAGTGTAAGTATATGATGTAATATCGTATAGATGTAATATTGTAAAAGTACTCTTGTAAGTGTCAGTAGGTACCTACTTACGAAGAATATCTATAATAAAAAATATACGCACACTCATATCCGTACAATATTCTTTCATAGAATTAAATACTACAAACAAAAGCTTATTTCTTTTTCCATTCTACGTAGTCGGTACCTACTATTATTTTGGAATTTCTTTGCTACGCCTCGCCGCGTAGAACGCCTACGAAATCGGAAAAAGGAATAGAGACCGCCATCAAATCTATATGTGTATATAAATACACAATAAAACTGTAACGAGGCTGTGTCTGTAGGTACATGTTTTTTTTTTATTTATCGACGTAGATATTAAAATACAATTTTTGTAAATTTTGTCAGTCCGGTTGTACACTCATCATTCAGAAACTACTGGACGGATTTTGATTAATTTTGGTGTGGAGATAACGGATTAACTGGGTCAACATTAAGAGTAGGTACTTTTTACAGCGGAAGACTAACATGTCTCATTCCCACGGAAAAATTAAATAACGAAAGAATAAAGAGAAACGTTTCTAAGTACGTCTGTAATTACATGAAATGGTTGGAAATGGTTATCGAAAACACAATTATTAGTAATTTTTGTCTGTCTGTCTGTCCCTCTGTTTGTTTGTCTGAGCAATACGTTCTACTCCGAAAGGATAACACCTAGAAACTTGAAATATGGTATGCAGGTGTCCTATATGTCGTATTCAATAGCCATAAAGGGATTTTTGGAAATTCTCACGGGAACGGGGATACCCTGGATCCGCACAAGCAACGCCGCTGGGCACCCGCTAGTTTATAATATATAAAGCTCGTTTCTAATCAAATTCCACATGCGAGTCTTAAAAATACTTGGAAAGCTTACTTTTCTAGGAGAAACACTGAATATAATTTTCCCACGGGAACAGGACTGAAGCGGATGAAACCGCGGGGCGCTGCAAGTACCTAATATTTACTGCTACTCTACTACTAGTACTTAATCTGTACTAACTAAGTTGTGTGTTAATGAAGAAGGTATAAGAGCGGTTACAGCAACCAGGCTAACTGTAGAACAAAGTGATTTCACGCGCGGCCGGCGCCGAGGGGTTAACCATTCAGCGTAAACCGAGTTACATTTAATCACCGACCTCTCTCTAAATATCTAACCCCTTCTTTATTATCCTCAAAATAATTGAAACGATTCACTTGTTACGGCTAGAACAATGATTTATAATTTTATATTTCGAGTTAGGGTTGCCAAGAAAATAAAGCAGCTAGCTACCCGGTCTACATAATTAATAAATAGATTAGAAAACTCAGAAAAAAACATTACAGACCTTAATATAGTTTTCTTATTCGTCACTAAACAGTTATCTCAAATTTTGTGATATGCTCTACTTTTACAAATGGAAAGCTACATTATCACTGAGTAACATAGGTATAGGTATTTTATATCTGTATTTTCACAGGAAAGGGAGTATTTTCACAGGAGAGCTATAGTAAAAAATAATTGGTTTTAGTAGCTAGCCTTTTTTAAATAATATTTCCGTGTTCCGGGATAAAAAGTACTAAGTAATGTATAATTTATATACCTATCACCTATCCTTACAATTTTTCAAGTTTATAATATTAGCAGGATTGAGATTTTTTTTTCAACTTTTTGTGTGATTAAAGACTTTTTTCAACAGATGACATCATCCTCAAACGATATTACTCAACGGAGCAAATTATTCAATCAGTCAGGGTCGGGAAGCAAAGTCGTGCGGTAGGGTTGGCTACGGGTGCGCTGGCCCGTGGGCTGACGCAGCCGCCGCTGTTTGCTCGGCACGGTCAACATTGTTAGCGGCACTCGCAGCCGAGCTGACATACTAACAAGCTCCGTACTAAGGGTAGACTTCAAACGACAAGCCCGCAAATACCTAGTTCAAGTGAAATCCTAAGTTAAATCCCAGTTTGTGGAAGTTAATCCACTATAAACTTATAACTACTTTCAGACTCGATCGCAGCGCACAGCCCACGGCACAACTGCATGATTTACCTAACGTTAGATTTGAAATTCTTCATCATCATCATTATGAACGCGCAGCAGCCCACTGCTGACCCTTTCCTCACATAAAATTAAGAAGGTGAATGAACACAGCGAAAACTTGAACCAACTGTTTAACGTTCCTTCCGAAATACAGAGAAACTCTATTCTCGATATAATTCCACTAGGGCCTAGGGGTCACCGATTCCTGACTGACCGCACCCAATATTACCTACTTAACAGATACTATCGTTGCAAACACCAGCAAAAAGGTTGCAAAAATAAATTTCTCTTTCATAGCTTTCTTTAAACGTCTTTGACACCGGTATCCGATACGCTACGAGAGCTTCTCATTTGTAAATTTTATAAAATTGGTAGGTAGGTACCTATGTAGGTACTATTTATAAAAATCAATAACCCAGTGATTAACTTGAGGTTTGTGTTGGAATCCTGGAATGAGTTTTTGCAAAAGCTTACGACATATTTATATAAACAACATCCTGAGGTTCGAGAATTAATTCTGCGACATGTATAACAGCAACCGGGTCCGGCGATGGGCTCACCACCTATCACATATATAGGAGTCCAAAGAATTTACTAGTGAAACGTGGGTATTTACAGAAATGGAATACCATAACGGTGATAGCCTTACGGTTAAGGGGCCTGCTTACGTACAATATTTATCACTTGCTCGACGGTGAAGGAACACATCGTGAGGACACCCGCAGGTCCCAGAATTAATTCTGAGACATGTGTAAATAGACCCGGTCCGGCTATGGGCTAACCACCTATCACGTTTAGGGGTCGAATATTCTCGTAAAAAAGTTGGCATTTCCAGAAATGGAATACCTCTGCCTACCCCCTCGGGGATAAAAGGCGTGAGTTTTTTTTTATTTGTTTTTTTTTTAATACCTCTACGATAACACCCACTCGGGGATAAAAGGTAAGATTTTTTTTTCTTATTTTTTAGGGTTCCGCACCCAAAGGGTAAAACCTTACCTGAGACCCTATTACTAAGACTCCGCTGTCGTTCCGTCTGTCTGTTTGTCTGTCCGTCTGTCACCAGGCTGTATCTCACGAACCGTGATAGTTAGACAGTTGAAATTTTTATAGATGATGTATTTCTGTTGCCTCTATAACCACAAATACTAAAATACAGAATAAAATAAATATTTATGGGAGCGCATACAACAAACGTGATTTTTTACCGTTTTTATATAAGTTTATAAAATGGTACGGAAGCCTTAGTGCGCGAGTTCGACTCGCACACTTTTAAACCGGTTAAAAAATTAACCTCCCAATTCCGTTTGGACAACAGCGAGTGCTACAGTCCGCCCCTGACCTCCCAATAACCTCGCCTAGCTTTGAACCCGCTCTAGCCGCAAATGTTATTACATGATTAACCCCCTCGACACGTACTAGCTACTATTTGACCTCGCTTTATTAATTGCCCGCTTTGAATCTGCGTACATCAATTATTACACAAATATAATTCACACACAATTATTACTAATGTTACTTTAGAGCCGAATAAAATGGCTTGTTATGGTTCGACGGAACAAAATTGGTTAATGTTTTAGAACACTTGTCGTGTGTTCCGGCCAGTCAGTGATGTGACCGTCTAATGGATTTATATCACGACCTTCTCCGTGTTTCGGAAGGCACGTTCCCGATTCTCATTGTCTAGATTAGGTACCCTTATTTGGATGCCTATTTTGGTAGCCACTAGTCTAACAAAGTGCAGTGATAGCAGTAGCACTGTTGTAAGTGAGGACATGTACCTATGGATGAGTTTTTCCACAACTTACGTAGGTACATATTTAGCACTACTTCGAATCCCGCAGGTCCCAGAATTGATTTCAGGGCATTCGGATCCCCTCGTGAATAAAGGCGTGAGCATATATTTTTCTATTAACTATAAAATTTAAAATTATCTGTGGGTAATATACAACTCATGAGCGCTTAAGGCCCATTACCCGTACAAAAAATTCTCGTCCCGGATCGCAATCGCATTTCCGTCTCTCCCGTGGAAGTGAGTGTTGTCCTTTTTACCTACTTTCTACATCTACACTTCGTGCTTCTACATTCATACACTTTTCTATACATATAATAAAATTCTAACGGGGCCGTGTCTGTACGTTATATATTTTTTGAAATTTTAGCGGTAGTGTAAATAGTTATTGATGTAGATACCAAAACACCAATTTTTGAATTTTTTGTCTGTCTTTCTGTGCACGCATCACGCATAAACTAGGTAGATAATGGACGGATTTTGATGAAATTTGGTATGGAGATAACTGAGTAACTGAGTCAACATCTACGGTACTTTTTATTTCAGTAGGTAAAATATCTCTTTCCCACGGGAAAATATAAAAACTGGTTAAAAAGAGGAATACCTACGTACTTTTTCGAATCGTAGGCAACCGCTATGAATGGAATTATGGAAATTCCCATGGGAACGGGAATAAACTGGATCCACGCGGGCAACGCCGCAGGGCACTCGCAAGTGATATAATAAAGAGGAAAGATTTGTATTTCTACCGAACGACCAATTCAAAAAATTCTTTCACCAATGGAAAGCTACAATACCCCTGAGTAACATAAGCTATATTTTATTTCCGTATTCCCACGGGACCGGAAACTATGCTGGTGGAACCGCGCAGAACCGCTAGCCTTAAATAATTTGGTAGCAAAAAAAAATATTGAAATAAAAACAACCTGTCGCCGATTGTTCCAAACACAAAGCACTGCGGTGTTCACCAGACCCCAGCCTACTAGAACGAGCTCCCGGCGGGACACGTTCGCGCCATATCGGACGCTCTTCATCAATCGATTCGACCTCCTCACGCGGACGATGATCTTGGTCGTTCGTCGCTTCACTATTCTCATAATGTATTTGTATGTTTTTAGTTTTGTTTAATAGGTACTCCAAGTTTTGTAAAGAATAACTTTAAAAACTACTGGACCGATTTCAAAAATTCTTTCACTATTAGAATGCTACAATATCCCTGAGTAACATATTAGTATATCCCCGTCAAAGAGATTAAAATATAATAAGGCATAGAGAGGACAAAGCGAGGAAAATTTGAAGTCAAAAGTTATTCCAAGTGGAATAAGTCTAGTACAATTTCGACCGAATGACAGCTCGCGTTCATACTAACTGACATGACAAGGACATGACGCTTAATTAGGCTTCAAAGTTTTGTATGAAAATATTCCCAATGCCCCCTCTATGCCCTATTCTATTTAAATCTCTTTGATCCTCGTATTCGACCGAGGTTTCTGAGAACGGGAACTACGCGGGTGAAACTGCGCGGAACAGCTAGTAATTTACATTTGACGGGCCCATTGGCTCAGTTTGTAGGTACTTTGTAGGCCTTGTGACGCTGCCTTCTGTTCCGGAGGTGTCGGTTCGATTTCCTCTCAGGGCCAAGATTTGCGTGAAAGAACATATATGTTGCCTTCATGTCTTGTTTAATATTTGTTTAAAAAATTGCAGCCATTATAAAAGTTCCGTACATACCCAAAGGTTGCCAACGGGACCCTATTACTAAGCCTCATCTGTGCGTCGGTCCTGCAGCAATAGGTATACGTTGAAATTTTCACAAAATGAGTATTTCTATTCCGGCTATAACACAAAATAATTAAAGTGATAGCCCTATACAAGAAACCAGTTTTTATATTGTAGGTACGGTGGTACGGTAACGGAACCCTTTGCGTGCGAGTCACATTTGGCTGGTTTTCTGGCTCTAGCTCTGTAATCGAATATACCGAAGGAGGAAATGCGTTCATCAAAGAACACGTAAGTCCATGACAGTGAATCGTGTTTAGAGGTAGGTAATTATCAGTATCACTGGCACCGACCTTCAAGCAGATTAGAGATAACCGTTCATTAGCCCTTACACATGCTTTGCTTAGATGCAAGTCAGAGGTCGCGCGCTCCTACAATGTTATTGATTTTGTAGAGACCACTGGTTGATGTAAAAACTAACTCCGCTGTGAGAATGTAGCGGAGATCCTACTTATATACGCGAAAGTTTGTGAGGAGATGGATGCATGATTGTTACTCATTACGGACGGAAAATTTACAGTAATGTAGCTTATACATCAGAATAACATAATATACAGGCTATAATTTATAAAGATAGTGTAAAATACAGGTACATGGTAAACAAAGTGACGGGCGTCTAGTAAATGTAGCCTTGTTATCAAAAATCTTTATTGAAATTGGTCAATAAATAAGCTGACGGTCAATCGCATAAAATTAATTTAGATTTAAAGCGTAATTGAATATCGATTTCTTTCAGAGTCCTATTAGCCTCTAGCAGCTACCTTTTCTTTTGCTAAATATGTACCTATTTGTGGTTCCTTGAATTATTTATGTAGGAAGGACTCTGTATATAAACGTGTAAAATATAGAAAAAGGCAGTGATCATGTTAAAAAATATATATAATTAAGTATATAAAAATAGTATAAAATTTTATCGCATATTTTGGTATAAATGCAAATTTTCATAACATAATAACATGCTTGTGATAGAATTACCTATATATAGAAATATATTTCATAGGCTTATATCATAATATTTTGTTTAGTCCGAGAAAACCTAATCCAGGAACTAATCACAAAAAGAACTATTTATACTTATATTTTAATACATCCATAGCCAGATAAGATTATTAAAATTTGTCAAAGCCTTGGTTTTAGTTTCGAAACTTTGGATTAGACATAGTAATATCATTACATATTATTTACTAAACCATTACTATAAATTCATTATAAATCATAACAACAATAAAATCGATCATAATATTCAAACATAACATATTTGTGGTTCATGTAATAAAATTACACCTATTAATTTTATTATACTGTACATAACATTATTTTCTCCAAGAAATGAAAAAGCAATACTATCTGACAACAAGATTTTACGAATTTCAGTCTTATCATGAACATTTCAACTAAATTGTCATGCAATTTCGACATTGTATATGACGGAATATAAAATTTATATTAATGTAAATAAATACTTACTTTTAATATAACTAAATTAGGTACACAATGTTTCTATATAAGACATTTGATTCTAACTACTCGTAATAACCTGATCGCCCAAAAAAACTTATTAAAAAAATATTTTTTCTAATATCGACGTACGTACGTACCTTAGTTTTAATTTAAATTGCACATATAAAAGCTACAATTAATTACCAGTTAATTAATAACTGAACTTTTTAAGTTGAACTTAGGCGTTGTTAGAAAAAACTACTTTTCAGAGTTAAACTGTCTACCGGCTATAGGCAGACAATCACATTAACAGTATCTACAGACAGATGGTCTAGAAAATGTTTATCGTCCAAAACTATTAAGAATCAATGATTAAATATGGATTATGTATATGGTTCCAGTTTGTCTAAATCGAAATAATTTTTTGATGTAAATTTAACATGGAAATTCCTTGAAGAGCATTTCCTCCTCTATGATCATTGAAACCGAAAGTTATGGTATAGTATAAATTAGCCGGTAAACAATAACATATGTATCAGTAACATCATTGTGTTAAATGCGTTACCGCGTAGTCGTGGTAATACATCATAATGGCGAGGGGCTGGCCGAGGATCAAAGAGCTCCACACTATGAGGTTGCCCCAGCGAGGGCCCAGCTTCACCTCCACAAACCTGGAGATGACGGACAGGGGCGGCTGGGCCATCATGCCTAGGAACGCCCATATTCTGAACATTTGCAATGGAACACTCACCTGGGGAAGAGAAACATGAAAAATTAAAAATATTTGTGATTTGATTGCCACTCGAGCCATTTCCAAGTACGGAACTTACAACCATCTCACAACATAACTCAGGACCGAAATTGAATTACTTATTAATAAATTTATTTTTATATCTTTGGAAAACTTACAGATATATTATATTAATGTAATAAAAAAGATATGTTTATCTAAAAGCCATTTAGATACATACATGAGCGTATGTTTTATGCGTTATCTAACTTCGCCTTAATCAAAGTCTGCTGGAACTCATCACATAATCACTTCACATTCTCCTAGGAATAATTTCGTAACATTTCACAATTTTGATATTACACAACCCTTTTTATCTAAGTACACAACACAAAAGTTGCTATTTACTTTGCTATTTAAAATTTACATACTACGTACACGTTATATTTTTTCTTTATACATAGCTAGTAATGTAACTCAGTTATGTACGAAGAACAAGCGGTTTTTTTAAATGAGTCCAATCGAATCAACTCGTTTGAGTATAATGATTAATGACAATAAGATTGATTACATACATTTAACGAACAGTATTTTTAAAAATATCTCTTTGATTGAATCTTATATTAATTTAACCAACTCACCAAAAACTCATGAAAGAATGCCGAGATTAAGAATACGACGCCACTGGCAGCAACTTTGCTGTATCCCTTTTGTGTAATAGGGATGTACACATGACGGACAGCCCACATGTGGACTGGCATGTTCCACGAGCTCCAGAACACTGCCATGTTATTCGCGTTCCACCAATCACCGTAAAACTTGCGGTCGGCGAACTGCAGCAGCTCCCCCATTAGATTCAAAAATGAATGGAAGGTAAGGTAGAAGAAGCACAGCCATATGAAATGGTTCGGTACCTGAAATAAATAAATTTTCATTACGTCGCGTCGGTCGTCTACACAGTGCGAGTCTCCATAAAGTGCACATATATAAATGGGTAGAAAAGCGACGACGATTATTAACGACGGAAAAAAAATCTAAAAAAATCTGAGATTTTATTTTTTATAGAAAACGTTATAACTTTTGAACTAAGAGGTATATCATGATAAACTAAAAACAGTAATGATGGCAAATAACAGATGATTCTAATAAAATTTAAAAAATACTCAAAAAACAGCACTAGAAATAATATAATGGAACTTTTTGAGTAAAATCTGTATTTTAATTCGTGTTTTTTAAGTCAAATTCCTCCTAATAATGTCTATATTACACGTAGTTTTTATTACTTTCTTTTTTGTTATGTTATTCTCCATCTCTTTTTTTTATGTTATTCTCCATCTCTTTTTTTTATGTTATTCTCCATCGTATCACCTTTCAAAAATCAAAAACCCCGTGTCTCTATCCTTATCACAACGTTCACTATGAGCGTATGAACAAAGGCCTTCCACCACGCACTAAAGTAGTAAGTGACGGGCTGTCTGGCTGATCGATCTACGCACAGCCGAAACCGTTGCGTCTAAAATCATGGGATTTTTGGAAATTCCCAGGAGAACGGCAAAGAATGCATTCAATGCGGGCAAACTATGAATGCGTTTCTTCCGTCTTTTTGTCGGTCACCAGCTAGTATTTCATTTATACCCCTTGGATGAATGCTATACTTTACACAAAACTGTCTTGGCTAAGAAACTAGTAATACGGTTTTGCCAATCCAAATATTCCAAAGCATTAATTACTTATTTATAGCCAACATCAATGAAATTGAGAATTTAATTTAAATAACAAAGAACTCATTTTCCTATGAAAGCGTGAACATTCATATCTTCCAAGTTTAAAATTATTTTCAAGAAAGCGTATTTATTTTACACAGTGTTAAATTCCGTTTTTAATAAGGTCCTAAGCTTTCTAATATGTCCCAGCACACCGCAAACTAGTTTAGACAGATTCATTATTTAAACTAAAAATTTGTACATACAGCCAATTTCAATAGTCGTTCTGTGATCCTGATAGGATCCATTTCAGAAAATGTATCCACAGAGTTTTTGACAGACGGGATCATCCATTGTTGGAATAGGGCAAGAGCGAGATTTACTCCGAACACTACTTCCAAAAGTCTTTTTAGAAGGAACCTTTTCCTGATACTGAAACACAAATTAAAATATTTTAGTAATAGGTACTTGAATAAACACTGTTGGTTTCGTGTTTAGTTTTGACTTTTGCGACCTAGATCATACATAACCTTAGTTTTTAACATGTTTGTGATTAATGGCAGTGTTATAAAAGATACGAATTGAAGCTAAGTATTACAATGGGTTCGATTCTGCTTTACACCGACTAATCTTATTTTAGTTTAGTCCTGTCTTTGTCTTACCTTAAAAAAAGAAAAAGAAAAAGGATAGAAGATAACCTACCGAAAATAGTCCTTTCAGAGGCTGTATTTTAGTCGTGACTTCTTTACTTATGCACTAAACACGTAATGAAATGCCTTAGTTGACAGGACTAATTTTAATTTGACAGGACTAAATATCTCTCGTCTCTTTTCTTTTCTAGGAGAAAGAAAATGACTGGAATTAACTAAAATAAGTTTAGTCGCTGTAAAGCAGAATCGGGGCCAATGTTATAACAAAGTTGGCTCGCAACCGCTAAGTAGCGGTGGTGAGTAGTAGTAATTTATAAAATAGTACTATTTTATAAATTAAAGCTTACCTATCTGAAAGGATATAGGCACCTACCTACCTTTTTAAAAAGGGTATTCCTTTGATAGTGTATAATAAAAAAAATGCCCAAGCCTACTACAGATAATAACACTGGTATAAATATGCGTAAAAATTTGGTTTGTAGCATACACTCGATCCCTACACTAATTTGCAGCCGGATCTTAGGCTATAAATAAACATATTATTAAAACAATAATTTAAAGGCCAAAGGTGCCTACAAATCACGTTTGATACTTGACAATATTACTAATTTACTACTTTACCATTTACTGTTTTTGTCTACCCCATGCCTGACCGTATCTAGCATAACATCTAGAAAAAAGTATGTTTTATGATAGTAATCTACCTCCGACAGTGAAATTGTTGCTTATCGTCTTTGCTAAGACACAGTTTTATATTTTCCCGTCAAAGTCTAAAGTTTCAAGTTACTCTTGTCATGTGACTTGTTTAAAAGTAAGATCATCCCATGGAATTCCTCAAATGGTCAAAAAATATACCCAGAAAAACTAAAGTGAGTATAATAACTTACAATGTTTATCCTTTTGAGGCTTTATACTTACTATTAGGTAAGTAGGTATAATGATATAGTGCGTATCTATGTTTATAACTAATAAAATAATACCTACTTTAAGAGTTAATTACTGATAAGTGATAGATAAATTACATAACAAAAGAACAAGCACACAATAAATGAAATGAAAAAACACAAACAATACAGTCTACAGAAAACTCGACGGCATTAATTTACGGCATGCACGACTAACCGTGTAGTGCGAGGGAAGTTCAGCTCATAGCAGAGGGTGGGTGCGAACAGGAAATAAAACAAATCTTTGAGATACAAGTTGTCAGGATACTTGACGATGCCCGCTGCGGCCGCTTCGTCGCTTCTCTCGTCCTCTAGCGTCTCTGGAGGCAAGGGGAATTAAATGCTTCAGAGCTTTCGCTTTATATTGCCCTTTGCGTTGTTACTCGATTTGACCATTGCTAATTTCAATTAATATACACCTACAAAGCGATAGCACAAATTTATAAAAATATAGTCTGATGTGCGAACAAACAACGCATGAGGTGCAGGTTTATACAGCAAATACTGGTTCACTACCTAAATAAAATAAAAGGTACGAATAGGAAAACTAGCAGACGAATTTGATTTTTTTTTTCACAGGTCAATCATAATTATTCAGATCTCTGTTGAAAAAGGAAAAAAAAAGAAAAGGACATAGCAGAACACTACCATCACCTAAAAGCACTGAAGCACAAATCTAGAATGTTTACTCGTGTTAAAAAAAACAAAATAGGTAGGTAGGTAATTACAATAGGATGCCAGTGCCACACACAAAGCTTCACACCATTCACCATTTAACTTACGCTCTTGTGTGGCGTTAACAAGTTCATCTGGAAATAACACGATAAATTTTAATTAAAATCGCAAGTAGAGATATGTTTTCTCATGAAATGCTAGTGGTTTCCATTCCAATAGCATATAGTTTTCAATTAACTAACTTAAAAATCTGAATAACAGTAGTTTATTCAGTATTTTGTGTGTATGAGATTATTAATGTTATTTTTCTACTTGATATAAACTTGTAAGTACCTACTCAATGACATCCAGCCGAAATCGTCGAACCTAAAATTATGGACAGATTGTTGTTTTATAATGTTGACACCCGTTGAGAATTTTTTTTTGAAGTAAGTCCTCTATGTAAAACTGTTGTATGGAAAATCGATACCTCTGAAGTTAAAGACGTTCAGCAGGCGTATTCACGGAGCTTCGATATTCGATTCGGAATCGGAAAATCTGTCGAAGATGGGCTATTCACAGATGTCGGTATAGAAAACGAATGTCATATTTGACATAAGGATTCGGAAAATTTTCCGTGGCTGTCGGAAACGCCTAGAATACAGTTTCCGAAGTCGATAGATTCGACTTCGGAATTTTTTTCACTCGATCTGAATCGAACGGAAACGGTGTCGAGCCTCCGTGAGTATTCACGTATGCCTGCGATGAGAGAATAGAGGTGATATTAGAGAAGAAGAAACCTAAGATTAGTAATTTTTAACGTTGAGACCTAAACAATTTTACTTATTAGGGCTCTTTGTAAAACTTCCAGAATTACTTAGTTTAGCAATAAAAGAGTACGCCGAAACAAGTCCCTTGTCTGGTGGTACCTGAGACCTTGTTCAGGGGAGATTTTATTCAATGAATCCACTATGCCTGGTGAATTCTTTGTTGATCCAGATATTGCAAAGGTTTCCAAAAGAGCCGGGGAACCGTCTACTAATGGTGTAAAACCTGCATCATGCATCTTAACTACTTATATCATCTAAACGGTGAGTCAAACGATAGTGCGTTTTAATTCGCCGTGGCGCCATCTACAAAGTATGATAACACGTAGTTTGCGTTAATACTAGTGTGTTACATAGCTGAATAAAAATTTACTTACTCCAGTTAGGCGCTGACAAACTTTGTCTCCTCAATGTATTTTTTGAAGATTTTGCTTTCAAGCCCCTTCTGCACCAGTGATTTGTTTGAACATAGCTCCATAGTTTTAGGAATATGATTAAATAAATCATACATACTGTTGTTATACCCACTGTAACAATAATATTTCTTATACTTACTATGATAATAATTTTTCTATAATACTAATATTTTCTTAGCAGTAAAATGTATAATTATATAGAAATATACTAGCAGCGCCCCGCGGTTTCCCGTAGAAAAACGGGAATAAAATATAGCGGATGTTACTTCCAGAAAAGTAATCTTTCCATTGGAAAAAGAATTTTTAAAATCGGTCCGGTAGTATCAGAGCCTATTCAATACAAACAAACAAATCAAATGTTTCCTCCACCCAGTTTATTTCTGTTCCCGTGGGAATTTCCATAAATCCCTTAATAGCGGTTGCCTACAACATAAAATAAGACACCTACACTACATACCACATATCAAGTTTCTAGGTGTTATCGTTTCGTAGTAGTACGCATTTCTCTCTAACCGGTTTTTTAATTTTCCCGTCGAAGTGAGACATTTTTCCGCGGTAAAAAGTACCCAGCTCTCTCCTATCAGCTATCATCACACCAAATTTCATCAAAATTCGTCTAGTAGCTTTAGCGTGATGCGTGCACAGACAGACAGGCAGACAAAAATTCCATAAATGTGTGACAAAACACTACCGAAATAGAAAAATGATATTTTCGAAAAATATTTCATGTACAGACAGACACGATCTCGTTACAGTTTTATTATATGTACCTATAGAATTTATACAGATTATTTGCATTGCACCAAGCTTATAAGTGAGTTCAACCAATTTTGAATAAAATCGGATTGAGTTTTCAAACATGTGTCAAAAAAGTAATTTAAATCAAAAGCACTAAGGAGGAGGTATTGATATGAACTTCTAAGCGAATTACCCCCAAAATAACTTTCTACCCCTTTTTAATTCCGTTAAGGGATGAATTTCAATAAAACACGAAAATCTTCCATAATTCTGTTAAATAATGTTTTTGCAAAATTTTAAGTAGATTGGACCAAGGAATCATACAAACTTTGCCCCCTTTTTTCACACCCTTAGGGGTAGAATTTCGGAAAATCCTTTTTTATCGGATGCCTACGTCATACAAAGAACACACCCTCCAAGTTTCAGGTCTCTACGATCAGCGGTTGAGGCCGTGCGTTGATCCGTCAGTCAGTCACTCAGGACAAAGCTTTTATATGTATAGATAGATATATGTCGGAGATTGATCAATAGTACGGGAGTTGAATAGCGCCATCTATCGGAGGCGGAACCCAACATAACGTGTTTCATCAACGGTCGAATAGGTGTTACCCCCTCTACAGTGCATTGAAATAGGTATGGGGACAGTTATGATGGTGTAGGGTAGGATCAAGACATGCGTCAACTAAAGAATAGAGAGAGATTACTAAACGTTCTAAATTATTTGTAATATCTTTTAAGTACCATGTGATAAGCAAATAAATGAAATTGAAATTAAAACGTATTCCAAGTTTAGGTCAGAACCATGAAACGGCGCGACGAGGGATGGTGGTGGGTTTGTCCCCAGGTGGCTGACTTACGAGTACCAAACCGCTGATCTATTGGAACAGCTCCTTGACTTGATATTATTCTCTTGACTTCTCTTATTTACTTTGTAGCCTTACTCTATAAACTGAGTATGTACCTTCATGAATAACCAGTTTAATCTATATATATAAAGAGATAAGTCCTGACTGACTGACTCATCAACGCCCAGCCTAAACCCTTAGACCTAGAAAGCTTGTTTTTTTACAGCTATTGTTTTAAGACGTAAGTTAGCACTAAGAAAGGATTTTTCGAAATTCAACCCTTAAGGGGGTGAAAAAGGGGTTGAACGTTTGTATGGAAAACCTTAATTTTTGAGTGTATCAATTCAAAACTTTGTAAAAATACTCTATAAAACAAACGACAAGAAACGTATTTCTTAATTTTTCAAAAAACACCCCATAAGGGGGTGAAAGAAGGGGATTTAGTTTGTATGGAGACGTGTTGTTTTTTACGTCTATCAACTTGAAACTTGGCACAAATACTTCTAGAAATAAATAAGTAGATACGTGTTTTTGGATTTTCCGAAAATCGTCCCTTAACGGGGTGAAAGTAGGGGTTGAGTTTGTAATGTATGGAAAACCTTCATTTTTGGGTGTATCAATTCGAAACTTTGTACAAATACTCCTCAAAACAAACCACAAGACACGTAATTCTGGATTTTCTAGACCCCGGGGGTGAAACAGGTCGTTGGAGTTTGTATGGAGACGTGTTGTTTCTAAGTCTCATAACTTGAAACTTAGCACAAATACTTTTACAAATAAATGATGAGACACGTGTTTTTGGATTTTTCGAAAACTATTCCCTAAAGGAGTGAAAGCAGGGGTTGAAGTTGGTATGAAAAAGTGTGGTTTTTTTCTACTATGATCTTGAAACTTGGCACAAATACTCTTCAAAAGTCTCCATACAAAGTCCACTTCTTTTTCTGAGAATTCACTATGGATTCCTTGAGGGAATTTGTTTATTATAATGAGCACATGCATAGCCTTTGGTATCAAGAACTAATTCAAAAATCATAAACCAGAGAGTGTCCTAGGCTATACAATACGTAATCAGTATTATTTTTAGTATGTGTAAATTTTTTTCAGAAAAACGAATTACCATAGAACTGAATTTAGTAAGGGCTTACTGTGGAAACCGTACTGTTATCGCTCTTTATATTATAAGAAATTTTATTAGACAAAACTAAAGTACGAATGCATTACCATATTTTTATATTAGTATACTAATTGGGGTGTATGAGGAATTGCGCTTATTCTGGGACGCGTTGTATATAGGGTGTTTTGAATAACAAAAATATAAATAAATAGCAATGATAGCCCACTGGCTAAAGAGCCCGCCTCTCATTCGTGAGGCTCGGGTTCCAATCCTGGCGTGTACAGTCAAGTTTTAGTAAGGATCCCTAATTCTTTTCTTGTCATAGATATAGCATAAGTTACTCAGGAATAATGTAGCATTCTAATGGTGAAAGAGTTTTTTTTAATCGGTCCAGTAGTTTTTGAGTTTATTCGTTATTAACATAGGTACGTACAAAACTACAAATCTTTCCTCTTTATAATATTAGTGTTGATAGATAGATAGTGTAGATTATCCTTCTTGATATATTTTTGAAAGGCAAAGGAATAACAAATACTACGCGGACGAAGTCGCGGGCATCAGCTAGTTATACATAAGTATATTCACCTGCCCACATTGACATCGTATAAGTAAGCGATACGGCGATCCTAAACACTTCTGATGCATGGAAAACATCATTAACAATATAAAAACTGGTTAAAAAGCGAAATACGTAGTACTCTGAAACAATAACACCTAGAAACTTCAGATATGGTATGTAGGTGTCTTATATGTCTTATATGTTTTTGGGAATTCCCAGGGGAACGGGAATAAACTGGATCAACGGCAACGCTGCCGGGCACCCGCTATCTCATAATAAAAAGAAAGAAAAACTTTTGTAAGATCTGTCTATTTGTCGAGAAATTTGTCGAGAACTTTACCGCAGAAGTGGCTTGCAGTATTAAAATTAATAGCCACAATACTAAAGGTGTGGTGTAGGTAGCCTAAGTAAAAAATCTTTCATACAAAATTTCAAAACAGATTGCTTATCAAAATCTATAGGATATTTCTCTATAATCTATCATATTAAAAATCACCAAGGGACATGTTTTGGACATAAGTTAAGTACCTAAATAATAAATACCAAAGTAAATGTGGAACGTTTACAAGAATTTTTTTTCGCATTTTACAGTCTTATTATAGTGCATTAAAAAGAATAATAATTACCAAAACTGAATTCTTCCCCTTTGAATTGTAAAACAGCCACTGGTAACGCTACCACAAATATTATATTAGATATTTGCAGGAACAATCCTATCTTTTCTTTCATCATATCCTGGAATGTGAAAATTAAGATGTTAATAAAAATGTTTATTTCTTCAATTTTAAATATTAATTATACCAACCACTGCAATTGCTTTTTCAACCAGCAAACTCAGAACAATAGGCACAACAGAAACTGAAAAATATAATAATAATTATGGATTAATGAAAAAATTTAGAATACTATTAATAATATCTTTTCATATTACAAATATGATTACTATTACGAAATTACAATTTTAAGTATATCAAATTATTACATAAGTAGTGTCCTAGTAAAACCTAAAATATGTATTAGATAAGCCAACACTGCTTGTAATTTACTACGCATTTGTGGAATCACTCATAACTTACGGTCTGAGTGTGTACGGGCGCACCTTCCCCATCTATGTAAATAAGGTAAAAGCGATACATACTAGGTTTTTAAAAATAGTAGTAAGTAAAAAAACGAAGGACAAATGTATAAAAGACTATGAACAACTTTACAGGGTGTGCAAGGTTTTGCCGGTGCATCTTAAAGTTAAATATTTATCAGCTGTGGAGCTACATGATAATGATAATTTTAAAAATCCTCTTCATATTCACAAGTCCTTATGAACTGAAAATAGAGCACTATACGATGTACTAAAATACTGTAACTATTATGGTGAAAGAACATTACGCTGTTTGATGCCTAAAATTTGTAACTATATACTGTTCTTGAGTGATAAAAAATGAGCAAGAATTTCCTAAAAAGCAAACATATAAAATATCTGTTAGACCAACTCACATAATTTTACCGGAAAATTGTAGCGTATTTATTATAAAGTAAAGAGCTCAATGCGCCAACAAACTGTTATTAACAGTTTGGCGCGAAAATTGTAAAACCACATGAAGGAATTTGATTGTATTTTTTTAACCATTAAATGTATTTCCTTCTCGCCGACTATCACGTAGGGACGTAGGGATACGCCGCCGGCCCGATTGAGACTGCAGCGTGCGAATTACGTTCCTTGGACCTTATTCAGGCATCCACGCACGAGAAGCTGGCACCGTAACCGACTTTTTACCAGACTGCGCCAGAAGGAGGGTTATGTTTTTCGAGAGTATGTATGAATGTATAATTGTTTGGCACGCTCTGCGGCCTGAACGGCTCGATGGATTTTAGCATCAAAGGTGTTGTTAGATTCGTATTAATTGTGTAAGTGACACCGGGTATAAATTTTGAATCAGAACACAACATAAACTTCAACGAACTTATAACGGTTTAAAGTTGGTTACTAACTAAAAAGTATAAAATATTTATTCGCTTTTATCTAAGGCATTATGCTGAGTTAATAATATGGCCGTTTCGGCATAAAGTGTGTTTTTGTGTGTTTTAGGGTCGCGATACATTTGCGGAACGTATCGTTACGTTCGGTGAACAACATACATTACGGTTTACGCGGGTGGCTGACGTTGTTGTTCACCGAACCTTCGGCGCTGTACGTTCCGTAGATGTGTCGCTTACCCTTAGTATATTATATTATTTACTGTATTTTTTGTTTATGCCGAATAAAGTTTCTTTGTATCTTCTTTCATTTTGTAAGAAAATTGATGTGTGTGTGCACTGAGTGACCCAATGGATTTTTATAATTCTAGGTACTACAATAGTTAGTAAAAGTTCTAACAGAATTTGTAAAACGAATATTGGAATTTGTAAAGACTTTAATAAAAAGTTATACGGCCTGGAGTGGGGTCACTCAGTTCTCACACTTCACCTTCCAAATCTCGGTAAGTATATAGTTTACAGGTGTGATTTGTATATAGATCGTTAGTAAAACATGAATAAACGTATTTGCAAAAGAAAAATACATAATTTCGATATGATATACAGAATTACAAAAGAAA
Source organism: Ethmia dodecea (assembly GCA_963855545.1). Lineage (NCBI taxonomy): Eukaryota > Metazoa > Arthropoda > Insecta > Lepidoptera > Depressariidae > Ethmia > Ethmia dodecea. The sequence continues at coordinate 8,977,438 of OY979437.1, read as the reverse complement.
GAATAGGGCCACTGAGTGACCCAACTTTAATAACCTATAAAATATTAATAACAGCATAAATACTTTTACTTTTTCTATCCTAGGCTTAGTAAAAGTTACAAGGAAATTTGTAAAAATAAAAAAAGAGCACAATAACGAGCCAATTTTGATAATTTCGAATTAATTGAGGTCACTCAGTTCACACACTATGAAAATCTTATATCGCTAAAATATCTAAATATGGGACATACAGAAATAACATGCCTTTTAATAGTTAGTAGAAGTATATTGCTATACAAATGTATTTTTTTATCGTGATTTTACTGCTCCCTAAACGAGATAATTGCTTTTAAATATTTTCTATACAATGTACGAAGTAGGGTGTCCACACGGTAAAAAAATACTGTTTATCTCGAGGCCAATCTGCAAAAAATATGGAATCCTTGTTAGAAAATCATCATCATCATGTATGTGTTATATGTATATATTAGCGATTAAAGTACCTAAAATTTTTAGAAAAAATATGCATACGCATTTGTCCCAGTGGGGGTCACCAGAGGTGTTCCATTACTGCAAATACCCAGTTTGTACCGGTACAAATATTTTTTTTATTTCCAAACGTGGCAGGTGTAGCGCTGATCGTCGAACCGCAATGCTTCTTAACATTCATGCCTCAGAATCAGTTCTGGGACCTGCTGGTTTCCTCAGGATATTATAAGACACGAAAAGAAAAATACCGGACAACTGCGAGTCGGACTCGTCCATTCAGGGTTCCGTACAAATTATTATATACTTTAAGGTACGGAACCCTAAAAATCGTCCAAACAGCTCTTGCGCGGGCGAAGAGTATGGTATCAATGTAGCTAGTTTTACGAATTTAGGAAGTTAAATAATTTATTGTTTAATAATTTTTTTTTGTTGTTGTTATGAAATTATTTAGATGTAGATTATTAATTATAATTAAGAATATTACTTACACTGCCGGTTTCAGTTGCATCTGGTGAAAGATCCTTTTCAAAATTGAAAATTACTAAAAACTATATAAGATCGACAATGCTCCAGCAAAGACTAAGTTATTTAGCTATAGTTTCAATTGAACATGAAATCTTAGACAGCTTGGATACAAGAAAGTTGATTCAAGAGTTCGCAAATATAAAGGCAAGAAGAGGTCAATTTTTGTAGATACGAAAATAAAACTATGTACTTAATCGAAATAGATGTTTTATCTTCGTTATGATTCCTTTCCCACCATAATGAGAAAACATTAAATACCTAGCCTTTTTTTGACGAAACTCAGCGTAAGTAGTCGTAGGGCGACATAATCGATATTGCACGCGGGCTACTAAACAGCTAGCGGCGGGCCTGAACACATACATGATGATGATGATTTTCTAACAAGGATTCCATATTTTTTGCAGATTGGCCTCGAGATAAACAGTATTTTTTTACCGTGTGGACACCCTACTTCGTACATTGTATAGAAAATATTTAAAAGCAATTATCTCGTTTAGGGAGCAGTAAAATCACGATAAAAAAATACATTTGTATAGCAATATACTTCTACTAACTATTAAAAGGCATGTTATTTCTGTATGTCCCATATTTACAGATATTTTAGCGATATAAGATTTTCATAGTGTGTGAACTGAGTGACCTCAATTAATTCGAAATTATCAAAATTGGCTCGTTATTGTGCTCTTTTTTTATTTTTACAAATTTCCTTGTAACTTTTACTAAGCCTAGGACAGAAAAAGTAATAGTATTTATGCTGTTATTAATATTTTATAGGTTATTAAAGTTGGGTCACTCAGTGGCCCTATTCTTTCTTTTGTAATTCTGTATATCATATCGAAATTATGTATTTTTCTTTTGCAAATACGTTTATTCATGTTTTACTAACGATCTATATACAAATCACACCTGTAAACTATATACTTACCGAGATTTGGAAGGTGAAGTGTGAGAACTGAGTGACCCCACTCCAGGTCGTATAACTTTTTATTAAAGTCTTTACAAATTCCAATATTCGTTTTACAAATTCTGTTAGAACTTTTACTAACTATTGTAGTACCTAGAATTATAAAAATCCATTGGGTCACTCAGTGCACACACACATGAAAATTGTTATCTGTATAACCTATTTTATTTTATTAATTTAACTTCAAGTACTAAGAAAATGTACAGATTTAGAACTATTGCCAGCAAAAAATTATTTGAATGACTGAAAATACAACTAGAGTACTTACATATTAATAAAATGATACTAGGGTACTGGTGACGATTTCCCTCATTGGAACCTGTCAGGACTATTATCCATTCAATTGGATTTACACGTATTCCATACCTGAGAATATTAAAAACAGAATTTCATTTCAGCACTGTTCGGCACGGTATATGATTATTATGATTTACGTAAATTTCGTCAAAATCAGTCAAGTAGTTTTTGTGTGATGCGTGTTCATTCAGACAGACATTTTTTGTTTGTTTTTATCTAAGTCGATAACTACCGCAAAAAATCCAAAAAATATTTCATGTACAGACACGTCTCATTACGGTTTTATTATATCTATAAATAGATTACTATTTATATTTAAATAAATAAATAAAAGTCACGCATTTTATCCCCGAGAGGGCAGGCAGAGGTACTCCATTTCTCGAAATAGCCACATTTCACCAGTATTTTCTTTGAACCCTTTAAAACGTGGTGAGCCCATCGCTGGACCGGGGTGCTGTAACACATGAATTAATTCTGGGACCTGTGGGTTTCTTTACGATGTTTTCTTTCATATGTACGTAAGCTTTTTGAAAAACTTTACACTTGTGGTGCAAGTCTGATCTCTAAAGCGATTGTAATAAGAACGTTACAGTCCAATGCATAGATTTAGTATGCTAGTATACTAAATCTATGGTCCTATGTGTCACCCGAGCCTCACGAATGAGAAGCGGGCTCTTTAGCCACTGGCCTATTAAAGCTATTTAGTATTTATATTTTTTTTAATAAATCTTATATCTCCTTTCGGGGTCTGCGGGAATGAACTGGACGCATTTGCAGACGATATACATTTTTATCCTATTTTTCAGCATTGCCATCTGCGCTGCGTGGAGCACACGTAGGTACTATCGACAAACGCTAAGCCTGATAGATTTGAAAAAATTGACGCTTGAAAGCTCAAGTTGTTTTACCCCGACCCTAATTAGAGTTACACAATCAGAAGCCAGTAACGCTGTTTCTTTTTCCATTCTGATCTATTCATCGACCCGAAATGGTCATAAACAAAACCCTTTTTTGTAATTGTCCTTGTTGCTGTAAGAGAGGGCTTTGTGGCTACGGGGTGGAAAAAGATAGCTGCTCGCAAAAATTCCACTTAGGTGTATCAGGAGAACTTTTACTGATAGTACATATACACCGACAACGGCGATGGCGCGGCGTTTATTTTTCTAATATTAAATTAAATTCCTAATATCTTTGGAATAGAATGTCGGATTTGAATCATTCAAAAAGTTATCTACAGGTAAGAAGCAAAGTAAGTATCATAACGGGCATGTACTATCGAAAAAAGTTCTGCCTGATACACATAAGTGTCATTTTAGCGAACAGCTATCTTTTCCCACCCCGTGGCGAGAAAGCCCTCACTTATAGTAACAATGACAATTACCTACAAAGAAGTGTTTCTTTCATGTTTCTGACCATTTAGTGTCGATCAATGGATCAGAATATAAAAAAAGACGGTTTTACTGGCTTCTCATTGTGCAACTTTAATTAGGGTTGGGGTGATAAAATTGGAGCTTACAAGCGACAATTCTTCCAAATGTATCAGGCTTATAGTCCAGTAAATTTGTCGGTTGAATGTATGGGCACGTATGCGTCAAATCCGGCAGTTCTGATTTTTTGCAGACTTGTTTATGATGTTGGCCTAATGTATAATCCAAGTTTGTGACCTCGAGCGCCGAACGCAACTTTGTCAAAAATCGAAAAAACAGCGAAAACATAGTTTTTTTTTTCAAATTTTGGCGATTATAACCCTAAAGGACTAGTTTCTGAAAAAAATTTCTTAAGACGTTTTTAAAGTAGACTAAATTAACTACAATATGATACTAGAATTGTCTCTGTAGACCCAATAGTTTCTGAGATTTAGCCTTTCAAAGTTTATATTTTTTTTCGAACTTCGCAATTTTTTGCATTTCTGTCGTTTTAAAATGTTGCCTGCTACTTCATTCGCGTTATTTAGGGATAAAAAGTAGCCTATATGTTAATCCGGGTCCTAATCTATCTACCTACCAAGTTTCATCTAAATCCGTGCAGCCGCTAAGTTTATTTTTGTCTTTTATCACGTAGATATCTACACTAATCTATACTAATATTATATGTAAATAGGAAAGATTAGAATTTTTGAACGTTTGTTACGAATAAACTCAAAAACTACTGCATCGATTTAAAAAATTCTTTTACCAATGGAAAGTTAAAATATCTCTGAGTAACATAGGCTATATTTTATTCCCGTATTCCCACGGGAACGGAAACTACGCGGGTGAAACCGCGCGGAACCGCTATTATATTATAGCACTAACGGTGTTGGTAACTAATAAACTCAAAAGCTACTTGGCTGATTTTATAAATTCTTTCACCAATGGAAAGCTAAAATATCCCTGAGTAACATAGGCTATATTTTATTCCCGTATTCCCACGGGAACGGAAACGACGCGGGTGAAACCGTGCAGAATCGCTAGTATCATATATAATAGTGGTTCCGCGCGTTTTCACCCGCGTAGTTCCCGTTCCCATGGGAATAGGGGAATAAAATAAAGCCTATGTTACTCGATGAAAGAATTTGTAAAATCAGCTCAGTAGTTTTTGAGTTTATTCGATACAAATACCGTTAGTGTTATAATATAATTAGCGGTTCCGCGCGGTTTCACCCGCGTAGTTTTCATTCCCGTGGGAATACGGGAATAAAATATAGCCTATGTTACTCAGGGATATTCTAACTTTCCATTGGTAAAAGAATTTTTTAAATCGATGCAGTAGTTTTTGAGTTTATTCGTAACAAACGTTCAAAAATTCTAATCTTTCCTATTTACATATAATATTAGTATAGATTAGTGTAGATATCTACGTGATAAAAGACAAAAATAAACTTAGCGGCTGCACGGATTTAAATGAAATTTGGTAGGTAGATAGATTAGGACCCGGATTAACATATAGGCTACTTTTTATCCCTAAATAACGCGAACGAAGTAGCAGGCAACATTTTAAAACGACAGAAATGCAAAAAATTGCGAAGTTCGAAAAAAAATATAAACTTTGAAAGGCTAAATCTCAGAAACTATTAGGTCTACAGAGACAATTCTAGTATCATATTGTAGTTAATTTAGTCTACTTTAAAAACGTCCTAAGAAAGTTTTTTCAGAAACTAGTCCTTTAGGGTTATAATCGCCAAAATTTGAAAAAAAAACTATTTTTTCGCTGTTTTTTCGATTTTTGACAGTTGCGTTCGGCGCTCGAGGTCACAAACTTGGATTATACATTAGGCCAACATCATAAACAAGTCTGCAAAAAATCAGAACTACCGGATTTGACGCATGCGGTAATGTATAAATTTACTGGACTATTAGTGTTTGCTGATAGTACCAATGAGTTTTTTAAAACCTACGTACATATTCTGATTCATCACTAGCTCGACGGTGAAGGAAAACATCGTGAGGAAACCCGCAGGTCTCAGAATTAATTCTGAGCCATGTGTAACCGACCCGGTCCGGCGATGGGCTCACCACCTATCACGTTTAGGGTTCGAATCATCATCATCATCAACCCGTAACAGTAACAGCCCACTGCTGAGCTAAGGGTCTTTCCTCGCACGCAAGGAAGTATGGGCTATAATCTCCCACGCGAGCCCACCGCGGATTGGGAGATGGTGTTAAGCTAGTGGCCACTTAACAGTCAGAATTTTTGAAGCCACCCAAGGGTATCTGACATGGCTTAACGACTTCCATTGTGCGTAAACACAACGAAAACCGGGACCAACAATTTAACGTGCCTTCCGAAACACGGAAGCGCTCGGGATATAAATGCCACTAGGCGGTCACCCATTCACTGACTGACCGCACCCAACTTTGCTTAACCAGTGTGATCGTTAAGTTCCCCATACACGGGAACGATCGGTCTGTACGATCCGTCGCAACAGATAGATCGTAACGACGGATCGTCCGTGTATGTGAAGATCGTTAACGATTTACTTCATCGCAAGCGATATCGCAGGTCGCAACAAATCGACTGTGTGTGGGCACTCGACGATCAACGATTCGATTTTTTCGTGTTGCCAGACTGTGGGCAATTTTACCACCTTCTATTTCATTTGCAATATGTATGTATATAACTATGTAAGTTCGGGTGGAAACTTGCAACTCAGTTTTGAAGAAGATATTTTAAACTGATGTATGTAAGTCCGGTTACAATGCAATATTATGGTACCACCAAGCTAGGAGGTGGATATCGCAACTTCTTAATGACTAGACAAAGATAACCAATTGAGCTGTTTTTTTTTTGGTTTGGATGTCAATGCGTGGTTAGCCATGTGATGTCATTTTAAATCCAACACGGGGGAACATCCAAGGTGACGAGTTATTTTTAATACACTCTTACAAGATGGGTAATAAATGAAAGGGCCGAACTATACTATACGTGACATGGAATTTCTGCTTCTTAATTTTTTTGTAGCTTATACCTCTAGGTATATAAGAGGGATTATTAACCAAAATATCAAAGCGCGGAGCGCAATAATTTCCGAGATATAATTTTTTGAAATTACAATAAACTAACCTCAAAACTGTACAACATAAACGCGTTAAAAAGAAACTACAATGCACCCATCACTACATTACTAGATTACTCCTAATTCCTTATAATTACACACAACACACTTAAAAATACACTAACACACTTACAAACAGATGTACTCTCACACATAATTACTTACACACAATCATTCACTAAAATAATATTAAAGAAAAAAAATGTCAAACTGATACATAGGTACACTAATATTATATTTATCCTATTTTAATTTAATATAATCTACCCATTAGCATACCTACTTTCATTGTTATTAATATGTGGTTATTGAGATTGACTATACAATTACCTATCACCTATCCATGTTTAGCCCTAGTATAATAATTTATTGTGTAACTGTTTTTTAACCCAAATAAAAGACAATAAAAATAAAATAAGACATATTATTATGTCAAACGTCAATGCGTTTCGTTTAGTCTATTTTACATGTCAAATTAGAGTGCAGTCTGATAAAGTTTTATCGATATAATTTTATTGTACTAGATAAATTAAATTTAGTTTCTTCATTTATTTCACTTAACGTTATTGCCCATATTTTACCGATTCAAAGACCTTTCCGCCCTTCTTTAAAAAAAAAACTAAAATTGCCCATGGCTTGGGTAATTGCCCACGGTCTGGCAACACGACAGATCGCTTGCGACCGATCGTACAGACGGATCTCACAGACGGATCGTTCCGTGTATGGGCATCAATTTTGTTGCGACGGATCGTACAGACGGATCGTTCCGTGTATGTGGCCCTTAACGAACACACTGGCACCGCAAGGCTACGAGCGCTTCACTTCACTGTAGGGTTCGAATATTCTCGTGAAATGTGGGTATTTCAAGAAATGGAATACTTCTGCCTACCTTTTTTTTAGGTAAGTAAGAACTCTTTATTGTACACCAATAAAAATATGCAACAAGGGACAAAAAATGAATGATAAAAAAAGTACAATGGGCGGTATTATTGCTTTAAGCGATTTCTTCCAGACAACCTTAGGAGCGATGTAACTGAGATAAACAGATGAAGGTGGTGCACTAGTTAACAATGGTTTAAAGAACTTATTTACATACATTTTCCACAAATACTAAAAAAAATACAGGTATTGAATCAGTCTTGAATATGAAATGACTAGCAACGCCCCGCGGTTTCACCCGCGTATTTCCCGTTCCCGTGGGAATACGGGGATAAAATTTAGCCTATGTGTTATTCTGATGTATAAGCTATATAACTGTAGTTTCATCATAATCCGTTCAGTAGTTTTTTGCGTGAAAGAGGAACAAACATCCATACATACAAACTTTCGCGTTTATAATATTAGTAGGATGTGTTATTCTGAATATTAAGCTATATAACTGTAAAGTTTCATTAAAATCCGTTCAGTAGTTTTTGCGTGAAAGAAGAACAAACATCCTTACATACAAACTCTCGCGTTTATAATATTAATAGGATTCATTTGGATCAGGATTAATATAAAGTTATTGGTAAGATGGTCTTGATCTTGATATGAAGATCTTCGCCGGCAATTCTATTAACTTTTAAAATGGAAAAAAGTAGGTTTAGTGGCATAACTACAACATTTGGACGTGTGGAATTGCGAAGTTTAATCATGATCACATACAATGACAGGCATTTTATGGCAAAAAAATTACACCTTGGGATACATTATTGAAGTTTTCTACTAAAATTTCCTATTTTTTTCTGAAAATAATTATAGCTTATGTTACTCAGGGATAATGTAGCATTCTAATGGTGAAAGAATTTTTAAAATCGGTCAAGTAGTTTTTGTGGTTATTGGTAACATACTTACAAAAATACAAATCTTTCCTCTTTATAATATTAGTGTAGACTGATAATTTAGAAGGTTGAGTCGATTTGGTTGGTCGCTTATATTTCATTAAATATTTGTGGTATTTTTTTGGGTATATATTTTTTTAACCAGTCAAACATTCGCCAAAAAGCGCTAAAAGACAATCCTGTTGTCATCTGACTGGTAGTTGACGGGTAAAATTACTGTTAAATTATCAAGCATAAAATTATAATAACTAATTGTACCTATTATAAAAACATAGTTTAATCAATCTAATTACAAATTCACAGCACTCACTTCAAGAAATTCTCTAGGCAAAGTCGCAGGCCTCCAATAGTGAGCATGAGGAAGCCCCAGTTGACAAGCCCCGTAAAATCTGCAAACTCTGAACTCCATGAAAAAAGAGAATCTCTTGGCTTGTGGATTCTGCAGAAAACATTGTTATTGATAATTATATTTATCAACATTTTTTTAAGGTAGGTACTTACTGTATACTAGGGTAGGGTACAAAAGCTTATAGTAAACTTGTTACAACATTGTTTTTTACATGTTTTAGGTATGTAATCAATAGCGAATTAACTATGGTGGGTGTGGGCAATTAAATTACCAGTCATTCATTTTAGAGGTAGAAATAAATACTTACGGCTTATCAAGCTGAAGTTGACGAACTTTTTTCTCTTTTTCCGTAATTTCTTCGGCTCTAGTCACACTTTGAGCCCTACGGTACCGAAGAGCCTTCTCCTCTGCTTCCGTTGTCATTGCGTTGTGTAACTAAGCCGGCAATTAAAACCTTTAAATAACTGGAATAGAATTTATAAGTAAGATAAAAACTTACTTTTATCATTCTTATCAAGTTCAACGAAACTCATGTAATGGTACCTAAATCGGTGCAGCGCGCAGCGGCGACGACCCTACTAAGTACCTTAGTTAGATGATGATACCCTGTTTTTCTATTAACTCGCAGTAATTTTCCGGACCACTGACTGGAACGAAGATATATGTGAATATTTATTAGGTACCTATACAATTCTATCTAGGTATCTACCGTCCACAAAATATGCATAAAAATCAAAATAGTCAAAATACCACAGACCAAATAAATACAATACAATGCCTTCTACACTTTGTAGGGATGTAAAAAAATAGTCGATTTTTAAAATAATCGATTATTTTTTTGAAATAATCGATTTTTAATAATCGATTCCTTAAATAAAAATAATCGATTTTTAATTAATCGATTATAAAAATTACGCGCTTTAATCGATTTTTTATGAATAGCTCTATCTATGCGGTGGATGAACCATAACGTTGTCGTTAAGCTTTTTTACATAATACTACGAGTACTCTTATTTTTTATTATTTTTGATCTTTTGACTGTTTAAACCTAAAAAATAAATAAAGATTTGTTTTTTATTTTAGTTTTTGAGACCATAACGTAAATACCTACTTACTTATTTTTTTTTTATTTTTTTTTAATATGTACTAGTGAAATGTAAAAGAGGACTGGATATTTGTGACACTATTTATTTTTAATTATTTAAATTTGAAGATTATCGAAATTTTATATTGTTATTTCTTTATTTATATTATTTTATTTCATTTTTTAACCTGTTAAAATGGTAATATGAATCTCTTAAGATTTTTTTATTAAAATATGAAAAGCATATATAGATTTTAAAATATGAATTAGAAAAAAAATCGATTTTTTAGAATAACTGATTATTTTCAATATTAATCGATTTTTAAAAAATCGATACAACAATATATACATAACAACAATACAATAACGCTACAAAAGTAGACTAACTCACCACAGCAACAAGTTGTTAGTTGACCGAGCAGACCAATCTAAGAAAGTGAAAAGACTGAAGAGACTAGATTTCAGAACTTAACGTCCTAAGGCAATAATTAAGAGACAGCTTCCGCAGGGAGGTTCTATCTGACATGTGAAATATGCTGAAAAATGATCTGCTTATAGTGTAAAACACTGATTATAGATAGCAACGAAATACTAAAAAAAAATAACTGAAGATGCCAAGTCCTCAGAATCTGTATAGCCTAAGATCCGGCTGCAAATTAGTGGAGGGATCGAATACATGCTAAACTACAAACCAAATTTTTACGCATATTTATGATTAGGAGTGAATCAATATTTTTTTTTGGACGAAATTTCATTCACTTGTTTTTTTACATAAAATATCGTCCACTTCACGGCAATATACATAAAGACTGAAAAATCAGTAGATTTTTCAGGTTTTTTATACATATAGGGGTAATATACATAAAGGTTCAATATACATACAGACTGAAAAATCGGCTGATTTTACATGATTTTTCAGAGTCTTTATGTATATTGCCGTGAAGTGGATGATATTTTATGTAAAAAACAAGTGAATGAAATTTCGTCCGAAAGTCAATATTATTTTTTTTATTAAAAATACTAGCGGCCATAATTATTTCGACCCTATTACCACAGTTTAACAATCATACAGTTGGCTCACGAATGTACTTGTGCAGAGCAACGGAGGGGGCCTTGCGAGCGACGCGGACCGCTTCTAACGAACTCGCTTAGTTTGTCAGGTTAATCGTCGGGGGCTGACGCGAGCGGTACTTCGAATTTCTTAAGGGCCACATACACGGAACGATCCGTCTGTGAGATCCGTCTGTACGATCCGTCGCAACAAAATTGACGCCCATACACGGAACGATCCGTCTGTGTCTGTGAGATCCGTCTGTACGATCGGTCGCAAGCGATCTGTCGTGTTGCCAGACCGTGGGCAATTACCCAAGCCATGGGCAATTTTAGTTTTTTTTTAAAGAAGGGCGGAAAGGTCTTTGAATCGGTAAAATATGGGCAATAACGTTAAGTGAAATAAATGAAGAAACTAAATTTAATTTATCTAGTACAATAAAATTATATCGATAAAACTTTATCAGACTGCACTCTAATTTGACATGTAAAATAGACTAAACGAAACGCATTGACGTTTGACATAATAATATGTCTTATTTTATTTTTATTGTCTTTTATTTGGGTTAAAAAACAGTTACACAATAAATTATTATACTAGGGCTAAACATGGATAGGTGATAGGTAATTGTATAGTCAATCTCAATAACCACATATCAATAACAATGAAAGTAGGTATGCTAATGGGTAGATTATATTAAATTAAAATAGGATAAATATAATATTAGTGTACCTATGTATCAGTTTGACATTTTTTTTCTTTAATATTATTTTAGTGAATGATTGTGTGTAAGTAATTATGTGTGAGAGTATATCTGTTTGTAAGTGTGTTAGTGTATTTTTAAGTGTGTTGTGTGTAATTATAAGGAATTAGGAGTAATCTAGTAATGTAGTGATGGGTGCATTGTAGTTTCTTTTTAACGCGTTTATGTTGTACAGTTTTGAGGTTAGTTTATTGTAATTTCAAAAAATTATATCTCGGAAATTATTGCGCTCCGCGCTTTGATATTTTGGTTAATAATCCCTCTTATATACCTAGAGGTATAAGCTACAAAAAAATTAAGAAGCAGAAATTCCATGTCACGTATAGTATAGTTCGGCCCTTTCATTTATTACCCATCTTGTAAGAGTGTATTAAAAATAACTCGTCACCTTGGATGTTCCCCCGTGTTGGATTTAAAATGACATCACATGGCTAACCACGCATTGACATCCAAACCAAAAAAAAACAGCTCAATTGGTTATCTTTGTCTAGTCATTAAGAAGTTGCGATATCCACCTCCTAGCTTGGTGGTACCATAATATTGCATTGTAACCGGACTTACATACATCAATTTAAAATATCTTCTTCAAAACTGAGTTGCAAGTTTCCACCCGAACTTACATAGTTATATACATACATTGCAAATGAAATAAAAGGTGGTAAAATTGCCCACAGTCTGGCAACACGAAAAAATCGAATCGTTGATCGTCGAGTGCCCACACACAGTCGATTTGTTGCGACCTGCGATATCGCTTGCGATGAAGTAAATCGTTAACGATCTTCACATACACGGACGATCCGTCGTTACGATCTATCTGTTGCGACGGATCGTACAGACCGATCGTTCCCGTGTATGGGGAACTTTAAAACGCGCTCGCGTCAGCCCCCGACGATTAACCTGACAAACTAAGCGAGTTCGTTAGAAGCGGTCCGCGTCGCTCGCAAGGCCCCCTCCGTTGCTCTGCACAAGTACATTCGTGAGCCAACTGTATGATTGTTAAACTGTGGTAATAGGGTCGAAATAATTATGGCCGCTAGTATTTTTAATAAAAAAAATAATATTGACTTTCGGACGAAATTTCATTCACTTGTTTTTTTACATAAAATATCGTCCACTTCACGGCAATATACATAAAGACTGAAAAATCGGCTGATTTTACATGATTTTTCAGAGTCTTTATGTATATTGCCGTGAAGTGGATGATATTTTATGTAAAAAACAAGTGAATGAAATTTCGTCCGAAAGTCAATATTATTTTTTTTATTAAAAATACTAGCGGCCATAATTATTTCGACCCTATTACCACAGTTTAACAATCATACAGTTGGCTCACGAATGTACTTGTGCAGATCAACGGAGGGGGCCTTGCGAGCGACGCGGACCGCTTCTAACGAACTCGCTTAGTTTGTCAGGTTAATCGTCGGGGGCTGACGCGAGCGCGTTTTAAAGTTCCCCATACACGGGAACGATCGGTCTGTACGATCCGTCGCAACAGATAGATCGTAACGACGGATCGTCCGTGTATGTGAAGATCGTTAACGATTTACTTCATCGCAAGCGATATCGCAGGTCGCAACAAATCGACTGTGTGTGGGCACTCGACGATCAACGATTACGATTTTTTCGTGTTGCCAGACTGTGGGCAATTTTACCACCTTTTATTTCATTTGCAATGTATGTATATAACTATGTAAGTTCGGGTGGAAACTTGCAACTCAGTTTTGAAGAAGATATTTTAAACTGATGTATGTAAGTCCGGTTACAATGCAATATTATGGTACCACCAAGCTAGGAGGTGGATATCGCAACTTCTTAATGACTAGACAAAGATAACCAATTGAGCTGTTTTTTTTTGGTTTGGATGTCAATGCGTGGTTAGCCATGTGATGTCATTTTAAATCCAACACGGGGGAGCATCCAAGGTGACGAGTTATTTTTAATACATTCTTACAAGATGGGTAATAAATGAAAGGGCCGAACTATACTATACGTGACATGGAATTTCTGCTTCTTAATTTTTTTGTAGCTTATACCTCTAGGTATATAAGAGGGATTATTAACCAAAATATCAAAGCGCGGAGTGCAATAATTTCCGAGATATAATTTTTTGAAATTACAATAAACTAACCTCAAAACTGTACAACATAAACGCGTTAAAAAGAAACTACAATGCACCCATCACTACATTACTAGATTACTCCTAATTCCTTATAATTACACACAACACACTTAAAAATACACTAACACACTTACAAACAGATATACTCTCACACATAATTACTTACACACAATCATTCACTAAAATAATATTAAAGAAAAAAAATGTCAAACTGATACATAGGTACACTAATATTATATTTATCCTATTTTAATTTAATATAATCTACCCATTAGCATACCTACTTTCATTGTTATTGATATGTGGTTATTGAGATTGACTATACAATTACCTATCACCTATCCATGTTTAGCCCTAGTATAATAATTTATTGTGTAACTGTTTTTTAACCCAAATAAAAGACAATAAAAATAAAATAAGACATATTATTATGTCAAACGTCAATGCGTTTCGTTTAGTCTATTTTACATGTCAAATTAGAGTGCAGTCTGATAAAGTTTTATCGATATAATTTTATTGTACTAGATAAATTAAATTTAGTTTCTTCATTTATTTCACTTAACGTTATTGCCCATATTTTACCGATTCAAAGACCTTTCCGCCCTTCTTTAAAAAAAAACTAAAATTGCCCATGGCTTGGGTAATTGCCCACGGTCTGGCAACACGACAGATCGCTTGCGACCGATCGTACAGACGGATCTCACAGACACAGACGGATCGTTCCGTGTATGGGCGTCAATTTTGTTGCGACGGATCGTACAGACGGATCTCACAGACGGATCGTTCCGTGTATGTGGCCCTTAAGAAATTCGAAGTACCGCGGCCGTGCCGTTTACAAAGTTTCTAAAATATAATAACTGTTTTTGTGATATATTCAAGTTAATTTTCTCGCAGTGCGCTTAATAAATAGCAGGTCAATGAACACTTATTTAATATGATCTTTATTTATTTTTGATAGTAACACGGTCACAGAATGTTACACTTTTTTTTTACCCGACTGCCCCAGAAGAGCAAATTATCTCCTGTAGACTAAACGGTGAGACGGATTTTGAAGTTCGAGGTGGTGTTTCATTAGTCTTCATTTCGAGGGCTGTCTTTATCGGGGGGTGGAAGGGGTGCATGTGCGAAAACAGATCGAACCTACCATGTAGGTACCATGCGTAATCTGCTAGTTTAAAAAAATACTTAACATTGTACCCATACCTACCTCGAAAAATAGGTATAGGTACCAATTTTGTTTACGAATATGCCATCTTTCGGCACATTCGCATTAGCAATGTACTTACCTTATTCGCAAACCAATTTATATGTGATTGATTACTACTAAAACTTACAACAATTGCGTGCGGCAAATTATATAATAATACTTTTTAATAATAATAATAAATCGTGTGCATTTGAAAATGTTTTTTTCATCTATATTTAATATGTACATAAGTATTTCAATAAATGATTTTGTGTTTTATTTCCTTTTAAGTGACAACCCTTGCATAAATACGTAGTATACGTCAATACCTACGCCGGCGGCGGCATCGCGCGCCCACAAAGGCGATATCCAACTGTATGATTGTTAAACTGTGATAGTACCCTGGTAAATATTAATTAATCTCCTTATCATAACTATACGTAAAAATTTGGTTTGTGGCATGTACCTACTCGATCCCTACACTCTCAGCCACTCACTCCTTAGATTAATGTTTCAAACGCCATATTTTTCTGATGAATTTTTTTGATTTCTGTTTCTTTTTAATTAAAAAAAAATATTATTTCAAATAAAAAGATAAATATTCAAAAACTTTTGATAATATCAGTTTTTTTTACTATGTCCCGCTTTAGACGAAAGAATACCGCTTTTTTTACTCAAAAAGTTCCAAAATCCCAACTTGGCAAAATAAAAATCTGGCAACGCTGACTTGTATCCACAGTTAGGCTTTTTGGCGGGAATCCGAAGAGGGACGTGATGTTTTTTGTATAATTCATTTTGCTGTGTGTTTCGGGTTTTGATTCGATAAAATGAGAGATATTAAGGACATTTTTGGATTGCCTCAAGAAGTCACAATGAAGTCTACAGTAAAAGTGCTATCATTTTACTGTTGAGTGAAGTTAGGGATTTAGAAAGTGTTAGACACTGTATTTTTGTGCGTGGACTCTGAAGCAGAGCCATATAACTAAGATTAAAGTGTTAAATAAAGACTTGGTTTAAAGGCCTAGTAGCCAAACCACAAACTTCTTAAAAAAACAGTTAAGAATTAAAAAAAAACATGCCTTTCAAAAAAAAATTCTTTCTTTTCGTAAATGGAGTGGAGTGGCGAGTAGATATGTTGTGTCGCTTTTGTAGCTTATAAAATTAAGTAGAAATCAAATGAGACCATCCCTTGAAGTTTAACTTGAAGGTAGTGAGAATTTAAATAAAATCATGAAGATTTGGACATCAGAACATACATTCAAGTGAGTATTAATGACGCAACCTTTGGCTTTCCTGTGTCCAAACTTCGTTTTGATAAATTCTAATAAATACAATTCTATATGTATTGTTAAATTTAGCCATCCGTGGGAAACAGTTGCACAAGCAGCATGGCGGAAATATCCCAATCCTATGAATCCAGCCGTCATAGGAACAGATGTGGTTGAGAGGAAAGTCGTAGACGGAGTTCTGGTTACACATAGACTCGTTAGTTCAAAGTGGTTTTTTCCACGTTGGGCTCAAGCTGTAAGTGGATTTTATATAATGGGTCTTACATGTAAATATTAACCTAATTAATTTGTTTAAATAGGTACTATATTATCTACTGTTGTATAATTAATTCTTTGTGTTTATTATTATTAAACAATAACACCATTACATTATGAGGGTGATATACGTACATATTTGTTTTCCAGTTGATTGGCACAGCAAAGATTTGTTATGCTAGTGAAAAATCAGAGGTTAACCCCAACCAGCGACATATGACACTGCAAACAAGAAACTTGACATTTTGTCATTACATAGCAGTTGATGAGACAGTCCGTTACACTCCACATCCCTCTGATAAATCAAAAACACTGCTAACTCAGGAGGCTGTAGTCACTGTACAAGTAAGTCCAGTCTAATCGTTCTCAGCTTGTACTATCAGTAAAAGTTCTGCCTGATACACTTTAGTGTTATTTTTGCTAGCAGCTACCTTTTCCCACCCAGTGGCCACAAAGACCTCTTATAGTTACAATGACAATTATTATAAATAAGGGTTTCTTTCATGTGTATGACCATTTTGGGTCGATGTATGAATTATAGTGGAAAAAAAGTTTAACTAATTAGGTCTGAGGGGCCGCAGTTTACATTATTTAAGTACTACTAATGTAAATATTGCCTGAACTAAATATTTTTTTTTATTAGGGGCGGGGTAAAAAAAAAATTGAGCTTTCAAGTGTCAATTTTTCCAAAAGTATCAGGCTTAGCATTTGTCGATAGTACCTTTTTTTAATAATGCAGTAAAAAATGTATATTAATCAGTGATCGGAGTAGGTAGATTCATTTTACATACTTGCATAATGATATCATAGCATGAACATTCCATTTTTCTGGAATTTACCAGAAATAACTAATGTGGGAGAGCCATGCTTCGGCGCGCTTGGGCCAGCTCCACCGAAGTGATACCACGGGCTCACAGAAAACCAGCGTAAAGCAATGCTTGCATTGCGTTTCGTTGAGTGAGTGAGGTAAACGGAGGCCCCAATCCCCCCCCCCCTCCCACTATTCCCACCTCCTAAGGCCGGCAATGCAGTTGTGACTCTTGAGTTCCAGGAGTGCGATTTTTGAATCTCACTGGTGATATCAAAATCACCGGTGACTAAAATTATCACCGATGACTTTTATGTCACCATTTTCCAAAAGCCGTATTTTTGAAAGTCACACGATGTTTACCAAAATGCAGAAATTTTACAATGTCAGTCAGAGACAATCTTCCCGTTACGTTCCTTTTTACGCAGATGTTATAGTGTTGCCCTTGATATCGGTTTTTATTTTCTCATACTATAACTTAAAAAAGATTCATCAAATTGGTCAATCGTAGAACGTAACGTATCTGTCAGTGTCATGTAAACGAAAATTAAAGTTTTGAATTGAAAAATTCACTTAATTCACTAGAGAAGGACGAATAAAGAGAACATAACACAGATTTTACAATTTATAAGAAAAGGTATGTACATTTGTTAGTGGCATATGTTTTACAAGTATATTTATCTTAATAATTGTATTTACTAATAACTTGGATATTGTTTTATTTAATTGAGAGGTTTTTTATATTTTCAATAAATCGTCGCAATCACGAAATATCACAATCGAGCCCCGCTGCTAATTCTTCCGAAAAACATACTTTGGCACTTTTGGCAGATGTCACATACGTTAACTGTCAAAAACAATCACATGGTGATTTCAATTACGAGTGGGTAGGGGCACTCGTAAATCGATATCATAGGTATGACAAATGTAAGTCACCAATGAGTTTCAAAAATACGAACTTTCGGAAATCACTCACATCGGTGAGAATTAGTCACTTGGTGAGATTCAAAAATCGACCCCCTGGTGTCCATGGGCTACGGTAGTCACTTACCATCAGGTGACCCGTCTGCTCGTTTGCCCCCTTTTTCTTATAAAAAAAAAAGGTATTAAAGATTCCAGTAATCTAATAAGTGTAATAAAAAACATGCAAACAAAACCATTTATTGATAGTTTCTTATCGTATTCTTAGTTTCTCATTTGAATTATATTTATAAATTGAATTGATTTTATTATATTTTAAAAACACTACAGTTACTTGAGAGTATGTGTTGAAATACGTTTTCCACCTGGCTTGATCTGATAGTTTTGAAATTCCGGTAAAAATATAAAAATAATTTTACGATTCCGGAAATTTTGGAGCCATATTAATATTAACATATACGTTTGACGTCAATGACCTCAAATCAATCTACCTACTCTGATCACTGATAATAATATTAAGTTAGAATTATTTAATTCGTACATACACAGTATATATCTTTGGAATGGAATGTCCGATTTCCATAATTCAAAAAGTAATCTACAGGCATTGAAATAGTACCTACACATTGAAACATATGAAATGATTTATTTGGATAAGGATTAATATAAAGGTATAGTTAGATATTGTAGTCTGATCTTGGTCGGTTTTCTATCAACTTTTAAAATGTAAAAAAGTGGAATTAGTGACATAACTACAATATATAAACATATGGTATCACAATGTTTTTTGTAGATATGATAAGTTCTTTAGTATTGTAGATTATTTTTTGATCTATCATCAACATTTTCCGCAGTGCATGCGATGAAAGACATTTCAAAGCAAAAATTTTCACCTTGGGTTTCATAATTAAAGATAATGTGGGTACCTTTCTAATGAAGAAAGAATTTTTGAAATTGTTGCAGTAGTTTTTGAATTTATTCATTACAGACATACAAAAATGCAAATGTTTCCTCTTTGGGGTCGTTAATCACGTGATGTTTTTAGCAACTTTTTGACGCTCTCCCCTTGGTTAGCACCAATGTGGTGAGGTTTTAGACTACCAAAAATAAAAAAAATAAAAATAAACCTGTATTATTGTGGTACAAAGTATATTGAAATTTTGTAAATATTATCTCTATACACGGGTATAATCTGATAAAATTTTGTAAAATTAAGCATCAATAAAAAGTAACATGCTACTTTTTGGTTTAGAAATCGCGCGTTTTATGAAAAATAAATACACGTGATATCTCATTACACCCATCTCACTCCTTGAGATATGTCGTGATTTTTTGCGAACACCGCCCCCCCCCCCCCCTTTTCGAGCCTCAAGTGATTAATGGACGACCCCTTTATAATGTTAGTGTAGACTAGCTCCATTGTCCTGTCCAAATCCCATAGAAAAAAAACACTTTTAGTTTTAGCTAAATTTTTAAATTTTTCCATTAAGTTTAAATTTTACGAATATAAAAAATATTTGTGAAATCGGTCCATCCATTCTCAGGTGATGCGCTTTCCAACGAATTTTCATTTTTCTTTCTTTATCTTTCTTATGACACTAATATTAATATGTACTGGTGTAATGAGCAACTACCAACTTTCTTTGCTTTTTTAAAATATTGAAATCATTAATCAGTAAATTTAATTATTTAATACAAACATAAGTGACAAACAACTAACAAAGTATTTTTAAACTATTGTATTTTGGAACTATAATACATAAATAAATGTGTGAGCTTGTAGTGTACAAAGTTCATTTTTATCAAGGTCAATATTAATCATTAGGTAGGTACCTACTACTGTCTGATATCACAATCATATTCCGTATTTGTTCTTGAGGCTAGGGATAGATTGTGACGTAAAATGAACGTGCACGTGTCTGATATAATATAGATAAATATTTTAGCCACGTTTTGGCGTCGTCTACTTGATTGCCGAAGTCTCGTGCGCATAAAGAAAGTCAACTAATTACGTAATGTGCACATCAGCCAAATCGTTCCAGAATTAGCTAAGATTCGATAAAAATAATGCTTACTTACCACGAGACTAAATAGCAAAATACTATTAGTTTTTGCTTTGAGATAATGAATCTAGCCTTAATCTATTAGCATTTGTAAGAAGTAAATGGGTGTTATTTAAATGGTT
The DNA here is from genome assembly GCA_963855545.1 of Ethmia dodecea. NCBI lineage: Eukaryota > Metazoa > Arthropoda > Insecta > Lepidoptera > Depressariidae > Ethmia > Ethmia dodecea. Next base: position 8,956,820 of record OY979437.1, on the reverse strand, counting down.
AGCAAAGTATTCGTATTTTTGTGAGCAGAAAAATATAATCTGTAAGCAGAAATAGCTAATTGGTCAGCAACTCATGGCCAGCAAACATTACAAAACCTATCAGCAATTTATGTCATTCTGGATGGCTGTAATTATTTTTGAGCTGCAATGAGCTGCTACTGTTTAATAAAATTTTGGTAAGCACTCAGAGGGGAAGCCAAAAAATATTTTTTAAGCTTCTTATAAAAGTAGCAAAAACAATCTCAGCAAACTTGTCATGCGCAAAATGGGCGCATTCCTTACGTAGATTAGGAATGACTTTGGATTATGCAACTTTTATGATTATGATTATTATTACGCTTACAAGTAGTGGTGGTGGTGGTGGTAGTGGTGGTGGTGGTTTTAGTGGTAGTGGCAGTGACAGTGGTGGTGGTGGTGGTTGTGGTGATGGTGATGGTGGTAGTGGCAGTGGTAGTGGAGTTGGAGTTAGTGGTAGTGGTAGTAGGAGTTGGCGTGGGAGTTGGGAGTGGGAGTGGGGCGTAGGAGGGAGTAGGAGGGAGTAGGAGGAAGTAGGAGGTAGTATGAGGTAGTAGGAAGTAGTAGGAGTTAGTAGGAGTTAGTATGAGTTAGTAGGAGGAGAGTTAGTGGGAGGAAGTAGGAGGTAGTAGGAGGTACTAGGAGGTAGTAGGAGTTAGTAGGAGTTAGTAGGAGATAGTAGGTGTTAGTAGGAGTTAGTAGGCGTCAGTAGGAGATAGTAGGAGATATTAGGAGTTAGTAGGAGGTAGAAGGAGTTAGTAGGAGTTAGTAGGAGGTAGTAGGAGTTAGTACTAGTTAGTAGGAGTTAGTAGGAGTTACTAGGAGAAGTAGGTGTTAGTAGGAGTTAGTAGGAGGTAGAAGGAGTTAGTAGGAGTTATTAGGAGTTAGTAGGAGTTAGTAGGAGTTAGCAGGAGTTAGTATGAGTTAGTAGGAGTTAGTATGAGTTAGTAGGAGTTAGTACTAGTTAGTAGGAGTTAGTACTAGTTAGTAGGAGGTAGTAGGAGTTAGTACTAGTTAGTAGGAGTTAGTACTAGTTAGTAGGAGTTAGTAGGAGGTAGTAGGAGGTAGAAGGAGTTAGTAGGAGTTAGTAGAAGTTAGTAGGAGTTAATAGGAGTTAGTAGGAATTAGTAGGAGTTAGTAGGAGATAGTAGGTGTTAGTAGGAGTTAGTACTAGTTAGGAGGAGTTAGTAGGAGTTAGTAGGAGTTACTAGGAGGTAGTAGGAGTTAGTAGGAGGTAGAAGGAGTTAGTGGGAGTTAGTAGGAGTTAGTACTAATTAGTAGGAGTTAGTAGGAGTAAGTAAGATTTAGTAGAAGTACCTACCCCCTCCTACTACCTCCTACTAACTCCTACTAACTCCTACTAACTCCTACTAACTCTTACTAACTCCTACTACCTCCTACTAACTCCGACTAACTCCTACTACCTCCTACTACCTCCTACTAACTAGTACTAACTCCTACTAACTAGTACTAACTCCTACTAACTCATACTAACTCCTACTAACTCATACTAACTCCTGCTAACTCCTACTAACTCCTACTACCGCCTACTACCACCTACTACCACCTACTACTTCCTACTACCTCCTACTACCTCCTACTAACTCCTACTACCTCCTACTAACTCCTACTAACATCTTCTAACTCCTACTACCTCCTACTACCACCTACTACCACCTACTACTTCCTACTACCTCCTACTACCTCCTACTAACTCCTACTACCTCCTACTAACTCCTACTAACATCTTCTAACTCCTACTAACTCCTACTACCTCCTACTAATTCCTAGTACCTCCTAGTACCTCCTAGTACGTCCTACTACCTCCTACTTCCTCCCACTAACTCTCCTCCTACTAACTCCTAGTAACTCCTACTAACTCCTACTAACTCCTACTACCTCCTACTTCCTCCCACTAACTCCTACTACCTCCTACTACCTCCTACTAACTCCTACTACCTCCTACTACCTCCCACTAACTCCTACTAACTCGGGGCTAGGCGGGCGTAGGAGTCAGTAGGTGGGGGTAGGAGGCAGCAGGAGGGGGTAGGAGGTAGCAGGAGGGGGTAGTAGGAGGCGGTAGGAGGGTGTAGGAGGTGGTATGATGTTGTAGGAGGCGGTAAGAGTGTATAGGAGGCGGTAGGAGGGGGTAGTAGGCGGTAGGAGAGGGTAGGAGGGGTAGGGGGCGTAAGAGGGGGTGGGAGTGGGAGTAAGAGTGGGAGTGGGAGTAGCTATAGTATAATTATTCACGACATGTTTTCTCTGCTGTTCAATCATGAAGTCTTGCTGACCAAGTAGTTATTTTGCGGACCAAGTAACTATTTTGCGGACTGAATGTTTATTATGCAAACCCATGTTATTGTAAGCTGCCTATTTCTGATTTAATTTTTGACCATTATCAAAATTATTTGCCGAACAAGGATTGCTGCCTGATTTTTTTATTTGCGAACAAAATCTTTGTATGCCGACCAAATGATTTAAATGCAGATTTTTTGTGGCTAACCAAATTTTAAAATTGCGGACCATTTAATTACTTCTCGAAGTAAATTATCCGTTAGGAAACAAACGAATCTACTTGACAAGAACGAATTTTGTAAAAGGTAGGTAAGGTAACCCACCTTAATGACCGAATATACCTATGAGTTTATCATGATCTATCATCAAGGTGGGTTCAACTGTTAGACACATTATTGGGAGTAATACTTTGGTTACACCCGATAATGTGTGTAACATTTGGTGAAACTATTGTTAACTACCAACATGAAATTCTTCGGTTTCGTTCGCCCCTTAATGAGGATCCGTAACGTTTTTAGTTGAGAATGCAGATCTATAGAGCTAAGAAATCCTTAACATACAGTACAAAAATTTTTGTTCTACGACAAAAATTGACAAAGTTATGACCGAATTCCTAGCGAAGTTCACCGAGTAGCCGCGGTAGCGTCGCCCTCATTGTGACGTCATCACTCTCCCGCGATCATTGAGTGCCGGCCGGCCGGCCGTACTTGGTTCCCTCACAGTGACGTACACGCTCTCGCGATCATTGAGTATGTTTATTATTTAATATCTTCGTAAGTAATGGTCCGATTTGGATAATTCAAAAAGAGATATCATTCTTATATCATAAAGAATAACGTGGATAATATTTCTAATGGATTTGCTATAACTGTACTGATCCTCATTGTTACAATCTTCTTCTTTTTTTTTTAAAATTTTAGAAAACTTATTTATACTACAGTTTCGTTCGAACGCATGGGGTTACTTATGAGTACCTAATTAAATGTGATTACCAACCAAGACAAATGTTAACGACGAAAATAACGGTTTAAAAAGAACCTCTAAATATTTATTACTATTTCCAATTTCTAGTCCAGTCAGTCAAGACAATTAATTCATTATAATTCCAAAAGTTTTCAAATTTTGATGTAAGGTCGGGAATGGTATTAAAACAAACTATAAAATTTTGCAACCTGTTCTGCGGTCCGGAACATTGTTAAAAATGCATTAAATGATAATGTGCTCAGTTCTTGACACCAAAATTACATAAGTTCTGCAAAGTTGGAGTGGTGTTAAATATATTATTTTACATCACGTGTCAAATTTGCAACCAATCTAAGTGTACGGAACATTTTTTGTTAATGAAAATTAATGTTTTTTTTTTATTAAACTGAATGTAAACGTTCCAAAAGTTCTGCAAACTTGACACATATGTCGGAAAAATATACCGAACGGTTGTATAAATTTGCAACCTTTTTCGTTGACCGGAACATGTTTTTTTAAAATTCTTTTCAATTCGTGGTCATATTTTTGAGTAAGGTGGTCTCGGAATAATTACAAAAGTTTTGAAACTTGGTTGCAAACTTCGAAAACATCTATTCTGATGCATTTACAAATTTGCAACCTCATACGCGATCCGGAACTTTATGCAATTTGCAAAAATGTATTTTTTTTATTTTTTCACCTTCAAGAAAATTTCAAAAGTTCTGCAAATCGAGGGGACGGTTTAATTTTGGGATTAATGTCAGTATTTGAATTTGCAACCATATCCGGAATACGGAAATATTTTTTAATCACTATCTTTTAAAGGTATTATGGATCCTCCTAGTTCATCTTTCTATTGATGTAAATTCGTCTTTCAAATAAATCAATAATATACCATTCACATGCTAATAATTGAAATTGTTTGTAACACAATTTGTTTCTAATAGATGTTGGTATAGTACTATTTTTACATGACAGGTGATTATGCCAAAAATAAATTCCGTTGGGCTTATTTAAACCGGACGTAGGATTTTTTGATTAATAAAACGAATCTGGGGATTAAATACACTGTTAGGCTTACCTTTTTTACGAATATTTGATATCCTCATACTTTTTTTCTATACTTTTGAAATTCTTATTATGTCTATTTATTTTTTCGACGGTAATAAAATTAAAAAAGTCGATTTTTGCAAATAACACAAGGTTCCGGGTCTCGTGCGAAGTTGCAAATTTGAATAGTGGTATCGATCCCAAAATAAGACCATCCGCTCGATTTGCAAAACTTTTGCATTTTTTTCAAGGATAACAAAATGCGAAAAATCGATTTTTGCAAAGAACACAAAGTTGCGGATCTCATGCGGGGTTGCAAATTTTCATACTGACATGCACCTCAAAGAAACAATCATTGGCTTGATTTGCAAAACTTTTGCAATTTTTTCGAAAAGGAATAATGCCATAAAGTTAAATTTCCGATATCACACAAGATTCCGGATTGCGTGAGAGGTTGCAAATTTTAATACTAACATTAATCCCAAAATTAAACAGTCCCCTCGATTTGCAGAACTTTTGAAATTTTCTTGAAGGTGAAAAAATAAAAAAAAAACATTTTGGCAAATTGCATAAAGTTCCGGATCGCGTATGAGGTTGCAAATTTGTAAATGCATCAGAATAGATGTTTTTGAAGTTTGCAACCAAGTTTCAAAACTTTTGTAATTATTCCGAGACCACCTTACTCAAAAATATGACCACGAATTGAAAAGAATTAAAAAAAAACATGTTCCGGTCAACGAAAGAGGTTGCAAATTTATACAACCGTTCGGTATATTTTTCCGATATATGTGTCAAGTTTGCAGAACTTTTTGAACGTTTACATTCAGTTTAATAAAAAAAAACATTAATTTTCAATAACAAAAAATTATCCGTGCACTTAGATTGGTTGCAAATTTAATACGTGATATGAAATATTATATCGAAAACTTCCCCAAGTTAGCAGAACTTTTGGAATTTTTTTCACGACCATACAGCAAAAAATAATTAAATTGCAATTTTAACAATGTTCCGGACTGCGAACAAGGTTGCAAAATGAGATTTATTGTCGTCCCAATGTACCATTCACTTAAACAAAGTTTGAAAACTTTTGGAATTATTGTCAAATTATCGATTTTGAATGTCAATAATGACTGGACTATTCGTTCCTCTGTTTTATTGTGTAAAAAGAAATGATTAATAATAAGAATAATGATTATAGGTGTAAATACATAATTAAATGATTACATAATTCCTTTCATTTTGATCTCGACCAACTATCATAATATGTGCATCTTTTCTTTAAATTGTTTAAATTAATTTCAGGGTGTTCCTCTCAGCAGTTACATGGAAGATTTATTAACAAACAGGATATCACTTAATGCAGGAAAAGGACGACAAGCCATTGAATGGGTTATAGGAAAGTTCGATTCAGAAATAAAGGAATTAGCAAATTCTGCATGTAAAAGCACAGATGAACTCTTAATACAAACAAAGAAATCCATTGACGATATCACCTCTACAGCCAGAAGATCCATGGATGACATCTCATCAAAAGCAAAGAGGTCTTTTGATGACATTGAAAAATTCACAAAGGCAAATGCAAATCAACGAAGCTGAAAAGAGGAGTGATCTCCTTATAGTTTAATTGAACTCGATGATGTTAAAATGACTTTGTCTATAATGGAAAATTTGATTTTTTGTGATATTTATTTTCATATTGAAGTGTAAAAATTGTTTATTTACTTATTATTGTAGTAGGCTCATTGGTAATAAATGTTTAATATACATAATATTTAGTATAAAATCATTCACATTATGAATTTATGTTTGATCAGATCAGTGTACAGTGATTTAACCTAATGGAAGTCGTGTATTTCAAACATGCACAGCATGGTTTAAGTGGTGGCAACTTGGTTTAAAATGACGAAAAAGTAGGTGTTAGTGCACTAATTTTTCAATAAATGTATTTATTATTATTCAGATGTGAGTATAATTTCCATTAGTTACAATATTAAGTCTATGCAGTCATTGGCTGTTCCTAAATAGGAATGTATAGCTATAAAAACGGCAAAAAATCATTTTGTTTTTTCTATTCTTCTTTTTAGTATTTGTTGTTATAGCGGCAACAGAAATACATCATCTGTGAAATTTTTTAACTGTCTAATTATCGCGGTTCATAAGATACTGCCTGGTGACAGATGGACAGACAGACGGACGGACAGCGGAGTCTTAGTAGTAGTCCCGTTTTACCCTTTGGGTAGGGAACCCTAAAAATATGTATGCAGTTTCATACTGCAATAATAATGCGAGGTAAAAATGACATAAATAGTACTAACTACAAAATATAAGTAACTAGCGACCCGCCCCGGCTTCGCACGGGTGCAATGCTGAATTTTCTTAGCTATAAACCTTGCGGAGCCCTAGACCTTTCCAACGAATACAAAACCATGGAAATCGGTTCGTCAGTTCCGGAGTTAAATCGTCAGGAAGGAAAACCCGACTTATTTTTATATAGTAGATTACACATTATTCTTAATTATATCTTTACAGTTTACGTCCATGTCGCTGTCCAGCTGCTCCTCAGACTATCCTAAACAATTCCGAGATTACACCTGTATATTGAAACGAAGTCCTGGAACATAATGATTAATAGACGTATAAGTATTTGCCACTTAGATGTAAACAGGTAGTTATGCATTTGTTTTGACAGTTCTGCAATTTATTTAGGCATCAAAGCCTACTACTTAGTAGGTACTACCTAAATCAAAGCAAGTTATTAAATATGTACTTTTTAGTTATCAATATATTATTGTTACGCACGGAGTACGTACACGCTAGACAATCTCGAATACACCAACATTGTGTGAGAATAGTTCCGAATCATCTGGATAAAAGCAAACAAACAAGCAGCGCACAAACAAAATGAAGTATCAGACAACATTAGACCTTGTGTGTAAGTGTTTTAGGTTGAATTTTGCCTGTAGCGAACGATTATTATTGCCACCTTGTTTACGACTCGGAGTTGTTTACATCTTCTCTATTGTTCTCACACGGTACGTGCTCCGGATTTCTGGAAGGTCTAGATAATTCCGTCGATACCTGTGCTCAGCTATATAAACCGCGGTATTTGTCGAGCGGAGTCAGTTGTTTATTCGAAGCGACAGCGATCGGAATCTCTGAAGCGAATCGAATGCAATTCTGCGAACTGTGTTTGAGTACTGTGACTGTAGTAGTTACTGTAAACTCTTTATTTTTGTACATTCTGTAAGTGCGCATAATAAAGTGCAACTAAACCTCACCACCGGCATTTTTATAACCCCCGCGTTCGTAACAATATATTAATAGTTTATGTCACTTATTATCACATCACTTGAAAATAAGTTTAAAAAGCATGCTTATTCAAAAAGAATATGTATGGAAGTAGTATTTTTTATTCCTTTTGCGATATCTAGAGTACATTGCTAGAGAACTGAACGATAATCCAGTAACTGGAGGAAGATAACCATAGAATATATTCAACCATATTAAAAGTTATAACAATCCAGGTGAGGGCATAATACCAATGAGTTTTTCAAAAACTTAAACTCGCAGTCCCCAGATATGGTTTTTAGGCATGTGAAACAGCACCCCAGTCTACTATGGGCTCTCAGCACCTGTCATGTTTAGGGACCCAAAAACGTTAGTGAAATATTTCCAAAAATGGAATTCCCTCTAAACTTAACAGCCCTACAACAAACTCTAAATTCATTTTGAGACCTCAGACCAATAAGGAAAAAAATAAGGCAGATTTTCTAGACCTTGTCAGACTGTATGGGTAATAATTAGAGAAAGATAACCAGAACAACAGAATCAATTCAGTTGGAACCTGGGATCCTTCACCATCAAGAGCTAGTCATAATCTGCAACTTCTGTTCCAAAATCTCATTGGTTTATTCATGAAATGAACCCAGACTCATACGTCATGCTAGGCATGGTAACTCTCTTCTAATCAGCAGATTGGGTGGTGAGCGTCAGAATGGCTGGTTGTCTGTGGCGTGTGTTGGTCAATGAGAGTTGATTTTTGCTTGTATTTGCTACTACATAGCATGTATATTTGGGAATAAGAATTTTTTTGACCAGCTATTCTAACGTCAGGTTGGCTGGTCACCTCCTAGTTTAGAGTCAAGTACGCAGTTTCCCAAAATATGTTGTGTTTTCCATATTTCCTTATTTACATATTTCCTTGATTTATGTATTTTAGTTGTAGCTTCATACGTCAATTAAATAAAAAGATGTAGCATTTATTAAAAATCTAAGGAAAAAGTGCCTGACAAATTTGTAAAGGCAAACAGTTCCCGTGTGTCTTGACTTAGAGGGATCGATATTATATCAGGCAAGCGTTATATATAGTTACGCATGGAATGTAACTCCATCCGTCATAATTTTTTTATATTTTCACCATAGTTTTTACATTTTCTAAGCACTCAATCCGGCATTTTGGGAATATAGCGAGAGATTACGATTTACGATCAGTTACCGGCTACCACGTTCTAGTACGATATCTAACTCTTTTTATATATAACATCATTGGGTGTCAGTATAGCGTCTAACAACATAAGAAAAGCAAAAAAGAGTTTCAAATTCCCAAATCAAATTATATTTAGCTTGGTTCATGGGTAGATTGAATTTTTTTTGGGCCTTACTTCAGTATGCAAAAACAATAAGATATTTTGGATCATCAATGTTTACTTTTGTTTAAAACTGAGCAGATTAGAAAAGCGAAGCATGAGTAAGCAGGTACACATCTTGCTTGGAAAATTATAATTCATAACAAGTCAGGTAATCTTTCTAGGTAATGCATTTTGCCAAGATAAATATGACTAATATCAATTAACTTAATATCAAGTGCTTGTTCCAGAAGATGTCATAATCCCATTAGTAACACTGCCTGAGGCAACTCTGTTTGATGTAGCCAGATGGGAAGCTTTAAGGCGATCTAATTCATTCACCCAAGAACGAACATGCTCAAGTCTATGCCAGGCCATTTGTAAAACCTTTTGAGAAGCATATCCCGAACCCTCGTGTGGTTGGCCAGTGGAAACTTGAGTCAGATAGTTTATTTGATCACTCAGCTTTGATTCTACTTGACTAAGAGTTCTTAAAAATTGAGATGTGTTTGTCTCTGCTTGCTTCTGACTTGATTTTTCTTTACTAAGCTCTAGAAGTGCTTGGGCTGAAATAAAAAAATGGTTAATAAGTAAAATAGATAGTCAAAATTTTAAACAAAATTACAAACTTCAACGAGAGCAGTGATAGCCTTATGGTTAAAGAGCCTGCTTCACATGATGACAATGATGAGTTTTAAAAACTTATGTACATATTTATTGCTAGCTCGGGTTACAATGATAGTATGAATAAATTGGTTTTGTTAAAAATCTCGATACGAAACCACAATTTTCATAAGTAAAGATCCAATAAGCCTCTCTTTTAACAGACACCAAAAAAGAAGAAGGAAATGTTTTTATTGGTATGTTGATCCATATTTTCGTAAAATTTTTACCTTTATATTTTATCAGCGTATTATATTTAGGTAGTGAGAGTAGGTAATCTTCTACTATATAAAAATAAGTCTGGTTTTCCTTCCTGACGCTATAACTCCAGAACGCACAAACCGATTTCCACGGTTTTGCATTCGTTGGAAAGGTCTCGAGGCCGTGAGGTTTATAGCAAAGAAAATTCAGGAAAAATTTCAACAGAAAAGCGGGAAAATCTTATAAGCATTGCACCCGTGCGAAGCCGGGGCGGGTCGCTAGTTGAATATAAAAATAATTGTCTTTTTAGTGCAACTCGTTGAAGTTTAAAAAATAAAAAAACAAATAATCTCACAACTTTTATCCCTGAGGGGGTAGGCAGAGGTATTTCATTACTGGATATACCCACTTTTCACGAGAATTTTCGACCCCTAAATGTAATAGGTAGTGAGCCCATCGCCGGCCTGGGTCTGTTTACACATGTCTTAGAATTAATTCTGGGACCTGCGGGTTTCCTCACCGTCGAGCAAGTGATATAATATGAACATATGCTTTTTGAAAACTTATTGGTCCATCCCAAGATTTGAACCCAAACTTAACGAATGAGAAGCGGGCTCTGAGGTATCACTGCTCTCAAATAATAGTCTTCGGATTAATTGCAAAATTACAGATATTGGAAAAAAAAACATAATTGACCTACTTATTATTGTCAATTCTAAAGGTAGGATTTTTTTTTAGATTTTATCACTAAAAAAAAGTATTCAAAATTGAGTAAGCAGTGACATTTACCTGCGCATTGTAAACATGTTATAATGTCTTTTTCGATATCATCAAGAACTTGAATTCTTTCCATTGGTCCAGCCATATCATAAAGGTATAATATAGGCTTTTGAGGTATCCTGCAATGTTATAAATAGGTACAGGGACGGGGAACATACAGACCAGTAATAGAAAAAGACAGCTTAGACAGCCAATTGCGAACAAAATTTTGGTCCAATTAAAGAGACGTTGGGGGAGGCAGAGAATAGAATCTATCTTATTTCTCAGTCCCCCTTGAGCGATCGGTCACATTCCACTCTTGTATCTGTTTCACACATTTTACATAAGTATTGGCACCTGTCATCTTTATTAGGGATGCCCTGCTTACGCATTTAACCGAAACATCGGGGCTCTTTGGCGGGAATCCGAAGAGGGACGTCATGTTTTTTGTTTAATTTTCATTTTGCTGTGTATTTCGGGTTTTGACTCATAATAGTGATAGTTTATTATGTGGAAAGTGTCCGTGAAAGTGTGCAGTGAATGGGAAATTCGATAAAATTCGAGATATGGACATTTTTGGATCGCCTCAAAAAGTCACAATAAAGTCGTCAGTAAAAGTGCTATCATTTTACTGATAACCAAGTTAGGGCACGTTAGGGTTGTAGAAAGTGTTAAAGACACTGTATTTTTGTGCATGGACTCTGAAGCAGAGCCATTTACATAAGGACATCATTAATTAATGACGAGGCTGCATGGCGTAATGCCTTTGCCTACCCTGTAAGGGGTGAAACAACAAAAAAAAAAAAAACGAAACATCGAAAAATAGTGATGTGATTTTTTCGATTTTTATCGGTTTTGGTTTTCCGGTGTAATAGGTTTCTACTTAATCATTATTTTTAAGATTTAAAAAAAAAGACGTTTGAAATAGGCACATTTATTTTTATTCTATACATAAACTGATAATCAACATTTCAAAAACAGGCCAAGTGCTCGAAGGGTTCCATACCATTATCTTATGAAAACGGCAAATAACAACAGATACGAGAAAGCGCGGGAAACGTAAAATTTGGCGGTCGTGTTTTTTATATGGGTTTTTTGTAAAAAATATTTATAGTTGATAATAGGATCAATTTGTTGTATATTGTACATAATTATCTTAAGTTGTTTGTATATATTGTAGTAGTGTCATAATATTCTGCATATAGGTAAGTTTTAGATATTTTAAGTATGGGCGACCCGCCCGAGGACCCCGGAGGGACGCCCCCCGAGGTATCTACTTTTGTAACTATTGCTCCGGACTGCGAATCCTCCGACACCGAAGATGGGGTCCCTACTCCATCAGAGCGTAGGAAGCGATCTATTCCAACTAAAATATGCAAACACTGCAATAAAAAGAGACGCCGATCATCGAGCAAAAAATCTAAAACGACTGATTGTCACTGCAATGAAGCTACTTCTGTGTTACCCAGTGTTGTTGAAAAAAATTCTCCCAGCCTTTCAGCTTCCAACATCCAGAGAGATTTGGAAGTTGAATCTGGTTCTGCTACCCAACCTCCTACACACACCCCTGTTGGTCGAATGCTGTATCAGGCTACAGATGCTGCTCAATTTGTAGTCCATGTCCAAAAAAATCAAACATCTGACAATGACGGTACTACACTACATCCAATAACTTTTGGCAAATTTTTAAAACAAAATCGATTTTTCAACATTGTTAATGGGAGTTTAAAACGTATTGGTAGAAACCGACTGTCTTTGTCCTTTTCCAATTATTTGGATGCAAATGCATTTCTTGAACACCCAAGCTTAGTAACTAATTATAAGGCATTTGTGCCTACATTTAATATCACACGAATGGGCCTAGTTAGGGGAATCCCTTCAGACTGGTCCGATGAAGAAGTTAAAGAGAACATTTCTGTCCCTATCGGGTGTGGATGTATTTTAAAAGTAAGACGTTTAAAAAAGAAAGTTTTTGAAAAGGGTACTAATCAATTTATTAACACCGAAACAGTAGTTCTCACTTTTGATGGTCAAGTCTTGCCAAAAAGAATTTACATGTGTTACAATGCATTACCAGTTGACTTATACATATTTCCAACTATACAATGCTATAGGTGTTGTAGGTATGGACATATCAAATCACAGTGCAGAGCTAAGTCCCCAAGATGTTTTCGATGTGGGCAGGATCACACAGGTGATAGTTGCTCAGTAGAGGATGAGGATATTTCGTGCTGTTTATGTAATGGCTACCATATGGCAACTAGTAGGAAATGTTTAGAGTTTGAGAGACAAAAATCAATTAAGGAAACAATGAGCAAAAGTTGCATATCATATGCTGAAGCTGCTAAGATGTATCCTTCAGCCCCTAAATTATCTTATGCGGAAGCACTTTCTGGTCCACCTAAATCTGCTGTAAACCCTGTATCTTATGCGAAAACTATATCAAATTCTCTACAATCTAGTTCATACAAGAAAACTGTATTTATCAAACCCCGCCCTCCTCCCAAACTGGGCAAGGGTTATGACCGGGTAGCACATAATGAAATTGTATCTGAACAAGGTTTACCTACTTCACCAAATGGTTGTGCAGTGAATAATAATGGCATGCAAAGTACTGACCAGAGTAATAATTCAGAATCAATATATAATATTATTAAAGCTCTCATTGAACTTTTGAACAAATCTAATGTAATTAAACCGTCCAACGTTGCCAATATTATTGATTTATTTTCTAATATAATGTATCCTTCTAATAATGGACAACGTGATTCAGTGGAATTGTTGAAGTGTAATAACTAAAAAACATGAGATAATTTATTTAATTAATAAATACACACACCGGCACAATTAGCGGAACAGAAAAAAAAAGGAGAAAAAAGAGGGAATTTAGAACAATGAATGTAATTTTTAAACAATATATTATTTAAAATGAAACAACAATTAAATTAACATGGTTTGACATTCATTTGTAACACCATACTTAAAATTTTATAAAAATAAAAATTAAATTAAACAAAATGCATTTTTCTTCGATTTTTAATTATAGAGAAACAGCAGAAAATTCAAGATTTTCCAAAGTTTAACAACAATTTCAATGACTGTTCAATATCGAGTGTTTCCTCCTCGTGCTCTGATGAGGGTTTCCATCCGTCTGGGCATGCTGCGGATGATGTTATCAATGGTTTCTTGGGGCAACCTCTGCCATTCTTCAAGTAATGCGTTTCGCAACTCGTTGAGATTATTGGGAGGGGGCATTCTTGACTTTACACTCCTCTTTAGCAAGTCCCAGACGTGTTCTATAGGGTTCATATCGGGGGACCGTGCTGGCCACTCCATCACCGTTATACCAACATGGTTTAGGTATGTCTGTACTGTGCGAGCACTGTGAGCCCGAGCATTATCCTGCATTAGAATGAAGTTGTTACCAATAAAGGGGGCAAATGGCACAACATGTTCTTCTAAAATCTCCCTGATATACCGATCAGCATTCAGATTCCCGCCATCGACCACTACTAACTCCGTACGAGCTCCTAAACATATTCCTCCCCAGACCATAATTGAACCGCCGCCATATGCAACTGTATTTTCAAAATTAGACTGGATATACCGTTCTCCTTTGCGTCTCCATACTCGCTGCCTTCCATCAATTTGATTTAACATAACTCTGCATTCATCAGTAAAAAGAACCTGTCCCCAGTCGTCGAAGTCCCAATCACGATGTTCACGACCAAAGTGTAGACGGTTTGTGCGATGATGTCTCTCAAGTTTTGGGGCTTTGGCGGGCACATACGAGCCTATACCCACTTCTTCGAATCTTCTACGAACTGTCCTCTCACTCATCCTTACTGCTCGTACCTCTTCCAGTAAATTTCGAGCCTGCACCGCCGTTAGTCTCGTGTTCCGTCGGACTTGAAGTTGGAGAAAACGGTCATCCCTCCTTGAAGTACACCTTTTCCGGCCTTGTCCTCTCCTTCTCACTAGAGCATTCGTCAATCTGTATCGTTGGATGCTACGATAAATCGTTGATAACGATCGACGAAGGCTTCTGGCAATCGATCTGTAGGTTTGACCATTTCTCCTCATTTGATCTGCCCTAATGATTTCTGATGGCGTTAAATCAGGCATAATTAGATGCTCGTAAATTATCAATATGCGAAAAAACTCAAAAGCCTCAAAAACTGCAATTCAAAGCTTTTCAAATGGAATTCACGAACCTTCTAAAAACGGACAAGCGGTGGAAAAAATGAATCAATGAAAATTAAAACAAAAGAATGAAAAAAAGGGCAGTCGCTTAGTATTCCATTTTTAAATTAAAACCCAAATTTAAAAAAAGCTTGTTTAGCCGGCCAGTAACACGCAAAAATGCGTAAATACTCCCTTTTTTTTCTGTTCCGCTAATTGTGCCGGTGTGTGTATAAACCATTTGTTATATGCCTTCAAGAGACCTGGCTTAAACCGGATTCTATTTTTAAGATTCCCGGTTTTTCATGTCTCCGTGAGGATAGGAGTGATGGGTATGGCGGGGTTGCCTTACTCATCAAAAGCTCTGTTAACTTTAAACATAATTATTTAATATATCTCATACCTCACTCCCTCTTGGTCGATCCGTCATATTCCACTCAAGTATCTCTTTTACACATTTTACTTAAGTATTGGCACCTGTCATCTTTATTAGGGATGCCCTGCATACGCATTTAAAGCTCTAGATACCCCACAGGCGCGTTATTACTTAGTTAAATAGCTCTGCTTCAGAGTCCATGCACAAAAATACAGTGTCTTGAACACTTTATACATCCCTAACTTTGTTATCAACAGTAAAATGATAGCACTTTTACTGAAGACTTCATTGTGACTTCTTGAGGCAACGAACGAATCATATAAAAATCTTATATTGCTCGATAAGCTTACCTGTTGGTTTAATACTCAAAGGCTTACCTAGATAGATGAGACGGCTAAAATTCGTTCACGTTTTTTTTGCATTTCTACCGAGATTTTCTGGTATAAATATATAAGCAGAGACCAGTATAAATAATAAAAATTCTTCAAAAGTAAATGTAGTAAAAACTAAAAAGTGATGTTATGTATATTATAATTAGAGCATGGAATACCGGAATGATTTTCATACCGGTATTGATACCGGTATTGAAATTTCAATTACCGGTATACCGAAATTTCGGTATTTTTTCGGTATTTTTTAAATACTGCTGGTTACTGTTTAAATGATCACAAGAACTACGCCATATGTCAGAAACACAAACTATTTATCAACTCCCTAGAAACCACAAAATGAGTTATTGAAGTAGAGGTAATACCATAAGAATACCAAAGAAAATACGAAAGAAAATCCAAAAAAAATTACATATATTGTTTCATTGACACAAATATCACAATCAAATAGGTATTAAAATCACAGTATTAACTCAGGGTGGATGAAATGGCAACTGAATGCCCCTCAAACGAAAGGGAAAAGTATGAAAGGCCATGATAAGATCTGTCGTCATGTATGGATTGGAATATTGGGCCCTTAACAAGGAGGATGAAAGGAGACTGCATGCAGCGGAGATCAGAAAGTTGAGATGGATGTGTAGATTAACCAGAATGGATAAAACGAATAAATATGTAAGAGGAAGTCTGAAAGTAGCACCCGTGATGAAGAAGTTGAGAGGTAATCGTCTGTCTTGGTATGAACATATAATGAGGAGGGATGAGAGTAATAATGTAAGGCGAGTGCTTGATATGAATGTGGAAGGCTACAGAAAGACGGGTAGACCAAAGAAAAGATGGGTGGATTATGTAAACAATGTTATGTGCAAGATGGAATTGAATGTTAGATATGACGTATGATAAATCTAAATGGAAGGAAAAAACATACTGCGCCGACCCCAAATAATGGGAAAAGAGCAAGTAAATGGTGAAATAGTTATTAAAATCAGTTTTACTCTCTAATGATAAGAAAACATTTTGAAAATCTCTCTTAATCATAGCCGATATTATAAATATGAACGTATTAATAAAACCAAATAAAATTTGAAATCAAGGTATCGTCGAAAGTAATTATTTTAAAATAAACCAAAATGTAGGCGCAGGCGCAGATTAACTCGACGCCATCAATCAGGCAGATCGCGTTTGTTGGAACATCGAACGAAGGAAACACAACGCGCTCAAACTTGCGTCGTTGAGCGATGATCTTATTTTGTTACATATTATGTAACCTGCAGCTGAAAAGGTTCTTTCCGATTCAACGCTTGTGGTATGGGTAAAACATTAGATTAACAACTAAAAGCAATATCATAAAATACCAGCTAGAGCAGAAGTGTATAGCTAGTACAATATGTGCATGCAGTGTTTTGCGCAGTTGGTTTTGTAGTGATTTTTTTCTATAATCTTGGTTATTCGTGTCATGAAAACTCATCTGCAGTATGAACAACACTATGAACCATAGAAATCGAGCGTTCTGCATGGTCTTTAAAAACCCTTGCAAAAAAAGCGCACTTTTTTCCAAATACCGAAATAACGGTATTTCATCCTCAAATACCGGTATCAAAATACCGAAAAAATTGACCGGTATACCGGTATTTCGATATACCGGTATACCGGTATCCATGCCCTAATTATAATTTCTCGAACTCCGTCTTTTCAGAAAGTGGTTTAATAGAGGTTGGTTAGTTAGTTTTTCAGAAGTAATTTGTACAAGGTGACTTTAGTAGTTCGCCGGGTCGAATTGATTCGAATATTCATTTTCGATTCGACTCCCATCACTACTTGCATTCATTAGAACAACACATGCTCACCACATGCTCGCATCACGTTGGTTTAGTGTATTGTAGTTCTAGTTCGCACGATTGGGTATGGGTTTGAATCCAGAGCCGTAAAAATGTAATAATAAAAAAGGGTGTTATTTAAATGGTTAGCAAAGTATTCGTATTTTTGTGAGCAGAAAAATATAATCTGTAAGCAGAAATAGCTAATTGGTCAGCAACTAATGGCCAGCAAACATTACAAAACCTATCAGCAATTTATGTCATTCTGGATGGCTGTAATTATTTTTGAGCTGCAAAGAGCTGCTACTGTTTAATAAAATTTTGGTAAGCACTCAGAGGGGAAGCCAAAAAATATTTTTTGAGCTTCTTATAAAAGTAGCAAAAACAATCTCAGCAAACTTGTGATGCGCAAAATGGGCGCATTCCTTACATAGATTAAGAATGACTTTGGATTATGCAACTTTTATGATTATGATTATTATTACGCTTACAAGTAGTGGTGGTGGTGGTGGTTGTGGTGATGGTGATGGTGGTGGTGGCAGTGGTAGTGGTGGTGGTGTTGGTGGTAGTGGGAGTGGAAGTGGGCGTGGGAGTGGGGCGTAGGAGGGAGTAGGAGGTAGTAGGAGGGAGTAGGAGGTAGTAGGAGGAAGTAGGAGGTAGTATGAGGTAGTAGGAGGTAGTATGAGGTAGTAGGAGGTAGTATGAGGTAGTAGGAGGAAGTAGGAGGTAGTATCAGGTAGAAGGAGGTAGTAGGAGGTAGTATGAGGTAGTAGGAGGTAGTATGAGGTAGTAGGAGGAAGTAGGAGGTAGTTGGAGGTAGTATCAGGTAGAAGGAGGTAGTAGGAGGTAGTAGGAGGTAGTAGGAGGTAGTAGGAGGTAGTAGGAGGTAGTAGGAGGTAGTAGGAGGTAGTAGGAGACAGTAGGAGGCAGTAGGAGTTAGTAGGAGGTAGTAGGTGGTAGTTGGAGGTAGTAAGAGTTAGTAGGAGGTAGTAGGTGGTAGTAGGAGTTAGTAGGAGTACCTACCCCCTCCTACTACCTGCTACTACCTTCAACTAACTCCTACTAACTCCTGCTAACTCGGGGTTAGGCGGGCGTAGGAGTTAATAGGTGGGGGTAGGAGGCAGCAGGAGGGGGTATAAGGTAGCAGGAGGGTGTAGGAGGTGGTATGATGTTGTAGGAGGCGGTAAAAGTGTATAGGAGGCGGTAGGAGGGGGTAGTAGGCGGTAGGAGGTGGTAGTAGGCGATAGGAGAGGGTAGGAGGGGTAGGGGGCGTAAGAGGGGGTGGGAGTGGGAGTGGGAGTAGCTATAGTATAATTATTCACGACATGTTTTCTCTGCTGTTCAATCATGAAGTCTTGCTGACCAAGTAGTTATTTTGCGGACCAAGTAACTATTTTGCGGACTAAATGTTTATTATGCAAACCCATGTTATTGTAAGCTGCCTATTTCTGATTTAATTTTTGACCATTATCAAAATTATTTGCCGAACAAGGATTGCCGCCTGATTTTTTTATTTGCGAACAAAATCTTTGTATGCCGACCAAATGATTTAAATGCTGATATTTTGTGGCTAACCAAATTTTAAAATTGCGGCCCATTTAATTACTTCTCATAAAAAAAATTATTTAGGGATGCCCTAACTTTTTTGCATTGAATCTATCTTTTGGATCGTAATGGATCGTAACACCGTGAATTGATCTACGATTGTCTTGGACTTCGACGAAAATGGCACATTCATGCAAAATTATTTAAGTTAATGTAAGTTTAAGTTTTAAAGCTAGGCTTAAGTATTTACTTTTTAACAAAAAATAAAGTTAACATAAAGTGAACAACAGAAAAACGTCCAAACGTTTGATTTTTTTGGCAGGGCCATATTAAACTTTTCAATTTTTCAAATTAATGAGTCGTCACGCTTACAAAAAGATCGCTTCATGTCGCAGAATGAAAGTATAACAAACAAATTAGAGAACATCAATACACCCGATGACAAAAAAAAACACGAGTTGCACTCCGGGAGTTCCGGCAGAAGTGAAAACCCTTTAGGGGTTTGACGTCTGGCTCCCACCACGTCTGGTGGGTGGGTTTTTAGGCCTCTTCCCAAAATGTGAACTCCCACAACAACTTGATTATCGATTTCGGTGTTACAACACTACTCTCCAACCGTCTTACGGTTTTTCAATCAGCACACGTGACCTGACGCGAGTTTCACAGTTTTTACCCATCCCACAAAAGTGCTCAACGCCCGCTTAAGAAGTTTTCACTTCAAAAACATTATTATCTACCTCCATATTTCATACAAGCCATAAACACTCGTCTCAGCGGTCTTTGTAATTCTAAGCTAACTTCGTAACTTGTAACGAAAGTAGATGGGTATCCTTAGTCTGTTGTAGATATCTGTTTCCGACAAAATGCTAGTGTGTGTTGATCATAATTTATATTTTTTGCTAGTTTCGGTTTCGGTTTAACACATTTTTTATGATACGATTTTTTTATCCAATTTGGTAGAAAATCGCATCCTGTTGAATCGATTCAAAAATCGGCAGATCGTATTAAAGATCGATTCAGATCGGGCATCCCTAATTTGATTTGATCATCTCGCTCGTCTCTCTCTTTGGTTTCTCTCGGCCATTTTAGTTGCGGCTGTCTTGAGATATGGTTGGTGCTTTTAAAATTTAATCTATTTTAATCGCTCTTTGTAAACTTAAATTATATTAAAGTTTGTAATTTTTACATTTCATTGTTAAATTATGTTGATTTATTTATTTGATTTCTGGTAAAAGCAAATGATGATCAATACTCTAAAATTTAACGGTTAGAACCTGAATCTGTGTGAAGATTATACTAGGGCGGACTGATGGCTTAGTTCTATGTGCCTACCACTGCAACTACTTTGGCTAAGTACCTTAAAAATAAATTATTTCATTTCAGTCGCACAGGAAATTCTCAGCACCTCGCCATGGGTCGATGGGGTTCTACCCCAAAAAGAGGTCCCGTCGTCATCGTGGAAAAGTGAAGGCGTTCCCTAAAGATGATCCTAGCAAGCCTGTGCATCTGACGGCTTTCATAGGTTATAAGGCTGGCATGTCCCACGTGGTCCGTGAACCTGACCGTCCTGGTTCAAGTAAGTTCATTATAATAATTCCCTGCTCTCTAAACTACACCCTGACCAATATTAGACTTGTTAAAGCATTAATTATAAGCAACTTCACATAAAGTAAATATTACATTACAGAGATCAATAAGAAAGAGATTGTAGAGGCGGTGACTATTATCGAGACGCCACCAATGGTGTGCGTCGGCGTGGTCGGTTACATCGAAACCCCGCACGGTTTGCGAGCTTTGCTCACTGTCTGGGCTGAGCATATGTCGGAAGACTGTCGCCGTCGCTTCTATAAGAACTGGTATGCACCTTGATAATACAGTTTTAGTAGCATATTGTCAAATCAATTCAAATTTATTCAGTAAAAAAATAACATTGTTTGAAATAAGATCCAAAGCTAAATAAAAGTAAAGTGCACATGTTGCTAAGACAGAGTAAAATTTTAGGCTCAACTTTTAGTATAAGGAATCATGCTGATTAGGATACATTTTTGGTATAATCGACCTGGCCAAGAGATTAATTCCCAAAATTTTAAAGCACAGAAACTTCTTAGTCTGTCCCAAAAACAAATTCTACTTAAAGGGATAACTGGGTTAGGTTAGTATTTACGCACAATGCACGAGCCGAGCGAGCGTGCCGCGGTTGCGGCCTTCGAGTAGGTACCAGAACCGAGTTGGCCCCTGTTCACTGACTAATATGAGAACCCAATTATGACTAGTTTGTCTTTTTTTTAAAAAAAGAAGCAGTACTAAATGTCAGTAATTTCATATGGTGAGGTTTTTTAATAAGTGGAAGTGATTTTTATACAAATGTCTGCAAAAGCATGCTATGCTCTGTGGGTTGGAGGGGGGGAAGGTAACCTCCACTCTCCACCACGCCTATAGGGGTGGTTCCTTATACTAATGTCCTTCCAATTAATTTTAATTTACATCTTAGTTAAAATTTTGATTATTGAATTCAATTTATTAATGCAAATATAAATAGCTCTCCTCTCGCTGGATGAGAGTTTTCATGATATATGCTTTGGGCATATTGTTACCAAGTGGTCTCCGCTCAATGATGAGGCCGCTTGGCTTCTCTTGCAGCGTCACCAACACTTTGTGATTAAATCAGGTACAAGTGCAAGAAGAAGGCCTTTACCAAGTCTAGCAAGAAGTGGC
This sequence comes from Ethmia dodecea, assembly GCA_963855545.1. Classification (NCBI taxonomy): domain Eukaryota; kingdom Metazoa; phylum Arthropoda; class Insecta; order Lepidoptera; family Depressariidae; genus Ethmia; species Ethmia dodecea. Next base: position 8,935,228 of record OY979437.1, on the reverse strand, counting down.
AGGATGAGCTTGGGCGCAAGTCCATTGAGAAGGACTTCAAGAAAATGATCCGCTACTGCAGTGTTGTGAGGATCATTGCCCACACACAAATGAAGCTTCTTAAACAACGCCAAAAGAAGGCGCACATTATGGAGATCCAGGTCAATGGTGGAACCATTGAAGACAAAGTTAAATGGGCCAGGGAACATCTGGAGAAGCCCATTCCTATTGATTCTGTATTTACTCAAGATGAAATGATTGATTGCATTGGTGTCACTAAGGGAAAGGGATACAAAGGTAATTACAACTTAAATATGAGGCATTAGATGGTGATTCCATGAATTCTAACATTGAAAAACAATTTTATATAATTTCCAGGTGTGACTTCGCGTTGGCACACAAAGAAGCTTCCACGCAAGACGCACAAGGGTCTACGCAAGGTTGCTTGTATTGGAGCATGGCATCCTTCAAGAGTGTCTTTCACAGTTGCTCGTGCTGGTCAGAAGGGTTACCACCACCGTACTGAGATGAACAAGAAGATCTACCGCATTGGACAAGGTTAATCATCGCTCACATTTTAAAGGTTTAAATGAATTCATGGAATCATACTTAATATTTCAACATTTTTGTATGTACACAGGAATTCACACTAAAGACGGCAAGGTTATCAAGAACAATGCTTCCACTGAGTATGACCTGTCTGAGAAGTCCATTACACCCATGGGAGGTTTCCCTCATTATGGAGAGGTCAACAATGACTTTGTGATGATCAAGGGTTGCTGCATGGGACCTAAAAAGCGAGTTATTACTTTGAGAAAAGTGAGGATACTTTTAAAATAATAAACAAAAATTTGTTATGAAACTTTTGCTGGTGCATACATCACTACGCGAGATAGACTAGACAGACACACATAATCATTTTAATTATTTGGTTATCAAGGGTGTGTGCTGGATGTGGCAGACTAAAAATAAGTTGTAGCATGAGCAAAATTGTATGTTCAGCATGGTAAAATTGTAGTACCTAATTATTAACTTATTTCTTCTTCATTTCAGTCCCTGCGCGTGCACACGAAGAGAGCTGCTCTTGAAAAGATCAACTTAAAATTCATTGACACGTCATCCAAGTTCGGTCACGGTCGCTTCCAGACGCCGGCTGATAAGGCTGCCTTCATGGGAACGCTCAAGAAAGACCGCATTCGGGAGGAAGCTGCCGCAACCACCACGCCGGCTGCTACTCAACAGTCTTAAACAAAAATGGACTAAAAATAAATCGTATTAAAAAAATCACTGAATTTTATTTAATCTGACATCCACGGACTAATCCGCCTCGCTGTGAAACGATGTAATTTGTCACTTCATGTATGTCCGTTCCAGGAGGTCGTACTGGTCTCCCGGACAGCTGTGAAACCGCCCCAAAAATGAGTGCGTTAAGGCTGATTCACGCACAACACTTACTCCTAGCGTGAATCGTCCTAAATATCGCTCCGGACTCGTGGTCCCCCTGTAATGTTCCCCTGGGGGGACCACGAGGCATTCGCAATCGCTTGTAGTCCCCCCAATTCACTCTTGACGAGTTGTAAGGAATATGAGGTAGTATGGTATGTTATACTTTGAAACAAAAATATCTATCTATATACAGGGTTGAATTTTTGAACGACATCTGGAGGAAAAGTACTCTACATACTGGACATAGTCAATTTTACTCAAAGTATAAGTATAATCTCACGCCTTTTATCCCCGAAGGGGTAGGCAGAGGTATTCCATTACTGGAATTTCAATTTTACTCAAAGGAAATTTTAAAATTTTACTTACACACATTCACACATACTTGAATAATAGATCGATCGCAACGCCGGGCCGTGCTCGTTGACATCACCATTCCCCATGATGAGAATCTCGTGAAAGCCGAGAAGGACAAGTCCAGTAAGTATCTCTAGCTAGGTGGTTGGATCAAGGGTCAGATGCAGAAGGCGGTGATCTTAGACACGGCGCGGATAGTCCTCCGGTTCCTCTCTGCAGCCCTGACCGCCGGCAGCTTGGGCTTCTCCCCCGCTCCCGGCGGCACCCTAGGTTAGGTTTTTTTATATGTGTAATTTTGATATTGTTTTGTAAATGTTTTTATATATTTTACTATATATATTAAGTATTATGAAAGTACACGGAGGGGGTTCAAGATAAATCACATCTTGAAAACCATGTGGCAGATAAAATATCTTGTTGAAACATAGATTAAAATACTTACTAGATCTCTCGCTGATTGCGTTTGTGTTTTCACTTTCCGTTGGTACTCGTTGAAATAGAATTGGTGTTTAAATATTTGTTAAATTATATTAAGTAACTCTTAAATTTGTCACAGTTATGTGTTAAAACATGAATAACCAAAACATAAATAAATAAATGTTCCTTACCACAGCAATTATTATTTTTATTTAATACTCTTTGTCCTTAACTAGCCGTTCGCAGATTTAAATAATATTTTATAAATTTCTGTCAGTCTTGAGTTTGTTAAAAACTTACAAAGCCTGCTATATATATAAGCAAACTCAGGTATTCACTTCTGAAGCGGTTCTTTAAGTCGCTACATAACTTAGTTACATCGCCAGCGCGATGATAAAATGTTACCATCGATGAGCTCAATATTTATGTTATTCTTGGGCACTTTAAGTTGTAAGAAATGCGAATAATATATTAAATAATATATTTTTATTTATTTTATTTTATTTTATTTTATTTAGCTAATTACATACCATACGTCTTCCAGGTATTTAAGGTCAAGAGTGAATTGGGGGGACTACAAGCGATTGCGAATGCCTCGTGGTCCCCCCAGGGGAACATTACAGGGGGACCACGAGTCCGGAGCGCTAAATATATATATTTCTTCTACACAAATGTGCTACGATAAAATCTGATACCTACAAGTGATAAAATTGCTCCGTATGGTAAACTATCTGGCTGCTGCAGAGTGCGTTACTCCAGCGGAAATTTGTCGAATATCGGCATTTGAGGGATACAGATAATTAGTTGTGCGGCTTCTGTAAATGTTGTGCAGATTTAAAAATTTGTATTGCTTAAAGTTTTTGAGTAATTCAAGAAAAACAGTTTCCGCTGGAGTAACGTTACCCCAGCGGCAATTTTTTTTTTCTAATGGGAATATTGAAATAATTTTTATCTACATAATCAGTTGTGATGACGGAGTAAATGTTGCGACTTAATTTGAATTTGTATCGTTAATGGTTCCGAAGATATTCAAAAATTTCAAAATGACGCATTTTTGATGTTTGCGTTTTTCGCTGAATTTCGAAAATGGTTAAGCGCACTATCATAATTTTTTGTGCATGACTTCTTATGTCTTATTCCTAATTAGTTGTGAAATAAAAAATTAAAAATAATTTATCGTTTAGGAGTTATGTAAGCAAATAGAAAAACCCTCTAATACGTCCTAGCACTTCGAATAAGAGGTTGTTTGAAACGTTATTTTGTAGCTTGCAACTGCCTTCAGATATTTGTGAAGTTTCATTAGTATCCTATAAGTAATTAATAAATTATAATGAAATTTAGCTCGGTTTGGGCCTCGACGCGCAGACCGTTATTTAACCCCCTATTAATGGACTTTTTTGTGGGATTTTTTAACCGAATAATACGTAAATAATTAGTTATATAGTTCAATTTTATACTTGTGAAATTTCAGCATCGTACAATCAATAATTAAGGAGATAATCAAAAAATACTCATTTTAAGTTATTTATCGTGGTAACCCGACCGAGTTTAGATGGTCACAGAAAAGCGGCCGTTTAGTACATTATGCTAACATTCTAAAACACGTAGTTTAATAGTCTTTCAAGTTCGGTACAGACGCGTACATTATCTTTTGAGTACCTATTGATTTAATTTAATTTTTTTTGGAGTTTCACATGAACATTTTATATATTACTAGCGACCCGCCCCGGCTTCGCACGGGTGCAATGCTAATACTTAAACCTTCCTCTTGAATCACTCTATCTATTAAAAAAAACCGCATCAAAATCCGTTGCGTAGTTTTAAAGATTTAAGCATACAAAGGGACATAGGGATATAGGGACAGAGAAAGCGACTTTGTTTTATACTATGTAGTGATAGTGATGCCATTATCCTAGCAGTCTGCTATACTTAAATCGAGCTAAATCTTCGTACCTATTAACAGTTATTATTAATGTGTAGTGCTTCTTAACTTTTCTTCTTTTTCTGTGGGTTACTTGTTCCACCAAGAAGGACATTAGTTGGTAAACAAGGTAGGCTATAATGTATAAATATACAATATTATTATTATTGTTTATAATTGTATATTATACTTATACATTCGCATCATGAAAATAATATAATAATCTAATCTCACGCCTTTTTTTTATCCCCGAGGGGGTAGGCAGAGGTATTCCATTACTGGATATACCCACATTTCACGAGATATATTAGAGACCCCTAAACGTGATAGGTGGTGAGCCCATCGCCGGACCGGGTCTGTTTACACATGTCTCAGAAATTCTGAACGGATTTTGATGAAATTTGGTATGGAGATAACTGAGTACCCGGGTCAACGTCTAGATTACTTTTTAGTTCTGAAAAATATCTCATTTCCACGGGAAAATATAAAAACTGGTTACAAAAGACAAATACGTACTATTCACCTCGAAACATGAAATATGGTATGTAGGTGTCTTAGTGTAGTAGGCAACCGCTATGAAGGGTTTTTTTTTAATTCTCACGGGAACGGGAAAAACAGGATCCGCGCGCGCAACCCGTTGTTTGAAATATCGTATGTATAGGTGTCGTATGTCGTACGTAGGCAACCACTATAAAGGGAATTTCAGAACTTGCCACAGGAACAGGAATAAACTGGTTCCACGGCACCCACTGTTCAAAATATCATGGTCTTATATGTCTTAGGAAACCACTATGAAGGAATTATAGGAAATTCCCACGGGAATGGGAATAAACTGGATCCGGGCGGGAAAAGCCGCTGGACACCCGCTATGTAGTAAAATTTTACACGCGAGATTTAAAAAATCTTTCACCAATTGAAAACTTACTTTTCTGGGAGTATTATATTATAGATTAGAATTTTCCCACGGGAACGGAAATGAAACCGTTAACTCGTCGAACCACTGAAAGATCAGGATGAGGCTGTGATCGATCGGCAAAGGCAACCTCTCGACTCGACGATGACAAGTCAACATTTAATTCTATTTCATCAAACATTCTTTTTCAAAATTTATATAGGTAGGTATGGCAGAGACAAAACATCGTTTTTGAAAATTAGTACATAACTTAACAAAAGCAATGAAAAACAACAATATTTTTTTCATACCATCTATTCGAAAAGTGACGTTTTGGTCCTCAATAACAGGGATCAAAGTAAGTCTTTTCCGATAGGATCTTAATAAGTGCGAATAAAAGTGTTTTGAGTGAGTTCATGTTTTCAATGTTTTAATATTTCCTTGCACAGGACCTAGTGAGCTAAGAATACATAAATATTTTTGAGTAAGTACCTACTCAATTTTGAGTAGGCTATTGCCAGTAAGAAAATAAGAATGTTTATTAACATTCTTATTTTTTTACTTAATTATTTGACTTAACTACCTACTTCTTATTCATTACATTATTTTGAACAATTTAAAGAGCAATGACAGCCTTTCGGTTAAAGAGCCTGCTTTACATGATGATAATCAGTGAGACTCGGGTTCAAATCCTGGCATGTACCAATGAGCTATTCAAAACTAACGTACATATCCATCACTAGCTCAACGGTGAAGGAATACCTTCGTGAGGAAACCCGCAGATCTCTGAATTAATTCTGAGGCATGTGTAACAGACCCGCGGGCGTATTCACGAAGATTCGATATTCGACTCGGAATTGGAAAATCTGTCGAAAGGTTTCGAGATGGGCTATTCACAGATGTCATATTTGACATTAGGATTCGACAGATTTTTGGTTTCCGAGTCGAATATCGAATCTCCGTGAATACGTCCGCCGGTCACGTTTAGGGTTCAAATATTCTCGTAAACAGTGGGTTTTTCCAGAGATGGATTACGTCTGCCTACCCCCTCGGAGATAAAAGGCGTGAGATTATTGATTTATTTATTATTTTATTTTTGAACAACTTCCACTATGGGACCGACTTGACCAGAGCAACTTTATTTTTCACTTTACTATACAAATCAGCAGAGCGCTGGGAACGAAATGTACTGAATGAGAAAAATAAAGTTGCTCTTATCAAATAAAAAAAAAATCTTGTTGGTGGTATGGTGAATGTTGTTCCAAATAATATTTCTAACAACCCACTTTCGGCTTGTAAATATCTTTTTGTTACCGACTATAGTTACAAACTCTACTTTAGAAATATTTATTGATTAAATAAACGGTCATTAATTTACTCATCAAGACTCAATTATCCTGCAAAAAATGCCAACCCATTAATAAAGTTTATTTTAGAGGAGCAGCATAATCGATAATTTAATAAAGTCGATTTTAAGCAAACAGCACATCTTCCATTGGTCCGTCATTTCGTACGTAGGTCGGTACTTACATAACATTGATAAATAATAATCACCATCAACCCGTAACAGCCCACTGCTGAGCTAAGGGTCTTTCCTCACACATGAGGAAGTATGGGCTATAATCTCCCACGCGAGCCCACCGCGGATTGGGAGATGGTGTTAAGCTAGTGGCCACTTAACAGTCAGAATTTTTCAAGCCATCCCAGGGTATCTGACATGGCTTAACGACTTTCATTGTGCGTAAACACAACGAAAACCGGGACCAACGATTTAACGTGCCTTCCGAAACACGAAAGCGCTCGTAATATAAATGCCACTAGGCGGTCACCCATCCACTTCCTGACCGCGCCCAAATTTGCTTTACCAGTATGATCGTTACAAACACACTGGCACCGCAGGGCTACGAGCGCTTCTAATAATATTTCATATATTGCCTGAACGCCCCAGGTATTACATATATTGCCTAGGGATTATATATAATACCTGCATTATACAGATTGCCGGTAACATATATATGTTACCGGCATATAATGGCTGCTGCATATAACGGCTGTATAATGCAGGTATTATATATAATCCCTAGGCAATATATGTAATACCTGGGGCGTTCAGTGAAGGCAATGTATGAAATATTATTAATATGAATGTCCATTACATACTCTACCTAGGTAATATATAAAATGCCCCGGGATTATATAGAATACCTACTTGGCCACCGGCAATGTATAAAATAAATAGATTTTGGTCTGTATTATTTATCAATGTTATGTATGTACCTACCTACGTATGAAATGACGGACCAATGAAAGATGGGCTGTTTGCTTAAAATTGACTTTATTAAATTACCGATTATGCTAATCCTCAAAAATAATCTTAATAATGGGATGTCATTTTTTGCAGGATACTTAAGTCTTGATGAGTAAATTAATGACCCTTTATTTAATGAATAAATTATTCTTTAAAATAATCCTCAAAAAAGTAGAGTACTTACCTCTTTGTAACTGTAGTGGGTAACAAAAAGAGGTTTACAAGCCGAAAGTGGGTTGTTAGAAACATTATTCGGAACCACATTCACTATAGGACCAACTTGATAAAAGCAACTTTTTTCTCATCTCAGTACATTTCGTTCCCAGCGCTCAGCTGATTTGTATTGCTCTGGTCAAGTCAGTCCCATAGTGAAAGTTTATCAAAAATAAAATAATTAATAAATAAGTAAATAATCTCACGCCTTTTATCTCCGAGGGGGTAGGCAGATGTAATCCGTCTCTGGAAAAACCCACTTTTTACGAGAATATTTGAACCCTAAACGTGACCGGCGGGCGTTTTCACGGAGATTCGATATTCGACTCAGAAGCGAAAAATCTGTCGAATCCTTATGTCAAATAAGACATCTGTGAATAGCCCATCTTGAAACCTTTCGACAGATTTTCCGATTCCAAGTCGAATATCGAATCTCCGTGAATACGCCCGCGGGTCTGTTACACATGCCTCCGAATTAATTCAGAGATCTGCGGGTTTCCTCACGAAGTTATTCCTTCACCGTTAAGCTAATGATGAAAATGTACGTTAGTTTTGAATAACTCATTGGTACATGCCAGGATTTGAATCGAGTCTCACTGATTATCATCATGTAAAGCTGGCTCTTTAACCGTAAGGCTATCACTGCTCTTTAAATTGTTCAAAATAATGTTATAAATAAGAAGTAAGTAGTTAGGTAATTAATCAAATAATTAAGTAAAAAAAATAAGAATATTTATTGCCTACTCAAAACTGAGTACTCGAAAATATTTATTTATTCTTAGCTCACTAGGTCCTGTGCAAGGAAATATTAAAACATTGAAAACATGAACTCATTCGATACATTACCGGCTGCTCATTGAGTATTATATAATAATATAATACCTAGGTAGAGTATGAAATAAATAATATTTCATACATTACCTGCACGTTGTAGGCATTATATATATTCCCTAGGGATTATATATAATACCGGATTATACAAATTGCCGGTAACATATACAGGATGTTCCAGAAGTCAACGATAAGCCGGAAACCAGCGATAGGCCTAGTCATGAGGGTAATCAGAAAAATATAAAAAAAATTCTATGTTCTTTTTTCAAAATGTTATGAAGGTTTAAAAAAAATCCTAAAAAACGGACACCCTGTAATGAACTTTCTTGTACCGTGACTGTAAATATTTACTTTTTAAATATTTTTTTTCTGTAATGCTATAATGAATAGCCGTGCTACAATTTACAATAAAAGTACCTACTGTAAAAAAAATGTATGGCTACTATTTTGGCAAGTATACTTAAAAGTTGACGCATTTAGTCTAAATTCTAAAATGGTATAACACATGCTAGGTTTTGTTATAGTTAAGGCATGAAAATTTTTTTTCTCGATGAATCCGGATTCTATGCCAATCTAATTTAATGAGGTGAAATGTTGGTAAAGCAACCTTAAGTCTGCAGCTGACGTGACCTGAACTAAGCCTTTTTATCCTCTTTCTTAACCCTCCTTTAAAGTAATGATACTTAAAATAAGTTTGTGTAATATTTTTTTAATTTAATGTGGTATGTTTTACAGCATTTTTATAACAAACTAGCGATCCGCCCCGGCTTCGCACGGGTACAATGCTAAATTTTCTTTGCTATAAACCATCCCTGGACCCACTCGAACCCACACAAAAAGTTTTATCAAAATCGGTCCGGCCGTTCTCGAGTTAAATCGTCAGGAAGGAAAACCCGACTTATTTTTATATAGTAGATGTTCAAACTGTTTTCCTTCAGCTAATATGCACGCTCTACATCTCCTTAAAAATGATCGAGCTATGCGCCGGGCGTGACGTTTGGAATTGATTTGTTCAGCGGCTTCTGAGATTCTTCGGCGCAGCTCTTCTAAATCTTGAATCGGTTTGTGGTAGACTTTTTTCTTAATTGCACCTCAGTAAAAAAAATCTATTGGATTAAGGTCGGGTGACCGCGCTGGCCACGAAATTGGACCACCCCGATCAATCCACCTATTTGGATATTCTTGATCGAGAAACTCTCTGACTAGACGAGCATAATGCGCGGGGCAGCCGTCTTGCTGATACCACATGCTGCCGTAAATATTTAGTGGCACTTCTTCTAATAAATCGGGTAGTTGATTTTGTAGGAAATCTAAATAAACATGTCCATTTATGGTCTCTGGCAGCTTAATCGGACCAATAACTGTACCGTTTAAAATGCCTGTCCACATGTTTACTTTAAAAAAGTACTGTGAATGATCTTCACGCATTAGGTGAGGATTTTCCACGTGCCATTCGTGTAAATTGTGTAAGTTCATGTAACCGTCCTTTTTAAACGTTGCTTCGTCGGACCATAGAATCGTTTCAAAAAACTGGGGATCTTCAGTGTGTTTTTGCAAAATCGTTTGACAAAATCGCACTCTCTCTGGGTAGTCTCGGGGAAGCAAAGATTGTACTCGTTGTACAATATAATATAATATTATAAAAGCGAAAGTTTGTTTGGATCTATATGTTTGTTCCTCTTTCACGCAAAAACTACCGAACGGATTTTGATGAAATTTAACTTTACAGTTATATAGCTTAAACATCAGAATAACACAGGCTATATTTTATCCCCGTATTCCCACGGGAACGGGATCTACGCGGGTGAAACCGCGGGGCGCTGCTAGTATATAATATGGAGGAAACCGTGGAACCGATTGCCTTGACAAATTTGGCAGGCTCTTTTTCCGTGGGTAAACTCTGCGTACTTGACTCCCAAAGTTGACTCCAAACTAGGAGGTGACAAGCTAACGTGACGTTAGAATAGCTGGTCAAAAAAAAACTTATTCCCAAAATATACATGCTATGTAGCAAATCAACTCTCATGACTAACGTCACAGACAACCAGCCATTCTGACGCTCGCGCTCACGCAACGCCGCAGTACTATCAAGAGGATTATTAGATTTCTTGTTTTTTTGTATTGAATAGGCTCCGAAACTAGTGGACCGATTTTAAAAATTCTTTCAACAATTTAAAGCTACTTTATCAGGGAGTAACATATTATGCTATATTTTATCCCCGTATTCCAGATTAGGCGCAAAATGCCACATTAGATTTTCGCAAAATGTCACATTCTCAAAATGCCATTTCGCATAATGCCACACTCGCGAACATACTGCAAAAAAGGGAGTTGAACAAGTATGGCACTTTATTAGTGTGGCATTTTGAGAATGTGGCATTTTGCGTCAATGTGGCATTTTGCGAATGTGGCATTTTGCACCTAATCCCGTATTCCAACGGGAACGGGAACTACGCGGTTGAAACCGCGCGGAAGTCCAATCCTTTGGGCTCTATAATATTGCATTTTTCGATTTAACAACCATTTATAAAATCTTTATAAAAAGTAAATTTACCAACTACCTCAACCAATATCTCAAAAACTACTAAACCGATTTCGATGCGGTTTTCAATTCTAGATTCAAAATATATTTACGTATATTAAATTATTCAAAATTTAGATATTTTTATACACGGTGTAATAAAAACAAAAAAAACTTTGCTACATAACTACATGTAAGTATTTTAAAGCATTTTTGTTTTTATGTTTTTTATAATAAAACAAAGAAAAACCGTTTGATACCCATTGAAGTCGGTGCAGCCGTTCACTTTGTATGATTTTTTGAAGTATTTTTATTTAAGTGGCGCCCTGTGTTCCTAAGGGACGAAAGTTTCGCTGCTGCGGGTAAAATCGCTTATTTTGGTCTCTACTATCACCATCCATTCCATCATAAAATGCAACTGGACGACGGGCCTGTTGGCTCAGTTGGTAGTGACCTTGCGGACGTCGCGGGTTCGATCCCCGCTCGGGGCCAACATTTGCGTGCATGAACATGTCTGTTAGCTTCGTGTCGGGTCGTTTATTTATTTAAGTATGTTTATTAGTTCTTTAGTACCCATAGTACAAGCCCTGCCTTGTATGGGACTAAATAACCGTGTGTGAATTGTGTCCCACAATTTATAATTATAAACTATGGTTTGGGGACATTTAATATACGGATTCGTTGGCACATGCGTTCACGAATATTTTATCTTCTGAATTTGTGCCAACGAATCCGTATATTAAATGTCTTAAACCCATACCAGAGTTTATATAATTTAAAATACTGATCACATTCAGGAATAGATTTATTTCGTACCATTGGGTTTCAAGTAGTACTCAATGTTAGTTTAGGAAGATTCTCACCAAATATGAATATGACTTACGTATATGAATATGACTTACGTATATGAATATGACTTACGTAGGTAAGTATATGAATATGACTTACGTTCAGGATGTCAGGAGTCATAGAGTAAGACAAGGTAAAGTGTACCGATAACGGTACAAGGACGTGGTGTGTACCTAATTTGGTGCACTGGACACGTAACGTGTCTTTGATTGAGCATGAATGGAAGCGTGTAGCCAAATGCAGGAATATGCTATACCTACTTACCGAAATACAGCGGTGGCGCTGTCATTTCGGCAACGCCACCAAACCCCCCCTATACCGCAAGGGTACGAAATCTATGACTATTTCGTACCCAGAGTACGAAATATAAGTATGTATATCTGGACGAAATGCTAATCAGAAGCCGTGGCGCTGCGGATGATACATACTACAAACTCCAATCCGGGTTTTTTATCCAACATAATAACTAAGGTCATTTTAAATCAAGTGTAAATATTTTAAGAGTAGGTCCACATATGTAAGGGGGATATTACATTATCAAATATCTCTGATCATTTAAATGATCATAATATATTTGATCCAATATACTTAATTGACTATGAAAATGAATCATATGTCTATAGTACATTACCCAATAACATTGAATTATAGATCTATGATCCAATATAAATGATAGTGTAATATGCCCCTAAGAGAAATAAAAAGAAAAATAACGTAGGTTTTTTTAATGTTGTTTTCTAACAAAAAAATATTATTTTGTAAACACGCTTTGTATTACATAGACCTCACTACCGCACTAAAAGCCACTTGTTGACTTTTTTTAAGCTATTGCATAGCTTCTATCGCGGGCCTTGAGCGCGGGGACCGAATCCAGAAATTCCGTATTGAAAAAAACCTCACGCTCCCCACTCCGACGGGCACGGAGGTGTGGCTTGAAGGCCGTGCATTGTATAAAATAAAATAAAGTGAAGTGAAGTGGAGTGGAGTGGAGTGAAAATGAAAATGACAATGACATTCAACTTTATATTTTACAAATTTATCTTCAAAGAATTCTTTAATATTATAATAACCATAATAACCATGGGCGTAGCTAGGGATTTTTCCTAGGGGGGGCCATGGCCCCAGCCATGAATCGGCCGGCCACGGCGCGGCAAGATGGTATGTAGGAATCAAGTATGGATTTCAGTTATCCTATCCTATTATACTAATTCTTTTAAGCTATTGCATAGCTTCTATCGCCGGCCTTGAGCGCGGGGACCGAATCCAAAAATTCCGTAACGAAAAAACCTCACGCTCTCCCCACTCCGATGACGGGCACGGAGGTGTGGCTTAAAGGCCGTGCATTGTATAAAATAAAATAAAGTGAAGTGAAGTGAAGTGAAGTGAAGTCGAAAGTCGAAAGTCGAAAGTCGAGTCGGAGTCGGAGTCGGAGTCGAGTCGAGTCGAATCGAATCGAATCGAATCGAATGAAATGAAATAGTCAGACCAACCAAGACAGTCAACTTTATTATTTTATTGGTGACTGTACTTTTGGCGAAAAAAGGGGTTATTGAAACAACATAAAAACAATCGGAGCAGTGGGAAAAAATATTCCCACTCGTCCCTACCAATCGGAGTTCCGATCGGCGGACTGGGAACAACCCGTTTCTTTCGGCAGTCTTGTTGATACAAAATGCTATGCAATAGCTTTACCGCGGCAGTCCCCGAGTGCCACACGTCTTTTTTTTCTTTTATCTGTGTTCTGGCCAAAACTATGTAGTTTAAGTCGCTAATATAGCTAAATAAACACTGACAAGAGCTCCGCTCTTAAATTACCAACAACAAGGTAAATCAAATCGACATTGAAGTAAGGAAAAAAGAAACCAAAAATATATAAATAGATCATGTGCATCTGGATTGAGGGACCATTTTTCAAATTATTGAGAAATCGAAATGACCCTTACAAGGCATTTACTAAAAATTTGGTAAAACTTAAAGCCAAGATTCTTAAATTTCTTAAACGTGAAACAAAAGAGTTATGGTCAAATAACTTGAGCCCTCAATCCTGACTCCTTCATAAAGCGGCATAGCCTAATCTCAGAAAGTACTATCCCTGGCATAATTATTTTTATTTGAGAATTTAGTTAAGATTTTCTTAAATAAGTACATTAAGAAATTCCCAAATCTTAAGAATGCGATAATACAGATTTGTGGCGGTTTAGCTGAGGCCCTCAATTCATGAATATCTGTACTGATTAATCAGTAAAACATGAGTTTTTACAAAGTGGAGCTCACAATGCCACAATAAATTATCCCATGCTATAAACATTGCATTCTGCGACCGTACACAAAAACACAATGAAATACATCAAATACTTTAGCTACAAGAATTTTTTTTTGCTTTTATAATTTTAATCATGCTGTAGATGTTCGTCTTGTGTTCGAATTGGACTACCGTAGGTCAAGGAACTGTGCGTACAAGAAAAGGATAATAAGTTGCAGATGTAAGACAGAAAGTCGATTACGTTACCATTTTGACACCAACGTGACTGCGCTACTACTACTACCCATTCATAAATCCGAAGTGTGAAAAAGAAGTAAACTATGATTTTTCGCTCTAACTTTCGCGCAAAGTCACAGTCAGTAGGTTATTAGTGGTACGGTCCAAATTGCACTTTCTGCGCTCGTGTGCGCTTTATTCATGCAAACAACTGTTCAAATTGCGCTGTGGTACGCTGACATGAGCATTGTGACTTCATCGATGACGTCATCGATTGGTGCAAACAGTGCTAACAACGAGGAGATATGTAGTGCAATGTCTCCGGATCTGTCAAACAGTTGTCAAACTTCAATGTGCGTGGTGTTTTTTTTTCCCGCGAACTTTTTTCTTATTCGTTAAGTAATCGATTAATTAAAATTAGGTATGTCGTCATTAATATTAAGAGAAGCATTACATTGTGAAGCTTCGGGGGACACTATACGACTCAAATACGACTGAATTTAACTTCAGAACAGTATCAACCTAAATATTAAAAGAACTGTCATTTTTGACAAACGAAAACCTGTTCAAATTGTTTGCATGCTAACAATCGTAATCATTTTGAACAGTCGTGTGCGTGCTTACAAACGTATTTACTATTTGCACAAAACGGACCGCAGCCTAGATCATCCAGTGGCTTACTGCACGTCGCGTAAGGTTGTTGCATGTCGGTTCACCCGCGCCCGAATTACGAAAAATTTTGTGTTCAGTGAGTGAATATGCGATTATTATTTACAAATTATTTCTCAAATTTGACTGAGTCGTCACGACGACGAAAGCAGTCGCTCCGCGCCGCTGTGTCCGTTTTTACCGCCAAAGAAGCCGCCTTCGAGCTTCGTACCTAATGCCGCGCGCGGCAGCCATTAGGCACGCGCCTCGCCACCCGCGCCGCGCGCCAGGCGCGGGCAATGACCGCGACGGTGCCGTTCTTGCGGAGTGAGTCGCAAAGGTGTTTTTTAGTTTACATAGGATATTTAATTTGTTTGAAAATTTCACTTTTTTTATTTTTACATAACAACTATAATAAATAATTTATGATATTTTATTCAACTAGTAGCGATAGCGAGTTCATTTATTGTGGCATTGTGAGCTCCACTTTGTATAAGGAAAGAGATTAATACGACTTTAATATATTTGAGTTCAATATCGCTCAATATCGTTGGTAAATTAGTTGGTGAAGGAAAACATCGTGAGGAAACCCGCAGGTCTCAGAATTAATTCTGAGACATGTGTAAATAGACCCGGTCCGGCGATAGGCTCACCATCTATCACGTTTAGGGGTCCAATATATCTCGTGAAATGTGGGTATTTCCAGTAATGGAATACCTCTGCCTACCCCCTCGGGGATAAAAAAGGCGTGAGATTATACTTATTATTATAAATTAGTTAAAAAGAAATAACAACACAAAATTTAATTGTTAAAAAGTAAATAAAAATCGAATTTTCCTAAAACGTCTGAACTGAGGACCCAACATTTTCGGCAGTATTGTAAGCCATTGTCAGTGGGCCCACCGTTTCTTGGAGGGTCAATCATATGCGCTACTACTAACATGCATCAGGTGCTGCCTGGTGCTGCACATTAAGCCTTCTACACTACCACAGTTTAGGTTAAGTATTTTAACCAATTTTTAATTAAAATGCAACAAAGCGTACATTCTTCTAAATGCCATACTTTAAGAGAAGATTGATTTAGAATTTTATATAGGAGAAATTCTGTAGGGTGACCATAAAAATATAATAAAGTACTCTTGAATTAAAACTCAGTAACCAATCATAAATTCCTGATGATGAATTAACAACAACATAAACATAGGAAAAATAGGTACTTAATACATGACATGTTATTATTAACTAAAATAGACAAAATCAAACTGGTCTAGGTACTTACTTTGATATGACAAAACAGAAACACTAATAATAATAATATAAGCTGCACTATTTATTAATTAATTATTGGATTACACAAAACGTAAGCGGTTCCGACAACAACTATTCGCTAATGAAATAGCTTCTATGGGGTAGGTACATACTGAATAGTAGTATCAAAAAAGTGACAAAATCATAACTAGGTACCCTACATAATTTTCTCATATAAAACATTGTAAATCAATTTTCTCTTAAAGTATGGCATTTAGAAGAATGGATGCTTTGTTGTATTTTAATTAAAAATTGGTTAAAATACTTAACCTATAGTGCGGTAGTGTAGAAGGCTTAGCCTAGTCAATACTGCCGAAAATATTGGACCCTCGGTTCAGACGTTTTAAGACAATTCGAATTTTATTTAGTTTTTTACAATCGACTTTTGTGTCGTTATTTGTTTTAACTAATTTACCAACAATATTGAGCGATATTGAACTCAAATACATTAAAGTCATGTTAATCTCTTTCCTTAGATAAACTCCTTTGTTTGACTGATTCCTCAGTACAGATATCCACGAATTGAGGGCCCAAGCTAAACCGCCATAAATCTGTATTATCGCATTCTTAAGATTTGGGAATTTCTCAATGTATTTAAGAAAATCTTAACTGAATTCTCAAATTAAATTTATTATCCCAGGGATAGTACCTACTTTCTGAGATTAGGCTATGCCGCTTTATGCAGGCGTCAGGATTGAGGGCCCAAGTTATTTGATCATAACTTTTTTGTTTCACGTTTAAGAAATTTAAGAATCTTTGCTTTAAGTTTTACCAAATTTTTACTAAATGCCTTGTAAGTGTCATTTTGTTTCGCAATATTTTGAAAAATGGGCCCTCAATCCAAATGCACATAAATAGGTCCACTCCACGACCTTGAAATTAGAAAAATATGTTTTCAAACTATATTAAGTTTTCTGTGTTTAGCTTTTTGAAGATGGTTTTCAATTTCGGTAGTTGAGGATAGTTATTTTCTGTATGAAGGAGGGTATTTTTCTAGGGTGGGCCCACAGCTTTCTAGGGTGGGCCCGGCCCACCCTGGCCCCCCCCTAGCTACGCCCATGATAATAACTCTTATTTATTAGAAAAGCTGTTAATTGATTTTTGAATACAATAATTTTATTCATAATACAATAATTCAAGGTTTAGTCAAAGTCAAAATATTTTATTCAAAGTAGGAACTTACAAGTCGACTTATTGAACGTCAATTCAACTCCACCACTTCAGCATGTATGGTTGAGGAGAAGAAACGGGGCAAGAAACTCCTCAACACAATATTCTTTTAATCAATTGTTACTTAATACTAAATTGGGTTACATAATTTCGTTATTTTTTGCCATCGCATTGCGCTGTGCTGGAGGAAATCTGTTCCAAGCATCATTGTCATTTATGTAGTCGTCTAGTTTGTAATACGCCATTTTACAAAGTTTTTAACATGAGTTTCGAACACAGTTTCAGGTGTGCAAAGCCCCACAAAGGAATTATAAATTTTACTTAATCGTGACTGAGGTCGCTCTAATTTATTTATATTCCTAAGATTACAATTTCCCATGCCTGTCACAGTTTTAGTACAAAGTAATATGTTTTTCCGCACATGTAGGTATAATGTTTTCATAAATGTACTGACAAGGCATTGTTAAAATATTAATTTCTTTAAACAGTTCTCTTAGGGAATCACGACATCTTAACTTATAAATAGCCTTAGTATTATAATATTACATACCTTTAAAGAAATAAGTATTTTTATTTTATTGGTGACTGTACTTTTGGCGAAAAATGGGGTTATTGAAAAAAAATAAAAACAATCGGAGCAGTGGGAAAAAATATTTCCCTCGTCCTACCAATCGGAGGACTGGGAACAACCCGTTTCTTTTCGGCAGTCTTGTTGATACAAAATGCTATGCAATAGCTTTACCGCGGCAGTCCCCAAGTGCCACACGTCTTTTTTTTTTTGCGTAATTTTTTATTTTGTTTTTTAATTTTTATAATAATATGTGTTATTTAGTAAAGTTAAACGCCCGAAAATGGAAATTGCTCCTATAAAAACCCAATGAGGAACAAGCAAAAAAAAGCGAAAAGCAATGGCGTTTGCAACCCATTTGCACAAGGTATTCCAACCACTACCTAGCGCCAATAACCATCATGATGAGGAAATAGAAAGTTATCTTAGTTCAGCAATACAAATGTGCCCTCCTCTGAAAAGTGTTTCACCAAGGGAACTAACCAGAGAAATCTGCAACCTTAAGGATCACAAAGCACCAGGCTACGATCTTATAGATGCTACTCTACTAAAGAACCTGCCACTGAAAGGATACTCTTACTGGTGTCGATATTCAATGCCTGCCTGAGACTTCTGACATTTCCCAGCCAATGGAAAATAGCACAGGTGGTTATGATTCTGAAACCAGGAAAACGAGCTCAAGAAGTGTCTTCATAAAGACCTATCAGCCTGTTACCTATTGCTGGAAAACTATTCGAAAGAGTCATAATTACCAGAATGAGACAACACCTTGAGGAAACCATACCCCAACATCAGTTCGGCTTTAGAGAGGGACACGGCACGATTGAGCAATTTCATCGACTAGTCGACTTCATTAATAGAGCTCTAGAAAACAAAAAAATACTGCTCTGGTATTTTTCTAGACATCAGTCAAGCGTTCGACAGAGTCTGGCACGATGGACTGCTTTTTAAAATCCAACAAAAGCTTCCCCATCCCTTTTATCAATTTATCAAATCATACCTAGAAAAAAGATGCTTTGAAGTAAAATATAACGATAAACTGTCTGAGATGCATGAGATTCACTCTGGTGTACCACAGGGCAGCGTCTTGGGACCAGTGCTATACCTGATTTTCACAGCAGATCTACTAACACTAGACAATGCCACCACCACTGCCACATACGCAGATGATACTGCCATCCTTTCTGTACACGAGAATCCAGAGACCGCATCCACTAACCTCCAAAGACATCTCAACTTAGTCGAGGAATGGCTTGGTAAGTGGCGCATTAAGGCTAATAAAGACAAATCTCTCCAAGTAACGTTCACACTCAGACGGGAAATCTGCCCGCCTGTACTAATATACAATGAACAAGTCCCACAGGCGGAAGTGGCCAGATATCTGGGAATGCACATGGCAAAAACACATATGGACTAAGCGAAAACAATTAGATACCAAAATCCGTAGCTTATACTGGCTGATCGGACGCAAATCCCAACTAACAAGTAACAGCAAAATGGCCATATACAAAAAAATTATCAAGCCTATTTGGACGTACGGCATTCAGCTATGGGGCTCAGCCAGTAACAGCAATGTCGAAATATTGGAAAGGTTCCAGAGTAAAACCATCAGAAACATCTTCAATGTCCCACGCCCGTCCCACGCCATATAAGCAACAAATTTATGTATATGGATTTGTGTGCATCTGGATTGAGGGCCCACTTTTTAAATTATTGCGAAACGAAATGATACTTACAGGGCATTTACTTAAAATTTTGTAAAACCTAAAGCAAAGATTCTTAAATTTCTTAAACGTGAATCAAAAGAGTTAAGGTCAAATAGCTTGGGCCCTCAATCCTGACGCCTGCATAAAACGGCATAGTCGAATCTCAGAAAGTACTATCCCTGGGATAATAATTTTTATTCGAGTATTTAGTTAGGAATTTGTGAAATACATTAAGAAATTGTCAAGTCTTAAGAATGCGACAATACAGATTTATGGCGGTTTAGCTTGGGCCCTCAATTCATCAATTTTGATATTGTAGAATCAGCAAAAAATATGAGTTTTTCTAAGGAAAGATATTAATACGACTTTAATATATTTGAGTTCCATATCTCGGAAAATTTGTTAAAAAGAAATAACGACACAAAAGTTAATTGTTAAAAAGTTATTGAAATTCGTATTTTTTCAAAACGTCTGAACTGAGGGCCCAAGGTTTTTGTCAGTATTGACTAGACTAAGCTTTCTACACTACCGCACTTTAGGCTAAGTATTTTAACAAATTCTTAACTAAAAGGCTACAAAGCATCCATTCTTCTAAATGCCGTACTTTAGGAGAAAATTGATTTTCGATGTTTTATATGAGAAAATTCTGTAGGGTGTATATGATTTTGTTACTTTTTTGAGACAAATCAGCATGTACCCTCTTAGAAGATATTTCATAAGTTGTTGTCGGAAGCGATTACGTTTTGTGTGATCCAAAATTAATAAAAGGTGTTATTTAAATGGTTATCATAGTATTCGTATTTTTGACGCCTGACGTACGCGCGTCCCCGTCATGTTTTTTGTTTAATTTTCATTTTGCTGTGTATTTTGGGTTTTGACTCATATTAGTGATAGTATATTATACCTATGTGGCAAGCACAGATCATTAATCTAGCTCTGTGGTAGCAAGGGTCCGTGACAGTGTGCAGTGAATGGGAAATTCGATAAAGTGCTATTATTTTACTGTTGAAAAAAGTTTGTTAAAAAAAAGACCCACAATAGCTCCATACTTGTATGGTTTTTTTTATTGTTTAGCGGCCTTTGGATTCTAGTCCTAATAGCCTTATTACTTTCCTATTATTATTAATCTTAGTAAAATGGCTCTGCTTTGAATTTTTTGATTTTTAGTATTGAAAAGGCTCCAATACTACCGGTTTTACCGATTTAAAAAAAATGTTTTGCCAGTGGAAAGCGTACTTTTCTGGGAGTAACATGTGCTATAATTTTCCCACGGGAACAGGCCTAAACCACGTTACCGATTTAAAAAGTTCTTTTAAAAACCCGCCAAGTGCGAGTCGGACTCGCGCACCGAGGGTTCCGTACAACCTTGCAAATTTATGGTTTTCGTAATTTTTCCTTTATCTATGCTATAAGACGTTGCTTCGTACCAAATTTCAAGATTCTGAGTTCACGGGAAGCACCCTGTAGGTTTTGATTCCCTTGCAAGTGTCGAAAATTTGCGGCATAAACGGCTGTATCTTTTGATTGCGTTGGCTTAGAAGTTTGATTTTTTCACAGCTTCAAGGGACAGTAGACCTGAGTAATTGATATAAATTTCAGCTTCATACCTCCACGCGTTCCTGAGAAAAAGGGTCTTGACAGACGGACGGACGGACGGACAGACGGACAACAAAGTGATCGTATGAGGGTTCCGTTTTTTCCTTTTGAGGTACGGAACCCTAAAAATGGAAAGATACATTACCAGGGAGTAACAAAGGCTATATTTTATTCCCGTATTTTCACGGGAACGGGAACTACGCGGATAAAACCGCAAGGCAATGCTAGTTGTTAATATACAGGGTTATAATTTTAATACGTCCAATAGGTACATAATTTCATTGATTATTGGCACTTTCTTATTTTATTTTTCCACGCATACGTAGGTGAAGGCACAGCACAGCTAGTCGTATATAATTATATCGAGCTTTATATATTATATACAATATGTAACAGAATAAGTGCAATTCCTGAAATTAGTTTGTTCAGTATCGACTACATATTCGATTTCATCTATTTTTAATATGTGTTAAATTTTTCCGAAAAATGAATTAGCATAGCTGAATTTATTGCTATCTATTGAAATCGTACTATTATAGAACGATATTTAAGAAAATTGGACACAACTAAAGTTCGATTGCATCTTTTTTTATATTAATTTACTAACCGGGGTGTATGAGGAATTGCGCTTTTTCTGTAACGCGTTGTATAATTATATATATTGTATCTGCGCTTTACAAAATACTACTTACATGATCACAACGAATACTTGTTTATACTTACGATAAACATTATGGTCACCCTACTGAATTTTCTCATATAAAACATCGAAAATCAATTTTCTCCTAAAGTACGGCATTTAGAAGAATGGACGCTTTGTAGCCTTTTAGTTAAGAATTTGTTAAAATACTTAGCCTAAAGTGCGGTAGTGTAGAAGGCTTAGTCTAGTCAATACTGACAAAAACCTTGGGCCCTCAGTTCAGACGTTTTGAAAAAATACGAATTTCATTTACTTTTTAACAATTAACTTTTGTGTCGTTATTTCTTTTTAACAAATTTTCCGATATATGGAACTCAAATATATTAAAGTCGTATTAATATCTTTCCTTAGAAAAACTCATATTTTTTGCTGATTCTACAATATCAAAATTGATGAATTGAGGGCCCAAGCTAAACCGCCATAAATCTGTATTGTCGCATTCTTAAGACTTGACAATTTCTTAATGTATTTAACAAATTCCTAACTAAATACTCGAATAAAAATTATTATCCCAGGGATAGTACTTTCTGAGATTCGACTATGCCGTTTTATGCAGGCGTCAGGATTGAGGGCCCAAGCTATTTGACCATAACTCTTTTGATTCACGTTTAAGAAATTTAAGAATCTTTGCTTTAGGTTTTACAAAATTTTAAGTAAATGCCCTGTAAGTATCATTTCGTTTCGCAATAATTTAAAAAGTGGGCCCTTTCCCACGGGAAAATATAAAAACAGGTGAAAAAAGAAATCGATAACACCTAGAAACTTGAAATATAGGTGTCTTGTATATCTTAGCCAACCTCTATGAAGAGATTTTTGGAAATTTCCACGAGAACGGGAATAAACCGGATCCGCGCAGGAAACGCCGATGGGCACCCGCAATTTCTAATATGTTATGTAGACGGCTTATATGTTGTAGGCAACCGCTATGTAGGGATTTTTTGATATTCCCACGGGAACTGGAATATACTGGATTGAGGAATGTTTTGATTTTTTGTATTGAAAAAGCTCCGATACTACCGGTTTTACCGATTTAAAAAAATCTTTTGCCAGTTTAAAGCGTACTTTTGCTATAATTTTCCCACGGGAACAGGCCTAAACCACGTAACCGATTTAAAAAGTGATTTTACCAATGGAAAGATACATTATCAGGGAGTAACAAAGGCTATATTTTATTTCCGTATTTTAACGGGAACGGGAACTACGCGGATGAAACCGCAAGGCACTGCTAGTTGTTAATATACAGGGTCATAATTTTAATACGTCCAATACATAATTTCATTGATTATTGGCACTTTCTTATTTTATTTTTCCACGCATACGTAGGTGAAGGCACAGGACAGCTAGTCGTATATAATTATATCGAGCTTTATATATTATATATACAATATGTAACAGAATAAGCGCAATTCCTGAAATTAGTTTGTTCAGTATCGACTACATATTCGATTTCATCTATTTTTAATATGTGTTAAATTTTTCCGAAAAATGAATTAGCATAGCTGAATTTAATGCTATCTATTGAAATCGTACTATTATACACACACCGGCACAATTAGCGGAACAGAAAAAAAAAGGAGAAAAAAGAGGGAATTTAGAACAATGAATGTAATTTTTAAACAATATATTATTTAAAATGAAACAACAATTAAATTAACATGTTTTGACATTCATTTGTAACACCATACTTAAAATTTTATAAAAATAAAAATTAAATTAAACAAAATGCATTTTTCTTCGATTTTTAATTATAGAGAAACAGCAGAAAATTCAAGATTTTCCAAAGTTTAACAACAATTTCAATGACTGTTCAATATCGAGTGTTTCCTCCTCGTGCTCTGATGAGGGTTTCCATCCGTCTGGGCATGCTGCGGATGATGTTATCAATGGTTTCTTGGGGAAACCTCTGCCATTCTTCAAGTAATGCGTTTCGCAACTCGTTGAGATTATTGGGAGGGGGCATTCTTGACTTTACACTCCTCTTTAGCAAGTCCCAGACGTGTTCTATAGGGTTCATATCGGGGGACCGTGCTGGCCACTCCATCACCGTTATACCAACATGGTTTAGGTATGTCTGTACTGTGCGAGCACTGTGAGCCCGAGCATTATCCTGCATTAGAATGAAGTTGTTACCAATAAAGGGGGCAAATGGCACAACATGTTCTTCTAAAATCTCCCTGATATACCGATCAGCATTCAGATTCCCGCCATCGACCACTACTAACTCCGTACGAGCTCCTAAACATATTCCTCCCCAGACCATAATTGAACCGCCGCCATATGCAACTGTATTTTCAAAATTAGACTGGATATACCGTTCTCCTTTGCGTCTCCATACTCGCTGCCTTCCATCAATTTGATTTAACATAACTCTGCATTCATCAGTAAAAAGAACCTGTCCCCAGTCGTCGAAGTCCCAATCACGATGTTCACGACCAAAGTGTAGACGGTTTGTGCGATGATGTCTCTCAAGTTTTGGGGCTTTGGCGGGCACATACGAGCCTATACCCACTTCTTCGAATCTTCTACGAACTGTCCGCTCACTCATCCTTACTGCTCGTACCTCTTCCAGTAAATTTCGAGCCTGCACCGCCGTTAGTCTCGTGTTCCGTCGGACTTGAAGTTGGAGAAAACGGTCATCCCTCCTTGAAGTACACCTTTTCCGGCCTTGTCCTCTCCTTCTCACTAGAGCATTCGTCAATCTGTATCGTTGGATGCTACGATAAATCGTTGATAACGATCGACGAAGGCTTCTGGCAATCGATCTGTAGGTTTGACCATTTCTCCTCATTTGATCTGCCCTAATGATTTCTGATGGCGTTAAATCAGGCATAATTAGATGCTCGTAAATTATCAATATGCGAAAAAACTCAAAAGCCTCAAAAACTGCAATTCAAAGCTTTTCAAATGGAATTCACGAACCTTCTAAAAACGGACAAGCGGTGGAAAAAATGAATCAATGCAAATTAAAACAAAAGAATGAAAAAAAGGGCAGTCGCTTAGTATTCCATTTTTAAATTAAAACCCAAATTTAAAAAAAGCTTGTTTAGCCGGCCAGTAACACGCAAAAATGCGTAAATACTCCCTTTTTTTTCTGTTCCGCTAATTGTGCCGGTGTGTGTATTATCAGCGTTGCCAGACGTCCCGATTTTTAAATCAAAATTTAAAAGATCCCTCTGTTTCCACTCAAAAAGATCCAAAATCTCAAGTTGACAAAAAAAACCTGGTAAATATGTATAGAAGATAATAAAATAATATTTAAAAACTGGTATGTATGTATCGTTTATTATTGTAATATTTCTTATTTCTTATCAAAATAGTCATGCTTTACTATGTGTCTGACACATTGAAGAACTATATTACGTTCATGGAGTATTTCCCGATGTAATAATTTTTGTAGAAGTGTTGATGGAATTTTTGGTTTATAATATTTCTTATAAACACTAGTATTTTTACTTAGCTTACTATTTTCCCTTCTGTTCATTTTGCTATGTTTTGTTACATTACAATTAGCAGTATTGTCTTCAATTTCTCCTTTTTTTAAAACTTTAACTTCTTCAGGACCACTATCATTGTCACTTTCGTTAGCTGTTTTGTCTAGGTAACTTTGTTTTGAATTATCGTTGTTCTCATTTTCATTTTCCCTAGATCTTGAGGTCTTTTTGTTGTTTTGACGAACAAGTACCTCAATATTTCGTTTGGTGGTGTTTAATTCTTCATCTGAAGATCCATAATCCCCTATAAGTGATGATAGAGCACCACATATAATTGGTTCAGTACCATTATTCTGTAACTCAACTGGCGTTTTTATATAGGAAGTAGATTCTTCATCATCTTCTATTAAAAAATCTAATTTATCTTGCTCAGTGTTACAATCATCTGTGTCCTTTAATAAATCTTGGATACCAGCAAATGGGTGAAGTTTTCTAGAAACTTCTAGAGTAGGCAAATCTTGAGTCTTTTTTGGAAATTTTAGAGGATTACTTTTCTTAGTAAAAGTTTGCTTAAATCTCTTTTGCTTTTCTTGGTTTTCATTTTTATTAAAAGGTAGCTTCCTTTTGTATGTCGTATCTGCAAACCAAAACAAGTTGAAATGAAAAAATTTGTTAGTCAGTACAGTAAGCATTGACATGTTTCTGAAAACTTATGCAAGCATGCAAGTCACCAAAACATAAGGACACATAAATAATAATAAATTTTGTAATATCAGTAAACATTTTAGTAATCATAAATCACCTGATGACTGATTAAATCTTTTGTTTTTATCATGTTTCAGTCCCATCTTCTCGCCTCTCTCTATTTTTTCTTTAGCTTGTGCAGCTTTATTTTCTACATTTACTTTTGTAGGATATTTCTTTTTCCTTTCGTCTATCCATTTTTTTATTTCATCTGGATTATTCAGTTTACCAATTTTCTTAAATAAACCTGTTGAATGCTGCATTTGAATATGTTTTGTGATCACCTTTGGATGTGCCACAAATTGACAGCCATCAATATTACATTTCTGAAAAGAATAAAAAGTAAAAATGCACTGAATAAAACTTAATTAGTGAAGCGCGCGGTTCCAATGCTCACCGTAACAATTAAAAATCAATTGTGTCTCAGATACTTGGTTTGAGATGAGAAACAAATATTGATTATCAAAAAATATGTAAGGGTGGATATGTGCTACATGTCAAGTCTTAGTGCCCCAGCTGCTCTTGAGTGTTCAAAGCTCAGATTGGCTAGAACAGCCACCTGCAGGTCCGTGATAGGGCGTAACAGGTCCTTTGCTACTGAACCACATGCAGTCACTGTAGCTCAAACTGGGAGGACATTATTAGAGAAATGTGGCATTCTGGTGAAAGTATAACTACAACACAGTCCAACCTAAATAGTTTGGACTACTCTTTCTATTTCCGCTTGGGCTAGGCAGAGACTATAGACTGCCACTTGCTATGAACCTGGCTTTTTCTATTCAAAAAGTGACATTTTGTTCCTCCAAGTAGGAGCGAAGTAGCTCTTTTCCCCACTCGACTTTTAGCGGACAGTAATGAGATTTGAATTTGGAACATGAATTGTTCATTGAAATCGAAAGCAAAATATAAACTACTGGCTATCGTTTCAATTGCTTGGATAGCCTTACGGGAAGTATTCCTAACCTAACCTAATCTGATTGTCTGAAAAATTAGACCAGCTTAACAGAAACTGCTTTACCACGAGGCGACTGACTCCCCAACTACTGGCTATAAGTGGTGGCTGTACGGTGCGAGCAGGCGCAGTAACTAAAACAAAAGCGCGCAATTTACTTCCCTTAATACCTCCCTCCTTCCCCTAATTTAATTGACCTTTTTACAATCATATTTTTTTAAATTAAACTTATTAATTAATTACTTAAGTGTTCTTATTTATTTTCTTCTAGGAGATGAAAATGACTAATTATAGAAATAAATTTATTGAAGACAATTGTTGTATAATAAAACATAATTCATATATAATTTAGAAGAAAAACACTATTGCGTTTGGAAATATATCTATAACAAAATGTAATTATAAAATTAATAAATAAGAGTAGAGTAGGTATATGAATTAAGACTCGAGACCAAAAATATTTTTCCCTCAGATAGCGGTCTTACCGTTACAATATTATTTTGCTCCCTTGTCATACAATCTACTATTTTGCTCAACTTAGTATTCTATGTTTATATTATATCCAAGTTGATATGTACCTACCTAAGTATCAATTGCTATTTTTAATTACCTGATGTTGTTGGTTATGTTTGTCAAGTTGATCTTTTGTAGAAAACCCTCTGTCGCATGTTTCACACCAGTATTCCTCATTTAGACTTTGTGCTGTCTGCTGTTGAAAATTGTTAGGTCGTGGGCTAGCATTGCCCTGGAACGGAGTGCTAGAAGGTCGAGGTCGATAATTTGCCCATTGGAATTGTCGAGGGAAATTTCGATAATTTTGAGGTATACGAGGGGGTCTTTGCAGGTTCATTTTAACTGAAAAACTGAAGAGAAATGTAACACCAATGTCCCAAAGAGGATCAATCAATGATCAATCACAACAATTTCCACTTCCCACCAACAAACAAGTGTAGTGTAGTGTATTGTGGTAGTGAAGGTAAAAGGTTTGCGTTTGATTGAAGGAAGTGGATTGAAGCACAGACCACTGTAGTAAAGTAGGTAACCAGAAACAGAAACAAAATTCCAAAGTTTGAAGTATTTTACGTTTTTTTTAGGTTAGGTTCCGTTCCGTTTTTTTATCAGTTTATGGTTTGGCTACTAGGGCAAGACTTTTTGGCAGTGTTGCCCTTACCTTGTAGCTAGACATCTTGCGAAAAGTAGCCAGGTTGCCCGATTTGTTGGCACAAAAAAGTAGCTAGAAGTAGCTAACACTTTAAACTAGGTAAAGTAAGCAGATTACGTGTATTTTTTCATAGGTAAATCAATTTTCAGTTTATTAAAACAGCGAGCAATAGTTTTAAATTTATAAAATAAGACAAAGCAGAACGCAATATAAGTTTTAAACAAAGAAATATGTTTATCCCCTTCATTTATCCAGGTATAAGTAATAAAATACATAAGCCCAGCCACGTTTAGGTACAATTTAAGGACCGATACCCTACTATCAAGTCTTAAAAGTACTCACATCTTGTAAAAGAGTAAAAGTAGCTAGAAAAAGTAGCTAAAAAATTTAGCTACAAGATTTTGTAAATTGTAGCTGCCTGATACCCAAAAATAGCTAGATCTATCTATAAAGTAGCTAAGTTGGCAACACTGCTTTTTGGCTAGGTAGCCCAATGCTCCCCAGGAGCCCGCCGGCGGGCTGGCACAAAATGCCGCCATTCCGTCAAGCAGCGGCAGCCCGCCGGCGGGCTGGCCTACCGAGACGACTTTAAACCTTATTTGTATCACCATTAAATACATGATATTGAATATAATTTACTACAGTGATCTAGAATAAATTCGGAATCCGTTGATATCCAAAGTTACACATGTTTTTTGTTTTTATTTATAGAAAACCGCTTCCAAACACGCGCCATGTGACAAGTCATAAAAAAAATGGCCATTTCATAGTAAATTTTCGGTGTCGGATTTCAAGTGGTGTTCAATTATAAACATAAGTGGCCTCTAAAGGTTGAGTTGTTTATCTTAGACGATAATACGATCTTTCTAGTTGGTGTTTAGTAACATTGTTTATAAATTTGAGTACTGTGGTAATATTGGTAGCAAATTATTCTGTGATTATTCTCGAAACAGGAGTGCGATTTTTGAATCTCACTGGTGATATCAAAATCACCGGTGACTAAAATTATCACCGATGACTTTTATGTCACCATTTTCTAAAAGCCGTATTTTTGAAAGTCACACGATGTTTAGCAACATGCAGAAATACAATGTCAGTCAGAGACAATCTTCCCGTTACGTTCCTTTTTACGCAGATGTTATAGTGTTGCCCTTGATATCGGTTTTTATTTTCTCATACTATAACTTAAAAAAGATTCATCAAATTGGTCAATCGTAAAACGTAACGTATCTGTCAGTGTCATGTAAACGAAAATTAAAGTTTTGAATTGAAAAATTCACTCAATTCACTAGAGAAGGACGAATAATCGTAAAAAACGTGATCAATATCGTGAAGCTCATAAGTGACACACGTATAATGTTTTCTCTCGATTCTTATTAGTTTTAATTGTATTTAAACTGATTAATAGTGCCATAAATTTATACCATTAGGAAGATAAAGTTTTGGTTCAAAAGGTTGCGAAAAAAATATTGTGTTTCCTGATTTGTCTCAGTGTGTAAAAGCAAAAAATCTAATTTATAACAGGTTAATTGCAGTGTTTGTAGTGACTCATCGCCACGCGCAGTGTTAACTCGAGTTTCTCTTATGACCTTGCGTCGCTTATCTACCTATCGCTTGACTTTGTTTCTTGGCTAATGATTATTATTTTCGTCACTCTGCTTAACGTATCGATGGTGCAGTTTGTACAGCGACACGACTGAGGCGCTTAAATCAGTTGAGCTCAAGGTTCGGATCCCGATATTCACCTTCTTTTTAATTTTATATTTTCATTTTTTATTTTAATATGGGAACATACGAGCAGATTAGTGAGCTACTAGATACCAAACTTAACAGTCTTAAAGAAATTATAACAACGAATCTTTTGACTTTTATTAAAACTGAACTAACAAAATTGCTGGAGGAACTCAAAGAGGATTTTTCTAGAACAACTGATTTTCTTGCTGCTGAAATAAAGGACGTGATGAAAGATGTTTCTACAGTAAACCAGAAGTTACAAGCGCTAGAAGCAGAAAAATTTAAGTTACAAGCAGAAATGCAAGATCTGAAAAGTCGTATGATGACTATTGAATATTCTGGAAGGAAACAAAATATTGAGTTGCAATCGGTCCCAGAAATGGAACACGAAAACCTTCTTTCCACACTAAGAAATCTTTGTGGTGTACTCAATAGTAATATTACAGAGTCTGATATACTTTCGATCCGAAGAGTGTCTAAACTAAACTCAGAATCAAGACAGCCTCGAAATATCCTTGTAAAATTATCTTCTGAACACCTTCGCGATGAAATAATCAACGCTTTTCGCAGATATAATAAGGCCAACCGAGCAAACCGCCTTAATTCAACTCAAATCGGCTCATACAGTGAAAAACGGAATGTCTACGTGGTCGAACACCTGTCGCCTGAGTGTAAGGAGCTGTTTGCGGCAACCAGAAAATCTGCGAAACTCTCCAACTATAAATACGTCTGGGTTAAATTCGGCCGAATACTTGTAAAAAAAGATGATACCTCGAGTGCTTTTGTAATAAAAAATGCAGCCGACTTAAATAAATTGATCTAAACTTTATTCTTTACTCTAAGTCTATGTTTATATTCAGTATGATAGTTATACTAGTTAAAAATAGCTAAATATAAACAAAACCATAAATTTACTTTAGGTTTACTAAATGTTCGATCGCTCAATACGGGCTGGGATGAGCTCAAGCAATGTATTGTTGACTTTAAATTTGATGTGTTATGCCTTACTGAAACTTGGTTGAGAGCTGATTCGGATTTGGGACGATACGTGATGCCAAACTATGAACTGGTTCAGTTGCCGCGAATCAGTCGCGGGGGCGGTGTGGGTATCTACATAAGTAAAATTTTTAATGTGAAGCAGCTTCGTCACCCTACGTCTTTATTAGAGCAATTGTGGGTTGAAATAAAACATAGTAGCTGTAAAATTCTTATTGGCGTAGCGTATCGCCCGGAATCCGTTTCTGCGCATATAGCCATGGATAGTCTTAGCAATATGCTCTCATTGTACGCACCATTGTATAATCAGATATTCCTAGTAGGTGATTTAAATATTAATTGTATAAAAAATGATGGAACACTTTTTACACCGCCTCTACTGACTTCGCTTATTGATTCGTTTCAAATACATCAAGTAATTGATAAGCCAACGCGGGTTACACCTAATACAAGTACACTTATCGATTTAGTATTTACCAATTGGAATATATTCCCCACTATGGTTGATGTTGTACATAATGACGACGTAAGTGATCATGGCATGGTGATTTGCAAATTTTCCCAAGGTGTGCTGAAATCTCTACCACGGATGGTTACTTACAGACCTATTGCTGATAGCGCAAATGCAATCAATGAGGCCGCAGCTATAACCCCATGGGAGTTTGTGCTGATGTACGAAAATATCAATGATATGGTTGAAATGTTTAACTTGCTGATATTGGATTTATTCGATACATTTGCCCCTATTAGAACTAAGAGATTTAAAAACCCCCCAACCCCGTGGATGACTGATACATTAAGAGAAATCAGACATAAGCGTAATGAGTAGTGTCACTACGCAAAAAAACGTAGATCTGATAGTGCTTACCGAATTTATCAGGATATGCGCAATTACTATAACTCGGCTTTAAACGCAGAAAAGCAAGCTTATTTCACGCAATTCGTTAACGGAAACGTAACAAACCCATCAATCATGTGGAATCATATCAATCGTATAGTTAAGCCTCATACTGACAATTCCATTCCTAGTTCTCTTTCTAATCCTAACGTTTTAAATGATCACTTTATTAATAGCGTTCCGCAGCTGCCCATTGATGCCACTGAATTAGCCAAAGTACAAAATAGTAAATACTTAAAATCTTCGTTCAAGTTTAATTCTGGTAATGACATTGAAATTACCAATATTATCAACAACAGGGCTTCTAACTCCACTGGATGCGACGAGATCTCCATGAATATGATAAAATTGACACTCCCGTATAGCTTACCTGCCATTACCGCCATAGTTAATAAGTCACTATTAAACGGCATCTTTGCAGACTGCTGGAAGTGTTCGATTATAAGTCCGATACCCAAAAAATCTAAAGTTGTCGAGATTTCTGACCTTAGACCTATCAGTATTTTGCCGGCCCTATCAAAAATTATAGAAAAAGTTATACAAAATCAAATCTCCTCCTATTTCGAAATCAATAAGATCATTCCAATTCTACAATCAGGGTTTCGAAAAAAGCATAGTACCACTACGGCTTTGTTACATATAACCGACGATATACTGACCGCGTCCGATGCCGGACAGGGTACATTATTGGTTTTACTCGACTTTACCCGCGCGTTTGACTGTGTTCATGTTCCAATGCTAGTGGCTAAGTTAAAATACTTTGGGTTCTGCGACTCAGCATGTAAGTGGTTTGAATCCTATTTCTTTAATCGCAGCCAAATTGTACGGTGTGCTAACAGCGACGGGTTAATGGTTACGTCTAGCCCCCTTCCAGTAACAAGAGGAGTTATTCAAGGTTCGGTTTTAGGCCCTACTCTTTTTGCTATCTATACTGCCAGTATAGTCGAAGTAATTGAATATTCCCATTTCCATTTATATGCCGATGATACCCAATTATATATCCATTCTACTCCTACAGTCAATAATGTTTTACATGCTTCTGCCAAATTATGTAATGATCTAGATAATATAGCGTCATGGTCACTAAAACATGGCTTATTATTAAATCCCAAAAAGAGTATAGCAATGATATGTGGTACAAAACATCAAATCAAGGTTATAAAAAACGTTAATCCATCTATTACCATACAAAACACAAGCATACCACGGGAAGACCCAGTGCGTAATTTGGGACTTAAGATGGATGGTACCTTAAGGTTCGAGGCTCACGTGCAACAAAAGATCGGTAAATGTTTTGGTGCCCTCAAGACATTATACAAACTCAGGAAATACCTTACCCCTAAAATCAGATACCAACTCTGTAACACATTGGTCCTCTCCCACCTACACTACTGCGACATCGTTTATGGCCCATGTATGTTTAAAAAAACAGCTAATGCCATACAGCGAGTTCAGAATGCATGCATCCGATTCTGTTATGGTGTTACTCGACGCGAACATATATCACCGTATCTCGTTACTCACAATGTTCTCAATATGAGCAGCAATAGAAATTTAAAATATGCCTGTTTTATACACGCTCTATTTAATACAGAGGTACCAACTTACTTATTTGCTAAACTTAATGTTCGCAACACATCCTCTAGATTAAGAGAACGAGGCCTTTTATTTACATCGCCTAAATGCTCCCTAGCTGCGACCTCAGGCTGCTTCAAACATGCCGCTGCCAAGATTTGGAATGATCTACCTCCACCTATTCGTATTGAAATATCGCGCTCAGCTGGTACTTTTAAATCAAAATGCAGCAAATGGCTGTTATCAAAGCAGGCTGAGGTCGTAACATCCTGTGGCTAAACGTGGCTCTATTTTATGTTATTATGAAGGCTATTTGTAGCCATTAACTCAGTGTTCAATATTGTGTCACTTTATTTATATATATATATATGTATGTTGTTGGCTACAGCTGAAAATCAGCGGTCATCTGGTACTCCAGTGACCACATGCTGAGCTGTAGACCATTTTGCCTAATTGGTTAAGTTTAATTTTAAGATATTTTAATTAATTTTTTTGGTGTTTTTGTAAAACCTTATGGCAAATAAACCTTTATTATTATTATTATTATAAAGAGAACATAACACAGATTTTACAATTTATAAGAAAAGGTATGTACATTTGTTAGTGGCATATGTTTTACAAGTATATTTAACTTAATAATTGTATTTACTAATAACTTGGATATTGTTTTATTTAATTGAGAGGTTTTTTATATTTTCAATAAATCGTCGCAATCACGAAATATCACAATCGAGCCCCGCTGCTAATTCTTCCGAAAAACATACTTTGGCACTTTTGGCAGATGTCACATACGTTAACTGTCAAAAACAATCACATGGTGATTTCAATTACGAGTGGGTAGGGGCACTCGTAAATCAATATCATAGGTATGACAAATGTAAGTCACCGATGAGTTTCAAAAATACGAACTTTCGGAAATCACTCACATCGGTGAGAATTAGTCACTTGGTGAGATTCAAAAATCGATCCCCGTTTTTATTTACGAACAGAAATTAATGACTTGGACTCATAGTACCCCTTTGTTTTTTACATGTGGCAGCACATAATCTATCCATAGACAAAAATACATTGACAGTAGGATGATAGTCAAAGTAGTTTTTTTTTGGTGATCATTTTTTTGGGAAAGTTGAACAACGCGCGGAATTATAATTGCACCCGCGCGCTACCAAAAAAACGTCAAAATCAAATAACATTTTATTGTGGTTTTACGGGCTAGGACCAAATATATTACTTTGCTCTTGCTCATTTTTCCGTTCCACGCAATACGTATTTATAGGATGTCTTTTTTTATCTGTTGTTTTTGATATTTGTCATGATTTTTAGTCTGAGATGATTTTTATTTAGTAGGTATTTCAGAAGAGACAGTTATTATATTTTATTAATCACATTATAAAAATATATATTATTTTTGGAACCATCTATTTTTCTCACAAGAAAGTTGTATGCGTTAAACGGAAAAATGTGAACTGTCACCGAACCACAAAGTACATTTTTTATAACTCTGTGTAACTATTGGTCTGTCGAACGAGATAAGTGTCTACCTATTTGATTTTACTTACTTATTGCTACAAAGCCATAGACATATTATTATGTACTAAGCCTACAAACTCCGACTAGTTAAAGATATCTGTGCCTACAAAGCTTGTACAAAGTCATTGTATATCTGTGTTGTATATAATATGGTTTAAGCTTATACTACTTTAAGATAATGAATAATTCTGCAGCAAAGGTTTGGAAAAATATAATTATATTTAATGATATTGCAATAGGTATGTAGGTACCTATGTATGTACATATTATTTAGAATATTTTATTCTGATTTTTTAGGTAGGAGAAATATTTACAGAGGCTGGTGCAGCCTTTAATAAATTAGCAGAGATGACTATGATGTTGCATCCTATAGCAGAGCAATTACCCAGGTAAAAAAAAGTTTGGAATGGATTTATTAAATATTTAAACACTAAAACTCTTGACTGCGTGTAAAAGATGTAGCATATGACACTCCAGAGATGATGATGACACCTTATACTTCAAATTCTTTTCAACCGTTTAGGCTACACTACAAAATGTGCTCACATAGGTACATAACAAGCATATTTTGCTTGTCCACATGCCATTGCTTGATTTATAATAATTATAGTTTTACTAAATAATAGTTGTTCTATGCGATTACACCCACATAAGTACCGTTCCCATGGGAAAATTATAGCCCATGCATCTCCCAGAAAAGTAAGATTTCTATTAGTGAAAGAATTTTTAAAATCAGTCCCGTAGTTTTTGAGTTTGTTACAAACATACAAATCTTTCCTCTTTATAATATTATAGTGTAGAAGTGTTGATAAAACAATACCATTACTATGTATAGCAGTTACATAAATTTAAAATTAGTCTTCATATATTTTTTTATATGTTTAGCACTCAATCCAGGACACCAGTGAAGAGGAAAGCCACAGAGGAGCGACCGGTGTTAAACAACAATACATCAGGCCAGGTTCAGCACAGTAATGTTCACACTCCTATATCACAGCAGGTAGGTACCTACTTAGATATTTTTTAGAAAAAGCTTTCATTTATTACCAGTGATTCGAATAGGCAGAGTATATATTATATTTATGAAATTTAAATGAATGAATGAGGAATGAATGATGAATGTGGATGAGGCATGTGAGGTATGCCAGGATCGTAGCAGGTGGCGGGCTGTTGTCTCTGCCTACCCCTTCGGGAAAAAGGCGTGAGCATATGTATGTATGTATGAAATTTAATTTTCCTTTACTATTCATAGATCAGTCAATTTTTCCTTCTATGTATTATGTAATATAAATTAATAATACCTACTGCTGGCTGTAACAAATGCTAGCAGATGCTTCCGTTTCAGGTATAAATGATGTAAGCAGGTGTCAGGTATAAGTGACCAGTGATAGCCCAGTGGTTAAAGAGCTCACCTCTCAGCCGTGAGGTCTCAGGTTCGAATCCTGGCATGTACCAATGAGTTTTTTCAAAACTTTCGTACCTACTACATATTTACGTTCGCATTGTAAATAAATAAATAAAAATAAATTTATCACTAGCTAGACGGTGAAGGAGCAAACCTACGGGTCCCAGAATTAATTCTGAGGCATGCATAACTATCATGTTAAGGGGTCAAAAGATTACACTGGTGAAATGTGGGTATTTTCTGATATGTATGGCATACCTCTACCTACCCCCTCGGAGATAAAAGGTGCGAGATTATTTATTTATTTTAAACTTTTTATAAATTTGTACACAGGGTTTCTTTGGTTTTCACTCTTTTTTCTTGGGTCCATATCAGACATCATTATTGTTGATGATTGTACCTGTACTTATGTTAAAATTTTGCACCTTTTTCAGGTTACACTCAACATGTTGAATGCTCAGGAGTCAGAAATGGATACAGAGGGTTTAAGCAATGATGTGAAATTGGAGTTTGAATCTAGCACTGAGGAAGTTACACCATAGGGTGGTTTTAATAGAATTAAAAATAGTAAATTGTCTCATCACTTAACTCCGAGGGGGTAGGCAGAGGTATTCCATTTCTGGAAATACAGTTTCGCCAGTATATTCTGTGGATCCCTAAACGTGATAGGTTCTGAGCCCATCGCCAGACCAGGGTGCTGTTACACATGTCTCAGAATTCTCAGACCTGCAGGTTTCCTCGCAATGTTTTCCTTCACTGTCGAACTAGTGATTTTTTTAAAATACTGATTAGTACATGCCTGCATAACCTGAGCCTCACAAATGAGAAGCAGCTCTTTAACCAACGGGCTATAACTACTCTATTAATAGAATTATCGATTAATTTAGAAATAACTTATTAAGAATTAGCTTCTACTGTTCTTTTATAGCCAAGTATAAAACGCTTCACAGAATAAGCGCAGTTCCTCATAAACCCCAATTAGTATATTTATATTAAAAAAATATGATGCATTTGTACTTTAGTTAGAGCAATAATAGTACAGCTTCCATAGGCCCTACATTCAGTTAAGCTAATATATTTTTCTGCAACATTTAACATAGTTGATACTGAACTAACTAATTTCAGGAATTGCGCTTATTTTGTTACATATTGTAGAGCAGAAAGGGCAAACCTAAAAATTCACTAAATGGGGAAAAAAGTATAAAAGCAATTGTAGGGATATGGCTTTGCTATCAATTAGGAAATTGAATCTGTAACAGTATAAATATAAGAAATACAACTCAAAGGAAAAAATTAAAAGCAACAATATTTATTTAGAACAACAAACAGTTACATAGAGTTTACTTTATAATCTAATTTAGGTAAGTATAGTAGCTATGCAACCAGCCCCGTTGTCCCCCAATTACTTACTACAAATATCAGGGTAATCACCACCAAAAGATGACAGCAGCAGACGGCTCATCGAACAACATTCAACCAAATGAACAGGTGAAACAGGTTTCTGAATAAAAAATATAATGTCAGATTTGCCGTCTGTCGAGAATATCAAGTGCAAATAAAGATAATACACAATCATAACGAAAACGATATACCAAAAAACTAGAAGCTAAATTCGTTCAATTTTTTGTAAGTCTTTTACAGTATGATTGAGCAGATAATGCATATATGTATGCCAATAAAGCGATCATTGTGCGATTTCATACTGCCCCACAAAGGTGTTTGTTCACCAGCGCTAGTGTTACATTGACGAAGTGCAAATAAATAACCCGCTTGTGGATCACACGAGCGATTTGTATTTTTGTATGTTTGTTACGAATAAACTCAAAAAGTACTGGACCAATTTTATAAATTCTTTCACCAATGGAAAGCTAGAAGATCCCTTAGTAACAAAGGCTACATTTTATTCCCTTATTCTTACGGAACCGCTCAGAACCGCTATATTGTATAATAGCATTTGGTCGAGGAGCAATCTTCTTTTCTTTATAGAAATGAAAATGATGTAAAAATATATTTTTCATCTTTGATAGCTTTGAACTTTCCTGTTCCATGATGATTGTGGTGATTCACAAACTTTTCTATGGGAACTTTTAGTGAGGATATTTTCTATCACATGGTCTATACAATCTTTTATTTTTAGTGTTTCATATAGAGGGAAACTATGACCAGATTTTTTCATCCTTCTCTGGGCATTTTTGTAGCATTTCCATGGTTGTGGTTCAATGATTATAGCTTGTGAAATATCTTTGATGTATCTAAGGAATTCATATAGTCCTTCATCACCATTATTCAAATGAATCCACATAGTTACTGAGAAACAAAAGACTACATCAAATTTAAGCTTCCCATGAGACGTAAGATACTTTGTAACTTCTTTACGTCCGACTTCATCCATTATGTTTGAAGACATGAATGTAATTATGGAATCACTGTATGTTTCTTGAGCTCTGTGTATTAATACTGGATCAATATCAATAGCAAGCAAGTGAATATCTTTACCAGGATAAACAACGGTATTTAAATATGAATACAGTTCTATTGATAGATCTCCAGTATTACATCCAATGTCTAAGCAGAGCAATACACCATTCGAATTATATGTTGGAAACATTTGTGGATTAAGGTTGTCTATCCTTTGCTTTGGACTATGGAAAGAGTAGTAATTAATAAAATTTCCAAATTTCACTGCTCCGGGATCACTACCATGAAAACTGAGGTCTGCTGAGTCCATTTTGATGTTTGCTGTTCAAGTAGCCGGCAGGAAAAGTCTGAAAAAAGTAATAAGATAAGTAATGTTACAAATTTGAACTTTTCTAAGTTGTATTACTTTTGACAAATAAATATTGGCAAATACCCATATAAATCAAGGCAACTTTCACTTCTGTCATTTCTTACTCAGAGTTATCGTATGATCAAGTTTTGAATTTCGTAAACATCGCTTACTATCCAGGTTATGTTGGGTACAAGCAATGATATTATATGTTAGGTACAAGTAAAGAGATTAAAATATAATTAATCTTGCTGTCAGAGAATATAATACCTACCTACCTTAGACCTACTATGCTGTGGGAAGAGATTTAGGTAAGTAGGTACTTTGTTTGCCGAATTCGGTCCGAATTAGATTGTCGTGAAAATTAGTCTCACCATCACCATCCATCGTTTCACAGACAGAAAAAAAAGAGAAGAGATGGTAGATGGCAGTGAGCTTATACTAACTTATATTATCAACATGTGTTGCCAAGTCTAGCCCGGTCCAAGTCGCAAAAAAAAAATACGGAATCAAGTAGCCTAAATTCGCCCAATTTTTTTTGGGTTAAATTAGCCTAAATTACCCTATTTCAAATTGAAGTAGCCTAAAAAGGCACTGGACTTGATTCTGCAAACCACCTAAAATTCCTAATTTTATGTTAGCTCTATTCTTTTCCACCGCTTTGGAAATGAAAGGTACAGAAATAAGGGCCATATTTATTTACAACGTCACAAATGTCAAAATAACAAAATTGAACCTTATCGACGCATTCAAATACACGTTTTTAGCAATTTTGGCAACGATGCCGCGATGTAAGGAGGTCATGGATAAAAGTGACAGATAAGACATCAAATTAGTCGGTTTTTACATGTTTGACATTACTATAATATAGTCTATGGTTTGTTTCTGTCCTTTTTCTTCCGTATTCTATAACGAAGGATAGGCTACTTACAATTTTTTGCAGATGAGAGAATTGCAGAATCGAGTCCTTTTTTTTAACTAAATTAACCTTATATTTATATAGCAGGAAAAAATCAAGATCCATATTATTATAACGTGGAAAATAAAAACAATTATGTTTGAATTATTTTATTGAAACAAGTATTACCTACCTATATAGAGACAACTTATACCCGTTTTCCGAAAAGTAAACCAAAATTCCCTTCAAATTCAATCTACTGTAATAGTGCACTACTATTTTTCTGTAGTTCACCACAAAGATTTATTAAGAGTAATAACGTATAAAGAAACTACTTATATGTATTTTGAGTATCAAGACAAAAAGAGTATGTACCAAGACCAAATCTGTGAATTCCAGTCATATTTCGGCTGATGGCTAATTTGCCAATGCCTTAATAAACATTTAAAATACACTATTACTACACGATTCAGTGAGTG
The DNA here is from genome assembly GCA_963855545.1 of Ethmia dodecea. Lineage (NCBI taxonomy): Eukaryota > Metazoa > Arthropoda > Insecta > Lepidoptera > Depressariidae > Ethmia > Ethmia dodecea. The sequence goes on along the minus strand of OY979437.1, from coordinate 8,894,751 downwards.
TGTGCACTGGTGTGCACTACGCATTCATCTTTGCACCTCTTTCACACGCGTACATTTCTTGTCGTGTTTTGTCGCCTCTGCTCTGAACTCTACATTTAGGAACACGCGTTTCATTACACGCAATTTTATTACGTTTATTTCAGCTTACAAAATTAAAGTCGCCTAGAAGTCGCCTACTTTGTTGTTTGAAATAGCCTAAATGGCGACCGGTCGCCTATCGCAATTTTCGGTCGCCCCGACACCCTTCGGGGTAGCCTAAAAGGCAAAAAATTCGCCAAACTTGGCACCACTGGTAGAGATGGCATGGATGGTAGCTAACTATCAAGCTAACTATTATCACAGACTATTATAAAGACACTGACAAAGCAAAGAGAAGAGATCACAGAAAGATATATTTTTAAATCTTATTTTATGGCATTGGCAATTTAGCCATCAGCATTTTGTGAGCATGTGGACCTACGTGCCACCTCTTAATTCTCTTCTAGAACCACGTAGAAGTATTGTGACGGTAATTTCTGCTATCATTTTGATTGTGACGGCTTCCCCGCAGAATGATTGATCAAAATAGGATCAGTGTTGCCAACTGCTACCCTTACATCTTGCGAAAAGTAGCCAGATTGCCCGATTTGTTGACACAAAAAAGTAGCTAAAACTTTAAAATAGGTAAAGTAAGTAGATTAGGTGTATTTTTTCATAGATAAATCAATTCTCAGCTTATTAAAACAGGTTAGGTTTTATTTATTCCAAATGAGATACATTTAATTTAATTTCACATTTTAAAATTATAAATTAAAAACCTCTTCCAAAGCATCACATCGAGGCAACGTACCCATACAACTGGCAGCATTGCCCCTTTGGACAGCTATGCATACTCTTTGAAAAAAGTAGCTGCCAGCTCTTGGATCTTGTGTTGCCTCGATGAGACGCTTTGAGAGCTCATTAGCAAAAAGTTTTGTTTCTGGGCCCCACGGACCCAACGTCTCTATGGCAAATGGGACGAAATTATAAGTTTGAACCAGATCCAGATATTTCCTTTTTTTGAGTGTTTCAGCTGCTAAAGCAGCAGCGCCAGGATGCGCAGAGGTTCCGTCGAGATGAGAAGGAGCCAAGGTGTCCACACAAGTCGCGTCCCACACCAAACACCTACCGAATTTCCACGGAGTCAAAGACAATCCGTCGGGCCTCTTCCCATCTGAACGAAATAGTCCCTGTGGTTCGCGAATGGCTGGTATATTCGCTGTAACTAAAGCCCGACGGATGATGTCATTGATAGATGCATGACGCGAAAAGCGACCCGCGCTTCTCTGGCAGGAGAGACCGTGATGCCCCAAATCGTTCACCTGACCACCACAAATGCATCGGTGAGGCTCGACTATTTTCAGACCAAGACGTAAACCTATTGCTAAGGAAAAAGAGCAATTGTCCATCAAAGTTCCCAAATTGGAAGAGGGGTACGCCTGTAACCAATACCCTGACTCCTTCTCAGCAACAGCGAGTAGTCTTGCGCGATCCACTGAGTTATCACAGTTTGAAAGGAGACTGAATTGAATCTTCTTACAAATAGGAGTGTCCCACATTTTCTGTATGCTGGGGCGCAAAGGTAAATCTGCACGGCAGAAATCCCTCCAAGCATTCAAGGCCTCCGTCACTCCACACACGCTAACGGGATCCAAACATGGATCTATAATTTTTCCGAATAGCGCGCATGTAGAGTGAGCGGAAGACAAAAACGCAGGAAGAGCCACAGACGTAACCGATCTTATGCCCAAACCCCCCAAGCCTACTGGCAATGTGGCCTGATCCCAAGCATTATCAGAAATGGAAAGATTAAGAATCTGTGATAACGTTGATTTTAACAAGAAATCTAAATTTGAAAGCAGTTCAATACACTGCCACAGTAAAGAACATCTCAACACATACTGTAAACTTGGGAACAAACAGACAAAACCTGATGATAAAAATTGACATATGTGCACAAATATCAAATAAAAGCGGAGAGCAATCTTTAAAAAGTTGTATCTGATCAGCTATGTATGAAGCATTACCTTCCATTAAAACTGGAGCACCCAACAAACGCAGGTATTAGTAATAAAATAGATAAGCCAGCCACGTATATGTACAATTTAAGGGGTGTAAAAGGGTAAAAGGGTAACAGTAGCTAGAAAAAGTATCTAAAAAATTTAGATACAAGATTTTGTAAGTTGTTGCCTGACACCCAAAAATAGCTAGAAAGTTGGCATTGTTGGCAACACTGAATAGGTGGCACGGAGGTCCACATCAGGGATGTTGCGAATAATCGCATCCGCATCCGCAAAAGCGGAGCTTCCGCATAGATTTAAACATCTGCATCTGCATCCGCATTAATCAATGCGGATATTTATGCGGATGCGGATGTTATACAAGTTGTGACAAGAAAGAAATTGGGCGGGACCCGCGAATTGTACGTGCCGTTCGCATGAGAAAATGACCAACGAAAAAAATGGTGACAAGATCCGACGCATTTGTTGTGGTACATCCTTTGTTTCTTGTAACTAAATTATTACGTGTTTGTTTGCGCTGTGGGTTACTTATCGTGAAGATATATATTTTGAGTGTTATTGTGATCAGTGATCATCGTGTGTATTGGGAAATCTTTATATTAGTCTTAGCTCAGCTTATTAAATTAAAATCGCCAGGAAAATGCCATTATGTCATACCGGTAAAACCTACGTTTTATTGTAGGTAAAGTTTATAGTTTCATAACAGTATTCTTAATTTTTCCAGTGAGGTTCCTGTTATTGATTGAGTAGAATAGAATATTTCTTTATTTTTCGTCAAACTTGGGTACAGATGAAAAAATACAGTTTCGGCAGTGCATACATGTTCACTATAGTTAAAAGACACGCAAACACCTTTGACATAATGGACACACTTATTTTTTATTTTATTTTTTAATAAATTAATTAACATTGTTAAAAATACTTACGTTCATTGAGCAATTTATACAATTTTCTTTTAATAATTTTATAGGGTAAGTCTTTAATGCCATTCGTGATTTTATTATACATAATAATATATTTTAATACTCAAAGCCAATTTTATCATAATTTAATAATTTTTGGAATTGTTTCAAAGACAAGAGTGTTTGGGTCTCTGTGACTACGAGGGTTTATGTTACAAATTTTTCTAAACAATTCCCCATGCTGTTTAGCAAAAACGCAAATCTCATTCATGTTAGATGATAATGTCAATAAGCCATTAAGGTCTTTAAAGAATGATCTGCAAGAGTCAAAGCGAGATATTCCCGTTATTGCTCTAATATTTTTTTTCTACGGAATGAATGCTCTACCTACATACGTTTTTACTGTTGCCCCATAGGATGATACCTTTACCTATAGTAAGATAATTTTTCATTTCATATATTTATATAAGTTCCCAAACATCCGCATCCGCATCCGCGGATGTGAGCCTTCAAAAATCCGCATCCGCATTCGCATCCGCGGATGTGAAAAAATCGGCATCCGCAACATCCCTGGTCCACATGCCTATGGTTTTGATGCACAAAAAAATACAAAAGAGAAGAATAATAGTGGTATTTTATTTCTCGTATTTTATTACCAGAACCATATATATATCACTGTAAAGCTAATTTACTGGGCTATTTGATAACATAATGAAATATTTTAAAATGCCACCCTATGTTTGAAAAATTCAGTTATATAGGTATGAGGGTTTAGGTCACTGAGAAATGTATTTCGTAAATGTGCTCTTTCTGTGATTTTCTGTGTTTTAATTTGACCCTGGACTGCTTTTTGGACCCCGAAGAACCCTCTGCTGACCTTAGACATTCGCTTACTAACTTGGACACCGTTTTGAATTTGTTGATGCCATGTCATACCACACTATAAAGTTTCAAGTGCATTGTGTTTTACTATTGTCTGTATGTGTCTTTGATATTCAATAAATAAATGTTTTCGTATCATAAATAATACTTGTTTTATTTCTGAATACTAGTTAGGAAATAAAATAAATGTTAAAATCCGACCCTACTAAAAAAAGAAAACAATATTTGGCACCACAGACTTCAAATGCCGCCACACCCTAAGGATTCAGTTTACTGATACCTCTATTTCCGTATACAGCTTTATTATTATTATTATCACGGTTCTTGAGATACAGCATGGTTATGTGTTTATTTGATAGCTGTAACTATTTTAGAAGTTTAACAAAAACAACGACAATTTTTTTAAAATTATTTTCAGAGTTATTGTGATTTTTGAGAAAAAACCCATAGAAACCAGAGAAATGCAATATCCTTTTTCAAATACGTTATTTGCAAATAAATAAAATATGTTCTTGTAAAATAAGTTCATAGCTATGATCTTGCCAAAAACTACATTAAAAACATGGGTAATTAGGACATAATTAATGTTTTTACCAATAATGAAAACTATTTTTTGCGGGTCATTTTTTTAACGGTCGCATTTTCTTTTTTAATGGAAAGAATCTTAATGAAATAATATATCTGTGTATAAAATATCAGCTAATAAAAATGAAGGGGTAACGAGATATTAATTTTTCAGTTTTTGTTTAGGGTTGTCACTAACTTTCTATGAACTTTTAATTTTCGTATTCATTTATTCTGCTCATCAATAAAATCGTCCATTTCGGTATATAACATCTATATCTATACATATAATAAATGCGTAAACTTTATATCCACTAAAAAGTAAAAAAAAAAAACATTGCGTTTCTTCTAAAACTTAATTTTTCTACTCATCAATATGTAGGTACGATCTATGTGTTTACTACGCAAGAAGGTAGGTACGTAGGTACCTACCCTACCTTCAAATCTATCTCAACACGTACCTATGAATATCAAAATATTTTTTTAGAGTTCTTCTAAGTAAAATGAAATGAAAAATATTAGACTATATGTATGTACTTAAAAGTCAATCAAATTATTACGATAATAATGTAGTTACAATTATTGTTATTTTTAGAGTAGTTGTCAGTCAAGATAGTTTTGTACAAGGCTACTTGTTTTGTCATAATAGTCAAGTCAACCACAACCGTGTTATAAACGTGGTATTTATTTCTTTACTGTAACATGTCGAGGTGAGAGCGGGGCCGCGGCGGTGGGAGGAGTTTTCAAGTAGACACGCCGGGCAGGCGCCGCGCCAGTCGAGAGAAAGAAGCGTTACGAGTCACTTGCTTACGAACCGATTCAGATTCTTTTTTTTCTCGTTCTATTATATCTACACCGTCCTTCTTGCGGTAATTCCTTGTGTTTAATATTGAATATATTTTTGTATCACCGTTTATCGTCGTATTAAAGTTCGTTTGTTTGGTTTAATAAGGTATTGGTATTTGTGTCGTTTCAAGGTCGCAGATAGTGTCACAGTATAATAATATTGTTGTATAAAAGTTAATTTAGGTATTGGTGTTCTGTCACAGTACCTACATTGACGTTCGTATAAAAGTTAATTAGTAAATTTGTTTAATTGGGTATTGGTATTTATGTCCTTTCAAAGGTCGCAGATAATATTGTCACACTTTATTGTCGTATGAAAGTTAATTTAGGTATTGGTGTTCTGTCACAGTACCTACATTGACGTTCGTATAAAAGTTAATTTGTAAATTTGTTTGATTGGGTATTAGTATTTATGTCCTTTCAAGGTCGCAGATAATTTTGTCACTCTTTATTGTCGTATATAAGTTAATTTAGGTATTGGTGTTCTGTCACAGTACCTACATTGACGTTCGTATAAAAGTTAATTTGTAAAAAAAACAACCGACTCCAAAAATAACAATCATTGTAACTTAATTATATTATCGTAATAATTTGATTGACTTTTAAGTACATACATAGTCTAATATTGTTCTTATCTTTGCTGTAAAATTAACCACCTATCACGTTTAGGGGTCCAATATATCTCGTGAAATGTGGGTATATCCAGTAATGGAATACCTCTGCCTACCCCCTCGGGGATAAAAAAGGCGTGAGATTATATTATATATTATATATTAAAATTAACTATTTTGGCGTCATGGAGCCGTTAAAGACTCCTCTCTCTCCGCAAGAGCTGACCCATCCTGCGGAGTCCTCCCGGGCCTCGACCGGGGGACTTAATGCCAGAGGGGCATGAGGGCGCCAACCCTGATGCTGGTCAGCGAGTGGCAGAAATATGTGATGAAACTAAAACTACACCACAAAAATTTACTCATCTTGACTTGTTCAAGTTGCTGGAACATCATTCTCATTTACGAGGACCAAAATCACGACCTCTTGACATTCCTGAAAATGAGAGAACAACAATATTCTTGAGTGCATTTTACCCTAAAGGTATTCCTGACTACATACAAAGAACCTTTGACGTCCTTAAAAAAAATATAACAAGGTTAATTTGTAAATATGAACATCTTTACAAATCCAGTGCTCGAAATCGTAAAAGATTTTTTACTAAGAACAAAAAATGGCTCTCTACCATAGTTAACCTTCCTTTCAAAGAAATTGAACACCAAGTAAACCCCGATAGACAAAACCAAAATTTTGAGGAGGAATCAACAGCAAGTTCGGTACAAATAATCTCTGAAGAAATCGACAGGTCATTAGATGCTCCTTCTACTTCTAGTGCTAACCAGTATGATAATCTAAGCGATCGTAGTCAGCGACGTATAAGAAAATCACTAGAACAAGAACTGGAAATTTACCCTACAGAGTCCCTTATCAAAGTTATGTCGAAAATTGTAAAAGATGGAACAGGGAATATATTAAGTACATCTTCTGCTAGTGACTTAGAATTTGCCTCCAAACTCCGACCCGGTCAACGGAAATTGCTAAACTAATAAGATCCAGTAAAGAAGCTAAAGGTCAACCATATACTCCTGATGAAGTTTAGAAGGCAGGGGTCCTAACCGTTGGGTTACCGACCCTCCTTGATGATGGCATATAATTAGAAAATTTGTTTACAATTTATTTTTATGGTTAGATTTCGACAACCCTATTTCCAAATTATTTAGAAACGCGTTTTCTCTTTACCCCTTTTATTGTCGTGTGTAATTTTTTAGGACATAATAAACAATAATATTGTTCATATTTCTAATGAAGAATAAAATGCGACCGCAACAAGGTTAAATTAAAAATCAATAAAAAGTTAAAATGATAAATTCACAAATAACTCTTACATTAATGCAGATTCATTTCCTAATTTTTTAATATGAATAGGTAATGCAATAACATGTAATTTAGGATACTCACAAAAACAAAAACAATACTATTTTAAGAGTAAAAAATTAATCAAGTTTTCCTTCAGGTCATTGACCTTTCACAAAAAAAAATATTACTCTTAAAGTATACAGAAATTTACTGTCGGAATTTTTACCGATCGTTAGCCATATCAAGCTCTTTCGAATAAGCACATAAACCATGCGTGACCGCAACCAAGCCACAACACACTGTGCATGGTGACAGATGGGCAGACAGACGGACGCACGCACAGAACACTTTTACTCCTAGCGGAGAAGAATGCCAACCTCATACAAAAATATGGCGACAAAACTCGACCTACAGCGCGATCTCTGTAATGACCCTAAAAACCACTGACGTATCACCGTATGGCGGGATATTTGAATTTTATAGTGGAATGTTTAAATGTATATTCAGAGCCTATCCATATACTTCTCCCGGGATACTATTCATATTATATTCTATTGAAGTTTTACCTAAATAACTTCTCAGAATATGATATGAATAATACCCCGGAGAAGTATATGGACAGGCTCTGAATATACATTTAAACACAAGATTAAAAAATTTAATTTTGCTAAAAAAAAAACTTTCTTAGGTATTGTTTTACTAAAATATAACATTTATTTACCAAGAAAATATACATTCATTTACAAAGAAAATAAACATTCATTTACAAAAAAAATACATTCATTTACAAAAAAAAAAAATACATTCATTTACAAAGAAAATATACGTATTCATTTATAGTAATTACAGATAAAAAATGCCCTCTAAAGTCAAAGGCGTTTATTGTCAGTAGGTGGTATTGAATTTACACTTAGAAAAGTCAATAGTTTATAATAACAAGGCACTCTAAACTCGTCCATGAAGATTGGCTAAATGTAAACAGCAGCCTATCTCCACCGACGAGTTGCTGGTTCCAAATGCAGTACACCGAGAAGAGCCAGCAAGCAACTCAAGGGCAGCTCTTTTTAATCTCATGTCTTACTAATAAATATGATTTACAATAATTAATAGCCTTACATAGCGTCGAGTCGGTTAATCCCATGCATGTGGTCAAGGATTTGGTAACTTTAGATAATCGAAATCTAAAGAGGAACCATGTAGGACAGTGCCCAGAAGACTGGCTGCATTCCCTCTCTGGATATCTAGGTTGATCCTTTGACAGAGATAGCTGCCAGCCCTCTGGTCATCTGAAGGCCCCCACGGTCCCATGGTCTTCACCCCAAATGGCACAAACATGTAGCCCTCATTGATCAATTATGTTTTAAGATGTTAATTTTATTCCTAAGTAATGATGACACTGCCGCATCACGAAACACGCGATTTTTTACAACACAATATCTATTTATAAATACAAATGTGAAAAACACTATTCACGTTGCACACCACTCTATGTTCAACATATAAGTAATTTATGCTGAAATTCCTTAGAAGCGAAAGCTTTATCCGGGAAAAAAACTTGGCCCAAAATTCATAGCTGAAAACAAATTAAAATCATTCTTACAAACATTTTACGACAAAATTGACATAAGAATAATGTATGTATCATCCTAGCAGCGCCACACTACTCTGGGTACGAAATAGTCTTGAATTTCGTACCCTCGCCGTTTAGCAGATGTAGAGTTTGTTGGCGATGCCAAAATGATATATAGTATATTTCTGCATTTAGGCTACACGACGGTTTCGTACTATTTTGTACTTTTAGGAAGGGAGTAGAACTCACACTAAATTCTTCGTGGACTTAAATATATACATCTTTTAAAGTAGGTACATCATATTTCTAAAATATGTTTGCAACATATTAAGATGCCCGGGTACGAAATAGTTTCAAAGAAAATTATCCACTAGATATCGCTTCTAGCATATTATAATACAATCATAATATAATCATAATTTATCTATAGATAAAATGTCATTGGCTTCAATAAATCAAGGTAGGTACATACTAAAGTAGTTAAGCAATGTTGGGCACGGTCAGTCAGTGAATGGGTGACCGCCTAGTGGCATTTATATCACGAGCGCTTCCGTGTTTCGGAAGGCACGTTAAAGTGTTGGTCCCGGTTTTCGTTGTTTACGAACAATGGAAGTCGTTAAGCCATGTTGGATACCTTTGGGTGGCTTGAAAAATTCCGGCAGTTAGGTGGCCACTAGCCTAACAAAGTCTCCCAATCCGCGGTGGGCTCGCGTGGGAGATTATAGCCCATATACTTCCTCAGTGTGAGGAAAGACCCTTAGCTCAGCAGTGGGCTGTTACGGGTTGTCGATGACATACTAAAAACTTATTTTTAAATTACTTCATCAACTTACAGCAAATGCCAGTACAATAAAATTCAATAGGGCCCAGGATTGGTGATCCAGGTCTTTTTCTTAATATTAGCCCATATCACTTCTCCAACGGAGTTTAAAAAAGCTGCTTTGTCAATAGTTTTAAATTCTTCCACAGTATTCTTGTTCATTATTGTTCCAGTCACAGTTATATAGAATTGCTCAATATCAGGGGTCCTAGAAAAATAATTATGATTAAAATAATAATTACAGATCTATATGCAGTGGTTTTGAGAAAAATGAGGGCTACATTCAGGCAAATGGTTATTTCATCCAAAAGTATAGGCTGAGACTGTACTATGGTTACTAGAAATGTCATCTGATTTAGTAAAGTGAAATGAAATGAAAATGTTTTTATTTCTGTAGGTAATTAAAATTACACTCAGAAATGCCAATAGCCTAATAACAAGGCACTCTAAACTCGTCCATGAAGATTGAAACATTACGTACTAACGTCCTCACGAGTACTAAACGTTGGTGAAGTTTAAATACTATGAAAAAAAAAAAGACCTTTATTTACGGATACAGGTTTTGGCGCTGCTGTAAAGACGTCATTTTGGCAAAACCACCAACCCCCCATATCTGCTAAACCGCGAGGGTACGAAATTCAAGACTATTTCGTACCCAGAGTAGTGTGGCGCTGCTAGGATGATACATACAAAAATAATGTGTAAATAATGTTACTTACCTCAATATATTTGTTGCTCCGGGGTTAGGAAATCTGTAAGCTTTGATGTCCGAATCTTCCTTCGGCTTTAGCCCACATTTCAAACATTTTCTTCTGATGCTATCAGCCATAACGACAAACAAAACACAAACACCTTTTCTATCTCCTCGAGTCTCTATCTCACAAATACTTCGCTAGCACTATAATAGCAAGCACGTCAACACTAATGCGGAGGAACAAAGACTCAACCACGGCTCCACTCAATGCAATAATGAAGAAAAGAAAACTGTAAATTGTAATTTTAAAAACCACAGACATGACAGACGAGACATCATGATGACAGTATGCCATGGGGCTGCCAATGTTTAATGACGTTCTCTTACATAAATACTTTTTTATGTATTTTTGAATTAATTTTTTTAACATATTTTAGAAAACAATACATATAATTAAATTGTATATTATTATATATAAAACAATTTTTTAAATACTCCCTTTATAGAATATTGAGTTAACTTGTCACACAGAAGATTCCCCATTAGGTATGACACCCAAGTCCCATACCCACTTGACGCCGCCGGACGGACGGACAGCGGAGTCTTAGTAATAGGGGTCCGCTTTACCCTTGGTACGGAACTCGAAAAAAGAGCTCACGCCTTATCTCAGAGACAACAGAGGTATTCCATTCGTGGAAAACACTTATCACCAGTGTACTTTTCGGGCCCCTAAAGGTAAACCCCTAAAGACGGCGGACAATGGTGGGCACGTTGAGTATGTTTTACAGACTTAACCTGTGAGCGAATGAATTATCACTCGTAAAAAAACGGAGTCCGTTATTGTCCAAAAGACTCCGTTTGCGCAGGACTCAAATGTGGCATATGGTGAATCCATCGAGGGTATGGTTACACATGCTTCGGACTTAATTCTGGGGCCTGCGGGTTTTCTCACGATGTTTTTTTTTTTCGTAGGAAAACCAACACATACGTATTTTTATTTATTTAAATAAATTTATAATATACAGTGGTGTTACCTAATTATAACCTCGCCAAACTTTTACGTTTGATGTTGAGAAGCGCTCCTTCACATAACAGTGAACCACCTTCTACTTATCTATTGGTTACTATTTTCATCTTAAAAAAAATATTTACTTATATTTGTTATCTTGTAAATGTAAATGTGTGTGATACTTACGTAAGTTTTTAAAAAAACTTATTGGTACAGTCAAGAGCACGTGGAGCGTGACGTGACACATTGGACGGACTTTGTAAGGTTTTTTTCATATCTCATACTCGGAAAGTAGTGTATGTTTGATCTGAGTACCGGGTCAGAAGCGATGATTCCCACAACAGAGAGATTCAGGGCTGTGATTCCCGCCCTCGGTCGGGAAAGACTCATAGTAATTGCTTCCGGCCTTAGGGCGGGAATGAATTAAAAAAATATAGTACTACATTTGGCAAAGACGTTTAAAGAAAAAGTTTCTCTAGGAAAGAGAATGACTTTCTTCCAACCTCTTTGGGTACCTACTTAGTAGGGATACGAAACTTTTTACATCAATTAGAATAAGAAAAAAAGGTGAGGCCTTGTGAGGTGTAGGTACCTATAAACAACAGAAAATAGTCCGCGCGCGGGGCGGTACGCGTTCCATATTTAAAATTAAAAAAAGATTAATAATTTGGTAAGCTGTTACGAAATTCAAAATCTTGTTTTTCATCGGCACTAATAAGCACAGAACACTATTACTCGGCTAAAAGTAGGTACATATTACTAAAAAGAGGAAGGATTTGTTTATTATTTTTGTAATGTTATTTAGGTTAGGTACTCTTGATGTAGTATTCAAAGACGTTTAAAAGAAAAAGTTTCTCTTTCTTTCAACCTCTTTGGTTGTATTGTTGACAATTTTGTTTTTTTTTTGTAGGTGTTATTGCGTTTTTGCATGTTTGGATTTTTGTAAAATAGTTATTTCTTTTTGTTTACTTTCCTTGAATTCGAAATGAAAAGTAGAGTGTTTAACGCGGGTGGAAGTTATCAATTCCTACTCAGACTATATCCGCCCTCGCTACGCTCGGGCGTCTAAATACCTCGTATGGGAATTGATTCCTTCCGACCCTTGTATAACAATCTACTATATTAATATCGCCTTAGAGGTCAGACTCGCACTACAAATGTAAAGCTTCATGTGCTCTTGACTGTACATGCTCTCACTAGGATTTGAATTTGAACCCAAGCCTCCTTCATGAGAGGCTGGTTGACTACCAGCAGGGCTATTGCTTTCTATTATAGGTAGGTGTTATTATAAATATAGGTAGGTACTTATTACTTAATTAAATTCATACACAAATTTATACTAAAAAAATATACCTACTTAAAACAAAATGAAACGTTATAGACTAAACTTGTCAATGGAGATTGGCTAAATGTAAAAAGCAGCCTATCTCCACCGACGAGTTGCTGGTTCGTTCTAGCAAGTAACTCAAGGGCAGCTCTTTGTATGGCATGTCTTCATAATAATTACCATTAGGTACTATACTAGGTACATAAGTAGGTAAGTACCAGGTCTGTGGTAATACTCACTTACCAAGATGGATTAAAAGCATAATATTATTAGTCATGCTACACGGATACTGAATTGAGTACACGGACAGCGAATACCGTGTGGCTACTTTCTACGCATGGTATGGAACTGTCGTTCTCTGTATAATAATCCAGAACATTTTCTCACAATCCACAAAGTTATTGGTAGACTTTCTACGCATGGTATGGAACTGTCGTTCTCTGTATAATAATCCAGAACATTTTCTCACAATCCACAAAGTTATTGGTAGGTATTATCCGTCCGACTTAGGTTTGACGGTGCACAAAATGCTGGACTATTTATATATAACCCCTTAATGTTTTATAGGTGCTTTAAGCTGTACCTAATAGTACATAAACTATGTAAAGCATTTAGGTACCTATTAGGACGCTTATAACACCGGCAAACCTAAGTGGGACTGATAGGACTTGGTATTTACCTACTTAGTTAGGTAGTTACTTCACTTGTTTAAGTATCTACTTACTTATCCAAATGTTACAGACTCAGAAACAGATATTAGAATGAAGAATGTTAACAAATTTTGAATATTAGCTCTCCGTATTCTCTGTCAAAAATAAAAAATACAAGTGAAAGAATTATTTCAATACGTTAATTAGTTTCCGATTTATAGAAGTAAACGTGCGACGCGGACTCGTACTCGATGCGTGTGCCGGTGTGACGTCATCTCACAACACTCGCTCAGACCGCTCGCGCTCTCAGCACGGTGCCGTCTTACGTTTCATTATAAATTGTAAATACTTTCAAAAATGTCCAATCCAGATACTAGGAAATCATGTGTTGTGCCGAAATGTACAAATACAACAACCATTGCGCCTTACAAATTGTGTTTTATGGTTCCAAAAGGACTTAAAAATACGAAAGAAATAGATAAAAGCTATGAAGAGGTTAGATCAATTTGGAGATAAAAGCACAGTTTATTGTTGTTGCTGTCTCTTGCCGATCTGAAATAAGTTACAAATAAAAAAACTCACGCCTTACATCCCCGAGGGGGTAGGCAGAGGTATTCCATTTCTGGATATACCCACTCTTCACCAAATATTCTTTGTACCCCTAAACGGGATAGGTGGTGAGCCCATCGCCGGACCGGGTCTGTTTACACATGTCTCTGAATTTATTCTGGATCCTGCGGGTTTCCTCACGATGTTTTCCTTCACCAACGAGCTAGTGATAAATATGTACGTAAATAAAACGGCCCTACGTATTTTATCAATAAGACAAATCAAAATTAAAAAAGATTTAGTACATCTTTTGAACCCACTACATTTGCAATAAATCAATCCCTCCGAGTAAGAAGAGGAACCTATATTCACATATGTACATACGTACCTATAGATATAAAACCTTCATACATATTTGTTGTCTATAACGTAAAACTAAAAAGGTTTGGTACTTCTGCCTATTTGAGCTACAATATGACATTATTTGGGTGGGTATTTTGTTTTTTCTAAAGAGTAAAAAACCAACTTCAACGAATAATACTAAAAAATACAATCGAATTGACAACCTCTTCTTTTTTTGAAGTCGGTTAAAAAAAGAATCATCTAAATCGGTTGCCGAGATATTGAGTTATTCGTCCATTTGTCGCGCACATACTTAATGCAAAATGAAGACTTATATGGTTTTCTCATTGATGCCATTGTCAGAACTGGACGAAATTGAAATGGGAACTATCTGGCCACCAGGCTTTCAAATAAAAAAGAATCATTCAAATCGGTTCACCCTGTCGAATGTTCTGCGGTAACAACATAAAAAAAAAATAAAAAAGTTGAATTGATAACCTCCTCCTTTTTGAAGTCGGTTGAAAACAATTTAGAACAAATAAATTATTTTTTTAAGAACAAGAAAAGTTAACTTCGCATTTTTATTCCTTGCATTTCGGTGGCAACGAAATCACTAATTTTGTTGATAAATAATGAGTAACCTAGTGCATCTATTTTAGGCAGATTATCCGATTGCTCTTTTTCGAATGCTTCATCCATTTCATTAATCGAATATAAACACTATTAACATAATGCGCAGATGATAATAAAACAAAATACTGCGCAAGCCCCTTAGCCACTGAGCTACTGTTACCGCTAGCGACTTGCTACTAAGCGGAGCGTTGTAAAATGACGTCACATGCGGTCACGTGACTGTTAGCGGGACTCGATATTTATCGTAAGTTTAAATACCTGTAAAATCAAAACTAATGGGTATTTTTGACTACAATAAAAACTAGTGTATTTGTATACATTCAAGCTTTACTGTAACAAACTTTCAACCGATTTGGCATACCTAGTAACATTCTTCATTGGCTCTACTCTATGTAGCGCGTGTATTTACGGTGGTTAGGTACCTACTCTTACTTTAGCAGCGCCCCGCGGTTTAACTCGCGTAGTTCCCGTTCCCGTGGGAATACGGGGATAAACTATAGCCTGTCTGTAATTCTGATGTATAAGCTATATAACTGTAAAGTTTTATTAAAATCCGTTCTGTAGTTTTTGTTCAAAGGGGAACAAACAGCCATACATCTATAGATAAAAACTTTCGCGTTTATAATATTAGTTAGTAGGATTCATTTAATAAATAGAGCCTTTATTTTACATGTACCCTACTGTTGTTATAAGTTAGTTAGTTATAATTACAATAATCAAATGGGTAATCCCTCCTCACGGTTCGTTAACGCCTATACTTCCCTTTTAAGCAGTTGTGCGTATTGTAACATGTATTTCCTTATGTATGTTATTTCGTGGGTACCTATCTACTTCAATTAATTTAATAACACGTTTGCAGTCACGCCATTCGTAGGTATCTATATCAGTTTTAGTACGTAGGAACATCTCCATATAATCGATCTTGTACACCAGTAGGTAAAGCAGTCAACTAATACCAACATATTATAAAGACAGCTTAGATGATGTGGTCAATGCAAGCTGAATAAACTAAAATTGGTCTTCGCTAAGAGAAACGGGGGACTGAATGATTCCCACAGCACACGCAAAGTCAATCGTAATTACGATTTTTACTCACACACATGAATATAAAATTGTACGACTCGCTGCATAATTGGCCACCGATATATGCCTTGCTTTTTACCGTGCATTTTATCGGAGAAATTCACTTGGAAAATGGTTCTTGATCATGTTCAAGTTCAGTTACGTAAGTGCGCGTGCTGAAGAACTGGTGCGGAATAGCGGATGTTTGGTGGTGCTCGACGGCGAAGTGGCGCGCTGTTATAAGCTCGCACCCACTGCGCCGGCCATCAGTTGCCGCTAGACCACCCTCGTCTACGTCGATTTGTAATTTTAGTGCTGTGCGTGCAATTTGTATCAAAATGTGTACATCCTTCCGGATAGCCGTTGTGTCAGTAATCTGTGTGGTCGTCGCCTCCGGCCATGTACACGGGCCTCGAAGATCCCGCAGGATGGATATTGAGGATTACGCACAAAACGAAATCGACAGTGGAAGAGCTGAAGAAAGTTGGTGGCCTTCGGCTGAATTTGGAGTTTTACAGAAAGTATATGACGATTGTAGTTCGCAAAAACATTTGACGATGTGCCTGAAAGGCAAAGCTCTCGTGGCGCTGACGAGGGCGGTCGAACAGGTGAAGTGCTAAACTCAGTGTGATAATAAAAATAATATTGTGCAGTGTGATGGTGTTTCTAATGATTTCTTGTGTTGTACAGGAGAGCGTACAGCTCGCCGACGGGTTGACTCTGGTGAAGCAGGCAGACGCTCCGGCTGCAGTCTCGGAGCCTCGCATCTTTCCTGGAATGTCGACAGAGGACAAGCTTGATACCATGTTGCGTACTAAGTTCGAGCAGTTAATGAACACGCACACTATTTCCATGGACCTCGCTTCGGAGGGCAGAGGACGAGGTATTTTCATACATTTTTAATCGATTTTATTTAGTTTATCTACTGCTGCCGCCTATAACTAACATTATATCTTTTAATTAAATTTTATCCACCTACTTCTGATTATCCTATCGAGTTGAAATTTGGTACACATATACATGTACATATACCAACATAATGGAAAATTATGGTACCTACCTACAATCTTCTAGAAAAGAAAATTCATATATTATTATAAGCTGTTCATATGTAGGCTTTAATGAATTTTATACTTCCTGTTTAACCAGGAAAGAAAGTTCTGCCATACCTTATGCTCGGTATCTTCACGACTATGAGCATCGTGGGGGGCATGGCTCTAAAAACCTTAGCCGCAATCGCCGGTAAAGCGCTCATCGCCAGTAAAGTGGCGCTGACCATTGCCGGTATCATCGCCCTCAAGAAGTTATTCAGCCACGACGGTGCTGCTGGCGAGACTACATTCCAAGTGCACGCCGATGGACACCATAGGTGAGATACTTAAGTTATTTTAATATATATAAATTATTATATCAATAAAACTCGTAATGTACAATTTTTGTGTTTTTAATTGCATGTTTTATTAGCAAGTTTTAATTCTAAAAATATTTTAATTCTAGTCTTTAATTCGAAGGCGGAATCTGTATGTGGTGAGGCCGGCGAAAGAAGACGCGGTGGATCCATACCATTACTACGCCGAGCAGACGACAGCAAGTGCGTAGCTGCTTCGGCCGCGTAGCCTGACCAACCACCGCCGCGCTGCTCCGCGCCGCGCTGTCGCCGGTGCGCACGCGCCGCAAGCCAACTCGTCGCCATCGCTATCGTCAGCTCGAAATCTGCCGCGCTAAAACCTACACAAATAAACTCAAACCAAAGTACCGTCCATCCTGTGGACAACCTACGTTAGACGAATAAGGTCGGCCACTTTCGTTCTCAAATCTATGTCAGTAAATTATTTAATGTAATTTATTTATTTATGACTATGGTTGTATGTGTAATGTAAATTAATTATTGATAGATAATAAAAAATATGTCACACGTAGTATAGTTTTATTTCTGGGTATTGCCATGAAAGATGATCAAGTATTAAATAAGTATTTTCGTTCTGGGAGGAAAGGATCGATTTGTTGATAACTTAGTTTTAGATAATATTCTGATTTTTTGATAAAATTCTGAGCTGGAACACAAAGAAATAACAAAATAATGACTACAGTACTTTAAAACTGATTGAAAGCTTATGAGAGCATAAGTTAAAATTACGAGTTAACGTTGTCAAATCGTAGCATAATCAAAATTGTACATAGTCTTAAATTACATACTTCTCAAGGCACGAATGATTCGGAAAATCGTGTGGTTTCTTTTTGGTAAACGGTCGAACGAAACATTTTTTGCTATTGATTGTAGATAATAATAACCACATTATTGGTCGCGGAACTTAACTAGCTAAGTTATGATTTGATTATACTGTAACCCGCTTTCTTTCTCCGCTCTAGTGGAGAAGAGTCCGAGAAATGTGTCGAGATTTTCCGTTAATGTGAGTGCAGTAGCTACGAACGTGGAAAGTAGAAAGTCTTAATCGATTCACTGCACATGCACGCATGATGTTAGAATCCACGACGTATAATTTTTGATTTATTTCATATTGGTGTAAATATTTTAGTGTTCAGTCTTTTCCATTCACTTCTGGGCGGAGGCAGTTTGCGTTCTTCACTTCGGAAACCTCCCATTCCACCGGATTATTTTATTATAGATGCATTTCTATGAAAGTTGGGATAAATTGCCAGCTTTTTCTTATATGAAGTGACTATTCATAGTCATCTTAAAGATCTTTAAGTTTATTAATAACTACCAGCGTCCCGCGGTTTTACCCGCTTCAGTCTCGTTCCCTTAGGAAAATTATAGTGCATGTTACTCCCAGAAAAGTAATTTTTCCATTGGTGAAATTTTTAAGCTTCGCACTTGGAATTTTATTACTAATAGCGAGTGCCCGGCGGCGTTGCCTACGCGTTTCCAGTTTATTCCCGTTCCCGTAGGAATTTTCAAAAATCCCTTTATAACGGTTTTCTACGACATATAAGACACCTACATACCATACATATATTTCAAGTTTCTAGGTGAAATCGATTCGGAATAGTAGGTACGTATTTATCTTTTTAACTAGTTTAAATATTTTCCGGTGGCAATGATATATTTTCCTGGAATAAAAGTACCCTATATGTTGACCCAGGTACTCAGTTATCTCCATACTTCCTCACGTAGTTTTTGCATGATGCTTGCACAGACAGACACAAACTTCACAAACAGTGTTTTGATATCTAAATCGACAACTAGGTATCTACACTACTACTAATTCCAAAAAATATTTTATGTACCCACAGACACGAGGGTTATATTATAAGTATAGATAGATATCTAATTATATAGATAAAATCTACGATAAAATACGTAAATAATAACTTAATTCAGTTATCAATTAGGTATTTCTGTAACATCTACCCACGTAGGTACATTTAATTTTTGCTGACCCGCTGGGCTTTGAAACAAATGATCATATTTTTATGAAACCCAATGAACCCATATGGATCTTGGATCACAGGCTTAGATTTTTCGTGAAAATTCTTCAAGAACATACCTACTTACTTCTCTAGGCATCGAACGTCTTTATAGTTATAGAATTTAATCATGTACTTGTGGAATGTTTAATTCCGCTGCTAGTTCTGAATAATGAGAAATACTGATAGTGCGTTCCGCTAAGTTTAAATAGCTAACAGTTTTCCCGAGCAGGGCAGTATCGTGCGGTGCAGCGTTTGTTTGGCGGCGGAAGGTCAGCGCGTTGATTAGCCGTGCGCCGCCGGTAAAGGCCAACCACAGTGCGCGTTTGTGCTCTCGGGCGCTGTTTATAATGCAGATATGTGTTTGCCCAATCGCTGCATGCTACGCTGGCTATATAGCATCGTTAATGTGGCTGGCTCTTTGCATACGCAAATATAGGGCGAGCGGTCCAGCGCTGATTAAGCGGCGCGCTAGCGGTGACTGCCTTCGCTTGCGATGTAGGAATAACGTTGGTTGGTGGTTTTATGAAGGCTTTTTGACAACATTTTCAGTTTTGAAGGTTTTTTGTTAAAGTTTTGAGATACCCGCATATTGGTTCTCGGCGTTTTAAATGTGCCTCGGACGGAAGGTTAAATCATCATTAATAATAATAAATAAATTGTGGGACACAATTCACACACGGTCATTCAGTCCCAAACTAGGCAGAGCCCGTACTATGGGGACTAAACAACTGATAAACATACTTAAATAAATATTAAACGACCAGACACGAAGCCAACATACATGTTCATGCACACAAATGTTGGCCCCGAGCGGGGATCGAACCCGCGACCTCCGACTCAGAAGGCAAGGTCACTACCAACTGAGCCAACAGGCCCGTCAATTAACATCAGAACCACGGAGTCCCGGAGCTACAGAGCTGGCGAGTGGCCCAAGTCATTGTAGTAGAAATGTAGTAGACAAAAACACATATCTTTGAATTTGTAGTTCTATAGTTCAGGAGTTAGTTAGTAGACCTATATAATCTCACGCCTTTCATCCCCGAGGGGGTAGGCAGAGGTATTCCATTACTGGATATACCCACATTTCACGAGATATATTGGACCCCTAAACGTGATAGGTGGTGAGCCCATCGCCGGACCGGATTAGTAGACCTAATAGTTAAAAATCGTCAGGTCGTTGGAGCCCTGAGATTTCGGTAACGACGTTTGCTCTTAGACATTAGGTAGTGGCACAAAATAAGTAATAGTACTGTAGTGGACAGAAAAAGAATGAATGGAATTCGTAGTTCAACATTTTGGCATTCGCGTTTGAAGTTTTACATTAAATAAATAGCTAAAAATGGTTACAAGGTTTTTATTGAATTCAAATACCTACGGTGGTATTTTTAGAGATTGTGGTTTGGATAATTGCTCGAACTAAACAAAGTCCGTACCGTTTCGGTTACGCTAGCTTGTTTGGTTTCAAAGATGTACGTAATAAGTGAGGTTAGCTGTCATTTTGGGGCTTCCGACCTGAATTATTCGTATACTACGGAACAAAATGAAAATGGCTTTACTACAAATTCCTAAATCGAGAACTACAAAAACTTTATCAAAGAACATACTATGACAAGATACTTCGTTTCAGAGAAAACACTGCGCCACAGAGTTCTGGTCATCCCGCACTTCAAATGTAAATTACAGCCAAAATTTTGAACTACGAATTCTATTATTTCTTTTTCTGTCCACTACCTAAATAAGTACTACAGAAACATTGTCTAAGAGCAAACGTCCGTTCTGCCCTAATTACTGAGATCTCTGGCCACTCGACAGCTCTGTAGCTCCGGGGCTCCAGGGTTCTGATGTCATTACATCATCTACCAGATTGGCGAAATCAAAAAGGACCACCATTATAAAAGAAATTGAATTGATTGTATGTCGTAATATGTCAAAACTATATTCTTATTAAGATAATGAGATTAGCAGTCAAATGTGAAGTTCTATTGGTTACTTCATATAGCTTTGAACAAAAACCAATTTTATTTAACTCCGATTTTTTTAAAATATGGTTAAAAGATACTCATTAAAGACAAATAAAAAATTCCACCAGTTACGTATTACAATAATAAACCTATAACACTCAGCAATTTCCGACTATAATGTGCTTATCTTACCTACATTTTCTACAAATATAGAAAATCAATTACGGGAGTGGTGGGTGACATGTGACAGGTCCGCAAATCTCCCCGGACCTTCTATCAGACACCTCGCTGATATTACGGCAGCCCAGGTGTTCGTCGCCAATCTACCGGCCTTCAATACTTGATGCCTTAGTCTCAAATTAGGCCAACGGTCGTGTTCGCTTCTCCATGTTATATGAATTACTGATTTAGTAATGGTAATGGCATTCCGGTGGGTCTGAAATCCGTACCTATGAATCGATACAGAATTGTCAGAAGGGTCCGTATAAATCTTCTACTTATTATTGTCTAGGTACTTAATAAAATCCTATCCTATACTGACTTATTGATAGACAACGCATGGCTTGTAGTTGCCTATACCACACATGAAATTTTGCCTAATAGAGCTTCTTTCGCGTAAGTAAGCACTTAGAAAGGATTTATGAACATTTGTTTCCTACAGGTGTTAAAAGAGGAACGAAAATTCGTATGGAAAGACGTAATATTTCCAAATACCAACGGAGACCCGTGGCAATAATCTCTGAAAATCATCGAAAACCGAAGCCTGTATCTACTTAATAACGAGAATAGGATTACCTAAGCAAAAACAGTCAGGTAATTTTTCTTTATTATACCTAATCTCACGCCTTTTATCTCCGAGGGGGTAGGCAGAGATATTTCATTACTGGATATACCCACATTTCACGAGATATATTGGACCCCTAAACGTGATAGGTGGTGACCCCATCGCCGGACCGGGTCTATTTACACATGTCTCAGAATTAATTCTGAGACCTGCGGGTTTCCTCACGATATTTTCCTTCACCGTCGAGCTAGTGATAAATATGTACGTAAGTTTTTGAAAAACTCATTGGTACATGCCAGGATTGGAACCCGAGCCTCACTGATTTTCGGCCGGATCTTGTAAGGCTATCACTGCTCTTTATACCTATTCTATTAGGTATTATTTACAGTTTACAGCAGTTTTACCTGCGTCAGTCCCGTTCCCATGAGAAAATTATAGCCCATATTATTCCCAGAAAAGTAACCTTTTCATTGGTGAATGAATTTTAAGAATCGCATCTGGAATTTTACTACAAATAATATCGGGTGTCCAGCGGTGTTGCCCGCGCGGGTTCAGTTTATTCCCGTTTCCGAAAATCCCTTTATAGCAGTTACTTACGACACATAAGACACCTAGGTACATACCATATTTCAAAAAGCAGCGAGCAAAGAAAAATTATACCCCATGTTACTCCCAGAAAAGTAGTTCCCATTGGTGAAATATTTTTTAAGACTCGCATGTGGAATTGTATCACAAATAGTGGGTGCCCAGCGGCGTCCAGTTTATTTCCGTTACCGTAGGAATTTCCAAAAATCTTCGGAAATATGGGAAAATAATATAGCCTATGTTACTTCCTGATAATGTAGCTTTCCAGTGGTGATAGAATTGTTAAATCAGTTTCGTAGGTTAGGCCTGTTCCAGTGGGAAAATTATTGCCCATGTTACTCCAAGAAAATGATCTCCATTGGTAAAAGAATTTTTGAAATCGGTCGGGTAGCATTGGAGCCTATATAATACAAACAAACAAAACAAAAAAGTCTTAGCTTTTCTCTCTCCAGTTAATTTCAGTTCCCATGGGAATTTCCAAAAATCCCTTTATAGCGATTGCCTACGATATATTAGACGCCTAGATACCATATTTTAAGTTTCTTTGTGTTAGTTATCGTTTCGGAGTAGGTAGTACGTATTTCTCATTTTAACCAGTTTTTATATTTTCCCGTTGGAATTAGATATTTTCGTAGAATAAAAAGTACCCGAGATGTTGACCCAGCTACTCAGCTATCACCACACCAAATTTCATCAAAATCCGTCCAGTAGTTTTTGCGTGATGCGTGCACATACAGACAGACAGACAAAAATTTTAAAAATTAGTCATTTGATATCTACATCGATAACTATCTACACTATAGCAAAAAAAATCATGTACAGGCAGGGTCTAGTTACAGTTTTATTATATGTGTATATATGAATTACCCGATACGCTTGTGTGGTACCTACATGTGTGTACCTACAGGTAATAATAAACGTGAATGTAGGATATGAGGCTGCGGGCGTCACTCGTAGCTAGGAAAGTTACTTTACGGGCGAATGGTCAAAGTATCCGACATAAACCTATTTTGTTCTCTTCTTATATTGGATGTGCGCTCCCTTCTTCGCCATACCGTTCGCTGTCCTTTGTAGTAGGGTTGGCAAAACGGAAAATTAATAAAATACTAAGATATGAATTTTTAGGTAGGTACAAATATTGTAAGGGGTCGTACCTACTTGATAAACGATCATTTAACAGAGGCTCTGTGCTCTGTATAGTCATAATGCTTTAGCGTTATGCAATATATAAGTATATACGTTGCACTGAGAGTATCTAGTGGACTCGATTCTGACTGACCACCTAAAATTCCTAATATTAAGTAAGCCTATCCTTCTCCATACAATACGAAAGAAAAAGGACAGAAACAAACCATACATTGAAGAGTTAATGTCAAACATCTAAAAACCTACTAATTTTAACTATGAACGTGCTTATCTGCCATTTTTATCCATGACCTTGTTACATCGTCGCTAAAATTGCTAAACACGCCATACATGAGAAGACTAATTTTAATTTGACAGGACTAAATATCTCTCGTCTCTTTTCTTTTATAGGAGAAAGAAAATGACAGGATTAAACTAAAATAAGTTTAGTCGCTGTAATGCAGAATCGAGTCCATTATCTACCTACTAAATTATTAAACCTATACAATATTTGCTAAGCAAATAGGTACCTATGCGTTTAAATTGAAGAATATTATCTATCGAATTTCTCATCTCACCTATACCGTATTGTAGTAATATCTGGTGCCCCCGCCAAGTCGAGCAAAAAGCGGCACGGCCGTACCATCCTTTTCTCGATTATAATTTAGAGACTGTAGTTTTCCAGGAAATATTATTATTTATTATCCAACTCGCCTTTTGCCCGCGACTTGATCTACGTTTCAGGATGATGTCGTGCCCATGTCGTGTCCGCGTTCCAGGTTGTTTGTTCTTCCTCAATATGAAAGCTATATCCTTGCAAAATTTCATCAAAAATGGTTCAACAATAGAGCTTTAAAAACGTAAAACAATAACATACTTTTAAATATACTTACACATTTAATATTATAAAGGGTACATATCAACTAGGAATGCGATTAAATTATAGTAGATATATTTTATATCGAGGGACTAAACGAAGCCATTATATACCAGAGGTGGAGACAATGAAACCGAGGGTATATTAAGTTGGAGTTTAGTCTCGAGGCAGTCGTGGCCAACTCGATTTTCGAAAACCGTAGCCGCGGCCAACTAGATTCGCACGATCTTCATTTGTTAAATCAAGTAGGCCACGCCGGCAGAAACAAGTTGCTGTATGCATTTTATAGCTTTAACATTTCAAAAAGAATATCGAAAATGTCGAGTGATGAAAGTACTTTGACTCCAGAGTCTATTAAACTAGATGCCATAGGCATTGTCAATAATCTACTACCATGCAATTGCATTTTATTGTCTCGCATAAGGTGAGATGAGGAAAGTATAATATATAATATTAAAGTATATATAGTATATACCTCGGGAATAAAACTGGTTTTGTCTTGGGCGCTTGAATCCCTCACTGCACTCAGGACTCAGTCTTAATTCTCCTCGCTGCGCTCGGGAGTAAAACTAGGAGTCCTTCGTTACGTTCAGGATTCAATGTCGCGCCAACAATCTACTATTATTACTTTTTTTACACCATATGCTCGACATTGCCAATTACCTATCATGCAAGCCTCACTTAAAGCAAGTCATTATTAACCAGCGGTTTATAATTAGATTCAGTACAATATTATGACCCAGCAGGTTATAATGAATTCGTATGAAAAATTGTTCCATAGAGACTTACAGAAAAAAGAACTTATTTGAAAATCGAACTGGCTACTACAAGCCATATTAAATAGCCTTGCTTTTTATTGTCTCGCAAAAGGTAAGAAAAGTAGAGTATTCTCCTTTGTGATGAAGCCTTGGGCGAGCTTGAATCTCAGGCTTTTGCTCAGGATTCAATACCTATCGCGCCCGTGACATAAAACAGTGCTTTATCCCCTCGGTGTATAATCTACTATTTTTATATTATTTTCGTAATAAAAGTGTTTCTAAAGATCTATGCTCTTATCTTTAGAATATTGATTTGAGCACAGCCCTGTCCATGGGTGGGGTTCCGTGAGGAAGTTTTGCCGGGAATTATGTTGGTACGTGCCAAAGCCATTATTGCTGCGAGAAAAGTTCATCAATTTCATTTCTGCCCCGCACACGTCCGCCGCCCGCGCCCGTTCCACACTCGCCGTCGCAGGGTTGACCTCCTCCTTACAAATGTATCCGTCTAGATATTGTTAATTAAGTTAAATAAGATCTAGGTATAGGTACCTAGGTTTATTTTTTCTTCATCAGGTAGGGTGTGTCGTTTGCAAATCTGGCAAAAGACGAGACTGTGAGCGAGAGAAATATTTTTCTTTTTTATTTGGTTTTAATCGGTCAGTCACCGTCACGAGGTTTTTGCACTTTTCTTAATTTTCTTGGGATTTCTAAGTACCTATCTACTTATCCCCAAATATGAATATTTCAGAGTTGTTTTATCTTAGCGTAAGTATTTATTTTTTGTCATAGTACCTATTAAGTATATATATCTAGGTACTGGAAGATTTTTTTTACCGTCTGGAAAAAATATTATTTATAAGGTATCTAGAGCCGAAGTTGTACACGAGATTAATTGTTACATACGTAGGTATAGTCAAAGTCATATTAAATGCAATTTACAGTCTAAAAAAGTACACACACTGCTATGGTGGTTGCATCGGATGCATAGCAGAATGTGCAAGTCAGTGTGTAATATTGACTACAATTGAGATACATACATACCTTTTATCACTTTTCACTAGGTGGGCCACAAACAAGACCCGATTCTTTGAACCCCTAAACGTGATAGGTGGTGAGCCCATCGCCGGACCGGGTCCACATGCCTCAGAATTAATTCTGGGACCGGCGGGTTTCCGCACTATGTTTTCCTTCACCGTCGAACTAGTGACATCATTATATGTCACTAGTTCGACGGTGAAGGAAAACATAGTGCGGAAGTACCTACTAAGTTTTTTGAAAAACTCATTCGTACGTATGCCAGGATTTGAACGCGAGCCTCACTGATTATCATCATGTGAAGCAGGCTCTTCTACAATTGAGTAATATATATATACCTACTATATGTAACAGAATAAGCGCAACTCTTGAAATTAGTTGGTTCAGTATCGACTACTTAATCGATTTCAGTTATTTTTAATATTTTCCTAAAAATGAATTAGCATAGCTGAATTTAGTGCTACCTATGGAAATCGTACTATTATTGCATTTTATTTAAGAAAATTGGTTTGGCACAACTGAAGTACGAAGGCATTATACCTATTATATTTTTTATATTAATATACTAATTGGGGTGTATGAGGAATTGCGCTTATTCTGTTACGCGTTGTATAATATATGTACCTACCTATAATTCTATATAACCTAGTAAAATGTTATTATACGAGATTTGTAAAAATAATATTTTTAAAGTAACAATGCCAAATTAATCTATTACACTTACCAATCACACCATATATTTTTTAAAACGGTAAAAAAAATCATGCCAGTTTACCATCAAATAAATTAAGAGTACCTAAGGTAGCAAATAAGTAAACTCGCCGAGAGGCCAGATTTTCACGGCGAATCTAGTCTAGTTTAAGTTAATAGTCTAGTTTATACACAGAAATATAACAGGTATAACTACATAGCTAACCTACTATATTACTAGTATAGGTATAATTGACTTAGGTACTCACTTTTAATTATAACATGAGTTAAACTAAGATTTAGAGTAGGTATTTGATTGCCTGTCACAAGCAATTACGAGCCTAAAAGATGTTGATGATACCGAATTATCTGATCCATCTAAGCAAGTCTAATTGTAGTGCAATTATACTAGAGAGAGAAAACTTTGACTTTGCGGAAAAGTGCAAGCAATGAAGTGAAAGTACCTACCTATGAAACTGCATGAACAACGCACGCGTTCTGTTGTAATGGAATTATATTATTTCGAATCGAATGGCCAACGACATTTTGCTTTCCTTTTTAACTTTATTTGCACTATAAATAAATAAAACTGATAAAAGTATTTTATGATTTGATTATTCGATAGGTACGTGTACAATAATAATACAATTAATGAAATCCACCACTATACCCACTGCTGGCCAAGCCAATGGGCAACTCTGAAGACATCATAAAATTCACTGTAAAGTATATAGCTACTGGTTTAAGCAAGATCTTGTGAAGTTTTAAAGTTTCACCGGTCGGTATAGGACAATGGATAATCCTATTAGGTATACCTACCTACTTTGATTTTGCGGCTTGAGGGGACTCACTTTATAGTACCCACGCACGTGACTCCGTAGCGGACAAAAAATTATTTGTAATCTTTATTGCTTAAGAACATACCTATACAATTATTTTTAAAAGGTATCATAATTTAATAGTAAAATTTAATCATCAATTTTTTTTTATTCTCTCTATCAAAACGTGTCATCAAGCGTTGCACTGACGTCTTCTGTCAACAAATTGTTTGAATGGTTTCTAGTTATTATTTGTATTGTTTCACGGTTATTAAATTATAGTTTTGTGTGTTAAAGTATAAATCCTCTTGAAGAAAGACTTAAGTAACACAAAGACCGAAACCAGTTTTGTCAAAGCACAAACAGATAATCTGTGTTCATGATGACCACGTATTTCGCATCTGATTTAGATTTAAAATCTGCTGAACTAACGTAACGGTTGGTAAGGAAGCAACATAGCATTAAACTACGTGTTATTTTCTACTTGCGCGCACATGTCTATAAACCGGAGCAGTGGGGCACAACTCCCGCGCACGCGTCTCGAGATACCTGTGCTTGTTGCAAGTGGTGCAACGCAGTCACGCGTGCCCGTCGGAGGAAATGTACAGTCAAGAGCAACTCAAGGTTTACACTACCAGTTAAAGCTGAGCACTGATTTATTCTGCGCGCCAGAGGATACAGGGCCTGTTAAAAGTCCTAATAGACCAGGGTAGAAGCCAAAAAATCTTGTACTAAAATATCATTTAATTTCAATCTTTAGGTTATGTTACGTTAAGCATACTATTTTTTAAAGAAAATATAACGATTTTTATTTGTTTCTATCTGTATCAATCAACTCAAACATAAAAATCGTTATATTTTCTTTAAAAAACAGTATGCTTAACGTAACATAACCTAAAGATTGAAATTTAATGATATTTTAGTACAAGATTTTTTGCATTTTCTGAGAAGATTTACTATAGTAACATTTTTTTTTCACCATCGGAAAGAAGAGATTTCAACGAACAGAAAACATACCAACTTTTTGAAAAAAGCTGATATTTTGACGGGTGAATTTTCGATTGAAAATTAGGTTGTTTTTTTTTATATTAATTCAAAATAAGGTGAAAAAAATAAATATTTTTAATCAAATAAATTACAGCGTATTTGAGACATAATAAGGTAAGTTTTTACCAAATTTCGTTAAAAATAAAAAAAAATTGTACAAGATAAAAATAAAAAACCAAAAACTTGTTTTTTTGAATTTTTCACATAAATTTTGAGGTTATGTGAAAAAAGTGTAAATACAAAAGTTTTAGATCTTTTTATCACCTACAACTTTGCCATTTGATTTTCGTCGATAGGACTTTTAGTTTTGCCGGAAACCGAAAAAAACCGTTTTTTACCCTATAAAACGCACCCCCATCCCCTTCCCGACCTCAGATCGCCCGTAATTTATTTTTCCTTTCATTTTTATAATATTCCCCTCCTTTTCTAACGGGTTTCATCCTACTAGGTACTATTTTTTTGGTTTTAAAAATTATCGAGTTTGGTCTATAAGTGTGTGCTCTTGACTGTACTATTATGTTGGCACCAAAGACGTTTAAAGAAAAATTTTCTCTCTCTTATAGACTGCTAATGTTCTAAAAACACTATGGAAACCGCTTCAACCAAAAATCGGGGAGCGGGGGGCGAAGTATGAGATGACGTACTAAATGTCAATCAATTTACCAATAGTATTTAAAGGACATTTTGCGCTCGGCCAATCAGAAAGCTCACGTATTATTTTACTTTTGAATTTGCTCCAATAGTGACGGACTAGTGAAGTAATCATATACCACACAATCGATATCGATAAATGCTGCAACCTGTACTACAATTTCATTTGATTTAAAAAAATTACAAATTTGAATTATAAATATAAATTATCTCATTATTTTACTTCCTTCTTTAAAAAAAACCTTCTTTACTATAATATAAATGCAAAAGTAACTCTGGCTGTCTGTTTGTAACATTTTTACGGCTAAGCCAATGAACCGATGTCGATGAAAGGTAGGAATATAGGCTGCACCCTGAGGAAGGATATAAGTTTTATTTCATTCTGCAAAGCGGATGAAGTTGTGAGCAAAAGCTAGTATCTCAAGAAGCTTTTTAGACTTCAGGTAAATGTTATTCTATTTTTAAATTCTAAATGAATAGTATGATTCGATCTTTAGAACACAAAATATTTTTTGAGGTTGGGATCTCTTGGAAATCTGAAAATCATTTCGAAAAAATATTGCAAATTTTATCGACATAAAATTATTCTATCGATATTGTATATTTTTTGTCAAGCACTAAGGAAATGTTTATATAAATAAAAATACAATTATTTAAATATATTTTTTGTGGTGTAGTCTGAACAGGAAAATACTAACAGGTGATAGGTAACGCCTGTATTGGATTTCCGTGAATTTACTGTGGAGTTTCCGCACCAAACAACTACGCAAGCGGGCATATTTTTGTCAAAACCGAGAGCTTGTTTCGATCTGACTTCCAATATGGCAATGTGTTGTCAAACCAGCGGCCACGTGAAAATACGGTCTGTCAACCGAATGTTGGCGAGGATTTACTAGGGCGAGATTTCCTACATTGGCACTCTATAGGAAAGAGATTGATTTTCTTCCAACCTCTTTGGTTGGCACCTTTTTCCCGAGTTTTCGAGTGGTCGTTTTGTTACTTCCGGAGCTGCAGGCGTATTCAGGGAGCTTCGATATTCGATATCGGAAAATCTGTCGAACACTTTCGAGATGGGCTGATGTTGGTATTGAAAACTAATGTCATATGTGACATAAGGATTCGGAAAAGTTTCCGTGGCTGTCAGAAACGCCTAGAATCAAGTTTCCGAAGTCGATAGATTCGACATCGGAAAATTTTTCACTCAATCTGAATCGAACGGAAACGGTATCGAGTCTCCGTGAATACCTACGCTGATTATTATAAGTACCTATAGGGCCATTTCACTTAGATAGAACTGCCTGATATTTATTTTAATGTTATGCCTTCTCGCCACATATTGCAGGATTTTTAAGAAATATCCATTCCATCCAATTCCATGGGTTACCGGTGCTTGACTGACTTACGTATCTCTTCTTCATGCTATACTTACCTACTTAATAATTACATGAAAAGAATAAATACGCGCGCGGCTATCGGAGCGCCCCGTATTTATTATTGTCGTGCAATTATTGACCGTATGACCAAGTCGTTAAGGCTCATATTAAATTGTTGTCTTCAAATGCGCTCCGCTGCGGTTCCAGCAGTGTGCGCTGGGCCTTAAATAGTTTACCTACCCAAAACAAAGTCGCTATCCACGTCTGGCTGTTTATGCGGTAAGTTCTTCTAAACTCCTCAACGGATTTTCATACGGTTTTTCACTATTATTGTTAGATAATTTCTTACGGAATCCTACAAATTTTATAAATGCGAAAGTTTGTATGAATGGATGTATGGATAGTTTGTTCCTCTTTCACGCAAAAACTACTGAACGGATTTTCATTAAACTTTACAGTTATATAGCTTATACATAAGAATAACACATAGGCTATATTTTATCCTCGTATTCCTACGGGAACGGGAACTACGCGGGTGAAACCGCGTGGCGCTGCTAGTGTTATATAAATACATTGCAACCGTGAGAAGCCGGGACGGGCTGTTAGTCTAAACTATAATAATTTAAAGGATATAATACACTTTGCGCTTGCTGATTCTAGTGTGGACATTCCGTTTTGTATATTTTATACTTTTATGTAACATATACATAATAATATTGACTATAATATCTGATGTTAATTCGTGTTCGATTTTAGGTATAGAGTCGCTAAATTTCAGGTTTCTTAAAAACTTGTCAAATATAAGTTCTAACTCGTAAATATCGAATATTGTATCGCGTTGCCATAGGGAGCTCCAATTAGCTGTGGCTGGGGTGGTCAGGTGGGCTGATGGTCGCGACTGCACCCGAGTGGGCAAGGCCTCCCGGGGAGGACAACTAACAGACCTTGACGGACTTCAGTTCACATTCTTTGACTCTAGCCCTCAGTGTTAGAGGTGAGTTTGGTCTATAACGAATGTAAGTGCAAGTTGGCAAAGTTGTACTGTACACCCTCGGCCGCTGGACCGGTCGTGATTATGTGTCATTAGTTTTGCGACACTGACCAAATGACTGGTCTGCGATATCGAATGACTCATTCCGTTCGTGATTAGTCTCTGGTTATCTCAATGTGCGAACTATACAAACATCTAAATTTGTATTGCATTAAGTACGACTGTTTGTTAACTGTTTTACACTAAAATGCATTAACAAACGTTGAATTTTCTTATTAAAATCTTGTCAATAAATATTCATTGTCGCTAGATAGAATGAAATTAACTTACGACGGTTTGTTTGCTCAGTAAGCCATCAGCCGCCCTAATTATACCATAAATTTCACTTAGAAAGATCAATGAGATGTTATTGGAAATTTGCCATTAAGATCGTCTGCGCTGGACTTAAATTATCACGGACACACACACCCTCTCGAAAATTACTTTTGGAAGATTGACTACGCTAAATGTACCTAGGTATGTTGCTCTACTAGGTACCTATTTACTTATTAACAGCTTGTTAACAAAGTGATAGGTGATTCGTAGGTACCATGTGTTTATGATCATTGCGTTATTTAATATACTTACAACTGTGTGCAAATAAAATTGAGATCTTATTTTTTTTATTTCATAATGCCGTTAAAAGTTACGAAATATTTAAACTTAATCAAACCAAATACGAAATTAGATTACGAATGATATCTAATCAAAAGTAGCTTCAGGAAACAAAGTAGCCAATTACACGCACGGCTAACGAGAGCGGGTGGTGGGCAGCCGTGAATTTATATACTTACCTACGGTAGAGCCTTCCCGGGGCAATGTAAAATGTATCTGAAGGAAAACGCTTCATTCCCGCCGGAATATAATCGTCCAGTCGTAATTTATATTGTCTGCTGCAGAGGCGAGTCCCGCTGCACATTCATTTATTTTATGTGCCATTTACAATTGTCGGTCGATGGTCAAGGGAGCGGGTGAGGGGCGAGGCGGATGCTGCGCGGGGAGGGGGCGGACGACGTTGCCTTCGCATTATAAAACCGTGCGGTCATCTGCGAACTCCGTAATGGTATTTTGTAATAGGAGCGGGCCGCATGAATTGTGATGACCGCCCGAACCGAACACATGGGTCTGATGGTTTATTTATGAGATTAATTTAGATAGTAGCGCACGCTGGAACTCTCGGTAAACTTCCTCGACGCAAATTAATTGATTTATTGCCAACTTGCAAATGCAATGGACATTACTATAATCTAATAGTTAACTACTTTAATGATAAGTATTTTATTATTTTGTCAAGAGAAATGCTGAACAACAAACAGACAAAACCTTTTTAAAAATAAAATAAGGAAGTAATTGAAGTCGATTTCAATATTCTTTTATGGAACCCCCATAGTTTTCTTACTCTATCTTTCGAGCTTGAAATAATATGGCCCTATTAAAGTGAACCCGATTTTTTCATTGGAATGTCAGGCGTTGCATTTTTCGCATGAAAGTCGAACGAACGACGTCGACAGCTAAGAGGCTGAGTGGCTTTGTATTCTTTTGTTTTTTAATTATAACGCCAGTGCTGAAGGGGGGTTCCCCCTGCCAAGTTCTGGTGGTGGCGCTTTCTTGTTAAGCGCGGCGGGAGCCTGCCTCCTACGTGCCTCGGCCATTCATTTCGTAGAAACTTATAACCTGACCCGCGTACTTATGAGCGTCGCCAATAAATATAGCAATGACCGGAGGCAGCGCGGCCGTCTCTGTCGGTTGGGTGCCATGTGCGGTGGTTGGAGCGAGACGAAGCGGCGGCAGGTCGCCGTCGGTGCCGCGCGAGGCATTGTTAGCTAAATATCGAGGTGGTCAGTCGGGCACGGGGGGCGGGTGGCCAGAAGACGGGCGCGGGGCGGCGGACGTGCGGCCCGGCTCCCGGCACCCGGCCCGGCGCCGCCGATGTATTGAGCGCGTATTGCAGACGCGGTCACGCGCTGCAATATTGCGTTCGCTCTGCGATATTGCCCCTCGGTAACTCAATTTGATAAATTGTGCAAAGTTCTCTAGCACTGCTATACTAGCTCGATAGAAACATCTACCGATCTACCTATAGGTAGCGGATGACTGCATTCTTAAGCACTGAAAAATTTAATAGCCGAACTACTTACTCGTAACGTCTACGACTACGCAGCTCCAAACGTCAGCTTATTTTTTTACAGACTTATTTTATTAATTGAAGTAACAAGGTAATTTATATTCATAAAGATAAAATTATGAAGAAGTAACACATTACCAAATAAAAAGGAAAACTTGGCATCAGATGAGTAAAGATTCAATCAAAACGAGTGGAAAGCGAAAGAGTTACTATGTACTGCGAATCGCAGCTCAAAAGCAGATAAACCGGGTATGACGAGATTTTCTTGGACTCAAATTAATACTGAATGTACCTACCAGGTCTTAACAGAACAGTTCCATGAGATTTGAATATTAGGTAATATCTACATAAGTAGAGATTATTTATATCTACTGTATTTAGAAAAACATGTTTAAGTTTTACAATTATTATAAATTATTACAATTATTACAATTATTATTATAATATAAAAAAATATCAAACAACATAGCAAACAGTCGACGGCTTGGTATAATGACCACCGACACGGTCCAGTGTATGCGCGGCGACGGCGTTAAGCGCAAGCCGGCCGCGGGTTACGTTGCGTGTGCCCGCTGCCCACGGCGGAGCCTCAGCGCCGGGAAAATGATTTATATTGTTTGTATAGCGGCGGGCGCGGGGTTGGGGGTGGCCGCTTTCTCAAGCAGATCCAGTCCACTGCAGATATGGGCGAGTATTATTATTGATCCAGCTCGGCGGCGGTCGGCGGTCGGCATTTCCTACCGCTCATACTCGGGAGGGTGCGGGCGGCTACCCAACATATTTATCGAGGCGCGGGGGCACACACGAACGTAAAACTTATTATAACGACGCCGACCGTCTAGTGCACTAACCTTTAATGAGGAGCGGGGGGAAGCGCCCTTCGCCTTCGGCCAATCCCGGCCCGTTATGATATTATATCAACTCATATAACCAATAGCAGCGCGTTATGAAATTGTAGGCGGGCGGCGCAGATGCAAGCGTCAGTTTTTCTTCACTGGGCGGGCGGTTTTATGATATTCTGTTATGATTATAATGGGGTGCGCGGGTTATCTCCTCCAATCATAAGCCTCCTAACATAAATATCTGTTTAATGTTTTGTTTGTAGCGTTCACAAATTATAGATATGTCCTCTAATCTAAAATAGAAAAACATTATTGTTTACTTATGTTATACATAAAAGTTATTTGTATTGATTTTTTTAGAGTTTATCGCGTCCAGGTTTGTCAAATCCTGTGTGTCCTAACTTATACATTCAATGTTTTACATTCTGCAATACTTATCACATTTCCGTTTCGACTGAGCAATGGAACGTTTGATTTTATTTTCGCCGATTTTGCCGAATCGTGACCTGAAACGTAGATAAGGGCTTGTAGCGTAACTTTCATCTTCAATCTTGGAGTATCTATATATTCGTTTGATTTGACTACGATAACAGGGTTTTTCTGCTTGAGGGATGTTCAAATATTGAAATGAAGTAAAGCACTAATAATTTAAACAAATAAAAAAAATACGACGAAACATAAAATACCTATAAGCAAACGGCTATACAGATTTTAACCATACTAGCTAAGAATAATATGGTTCTTAGCTAGTATGGTTAAAATCTGTATAGCCGTAAGCTAAGAACACTCTGGATTAAGTCACCTATCAAACAAAAAAAAATCAAAATCAGTTCAGCCGTTTGGGAGCTACAAGCGAACAGACAGACATATAGATACACAGACACACCGATACACAGATACACACGTCAAACTTATAACACCCCTCTTATCTGTTTTTCGTCGGGGTTCAAAAATGTTTAATGTAAAAAGACGTTAAAGGTAAGTCTTTAATATTTTTTTTTTAACCTCTTTGGCTGTGTGATATGGTTGTTTATAAAGTTTACAAACTTTGACATCTATCTACGTATTGGTTTAAGATCTACGTCTACATTATTATAAAGAGGAACTATTTGATTTGTTTTTGTATTTGTATTGAATGGGCTCCAAAACTACAAAACTGATTTTTAAAATTCTTTCACTAATGAAAAGTTACTTTTCTGGGAGTAAAATGGGCTATACTTACATCAGTGAAATCGGCGGAACAGTTAGTAAGCAATAAAAGTTATCTGAGGAACTACAACTTAGACTTTATTTTCATTTACAATATCAATTACAATAATTTGTTACGTCTATTATTGAATAAGTATCTGAGTACTTAGATATTGGTGAACCATACTTTAAGTATCATTATACATTTACCTCTATAAAGAGCATATACGTAGATATTATTGGGTTTTTGAATGTATAATTTAAATTTATTATTTATTATAATCACCACCACTGAAGAAATTGTGACCTTATACCTACCTTCCCACTAATGAAATACTAAGTACTAGGTACTTGTAGAATTTAATCCTCCACAATTATTATTATTATACCAAACGGAGGTGTCGAGGAAAATAATGTCATTAAAAGCGTATTGAATTAAACGGCGCCCTTGTTCGCCAAATGAGTTGATAATAAAAGGATAATAAACAAGCGCCTTTGTAACAAACTATAACAGATCGGTAATTGCTTCCACGATACCTTCTCGCGTTATTACGCCTTTTACGACGCCGTATGGGGTGAATAAAACATTTTTACGAGCGGCCATGGGTGCTATAATACATACGCTTACACCTACCTACCGCCATGCCATCACGTACCTAATATTGTGTACAAGTTACAAACATGTAAGTCGGTAAAAATAACAATAATTAGTAATAATAATAATGAAATATAAAATTAAATTATTTAGGACATTGAAATACCTGAGATTATAAATGGATCTTGGAATATTTAAAAAAATATTTTTAGTTAAATTGCAAAGCTACTTAGGATAAGTATTACATTGTAGAATGTACAGACATCACTTACCGAAGTCGGAACAGGGACATGATATGTGAAGAAGTGGGAAAAGAAAAAATAATTTAAAATAAAAAAAATGACTTAAAACAGGAAACTAAAAAAAGTACCTACTAGTCGCCACTACGATTTTCAAAGGTTTTTCTCGATTTCTCTGGGATGCAATCATTAGATCCTGGTCTCCTTATCATGGTACCACCGTTGGGATATCACCTTTCCAAAAAAAAATAATAACTAAATCGGTTCATAAACGACGAAGTTATCTGCGAACACACATAAAAGAAATATATGCTTATACTTATAAGGTCGAATTGAGAAACCTCCTCCTATTTTTTAAGTCGGTTTTAAAAAAATACTTTTTTATTCATGTAAGGGCTGAGGTCCCGTACAACATATTTTACGAATCTAATATAAATTACTTTTTTAAATTCTTAAGTTTGTAATACTAACATTGTATGGGCTCTGCCGGAATGTTTTAATTATTATTATTATTAAATACCTAGGGACTACTATTATATATTTCATGGTTTTTCCATCACATATCATTTGGAGATAATTTAATAAAGTATCAGATGGCCCTCGGTAGTGGAGTGGGAGGCCCGGAGTCGCGACAGGGACGCGGCCACATGCTCCGGGTCACTCAAATAGATTGCGTCATAGCGCGATGCCGCTCCCAGAGCGCAAAACAATTATTGGACAAAATGAATAAAGTATCGGTCGGCTTCCTCTGCGCTCGTTTCATCTGAGACTTTTTCTTTGTCATCCGCCGTACACATGAAACGTAACGCCCGGCGAACGAAGATACAATATATATTTTTTTATTTTTTACTCTAGGGACACTTTTTCGACCCTCGTCCGAGCGGCCTCTTTGAAAAGTGGACATCGGAACGCGAGGGAAGCAGCCCCCGAGGACACTGGACAGAAAATGCGTTGTAAACATTGCGAATACATTCAATTTCCCGTCATTTTTCAAACTGATAAATAATTCTGTCATCGAACGCTCGGACAGGGGTCGCTATGAAGTGATTGTCGACGGAAGGACGCCGTAAAAAATAGCGGCCGATGAGTCTCGGCCTCGGCTCCTCGCCCGCATGTGTGCGATAAATTTCTTTTTTATTATCAGATATCGAGGGACTTGGGAATCGAATAAAGCGCTCATATTTAATTCATAAGATACCGGCCATATAGCACTACGCTGGACTATTTTATTTAAGATGTTGAAGATTACGGACATTGGGTCCATCCATGCCGTGTTTTCTGTTTGCTTACGAAATCTATTCAACTACGTATTTGTTGAATAGATGTTTTACTTATTTCTTATAGTCTATAGGCAAGGAAGGTAGGTGGAAACCCATACGAATTCCTCAGACGACGAAACTTTACACTATGATAAAGTACGAGTATCATGAATTAAACTTATTTTATGAAAATTAAAAAAAAACTTAACGGAAGTTAGGTATTTTTACCGAAATTCCTACTTATATAATTGATCTCTTAGTTCGGAAAAATGCTTAGTAAAAACGTTCTTCGCCAGCAATATTCATGTGTGTTAAATATGCAAAAAAATATTCTAGTAGCAACAACAAAACTAAGACATAAATGTTTTTTAATGTACCTTGCACCGGAAAATTGCTCTGTCAATTTTTTTACTGGAATGCCATTTACAAAGAGGTTGGAAGAAAATCATTCTCGAAACTTCTTTGGCCATTTAATTGTCGCTGTAGACTTACCTACAACACGAAAATCCAAAATATTTTCCGTCTCGCTATATAATTTTTAGAAATTATCATTTTATATGCAGGGGAAAATTGCTCCATCCATTTCATTTGATGATATCATTACTTTCAACTATGAAAATATAAAAAAAAATACCAAGCATATTATCGCGGAAAATGGACTGAGTAATTCTACGAACAAATTTTTTAAGAATTTTTGTTTGAAGTGATTTTGGTACGCACATGTTTTTGGATTTTCTTACCCGTGACTCTAGGACACGAGAGATATAAAATTTGACGGAGCCATTTTCCGAGCGAAATGACGGACCATAAGAAGTATTTTGTCCAGTAAGTACCTAACAGTTGTGTTTGGACAAAGTTTTGGATTGTTATCATGTACTACATAACTCATATGGTATAATTTTTTTTTCCTGGAGAAATACTTCGTCCAATTTAGACCTCTCAGACCATGAATCACAGACACAATAGATTTTTAATTGTGTTTCGGTTCCAATTGGAACCGGCCGTTCTTAACTGATTAAGCTGTCTGTACTTTTAGGTACAAATACCTAACTTCGGCATGTTTTTTTTAATCTTTTTATGTAAGTTTTGTCTCATATTTATACTAGTTTCATCTACTGAGAATGTTGGGGTCTTCATACAAAAATCCACTTTGTTTCCTAGACTATTATGCTAGGTACTTGCACTGATTTCCTATCACTTTCTATAGTCTCGAGCAAAACTTAATCACTAGAGAAATCCACGCAAGTAACGTAAGGATGTCCACTCCTAAACATACATCTCTACAGATATTTAGATACCACTGAAGAACATTTTGATACATGACGCTTAGTTCCACTTTCATACAAAGAATACAGTTTAATTAACACTTTTATTATCCGAAAATAGCAACATTCGTTTAAATTATTTAATTTATTGCATTGGATCTTGCGTCTCGAATGTCCGGCAGATGTTCTCAATACATTTACAGTGTCCGCGCAAGAACACAGGCCGAGGGTCACTTGCAGTATTAAATAACTCTCCGACAGCTAAATGAGTAGGGGACGTGAATAACACTGGCATTCCTATTCTGGTATTGTTTCACTTTGTTATTTCATCGTAAGAACATACAAATCTGCTCTTAGGTATTGTGGCAAAATAAATAGCTTTTTCGTAGTTCTAGCCTGATCATTTAATTTTATTATAATTAGTAGTCCAGGCAATGAAGCGGATTTTTGTATGAAGACCCCAACATTAATTCCTCAGTCGATGAAACATTGCAGGATTGTAGTATAGTATGAGACAATGCTTGCATAAAAAAATAAAAAAAAAAACCTAACCGAAGTTAGGTATTTTTACTAAACTACTTATTTATTTGATATCTTTGTTGGGAAAAAATGCTCAGTCAAAATTTTTTACGCCAGCAATATTCATGTGTGTTAAGAAAGCTATACGCGAAATATCCAAAAAAATCTCCTAGTAGAAACAACAAAACTCAGACGTATATATGTATGTACCTTGCACGAGAAAATTGCTCAGTCCATTTTTTTAACTGGAATGTCATTTAATAGTCGCTGTGGACTTACAATAAGAAAATCTAAAATAAAAACCGTCTCGCTACATTATTTTCAGAAATTATCAAATTATCAACAAAAACAAAATTTTTTTTACTATAAAAACCTAACTTCTGTCAGGTTTTTTTTTTGGATTTTTTATGCAAGTATTGTCTCATACTATACTACAATCCTGAAAAGTTTCATCGACTGAGGAATTAATGTTGGGGTCCACTACCTTTATTGCCTAGACTATAGGGCTGGATTCATCTGACAAAGAATAAACCTTATCCCAAGAATAAATCGTAGAAATTTTACATTATTCTGCGATTTATCTTCGACAGATTTTCTTTATTGAACGAGCCCAAAGTAAGTGTGATTAAAAATAAGATCGATTGGTTGGAATCAAATGAATAAATATAAATAAGTAACTGTTCACCAGCGTAAGTCTCGTTTCCGAGGGAAAAGTAGCCCATCCTACTCCCAGAAAAGTAAGCTTTACGTTGGTGAAAGATTTTTTAAAATTGGTCCAATAGTTTCTGAGGTTATTTGTAACAAAAAAAAAACTTACGCCTTTTATCCCCGAGGGGGTAGGCAGAAGTATTCCATTTATGGATATACCCCCTTTTAACGAGATATTCTTTGGACCCCGGAATGCTGTAACAAACAAACAAAAATATATATATATATTTTTTTATAATATAAGTATTAGTGTAGAAGTGTAGATTGCAAGGAAGCACGGAATAAAAAAAAGAAAGTTGTCCAGAATAAGACCCAGGATTTGTTACTACCCGTCGCGGCAGTAAGGAACATAAAGAAAATTACGATACCAATCTACTTATAAATAAATAAGTGTAGGTTCCTACTGGATTATTAATTAACTTTCAGTATTTATTATATTGTATGAGTTTTTCAAAAAGCTTGCATACATATTTATCACTAGCTCGACGGTGAAGGAAAACATCGTGCGAAAACCCAGGTCCCTCAATTAATTTTGAGAAATGTGTAACAGCACCCCAATCCGGCAATGGCCTCACCACCTACGTGAGCTCACGTTTAGGGTTCCAAAGAATATATCTACTGGTGAAACGTGGGTATTTCCAGAAATTGAATACCTCTGCCTACCACTCGGGGATAAAAGACGTGAGGAGTTTTTATTTTTTATTTATTATAAAAGAAGGAACAAAATAAACAGAAGAATTTTCGATCCCAAGTAATTCCGGAAAACTATTACATATAAATATGGTGAGCTCACGAGGGAGATACTTCCTCATGTGTGAGGAAAGACCGCAAGTGGGCTGTTACGGGTTGATGATGATGAGTCACAAAAAATATTATATGTACTTACATGCCTTGTTTTTCCACACCAAGTAATTAAGTATTATTATCATCTATTAGTAGGTACTCAATAAAGTGAATTCCAAGAATTATATATTTATAGTGCTCTGGGCGTAGATTGTAAAAAAGTGACCTCAAAGAAATCAATCAATCAATCAATAGAGTTTGTAGTTTTTTAGGGTTGAAATACAACAAATTAAAAATAATATGTGCGTGAGTATATAAATGAACATACAACTATTCGATGTGTTGTCAGTAATAAATTAGCATTTGGTAAAACTTCCTCTACTCTGGACTTTCGTTTACCTAACCATACTCTGTTTGAAATTGTAGCTACATGCATAAAAAGAATGTGGAAATAATAAGACATTTCTCCTAAATCCGACGCGGCGATCGCAGCGAACACGGCTGATAGAGCTCAGTTTATATTTTATTCATACATTGTATTGTTGGAATATCAATTGCCTCGCCCGCGCCGGTAGGTAAAGGGTACATTTCCAATCCGCACGGGATTCACTTAGATTTGAAGGAAAATAGATTTCGATTTCGAAAGCTGCGACAAAGCAATCCGATATATTTTTCAGACAGATATTGCTAGCGATTTCTTTTGAGCTTTGAAATATAAGGGAAGGAGTTTAAAAAGATTTCGGGTATTTTCTGTTTTATAAATATGTAGGTAATCCTAGTATGTATACCTATATTTTCTGTTTTTTTTTGTTATCCTAAGTTTATGCATATTTGTAATACACAACTTCATTATAGTAATAGTTACAATAGTAAAGAAAAAACTGGCCAAGTGCGAGTCGGACTCGCGTACGAAGGGTTCCGTATCATTATCTACAACGCGTAACAGAATAAGCGCAATTCCTCATACACCACAATTCGTAGGTATATTAATATAAAAAAAATATGATGCCCTCGTACTTTAGTTGTGTCTAACAAACTTTCTTAAATAAAAAGCAATAAATAAATGTCGTTCACCTTATATATTTTAGTGTTTTCAGCCCGTTTTACCCTCGTTGAAACTCGAAAGTAAAGTAGGTATACATACTACATACTATTTTAATTCCTGCTTATTTTTCAAAAAACAATAGGCCAGTTCATTGGCGTATAAAAAGAAGACGGGTTGTTTCCTCTTTTTAATTTTGGCAAGCAGACAATGCACTAAAAGAAAACATTAAAGGGGAGAGCGCCGACCCCACTTCGAAGTGATTAATTTATTATATCCTTTGTTTCTGTTTTGATTTTGGTTACATCAAAACAGTAATTTGGGGGAGAGGGTATACTCAAGTGACAAATTATTACAGTGAATACTGAGTAGGTACCATTAGATATAAAGGTACATTTATAGGTACTATTAGAGTTTGATTGATAGAGCAGTGATAGTCTTACGATTACACTTCTTATGATGATAAGCAGTGGGGCTCGGATTCAAATACATGTGTAACAGAGCGGGTCCGGCGATGGGCTCACCACGTTTAGGGGTCAAATATACTCGTGAAATGGGAAAACTTCGTTGGATCCAGGATCCAAGTGGAAATACCCACGATCCTGGATCCCCTTGGATTCCCTATCCCCTTGCGTAGATTTATTTTTTATTTTTTTATTTTGGAGTTTGATGCTTTGATTGATTAATTTTGTATTGAATCATAAATTAATAATAATAAGCCTGAAGGCATTAGGAAATGTGTATTTAACACATTACATGGTTGCCACACAAAAAGCTATGACGCAAGTTATGTATCAAACCTGTAAAAGTATCACTCGTGCAATATAAAAGTTAACGACACAAGAAAACGCGTTTTCC
This sequence comes from Ethmia dodecea, assembly GCA_963855545.1. Classification (NCBI taxonomy): domain Eukaryota; kingdom Metazoa; phylum Arthropoda; class Insecta; order Lepidoptera; family Depressariidae; genus Ethmia; species Ethmia dodecea. Next base: position 8,851,368 of record OY979437.1, on the reverse strand, counting down.
ACAACATTAAAGATAACAACAATACGGGGGCGAGCGAGTGTAGAGCCTCCCGCGGGGTGGCGGGCGGGGGTCGAGAAAAATTCAATATTAATATGAAGGAGGTGCGAGGGAGAGGTCTCCGCCGTCCTTCTTGCGCGGCCAATGGCGAGCTCCGCTGCCGCTGCGATATGATGAATTTATGGATGTAATAAAAGCGAGGTGCGCGATTGGAGGAGCGGTCAGGGCGAGTTTATTTTCTTTATTTTCATATTTGGAATGTCGGTCTTAAGTCGTTTGCCTTGGCTTGGTGGACGTTGGACATTTGTATTCTAAAGCTCAATCAACTTTTACAATATATAAAAGAAAATTTCTCCTTAAGTGAATACTGGTATATAGTTTTAATAAGTTTCGGTAAAAAGTTTGAGAAAACTTCGGAATTCATTGATACTGTAGCGATCTGTGGCGGAGTAGAGGAGGCACTCGTCGTACAAAGGCAGTTGATTGAGGCGTGAACGACGCTCGACCGCCAGCCCGAGCTTCTTTCTTGATTTGCTACTCGAGTGGCCGAAAACGACACTTCTATTTGCATGAGCTGATTTTGGAGCTCCCTTTTACATTTCACGTAACTAGTCAAGACGTTTTCTCGACCGCATGGGACTTACGTAAAACGTTTCCTGACGGTATCGGCTGTTTGTTTTTGTTTTTTAATTATAACGGTTCATTTACTGCACTTAAGTTATTATCTTCTTTTGTTGATGGTGATTCTGGTGGAAGGTAGTTTTTTATATATAATTTTATGACTAGTAGTATTTTTAATTATTTTATTAGGTCATCATTTAGTTTTACTTCCAGGAATTAAATACTGCTGCCAACTCCCTCGAGGATAGGAGGAGGATATTGCATGAATATGAATCATTAAATGTAGCTGTCTAATTAAAACAACTTGGTGAAAATTGGAGAAGTTTTTAATAAAGCATTGTGAATTCTAGTGACGGAGTCTAGCATCGTCGTCTTTACGATCCACTTACACCTGAAGTCTGCAGCACCATTGAGCTGGTGAGGGGCAACGCGTCGTCGGCAGACGGGTGCCGCGGGCACCTGCGATATAATTGGACTTCAAAACTGCGTCGCGTCGAGAGTCGCACCAGATCCCCAATACTTCCGCCTCGCCGGCCGCCGCATGCCGCCCTCCTATTTATTTTGTCTGCCTTGTCTTTGCCGCTGTCACGGCTCTGCCTTTTGAACGGTTTTCTATCCGGAGCATTGTATTGACGGTATCAATTCCCTTCAGATAATAGCGGATCGTTTGAGTAAAATCTTTATGTGAAGCCCGTGTCTGTATTTTCTTCTTAACTATAAGCTGAAATAAATGTTAAGAAAGAAACTGATATTCTTTCAATATGAGTACAAAGAGATATAATTTTTATAAAATTACCTGCACACACGACATTAGAAGGTTTTCCTTGCGTTAGTATACGCGAGCTTTTTTACTTTATGAATATTATGTGGCAATTTTTTTTTCAAAAACGTATATATTGTGTACTTACGTAAAATTACTACACAATCACATGAATCAAATAGGCAAATTTCGGCTTTTAGTATATATAAATAAGTAATAGGTAAAACAAAGTTTCCACCAAAACAGCACTTGTTTTATTTAAAAAGCAGAATGGATTTTCCAAGTAATCGCTTCTATGAACATAACCCATCTTATGTTCATATAAGCGAGCACTCTACCGGTGCTCTCCAGTGTACCGGAGTACAAAAGGCGAAGTTTTCCCGCAACGAGATTCCTTTTTCTTTGTTTGGTGTATTTATTGTAAATCTACTCATACCAGCCGCCCGCGCCCGCCCGCGCCGTTAAAAGTATTTCAACATAACTTTGGGCACCTATTCGTTTTTGGGGTTGCCAGATGTTTCTCTTTGTAATCTAAATCTAAGTAGATTTATATTAAAACCGCATTTAGAGCACTGCATCTCGTGCCGACTTGCAATAATGTAAATATATATTATAAGTTTAAGATTGTATTTTATGATGTTACTAGCGGGTGCCCAGCGGCGTTGCCCGCGCCGCGCGTGTCCAGTTTGTTCCCGTGAGAATTTCCAAAAATTCCTTCATAGCGGTTGCCTACGGCATATATAAGACACCTACATAATTTTTTTTAATATTTTATGTTTCTAGGTGTACTAATCGTTTCGTAATAGTACGTATTTCTGTTTATTTTTCCGTGAGAATGAGATATTTTTTTGGAATAAAAAGTGCCCTAGATGTTGACCCAAGTACTCAGTTATCTCAAGTCCAAATTCCATCAAAATCCATCCAGTAGTTTTTGCGTGATGCGTGCACAGACAGACAGATGGACAGATAGACAAAAAAAAAGTGTTTTGATATCTAAACTAAATCGATACCTAACTATCTACACTACCACTGAAATTTTCAAAAAATATTTCATGTACAGACACGGTCTCGTTAGAGTTTTATTGTATGTACCTATAGATATCAGACAGCTAAATAAGTTAAAAGTGGAAGTGCTCTAGCGAGATGCAGATGCGCCGAGCCGGGAGCTGGTTAATATGATTTGTCCGCCTGCCCCGGCGGCCCCAGACGCCTTGCTCCTGACATTTTAACTAACTTCATAAACCGCTGTGCTAGCGTATGAAGTATGTACTGGCCTCTTTAGGGCTTTTGCTAGACCTGGAAACTGTGTTTTCTATAGTTTGCATCGAGAAATTAGTTGGTTACGATTTATTGGGTATTTAATTATAACTAATATCTAAATAGGTACCAACCTAAAACAGTTTTTTTCTTAGTTTGCCAGTAAACTCTGACAGACCCGGTCCGGCGATGGGCTCACCACCTATCACGTTTAGAAGTCGAATATGCTCGTGAAAAGTGGGAATACCTCTGCCTACCCTCTCTGGGATAAAAGGCGTCAGATTGATACGTAATCTCATCAATCATTGGGTTCTCTCCGTAATAATAAAAATTTCGTACAAAATAACATAAAGGCCCATTAGAGTGTGATGCGGCCACGGGAAGTGCTACAGAAGACGTGTAGTGGGCAGGGGGTGGCGGAGGTCCAGTCTTGAAGATACTTAAGGGGGAGTGCCCCCTCCCCGGCGCCAGCCGACTTGCTTATTCTATCAACCGTGGACGCACACACGCGTGGAGCACACGCCACCCACACACGCGCGCCGCATTATACGGCCGGCCACCACTCCACTGTGTCAATACAATACTCTCTTCAGCTGGACTTAGATTATTTAGAAAGCACTTGTAACGCTCATATAAGAAGCGCCACGGAAGACGTATTTCGCGTCACAATGGCCGGTACGTGTTCGCCGGGGCTAAAGCGGGATACGCCGAAAAAGATTACTGTCCTAAAAAAACAGTCCAGCCGCGAATATACCTAATATTCTTTCCACAATTGATTTAGGCTGACGAAGTGGTTTAGAGTTTCATTGTATTGCTACAGGTTGGAGATAAGACGAGAATGTGAGGAGATAAAATGTTTGGTAGTTTTTTAAATTGAAGTCTCAGTCCAAGTAACACTGCGTGTGTGTAGCGAGAGTAAAAGACACAGAATATAACATAGTAACAACGCTCGGGACTCGTGCGCGCGGCGAGCTTTACGAGCCGTTTGACAATGCTGCAGTCTTAGATTCAATTGTACTCACAGGGAAAGTTAACAATGCATCTTTATATATTAAAGATTTATAGCCAATAATAGTACGAGTTACCAAAAATATATATTAAATTACCAAATAAGTTACCAAAAATATAGATTTAAATCTATTGCTAATAATAAAACATAAACAAAACAAATACAAAAAGGACAATAAAGGGCTTAAGCGTGCGTTGCAAGGCCGCATCATTATTATTAAACATGTATGCAGACTTGACAGATGCATTAAACATGACAGGGAAAGACCATCACAGTCATATCAGAGGCTACGGGAGGAGGCGTGAGACTACGCCGCTGGACGAGGATTATCCGCTACGCGGCTACGGTGGTGTAGCAAGGCTACGGGCGAGCGTAGCATTAGCACATACGAAGATTGCTGTCTAAATAATGCTAGGATTAGCTTAATGCACATTGTACACTTAACAAACCCTTATCAGTGGCACAGAAAGACCAACTGTTAAGAGAGTGCGGAGCATTGTCTATCACGTGGCTCATTTGCGAGTTGGTAGACGTCCGATATGTCAGAATAAATTTTGAGATTTGCGATTTCCTTATGGTGTGTTTATAGTCGAAGTAGTAGTAAATACGTTAGTAAGTTTAAAAACCCACTGTTAATTAAAGCAACCCCGGAGATGAACCGAGACCTTACGCAGTTATGCACTGCATTAGTGCATATCATTCATACCGATAACAGTAAATTGAACTGCAGTAGATGCTAAGTCTTAAGATAGTTGAAAACTTAAGTTTATTGAACTAGGTTAGCGAAGTTATAGTTGACAGGCAACTTCTCTAAACTTAATGATCCCTTAAATTAATAAGTATCAAAGTTGACGGGGTGGTGTGCGTGTTTCACACGACGACACTCGCGACACGTCTGCGCGGGCACACCAGCGTGTGTGGGTACTTTCATAAATCTGTTGGGAGATATATGAGAGCGCAATTTCCGGTATCCGGCCATTAGAGCCGAGCTTTTATAAGCTTAAAGCTTAGGTTAAAGATTTTCTGGGTAGTTTAATGCGAATCTTGTAACAGGTACGATAAATTGTCTATAAAGTATTGTGATTGCATATTAGGAGTCGATTCGGAAACTTTTAATGAGTGCAACTTGGCCTAATGAGTGTTTGTACATTACTCTCGATACGTCGAATTTGTGTGATGTCGTGGATCGAGGAACAGATTTTTATGTTCTTCTATTGTATTTACTGATGGTCGGAATTTCGAATTGGTCGTGAATGAAAAACGTCACGAACAAGAAATGAACGGTGTCCGAGCGGGGCGGTCAGGGAGGTGTACGTTCCGCCTGGAAGGGGGCGAGAGGAGAAAAGGGGGCGCAACGACTTATTATTTTTATCGACCGTAAAAAGGTGCCGGACCTTGTATGGACCCTTCCACGACGACTCTTCCGAGATTACAATTATTTACGGATATTTTACTCCAAATCCCGAAAAATACTGCCCGGTAAAAGGACATCCCTTTGTATTGTGTATCTTAATGCTTTATTAGGATAATGACTTCCCAGTGGATGGACACTTGAAGCTTATTTACGTCGTACTGTTTTGCTTTCTAATAATCGTTTGTATTCGATCTAACGTATGAGACTAGATAATTAAATTAACTAGTGGCTTGTACATTACTATTTTAATTACCTAAATTAGATGAGTTGCTTGCCCCGCTTCTTCTCCTCAACTCAACCATAGGTACATGCTAAAACGATGGAGTAGAAATGACGTTCAATAAGTGGACTTGTAAGTTCCACCTTTCAATAAAACATTTTGACTTTGACGTTATTGCATTGGATAACATATAATCTAATTCACATGGACGAAGTCACGAGCAACTAGCTGTTGCATAACAAATATAAAATCACACAATCTTTTAAATTCTTCAAAATTACCTTTATGATAGTTTATACAGTTTTATTATTTATTATTAATATTTATAGAGTTGACCCAACAGACGTTGTCCTGTTTAAATACCATAAGAACTTTGGCGAAAGGCGTGAGCTGTATGTATGTATGAAAACTTTAAGTTTTTCCCGAATTTAGCAACTTTCCAGGGCAATTTTTAATTTTTCTTTCTCTGAAAAAATATTAAATCTATTCAGCCTTTCTCAGCGAACATAATTTAATTTTTATTTTATCATTGATTTACTAACGAAATTTTTGCGTAGCTTTAAAGGAAGTTCCCTAAGTTTCCTAAATAAAAGCTTTTTAGTTCATTGTAATCATAGCTTTAATAAATAATGACGAAACATTGATGTCTTTTGTTCCGCTAGTCCTGTACTTGACTGACACGATATCCGCTTGCACCAGCTGCAGCGACCGCTTGTCGCGAACCACTCAATAATGCAACAAAGCAGCTCATTGTTCTGTGACACTCACTCACGTCAACAAAGCAGGAAAACAACATTTAAACACACGTAAACCTTAATGCCTATTAACATCCAACACCAAAAAATCTTTTCCCAATTAAGGCTAAAATCTTCATAAATCAATTTCCCCCCGAATTGAATGTCAATAAGTAGGGCCGGTTGTTAAACGACGCGCCGTAAAATAAAACTTTCCGGAGGGTGGAAAAGTTTTGCGAAAAAAGTATATTTACATTAATTCTCTTCATTATGTTTTGAGGAATAATCATGGGCAACGTCTCCCATTCCACTTTCTCGATTGGGTTTTTATTTGAATATTTTTCCTTCTCTCCCCGAGTTCGTCTCTGTGTTACAAAAGGAAGTTTTTATTAGCATCTTAATGATTTTACGGCGGGTCCCCGGTTACAGCAGCCTTTATGTCGACAGATTTTCTTAAGTATTTTTTGTCGACTTTTTTGCATCTTACATTATTAAAGTTTTCATTCCGTCGCTTAATGAAGCTCATTTCTTCTGTTCGTCCGGGCCTTGATTGCCTTTGTTTTGCATAAATGCAAGATTTCTATAGGTTTTCTTTCTAGTAAATCGAGTAAGTTCGAAGAATCTAAATTTGTTCTCGGAAAAGGCAATTAATTGTTTTCCTTCGTTCGTAGTCGATGCATTCTTTATAAGAGGCAGACAGGTATAGTCGCTTAGAAATAAGCTTTAAGTTATGTTTTAGGGGTCTAGTTGAATCAACAAATTATTTTTAATTAATAATTTATAGTTGTCATTATGTGTGCATGAATAAGTGCATGTTACTAATAGTTATGATGATTGGGAATTTAGTAATTGCCTTATGCGAGCACGTAGTTATTTATCGATCGTTGCATGCATCATGCACCAGTGGCGTGCCAGGCTCAGTGCACCCGGTGGATTCGATTTGTCTCGTCCGCCGGTAATTACATTCATCTCTGCTCCAGACTGATTTACGCCGCCTCCGCCACTAGCTTCCAGTCTCCGACCGCCACTCTGCCATTAACTACTTTTCCGGCCCCGTCTTACGCACCACAAAATAATAATTGTCCGGAAAATCTACGGAGGCTGTATGTAATGTTATGAGAGGAAGGTCCCGCTTTTTCTCGGGTCGCAATTGAGTCCGAGATCTTGCTTTCTTTTTAATTTCCCTGCGGCCTCCTAATGAGGTCCCTGCGGCGCGCCCGCAGTTATCTATGATATTCTTGAGGTTGATGCTTATTGTGCGTGTCACTGATGGCTTCCCTTTTTATTATCCTCTCGAACACAATTCAGCGGCCGCCCAAATGAGTTCTTCTCATTTGCTTTGCTCTCTTTATTTCTCTAGGCGGCAGTTTGTCTTGTGTCACGACTTAACTTCTTTTAATTTTATTGGAATGGCCACCAAGTGAGGTTAGCTTCGACTATTTTCTCGTTTAATTTCCTGTGTTTGATTACACTAATTACTGTTAAATTGTATTCAAAATATTGTGAATATTTTCCGACGAGGTTTATATTAGTAGCCTTGGTTAAATATGATAAATGTGGGGTGCACTTAAAGCTAACAAATCACGAAACTCCGCCTCCACTTATCTATTAAAATGAGAGATTATTGTCGGCTCAAATGCTACACCCGATATCGGGGTGTTATTTTCACTGGATTGTCCAATATTGTCACAATCCCTATGGAAAGGCAATTAGAGACGTGTTGCGCGTGGCGCGCACGTGGCACTAGATCCTCGCCGTAGCGCGGCGTGGGAGTCGCGCACGCGCCTCTACCCTTATTATAGCTAATGTTTATACTGCGCACGACGCCAAGTAAAGCTCTGATAACGATATGTTTAAACAAAATCATGTCTTAACCTTTGTTATATTTTATGATATTAGTGTGAATTATATCCTGCAATCTTTAAATATATCGGAAGATAAAAGAAATAATGAATAATAAATTGAAAATGACACCTAACACGATTTGCGGAGACCTTGCTAAATTAATAGGCGGAATTGCATCTGAAAAATTTGGGTATCAAGAAAATCCCCTTCGAGGAATTCGCTTCATTTAAATAACGCATTTTTCTTGAAGATTATACCTTACGACAGCCATAAAAGAAAACAGGAGACCCGCCCCTCGATAATGCGACGAGTCTGAGGAATTTTTATTCCGCTCAAATCTCTCCTGACATAGGTATATTTTTGCAGAGATCGCCTGGAGATTTTAATACCCGATTTTATTTAAATTCGTTTAGGCGGTGCGAGTGACTGCGCCCCCAGACATTTATCGCGGGGGCGTGATTGTGTTTATAATGTAAAAGAAATTTTACACTGACGCTCGAGACGCTCGAGACGCTCAAGAGTATTTTAAAATGAATGAATTTACCTCGTACTTACCCTTGGGTGATGTTTGCATGTATGACTTTTTTTGTAAGAAATAGCTTTTACCCGCGGCTTCGCTCGCGCACGCTTATGTCGCCCCCTTAGGGGTTGAATTTTTCAAAATCCTTTCTTAGTGGATGCCTACACTGTAAAAGCTATCTATGTGCAAAATTTCAAGTCTCTAGACCCAGCGGTTTAGGCTGTGCGTTGATACATCACCAATCAGTCAGTCAGTTTAACATTTTATATATACCTATAGATAACTTTGGGTTAATTAATATCAAATGTCTTATTTGTCAGAAATTTGTTCATAAAAATTTACATGAAATTGAAAACAATATAATAAAACCATGGAAGAATTAAAATAAACTTTTAAATTCGAAGTGGTTTTAGAACATGGATCAAAAAGATAGTAATAATAGTTAAAAAAAATCATATAAAATAATTTATAGAGCTTGCTTGTTTTCCCAATAAAATTTTGTCTTACTACTAACTTTTAGTAGGTATTTAAAACCTAGACAGTATTAGTACTTAGGTGCTTATGATAAAATGTATCGTAACGTTTTTTACCGCTGGACTGTATTAAAATTGCATGTTCTGTATTACTTAAGCCTTCACTTGTAACGCTATTTCTTATAGAAAAAGGTTGATCTTATCTGCTAATACCCTAGGGATTTTTCTTAAAAAAAATATCAAAAAGTGGACTCATTTTCACGACGTCATCATTCACTTAGCGCGACGTGTCATACCTTCGGCTGCAGCGACCCGGCCCGTCCCCCACCCAACTTGGTCTCCACGCTGCACCGGTGATCATTCTTCATTTGCTGTCTCCTGTCGTAATAATCTACTTGACCACAAGTAGACCATTTAATATATTGCCTACTTCATAGTAAGTATTGCTGAAAACTTTCGAAATAACCTTTTAGGCACACCTTCATAATACTGAAACACAAAAACAATAAAGAAGTCAGATCACATAGAAAAATGGCAGTCATTTTTCGTACCGTTTTTGTTTCTTCCATCACAATGAACTTCACCGCCAAAATTTTCCTTGCCATTTGTTTCCATCGCGTAAGATCTTTTCGTATGAGGCGATTTCCCTGTTAATATATGTGCCCGGAATACCGTGGCCATATATTACGCCGACCTCTGCCGGACCGGACATAACAATCCTCGATTTGCTATAATATCCGTCGTGTATCCCTGTCAGGCGGGCGGGGACGTCGGCGGGAGTGAGCGGGCGCGCCGCGGGCAGCAGCGGACGTGCCGCGTATAATAAGCATTTCATGCAAGGGGAGCGGACGCGGGCGCGGGGTTACGTGCTACCTATTTCCCGTAAGTCGTGTACCTAACCGGACCGTACATTACGAGCCGAGGGTCAGCGCGCCCCGAGCGCCGTCTCTGTCCCGCTCGACGTAGGAACGCGGCCCGAGTATAATTTCGTGTGATATATTGTGGACGCGCCGGGTCGCCTTGATGGAACTCTATAAAATCGTCCAGCGTCTCTCTCTATGCGTAGGATGATATTTGGCTGGCGTTTATCACATCTCTCCTTACAAAATGCCATGCCAATATACATTAATATGTAAAGGCACTGCAGGAAAAACATTGAATATATCGATAGCGGTCGCTCTAGCGTTGAATTCATCTTCTATCTGTACGATTTATACACGAGGAGGCCGTAAAACGGAACAATAAAAACCCAAAACAGCAATAAATTTCGAGCAATAGACGCAGAGGTTCGAGCGCGCCTTATCAATCCCCTCCACGCATGAAGTTTGGATCGCACAATAAACTTATGACTATGTCGCAGTCTTTTTTTTATACAAATCGATTAAAACAAATGAAGCACAAGTCCAAGCTTGTGAAAATTTGTTCAATGTAAATTGTTAAAGAGCATACAGTGTTTACAAGCCATCAACACTTAGTGGACAATTGTACGAGGGTCGCAGGTAGACAAAACAAATAGCGGACAACTCCACTCCCACAAAGGAAGGGTCTTCTTATAGGACAAGGAAATGCGGCCAGTGCGAAAACCACAAGATGTTCTTTATGCATTAGCAATGGACTCTAATTGAAACTGTATTAAGATGCTGACCATTTCAACTAATCTTATATTCAAAGCAAAGTACACAAAAGGGATTTAAATTCCCTTTAAGCTGGTAGTCTATCTCTTCATCAAGTACAGTGTAAACCTATCGTATGTACATTAAGATTTAATTTTACATTTTAGGTGTATATATTTATTATTTGTACCTATTTGTATGGTTATTCTCGAACAAGGAGGTCGGCATGCGGCACGCGGGGTCCAAGTATAGCGACTGTTGTTAATAATTCGTGCGGTCCGGCGCACTTACAGCCCCGATTCATTATCGTTACGGTCTCGGCCCGACGGAGATCTACGATATAGCTCCCTGATTGACCCCGCATTAAAAATTACATACAAACAAAAGGAACGACCGCTAATAATGTAACCGTGTACTTTCTTTGTTCAGATTCATTGCCTTGCCGAGAACAATCAAAAATTTACCGAGTGGTCGATCGATTGAGGTTGCGGCGAGCATTCATAACGTAATGAACTCAGATGGTAAGAAAGATCAGTCTTAGCACTATTTAAACGTTCCTTTGATTCGTTGGGTTAATTTTGAGGGGGCTCGGGTGGGGCGCCGCAGTGGTCGCCGGAGGGTCGAATAAATATGTCCCAAAGAGTTAAGTGGGAGAGAAGTGTAGAGCGGAGACCGCGTCCGACGTTTGCTCTTCCACTCGTGTTGTTGCACCACTTATTACACACAAAGTTCTGTTAAAGTTTTCTCCGACACTCGAGCGAGTTTAATTTACTCGATAGTGTAAATAAAGCTGGCGGAGTGGGAACTTTCACGGCGAGCAGCCCCTGCGGCCCGGCGACGGCGACGCTGCGGTCGAGTGATAATAACGTCCCCGCCCGGGACTTCCTTATTAATCGAGAACGACAAATTTTAACGACAAGAATTAATGAATCTCGTTACACGGGTTAATCCCCCGCTCGTAAAGTGTGCTCGCCGGCAGTTAAGGGGCGCGGGGGGCGGCCACCAGCGCCACATACATATGTACACTTCTGTGAAACTACCTTGATACACATTTATTAATCTTAGTGTCGCATCAAAAATGTTCATAAATAATATTTCTATCAAAATATTTAACTTAACCCTTGTAATATTTGCTGTATATTTCTTTATGTACGTAAGTGAATTAACTAATACTTAGGTATCTTATCTTGTTTGTGTCTCTCTATAATGATGATACATATTTCTAAATAATGGTTCCCTTTTATAGTAGGTATCCAAAATTTAATCACGGAGTCATCCGTGCAATTAAAAATGAAAATTGTTTCGTAAGGTCAAGTATCGAAGCGGCGAGATGAAACGAGTGTGAACGGCGACTTGACTGAGGGAATCCAAGATATATCGCCCAGTTAACGAGCATGTGCGAATGGAACTTTATTGTAATTGCCTTTTGTAAGATCGGAGCAGGGTCATTACGGACCGTCCTCATGCGACCTCCCGTTTAACGAAACTTTCCTTTCTAGAATTTGGATGTTATGGTGTTGTAATGTACCTCGTACTTGAGTTTACTTTACCTAGGTTAAGTACTTAAAAATAGCTTCTCAGTATAATTGGAAACCAAATTAAATTCGCATAGAGCCGGTGTATACAACAAATGAAACGTGGATATTGAATTCTATCGAGGATAATGCGTGTGTATTCATCAGGTGAAGAGGCGCGCAGCACATTAGGGGCTCAGCGGCCTCAAAGCCAGAAGACTGATTATGTCTATCCGCAATTTCTCTCAGGCCCTATTCTCGCGAGCGAAAACTAGCGAGTTTTCCACCGCGCTATTAAGCGGTCGCTTCTACATTTGTCCTTATAATGGAAAATGTGCTACTAATTAATTTAAAGCGAAACTCATTTATGTTGAAATGCGTGTCTATTAAGCGATGATGGGATGAACGCTTTTTGGGTCTAGTCTTACACGTTCCGTTCTGAATAGTTTCATTGTTTCTTGATAAGTGGATTTAATAGGTAATGTTGGCTTTTGTCTTCCAAGAAGGTGTGGATAGTAAGAGTGTGGAATAGTGAGAATTATAGGTGTTCCGGTTACAAGTCCTCGGACCATTAAGTAAAGGCGAGCTCATTCTCAGTAAGACTAATCAAATAACATTCCCCCCATCCCCACGACCGCGGGGGGCGCCACGGCCAGTGGTCATCTCTCTTATCGATTGTGGTGGAATTCGTGCACAGAATGCGATATTTCCCAGTAAATGCTATACGTTTTGAGATACAATCAAAGTAAGTAAGAAGTATTGACTGGGGTTCGTTTCATTCCTTTGTGCGGTTGGAAATACATATGGAATAGATAGACATTGCTGTTCAGTTATTGCTGTATTCCTTCACTTTTAAATTTCATAGAAGAAACGTTAACCATATACTTTGATGTGATTAATTTATTGTAGTATAACTGAAGTTATTGAATTATAACATAATAATTTTATGGGACATAGGTACCTAACTATTTTAGGGTTTCTTAACAAAGTGGTAAGAAATAGATCCAGTGCCGCTCTGCGTCTGTCAGTCACAACATCAACTGGTATTTCTGAATTTTTAAATTATGCTTAAAAATAAATAAAATTATTACGCTCACGCCCAATCTCCGAGGGGTAATCCATACCTTTTTCATTCATTTCACCAGTGTCTTAAGATGGTGAGCGCTTCACGGGACAGGGGTGCCTCAGAACAAATTCTGGGACCTGCAGGCTTACTCAAGATGTTTTCCTTTATCGTCCAGTTAGTGATAAATAAGTTTCTACGTAATTTTTTGAATAAGTCGTTGACAGGATTCGATCCCGGGCCTCATGTATAAGAGACGGCTCACCACCAACATGGTTATCACTGCTGCTCCTTAATAATTTCAAATTCATTGCAAATGAAAGATTTTTTTACCATTCATTACCTCACGCCTAGGTATTTAAAGTATTTTCATGCAATACAAATATTTGACATATATAGTTATGCGGTCGTGAAAATTCATATTAACTTCAGTTATACTACAGATATTCATAGAATAGGTACAAATCGTCCATGCTCGAGTCACGCACTGGGCCACTTTTTTATTAAAATATTAATCCAACTGAGTTAGTACAAGGTAATGTCTGATCATCATCAATAAACGGTGCCTAGCGCAAACTTGATTGCATAGCTCCGACCGCGGCTATCGCCCAGTATCAGGCTGCTGCACGCTGGGAAACATGGACTGTAAAACATAGTTAGAGCTCTCTGATGTCACGTGGCCCTGACGTACAGCTACATAGAGGGGTCTCGGTCAACGGATGGAGTCCTCTCGTAACTTCGTTTACAGATATCTGCTCGCAGTAGGAGCACGCTGGACCATGAATATTGATGCGCCCCAGTTCCAGTTGTCGTTAGTTAGTTCCAAATTTCAGCTACAGGTTTAAATGTAACTGTCTACTTTTGGAGAACATTAACTTAATGTACAGTATTAAGTATTGTATATTGTTATTTTCTTGTTCAGTTGTATTATATCCTGTACGATTAACATTGAGAAACATTTGTGTAAATATTCTTTGTAATTGCGTTTTCGAAAACAACTCTAACAACAAAATAAATCGATCTAACTAGGTCTTTCTAAGAGTTTTACAAGTAGAACTCGGTCTAAAAAGAACTAAATAAAATAATATATATTGCTTTTATTCCCGAGGCACATAATATAATCTCTTTCTCTTTTCCAGAATAAAATCTGGAACCTCCTGGTTTCCCCACCATGTTTTCCAGGTACTAGTTACTTATTTATATAATTTTCCAACGTTAGTCATTGCAATATTGTATTTTTGACTATCTAATTTGGAGTTTACTCTATTCATCCTACGAGTCTATGGGGCAGGGTGGCCGCTTTGTTCCGGCATGTAATTCTAATGAGTATTAGTGTCGTCCGTCTAGCTCGTTCCGTCCAGTGTGGTGCGTTCTAGCAATCTCCTATTTTGTCAATGACCATTTTCGGTACCGAAATGCTGAATGCAGCTTACCTACATCAGTTTCATTGTACGTCTATTATTTATAACTACCATATGTTCTCTTTAACTTCAAAATAGTTACAGCCCTGGTGTTGTCTGCGCGAAACCGATTTTTCTGTTATCCCCGGGGGTTTAAAGAAACAGTTTCCTATTGAGAACGTCTTAATATATACAGTTGCAAAAATAAATCTAATAAAAGTCATGTAGAAATAAGCGATTGAATAGGCTGGGCCACAGAGTAGATTTTAGTACGAAAATATTGTTTAGACGACTCTCATTGAAATTGTGAATTCCCATTTGTAGCTTCCTACCTAGTACCAAAAGTACAGAGAGAATAGATCACACTGTACTATGTATATCCTGTACACGGTGCTGCTACCGAGCGTACGTCGCTTCACTGGACTGTGAAAATGATTTTGATTTGACCCTTTGAAGGGTGCCTCCACCGCAAAATTACATTTCCATCTCTGAATCTACTTATATATCTGACACTTCATTTAAACACGTTTGCACGGAGTTAAAACAGGTAGGTGAGTATATACACTAGAGTCTAGGAGTGGTAGTTTATAACTTAAATTAAAATGTCAGGAAATCAATATTGGAATTATAAAACATTACCAGTCTGTAGATGTAGCTCAGAAAAAAATATTTTTAATAACAACAAAGTAATAAATGTATTTTAATAAGTACAATATAACTCCGCATACACATAAAATGAACTCAATTTTCTTTATTAAGGGTGTTAAAGCGTGGGGGCTCTTTATCGCAAATGTGGTGACGTAGAAGATAATTTTATTCTGAGAGTATCTCTTCTTACTGCTGATATATTCAACAGAATATTCCCATATGTGCGTAATTCTGCGGAATGGCAAAAAAGGTCTGTTTGAGGGGTGAAATATGTAAATTTATTGTCTTGGGCGGCTCCCAGAGCTGCGGAGCGCGCTGCGCCCCCGTCATACGCCGACACGTAGGATAAAGGAAATGTTAATGCGCACCAATTTATGTGCTTTTCTATGATTTTGCTGAATCGGGCTCGCCGTTTTCCCCTTTATGGCTTAACGGAGTGAGCTTTTTGTTTATAAATTGAAGTGTTTTCAGTTTGATAGTCGTTTGATACTGAAAATCCAAAACTAGGGGATGCCTTACACAGGCTTACGAGCAGATTATTTTGCTAAGTAATGTTATAAAAAACATTTATTATTTGAATTTAATTATCAAGTTTCATGAGTAACAGCTACGGTTATATATTTATCGTAATAACAAACACCTTTAAAAAGTAAAAAACCCACTTCAATGAATAGCACTAAAACAAATCATCGATGTGTAAGTTTTTGTAAATTTTCTAGATTTTTTTAAAACCTGAAGTATGATCTACAAAAAAAAGTAAAAAAGAATAATTAAAATAGGTTCACAATTGACGGAATGATCACGTAACATACATTACAAAAACATGCAGACAAATTGAAAACCTCCTCCGTTTTTAAAGTCGGTTGAAAAACAGCGTCGTCAAATTGGTGAATCAATAATAAATCCGTTCACCGACACGGTCGGTTGACAAAACTGACAACCATCCAATCTATTCCCCCAGCGTTATGCGCCGACTAATTCACAAAGGCCAAATGTGACATAATACCAGCATAATTCAATGTTTTGCTCACCATATTGTATTTTATTTATGAGTTATGCGCCGTTGAGTGTAGCACCCTAGCGTCTGGTCTGCGTCCCTGTCACTCGGGGTGGTTCATCGTAGTATGAACGGATGGTTAAATAGTACGAGTTAACTTACACCGCATCCGCTACGCGTCATTTAGGGGTGCTGGGGCCGCCGTATGCATAAAAGAGTCAGTTCACTAGATTTATTAATATACCTCTGGGGGCCTACCACTATGAAATGAAAATGAAAATAGTTTTATTTCAGAAGAATTACAGTGTACAAAGTTTTAACACAATCAAAACAATTTGGCAGTTACACATAAAAAAACTCAATGACTATGTCTTGAAACAAGCTTGATAACAGTATTGTTTCAGTCTTGCTTCCTCGGTACCAAGACGCCTTTATAAAGCAAGCTAGTAAATCTATAAGACGAAGAAGAAAGAAAGAAAGAAATATTTATTTGTCCTATTAAATCTTACAGCACAAAACTAAATGTAAATACTTCTGGCTAGCTAGTTTTCAATGTAGCTAGGAATGCTATTAATGAGACAAAAAAAGTTATTTTATATCTGTATGCAGCGATAAAACAGTATGATTTTAACCTCTAAGACCAAGCATCACAGACACAATAGATTTTTAATTGTGTCTCGGTTCCAATTGGAACCGGCGGTTCTTTACAAATTAAGAGATCATGGTACGAATCAGAATAATGTTGTTTTAAGTTTGTATGAGTAACCAAAGTTACTTAACTAGCCTCAATCTTTGAAAAAAATATAATGTCTCCAATCTTCATGGACGAGTTTAGAGGGCTTGTTATTAGACTATTGACGTCTCTAAGTGTACCTTTTGTACCTACAGAAAATAAGTAGTTTTTGACTTTTTTTGTAATGTTTTTCAAAGATTGTGGTAGGCCCCCTCGACGATATACCATTAAAATAATTACCTACCTATTTATTTATTTATGGAATAGAATTCGTTAATTAGGTATATATTATTAATATATATACTCACAGCTCCAAGTCTTTATATCTTTGTACTTCTTTGTGATCTTGTAAAACATTCATTAGAAACTCAAGAACAAAGAGTTGCGAGGCTGGCCACACGCAGAAAAGATCTTGTATTTACATTAAGACCAACTTTGCAGGTAGTTAAACATACTCCAAGATATCAGTCTTTTTTTTTTTTGTTTGTTTGTTTTGCACAAGTACTTACACTCTGAAGCGTCATGTGGCAAAACAATTTTTTGATCCTAGTTGATGCACACTATTCTTATATATATATATATATATATATATATATTTTAATTTAATTTGGCACTTCACTTTGTTCACTTTGTAAGTTGTTAATAGTAGATATTACTTGTGGCTTTATTTTTTTTTAAAAGTATTATGTTACATACAGGTGGAAACTTATAATTAGCTTTTAGTTGTTATCTTTTGTTGCCTATATTTTTTGTGTACTTAGCTGTAAGTTTTCCTAAAAGTAAATAAATAAATAAATAAATAAATAAATAAATAAATAAATAAATAAATAAATAAATAAATAAATATATTACTATTTAATAAGCTACCCATAGATCTCAAGAGTGAGGCTAACTTGAAGCAATTCAAAAAGAGTTTGAAGGCCCTTTTGTTGAGAAAGTGTTATTATTCCGTGAATGCTTTTATGGAGGATGGGAATATGTGTAATGTTCGTTAGTTAGTAAGTTAGGTAGCTTAGTATATAATTTTTAATTTTTATAATTTTCATATTGCAGTAAATTTAATAATTCATAATTATGTATAATATAATATTCAAATACAATGCATATTGTGATAGAATGAAATAAATAATAAATAAATAATAATAATATTCACTCAGATGATGCAACTTAGTTTAAAATCATTTTATAATACAGGAATTAAATTTGGCAGACTTCGTCATTATTTACCTTTACAATAAAAGCGATATATTAAAATCTATCTTGTCTCATTGCGGCTTGACACGATTATTTGAGAAATATTCTAATTACTAAAGGACGTAAATACGGCGCTCCAGTGCAAACTGAGCACGTTTTGTGTACGAGCTTCAGGGAACATTTTTCAGAGATGCGTTTAATTTAGAGGGGTCGGCTGTCGATATTTAAATTTTTAAACGTCGCCTAGACAGGGACATGCTGCAACAAATTCGTTTGTTCTGTCGGGCAACACTTTTAAACGAAAATTATTATCTTGTTTACTTATTAAGTGCAATGTGCAATATTTTTTATAACAATTTTACTATTTATTGTTTTTTTTGTAATGGTTCCGAGGAGACGGATAGAGGAATTCCATTCCTAAACGTAAATACACACTTTTCACCAATAGGTTTATTTTTTGGAGCCTGCGGGTTTCTTCACGATGTTTTCTTTAGCCGTAGACCTAGTTTATCGTAAATATATAAAAATCATTGGTAGGTACCTACTTCGAACCCAGGATTTGTGAATGATGAGCTCACTTCCAAAACAGACTTGTTTTAATACTATACTTGTCTCACTATGGAAACTTAACTTTAAAACTAAATGAATCAATTAATATATATAAGTACAAATATTTATGTGATCAAACGTCTTTAAAATTTTATAAATATGAACAAGCAATATTTTATCACCCATTCCACAATTATTAATCACCTAGCTTTATAGAATGTGGTAAGTAATACGACAGATGATACAAACAAGTAGAATGTCTGCCGACCGGTTATTTCCATAATCATATTAATAAATGTGACAAAACGGCGTGTTTAGCGGCGCGTGCGCCCCGCGGGAGGTCTCGGATTTAAAGCGCTTGCCGGTGCCCTGCATATGCTACGTACTACTACCATACCTAATAAAAATGTAAATAAAGAAAATGTATGAACTACTAATATTTACTATCTGTGTTTCAAACTTAACTGTTGAACCAAGACGTATTGTTAATTTATTAGATGTGTAAGATTTCATTAATTAACTTTTCATTAAATTTCAATTCGGAATATTTGTCAAATGTAAAAATATTTTTACATCATATTTATTCTTGTCATCATTCTATGTGGAACCACATTCTGACACGTTTAGGGGTGAAAAATAGAAACTAGTGAAAATTGGGACTTGTAAGAGGCCAACACTCGAGAATAAGGCGTGTCGTGAAAATTAATTATTTTCATAGTTTTAGTTGCACTCCGCGAAGAGTATGAAAATGTGCCCGCAGATTGTGTAGCGGCCAAGATCGTAATCAGTGTTTGGAGTGTGATGAGGCGGCCGCGACTCCGGGGAGTTAATGCAAATTGTGGCATTAGTGTTATGGAGGCCACTATCTGCTAGCACATGCGGATTAGCACAGCATCCCTCACTACTGTCTGATCCTTCTTATATTCAACTGTTATTTTATTAATCCTGGATTACAATTTCAAAGTCTAATGTTCCGTAAAATTAACGCGGCTTGTCAGAAACTCCATTTACGTGTCCAACTAATCAACAATGTTTCCGCATAAATAAATAATTAAGGAAGTTGGTAAATAAGCGTGGCGGCCTCATTTATTATTCTTTATAAGGAAACAAAGGCGAGGGTTAGCCGTAATAAGGCTCCGCCACCTCGCCGGCTTATCTTTATTGCCTCCAACCCACGTAGAATAATAAATCGTTTTCATCAAAAACAAATACTCGACAGTTTTTGCCGAGTCGAGCGAGCGGGTGGCGGGGTGGCAATTTTCCACCCCCATAATACAATATTTCCCGACATTTTCCACGGGAATACAGTTTCGAATCGCTCGCTCGCAACCGGCAGGTTCCTTTAATGTGTATTTTTCGTCCAATCAGAGAGCGGAGAGAGTCTCGATATTACCTCAACTGTCACACATAAAGTGGAAAATATGGTCGGCAGATGTGGGGGGCCCGTGCGGGTGTAAGGGGGGGTGAGGCAGCCGGGCGGGCGCGGGGTGGGGCTGCTTGCGAGTCGGCGCGCGTACGCGACGCTCCGGCGCGCCGGAAGAAACGCTCCGAACAGGTTTATAGCTTTTCTTTCAGCTCCACTCAGGTACGGGCCGTATCATAACAGGGAATAGCGGGCGTGATGTGAACCCGTGATAAAATAAAATGTCGAGATAGGCTTTATGTATTGTACTGTTTATCTTAATAATGGCCGCCCGGAGAAAACTTTAGATTAAACTTTGGCTTTTTATGTTAAGAGGCTTCTTGTTCCTTTCTTTTTGAGATGAGAATAACACATTGTACTTACCGGGTGGTTTTTTACAATTATTACTGATAAAAAATATTGAATCCTCTTATGTTTTACTTTTAAATGGGTACCATACTATCATTGCTTTAAAAAAAATCGTCTCTGCAATAACACTATCTCAGGCATCATTAGAAAGAAAATTTGTGAACACTGAAACGGCGCACCGTAGAGCCTCCCTGGCTGCGGCGCGGCTGCGGGATTGCCGGGCGGATATAAATCGCGATTCATTTCTCATCGTAACTTTTTGTCGGTTCTTATCTGTTAGACTTCACTTTTCATCATCCGAGGGGATTTATGTAATGCCTAGTCATTTCTCGGCGTCGAGGCGAGGCTTATCGGCGGAGCGCGAGCGCGCTTGATTGATGAGCGCGCAAAAATAAATGTTCAGTTAAATTATTCGATAAGTTGGAAACGGAAGTTAAACGGGAATTATCTTTGTCTTGCCCCCGAAGATTTTACGGTTGTAACCGTTATGTCGAAGTGATTGATCGATATAGTGGCTGCTCACTTATCTACCTAGAAGCTGGTTCGTAACTATACCAGCCCAGACCGTGGGCAGAAGTTATTATAGAAAAAATAGGATGGTACAGTTCTTAAAAATGTATTTATTAACAAAATAAAATTTAGTTTATTAACTAAATACACATTTTTTATAAGTTAACGTTATTAATAAAATAAAAATTAATAAAAAAAAAATGTGCATTTTTAGTGCTTTTAATAAAAAAGTACGTAGAGGCTACTGAATAAAAATTCTGAACTGCGATAGATGGTAGGTACTTGACCGCAGAGTGAATAAATTTAGGGGAATCACCAACTACGATGTATAAAATTAGGCATGAAAGCTAATGCCATAATTGAAGGCAATCAGCGCCCCTCTCTATGATTTATGTCCACCGTCGTGCTCTCTGCCACTACTAACATTTATATCTTTTGGGAAGCTGCCACGGTTATGTGTTGCAGAGAATATAAGGTCAATATTGATATCGTAATAATAAATAACTACATAATATACCTATATAAAACTAGCTGACCCGGCAAACGTTGTTCTACCAAACAAAAAAATTATTAATATCAATCGAGCCGTTCCCGAGGGGTTCAACCACAAATACTGTTACACGAGATTTATATATATGTATTAGAAGATGGTTAAAATGATAACAGTAACTACTTAACCGAACCTCAGGTCACTGAAGACTACGTAATTAGAATTGTAAAACTACAAACACATTGTGTTCAGTACACGGCTAGGTAATAGTCGAACTTGTGTTCCAGATTCTTAAATTGCAGGCGGGACTGCAGCTGCTGCACTTAAAAAGAGCATTGTGGCTAATCTCCAGCGACACATGTACAAACAAAGTTTAATTGTGAGCGGTGCGGTGCGCTGCCGGCCGTCGAGCGCACAGCGCCCCGGGCAAAACCGATTACAGTCTTAGCGCTCACCTTCGATTCCTACACCCCCCCACCCACACATATTCAATTCCAATCAATCCTGCCACACATATTTATAGGTAGACGTAGAGCACGTGTTTTTATTGCGGACTGCATCGAGTGACGGCCGCAAACATTGCATCCGCCTCCCTCACCCGTGGTGAAAAAGCCTTTTATTTTTAATTTCGATTTTGATTTTTTCCGGGCCCGCCGTGTGTCGTTCTAGTTTTATTTTGTTTCATTTCATAGCAGTGGGTGGGAGCGAAACAGATCGGAATTTCAGATATGTACAATTTAAAATCGTGTAAGTACGGTCAGCGTGCGGCAAGGGCGCGGGGAACGCAGCTCCCGCTAGACTGACGCCTGTCGGTTTATTTCCTTTGCTTTTTCACGAATTCTATTTTCATTTGATTGCATTTGAATTTCCGCCGCCAATATCCGCTAACTAAACACGATTAATGCGGAGCGGAGATGGACAGGCGGGCGAGAGCGGGACGGTCTTCGGGGTTTTGTCGTTTTATATTAGAAGCCAAGCTAATTTATAGCAAATCTTGCTACAGAGCGTCGGCGGTTCTTTTTAGACGTACGAGTGGTTAAAATTGATGGTACATAGGTACATAATATTAGAATTTCTCATTATAATTCTTCACAATAATACGACAAATACTAAAGACTTTATGCAAAATGATAAAAGGTTTTATACAGTTCAATTAATTGACAGTTGTAAGAAAAGTTTACATGACAAATTGTCTACTTATTCCAAAGACCTTGTGGCAAAGAAATTAAAATATAATAGGACATAGGCATTGGGAATATTTTCATACAAAACTTTGAAGCATGTTTGAAGTTCAAGCGTCATGTCAGTTAGTATGAACGCGAGCTGTCATTCGGTCGAAATTGTACTAGACTTATTCCACTTGGAATAACTTTTAGTTTCAAATTTTCCTGGCTTTGTTCCCTCTATGCCCTATTAAGGCAAAGAGATTAAAATATTCTCTATAATCTCTTTGCCTTGTGGATGTCCGTAGGTATTCTAAAAAAATATGGTCTAAATTCAGATTTGTCAGTTTAGATTTTGGTTCATCACGTCCTTTTAGGCTAATAAGACCACATGCCGTTGATCGGATTACTGACAAACGCCATGTAAAATTTTACTATCCATCGCTTACGGTCTAACAAATGGTACCAAATACCTCGAAGTGGCTGTACGCATGGAACGTGCGAGCATAGTAGTAATGGTTGGAAGCGTATAAGATGCCTACAATACCAATATTTGAACTTATTGATTAGATAGCAGCTACGCATGTAAAACAAACAGCATTATAATGCGAGAACAAACCGGGCATCAGATCGATCACGGCGCTCCGTTATTGGCAAACTTCTCCACGACACGGCCCTTGATTAAAAGTATGCAAATTTTATTACATCTACGGGGTTCTGGCTGCGGGGCGGCCTCCTCCGCACCGGGGTCAACTAATCTTAATATGTGCGTATTTTCTGATTTGACATAGGTACCTACTTTATAATAAATATTGCTTAAATTACGTAATCTAGGTACCATTTGATCAAGTTTTTGTTGATCGATTAGTCCGATTGAAGTAAAAAGGATGTAAAAGTACATAATATTTTTTATTACTGTTAACTGAAATCGAATGTAAATAATAAAGCAATTCATGGCTATTTTTGCAGATTCTAAAGATAAATTTCGAGTTAGGTCAGAATAGGTATCGAGCTGCGTTTGTAATAAATAATTTCGAAGCTACGTGTAGTAGAGTGGGGTTTTGTTTATGTCAAATTGTAATTTATTGGTTACTCGGCTCGGCTTGGATATTACAGCGGGAGACCCGCCCCCGCTCTCGGCTCCGGTTCGATGAAAATTTTATATCACCGTGTCGCCGTTACGTCATCCCGTTTTTTCTTGCCCATGACCAGCTAAAGCGACCTTTTGATTAAATTAAGGGGATCAAGAGAGAATTTTTACACTGATTGATAGGTTGACACAGCGTTTCAAGGAACACACCCGGAATTTATATTGGCTATAAGTGATTGAGCGTAAACCCAGCTTATGTATAATTTATACAGTTAATATAAATTTGTTTTGAGTCTATTAGTTAAGCGGTTATTTTGCAGTAGTTTAGTAAAGTCTGTGTTCGTAGTCTGGTATTGAAATTGGGTAATTTTCAGGGTTCCGTACCCCAAGGGTGGCACGGGACCACTTTACTAAAGATCCGCTGTCCGTCCGTCTGTCTGTCTTCAGTGGGCTGTATCTCATGAACCGTAATAGGTAAACAGTTGAAATTTTTACAGAATGTGTATTTTTATTGCCGCTATAACAATAAATAATAAGAATCTTAAAAATTAAAGGGGGTCCCCCATATACAAGAAATGTTTTTTTTATTGTACTGTAGTACGGAACCCTACGTGTGACTCGCACTTGGCCGGTTTTTAGCACCTGTCAAAACGAAACATTAAGAAAAATGTACTGAATGTTAAAAACTATGACCCTACCTATAATTCTTACGCTCCGTGAATGCACCCCGAAATTGCTGTTTTATTCGTATTTGTTTCACTACTATTACTTATTCTGTGCTGATACTCAAAGGAAAGTACTTGAGTCGGCCTTCTAGACGTTAGTACTATTATATATTCTGTGTTCTTACCCAAGGATTCTGAAAGGCAAATTAAACTAAAAAAGTATTAGGTAGGTACATTGCGTCATTTTATTGATAATCCCAATATTTTTCATTTATTTATATATTAAAAATTTGAAATACATTTTCAAAGAGAGAGACTTGTAATTTAATTTCAATACGGTAAACTACCTATCTATCCTAATACAAGTTTGAATCGTAGATAATTAGCAAGATTAATTTTATTACCTATAGCAACGGGTATCTAAAACTTACTTAACATTTAATAACAATCTTTATAACACATTTGCTCGTAAAAGGTGTCTTATTTCACCAATTTCAATATCGTATTGTATCTCATTACGCCTAAGTGCGGTAAGGTAATGTAAAACGCACGGTTTATTAAGATGCTCCGTCTAAAAACGAACGGTACTTTTTAAAATCTTAGCAAAGAGTTTTTATGTCAAAAAAGTTGTCAACATTTTATATTCTTAAAATTAACTTTGGGAGATTAAAATTAACATATAATAAAGAAACATTTATGTACATAATTATTTAATTTAATTATTTTTTACAGTAAATTACAACCAATTATTCTGTAACAAAAACACAAAAATATTTATTTACTTTATAAGTAATACTGGCTGTTTTTTTTGCCTTTGTCTAAAAAAAATGCTGATGAAAAATTATTCCGCGCGCTTTTTGTTTTTATTCGTTTACCATAAGTCCGAGTTTTATTTTATTTCCTCGCAAATGTGTTATAAAACGTCGTATGATATACGTGCGCTTTAATAATTACAGCCTCTGCTTACTTGTAACGCTTGCCTACGGCTCGGGCTAGCAATATCACCTCGGCTGTAATTTTCAACTTACCGCACGCTTATATCATAATGTACTATTATCTTATGTAACAATTAATACTTAATAATAAAATCAGTACCTTTGACTCGTACTGGCCAGTCGACGGTTGTTGTCAGTATCATATGCGATGTGCATTGATACCCAAATATTTGGCCCCGGGGTCGGGGCCTACGTCTCACCCCAGCTTATTGCAATTCTAAAATGCATTCACCCCTGGTAATCATCGAATGCTTCGTAACGCATTTTTGTACGCATTATCTTTAATAGTGTTACAACATGGATACAGAATAGAGAAAAAAAAAGATCAACTGTGTTTGGTGTTCGTCTTGTTGTTCTCATTGGGAAACAATAAAGAGTTTTATTAAATTACAAAAAGATCATACAGAAAACCTAACTAAGTTCAATTCCTTCAGCGGAGCCTGTGTATTATACTAAATTTCTCTATTATATATCTACTAGGACCAACCCTAACCTCATATCTAAATAGAGTCTGGCTAATGAAAGTAGATAACGAAAAAGCGCGGCAAATTTAAAAAATATTAGCATGGTATCCCTCGACATAATATATGAATTAAACTTACTTGATAGGATTGGATTTTTTTAGTTATTGTTTTAAATATAGACTACTCCTATTTATAGTAACTGCATTTCTATAGAATCATATGATTCTACTACTATTTGAAAAATTAAAACCATGTTATTTATTAATAATATAATAATATAATATAATCTCACGCCTTTTATCCCCGAGGGGGTAGGCAGAGGTATTCCATTACTGGATATACCCACATTTCACGAGATTTATTGGACCCCTAAACGTGATAGGTGGTGAGCCCATCGCCGGACCGGGTCTGTTTACACATGTCTCAGAATTAATTCTGAGACCTGCGGGTTTCCTCACGATGTTTTCCTTCACCGTCGAGCTAGTGATAAATATGTACGTAAGTTTTGAAAAACTCATTGGTACATGCCAGGATTCGAACCCGAGCCTCACTGATTTTCGGCCGGCTCTTTAACCGTCCGGGCTATCACTGCCCTTTATTTATTACTAATATTATAAAGAGTAAAGATTTGTATTTTTATATGTTTCTAAAGAATAAATTTAAAAACACTGGGCCAATTATAAAAATTCTTTCCCCAATGGAAAGCTACATTATCACTGAGTAATATATACTGAGTAATATGTTTTATTCCCGTATTCCCACGGAAACGGGATCTACGCTACGAAAAACTCATTGGTACGATGGGCAAACAGAAATTATCAGGAATAAAAAAACTTTTTATAAGTTATACCTAAATTATGTTTTATTGTTTTTTGAAGTATTCTCCGTTGCAATTAATGCACTTTTGCATTCTTTCGAACCAGTCATTGAAGCAGTAATTGCAGTACTGGTTTTATTCTATCTTTCTGCTCTATATCACTGAGATTTCTAATAGTTCTCACTATTGTATCGACTACATCCTCCAGATTTTCTGACTAATATCTCATAGTTGGTTTTGAAGAGTATTTGTGCAAAAGTTTAAAGTTGATACACGCAGAAATCACACTATCCCATACAAACTTCAAACCCCTCTTTCACCCCCTTAGGGATTGAATTTCGTAAAATCCTTTCTTAGCGAGCGTCTACACTAAAACATAGAATCATGAGATTTTATGTGTAGGTTAACACATAAAATTTCATGATTCTATGTTCAGCGGGCTGGACCTTGATTTTTAGATTTAGCTTCTCCTTTTAGATATATAGATGTATTTAAATAAATAGTATACAAATATACATTGGCGCCATGAACCTAGAAAAACCCAGAGAGGATTGTCAGAGATATTTCTTAATGCTTTCACTTAATACTTTAAATTTTTCCGGGCGGAAAGCGGCAAATTTCGTCCCGCTGTGCTATACGAAGCAGGGATGTTGCGGATGCCGATTTTTTCACATCCGCGGATGCGAATGCGGATGCGGATTTTTGAAGGCTCACATCCGCGGATGCGGATGCGGATGTTTGGGATCTTATATAAATATAGTATATGAATGAAGAATTATCTTACTATAGGTAAAGGTTCATCATCATCCTATGGGGAAACAGTAAAAACGTAGGTAGGTAGAGCATTCATTCCGCAGAAAAAAAATATTAGAGCAATAACGGGAATATCTCGCTTTGACTCTTGCAGATCATTCTTTAAAGACCTTAATGGCTTATTGACATTATCATACATACATAATCTCACGCCTATTTCCCATTCCCAACCATTATCATCTAACATGAATGAGATTTGCATTTTTGCTAAACAGCATGGGGAATTGTTTAGAAAAATTTGTAACATAAACCCTCGTAGTCACAGAGACCCAAACACTCTTGTCTTTGAAACAATTCTAAAAATTATTAAATTATGATAAAATTTTCTTTTAGTATTAGAATATATTCTTATGTATAATAAAATCCCAAATGACATTAAAGACTTACCCGGTAAAATTATTAAAAGAAAATTGTATAAATAGCTCAATGAACGTATTTTTCACAATATTAATTAATTTATTAAAAAATAAAATAAGTGTGTCCATTATGTCAAAGGTGTTTGCATGTCTTTTAATTATAGTGAACATGTATGCACTGCCAAAACTGTATTTTTTCATCTGTACCCAAGTTTGACGCAAATAAAGAAATATTCTATTCTACTCAATCAATAACAGGAACCTCACTGGAAAAATTAAGAATACTGTTATAAAACAACTTTACCTATAATAAAACGTAGGTTTTACCGGTATAACATAATGGCATTTTCCTGGCGATTTTAATTAAATTAAATTAAGCTGAGCTAAGACTAATATAAAGATTTCACAATACTCAATTATCTACACACAATGATCACTGATCACAATAAAACTCAAAATATATATCTTCACGATAAGTAACCCACAGCGCAAACAAACACGTAATAATTTAGTTACAAGAAACAAAGGATGTACCACAACAAATGCGTCGGATCTTGTCACCAATTTTTTCGTTTCCATTGGTCATTGTCTTATGCGAACGGCACGTGCCATTCGCGGGTCCCGCCCAATTTCTTTCTTGTCACAACTTGGATTACATCCGCATCCGCATAAATATCCGCATTAATTAATGCCGATGCGGATGCGGATGCAGATGTCTAAATGTATGCGGAAGCTCCGCTTTTGCGGATGCGGATGCGAATATTCGCAACATCCCTGATACGCAGTTGCTACTTTCCGCCTCCGTCGAAAGAAAAAAAGTATACACGCCTTGAGAAGTAAATAAGAAGCCTCAGATTACTTCCCTAGATGTATAATATACTATTTCACCATTGTATTGTATATCGGGTTAAATATAGGGATGTAAAAAAATTATCGATTTTAAAAATAATCGATTATTTTTTTGTAATAATCGATTTTTAATAATCGATTTCTTAAATAAAAATAATCGATTTTTAATTAATCGATTATATAAATTACGCACTTTAATCGATTTTTTATAAACAGGGCCATCTATGCGGTGGATGAACCTTAACGTTGTCGTTAAGCTTTTTTACTTATCGTTTCATTTTATTTTAATACTATAAGTAGTCTTATATTTATTATTTTTCGTCTTTTGACTGTTTAAACTTAAAAAATAAAGAAAGATTTGTTTTTTATTTTAGTTTTTGAGACCATAACGTAGTCGTTTAGTTGTTTGATTCTCGTTTTAAGTATTTTATTTTAATACTAGTCAAATGTAAAAGAGGACTGGACATTTGTGATACTAATTATTTTAGTGTTTAAATTTGAAGTTTATCGAAATTTTATTTTGTTATTTAGGGTAGTGGAACCAAAAGATGAACGACCCCCAGAAGATGAACAACCGTAATAAAAGTTGAAAAATAAAAATGCTCATTAACGTTTATCAGTGCGTTTTTTTTTCTCGCATAAGGCAACGTTTTCTTCACCCGCTTCCATAAAAACATCGCCAATCACGCGTCAGGTTGAGTTGCACTAAATCGTTCTAGGTGTAGTTCCCCCCAAAAATCATCTTTCTATGGAAACCTACTTAAGGTGAGTATTCCTCAGATTTAAGGTAATCGTTAAGTTAAAAGAAGAATTATTGATACAAGTAAAAGGTTTTTTGCCATGTAAAATCTTGATTTACTAAGCTACCCAAATTAAATCCCATATTTACATTATTTAACATATTTAGTGTATAAAACACTGTTCAAGTAATGGACTTATTATTTTTAGTTTACTCCAATAGATGAACGGCGTTCATGTAATGGAGAAAAGTTGAATATTTACAATAATCATTATAATTTACCTAATGATTAAAAATTAACACAATATAATTTATGACGATCTAAGTTTATTTAAGTAACTAAAAACCAAAAGTTGAACGGGTCTTTAATTGTATTTTTTGCTAAATTTATTGGTTTTAATGAAGTATGAAATCTGAAGTGTTCAGCTTTAGGATATACCACCAAAACTTGAACCCAAAAATTTGCTTAACATTTGGTTCGTCCAACTTTTAGCTTTGTGTCCTAAATTTGAACTAATGTTAACAATAATATTATAACTATCAAAGTTTGTCTGCCTTTCTGTCTTTTTGTTTGTATTTGGTATAATTATATTATACTTGAACGCTTAACCAGTAGGTACCTATAGCGTGTCATCAAAACTGTGCATGGCGCGGGTATTTGTACTGACTAGGTGTTTAAGTCGACAAACATAATCATAGGATATCATTCAAATCTTTGACCGCTGTGCAGATAGATAGGCTTATCTAAAGCAAGAGTTGAATTTAGGATTTCTAAAGGTATTCATGGCAAGACTCCCATTAAACGCCGAAACCACCGCTGTGGTCCCCACAGACACTTTTGTCCGATGCCGAAGAGCAGAATCTGGGAGACATGGATTTTGAATATGGCTAAAGTTGGTTATCCTGTTAATGCAACTGATGTGGTGGATACTTTGACAGAACTGCTTTTAAAATAAAAGGATTAAAGCTAACTCCAGAAAAAAATGGATGACATTGTTTTTACTTCAGGTTTTTACAAAGACACAATTTTTAATTACCTACAGGAATAAAATACAGTTTTCATTTTCACACCAGAATATTACCAAGTTTCCTAAATAAAGAACTAATAATTTTTTTTAAATACAGACGAATTGATAACCTCCTCCTTTTTGAAGTCGGTTAAAAAATGAACGTGATTATTTTGTATTATTTTCAGTATAAGTACATAATATAAAATCTAAATAAAACCGTTCAAAATACAGTAATTCTCTTTTAATACGCCTCTTTAAATCATCTCAAAATGTTAGTTCAACTATTGGGTGTAAAACGTTCATAATTAGGGTTCAGTGTTCAAGTATAGGGGGAAAACCCATATTTTTTTCTAAATTATTTTTTTATACAAAACGTGGTATCGTGAGATTACTTTTTTTATTTTTTAAATAATCTTGTAGATTTCAGGCGTCAAAACCAAAAATAAAATAACCTTTAACTATTAAGATATTTTAATTATGGGCATTCAAAGTTGTCAATTCGGCTTAATCGTTCATTTATTGGTTCCACTACCCTATAATCTCACGCCTTTCATCCTCGATGGGGTAGGCAGAGGTATTCCATTACTGGATATACCCACATTTCACGAGATACATTGGACCCCTAAACGTGATAGGTGGTGAGCCCATCGCCGGACCGGGTCTATTTACAAATGTCTCAGAATTTATTCTGAGACCTGCGGGTTTCCTCACGATGTTTTCCTTCACCTTCCTTCCTTTATTTTGTTATTTTTTTATTCATATTATTTTATTTCATTTTTAATGTCAAAATGGTAATATGAATCTCTTAGGATTTTGTTACTAAAATATGAAAAGCATATTATATAGATTTTTAAATATGTATTAGAAAAAAATCGATTTTTTAGAATAATCGATTATTTTCAAGATTAATAGATTTTTAAAAAATCGATTAAATTTGAAGAAAGAAAAATCGATTTTTATTTAATCGATTATTTTTCTTTAATCTTACATCCCTAGTTAAATATGACAGGTGGTGAGTTAAACATGCCTCATGTGCAATATTGAGGTATGTGCGTTTCCTTCCCCGTTGACATAGTGATAAATACGCACGTAAGTTATTTTAAAATAGTATATTTTGTATCGAGGGACTAAACGAAACCATTACGGGAGTCAATGAAACCGAGGGCATATTAAGTTGGTTTTATTTAAGTCTCGATGTGCAAACTGTACTTTTCACTTTGAGTACGAGAAAAATAGTCAATTTAGTACAAATTTATAAAAAACTGAAAGAGGGGTTTGAAGTTTGTATGGGATAGTGTGATTTCTGCGTGTATCAACTTTAAACTTTTGCACAAATACTCTTCAAAACAAACTATGAGATATTAGTTCTAGGATTTTTTGAAAATCATCCTTCAAGGTGGTGAAAGTGGGGGTTGAAGTTTGTATGGAAAACCTTAATTTTTGGGTGTTCCAATTCGAAACTTTGTAAAAATACTCCTCAAAGCAAACAACAAGACACATATTTCTGGATTTTTCGAAAATCACACCCTAAGGGGTCACCCCCAACAGGGGGTTGGAGTTTTTATGGAGACGTGTTGTTTTTTACGTCTATCAGCTTGAAACTTGACAGAAATACTCTCAAAAATAAATGATGAGACACGTGTTTTGGATTTTGCGAAAATCACCCCCTAAAGGGGTAAAATTAGGGGTTGAAGTTGGTAAGGAGAAGTGTGGTTTTTGGCGTCTATCAACTTGAAACTTATCACAAATACTCTTCAAACTTGGCACAAATATTCTTTAAAAGTCTCCCTACAAAGTCAATTTTTTTTTGAGAATTCACTAGGTATTGGTTCCTTTGGGAAATTTCTTTGTTATGATAAGCACCATGCATACCCTTTGGTATTAGTACTACTCCGAATTGACAACACCTAGAAACTTTAAATATGTTGTAACTGAACCCCCCTTAATATATACTGTATCTTTCTATACATTGGAACCACCAATTCCAACGTAATAGATTTAATTCCCAGCCATGCAAAAGCCAAACAGTGTTATAATGCTAAGCAAGTATTGCACAGCTCAAAGCAAGGATCTCATTCACAAGATATCGTTTCAATATTTTGTTATCATGTTCTCTTGCACGGAATTAGAGAGAATCCACTGTAAGACATTCCGCTGCTAACTTGTAGCAAACGAACATCAATTTTACACGTATAGACGTAAATGAGTAACCATCATTTACGTCCTACGCATAGTTTTAAAA
Organism: Ethmia dodecea; assembly: GCA_963855545.1. Lineage (NCBI taxonomy): Eukaryota > Metazoa > Arthropoda > Insecta > Lepidoptera > Depressariidae > Ethmia > Ethmia dodecea. The sequence continues at coordinate 8,818,833 of OY979437.1, read as the reverse complement.
CGACCTCAAGATTTAGCTTCATGATGATCTCCAAAGTATTCACTTTGGAGGCATCGCTAAATAGGTCGACACCGACAAATATCTCCTGCAATTTTGGCCTTTTAATTAATTTATGTGATCGTCTAGATTGTAGGACACTACTTTGTGAATAGTAATCCAGATCCTTTTTGAGGATCATGCTTTGCCATCAAAAGAAATCTTAACTTGAATCAACCTATACCTTTAATTATCTATCGCGTATTTATAAAATTGTCTTTCGCTTTTAATCTTTAATAACGCTGCCCACTTCAGCGCCATTCATGCCTAAGGCAATATTTTCATGAAGGACACTTCATGTTCCCCTCCCCTGCTATCTCTTATCTGATGACAGACTCGAGATAAAATCACCTTCCCCACATTCTCACCTCCTTTCAAGAAAAGAAATAAAAATGTGGTTGGTGGGAAGAGTAGGAAGCTCCGCCTCGCTTCATACGGTGATCGCCGACCCGCAACATTCCACAATTGCGTTTGCGACCCCCCCGAACGTCCCGGTTTTGCCGGACAATCCGGTCTTATATCCCGCCGAAGCGGGACCGTTGCAGCCGAAGCTGATTGTTGCGGCCGTAGCCGATTGTTGCAGCCGGAGCTGATTGGTGCGGCCGTAGCCGATTGTTGCAGCCGGAGCTGATTGGTGTGGCCGTAGCCGATTGTTGCGGCCGTAGCCGAATTTTGCCCCGTAGGGTCCGGTGCGACCGTAGTCGATTGGTGCGGCCGTAGCCGTATTTTGCCCCGTAGGGACCGGTGCGACCTTAGTCGATTGGTGTGGCCGTAGCCGTGTGTTGCCCCGAAGGGACCGGTGCGACCGTAGTCGTGTTTCCCCGAAGGCGAGTTACGCCAGTCATTAAGACCTCGGGTGCATTTGCAGCAAGCCCCGTAAGGCAATCTCGAACATGTTTGAATTGGTCTTTACGACCTCAGGATCATTTGCAGTAAGCCCCGTAAGGCAATAATTCTCATAGGACAACTAGTTCATAGGTCTTAATGCTTAACATAACCCGACCTCGGTCCCTACGAGCCATCGATTCTCGTTCAGCCATCAGAGGCACTGTCACACCCTGAATGAGCTTATAATGGTAAAACCATTAATTTATATTAGTACGCGTCGCGCGCGCACTCATATGATAGTATGGAGTAACCAATGTACGTTCTGCAAAATACATGGTTATCATAAGATATATGAGGCGTTCCCCCTTTTTCGATCATTCGTGGTATCACTTTATTGCAATATATTATAACTCAACAGAATTGTGACAGACATCCCCGTCAAGCTAATCAAGTCTCTAGACCCTTTACCATGCCAACACGAATGCCAACATGACTCCAGTTCCAGACCCCGAAGACCTTACTCCTGAAGATTTGGTCGAGTGTTCGCGTACTAGACCAACAATACTCCTCGAAGATAACTTATGTTAATGCCCATTTCGCACCGTCAGGTCTACGATCAAGCTAGATGTTGCTTTTCACATTTCAATGAGAGACGTTTTCAACCTCCATCAATTAAGTTGTAGCGACACTACATAGGACGCGCCAATAGAAGGCCGAGTTACATAGAACGCGCCAATAGACGGCCGAGTTCTAAACCGCGCTATCGGAGTTTTCTAATGAGTTTGTATAAATACAACTGTCCAACATCAACCGTTGGACCGCGGTCCCCAGGCACGATCACCTCGCCTGGCGGAAGATCTTCCTTTTCACGATGGAGGAGTATTCCACCTCCGCTCCTCCATACTGGTGACCCTCGACACCTGGACATCAGCGCAACCTTCTGGAACACCTGGACTTCAGAAGCAGCATCGCATCGCCATCACTCATCACTCCCACAACAACCTTCACTCAAGGTCAGCAGCAGCAGTCGCACAGCAAGCCAGAATCCGCCCAATCAGGTCCATACGCAGCCGACGCACCGTGCTACCTGGTCCTGCAGGCTCATCACTCACAGCGACAGCACTCGGCCCACGCACAGTTCACCGCAGCCCACGTCCGGATCTACAGCGGCTGGTCACCCTCGGCGGCGTGGCGGTCTCTGCACACTGAACTACGGGCACTTCAACAGTCGCAGCAACCCGCTCAGTCTCGACTCACCGCAGACTTGGAGCAGCACTGGCACTTGCAAGCTATCTACGAAACAACGACGCAGCACAAGAAATCGAATCGACCTCCGGTCTTGGAGGGGGAGTGATGTAGCGACACTACATAGGACGCGCCAATAGACGGCCGAGTTCTAAACCGCGCTATCGGAGTTTTCTAATGAGTTTGTATAAATACAGCTGTCCAACATCAACCGTTGGACCGCGGTCCCCAGGCACGATCACCTCGCCTGGCGGAAGATCTTCCTTTTCACGATGGAGGAGTATTCCACCTCCGTTCCTCCATAAAGTGTTAGTCGACACCATCGTCTCCGTTACTTAGCATCAAGAAGCTCAGAAGCAGTCCCGGGGTATCTACTGTGAACCACAAGACAGCGCTAAGAGGTGCATCGTCAGTCATTCCACTACTAGCCCCAATGTGTAATATTTGAGCGATCGCTACATCCAACAAAGCTTATGGACTATGTCCAAAAACTAAGTCTAGATAACATCACCTTGCCGTACCGTAAGGCAGTGCTCGAGGCACGGACTTTTTACCTTTTCGCACTTTGTCGCCAAACAGTGTTGAACAAGATCGTTGTGTCGAAGCGTAAGCCTCTACATCACAAAGAAGTCATAATGAAAGTTAAAGATCAGAGGTGCCGCCACCGCCAAGCTAACATTGGTATGTGCTGACATAACACCATCCGCGGTACGGTGTAACGTGCTGACATAACACCGACCATGGAACGGTGAAACGTACTAACACAACCGCTGCACCACTCGAGCAGTACTACACACTCCTTCAATAACTCAAACACTACAACCCCTGCCTTGTCCCAATATTTGAATTCGAGCGGACAGCGTTAGCTGCCCTATAAGCGGGAGAGAAACCAGATGTATTATAAGTCCAGCTCTGTTATTTACTTTTATTCGCCCTGCTTTCATATATTCGGATCGTCTAGAATATCGCATAAAACTATCATATTCCATTAATCAGACAGGGAACCCTTACCTGCCTTGTCCTCATAACTTCTGTTATTAACGAACCTTCAAGCCAATAACGCCATAAGAAAATTTTATAAATTTATTTTATTTATAAATTTATTTATTTATTTATTTAAATATTTATTTGCCATTATGCTCAACATCGCTCAACAGACCGACCTATGTATCATACATCTTAAGTCCAACCTATGGCTGAGGTGGCAGCCTCGCATCCTGGCTGCGCACCCTCCCTCACCATGTCCCAATATTTTCGTTCGAGCGGACAGCGTTAGCTGCCCTATAAGCGGGAGAGAAACCAGATGTATTATAAGTCCAGCTCTGTTCTGTTCGTCTAGAATATCGCATAAAACTATCATATTCCATTAATCAGACAGGGTACCCTTACCTGCCTTGTCCTCATAACTTCTGTTATTAACGAACCTTCCAGCCAATAACGCCATATGAAAATTTTATAAATTTATTTATTTTATAAATTTATTTATTTATTTATATATTTATATATTTATTTGCCATTATGCTCAACATCGCTCAACAGACCGACCTATGTATCATACATCTTAAGTCCAACCTATGGTTGAGGTGGCAGCCTCGCATCCTGGCTGCGCACCCTCCCTCACCATGTCCCAATATTTTCGTTCGAGCGGACAGCGTTAGCTGCCCTATAAGCGGGAGAGAAACCAGATGTATTATAAGTCCAGCTCTGTTATTTACTTTTATTCGCCATGCTTTCATATATTAGGTTCGTCTAGAATATCGCATAAAACTATCATATTCCATTAATCAGACAGGGTACCCTTACCTGCCTTGTCCTCATAACTTCTGTTATTAACGAACCTTCAAGCCAATAACGCCATATGAAAATTTTATAAATTTATTTTATTTATAAATTTATTTATTTATTTATTTATTTATTTATATATTTATATATTTATTTGCCATTATGCTCAACATCGCTCAACAGACCGACCTATGTATCATACATCTTAAGTCCAACCTATGGTTGAGGTGGCAGCCTCGCATCCTGGCTGCGCACCCTCCCTCACCATGTCCCAATATTTGAATTTGAGCGGACAGCGTTAGCTGCCCTATAAGCGGGAGAGAAACCAGATGTATTATAAGTCCAGCTCTGTTATTTACTTTTATTCGCCATGCTTTCATATATTAGGTTCGTCTAGAATATCGCATAAAACTATCATATTCCATTAATCAGACAGGGTACCCTTACCTGCCTTGTCCTCATAACTTCTGTTATTAACAAACCTTCCAGCCAATAACGCCATATGAAAATTTTATAAATTTATTTATTTATAAATTTATTTATTTATATATTTATATATTTATTTGCCATTATGCTCAACATCGCTCAACAGACCGACCTATGTATCATACATCTTAAGTCCAACCTATGGTTGAGGTGGCAGCCTCGCATCCTGGCTGCGCACCCTCCCTCACCATATATGCCAAGACTTTATCTTCGTGTCCCGCAGCGGAAAATAAGAAAAACCCGACCATCTCCGATTTCGATGAAACCTCTTTTATATCGTAGTGTCCGTCAACAGTACCACAACGATATGCTTCCCATCTCTCTAACTTCATTAGTTTCGGAGTTATAACCGATTAATGGTTTATTTCAATACGAGACCTGTTTCGCATTTCCTTCCATGGGAAGATGTTTTAACTTTTCCTAAACCCTACTGAAACCTAATTCTAACTACTTTTATGAAACTTTTATGCTATCTTAACATCTCTTTGACCAATCAAAGTTCTACTTTACTAATTTTTCATTATTTTTAAACTTTTCCTAAGTTTTGATAATTTTCTATTTCTGATTATATTTACATGTGTTTACATGTCTACAGCCCCACCAAGCTGTTTTATATTCTTTCAGTATTTAATATTTGTTATTAGGAACAGGGTGTTACAATGTTATGTAGGTGTCTTACATGTCGTATGAACGGGAATATACTGGTTCCGCGCTGGTGACGGCTATTTGAATTATAAAAAAAAGAACCTAGTTATGTCCTGCATAAAGATACATTTACTGTACGTTTATCTCGAAATGTTTAAAAAATAAATGTCAACCCGTGCAAAGCCAGGGCGGGCTGCTAGTAATATAATAAAACTCTAACGAGACCGTGGGCTGTACTTACATGAATATTTAAAAATAATATAGTTGTAGTATAGATAGTTATCGATTTAGATATCAAAACACTATTTTTTTGAATTTTTATCTGTCTGTCTGTGCACGCATCATGCATAAACTTCTGGACAGATTTTGATAAAATTTGGCATCGAGATAACTGCGAGTTACTTAGCCAACATGTAGGGTACTTTTTATTACAGGGAAAGATCTCATTCCCACGGGTATATATATAAACTGGTTAAAAAGATAAATACGTAATATGTACTATTACTTATTCTGTGGTACTATTTCTAAACGCTTACACCTAGGAACTTGAAATATGGTATGTAGATTGTCTTATATATCGCAGGAAACCGTTAATGAAGGGATTTTTGGAAATTTCTACGGGGATAAACTGGACCCTCGCGGGCAACGCCGCTGGGCACCAGCTAGTCTATAGGTACATATAATAAAACTGTTACAAGACCGTGTCTTTACATGAAATATGGTATGTAGGTTGTCTTATATGTCGTAGGAAACCGTTATAAAGGGATTTCTGAAAGAAGATCGGCAAAAGTCCATGTGTTTTGGGTACCCCACTGAAACCTGCCCACGGAAGACGAAACCGTGTAAAATCAATAGTTCTTGGACAGACTAAGATAATAAGTAACACACCACATTTTTATAAGTTGGGGTTTAAAAGTTATTCGTTAGTGTATTTTGTAGGTTATCATGAGATTTTAGGTAGATACCTACCTATAAACTACTACTACTTAAATGTCTTTTGTCTGGCATTTTTCATAGTAACAAGCAAAGAAGATACTTTTATAACCACGTGTAACAAAAGCAAGAACTAAAGTAGCAAAGTATCTGTGATCTAAATAAATAAATTGCCGATACAGAAAATAGCACTGCATACCACATTCTATATCAGTGGCAGTCGAAGAGATTAATTATATTTATATCTTTTTGGTGGCAGTGAATGACGGCTTGGGCAAATAATTTTCGAGTATATGAGTATCGAATTCGTATCAATTTTAATATATTTTTAACGCAACTCTGGTTTCGTGTTTCATTTCATGTTGCCGCTGCTCACAAACTATTAAACCATTAGTGTGACAGAGGGTGCTTCTAATGCCCATATCTGATGACTACTGGTTTGCTTAAATGTGAGCATTAGTTAATAAAAAAATACTATTTTCATCGTTCTTTTTTACGAATTTGGGAATATGTATAAATAATAATGTAAAAACTGACGATAAATCGATATTTTTCACTAGATTTTCATCTATAGTATTTAGAAATGTCAATACTGAAATACATACCTACGGCGTATCAAACTATGCTTGTTTTATTGACTCATAACAAGTCAAAATTTTCCATATTTTCGAATTTATCTATCAGTTGGGGATATTGAGAAAACAGAAATAGCATAAAAACATGAATCGATCGATCGGGAAATCTATTAATAAAACAACTTTTTTGTTGGGCAAAATTGAACGTTCTTGTCGTCACGTCAACCATGTCATTCACTAGGGATGGCAAAATGAAAAAATAAAACACGAATCGATCGATCGGGAAATCTAAAATGAATGAAAAAATAAATTGATGATAAATATCAATTTATTTTTTCATTTGGCCATCCCTAGTGAATCACATGGTTGACTTGACGACAAGAACGTTCAATTTTACCTTAACAACAAAAAAGTTGTTTTATTAATAGATTTCCCGATCGATCGATTCGTGTTTTTATGCTATTTATGTTTTCTCAATATTCCCAACTGCTAGATAAATTCGAAAATATGGAAAATTTTGACTTGTTATTATGAGTCAATAAAACAAGCATAATTTGATACCCCGTAGGTATGTATTTTAGTGGGTAGGTACCCACGCTGCCGATGTTCTTTCTGCGGGAACGGGAATAAACTGGACCCTCGCGAGCAACGTCATTGGGCACCATATATATAGGTTATATGTAGGGTGTACATATTTTATGGTAGCAATACAGCGTTGATTTAAAAGACCCGTGTCCTTGACCCGTGTCATAAAAAACAGTAATATTGTTGCAAAAGTTGCTTTAGTGGCTCAGTCGTCTGTCTGTGTCGTTCTTTTATTGGAAGTGACCCAGGGCCAGTACTCCCGCTGATAAGCAGTAAATTGCTTTTCTTTCCATTTCTTAAATAACAGCCCACCCCTTCCCGAGGTGGCCCCCGAGCTAAAAGGTGCTCCGCATCTCGCAATATTCTTTTACAACTCCTAAGAAAAGTTTAACTACGATCCTATTTAAAAAGAGCGCAGTCACGTTATGTTCTAATTATTGTACCAACAATAAAAATACGCAAACGAGTGTATTATACAATTAGACACTTCTCGGTGATCGTTAAAAGGGAAATTTAAATGGAATTTTTATGTCCAGCAATTAAGGATAACGTTGGCTGCTAGACATTTTTGTAATTACAAAAATAAGATTGTTGAAATGTAGCGTGAAAAAGAATTAGGGAGGAGATCGCGGAAAATACTTTGGCTAGGCAGACAGATAGCGCCAGCGCTGTTTAAATATTTGTTTGTTTAATTATCTTTAATAGTAGGTTATAAACAGGTCCTCCACCGTTTTAAATGATTAATAATTGAAATCCACTTAATTATAGTGGTTTAAAGTAATGTGACATGTGGATACCTACCTATACCGAATAGTCCTCACACTATACGTGCAAAGCGTTTACATAACAGGACGGACAAATAGACGTAAATACGTTTTGTGTGTGTTTCTACATGTATTTTTGATTTAAGTAGTTTCAACTTACCTTACATTTTGTATAGATATGCAAAAGTAGAAAGCTTTTATAAGTATGACAGATTCGTCCAAATTTTAGAATAAAATATAATAACTTCACGGATCTCTAACTATTCCTATTAAAAAAATTACGCCACTTCGTTGCTTCGTTTAAAAACCAATAAACACACCTTTGCTGCTTTTTCAAGCAGCAACGGAAATATTTTAGAATATGCTTTTGTTAATATAGCCAGAAACATAATCTGAAACTCGAAGGCAGCAAGCAAGTGTTACAGGTAGCGGACAGCGGCGGCTCTCGCAGCGGCGGAGTGTACATAAGATGGAGAACGGTAGAGAAGCCCGGGGGAGCGCGGATTTATCGCCGCGGGCTGACGAGCCGCGCCCGCGCCGCCGCCCGCGCTGATTTATACCCCGCAATCTCGCAAAACTTACTTCACATTTAAATTTCCAAACTGTCTAAGCTGCTCTTAACGTCGACCATATTATCTCATTCGATCGCCTATAAATTTTATGAGCTGACTCGCTTTTGTCGCATTTCAGCTTTGACTTGAATTGATAGTCGTTTGAAAACGTAATCTCATTGTTTTTATTAGTCTTTCCCCCAATACAAAGTTATCCATTAAATAAAAAGCCCTTTATGTATACACAACTATATAGACTTAACATACAATTTTGGTTTTCCCATAATAACTGTATTGTGTGCTAGTACTTCGTAACGGTTGCTCCGCTGGGATTTATACGAAATGAGCAGATCCTTGCCGCCTGTTATGAATATGTAATCTAAATTTGGAATTCTCACAGAGTGTGAGACCGATGTTTGTTGCCGCAACTGTCTCGAACAAACATTCGCTTCGGTACCACGGAACGTTGTCACGCGAGGTTGTCTCGCGCTCGAGACGCGGTGAGGCTCAAGCGGCGCACATTCCTGCCTGCGACACCCCTTTGATTAAATCTTTGCGGCAATCTTGGTACGGAGACCATCGGCGCAACCCCTCTCATAATTTAGTTTGAAACTTTTTAATTAGCTTTATATTTGTGTTTGCAGATTGAGACTTCTCGCTCAGTTTGTCATTCGGGTGACTGTGGCTTAGAAGTTATATTAATAATAATGCTATCAAGGGACTTCTAAATTACACAACGGGTAGAGTTAACCTAACTTAGAAGGTATTGAATACATAATAATATTATGTAGAATGTGTTTTTGTTGATTTGAGTAGCCCTTAGTTTTGGATTTAAATAAGGAATACTTAGGTATGAATTCTTCTTATAGCGGAAAAGTGTTTAGTACCAAAAACAGAGACGTGCATTGGTTAAATTTGTATTTCGAGAGCAGAAACTATCGTGTGTGGTTACCGTTGTTCGAGCCAAGGACATGACTTGAATTCGATCAAGTCAAACTAAATTTTATCGGTCGACAAATATACCTGTCCGTTCGTTACAGACGCAGGTAAATGTGATTTAAGATACCAACACAAATATTTGAATACGCCTTGTCCTGCTTCACTCATCTAATTAAATAGGCTGGTTGATACACAATCGGAATGTTAATCAGTACATTTGGATTACGAATAGACATTTGAGTTAGGTACTAATCATACCTATAGATAGGTAAAACTAACCTACCTAGACGATCTACGTCGTTCTTATATAGCATGGATTGTCCTTCACACTTATAATATTGCTGATATAGGTAGTCAGATTTCATAGATGGTTTATGAGGGTATGTAAATTAAATAACGATTACTTATTATAATGTTACTTGATATAATTTTAAGTAACATAATTTTCAAATAATATAACAAACTGTTGATATAATATTAAAATACATAATTTTAATATCAAGTAATGTCATTTCATATAATCAACATTTCAACTAGTAATCAAATAATATAAAATTTATTTTGTATACCGTTCAAATTGTTTAATAATAATAATAATTAATACTTCATATAATATTACTGCGTATACTTGCATACAATTGATAAAAAATAAGTTTTGATTTTCGTTTTTCGTTGTGTTTACGCACAATGGAAGTCGTTAAGCCATGTCAGATACCCTTGGGTGGCTTGAAAAATTCTGACTGTTGAGTGGCCACTAGCTTAACACCATCTCCCAACCCGCGGTGGGCTCGCGTGGGAGATTACAGCCCATACTTCCTCATGTGTGAGGAAAGACCCTTAGCTCAGCAGTGGGCTGTTACGGGTTGATGATGATGAAGTTTTGATTTATTGTGAACAAAAGCACGGTGGTGATTTACTAAATTAGATTAGTTAATTGTGAATCCAACCTTAACCTAAATAACAAAAATGTCTCAATTATGCAAGCAAGCGAGCAAGCAAGCGTAAATGCAGCAAAGCGTACATGATCGAGCATGTAAGCAAGCAGCCTCCGCTCTAACCTATTCTACTGTCTGTTGTCTGTTTCTGTTGTTTTTGGAACGAAGTTCCTTATCGCGCGTTGCGACGACGACGACGACGACAATGGTGATGATGGAACTTCGTTCCATCCGGGTGTTCCTTGACACCTAGCAAGTTTTTTTCATGGCTGGGGGGATTATGTCTACTTTCAATTTTATTCTTGTACTATTATTAGATACATGCATGTTTCCTTTTCTTCGCGTTTCTCGCTTCTGTACTAACAAGTTTTGGGATGAAAGGCCATTTTATAGGTACGTACTAATCGTACATTATGCTATTTAAATAGCACTCATAAGTCATTATGATTATATCAAACAATCATTATATATACAACATGTTTTTTGAACCATGTGAATGATACCTATATAGAAAGAAAGAAAAATTCAGTAACAGTAAGTAATAGCTGTGCTGGTATCTCTTTTTAAGCTTTCGAGATACTTGTATTAAGAGATACCGTGGAAGAGCATAGCATAATTTTATGTACAAATACCTGCAGACATTTTGTTATAAATAAATCTATATATTATGTACTATGATTAATAACTAAAATATAGCCGTAATACAGTACAGTACATACTTAACTGAGAATCGTATGCTAAAGTACGAAGTGAGTTGCATGAGAGATGTATAAAATGGTTATTATTATTTATTATCTTTTTACGTTTTTTTTTATCAGAATTAATGTCGCCTTCACAGACTGGTTTAATATCTCTGTGGGTGTTAGACGGGGGTGTGTAGCATCGCCATGGCTTTTCAACCTTTTCATGGATAGCTGTGTGACAGATTTGAAAGAGCGAGATTGTGGACTACCAATGGGAGAGGTAAGTGCCAAATGCCTGTTACACGCCGATGATCAAGTAATTCTTGAATCATCGGCGTGTAAGTTGCAGGACACTGTAACTCTCGTGAATGAGGCATTTAAGAAGAAAGGCATGAAAGTGAATGCAAACAAGACGAAGGTAATGAATGGTTCTCGAGAAAAATAGGGCCCTGTCTGCATGTAGGTCCTAATATTATGATTGAAGGCGAGAAAGTAGAACAAGTGTCAGAGTTTGTTTCTCTGCCTACCTCAATGGGAAATAGGCGTGAGATTATGTATCTATTACTATGTATGTACCTTTTAAATTAGTTTTTTTGAATTTATATGAAGTAAATTGCACCCGGTTTACGACGTCTGCGTGATTAAAGCATTAAAGTTAAAATAAAATGTTTGAAACATTTATTTATAATATATAAAGCTCGACTACCACTGACTCACTCACTGACTGACTCACTCACTGATTGACATAATTGTTCTCCCAGAAGGAGTCGTTTTGGAGAAAAGTCTTGTAGGGGAAAAGTGTTCAAAATGGCGAAGTGACCCAGGGAAAATTCCGACTTTTCAAAAAAACAAAATGGCGGCTAAGCTTGCCTATCGTATCTCTTTTGTTTTCCAACCGATTCGGTTCAAATTTTTGTAATCTGTACAACCTTTCAGATAATTTACGAATATTATTTAAAAAGTTGAAAAAACAAAATGGCGGCCGCGTAATAGTGTTCCAAAGTTTGAGTGGTTTTAGACCCCAGTTGACCCTAATTGATCTCCCAGATGCTAATATGCTACGGGGATGTTTTAAAAATCATCACGTAGGTCATGTCCTGTAGTTTACCAGAAAAATCCAAAAAACTGAAAATCCAAGATGGCTGCCCTGTAATTGGCTCCCAAAGAAAAAGATGAATTTTACCAGATTTTGAATGTTGATTTTCGGCAAGATGGCGACACCTGAGCGAGTAGGCTTGTATGGCAAGGTTAGAGGTCTCATTACGGAGTGTTGCCATGTTTAACAATTTTCCCAAAAGTTGGGGTAGTTTTTTACTTTTTAATGCATAAAGTCAAAACTCGAAATTTTACCATTTTGCAAAAACGAGTAACAGTCTACGGTACATTTTATCTCTCCCTATGACCTTTTGTAGGTTTTTTGAATTTCACCTGGCAACACTAAAAGTTATGGTCGATTGAATTTTTAGGGTAGACCTCAAAAGACCAGAATTGATCTCCCAGATGTCAATATGCTATAGAGACGTGATTGGTGTCATTGCACAGGGCATATCCTGTAGTTTACTAGAAAAATCCGAAAAACTAGAAAAACAAGATGGCCGCTCCAGTATTTTCTCATTAATGAAAAAATTAGGTTTTTATAATTTTTATCGGTATTTTTAGGCAAGTTGGCAACATTTTGGAAAGTTGGGTTGTATGGAGCGATTGTGGGTCTCAGTAAGCAGTGTTGCCATGAAAAGAATTATTTTTTAAAAAATTATTACTTTTTGACTTATACTAAAAAAAGACAAAATTCACATAGAAAATTATCAAAAATGGCTAAAACAAGATGGGCGCCCAAAATTTGACTTTATTTTTCTGTCAAAATACGACCCGACAAGGACACGCGTAGCCGCTTGCGGCCTCGCGCACCGCGCGACATCTAGTTTATAATATATAAAGCTCGACTACCACTCACTCACTGACTGACTCACTCACTCACTGATTGACATAATTGTTCTCCCAGAAGGAGTCGTTTTGGAGAAAAGTCTTGTAAGGGAAAAGCGTTCAAGATGGCGGAGTGACCCAGGGAAAATTCCGACTTTTCAAAAAAACAAGATGGCGGCCAAGCTTGCCTATCGTATTTCTTTTGTTTTCCGGCCGATCCAGTTGAAATTTTTGGAATCGGTTCAACTTTTAGGATAATTTACGAAAATTATTTAAAAGAAAATTATTTAAGAGCAGTGATAGCCCGGACGGTTAAAGAGCCGGTCGAAAATCAGTGAGGCTCGGGTTCGAATCCTGGCATGTACCAATGAGTTTTTCAAAAACTTACGTACATATTTATCACTAGCTCGACGGTGAAGGAAAACATCGTGAGGAAACCCGCAGGTCCCAGAATTAATTCTGAGACATGCGTAAATAGACCCGGTCCGGCGATGGGCTCACCACCTATCACGTTTAGGGGTCCAATGTATCTCGTGAAATGTGGGTATATCCAGTAATGGAATACCTCTGCCTACCCCCTCGGGGATGAAAGGCGTGAGATTTTTTTTATTTTTTTTTTATTTATTATTTAAAAAGTTGAAAAAACAAAATGGCGGCCGCGTTATAGTGTTTCAAAGTTGGAGTGGTTTTAGACCCCACTTGACCCGAATTAGTAGCACAAGTGCCGACATCCTGCAGTTAAAAGTGGCACGTCATCTTTTTAGGCACATCCCGTAGTTTACCAGGAAAATCCGAAAAACTGAAAATCCAACATGGCCGCCCTGTGGTTGGCTCCCAAAGAAAAAGATGAATTTTACCAGATTTTGAATGTCGATTTTCGGCAAGATGGCGACACCTGAGCGAGTTGGCTTGTATGGCGGGGTTTGAGGTCTCATTACGGAGTGTTGCCATGTTTAACAATTTTACCAAAATTTGAGGTAGTTTTTTACTTTTAACGCAAAGTGTCAAAACTTTAAATTTTACCATTTCGCAAAAACAAGTGACAGTCAACGGAACATTTTATCTCTCCCTATGACCTTTTGTAGGTTTTTTTATTTTTGCCTGGCAACACTGAAAGTAATGGCCGATTCAATTTTTAGGGTAGACCTCAAAAGACCCGAATTGATCTCCCATATGCCAATATGCTATAGAGACGTGATTGGTGTCATTGCATAGGGCATATCCTGTAGTTTACCAGAAAAATCCGAAAAACTGGAAAAACAAGATGGCCGCTCCGGTATTCTCTCTTTACTGAAAAATTGGGTTTTTATAATTTTTATTGGTATTTTTAGGCAAGTTGGCAACACTTTGGAAACTTGGGTTGTATGGAGCGATTGTGGGTCTCAGTAAGCAGTGTTGCCATGAAAAGAAATATTTTACAAAATTTTATTATTTTTCGACTTTACTAAAAAAAGACAAAATTCACATAGAAAATTATCAAAAATGGCTAAAATGGAAAAAACGCTCGACTCTGTGACTATACGCATGGTTTTTTTTTAACAACAGCGATATTGATATACTTTCAAGTAACATCAGTGGTCTGTTCAATAACTTATCTTGAATCACATAAGAATGTTTTATATATATATTAAAAGCAATAGGTATGTGAAATGTTCATTATGTTATTTTTTATTTTATTTATTAGGTCCACCAACATTTGTTCACAACCTTTTAAATTTAAATATTAATGAATTAAAGTAATATGTGAAAGATTTCACATACATTTGACAATAAAGTCCTCGTAACGTCTGCCATGCCTGCCATAAGACTTGCGAACTTTATGTTGTGGGTGGAGGGTATCAGTGACAGCGCCCCATAAACGAGCGGTGTTTGTTGAGCGCAACACCGGTATTGGAACCACTATCCAATGATAAGCTATTGTAAACGCAGTGTGTGTTATCACCATTCATGAAATGATCCACCATGTTACATTGTTTGTTGACCAGTTCATAACATGGATTGGCCAAATCAATGAAAGAGATCGTTTGACGATATAATCAACTAAAAACAATACCATTTCATAATCTTGTCAAACATCGTATGATTATGTCATAAAATAGTTACATTTACCTATTCACCACTAGCGTAGCTAAGTAAGTATTTAAATTATTATTAGAGATTACCAGCTAGAAATAAAAAAAAGGATTTTTTTCAAAAATATTTGTGCTTTTAAATTTGTTTCTAATTGATTTCTAGCTGGTAATGCACTCTAATAAAAAATAAACTTATATGGGACCAACCTTGAAGTATACCCGATCAAACGAAAAAAAAACTTTTCAAGATCGCTTCAGGTTTGACGGAGTTATATGGATTAACATTTTTTACTTCCTTCTGTTTTTTGAAGTCGGTTAATTGGGTGTCATTAGATTCATCTTATTTGGTGGATGTCCTAGAGGATGGGTAATGTGACAAAGTAAAATAATATCGGAAGCTAGCCTCCGTATAACATTAATAGAATTATAAGTAGATTTTTAAATAAATGAGGATTATAGGCTATATTTTTACCCAACTACACTAAAAGAGTGTAATGTTTTGGAAAATAATTCAGTGCCTTTTACACACATATATATGCTCTCGCCTTTTCCCCGCAGGGGTAGGCAGATACAATAGACCGCCTCCTGCTACGATCTTGCGGCTGCGATGTATTGAAGAAGGGCCAGATAAAGAGTTCCAAAACCGACGGATCGGTTTATTAAGTGTATAATTAATGTAGTACTTCTTGTTGTAAAAAAATATCTATATATATAAAAGGAGAAGCTAAATCTAAAAATCAAGGCCCAGCCCAAACCGCTGAACATAGAAACATGAAATTTTGTGTGTAGGTTACGTTTATAGTGTAGATGCTCGCTAAGAAAGGATTTTACGAAATTCAACCCTTAAGGGGGTGAAAGAGGGGGTTGAAGTTTGTATGGAATAGTGTGATTTCTGCGTGTATCAACTTTCAACTTCTCACAAATACTCTTCGAAACACACTATGAAATATTAGTTCTAGGATTTTTTGAAAATCATCCTCCTAGGGGGTGAAAGTAGGGGATGAAGTTTGTATGGAAAACCTTCATTTTTGGGTGTATCAATTCGAAACTTTGTAAAAATACTCCTCAAAACAAACAACAAGACACGTATTTCCGGATTTTTCAAAATCCATCCCCTAAGGGGGTGAAACAGGGGAGTGGAGTTTGTATGGAGACGTGTTGTTTTTTACGTCTATCAACTTCAAACTTTACATAAATACTCTTAGAAAAAAAATATGAGACATATATTTTTGGATTTTTCGAAAATCATCCCCTAAACGGATGAAAGTAGGGGTTGAAGTTGATACGAAGAAGTTTATTTTTTGTGTCCATCAACTTGAAACTTGGTACAAATGCTTCTGAAAACAAACTATGAGATATTAGTTCTAAGATTTTTCAAAAATCTTCCTCCAAGGTGGTGAAAGTGGGGGTTGAAATTTGTATGGAAAACCTTCATTTTTGGGTGTATCGATTCGAAAATTTGTAAAAATACTCCTCAAAACAAATAACAAGATATGTATTTCTGGATTTTTCGAAAATCACCCCTTAAGGGGGTGAAACAGGGGGTTGGAGTTTGTATGGAGACGTGTTTGATTTTTACGTCTATCAACTTCAAACTTGGCACAAATACTCTTAAAAATAAATCATGAGACCCGTGTTTTAGGAATTTTCGAAAATCATCCCCTAAGGGGGTGAAAGGTAGCGTTTGGAGTTTGTATGGAGACGTGTTTTTTTTTTACGTCTTATCAACTTGAAACTGGGCACAAATACTTTTAGGAATAAATTATGAGACACGTGTTTTTGGATTTTTTTAAAATCATCTCTTAAAGGGGTGAAAGAGGGGGATAAAGTTTGTATGGGATAGTGTGATTTCTGCGTTTCTGCGTGTATTTTCAAATCAACTTTAAATTTTTTACAAATATTCTTAAAAATAAACTTGATATATTAGTTCTAGGATTTATCGAAAACCATCCTCCAAGGGGTTTCATCCCCTTTGGGGTTCAAGTTTGCATGAATACCTTCATTTTTGGATGTATCAATTAGGTATATCTCGATTTTTCAAAACTCACGGGTGAAACGGGGTTGGAGATTGTATGGAAACGTGTGGTTTTTTTACGTCTATCAACTTGAAACTTATCACAAATACTCTTAAAAATAAATGATGAGAATCGTATTTTTGTTATTATTTTAAAATCGTTCCCTAAAAGGGTGAAATTAGGGGTTGAAGTTGGTATAGAGAAGAGGGGTTTTATGCGTCTATCAACTTGAAACTTGGCACAAATATTCTTTAAAAGTCTCCATACAAAGTCTAATTTTTTTTGATAATTTACTATGGGTTGCTAGGAGAAATTTGTTTGTGCATCCCAAAATGTTGAAAAAATAAATGTCCACCCGTGCGAAGCCGGGGCGGGCCGCTAGTCTATTTATATTGAGCGATGTACACATAGAGTTCTGTAAAACTATTTGTATTCGTAAGATATCTTCTCCATTGTGTGTATGTCAAATTTTCAAAGTTGGTATTTCATTCTCTGTCTTAGAACTAAGCAAAGTTGCTTGCCATTTGTTACTCACTAAGCACAAGTAAGTACCAAAGCATTCTGCAAGTATTGGATGAAATTAATCGAACTTCGGATTACGGCAGCCAGGCTTTAATCTGCTCCGACGGTATCAGGGCGCGGACTTGTTATCTGTTTAATGTCTGGTAAACAACGGGATCAAGGGATAAGGAACGTCCTTTCATACGGTGCTGGCCCTCCGGCATCTGGATTAGTGAGCCTTCCACTGAGCAAGATTGCCGCTCACGTCCTACATTTGGGAAACGTCTAACACGAGTACTTCTCATAGATTTTGTGTATTGCCAACCAATCTTAGACAAAACTGCTGTATATCACGGAGTAGACTTGTATTATTTTTAAAAAACCGCGTTTAATTATAAACGACTTTAAGAAAGACTTCAATACAATGTAATCGTTTACCGAATGTTATCAAAGCTGATATCTTGAGAGTTCAACTCGACCGGCTTAGCTGCGTAATCGGTTCCCAACTGTTGGTGAGCTAGTAATTGTCCACCGAATGAGACAGCTGAGTGCGCATCGCGTCTCAATCGGTGTCGACTTAAGACTCCATGCAAATTCAATTTGGTGCCCGAGCAATCCCGCACGTAAGGCCAACCGAACATATTATTGCTGGATTTATCTTTATTGCAGCCGTAGAACACTCGAACTAACTTCGACTGTCGAACTTGCGCCATTAGTGAAGACACCGAGATACAGGATTGTTTTGGTAGGGGCGGAGTTGTAAGTCTTATTGCTTTTAGTACCGCGTAGGGCTGGATTGTTTAATCTAAGGTGTATAGTTTGGGTACACGCATTAGCTATTCTTTTTAAAGTCTTTACTAAGTATGTCGTAGTTGATAGTAGCTTGTTAAGATAATGATGTAGTGCGTGTAGGTATCTAGTTCCGGCTTAAAATTCTACTATACGAGCAATTTTCCTATTTGCTATGGTAAGCATAAATTGAAAACTTGTTAAGTACCTACACAAAAAGGCAGGATGTTTAGAACCGTGACATTGTCAACGTAAAATTAGATTTAAAAAAAAATAGCACGACAAAAAGCTTACAAGTGAGTGCGTCGAGTACTGCTCTGTTATGACATAATGCGCGCAATACCAACCGTAATACTTGGCCTACACAAAAAGACATCGCTGCCGACGAGCACAAAAGCGGACGTCACAAGCTAATCCACCCGTAAAATGTCCCAAATCATTATAAAAAGTAGCCGACAAAAGTGTTGTTGTATAAACGTAAAATGAAATTTAATAAACATCGAACAATAGGGCGGATTGTAGATATTTTTGGAAGATTCAGATAGTGAATGGGAGATAAGCTGGCAAAAGGTTTGCAGGCTCCGCGTATGTTTGATGTCGCCTCTCGTCGTCGGAGCGTGAACGGTTTAAGAGCAAAATTGCACGAGCACTAGTGGCGTGGCATCTGTTAACTGTGCAGCGTGCACTGCGCACAAATAGATACTTTTAATTTTATAGATGGAATGACATTGGACCGCGGTTCCTCTGTGTTCTATTGTATAAGGTTTTTGCTGTACGAAGATGTATATCAATAACGAAAATACTAAGGCAATAACGGAACACCAATAACACAACTTATAAAAATATCTACATCGAAAGTCCTCTAGCTTTGTTAATAGAACTTTAAAGCAAATATTTTCCTATATAGACACAAAGGTTAAAACATGTTAAAATATAATATTTAATTAATTTCGTCTAAATAGCGAAATAATCTCTGAAGTGTTTTAAGAGATAAGTACGAGTATCAAACGTTTCTATTTAACTTCTCTCTCAAGCGGAAATTCCCGAAGCGCCATATTGAAATGTTTATAATTAAATTACATAAAGACGAAGAAAATTAATTTCACAGTGCGAAGTGGCGAGCGCCTCGCCTCGCCTCGCGAGCACAAAAGCGGAAGCTCGCTCAAAGGAGGCGCTGCCATCGCTCAGCGAATTTAATTTTCTAGATGTTTTTGGAAATTGCCGAGCAGTTGAATAATCACGTTATAACTTAACGGTATTAAATTTTATAGGTTAAAGTGTTAATATTTCATTTTCAAGTTTAATTTAATTAATTCCAAAGTTAGCGCTCGTCAGAATGTAGAGCACGTAGAGCTTAAAGATAGGTCTTAAGATTTTAAGAAACATTAGATTTTCAGACTCAAGCAAAATAATATAGATAAGTTCAGTAATGTCTTTTTAATTAATAAATGGTTACGGTTTATTTTCCCATAGCATGTGTGCGAAGCATGTTGCGGATACGTGACACTTGTAGATAATTATTTGACTGCGTGATTGCTTCGCATACTTAGGTTTTATAAATACTCTTCTTACAAATAACCTAGTTAACTCTATTTTATAGACTAAATAATATTAATTGATAATCTACACAAATTTTGTAATAATAATATTATGAATTTATATATTTTTTTGTAAGTATGTTTATTTGTAATTGCTCCGAAATTACTAGGTTGATTTAAATATCTTTCACAAGTGCAAGCTTACTTTTTTGTGGGTGTAATCGCAGGGAACAGCTAGTGTAATAGCCGCTAGCTAGATACAAAGTGATCCATTAAAATTTTTACAAGATTATTTCCACAGTTAGTATAATAATAATGAATTTAAAAATGTAATTATAAATCGAGGAGAAAAGATATATCTCCGGAAGCGTCTTGGCGTCCAAGGCCTCGTTTACCGGCTTTCAGGAGGCGGCAGCTCGCTTCGCGCAACGAAACAAATTGATGTACCCAAATAATTATTAATGCCTCACGAAATTTAATTGGAAAAGTTGAATTTGTATCGCGCTCACGGCGTAGGTGAGCGATTCGAGTCGTCGCCGAGCGCGCCTGCGACTGTTTACGAGATAATTAATCTCAAAGTATTTACGGCTTTAATCGAGGCACTCGCGCTTGATGGGGAGCGAATAACTCTCGTATGTAATAACCCCGCTACTGTGTCGATAAATCTTAATATATGTCTATTATATAAGTGGGTGGATCTATGCGACTGTTTTATTAATTATTGCAATTTATATTTACTCATTATTTATGTTGTTTGTGGTGTGTTGTGTATGTCATGCTGTAAAATGCTATATGCTTAAATCGAAGAAAACTTTAATAGATAAAAACTTTATTATTAATAATAATCATTTATTTCGGATTCCCGGCTTCGCACGGGTGCAATGCTGACAATAAAACCGACCTCTTGAATCACTCGATCTATTAAAAAAAACGCATCAAAATCCGTTGCGTAGTTTTAAAGATCTAAGCTGAATAGGGACAGACAGACAGCAGGAAGCGACTTTGTTTTATACTATGTGGTGATGAACATCCGCATTATTACCTTTGGGTGATTAGGAAAGGGTGGTTAAAAGTGGATATATCTACTCATAACAAAACTTTTCCTTAAATGTAGTCGGCAAATACCTACTGAATATTATTGATGATAATCAGTAAGGCTCGCGTTCGAATCCTGGCATTTAATGAGTTTATAAAAAACCTACGTAAATATTTATCACTAGCTCGACGGTGAAGGAAAAGATCGTGAGGAAACCCGCAGGTCCCATAATTAATTCTAAGACATGTGTAAAAGACCCGGTCCGGCGATGGCCTCACCTCCTATCACGTTTTGGGGGTCCAAAGAATATCTCGTGAAAAGTGGGTATATCTAGAAATGGAATACCTCTGCCTACCCCTTCGAGAATAAAAGGCTTGAGATTATTATTATTTATTGATTTATTGGAACAGCGCAAGTTTGGACAAACATTGTTAACAACTATGTTAAGTTACTTACCTCAAATATGTCATTAAGTACCATACTACATACATACAATGGTTTATTGAAATCATAACATGTTATTTTATTCATATTAATAAAAAAACATTCATCACCTGTTACATATTAGTAAAGTTCAATGATTTTACAAGGTAAAATAATTTTAAAAGTTTCTACGTATTTTCACTTTTTCTATCCGATAATAGATGGCGTTGCCAGTCTCACACTGAACTAACATTTTATAGTTCCATGTTTCGCCGCTGCGAATCAGCGCCCCGCAAGCTGCCATTTTTATTTAGCTTACCGATACTGATATCTTTATGAAATATTATATAGAACTTAAACCGAAGTTAATTCAATAAAAAACGTGTTACGTTTCTCAGTTCGTGCGTATCTTGTATCAGTGCTTGCTCCGGCAGGTTTTGTTTGGCATGGCATAGCGCATGGGCCGTTTAAGCTAATTAACAATAGATCGAATCCGACTGCAGCAACAATGAAAAACGAAGAATAAATGTCAATTTCACAAACGACGAGGAGGGTTCGGCTTTAAATCGAATTCCGTTTAATAATAGTGCCGCGTTAGAGTTGAACGCACTCTCGATAGCGATAGTTTATTGTATTGTAGACGATATTGTATTTGAATATTGGTACATTATTTTACTTTGGTAAGTATATATCAGCGCTACGTTAAGCCGAGAATCGACTGACCAAGTCCATCTTGATTTTTTTAGTTATAAATAATTAACTTTCAGAAGTAAGATAGGTCCTATACTATAAAATTCGGTCATAATATCCTACTAATACATATTATAAAAACTTATTATAAACTCAAACGTTTGTTGCTCGGTCACGCAAAATCTACTTAACGGATTTAGATGAAACTTAACAATGATTTGAAGCTTATGTCTTAGCAATAACACATAGGTTAATTTTATCCTGTAACACGGGCGAAGTAGCGTGCAAAAGCTAGTCTAAAATAAAACTTCATTCACTTTGACGACTTATCCCCGAGATGGGTGGTATTCTATTTCTAGAAGTGGCGAACCCATTTTTATCAATGAATAATGATTAGGGTATCAATTATTATTATTGTTTAGTTTTTGGTATGGTGCCTCCATCACATCACACCACTACATTAATTAACTAACTTTATTAATTTAATAGTTCTCCTGCTACTAGTAATACATACCTAATGTACTAAGAAGTTTAGTGTAACATGCACCAGGCAAGATAATTGAATCTACCCCGTTAAAAACTGCCAACGAGAACGCCTCTCATTTAAAGCTGCCAAATAGAAAATAAATAAAACCAGCTATTTAGTTCTCAAATAGAATCGGATGAGGCCCCTTGACCGTGCGGCTGATTAGGATCTCAACGAATTCGCTCATTTAGTACGAAATGAGATGGTATTGGCAAAAAAATGAAAATGTTGACTGTGCCCCTGATCACAGCATTTTAAAATTAGGTACGTATAATTATAAGCAAGCGAAAATATCATAACTTAAAAATAATTGTGTTTTGCAATAGTTTTAAAAACGCGACAAGAGTATTTTAGATATATGTCTCTCTCGTCTCTCTTGTACCGTCTCTATATTGTTTTTATGTATCAAGCAAAAATGAATATTGATATATGAATGTTATACGAATGGAGACCTTATCCCTGAAGGCATTGGTAGTGATTTCTTTTCTGGAAGCTTAGTTTTTTGGAAACAATTTAAGTAGAGTTTTATACAAATACCTAAACGGAAAAAACGTCTCTTCTAAATTTATTTGCGATGTGGGTCTTCTAAATACTTACTGTCGTTAATTTTGGGACCATTATGAAAATTGTTCTAAAATATACCTACTCATGCCTTATTCCCGGGAGAGTTTGCAGAGGTATTCCATTCAGGCCAACAACGTACGAAGTCGTGTAATCTAGTGAGTAGGTATATTTTTTAAAGTCTTATCTTCCTCTACTAGATTTACATTTAAATACACATTAAGTCTGGTCCAGACATATTAAGATAGAGTAACATTAAACTTAACACGGTCTGGTACAACGAGAATAATTATCAGGGTCGGGGTGGGAGCTTGTGCTCGTACGGATGACTCGAGTATGAGGAACGGCTGACCCCCCTCCCACCCCCGCCGCTGACCACTGCCCCCCTGTTGCCTAGCAACGACGGCCACCTAATCATCATAAACAGATAACCCGCCATCTTTGATAATACACGCTTTTCATCTCACGAGGTTTGTATGAATTATAGTGGAAAACTTCCAATTATTCCAGTTATTCGTTAATCTTTATTCATTGCAAAATATAATTAAACATAGGTATAGCTTTCATAGTGCTTATTCAGAAAATACGATTAATGTTATCATTATTTACCAGTAGAGCTCCTAATACAAGTTTTTAAAGAGATAAATAGAAAATGGGACTATATAATTATCTGCAACATTTTGTGTAAGCGAACTATTTCAACAACTCTGTATTATCTTAAAATCCTAGGCGAATGCAGTGATTGACGTGCGTGTTGGCTCAGTTGGTACCTAGTTATCCTGCCTCGCCAGAGGTCGCGAGATCGATTTCCGCCTGGGGCCAACATTTTCTGTGCATGAACATGATTGTTCGTTTCGTATCTGGGTGTTTGTATTTATTTAACTTATGTTTAGCGGCCATACCATAAGTTCTGCTTAGCTTAATAATAAGTAATCTTGTGTGAATTATGTATCACAATACTGCAAATACCTTATCAAACTCTGCAACGAGAGTATTTTTTGATTTCTTAGATTTTAAGATTTGGCCATTCACGAAAACTTGGAACATTCATTCTGTATAAATAATATTTTTAGACTAGATTTGTAACCCACGATAACGGGAAAACGGGATCCACACGAGAAAAGTTTTCTCGTGTGGATCCCGTTTTTCCGTTACCGTGGAAATTACAAAAAAATATTTATCAGAGGATACCTAAATTTCTAAAAATAAATATAGGTAGGCAGGTACATTTCAAATTTCTACTTCATCAATCACCTAGTCAGTTTTTACTTACTAAATAAAGATAATGATATCTTATATCTAAGGCATCCTTTTTCTGAGCATTTAAGCCATTTAAAGTTTAAGCCAACTGAATTTTTAATAAATTTCAAAGAGATGTCAATTGAGTGTTTTATTTTGCATAGGGCTTAGCGAGGCGCAGGGGTGCGCGGCGAGTAGATTTCGGTGTACGTCATTTGTTTGTCTCGTGACTCGTGCACACCCTCGCGCCGCAACCCTGCAGCGATATTGCACTTATTGTTGACAGAATATCAAATGATATTTTAATTGTGTACACATTACTCACAAGGGTTAAAATTGATGTCACACTGGCTCCTTATCTTAAATATTGTACTTATCACTTAAGATTTAAAGAAGTTTCTGATGTGAAACGTCTTTAAAATCACACCGAAGCATACGGCTGCTAGAGCAGAAACTTGTACTGTAAGAATAGTCTATATCGTCTTGCCTTAATAATTACCAAACGATTAGTAGCTAGGTATTACAAACATGAATGCCGTTTCATTATTTTACGTATATACCTATATAGTCAGCTCAACAGCTTGACAACAACCCGCCTATTTTTTTTTTAAATATAGATTGATTTTACAATTTGCTATTTAAGACCTACTTCTTGGTGGGTGATTCTGATTACATTAAATCCATAATAGGTAACTCATGACTATGAAAGCAGAAATACACAGGTACAGTTCATCAAAATAGACTATTTTTAAATCTCACGCCAAGTCGTTGCATAATGCGTTATACATAGAGTGCGTGTATCTTAATTGAGAGCCCTGCTATTTCTTTGAGCGAAAGGAATAAACACAAATAGAAGGAATAAAGTAGGAGAGGATCGCGACCGCCGCCGATCAATCAATAACATATTCCGTGGCGATACTTCTTTTAGAGACGAGTCTCAACCCCAATTCAGGTCTACATTCGTAATCATATCGAGAAAAACACAACGAGAATCCCTTATTGGCCGTTATTTGTTATTTTATAGTTGTCCTCATAATAATACCTATTCCTTGCGCAAAGTAACCTAAAATACACGCCATAATTACTAGTGATCTATAAGTCACTGTATTCACGACTGATTTAAAGGGCATCAGTCAGTTACAACTTACAAGCTAAAAAGGGTAATAGATGCATGTCTTGTCGGCCATTGTCTTAGGGTAATCGCTTCCGTGAGAGTACCGGTCGGCCATCGGCTTCGATCGGCCGATCTGACAGTTCCAATTTGTATGCCGACCACTGCTGCGACGGCCACCCTATGCGTTCTCACGCCACTTTCTCATTTTACCTAATTATTATTTTACTTTTATAGGTCTGACAGATGTTTGTATAACATTAAGTCGTGACTATACTTCTTAAATAGTTCAATAAATTAGGCAATAATGTTAGGAAAACATACATATTTAAAAATTCAAACATGCTTTGTTAATTTGTAATTAAAGTAGATCATAATAGTAGATCGTATTATAAAGTTCGTTTACCTAAGTCCATTGACCCGCTAGTCATTGTTTCACGAACGGCTACAGAGGATAGAATCGAAAAAATGTTAGGGCACGTAAACGATTGGCTGTATAAGGTAGAGACTGTCCGACATGTCATTATCGACCATTATGCTATTCACAAGAAGTTTTTACTTTGTGGTCTTTAGTGATAAAGAATGTGAAAACTAGTTTACCATTTTAAAATGTGTACTAAAAAAATTCGACGAAAATTGTTTAAATTGACCTAGACGAAAGTAAAATTATATTTAACGAATGTAGCAAAATTAAACGTTTGATTACGAAGAATTTTAATGTAATAAGACTACATAAAGATGAATATAGATGGAAATAACACAGGTAGTTTACAGGCCAGCGTAGTTTATTGTGAGTGTTGTCACAATTTAACAGGTTAATTAATCGCGTTCTAGATATTGAAATGATTTTTTATCCTAAAGTAAAGAGTTGACAATACGATGCTTTAGTGCTGTGATAAACACTTGCTCATATGAATCGATGGTGAACATCATCCCTCGAAAGGATTTTCGGAATAAAAACTTATATAAAAGTAACTCCATGAGTTCCATCGGATGCCCAGCTGCGTACGCGCAGAGCGACACGGAACGGGCACGCTTCACCACCTACCTATTCAGGATGTGTCGGTTATGGTATGGGTCTAATGATCGCAGCCCGGTTTGGAAGTACATTCAAGTAACTTTTTGCTTCTTTTCTTGCGAATGCGATGTTGCGTTCTCCGCGAACGGGACGTCATATAACGGCGACGACAGGTAATTTAATTTTCCTATGATTTGTCATGGATTTTTAATACTATTTGTTAGTGTAGTTATGCTATTATTTTTGTTATTTATCTAGAGATTCAAAAGGGTAATACACTAAAACGTGTGTAAAAAATAACAATTTCGACTGGTAATATAGAATATCAGAGTCAATCATTACAAAAACCCAAACTGCCTATTCTAATTAAGCTATAATGTGACTATTAAAGTGGACTTAACTATTAAAATACTCCACTTACTTATGCAAGTATCAGCCAGATACATAAATGTATAGCGAGAATCACATTAACTGCATTAAAATCCTCTTGCATTCGTTAACCGCAACTGTGTATGGCAAAATATGTGCACCGACTTGCTTTTGCTATTCGCTCCGTATGATTTTCAGAAATGGCTATGGCTTATAGGCAGTAAGGATACAATATTTTTATGCGGTTAGTTTTTCCTTAGTGGCAGTTTTTACGGCCATTACCGTGTCTAAAGTAGGAAAATCGCCCGAGATGCTACATTCTAATGACGGCCGCGCGTGCGCTGGTACTCTGCACTCGCTTCCAGGGCTGTCGAGCGCTTGTTTTTTTTATTACCTATTATTATATATGATATCGTAAGTAGGGTTAGGGTGGAAAAAGATGAAGCGCGAGCAAAGAACCTAGCACAACAGGTCCATAGCAGGTGACGGTCTATTGCATCTGCCTATCCCTTCGGGATGAAAACGGAAGCATAGGTGGGTTGTTCTTCTTTTTAACCTACAAAAAGGTGTCTCCACCAGTTAGTGAAAAAAAAAACCGAGGAAATTACCATTATTTTTTCTTAATTGTATATCAACATGCACTGTACTATACACATAATGTCTGTGCACGATCAAATAACATATGTATTAAATAATTTCATTGTAAAAAGTACGTTACATAGTTGTAAGTCCGCGTGACAGAAGTGTATTTCATACAAATCATCAGTGTCTCCCGCTACCTCGGCTCGCGTATAATCCCTAATTTTGCAAAAAAATTATATGATGACACAAAATGTAAAAATATCTAATAGCTCCTACATATATTACCTATCTTGTAATGGCAACCATAATTTTTTATCACTTTTAATAAAATATTAAAAAAATCTCAAATACTTGTCTCCTACTACCTGATGTTTTATTTTGTAAATTCTGTCACGTGGGTTGTCCTTCGAAATTCGCGTTTGTGCTACTCGTCTTTGTGGCCTGCGAATGGAGGTTTAGACCACCTTCCTACTATGGTACGATTTCCTCTCTGAGATCAAGAGACAACGCGTCAGTTCCCCGAAAGTTGTGATAGGAGCTGCGTGGGTTTATTCGGCTACCGCTTCGTCACGTGAGTAATTGTTTCAAAATATAATTATTATTGTTACCTTTCGCTGTCTACTCTTACGTAATAAGAAATATTTTATTGCCAACGTGTAAATTATATATTCTGTGTTAACTTTTAAATGTTATCGACTTTGCAACAAATATTTACCCCTCTGTCACATGACAACTCCGTCACATATTTACTGTGACGGAGTGGTAAAGTACGTGAAGAGGGGTAAAATAAACGATATTTATGTTCTATTTATGCTGGATCACAGAAATACTAAAAAAGATACACTAGTTATTATGGTAAGGATTCTTACAGATAGTGTTACGAATATTTTTCTATCTTCTCGTATGTTTAAGTACTTATTACTTATTTCCTATGTCCAGATACCATCAGTGTGCAAAAAAACATTAATACCTGCAGAAAGACAGCGGCGTTGTCGAGAGAATCGTACAATGACCCTGAGAAGAAAGCGCAAGGATATAGAAAGATACCATACAATATAAATATAGAAAAAAATAAAAGAAAACGGAAGAAGAAAAAAATGCTTACAAGTGGTACTTTTAACACGCCGGCTCCATCACTAATACCAGAAACCCCACGAATGACTCCATTTCCAACACCGACTCCCTCTGAAGTATCTACTCGTAGTTCAAGGAGAAGAAAGAATGTGAAAAGAGATAACAAAGTCATATAGACATAATACTAAGTTTAAAAAAAATAGACCAGTTAGAGAAGAAAGTTCGGAAATATAAGAAGAGATTGTACAGAAAATAAAAAAAAAGACAGCACCAGCAACAAAGATAAAGGCAGTAGTCAGAAGACAAAGAAGTACAGCGTTCTTTCTAATGCCAATATAGAACGAACTGTCAAAAGTCGACACGAAAAACGCTTCATCCAATCTTTACTTCAAACCCGAATCGTAAAAGTGTTTAGAATGGAGATCGAATTGGTAAGTGATACGGTTCATACATGCTCGTCAGTTTCGGGTACTCTGTATCCTACCTTTCTTCAATACATCGCCAATCTGATCGATGTAAGTACGCCTAGATCACCCTCTGCCGAATCTGCCATTTACAAAATCGTAATATATTTGTCTCGTTTGACCTTTCATCCATCCGCTCGATATGTCCAAACTACCTGAGCATTCTTTTCTCAATCTTAGTGACTACATCCTCTTTCAAACCACAACACTCTTAGATTAAAGTATTCCTAATTCTTTCAATCAATCGTGCTTCAGTAATGCTTCTTAGCGAATCCATTTCTACTGCATTTATTCGAGTCTCGAGCTTCTTCTGCCATACCCAACTCTCACTACCATACATTAAGGTAGGAACCAACACACCATCATGAACAGCCAGGCGTGCTTTTTAAGCCACTTTCTGGCTCTTCATAAAGGTGTGCAAGGCACCGTTTACCATATTACCTGCATTCACCCTCCTTTCAGTATAACTATCAAATGTTCTACTTTCTCACCTTCAATCATAATATCGCAAGCAGAAATGCCCATATCTCTCTCCATAACCATAACCTTAAGTCTTTCTTGCATTTACTTTCATACTTTTCCTCTTGAATGCCTCATTCACAATACAAGAAGACAGAAAGACACGAATGCAGTCTTAGAATCACTAATTTGTTCTGTTGATTCGGTATTTGGTTCTGTAAGTTCGATCTCATGTTATTTTATATGAAAACGTTGAAGACTGATAAAGATTTATAACAAAATAAATGATTCTAGAAAAATAAACCTGTTTTACTCCAAAACGCAGCCTGGTAACCCCTAGAATAACAACTCTGTCACATAAGTTACTACTCTGTTACGATGTTGTCTCCTCGTACAGAAATTGTTTTGGTGATTTATGTATTTTGTTATCACTAGTGCAACATTGGAAATTTTATTTTTATAATAGTTGATGATAATGCCGTCTGTGATACTCGTATTTATTTGTAAATGATAGTAAAAATGTATTTATAGCAAAAACATACTTTATATTAGCAGAAAATGTGACAGAGTGGTATAAGATTAAAAATAAAACATATTCTAGAACTACAAATACATTATTTTGATATATTTCCTAAAAGTTCGTTTAGTTAATTAATGTATTACAAAAGTACAAGTTATTTGATGAAGAGTATTCGATAAAATAAAATAAAAGATTTCGTGACGAAGGTGTAAATTTTTTTGTCGAATCTATCTTTCAGGTCTTGAAAGTCATAAAAAAAATCTGTAAAGTTCTCGGCCAACAACTTTTTCTGATAGAATAGAAATTCTACTATCAGAATATATATACATACTGACGAGGAAGCTTTGTATATTTTTTTTCAAAATTGAGTAAATGTTTTATCAAATTGTAGGTTAAAAAGAAGAACGACCCAGGTGTGTAACGTTTTAATTGAAACTGAAAATTTTGTAAGTACCTACATAGTAGTTTTTTATCACATCAAATATGTTTTTTTTAAATTTATTTACAACTCATACAGTAGTACACAAACATTTAAAGTTTTATTATAAATAGGTATTGATATAACTGTTTATCTACATACTAGCGACCCGCCCCGGCTTTGCACGGGTGCAATGCTAATACTAAAACCTTCCTCTTGAATCACTGTATCTATTAAAAAAACCGAATCAAAATCCGTTGCGTAGTTTCAAAAATTTAAGCATACATAGGGATATAGGGACAGAGAAAGCGACTTTGTTTTTACCCGACTGCGCCAGAAGGAGGGTTATGTATTTCGAGAGTATGTATGTATGTATAATTGTTTGGCACGCTCTGCAGCCTGAACGGCTCAATGGATTTTAGCTTGAGAGGTGTCCTTAGATTTGTATTTACAGTGAGTGACACTGGGTATATCAAACAAAAAAAAAACTAAATGGCGGATTTTTGGCGCCAAATTGTGAAGAAGGAAAATAAGAAAATCGAAGAAATATGTTGAGTGGGGTATCATTGGATAGGTATTTGAAAATCATGTTTAGGTTTCTTTTACCATTTTCCATTTCGAATGACCATTTAGGACCATTTAAAGTTGGTTACTTACTAAATAAAAAGTATGAAATAAAAAAGTTAATTTAAAAAACCAAAAAACCGACTGCCTAAAAAGCTGGAAACAAGACCTATTAGTGAAGTAGGAAGTCAAGACCATGTGCTGCACGGGTCACCTGATGGTAAGTGACTACAGTCGCCCATGGACACCTGTAACTCAAGAGTCACAAGTGCGTTGAAATGTATCACTATCACTACATAATCTTACAACAATCTCATACAGTCGACGGAAATAAATCTTTGGTGTTGAATTAAGAATATACCGCCGATTGCATGAGATTGTTGTAAGATTATGTAGTGATAGTGATACATTTCAACGCACTTGTGACTCTTGAGTTACAGGTGTCCATGGGCGACTGTAGTCACTTACCATCAGGTGACCTGTCTGCTCGTTTGCCCCCTACACAATAAAAAAAATATAAAACATTATTTCGAATGCGTAACCCTAGGACTGCCACTCCTTACCGATATAGCATCCACTACAAATGACGCTAGCACCATGAATGTAGCGTCATCAATCAATATAATGCATATTGAGTATACTTTACGCCTTCGACCGCTATGTTTGCATAACAACCGCATAATATTAAATATAATTTCACGATAAAAAATTCAAACAGAACTTGCGCGATGCAGTATCTTGGTAAATTAATGCAGTACCAGCTTATTGAAATATTAAAAAAGTGATCCATGCATGGTTCATGTTTTCAAACAAAATTCGATAACAGTAAATAAAGAGACCGGTTTTCAAAAGTGAGATTCACTTCATTGCTTTTATTTATTATCTACTATATAAAAATAAGTCGGGTTTTCCTTCCTGACGATTTAACTCGAGAACGGGCGGACCGATTTTGATGAAACTTTTTGTGTGGGTTCGAGTGGGTCCAGGAATGGTTTATAGCAAAGAAAATTCAGCATTGCACCCGTGCGAAGCCGGGGCGGTTCGCTAGTATTTTATAAAATTTTAAACAAAGTGGGTAAGTCATGGAGCTTTTGATAGATGTGTACTGAATTAGTCTATTAGCGTTTACGATAATAAAATGCCTCTTGTTGTGGCCCTCTTCACTTCATTAGTTTATTTTACGAGTATATTTCTTTCAAAATGACGTTAAAAATAATAATATCACATATAAATTAAAATACCACTTAAAATACCACATAGAGACAGTGTATAAGCGATTAGTAAGCTAATTGAAAGAGTTGCGAGTGTTGTGTAGCGATGGCATCTTCACGGCTTACAATAGTAAACAAATGTGTCGCGAGGGCGCAATTACATCGGCGGCGGCGGCTGCGCGGGCGCTGTGCCCCGGAGCGGCCGCCGTCGTCACGCCGAGCGCTGGCGAATCGCGCGCACATCACGCCGGACTTATGCTAATGGCCACTGTACCGCGTAAATTGTAGTGAGCTTGCTGCAAAACCAAATGCATCCTCTTTATCT
The DNA here is from genome assembly GCA_963855545.1 of Ethmia dodecea. Classification (NCBI taxonomy): domain Eukaryota; kingdom Metazoa; phylum Arthropoda; class Insecta; order Lepidoptera; family Depressariidae; genus Ethmia; species Ethmia dodecea. The sequence goes on along the minus strand of OY979437.1, from coordinate 8,786,418 downwards.
TATTACCGTAGCACCTTCCTCGAGCTAGGCGACTAAGTTCTACTCATTTTATAAGAAGAAATAAACACTATTCTAAACATTTAAGGCACATTTTCGTTTGCCATTTACAAGATGTGTCCCGGTCTCCAGTTAACCCTCAGATTGGCAGACTGAAATCCGAACAAAAACTAACGCGGGAACGAACGTGAAACCGATTAAAAGGACGCATCACGATTTTGTATGCACTTTGCACTCATTCGATGCCTTGTGGACGCGCTCGCTATTCTATCTGATACTTTGATTTTCTGTGTTTAGCTTTTAGATTCCTGATTAGTCAAAGGCGCCTCATAATTAAGGTGCTTTCTTTTGTAGCGCTCACGTTCTGTTCCTATGTTACCCCTGGCCTTTTAAAGATAGTTAACAACATAATGATGATTCATTATGTTATTTATTTTTACTTGAAACTGAGTTTAAGTGATCCTGTTATAAATTATACACACCTAAACAGCGAAACGAAATCAATTTTTTATAACACAGTCCATCAACTCGAGTGGCGTGATGATTGAATATTGATCCGTGGATCAACTATAATAGATCCCATCAGTAGCCGGTATGTGGCATCACATTTCATATAATAAGAGTTCAATGCATCGCACCGTGAAATGTTTCGATACAAAAACTTAACTAACTATAACTGCTAACGTGTGAATCGTATTAAAAAGCTGTTTAGTCATTCGCCTTCATAAATAGGTGGCATTCGATTTGTCGTGATTAAATTTTATCCATTAGGTACTAGGACACCGTTAGCCGGATCGGTTTATGGTAAAATGGATAATGGTTTGATAAAGATGAAGTATTTTGGTAGCGATATCAGTTTGTTATCGATTAAAATACCTGTGTGTAACGTGTTGCCACTATGCTTGAATGTAGTAAACTTAAGTGTGCCACTGCATCGAGTCTTACGTAAATCGTTATTATATAAGTATCTTTGGTCTTCAATAAATTAATAAACTGTTCATACCTTTGAACTTATTCAAACTCTGTTCTGGTGACTGTACCAATGTAAATTTAAAACAAATACTTGTGAACGGCAAGTTAAAACGACACGTAGTCCCGTTAAACAGAGTAATTTTGTTCAATTGTCTTGCGAAGCGCAGTCCGCCAATAAACAATCGGTCATATTGAATGAACGGAAATGTCCGTCTGGAAATTAGCTTGGAAACAAGGGAAAACCTTTAAAGCGAGTTACGAGCAGTTTATTATATTAAAACGGTTTAAATGGAAAAAGTGGAGCCAGTAGCGGACTAATGTATTTTGCTTGTTCTTTGTTGATGTTACGTAGGTAGGTATAGTACTTCCATGTTTTGTGAACATGAGCCATTGTGCATTAGGTCGCGCATTAGTAATAGGTAATACTGTAAAAAACGCTTTCCATTAAATGCCCAGTAATAGCACAAAAGCATGCATTTCCCATGTGCCTCCCTTAAATTAAATCATTAACAAATCGATCACTAAAAATGATTCGCGGTAAGTCGCCGGCAATGACTGAATAATGAAGCGAATTTCAACTCTCGTGGAATCTCCGCACACAAGAAATAAAGTCAACAGAGAATCCTATTTCAAAACGCATTTCACATACAAATACCTCATTTCGAAGTAAAGTACGAACATTATACAGGCGGGTTCGCCTTTAAATTATTCCACTGGATCGTTTATAGGCCATAACCGAATTTGGGAATTAGCTATAAAACAACATTTGATACGGGCAGGCGCGGGCGGTTTGCAAATTTGAATGTTTCGCCCGTTTCGAACTCATTGGATTGCGTGGCGCGTGCGGCGCGTTATTCGCGGCCATATTGCCACCTCGCCAGCTCCGCTACAGCAGGTGGCTGCGGCGGCTGCTCCCGTCTTGCCTGCAGTGATGCCGCAAATAACAAGCGTTGCTTTCAAAATGTCAACTTTGATATCCCTTCACTATTTACTAAATCATTTATGTAATCAGGTTTTTGTAAATATAAAACGTTCCTTTGTTAAATACCTATCTAATATGGATAGGTAACATAATTTATAAATTCGTTTATATTTGCAAAATTGATGGTAATTATTATCTTAAATGCTTTGTGTAATATTCTAAACAGGTACAAAGTAATGAATTGTATTTATAAGGATTATAATTAAAGGTCGTGACTACAGAAACAGTTTACGTAAACGTGTCTAGGATTGCTAGGAAGCTATCCTTTGCGGCAATTTAAATTCCATTACACTGAATATAAAAAGCCAATTTCACCTCTATATCGTCGTGAACCTTTGCGGCCGTCCCGATAATTTCTTTAAAGCTGTGAAACTATCTGCCAATAGCTTTCTAACGTTTACGGGAAAGGGAATCTTAATAATTTACTAATTAAGTAGAATTTTAATTTTAATGTTGTTTCTATTTAATAGAAATGTTTAGAAAACCTGTGTGGATCACATAAATATTATTATAAAATAGAAAACATAGAGCTTAGGTATGCTTGAATGTACAGTTGGCTAAACAATTACCCTAGAGGTTGGGCTGTCATTCAATTCGTTGTTAAGTACACGCCAATGATCGGAGCCATGTGAATAGCTAACCCAGCATTACCGAGCGAGCAATTTTGCAAATAAAACAATAATGATAGTGCCTGTCACAATGTTTCCTCTAATTTGGTTGGTATATCGTGACGCTAGTATACCCCAACTGATATAGGTACCTACCCAAGATAATATCAACATAGTGATTTTATTTGAAATCAACTCTGTAGGTAAATTCAAAGCGCTTTATCTTATTATGTCTGTTTAGTAAAATTTTTAACATATTTTGGTTTATTATATTAAAAAAATACATCGAATCTTGGCATGTACTACCTAATGAGTTTTTCAAAACTTATCTACGTACATATTTATCACTAGCTCGACGGTGAAGAAAAACATCGTGAGGAAACTCGCGGTCCCAGATTTATTCTGAGACATGTTTAAAAGACCCGGTCCGGCGATGAGCTTACAACCTATCACGTTTAGGGGTCCAAAGAATATCTCGTGAAAAGTGGGTACATTCAGAAATGGAATACGGGGATAAAAAGCGTGAGATTATATTATTAAAAAATACATTGAATCGTCTTAAAAGTTTTAACCATCATTAAACAGTTAAAGTACCTAATCAAAGTGTGTATGTACCTAACTATAAAGGTATACTTAAATATATTTGTAAGTTTATCCTACCGAATCTACAGAGAGGAACACATAAGTGAACAACACAATATAAATCGTATTTTTTTTGCATTCATAGTTTAAATTGAATGGTAAAAAGTACTTTTACCCGATAGGACGTAGAGCAATCAAAGTGAGGCCGCGGGCCACGTCAGTGTCCAACGAACAACGTCCATCGTACAGCCTTCAGTTCTGCTCATTGCGCTTATTACACAATCGGTGCATTCTTTCCTTTCCGATTAGGTACAACTTGAGTTATCATGAAAGTCCATCAAATGTTATGGCATGTTGCTCAAAGCAAGTTTGATTTTATTAATGGGTATAATTTTCTCTCTGGAAGAGTATATAAATATTTAATAAATATATATATAATAATGAGTATATATGTCGCGGTGATATTGCAAAAGCTGTGATTTATATTTCACAGTGGTATTATAATTGCACGGACTTTTGTCAATCGTCTGCATTTTATATACTATCACGGGACAATCTTAGTTCAACAAAGGGCTTTTTATGAAATAAATTTATTCTTAGTCTTAAATTACAATTTTACTTAGCAGATTCAGTGTCCTTGTAGTTACCGTAGTTATATAGGATACTTGGATGTTGTGAAGTCTCGGCCCATTTTGAATAGTCGATTCACTGACAACCGTGCCATGCTGACAATTAGTGACTGTTTTTCAATTTAACGGTGCTTATCATTTAGTAAAATTTACAAAATGTCATTGATCCACAATGTCACTAAATGTAACCACAAAAATTATAATATAAATAAGATTGTCCCGTGAGAGACGAAGAATTTTGAAATGGAGACGATTGACAAAAGTCCGTGCAATTATAATACTACTAGTGAAATTATAATACCACGGCTTTTACAATTAACCTAGGACATATGCACCACGAGGTAGGCAGAGACAATAGACCACCACCTATTAAGTATTAACCTGGCGTACCTCTCGCGCTTTATCAAGATCCAGCAAAACCCATATATTATACTTGTCGATTTCCAATACTCTAATAGAGACTGAGGTCATTACACAATAATATTAACTTCATAAAGTTAGCGATTTTTACATAATAATAGTTGGAGTTTCACGGGAAGTGACGTTTTATCCGGAAACGCGAACGAAGTCAAACTTTATTAGGTAGTCTATCAATCTCTACAAATAAAATAAACGGTGAAGTTATTGAACATACGAATTCGGAATTTTCGTGCGTTTGGCCACGGAAATCCGATGCGGATCGGTCGAAGATCTATTAATTATTAATTCGAATTATAATTCTTACCTATTATATTAATGTCCTTTCAAAATTATTTCATTTTGCAACTATGCGAGAGTCATTTAATGCTATTATTTTTACCTGAGGTGCCCATGATAAAACGTGATAACTATAAATACCATTTACATCCGAAACTATAATGATGTCTTAATTTGTTTGTTTAAGCATAGTTATCTTTAAAACACCTGTGATAATTTAATAGGTCAATAACTCAATGTATGTCAACAACATAATCAATAACTGTTTCCCAATACTGATGCAACAATCGATATATATAAAAAGAAAAAGAAACAGCGGACTCATTAATTCAATTATACATAGCACGTATAAGAGACAACATAATGCTAAAATACTTTGGTGTTATTATATTATTAATTAGCGTGAGTTGCGGATCACTCATAAATGTACCCGAAAGGCCAGAATCTTTGTCCAACTATGAACAATCAGACCTGTGGACAAAATGGGGACCTCATATTATGGACTTCGTGGAGCTTATAGACGTCGAGAAAGTTTTGAAGGTCCTTCTTGAAAACATCAATGATCCTGAAGTATTAAGCTTCATTGGATTTATATTGAGTGACCAATTTAAAGAAGTTGTATGGGAATTTGAATCTATTGCTGAATTTAAAGAGGTTAGTTATTTTTATTATAGACACAAAATCGACTAAGTATATAAAAATTAAATATTTTCCGTAATTATTATTTAATGATTACGTTTTTTCATTACAGGCAACAGCGTTTCTCATTTCAAAAGGTTATGATGTCACATCTATACTTAATATGATTAATAGTGGTTTAGATTTGCCACCTTTTGAGAAGTCGAAATCAATGTCTAGGAATAGTATAGGATTAACGGGACTCATTGAAGCTATAGTTGCTACTCTGCCCCTCGAAGACATGAAGAAGCTCTTCGAGAGCAAGTTAGAAACAGTTCCTGAAATATCAGGTCTATTTGAAAATATTAATTCAGAAGAGTTTATGGAAATTATGAGAAGAATGTCCCAGAACCCAAAATTTGCTGAATTTAAAACACTTTTTGAAAGTAAGGGGTTTGATTTCAAGTACTTATGTTTGAAGGCTAAAGAAATTTTTGGCGAATACTATCAAGGCATATTCTGTGATTAATTTGTAAGTAGTAATTAAGTTTCAATGTAATATATTTTACGATCACAACCAAATTATTTCTTTTTATCCTTAGTAGGATTTTGATATATCAGTACAAAACTTAATATTTGATTTGTAGTATTTTTTTTTATAAAAATGCACTGCAAAATATTATACAATAGGTACCTATTTTTAACTGACTTCGGAAAAGGAGGAGGTTTTCAATTCGTCGCGTATGTTTTTTTTTGTATGTTAATTCGTAACTCCCTCAAATCTGACATGATTTCGAAAATATTTTATTTGTTTGATCGAGTACCTATAGGTACGTCAAGGTTAGCCCATATAAGTTTGGATAAAATCGGATGAAGAACTTCAGATGGAGAACGGAACTCCTCAACGGACACCAGCAAATCACTCGCTATTAGCATTAGGTTTTATGACAGTAGGTAATGGATGTTGAATATGCAAATAATAGTATTTTTAGTTCCATTAGTTAATATTTTTGTTTAAAATTTTGATTATGTATAAAATATTCTTTGATATATCAAAACATATTTTATTAAAACGCTCTTCGTTTGTTTGTTAACAAAATTGTTTCGAAGTCTTGCCTCCCTGTTGATCTTATCGTAAGCAACGAACTAAAATAGTTTGAAAATTGGCTACCTATGTCCCTAGCAGTTAGCGGAACTCATTACAGAAGTCGTTTATATAACGCAGGTCCGCACTCAGTCCTCGCACGGGATTACTTTGTGTTTATCACATTAAACATTTAACTTCTCCGTTATTTAAATATCCCTATAAGAAAGATATCTTTTTTCAGATATTTTATTCCTATTATAGACGACAGATAATGATTTAAACGATATACATACCTACTTTTCCTTATTATATGGGCTAGCTCGAAACCGATTCTTTATTAAGTCACTGGAAAATACAATAGTAAAAACTTGTTGTTGTGAGTATAGAAATCAGCGAATGGTTACTACTGTTGCTAGTCTTACAAAACATGGTTAGAGGTTTAAATGAATGAAATGTTGAAAGATTAATAATTATGTTTTCACAATCTATACATATAAAATGCTTTGTCCTGAATGACTGACTGACTGACGGATCAACGCACAGCCTAAACCGCTGATTGTAGAGACCGGAAACTTGGAGTGTGCAGTGTTCGTTGTATGACGTAGGCATCCGATAAGAAAGGATTAACCGAAATTCTACCCCTAGGGGGGGGTGAAAAGGGGCAAAGTCTGTATGGGACAACGTGATTCATTGGTCCAATCTACTTCACATTTTGCATAAATGTGATTGGTGGGTTCGTGTCTGTATTAAGTATTATTATCGTTTATAGTATTTAAGCAATAAAGAATCTCTTTATGTTCGGAACTCACCGTATTGACTTACATTCGATTTAGAATATAAAAAAAACGAAATATTATCGAAGAAAAACAGACACTCAATCCATTTGAAGCAACCCTAAAAATAACTGAGCAGAAAATAAATTAATTTTGGAAGCACGCGATGTAGCCACCGATTTACTTTTGAAAATTGATTGGGTTTCTAGATAGAGTCTCACTTCCTTTTGTAGCAATTTTGTGGTTCTTAAGTCATTTGTGATTAGTTATTAAATTGTGAACGAAGCGTTTCTTACCACTTATAGTAAGGTTCACGGTATTATTAGGCCACTGAGTTTGTGAAGAGTACCTATATCTTACTGTATATTTCAAAAAAGTTACTAACTATAATGCAAAATGTCATATCGCGGCTTCGATCTACATATTTAGTAATATTATAAAGATATTTGTATGTTCGTAGAAGGTAATCCTTGGATCTATTGATCCAATTCTGAAATGTATTGCACTGATAGAAAGCTACTCTATTTCTTAATGCTAAAGACTATTTTGTTGTGGCGGATATGCAGGTAACCACAGTGTGAGTATAGTTGTTGATAAATAGGTAGAGATAGAAACCAAAATTTAAAAAGACAGATTTTTGTGATCTTTGATTTAGGTAGGTACTTAAATAAATTTATTGGTGATAGTTGTTTACTCGGAAACTACAATAATAATAATATACTACTTAGGCTCACGCCTTATTCCCGTTGGTAGATGCGATCCACTCCTGGAACTACCTACTCTTAGACTCCTAAACGTGACAGGTGTTAAGTCGAACGGGTGCTGTTATATATGCAGCACTAATACTGAAGACTTCACAGCTGAGTTAGTGATAAATATGCTGTAAATTTATATATATATAATCTCACGCCTTTTTATCCCCGAGGGGGTAGGCAGAGGTATTCCATTACTGGATATACCCACATTTCACGAGATATATTGGACCCCTAAACGTGATAGGCGGTGAGCCCATCGCCGGACCGGGTCTGTTTACACATGTCTCAGAATTAATTCTGAGACCTGCGGGTTTCCTCACGATGTTTTCCTTCACTGTCGAGCTAGTGATAAATATGTACGTAAGTTTTTGAAAAACTCATTGGTACATGCCAGGATTTGAACCCGTGCCTCACTGATTTTCGGCCGGCTCTTTAACCGTCCGGGCTATCACTGCTCTCTTTAACCGTCCGGGCTATCACTGCTCTTATGTAAATGCTGTAAATTTAATAACACCATATTGGTAAGTAGTTACGTTCTTTTACTAGTGTTTAAAAGTTTCGATAGCGTGCCTCTTGCATGAGAGGTCACTTGCAAAGGCGCTATCACTGCTCTCAATCCATCACTACTCGTAAACTGTTTGGAAATAAAATACTTCCGAATTATGAGTAATTTTTGGCTCCCGCTGGGATAAGTGAAAGCAGCCCCCTCACCGGACGTGGGCACGCTCGGCGCCATGCATCGCTTCCTATCGGTGACTGTCGTCACTTCCGCTTCCGTACGATCATGGCTCTATACACGATAGGCCTGGGCCGCCCCGTTCGATTCGACATTTTTCCAAGCTTTGATCTTGCAATTTATTTGCTTGTCAATTTCAGGAAGAGGGCACGTGGCTGTTAAGCGTTGTCACTATTACCCCAGTAGAAGTAGTCCAATAATCTTGAGTTATGATTACGTATTTCGGGAATGATATTTGTATACATTGCTTTTAGAGCTCTGGAGTGCGATTTTTGAATCTCATTGGTGATATCAAAATCACCGGTGACTAAAATTATCACCGATGACTTTTATATCACCATTTTCCAAAAGCCGTATTTTTGAAAGTCACACGCTGTTTTCAATAAATCGTCGCAATCACAATCGAGCCCCGGTGCTAATTCTCCCAAAAAACATACTTTGGCACTTTTGGCAGATGTCACATACGTCAACTGTCAAAAACAATAGCATGGTGATTTCAATTACGAGTGGGTGGGGCACTCGAAAATCGATATCATAGGTATGACAAATGTAAGTCACCGATGAGTTTCAAAAATACGAACTTTCGGAAATCACTCACATCGGTGAGAATTAGTCACTTGGTGAGATTCAAAAATCGACCCCCTGGTGCCGGTATGACATTTATCTGTCGGTACAAATCAAGAAAACCGGCCGAGTCGGATTGGCAAAAGAAGGTTTTCCGTGCCACCGTACAAAAAAATTTTATGATCCCCGTAATTATTTTCATCTTCATTATTTATTGTTACATCGGCAATAGAAAAACACATTCTGTGAACAACTCTTTCAACTGTCTACCTATTACGCTTCATGAGACGCCCACTCACAGATAGACAGACGGACACCGGAGGCTTAGTAATAGAGTCCCGTTGGCACCCTTTGGGTACGAAATCCTAAAAAGAACCCAAACTTATTATCTTTATATACCATGACTGCATATTATTAAAAACATACTATGCTCGAAGTTTGCTTATTTATATATTAGACTGATTAGTGGAACAATGTTTGGAAAACAGTGACACATAAGACAGTGTAACGGAAGCGACAAGGGCAAAGGTTATCAATTTGATGCACTCGGCGATAAGCTGATGTGTTGGCCGACAAGGGAAGGCATCTCGCCCGGCGGTGTCCTGCCGAACATGTGGACAATCTTTCACGCTCATGTGTGAGCTCACCCTTTTATTGGTCGAGGGGTGGATGGCTAGATTAATATGGATATTTATGTTTGTGTATTATCTATCATATTTAACACAATCTCGCCAAAACGGTGATTTATTAAATAGTCAATTTACAGTGAAACATATGTTTGGTACATAAGTAGGTACTTTAGGTAACTATAGGTACCTATTATTTAGTGTAATTATAGTGTTTTTTAACATACCATATAATGTGGGAGCTGATTTGTCAAATATTTTTCCCGTTCCAAGAATCCCGTTCCCGTGGGAAAACAGGACTAAAATATAGTCTATGTATTACTCTGATATATAAGCTATATAACTGTACAGTTTTATCAAAATCAGTTCAGTAGTTTTGGCGTGAAAGAGAAACAAACATCCATACATCCATAATCACAAACTGTCGTGTTTATAATATTAGTAGGACAATCACTAGATAATGTTTTTGGTATTCGGTGGTTCTTGTTTTCATTTCTTGTATAATATAACTTGATAATAAAAATTCATTTAACGACTTCTAAAATTAAACGGTGAAAGATGCTTTTGAGACATTCCGACAATACGATACTTTAACAGTAGTTTGGTATTTTGCTTTCATAACACATTACTCGATATTTACATAACTTCTATATCACGCCGCTTAACTGTCTTATTGCGCCATGAATTATTTTAATTATCAAAGAATCACATCCATATTAATCTCGTCCGTTCGTTGATTAGAGTCCACGTTAGGGGTGCGGGGAAGAGAGCGTGAAATTGTCTGCTCACTTCTGTAAATATAATTTCGGCGACAAAAGGACTATGAATGATATACTCAGGGTCGTCAGTGCAAGTGCGTGTCAGAATGCTTGTTAAACGAATTTCTGAAATTATTCTCGTCTTGCGTATGGGGGTGGTAGGCCATATTATAGTAAATTTATCACGCCTTTTGTTCAAAGATTTAAATGAAACAGTCGTTTATATGAAAAATTTAAAATGACAACTTTATGCATCCTGAGCATGATTTATTAATAATATTATTAATGACCTCAGAGCCTCAGATGGCCTCAGAAGTCAAATAACAAGCCCCAGAAGTTTAAGATAATACTTATATTACCTTAGCCAAAACGGATTGAAAACCACCATGCTCAAGAGATTATAAAAAAGTAAATGTTCTTTTTTAGATGTATTCAGTAAAATATTTCCAATAAAATAAATTTGAACTTTCGTTCTACTCTGCTGTCTATGTTATTAAATTAATGCATTAGATTGTGACTAATGAAATCACAGGACAAATAAAATTAAAATGTAAATAGTGTAACGCGAACGAAATGCTAATAATAAATTTCTCCATTTTAATAACTGTAACTGTGCGCGAGGGGAGCCTCTGGGCTGTTAAGTCAATATAACACTTCCATTACTCTAAATTAAATTCCTTGGGGAACGAGATGAAGTTTTTAGTTAGCCTTGAGGAAACCTGGAAGAACTGCCCATGAGATAAGGTATAGCAGCCTCTTGGAAAATAGTCTAGATTGAGGTGATGATTTCGTATCAAACAAGAATCTAGGAAGAATTTATTAACTTTCCTATTAAAATCAATGTAACTTTGAAAACTTGTGTTGAATGTAACTTTGAAAACCATGTCCGTTTCATAAAAGGAAAAGTCCATATAAAACCCAGATCTTTCGTACAACTTTGATGGGGAACAAGCATAGGGCACAAGGTACTTACTATAGACTACTTCATTTCGTAGTTAGGTATTTCCTTAAAAAGGTAACGTTTGTTTCATACATTTTGGACAAATTGATCATAAAATAAAAAAAATATCATGTATAACCTCTCTTGACAACGACAGCAGAAAAATCCCAGAACAAAAGTGCACTTGCAGAAAATTGACAATAAGCTCCACAAAAGATGGCAAGTGTGCAGCGCGGGTGTGATGGGTATTAATATTTTACGGAATTAATCATTATAATCCTTCTAGCAAACAAGTCACCCCCGGGAGCTCGAACAATATAATGAAGTTGTCATTTTTTAGCCTGCAGGGGAGGCTGGAGGAAATCCAAATTGAATCATGCGGCGAGGGAATTGTGCTATTATGTTATTAAACAGAGGAGGGCAGGACCCTGTGCGAGCTATTTTTTTGTCAAGAGGGCGTCGCGGAGACAGTTAACAGTTTTCACAATGGAGTTATGATATAATTTGACGCAACAATAGGGCTCGCTCGAGATAGAGCCCGTCTGCAGATTAATTTAGATTAACGAAGCGGAATAACTTGGTTTTCCAAACTTAAATCTGAAAAGGCTTGTAGGATGCTTGATGGATGTGATATATAAAACCTTTTATAGATTGAACTATATAATATAGAAGTTTTAATGTTGCCATTTCAGTACAAATCCTAATAATCTATTGTGTTACAAAGTACTTATACACGGAAACTTGTTGCAACTTATAGATTTAATTAATTCGGCACCTATTTCAAGCTATATCGTTCCCATCGACATAAATACACTTATCTACTTAGTATATCACACTCAAAAGAGCTAAGAGTGAAATGAAAGCTTTTATCCATATGTCAGAGTGAGTACTTACAGCGGCTTATTGTCACCCCCGCTAGAGAATTTGATAAAGCGTGTGCGAATATTAACAAAAGGAATATCTTGTTAAATTGATATTGCATGTCGCCACAAACGAATTTCAACTTTAGAGACATGAATTACACTTTTCCAAGAAGTAATATTGAATGGATCCTCCGAGCAACTTAAGCCGTTTGAGAGGACCAGGCGTGAAATTGTCTCCGTTGGAAAATGTATAATTCAAAGGGGAAGATTAAAATATTATCCATGTTAAATAAATATTCTAATGAATATTTTTCATGTTAGACAACAATGGGTGCTTTTAAAGGGGAAGGTGCTATAATTTGATAGATACCTATCTACAAAACGGTCTCTTCGTTAAGGGACCTCCCTGTTATTATAAATTATAAGCGCGATTTGGGAATTCTCTGTAATTAAAAGGTTATTATATAAGTGGGTTGAGACTGAAAATTTCGAGTTATATTTTCTGTAGAGAGAGAATACATCTTTGCAATTGTTCAAGTTGAGATATGGGAGCTAATAATAAGACATACATTTTTTTTTACTTCAATGAGGATTTTGTAAGACATGCTTCAATTGAAGAAGAATGAAATGTATCTTAGGGTTTCTCTACAAGGTAAGCTTTATGACAAATAGGAAATATGATGAGAAGCAGAAGCGGTGCTTTCGTTGAGAGAAAGGGAAATTTCGAATTAAATCTTATGGAATCAATTGACAACTTAACATAATTAATTTAGAACTTATTACTAGGTTTTTACATTATTAAATATATGTTGAAATCACTTACACATATTGATTCGATCCTAAAGTACAACATGATGGATGTATAGCGAGTGAGTGCATGTGCGACAATGTGTCATGTAAATTATACACTTGCACTGACTTGCACCCCTGCTCCTCTGGGAGTTCCGCCTATTGTTATAATAAAATGCCATCTCAGAGTATAAACTGCACACCCAGAAAGTAATTGTTGAATTTCGCGTATTAAATTATAAGTTAAAGTTGCCACAAAAATGTACCTAGTTATATTGTCTAAGTACAATGACTATCAATCCAGTTTGTATCATGTATTAAGCCTAGTAATGTGAATGAAAACAAGATTTTTTAACATTATTTATAAATATTTTTTCAACACACTTGCTCATAAAGTGGCTCTAATTTCACTGCAATTAGGCACATAATGACACCTATAATCAAACTGAGACTTTTTGTTTGCTATTATTCACTAGTGAGTTATAGATTTTTTTTTTCAATTTTGTTGCTAGAGTTGCTTTGTTCTTAAAAAAGTTTCGATACAAAAAAGATCGTATTCAATCGTACTAATAAATTAATACACAAATATGGCTTGCTCATTTCATGCAACTTCGTATTTAAATAGATCATTTCAACTTGTACGTGTTTAATAAACAAAACTTTCACTCAAATATAACTTTGGTTTTCTCTGTAAAAACTTTAAATACCCCATTTTGTACGTGGCTAAAACGCTATCCACGACAAACCAAAGAAAAAGAAACCTAATTTTTTTAGTCCATGGCCGATCGCCATTGTAAGATGCGAGCGCATAGGAAAACGAGGCTGTATGGGCCTAGATCCTTTTGCCTTTTCCAAATTATATAAATAAAAAATTGGAAAACCAATTAATTTTCCCCGCCATTGCGAATGATTATTTTAAAATGATTTTTTAGTATTATTTATTCACAAGTGTGTTGAAAAACGTCGTATGATACACGTGTGTATTGATGATTACCGTCCTCGGCTCTCTTATGACCCTCGCCTACGGCTCGGGTCTCAATGGCGCCTCAGCGGTAATCACCAACTTTACTCACTTGTACCATAATGTACTATTTCAACACACTTGCTCATAAAGTGGCTCTAATTTCACTGCAATTAGGCACATAATGACACCTATAATCAAACTGAGACTTTTTGTTTGCTATTATTCACTAGTGAGTTATAGATTTTTTTTTTCAATTTTGTTGCTAGAGTTGCTTTGTTCTTAAAAAAGTTTCGATACAAAAAAGATCGTATTCAATCGTACTAATAAATTAATACACAAATATGGCTTGCTCATTTCATGCAACTTCGTATTTAAATAGATCATTTCAACTTGTACGTGTTTAATAAACAAAACTTTCACTCAAATATAACTTTGGTTTTCTCTGTAAAAACTTTAAATACCCCATTTTGTACGTGGCTAAAACGCTATCCACGACAAACCAAAGAAAAAGAAACCTAATTTTTTTAGTCCATGGCCGATCGCCATTGTAAGATGCGAGCGCATAGGAAAACGAGGCTGTATGGGCCTAGATCCTTTTGCCTTTTCCAAATTATATAAATAAAAAATTGGAAAACCAATTAATTTTCCCCGCCATTGCGAATGATTATTTTAAAATGATTTTTTAGTATTATTTATTCACAAGTGTGTTGAAAAACGTCGTATGATACACGTGTGTATTGATGATTACCGTCCTCGGCTCTCTTATGACCCTCGCCTACGGCTCGGGTCTCAATGGCGCCTCAGCGGTAATCACCAACTTTACTCACTTGTACCATAATGTACTAATATATCATCCATTACAAAGATTAAATGCGTGAAATCTAAAAGCGACACAAGTACACTTCCTCTAGTAAAATACTCGTATTTTTAAACAAATTATCGATAATGAAACATACTTTTTGATTAACAAAAACTTGATAATTATAGAAATTTAAGAGAAATTCTCCTGCGGGTGTACACAGTGAGGGTGTAACATGTTTATATGTTTATTTTAATACGCGTGTCGTGCGTATAATACGGAATTTATTACGGTACGACCCTCCGGTGGATTAATGCGATACGGAAGATTTGAATTCAGAGTATTAACTTGGATTGGTGCGTTCTGCCATGCCGGGTGCTGGCTGGGACGTGAGGAGGAGGAGCGGGTGACGTCACATAATTTCGAAGGTGACATGCAAATTATATTCTGTTACTAGCAGTCGCCCAGCGGCGTTGACCGCGCGGATCCCGCTTTCCCTTTTCCGTGGAAATTTTTAAAAGCTGTTTCTTAGACGATGTAGGCAACATCATTTAAGGAGCTAACGTAACATTTTCAGTTTGATGATAACGAATAAGTACATTACATGGCGTAGTCTAAAAATGTAAAAAATGTGTTCTTACTTCTTACATATTTTACGTATGTAAGTACATCAAATAAAAGCAAAACTTACAGACAGGTTACTAATAGTTGTTAACGAAGAAGAAGCTGCCTTAACCCGCGGGTAGTCGCGCATGGGTCGAAAAGACCCAGTACCTTGTTTCTTGTTCCATAACTTTTTAAATATTGGTTATTATGCAAGGCCACGCTCTGTACCTTTAAGCTACAATTTAGGCTACTCGCACACCCCGCCTCACTCAGTTCACGCGCGGCGTTTGGACAGTATGAACATATAAAGTGAGTATGGGTCGTTTCGACCCTTACGCGACGGTTTGTGTAAGTGTAGATAATGTTCCATCTACCCCCCTAAAAACAATAAAAATCCAAAACTCAATGTCAAATTTGTAGAGATTACACCGCATTTTTATGCATTAATTGTAAACAGACAATGAGTCAAAAGCGATAGGACTGCAAGACGACTAATTAGAAAACAAATCCTACTAATATTATAAACGCGAAAGTTTGTGCATAAGGATGTGTGGGCGTTTGTTGCTCTATCACGCAAAAACTACTGAACGGATTTTGATGAAACTTTACAGTTATATAGCTTATATGTCAGAATAACACATAGGCTATATTTTATCGCATGGGAGATCGGGAACTACTCGGGTGAAACCGCAGGGCGCTGCCAGTAAGAAACATTTTGAGAAAGACTTTTATGAGAAGTTTGAAAGCTGATTATTAAAAAACTTGTTATGTTAAATGTTTTATTTTATTGATTGTTTTAGGAGAAAGTTTATTAGTTTTTGTAAAAATAATGTTTTTTTTTCACTTGTACTAGAATAAAAAAAGTTAGACTGTGATTCTGGTTCATATGCATAAAACACAAAGATTTAGCATTTAAATCTTTGTTATTGTGATAAAGATATAAATTGTCTTCTAAATTATAAATATTTGTGATTTCAATATTGTTTTATCACCCCTTTTCTTTTTAGTTTATAAAAAAATGTATAATTATGTATACTTATATAAAATAATGCATTTATCTTTGGGGTCTTTTAGACCCTCACGCGACCGCTTATGTCACAAAATGAGACGCGAGTACCGGCGGGTTAAATATTCGATATCATGGTTTATCTGTAGATTAGTGACTGTTTTGTAGTCTGTTATTTGCCACAATCGTCGAAGAGTTTATAGGTACCTATAAAGCACTGTTGATATATTTTAAAGTCAATACATAAAGATCGCGTCAGTTTTCTTTACCTCAGATCTTATTTTAAGGATGAGCCGTTACAAATGCACCATGATTTATAGCTACTAATAACGAGAAAAACTGGCTACAATCTATTTTCATTCGTATACAAATCGGTCGAACAGAAAACCATGAAACACCCCACACAAAGAATCTTTATGTAAACATAACAAACATAAAATGCGTTATATCTGTTGTTTTAAGTCATTTCGACGGCCATTCATTACTGAACATTGTATTGGTTGTATTGTATTCTGTATCTATTATTGGATTTTATTACAAACTTAGGTTTTACCTCTCACTTTGATAGTAAGCGATTTTGATTTATTTTATTTATATATCTTTGTAGGTATATAATATCCTTATTTACAAGTTTTTCTTTTCTTCTAAGTAATTATGTACCTAGTGCCTAGCGGCGTTGCCTGCGCAATCCAATTTACTCCCGTTCCAGTGGGAAATTCCAAAAAATCCCTTCATAGCGGTTGCCAACGACACATAGACACCTCCTATACATACCATATTTTGAGTTTTCAGGTGTTATCGTTTCGGAGTAGTGGGTACGTATTTCTGTTTTCAACCAGTTTATATATTTTCCCGTGGGAATGAGATATTTTCCTGTAATAAAAAGTACCCTAAATATGGATCCGGTAGTTTTTGCATGATGAGAGCACAGACAAATAAACAGAGAGACAAAAAAAAGGTGTTTTAATATCTCAATTGGTAACTATATCGTTAGCTATATATACCTACTCGTATAGATATCCACATCATAATATTTTCGATGAGATCTGTGCAAGACAGAACTCAAAAAGTTGGATGGATTTCCTTTCTAAAACCAGGTAAAATCTTTTGATCGACATATTTTGCCAACGGACACCTGAAGTCTGGTCCAAACATTACTCTTGTTTTTATCTTCGCCATCATTGTTACCTCAAACTTTATCAGCATTGTTTATTTATTACGACTCTGTCAAATATCAAAGTTTCGTCACTCCTGCGTTTTGCTACTAAATCTTCATGTCAATCTTTGATTAATGAAAGAGTGGCGCTCGCTTGCCGCATTAGTTTGGTTAGGTTAGATTGGAACTGTGATCAAAACGAAGCCAAAACACAAAACGATTGCTGAAAGGCATCGGTTCCTTTTCTCTCCAAATCCAGGAGCTAGGTACTGAACTTGGAACATTGACTATAACATCATATCCATACATACAATATGAGTTACATGTAGAGATAGTTGATCGCAAGGGCTAAGGCCTTGGCTCGTGAAATAATAAATAATATGTCTGTGTATGAGTAGATCCTTCGAATAAGGAACCCTACAACGAATAAATTAAAAGGCAGTTGGTGACTTTGTTTCTCTCAAACCAATTTAATTAACATAGCCTTATTTGCCGTCTTGATCCGAGAGAAACAAATAGTCTAAAGTAAAATTTATGTATCGGAATCAAATTCAATTTCGTCTTTGGATTTTTTACACCATTTTTTTTAGAACTGATTACTAGATGTGGGAATAAAAAGGATGCGGTATATTATAAAATATGTTATTTTGGGATTTTTTTTCCTATAAATTTTTTGTACTTTTTTATGGTTGCGATGCTCCAATGACACGTTATTACTTAAACTTTAATTGAAAATTACCTAATGAATCAAAGAACGTCATTAAATATTTGCTCCGACACAAGTAGAAATTATGATTGACCATAAAAATGCTTAGAATTTAAGTTTGACAAAAACTGTGAGTTCTTAGCCCGCGGGCTAAGTGGTCTGTGGGCTCATTTGACCACAAAGCCGTTTTAGAATGTAGAATAATGCAAACACTAATTTGGTTGGAAAAGTAAGCAAACGTCCTAATTTGGATTTAGATTGATTTGTCATGTCTTGATATGCGAAATTTTTTGACGATAAATATTAAAATTTACGTTTAGATTATTATAACTTATATAAATATATAAAGTTTTAATGGCCCAGTATTGGTTTTTGTCTGTAAACCGGTGGTACAAACCTATCAATAAAACATAAAAAAAAGCAGTATAAAACATAAAAATATAATCATTAAAATTTATGAACTGCTATAATCATGAAATTAGTACACGTAGGTTACTATTCTTTATGTATTTCGCAATGATCACAAGATTCACGTTTTGAGCATCAAATAGAGGAGTTTATTTGTGACCCGTTTTCACACTTCCATCTGATCTTGTGTTCTTTTATTTACAGGATTTTTCTAATCTTCTTTAGCATCGTTTATATTGATTATAGCGTTCCTCCAGCCTAATTTATATTCAGATAGTGTTTTTTCATCACGCCCTGTGCTTAATATCGCAATTTGTACCGTAGTTGGCGTAAGCCGAGGGGCCCTGTCACCTTTGCACGCCACTGTCTCTTCTCTGGCGAATAATGTTTTATTTATTACTCATCATAAACTTTGTATTAAGTAAGCAAGCTTATTCATTTACAAACCTAAATACAATACACTACCAGAAGAAGTAGTTTTAGCACCACATATCCTGTAAACAGAAAGCTTGAGTGGATAACACCTGGATAAAGGTGTTTAGCAGTTGGTAAAAAATCTGAATAGAAAATTTACACGGATTCAAACATACTTGACTAGAAAAACTAATAATAATATTAATGCATTAATGCAATAATGATAACATAAATAAAGCACAAATTAATTATTTCCAATGCTTGCAAGGTAGTGACTAGACAGCCTAAAATAGGCTGTCCTATGTATGTGCATCTGTATGCATCTCACCAAAAATATGAACGTAATAAAAATCACCTAGGCTCGTAGATATACGAATTTGCATATGTATCTGCTGGCATAGTGGACATTCTGCTGAAATAAATTCGTAATATATTATTCCATAAAAAATACTTTTCCATTTCTGAAACTTTCACTTAGCAACCACTAAATTGGAAGCTTGTTTTTTTTATCAAGTTTTTGATGTTATTCGTGTAGATCCAGCCAATTAAGCCGATATAGATCAAGATGATTGAGTGAAACTATTTTGTAGGGCTCTAACTCTACACGAGTATTAGTGATAAGAATAGTATCAATATTCTATTTCCAGATTAAACAGGATGTTATGACAATCGATATCGATGTCTGTCCATTTTTCTGCAGTGTGCTCGTATCCGCAGATGGTTTGATGTATTTCAAATACCGTAAATCAGCGTCCAGATCTCATTATACGATTGGTGACAGCCGTTGATAAAATTATGTCCTCGTCATAATAGCCTTGAGTTTCGTATTATGTATGACTTGAATGCCAGTCATACATAATGACAGATTTTTTATCGGTAACGTCGCCTGCGATCGTCTGACTGTGCGGAAAAGATCAGTCGCATACGCAATGTAGAAGTTAATTTAATGTAGAAGTTAACGTAAGCATTTTTCGTGTGCTTTTTGAAACCACGGGAAAATTATAAACAATACAACATATAAGGTTTCTAAAACATATGGGAGAGGGGTTATTCAAAATACATGTTTTTATTATGGAAATGTTAAATACCTACATGATTTGTTCAAACAATTACCACTCACTGAAGGTATTTAATCAATGAACACATCGAACAGATGTAGGTACTTGTACTTATTATAAATTAAAGTTTTTGTTAAATGACAAAAATCTTACAAATCTTATTTTCTTAATACATCATCATCAACCCGTAACAGCCCACTGCTGAGCTAAGGGTCTTTCCTCACACATGAGGAATTATGGGCTACAATCTCCAACGCGAGCCCACCGCGGATTGGGAGATGGTTTTAAGCTAGTGGCCACTTAACAGTCAGAATTTTTCAAGCCACCCAAGGGTATCTGACATGGCTTAACGACTTCCAATATGCGTAAACACAACGAAAACCGGGACCAACAATTTAACGTGCCTTCCGAAACACGGAAGCGCTCGTGATATAAAGACCACTAGGCGGTCACCCTTTCACTGACTAACCGCACCCAACTTTACTTAATCAGTGTGATCGTTACAAACACACTGGCACCGCAGGGCTACGAGCGCTTCTAAATACATACAATATTTATATCAATCATGCCTTTATTGACAAAAACTATGGCGCCACCAAAGCTAATATGTTCCATGTAATAACAAAACAAATATGCCTGGAATGAATAAAATTCTTGAGCGGGCTTTCTTCTGCTACATCAATCAAAATCATACTGATAATGAAATCATCATTTGGGTGGCCCTATAGATGGTTTGTTCTTAGAATTTTGTCTCAGGCCTTTCTTGGACTCCGCGATCAATCTGCACCGTCTTCATTATCACATTCCTGACTTATTAATTAGCTGCTTGATATTGACTATTTAGGGCTGCAACGAAATAAATTTTTAATTCAGAATGTCGTGTTTTTAGATACGAAAATAATTATCGTAAAAAAATAAAGACAATATTATTATTTATCATTATTTAATAAAAAACAACTAGCCCAACAGACGCGGTTCTGTTCCAATCCTATAAATAAGCCACCTTCAGTTTTAAAAATTTATTAGACACTTTGATTTTTTTTTATACTATTACGAAGATTTAGAAAAAAAGCCAAATCGTTTCAGCCGTTCAAGTGATGTAATAATTAATTAAATTAAAACACTATAAGTGTAACTGTATCTATCTTTCGCTGTAACGACCGAAGCACGCCAGTTTGCTGCAACGCCTCATGTATGCAATGCACCTTTCTCTGTACGATTGACAAGTATACATTACTACGATTACTTTCACTACTACCAGGCAACCGGCTCTTCTTTAACCGAAGTGGTGGCGGGAGATATGACGCCTATGAATTGGATAAAGAAACAACAGATCGCTAATCACATCCTAATGCTGCATAATATTAGCCTGCATTATATGAGGGTTTCGCCTTACTTTGGCGCAGTTACAAACACGCATGGCAGCTATATACAGCGCACAACGCATACCTACTCGTACCTACTCAGCTTAATACGGACTACAAGTTTATGCTGTGATACAGCAGTGATAGCCCTTACGGTTAAAGAGCCGGCCGAAAATCAGTGAGGCTCTGGTTCGAATCCTGGCATGTACCAATGAGTTTTTCAAAAACTTACGTACATATTTATCACTAGCTCGACGGTGAAGGAAAACATCGTGAGGAAACCCGCAGGTCTCAGAATTAATTCTGAGACATGTGTAATATAGACCCGGTCCGGCGATGGGCTCACCACCTATCACGTTTAGAGGTCCAATGTATCTCGTGAAATGTGGGTATATCCAGTAATGGAATACCTCTGCCTACCCCCTCGGGGATAAAAGGCGTGAGATTATATTATTATTATAAGTTTATGCTGTTCGGGATAGAGACTGTGACTGTAGCCCATTTTCACTAACGTATTTTTTATTTAATCTGTTTTATTAAATGAGACGGTTTGAGCTTAGTCTCAGCTTGACCTGGTTTAGGCTATAGTTTAGTCCAATCCATATTACAAAACAAAGTTTGACTTACTTTGGCCCGGACTCTATCTGGTTAGGTTAGTCTTGGACTTAATAATTCAAGCTTAACTAAACTTTGGTTTTAATAATTTTTGTAGTAAGACCATTGTCATTGAATTATTATAATCATTACTGTCGCGCTATCTTTATCAAACACAACCTTGAGAGAGGACTTTGAAACTGTCACTATATATTATCGTGGTATAACATTAAACCTGCCATCGCGTTTGGTCAAGACTCAGAAGATCACACTCAATAAGAAATGCATAGCTTAGCAACGTCCGTATACGACGCTAAGGTTCCTCTTTGGGAAATGTGATCTTTAATAAAAACAGAAATAAAAAACGAGGAGATTTTCAATTCTGTTGTATCTTATTATTTTAACAAATACTGATCTTTTCATAATACAAATACGTTTTGTTTTTTCTTATGAAATAAAATAGCATAGCTCCTTAAAAAATATATTTCCTGGTCGTTAAGAGCGTATTAATTAAAACCGGTTAATGGTTTCTTAAAACACCATAATAAATCATCGATAACGCACTATTAAAGTACCTAACCATAATTATTTTACGTCCATTGTGTGTTGACTACTATGTGTTTCCTTTGTGTAGGTAATATTTAAAATGAAATTTATTGGATTTTCGGTAATATTAATATTCGCACCTGTACATTTAATAAATGGTATTACTTTTTTACACAATTTTAAAGTACTTTAGTCTTGAATGCATGTTTATACTATTAGTCAATTTAAAAGTAATAGGTGTTTAAATAAGAAATTAAAACTTGTGATTTCCATACAAGTATGTCTCCTTAGCTTTTTTGTAGAAGGTACAAACTTCCAAACAAATTGGCTTATTAATTATTTGGAAAATAAAACAATAAATGTGCTCAATGAGAATAAGAGCAATGATAGCCTTACGGTTAAAGAGCAAAAACTAAAAAAAAGCACAAACATATTTATCACCAGCTTGGCGGTGAAGGAAAACATCGTGAGAAAACCCGCAAGTACCAGAATGAATTCTGAGGCATGTGTAAACAGACCCAGTCCGGCGATGGACTTACCACCACGTTTAGGGGTCCAAAGAATATATCTAGTGAAAGGTGGGTATATCCAGAAATGGAATACCTCTGCCTACCCCCTCGGGGTTATAAGGCGTGAGTTTCTTTTTAATGTGCTCACGCTTTTCCTTATCCCTGATGGGGTCGACATAGTTCTGGAAATACACTTTTCACCAGTATATTTTTTGAACTACTAAATGTGATAGGTAGAGAGCCTCTCGCCGTACCTGGTTGCTCTTACAAATTCCTCCGAATGAATTCTTGGACCTGCCAGTCTCCTCACGATTATATTTGAAACGACATATTTAATTAGGTATATTATATGCTTTTTAATTTATTTTTCAGAAGAACACCAAGACGCTAGAAAACACTATGGTATAAGTTTCAATAATAGATGCAAAAATTACGTGACTGTCTTCAAATGTATGACGACATGCAAAAGCATTGGGTACCAGGTGTTCCGAATTAATTTTAGATGCAATTGCACATGTCACCGGATGAAGACCACGACAGAACTACCTTTTTTTCAATGGAAAACTAATGGGACTACGCGAATTGTTCCAAAAACGTTCAGTCCAGAGCTGTATCACGTCGTTGGTACTCTGTCACCGACTCCGTTCCCGACTGAGGAAGTCACAAATTTGACCACTAATTTTACTTGTCCGACTCTTCCTACTACTAATTCCACTTCTAGCTACGACACAGAGACATCTCCAGATGGTGGCAATGGTACAAATGAAGAAGTGGAAGAAGTTAAAGAAGTTGAAGAAGTTGAAGAACCTGAATAGGTAGATTGCACAGCCAAAAGAATGACAACCGTAATAATAAAGTGTTTTCAAGTTTATATGTCCCAATATTTTATTTATGTCCTAATACTTGTGCTTCTCCACATCCCGATCTCCACATCTCTATCCCGATCCCTATTTACACCAAGTTATTGATTTCTATAATTTTTGTTGGAAATGTACTAATACCACAATATGTACCTACTCAAGTCCGTTTTCAACGGTCTGTTCGTAATAAATAGATCCTTCTATAATAATTATTAGAATATATGATCGATCTACTACAGTAGGTAATATACATTTCTTTTAATATTATAAAGACGAAATATGTGATTTTGTTTGTTGGTAGGATCCGAAACTACGGGACCAATTTTAAAAATTCTTCCCCTAAGCGAAAGCTTAATTTCTGGAAGAAACAACGGCTATAATTTTCCCACGGGAACGGGACTCACAAAGGTGAAATCTCGCGGTACAGCTAGTAAATCGATAATAATATCGATTAAAATACAAACATTAACGAACATTTTGTGGTTAAGTAAAATGTAACGCAGTGTAATCTTACATAAGTATAGGTAGAGACGAGTAGATTGCTGTCAAGATTTTGTGAGTTGAATATTTACGAACACCAACTAAAATAATTACCAATATATTTCGCTTAACGGGGCATTAGGGAAATATCTTCCTCCTTCTAATAAAATATTAATGCACATACATACGTGTTCTTTCCTAATCTTTGGAGCAGCAGATTATTATATTATCGACTACTTATCCACTAAGTTGCTCGATAATTTTTCTGTATGTATAAAAGAAGACACTGACGGGAATTAACTTTGTAACTATATAAATCTATATACTTACTAATAATAAAACGCAAAGCCGAAACCGCTAAATCTAGAAGCATGAAATTTTGCAGAACAGTTCGTTAAATGACGTAACGGAGCACTAATGAGGAGTTTTAGAAATTCCCACGGGAAAGGGAAATACGGGATTCGGGCAAAACTGCTAGGCGTCTGCTAGTTTGTTCATATAAAATATGTTGGTTTTCCTGCTCTCCTAAGTAACCTCACTGCCTCGGTTAACAAAGCGTGATGGTTATACGATGTAAGACGTTTTTAAAATGTTTTGCTCAACATAATATGTCTTTGATAACTATTCTATGGCCTCATCAATACTTCATTAAAATATGCTTTACAGTAATCATACATTTACTTTTTATCATCTGTCAAAACGAAACTTAAAATTTTAAATTTTTCACAGAGAATGTACTGAATACAACTATGACGTCAACATTTTTAAAATTTGCTATAATTGTAAGATGAAAATCTAAAGACATTTTTAGTATTTTTGATTACCCGTAATTTATATAGTCTACTACCCTATTCCAAGTGTATAGGACGTACTTCTTATGATTTATAAAAATAAAACAGCTGCCAACAAAACGGAAACAATATTTTAACGCAATACCTATTTACTTTTTCATTACAGATGCAAAATTCTAAAATAATACCTACCTACATTTATTTTATTAGTAGTTTACAGTTACCCGTGTACACTACATTTTACTCAAGTCTTTTTTTTAACAAAAAATGTCCAGGAGAAAAGATCCCTCGGGATCATACTGAACGAGCTGTCGATACTCATATTCGATGTGACGTCCTCGGTCTCGTGATCGAGTACTTCGACATTGTACACATTATACGGATATTATTTTCTTTGTTTTCTTACCTCTATATCTATATTATAAAAATGTGGCCTACTGGCATTTATATTACGAGCGCTTCCGTATTTCGGAAGGCACGTTAAATTGTTGGTCCCGGTTTTCGTTTTGTTTACGCCCATAATTCAGATACCCTTGGGTGGCTTGAAAAATTCTGGCTGTTAAGTGGCCACTAGCTTAACACCATCTCCCAATCCGCGGTGGGCTCGCGTGGGAGATTATAGCCCATACTTCCTCATGTGTGAGGAAATACCCTTAGCTCAGCAATGGGCTGTTACGGGTTGATGATGAAAAATGTATCTGGCCGATGTGACATAGGAGAACATAAGAAAACTTAATATGAGTGGTTTTGATAACAGCTATACACGGCAAAAAATTTAGTCTAAGCATTTTTGTTTGTCTGTCCGTATGTTTGTACGCGCATCATGCAAACACTACTGTACCAAGTTGGATGCGGTTTTCACAATTGTATTGTTGCAGGTCTAACTTAAAATTTAGTAGGTACAGTATGTTAAGAGTTATAGATTTAAAAATAGTGTCGTTAGGTACATTCATCTTCATCTCTGAATTGTCATGAAGTTTTTTCCGGACTGCACGAGAAAGTATCTTTTACGTAGTTTCTATTGGCGCTTAATTTAATTTGGTGCACAATTTTAGTTAGTTGTTTATTTATTTATCACATTACTAATTAATGCAGTAATTGAATTATAATCCTTTTATACTGAAGTTGGTATGATATATTTTCTAGCTAGCAGAATGTATTTGAAAATTATTTTATGTAAATTGTGTACTCGTTGTGTAACTCACTATTTTCCTGCCAATAATATGTAAGAGCACAAACATAGAATGCCCAGAGGCGCTCGCGAG
This sequence comes from Ethmia dodecea, assembly GCA_963855545.1. Lineage (NCBI taxonomy): Eukaryota > Metazoa > Arthropoda > Insecta > Lepidoptera > Depressariidae > Ethmia > Ethmia dodecea. Next base: position 8,759,917 of record OY979437.1, on the reverse strand, counting down.
ACTGACGGGTATGACGTATCACTAAACATTTTTTTACCAATACACTGCGAACATATTTTTGCTTTTATGTCGATAAATCAACTTCTTTTATCCTATTCGACAGTTTATCGATCTCTGCTAAAATACTTACTCTTACTTACTTGAGTAGTAGTTTGTAAAGAGGCCAGTTTGTTTGATTAATTAATTGTGTTTTACAAAAGTTATTAGGTATGCGTGTTATGATTAGCATGACTGGCGTTTTATCATATAAACAGCTTTACAGTTGTTAACTTCCTCCTGCGTAGCATTTATAAGAGGAAGTTAATGATTTGAGTAAGATGTCTGTCTGTGTATCTGTGTATCTGTGTCTGTGTGTCTGTGTGTCTGTCGACAGGATATCTCCGGATCTACTGGACCGATTGACTTCAAATTCGGTCAGTAGATACCTTAGGTCAATACCTCGATCGAGTTTGAATTTCAGACCCGTGGGTCAAAAGGGACTGGGCATTTCAGACCCGTGGGTCAAAAATTTCAAAAATCTCAAAACTGTCAAAAAATGACAAAAAGGTCAAAAAATGTCAAAATGTCAAAAATGTCAAAAATGTCAAAAATGTCAAAAATGTCAAAAACGTCAAAAATGTCAAAATGTCAAAAAGGTCAAAAATGTCAAAAATGTCAAAAATGTCAAAAACGTCAAAAATGTCAAAATGTCAAAAAGGTCAAAAATGACAAAAAGTTCAAAAATGTCAAAAAATGACAAATTGTCAAAAATGTCAAAAAGGTCAAAAATGTCAAAATGTCAAAAAGGTCAAAAAATGTCAAAAATGTCAAAATGTCAAAAAGGTCAAAAATGTCAAAAACGTCAAAAATGTCAAAATGTCAAAAAGGTCAAAAATGACAAAAAGTTCAAAAATGTCAAAAAATGACAAAATGTCAAAAATCACTAAAATGTCAAAAATGTCAAAATATCTAATTTCAGACCCGTGGGTCAAAAATTTCAAAAATCTCAAAAATGTCAAATAGGTCAAAAATCACTAAAATGTCAAAAATGTCAAGTGTCAAAATGTCTTAAATTTAAAAAAATGTGTCAAAAATTTCAAAAATGTCAAAAGGTCAAAAAATGACAAAAATGTTTAAAAATGTCAAAATGTCAAAAATGTCAAAAAATGTAAAAATGTCAAAAAGGTCAAAAAATGTCAAAAATGTCAAAAACGTCAAAAATGTCAAAATGTCAAAAAGGTCAAAAATGACAAAATGTCAAAAATGTCAAAAAGGTCAAAAAGGTCAAAAATCACTAAAATGTCAAAAATGTCAAAAAAGTCAAGTGTCAAAATGTCTAAAATTTCAAAAAATGTGTCAAAAATTTCATCATCAACATCATTTTCGTTGTTGGCAGTAAACAGGTGGAAGTTTGTCCATAGAATTACATTCTCTCGTTATTTTTATATTTATATTTTTCGAACATAACGCCATATGTAGAATACTTTCTTTTTTAATTGAGTTTCTTATTTATGTGAATGGTTGTTTAGTAAAAATTTATAGTGGTCACGACGTTCCGGACTTATATTGAAATAACAATTGTTAAATTTCGTTTTGTTTACTTTTGGATCTTTGAAGATATTTGACTTTGCTTGGCTGTCTATAATAATAGCAGGATAACTAGATCCATCCCTCGATGCCAAATATGCAGTCAATAAGCGAACGTCGCATTTCATATTGCGGGTTGTTTGTCACCCGCGTGGAAGTTATAAATCTCAAAGTGACCCTCGCTTATGGCAGCCACTGATACATCCGATAGTAGGCTATCTGCCATTGATAACATAATACTCTGATTTATCATACCTATAAATTTACCTATTCATTTGGATGTAGATTAATATAATACAATAGAATCGAGACCACAGAGACTAAATGACGAGGAGTGTGGCATAAAACTCCCTACACCAGTTTAATCTGAGGAGCACACCATAATTAGAAATTGAATTATCGGTAATAAAATGCTTCAGGGCGGTATTTTATCTGTCTGCAGTCTGCACACAATCGCGAACCAAACAAGAGAGGAAGGCAAACAATAAATCCTCCTACATAAAAATTGCAACAACTTTGTTCATAATGCCGATGGAGGCATCATCAAAAGTTGGTTCGCTTCGCACCCTCGCGCCCATTCGTGCAGAGATTACCAATAAATCCAATACGGGATAATTGGCCGGCTTAATTCTGTTCTATCTTTCTACTTAGTTCAGTCGTCAGAATGTGCCAGCTCAGGCCCCTTGGGAGACTCAAGTCCAGAGTACAAAACAGAAATCTAACCGTTCAAAAAACGCACCTGCGGTGTTATTATTAAGATGTATTTTCTTTTGTCAAATATGAAACAAAGCATAATCAAAGCTAAATGAAGAAACTAGCTCTGTTAATGAGGTATTTTTAGTGTACTGTACTGTATGTGGCGTCAATTTATTATTACCGTTTCACTATTTATAAGTACCGTTTCATTTATGAGTGACGCGTGATGGACATAGGTGTCGCTTTTCCCTGTCGCCTAATGGATGAGTGTTTTGGAGTCAAGGGGTGGCAGCGATTTGATATTCGCATCAGTCGTCTGCCCTCGGGACCTCTGTGATGTGAATGATGTGATTCAATATCATGGCTATGGGATTGACGTTTTTATAAATTCAGATATGTGGGAATGCACTGTTGGTAAATCGCTTTGTGATACATCACGGGCCCGTGGTATCAAACATTTTGTAAAACCTTGCGTTTCATTTAATTAAATATGCCAAGATTAAAATTCTGTTAAGTACAAAATGAAATTAGTGAAATATTTAAATGTTCAGTCCTTTATTCTCGAAGGTGTCGGATGAGGTATTCTATAAGTATCAATGGATATATTACCTTTTCAACAACTTTAAATGTGATAGGTGCAGAGCCCGTCGCTGAACCAGGGTGCTGGTACACATGCCTCAGAATCACTCATGGAAGCTAGTTTCTTCACGATGTCCTTCACCATCGAAAAACTGATTGGCCATGTCCTTACGATAGTAGTAAGTATCTATTTATAAAGAAATCTTTGTATAAGATCACCCCAATGGCGAAGAAAATTGAAACGTCAGTCAAAGCGGAAAATTCTGTTCCAAAAAATTAGCCAGCAAAAATCCAACAAATAATTAATCTGGAATAATCATACAAAACGACGCAAGCGGGATGCTCGGGCATTATTACCATTCATTTCAAATCAGCCGTGCGGAGGGTCGGGCGGAGGGCGAGGGCCTCGTCGACCTGAATAAGCATACATTTTCCAATCAGAGCACGTATCATTTAACTCGCTATTAAATTCGACTTCTTCCCTCTGAATTATTATCATGTCAAATATAAGGTTAAACTTTTGTAGAGATACCTGTACTTGAGTTAGTAATTGCGGTTGATTTTTTTAAAGAAAAATAGCCTCATCAAGTGAAACTTACACCCTTTTTATTCGTACTATCTACTTTATTTTTTACCAAGGTCTGAATAGCATAATCCGAAACTATAACAAATAGGGGACAGATTTGAAAATACGGATTGAGGGAAACCATGACCTCTTTTTTTAATCTGGTGCTGGAAATTGCACGTTAGTAATTTTCAAAACAACCGATTATCTCTTGAAAATCCTACTAATACTATAAACGCGAAAGTTTGTATGAATGGATGGATAGATATTTGTTCCTCTTTCACGCAAAAACTACTGAACGGATTTTGATGAAACTTTACAATTATTTATAACTTATACATCAGAATAACACATAGGCTATATTTTATCCCCGTATTTTAAAGGGAACGGGAACTACGCGGGTGAAACCGCGGGGCGCTGCTAGTAATTAATATTTGTATAATTTATTATTATTTAACAGGTTGTCGATCAAAGACTATAGATAAAATAGTGTTTCTGCATTCATACGCTTGGAGGGCTTGAACCGAAACCTACATTAATGGTATGTAGTTAGAATTCCGTACCAACGGTCGAGTCATAACTAACAAAATAAAATTCATAATAGATGGAAAAATGGTCTAATTAATAATACATCTTTAGTTTATCGTGTAAATGTTGTAATACTAGTAGTGCTTTACTGTCTTTATTGTGTATACTGCTAACTGTGGTAAGCATGCGGACGTCAAAAAGAAAACACGAACGGTCCGTTATAGTGAAATACTTTTCATAAACACCGTCATAACATTCATGCTTAAGACCTTTTACGGTAATTACTTGGTGAGAGGCACTGTGGGGTGAATTAGTGAATTAAAATGATATGAAAGGAAGTCTTGGTTTTTTCTTCAAATCCTATGATTTAGTACGCTTTTGAATGTGAATGAAATTCTCTTTTGCACAAATGTGGATAAAATGCTCAGTATTTTAAAAGCTTTTAGGGTATTACAACAATTAGCTTCTCAAATAATTTAAAAATATATTTTTTTTATTGTGGGGAAAGTGCAACAATATTTTATGAGTAGAAAAATTAATCTTACAATATTGGTGACATAATATTTATAAAATAAATAAATTATCATACTGCGGCGACCCCAAAGAATGGGAAAAGGGCAAGAAAATGATGAATATTTAAGTATAAAAAAATCTATAATCTTTCTGACTGAAATTTATTATTCAACTTCCAATAATAACTATATACGTGCTGGGGCTTCTGGGTGATAGTGCGACGACAACACACAGAATGGTTAGTCGTACTATTATCATCACTTTGTAAACAGTGGTAAATGTATGAGACATGTGAAACAAAGCTCATACAGTCACTAGGAACGAGCCACCTGACACTGTCACCCGACCTCCCCTACTTATTAAATTAATAACTCTGAACACCGTCATTATCCGTCTAATTGGAGGGGTGACGGGCTCTTTTAACACATTACCTAAGCGTTTAACGTGTGTTTTATGAACTGCATAATTAATATTAGTCTACGCTACCGTATCTCTACATGACTCTGGATTTATTATGGGCCATCATTTTCGTTGAAGCTATAATATACAGAAAAAAGACAAAAATCCTATTATTTTTGTCAAAAGTAAAACAATTGACTAAATAAATAATTATTCGCCAATTAGAAATTTAGAAAAAACTTATTTAAACTGTAGACCGAATGACGGAGGGCAACAAATTGATGCTAATCAACCAATCAAGCCTTTATCAGCCAGTCAGAATGTTATCAAAAAGTATAATTTACATTTAACGGTAAAGTTTGGGTATTTACAAACATATCATTTTGCTGCCCCAGCGGCGCTCCAGGCCAAATTTTACTTAGAAATTTAAGAGATATAATTAAGAATTTTGCAGAGCGTATTAATTTAGGCCTTTTAATGAATGATATCAGGTTCCACGTAATTAACGCCAGGAGCGAAATGTTATTTTAGCTATCAGAAATAAAATAATTTAATTCTATAATTTGTCGCTCTAGGGATCAAACTGAAAGGGTTACATAATAAAATCAATATAGGTAGGTATTCACCTAGCATTACAATTTAAAAAATAAAACATAATAATACCCAAATAAAACCAGATGTAATGCCATTTCCAGACGGGTAGGAAATCCCAAAAAAAATGTCCCGTTGCGTTGTGGTCAAGTCTTCCACTGAGATAAAAGCGTCAAACGGGTTGTCAAATCGAATTCTACATAGTCATAAGTACAACGTATGCCTGTTGTATAGAAGACCTTGGCGGGTGGTATACGTTTCGCTGGCAGCTAGTGTACAGTAGTTGTTGAGGCCCTACAATCGCGAGCGTGATACAAATATACACATAATTTTAATGCCGGGGGTGAAGCATTAAAAGTCAGGGATCAAATGCCTCTAACACCGTAAGCGGATACCATGGAGTCGCTACAAATTAAAGTTCTTGTTTTAATCATTATTCTGAAAAGGGTTATAGATAACTCGATCCCAAACAGTAGTATGATGAACCATACGTTATAACCAATTTATTTTTGACTCGTTCCCGTGGGAATACGGAAATAAAATATAGCCTATGTTACTCAGTGATAATGTAGCTATCCATTGGTCAAAGAAATGTTTAAATTCGTTCAGTAGTTTTCGAGTTTATTCGTTACAAACATACAAATATTTTCTCTTCATAATATTATAGTGTAGTGTAGATGAATGTGATAATAATGATTATTGTTAAACATAGTTTAAGTATGGTGTTCAGTTTAATTTGCATTGACTTGTACATTGAAATGTAAAATTCCTCAGACCTACTCGTAATTCTTGAAGATGCAGAAGGCTGCTTCACAAAAACATTTTTCATTACATATCATTACATTACAAAGGTAGCACTAGTATTAATGGGAAACGGTGTAGCGGTGTACCAAATAATTCAACATTCGGTCCAAATAATTAACTGTAGATACTCCATGCTTTCCCGAGTAGCACTCAGAGGTATTTACGGGGCGGGGCGGGCGGGGCACACGCAACGCAGCCGGCTTACTATGTTACGGACAGACTGACTTTTAATCTTCTGTCATATTCATTAGCTTGTATGAATCTGCAAAATATATGAATTATTGACTAAAATTTTCTAATAAGTATAATCATAAAGACATTATTATATGGATACCTATGTCATGCAAATAAAATATTTGAATTTGTATATAGTTGGGCCAAACCATAGATTTGCTGTAGCTTGTTGAGGCCTTACATAGTATGTCCACCAAACAACAGAGCAGCGACTAGAATAACCGCGTAAATGTGTTTTTACAGGTCGTGTTGTTTAGCACAGTTATGGTGGTCTGTGGCTTTAGCAAGCTAAGTGAGTTAAGTGACTAAAAACAAGACAAGACGTAGGTAGTTTCTAAATCGTCGTACATGAAGACATAAGCAAGTCAAAACAAAATGCACGTGAAGCTGCGTTGCTATTATCTGTCATCAAATATTCAGTCTAAATCCGCTCACACATTACGCATTCGTCAATAGGGTTCGTTCGAGCCGTCACCCTTTTAATTTAGAATTGGACGAAGGGTCATTAAACAATAAAGTGTTGATTAAAAGCCCCTATGCGCGGGAGGCGCGGGCGCGGGCAGTGCGAATAACTGCGCTTCCTGCATCGAGCCATTATTTTATCACAATGATTGGCACTGATCCGACATTCGCAAGTGCGACCCAGGAATAGATTGCTGTTAAAATGCTTTTGTATAGCGTTGCACAATTTTTTTTTATTTTATGATGACCGGCATGTCAGTGAATTATTGCAGATTTTTGTTTAGAATCATGCAATATGGTTGCTATAATATTATTCTTTTTGGAAACCAAAATTATTATTCGTCGTGAGATTGCAGTTAAGTATGATTTTATGAACACATGTTTTGAACTTTGTGATAAGTTTAAAAATAAAAGTCGCAAATTTTCTTTGTAATTAAATAAATCGTTGTCTCACAATCTCGGTTCATATAATTAGATAAGTTGCAAATATGTTATCTGTATAATTACCTAGTATCAGATTTAAAATCTCGGTTCTAATATTTCTACTCCCATGTCCTTTACATCACGAATTTGAAAGTTGAAGGAAACATTTTCAATGTATACCTAAGCCGGTGACGTGTTATACCTTATTATGTGGAATGCATACAGAGATAATCTGGAAAACCATTTATGGAAATTGTATACCAATCGTTAAAAAGAGAACCGTCCTGTTAACAGATTTTAAATCATTGCCGTCACCGGCCGCCATTGTAACGTCAAGTTAGTTCAAAAGCGGTCGTTCCAGTCGAACAAAATGATCTGCGTTGGATCGGATCGCAGGTTCCACACCTCACGTATCAATAGATCTCATTCAAATAATAATAAGGAGTTATAGATCAGCGGGTGCTGTCGGCTCAAGTCGTCGGCAGGCGCTGACACGGCTGACGGGCGTCCCTGCGCCCGCGCCGCTTTGTGCCCGCATTTGAGTATGGAAATGGATATTTATTCCTCGTCTCGACCTGAGCCGTCTGCCGTGATCGCCGAAGATGATAAGCCCTCGATTTATATATTTCGCTCGATGATCGGTAGCTGCTAGGCACGACCATACAACTGCCAACGATGGATGAGTTCCTTTAAACAAGAATTTTGTTATCATTTTTCCTATAGAAAAGTAAGAGTTACAAGGCATTTAAAGTAAAAGTTACAAAATATGTTTGTATGTGTTGACTTTGTTTTGTACTGTATAGATAAAGGGCAGTGATGGTCTTATTGATGACAGAAAATATATGACCAGGATAATTATTGTGATCTACATCTACACTAATATTATAAAGAGGAAGGATTTGTATGTTTGTAAAGCACTAAACTCAAAAACTACTGGACCGATTTTAAAAAAATCTTTCGCCAATGGATACAGGTACTACGCGGGTGAAACCGCGCAGAACCGCTAGTGTGTCAATAAACAAAGTGAGTTTCTGATTGCTCACATGTAAAATATTCTTTCTAGTAACTTAAACTATACATCTGATTTAGTGCTTACGATAAAGAATGTATTTTATGAAAGGTTAATAAAACACGGCAGCTCGGACACATATTCCTCATTAATTGGAATATGGCGATAAGTTGCGCGAGGTGGTTCTTCATCATTAAGATAATATGCAAATATGCGAAGAAAAAGCGACTGTAAATTCTTGTGGCAGAAGCTCTTGATCAGGCTTGATTGATTCGCCGATGATAACGCTAAATGCCAATAAATTTGTGTTAAAAGAGACATAACTAGGCAAGAAATATTTAAACAGTATCACTTTTATAATAAGTAGTGTTTTATATGGTACGGTTAGTTTTACGTAATAATTATTTAGCAAAATCAAAAGTAATTCAGCAAAAATTCGGTAGGCTGCACGATGTATAGTTACTTAAACGAAATACTAAATGTAACATTTCTTTATTATAATTGAAAAAGCAAAACAAGCATTAGAAAGAACGTTGTAATAGACTCTGAATAGGAAAACATGTCTTGAACTGAGCTCTAGTTTGATACGTACTATTATAGTTTGTTTATACCTTTGACAGAAAACACCTCGCAATGAGACCAGTAGGTAAATCTTCTAGAAATGAAAAAAAAAAATTTGGAGATAGATACCTAACCTTAATTTACATTTCAAAGAATATACAATTTTCACAGCAAGCCCGCCTCGCAGCGCAATGCGGCAGAGAGTGCGCGGCGACCCCGGCGCTTGCGCACATTTACATCTCACTCGCTAACTAGCACCTCCACCGATCTATTGTACGGAAATGTCGACCGGCGCACGAAACAATCCCATTTACCGTAATACTTGAATACAAATGTTTGGGAACCCCGTTTTGGTATGTGACTCTATACATATTTTGCTTCATTTGTTGCGCCAACAAGCACATTAGCTTTTGAAATAAAAGAGGTGTACGGTAATTTCATTATTTGTTATTTAGTTTTTTTTAAGGTAGTATTTGTAGTAATAATCAACAAAAACGATGGAAACAACCTGTTTCCTTGTAAGTGTTATTCAAATAAATATGTCGCATTAAGTAAAAAGGTACGAGTAGAAAATTTTGCACACGTTAAGTCACCGCCCCCTGACAAAAGCAGACAGACGGTAAAATTTGTCATTGGAATGTAAATTCTATTATTACGGCCTTTTATTTTTCAATTACGAGCCCTCGGCCCCAGAGGCATCTCGGAGTTAACTTTGCAAGGCCCCACGATATTGTATTTTTTATTGTAAGGAATGTACTTATTTTTGCTATATTCTATATACGAGTATAATAACTCCCTATACGTTGTAAGTAGTCATTAAAAATATTTTACTGAGTGAGTACCTATATACCTACTCGTATTCTCAATATCCATGAGAATCCATAAAGCTTACTCGTATGTCATTCTAAAAGAAGTCCAATTTTGAAATATGAAAAGTAGGTAACCAACGATAATGTTTTGTAACCCTACAACAAAAAGTAATGAGAAATGAACCCCAAATATCAAATTACTTGTGTAAACTACCTATAACAAGTTGCGATTTGAAGAGCACTCAATGGTCTCCATTAAGTCAACGCGAGCGGGTCACGCGATGACGAAAGATTTTATCGATCTCTATGGGGTGTTTACTTTCCTTCATTTTGTTTTTATTAATCATCATATTTAGTTTCTCTATACTTTAGTAAACACCCTGTTGGGCTTCATGGGGAAGCTCCCTCAGAGGCACTCGTCGGTAAAATTAAATCATTTCTGTTTCGTTCACGATTGCAAAGTACGCACGCCACGTAACTACCTCATTGGTACAAATGGGGATGTGCCCATGTATAAAAATACTATATTGTGTAACATTAGTGCTAACATAGATTGCATTTGAGTTTCATTGTACTACTTTAAATATAACATTTAGCCCGTTTTTAAACTACGCGGAAACCGCGGTGAATTGCAAGTAATTATTATCCAATAAATATATAAAAACCGGCCAAGTGCGAGTCAGAGTCACGCAAGAAGGGTTCCGTACCATTGTCTATAAAAACGGTCGAAAAATCATGTTTGTTGTATGAAAATCCCCTTAAATATTTATTTTATTCTGTTTTTCAGTATTTGTATTATTATTGGTATAGCGGCAACAGAAATACATCATCCGTAAAAATTTCAACTGTCTAACTATAAAGGTTCATGTGATACAGCCTGTTGACAGACGGACAGACAGACGGACAGCGGAGTCTTAGTAATACCGAACCCTAAAAATAAGACTTAATTAAACTTACTATTTTATTTCTCTCGACTGATACTATGTTTCCTTTATTCATTGACAATAATCACAATATAGTTCGATATCAAAAAATAAAATAAAAAATATTTTTTATTAGACATGCTTAAGAATAAATTTTGGGACAGCTAGCATATGCCAGGATTCGAACCCGAGCCAAATGAATAAGAAGCGGGCTCTTTGACGGCAGGGCCATCACTGCTCAAGTAACAAGAATAAAACACACTGGAACCAAGTTCTTCAAATTCATAAAGGTATCGTGCTTGTCGACAATAAAGACCTAATCGATACGTTCCCTTTTTGAGTCATAATTTGAAAATCAAGATCTTTGCGCTCGACAGCACTTTCAAATTGGATATTTCAATGTACAACTGGGAATGCGGATAATTATTTCGTATTTGCAGAAGTGAAGTCATAAAAAATTTATCAAACTAATTCGTTGCGAATCAGTTTTTACACTTAAAATCCTAAATTCCAACGAGAACGTCGAGTTTTATTCGAAATAACCGCTTGTAAAGTAGGTAGGTGTATGTTATCCATGTGTCATGCAATTTCACAACGAGAAGCGCCGCCGCCGGATCACGTACTCTGAAATCCACGCCGAGAACATAAACTATTTACTGACTATTCAATATTCAATACATGATTGCAAAATACGCCAAATTATTGCATTAGTAGCGAACAGGGATTCCCGATATTGTGGTTCAGCGATCGGCATGCCGCGATATGCGGCATAAATAATTTAATAATTCGCAATACGGAATTTACCATACAAACTGTCGTACCGTTCGTCTACTTCGTATTCACTATGAGTATTTGATTCTCATACTACTGTCGCATTGGGCAACATTCGAATACTGCATTTTCTTCAAATGAAACGGTAGCTTCCGTCATCAACGTAAGGTTTACTTTGGTAAATTGTCAGCCACTGGGCGAGGATATTTTCAAATTGCAAGTGTTGATATGTAGGTGAATAAAGCACGTCTGTACATTTCAATATCGGGAACATCCGTGTTATACGCGTGACCTTGCAAATCACAGCCTGCTTTCCAAACGACTTCACAGAATCGGCTACCGGCGTCTATTGCGCGACAATCATCGTGTTTATAGAATATGTTATGAGCTAGTTACATTACATTTCGATTCACGACCCGGTCCACTTTATGAAAGGAACTTTACCTACTGTGTGAAATGGGTCTTCTTGAACTTATATTTATATTTGTAGTCAATTAATCAAAATTTAAAACAAAAATAAAAACCGACTTCAACAAATAGCACTAAAATGACTATTACATGTTTTCATATTCCACATCCATTACCTAGTGTTACTAAATCTCTTACGCTGACAGCGAGTGATTTTCTAATGTCCGTCGAGGAGTTCTTTTCTCCACCTGAAGTTCTTCATCAGATTTTTATAAAACTTATATGGGACCACCCTTGAGGTATACTGGATCAAACGAAAAAAAAATTGAAATCGCTTCAGATTTGACGGAAATATAGATTAACATGCAAAAAAACATACGTGACGAATTGAGAACCTCTTCCTTTTTTGAAGTTAGTTAAAAATATAGACGATGAGCTATATTTTTACTACAGTTAGGTAATATGCAGAGCTTGTTAGATATGTTACAATAACATGAATAATTGATACCCAAGATAAGTAAAGATGTTACTACGTACCTAATGGCCTTATACTATAAAAATACAGATTTCTCAGAGCAATCTAATGGTGAAGTGAACTTATGCCAGTATTGTAAACGTCTCCCAAGCCACATAGAAAGAACGTGCAGAAGAAATAAAACGGGGTAAGGTCGTCAAAAACAACAAAAATGCCTAAAGATAATCATATAGGTAGATAGGTACCACATCATTCTTTCGTCGCTGCCCAAATGTAAGCTAAAGTTATCAGCCTGCATTAGTCGACAGAAATTATGAACATAAAGGACGAAAAATATATATTATTCGGGGGGATAAAATCTCCCTGCGTTAAAAGCCCAAATATGACTCGATATCTAAATTACTGCAATAAAAGTCTACACTCTAAAAATCACATAACTTTACTGCAGCGAAAGATATATAGACAAAAACTGTTAATAAAGGATAGTAGACGAGACAGCGACCGACAAATTGAACAAGCTTATGCACGGGCTGATAGTGACGATCCTGCCGACACGCAGCTTCACCGCGCTGCACGCCGGCCGACGCGATAGCGTAACGTTAAATAATAAATTATACACTAGATATTTGACATACATAGGTTAGGTTTTCAATAACTATTGATAAATTAAATTTTAATTAATAAGTCTAAATCAGCGGCCGTACCCTTGAAGTTACAGGATATCTAATTAGACGCCGCGCTATATTTAGGAATGATAAACAAATAAAAAAATTACCGTGGCTTTTTGGGTCCCAATTTAAATAGAAAACATCAAATTGAACGCTAAATGGTAACCAAAAGCTATTTGACTCTGTCGGATATTCAAAAGCCTGCACTAGTAAAAATGGTTTATAAACGAAAATCTTTCCCATGGTAATTCTTTCTTATGCCGGCGTTCTTGGCAACTTGGGAAACCTTAAGCAAAATAATGAATAAAGTAATCTAGAGTTTCAGATCCCTGAGCAATTATGTGGAAATTTCCTGACAAATACACGTTATTGGTGAGAATAGCGACACGGTAGCAGCGTGCAGCGCGGACGGCGGAGGCCGGAGCGTGCTGCCGTGGTGTCGCCTAATGAGGCCGCTTGGTTCTTTTATTTATGTGACAAATGTAAATTGTTGGACCTCTGGAGTGAATCTTTTACAAATATTTATTGGAGAACAGTTTACGTTTTACGTACACATCGTGTGAAAATCCATTTACTTATTTCCTTTTCTATGCATTGTGACATTGTTGCAAATATCTAACAAACAAGTTTAGACTCACAGGAATCTTTATTCAAACTGTACATACAAACTAAGAGCTATTTTCTTTGGCAATAATAATAATAGAAGTGTGGTTACCCGGGATTGTAATTATCGTTTACGAGCGACATATGCGCACACGTGTATAGAGTTTACAAGTTTAGAGCGTGTACGCTAAAATTTATGCCCCAAAGATTTGTTCGCCACAAATAAGGTTGTCAGCGACTCTTATCTAAGGGATCGTTAATTAATTAGAGAAATTGAGCGGCCGCGGCGGTGTACGGGGACCAATAACTCGCAACCCGCCTGTATCATAGCTTCGTTCGCTTTATTTATTTTTACCACTCACGTAAGCAAAATTGAATTCAAATAGGAGGACGTGTTTATTCGTTTTAGAACCAACAATATTTATAAAGTTACCTATGTGGTTATTACAACCTCATAACATTATTCATATTTTTTTAGGTTACTTTATCTAATCATAATGTTTCGAGTAGCGTTTAAAATAGACCATAACTTCTTTTCAGTTACGTCAATAAATCTTCAAATGCATTTTGCTGTATTTTTTTTCCGGAATGAGCCATTTAAAATGTAACTAAACTATTTCTTATAATCTACTATGCAGAGATATTTTAACTCTCTTAATACAAATTGTTGTACCTATACACCACTGAACAACAGAATATATAATAGTACTAAAACGTAACTAAACACCTAAAAAGGTCCACATCGAAGAAAACAATAAAAAATTTGCTACAAATAGTACCTACCTATCGTATTAAAACAAAATAGACTTTTTATAATTAAAATACAATATTTACTACATATTGTAGAATACTTGCCTGTAATAGAGTCACTACAAGGTGTGACTTTGACACCGCAGTCAACTACCTTCGATGAAAATGCTAATTGAGTCGTTTATACATCCGAATTTATTATGTCGTCGCTTGTCCTTGCAACGAATTATAGTACCAAGGTAGTGAGCATTGTAATCAGAAATTAAATTGCGGTTAACTTTACAGTGACACGATAGCCATGAAGTATCTTACTGATTGATGACAAGGACTGGTGCCATTAATTTGACGGATTTTACCGAAATGTTTGCTTATTTACATGCTTTGTTATAAAAGATTATAAAGTTATATCTTTGGGATGCTGAGCGGTAGATTAAAAGTGGTTGCCACATATCTACTCCTATTATGAACAAGACCTGTTTTACCGCTGTTGACCATTGTACTTTTCAAAATTATTATTTCACTTATTGCATATTTTATTGGTCTACAATAAAGAGTTGTTACTTACTTAATAAAACGAAAGTAAACATAAATCCAAATGATGTTACATGAATCATCTTAAAAGCGAAGGCTGCATTGGAAACAGACAAAGCATGATCTGCGATTCAGCAAGTCGTCACAGAGACAACAAAACGGCCCAATAAAATAGCTGAGCATAGACAAAACGCTACAATAACATCAGAACAGGAACGAATCGCCAGTTTACGACGCGAGCGCAACGACCGACTGCTCTACAAATGAATAAGCCATCTGTTCTAATAGCCGCAATTAAACATGGTCCGAGTATTTGAGTGAGCCCTCTTTGCACAATGTTGGCTTCAAGACCTGACGGTCGATATTGATTATACATTATATTAGCTGATAGCTCCAAGTCTCTATCCGTCACAACCTCCAATAAGGCTAGGCATCAACAGACCAACATGACATAAGATTAATGCTTGGACAGTGTTTGCTATCCAATGTCATATAACACGTTGCGATAAGATGATGATCTGAAGCTTTTTACTTAACATCAACTTGCTGTATAAGAGAGGTCTCGTGGTGCGAGACGGGCGGTACCTGTTTTTACGGTTCCGCTACCCGCAGGAGACGCGACCGAGTAAAGCATTCATACTTATATGGCAAACTGTCATAATTAAAGATAATAATGAGCTTTCTTCGATTGTTTTTGCCGATACCAAGAATCGTCATAACTTAATGCCAAATTGACAAAACACGATGAAAAAAATGATTAATGCTACCTCATCGACATACGACCAATAGATATGCGTTGTATATAAACTACTCTACCGTAATGTCACTGGTTATTCATTTAAACAAAATATAATTTAATCCTTTCGCCCACGACTTTGTTTGCGTGGACTTAAAAATCCATCCCTTAATGTGATATTATGTGCAAAAGTAAACTGTAGATGTACATATAATTGTTTCCCTCTATTACATCTAATAACTCTAATCACACTACTTCCAGACTATTTCGGTAATATAGATATATTTTCTAAAAATATCAGAATTAATTCGAAGTCTTGTTTTTTTTTAAAAAAAACACGCCCTATATCCCCGACGGGGTAGGCGGGATATTCCATTTCTGCAAATACCCACTTTTCACGAAAATATTTCAGAATTAATCCTGAGACCTGCGGGTTTCCTCACGATGTTTTCCTTCACCGTCGAGATAGTGATAAATAACGTTGGTTTTGAAATACTCATTGGTACATACCAGGATTTGAACTTGAGCCTCACTGATTATCATCATGAGCATGAGAACGGGCTCCTTAACCGTAAGGCTATCACTGCTATATCTTTTTCAACCTGATTGATTATTATTGACACAGCTTCTTCTTTATATAACCTAAATAACAAATTGTATTACGAGTATACTTAAATCTGAACAGAACTATGTATTAAAAAATAATTACACAAATTACACAAATTGGTTAAATAGTATCGAGTTTTAAGTATATATTTAATTACAACTCTACTCAAGGACCCAGAGAGACTTATTTAAATACTAGTACTTACTTATAGTAAACAAAACTGTCAAATACAAAACATACTTTCTTTGGGTGTCGTATGAAAGTAGGACCTATTTTGTAGTATTCAGGTTCAGTTTACGTCGACTTGTTCTCATAATGCTTCACCCTTGGGTAACGGCAGGCTAGTTTTGAACAACGAGGGATATATAAAACTCATCTATTAGAGATGAAGTATTTTTTTCGTATCGATGGACTACCTATAAACCAGCTGATAATTAAAATTGGGTACAATTAAGCACGAGAGGATGAGGTAATTTTAAAACAGGATCATAGTAAAACCGTTTTAAGTTTGTTATAAAAAGTTTCGGACATGTTAAAATATCATTATACTGGTTTATTTTTCTTATTTTAAGTATATCCAAGGTATAAAATTGCGAAGTGAAGTCGCATGTAAGTGCCAGGCATCGAGCCTCCGCTTCTTGACCCGTAATTGCCAAGTATTTTATTGCACTATCCCAGAAGTTTTATGTCATTCAATCCACGACTCTTAATTGAATAAGCGACATGAAATTTACAACCGTCATACGTTTAACTCGTCCTAGTTAAAGATTCTTTGGCCGCTTGCGCTCGTCGTCAATACTATTGAAAGTAAAACTAATTAATGATTATTCGACTGGTCAATTATTAATTAAATTAAATTTGAAAAAAAAAAAGGATTTTGTCCGTATTTTTTAGCTGGTGCACATTAAAATCAATACCTACTAATAATAAAATTGTAACTAGCCAATGTATTTTCATAGTAGATATTCAAGTAAACTTGAGGAGGTCTTATAACAGCAACACGAGCCAAAATAATTGCCGTGGGAGAGCCATGCTTCGGCACGCTTGGGCCGGCTCGACCGGAGTGATACCACGGCCTCACAGAAAACCAGCGTAAAGCAATGCATTGCGTTTCGTTGAGTGAGTGAGGTAACCGGAGGGCCCAATCCTCCCCCCTCTCCCCCTCCCCCCCTCTCCCCTCCCCCTACTCCCACCTCAAAGGTCGGCAACGCAGTTGTGACTCTTGAGTTGCAGGTGTCCATGGGCGACGGACGTCACTTACCATCAGGTGACCCGTCTGCTCGTTTGCCCCCTTCTCTTATATAAAAAAAAATATATATTTTTAGATTTTTGTATATCTGTCTGTCTGTCCGCATGTTTGTACGCGCATCACGCCAAAACTACTGCACGGAATTGGATGGTTTTCACAGCAGTAGGTTTTTACGCAAGTTTCTCTTAAAATCTGGTAGGTGTATTTCATCTTGACAGGCCCGAGGCCGCCTATAAGCCGAGTTAGATGGGGATGAAGTCGCGGGCAATAACTAGTTGTTTGAGAAGAAGTGACACAAAAAGGTGTCATATACATAAAGGGAGCAACATCGTAGGACAGGTACTCAATATCTAGATACCCAATTTGGTAGCAATTAATTTTTCACAGAAATCTCATTTGATGGACAGCTTCCTATAATGTCTTAGCATCTTAGTTGCTGCCAGTCCTGAGTTGCTGTAAGTGCGGTTATCATGATTGGACGCGACATAAATAGTCGCAAACTATGATGGGATGCCTGCACGGTTCCCTTAACCGTGTATGTCACGTTTATTAACCACTGGCTAGAGATTGTAATCTTTTGTTATATTTGTTGTAGAAGGTGTTCTGCAGGGTGTCCTGATATTTATGTTTTGAGGTTTTATTATTAAACGGTTTATTTAGCTTACCCTGTTTGTTGTTGTTTGGGTCAAATTTAGTAGTTGAAATTTTACCCCCTTCCTGTTGATCATTATCAGATTGATCTGATATTTGGTAGGTACACACCTTTAGTTCTAATAACAATACAATTAAATAAATTCATTATTTTAATATTTTGTAGCGATGGATTTTACAAGATGGCATCATCGCTACAAAATAGCGGATGTTTTTTCACAAGTTTCCTAGTATGGGTATCAAATGACCTTGGCTTGACTAGTAAAATACTGTACACTATGATAAACCAATATAAGATCAAAAAATTTCGGTATTTATGTATTTCAATATTATAAAAAACTCAAAAGTTCAAAAATCTAAATTTTAAACAAAAATACAAACCGACTTTAACGAATACTACACTGAGAAAACTGGTAATCATAAAAGACGTGAAATCAGCTTTATGTAAGATGAATTCACCTCAAGGACGGAGAATACTGATATCACCAAAAAGAAAGATGATAACACGTCTGATGATGATAACTGCATTTAAGATGACGTGTCACCATGGCTTTAGTCGGACGAGCACACATAATGTGATTATGTTTACTACTATTTATGTTTGCTTTCATCTTATCTCGAGTAACGTACTATTATATTTCCTACTATTTATCGATGACTTCCTCGTACCTCCAGTTATTATGTCCTATTATTTTTTTTACTATTTATCGAGGACTTCCTCATATTTCCAGTTTTGTAAAATTGTAACACGCTAGGCTCGATGGGGCGTCAGCAGAGATGAATTAAAACTAAATAACAGTGAGGATAGGATTTATTTTTTCAATTAAGGTGTTTTCGACAGACAAAGAGCCGGGCGCCACCGTCTATATATGCCTGTGAATTCCCTGATCCAGATATTGCAAAGGTTTCCAAAAGAGCCGGGGAACCTCTCTCTCTACTAATGAAACATTGCGATCAACGTTGGAGTGGATACAATCTCAAATGCATCTTAACTACTTATATCTAAACCCTGAGTCAAACGATAGTGCGTTTTAATTCGACCATGGCGCCATCTATCGAGAACGTATGACAACACTTGTTTGCGTTACGTGTGCGTTAACACTAGTGTGTTCCACTATTATTTTTCTACTATTTGCCGATGACTTCCTCATATATCCAGTTACGTCTAGTCCAGGTGTCGAGGGTCAGAGGAGTATGGAGGAGTGGAGGTGGAACCTCCATCGTGAAAAGGGAAGATCTTCTGCCAGGCGAAGTGATCGTGCCTGGGGACCGCGGTCCAACGGTTGATGTTGGACAGTTGTATTTATACAAACTCATTAGAAAACTTCGATAGCGCGGTTTAGAACTCGGCCGTCTATTGGCGCGTTCTATGTAGTGTCACTTATAATAATATGTTTAGCGCATAAAATAATATGACTGTAATATTAAATATGATGCTGGGATTTCATCGTATTTTCGGTGATACTTCTTCATATTCAACTAGGAAATCTATATAAGTACGGTGACGGTGTCATTGTGTTTTATGTTTATAATCTTACTTATAAATATCATACACATTTATAGTACAGTGAGTTATTATTTGAAAAAGAGAATATTATATTGTGTGACCAATTTTTACGATGCTAAGTATTATAATATCGCATTACCTATTCCAACTTAACTTATTAATTCGATTATAGCGTAATATTAACCTATTTTTTTCTTATTTATTGTACGACAATGCTCCAGTTTCATACAAACTTCACGTTATTTTATGATTACGACGAATTAAAAAATATCATGTCTTTGTTATAATTATGTGAGCGGAATGGAGCGATTGAAGCTAGCGCCGAAAGTGCTGTCATCATATTTTTAAGGAATCACACAGAATGTTATGCATACTCATAGATGAGATTCTGTAGTCGTATTTTAGTAATCATCACTTATATTAATATGATGCTTACTCTAAAAATAAGATTCTGTAATCAATTTTAGTAGGATTCACATTTATAATATATAAAGCTCGACTACCACTCACTGACTGACTGACTCATTGACATAATTGTTCTCCCAGAAGGAGTCGTTTTGGAGTCAAGTCATGTAGGAGAAAAGTGTTCAAGATGGCGGAGTGACCTAGGGAAAATTCCGACTTTTCAAAAAAACAAAATGGCGGCCAAGCCTGCCCATCGTATCTCTTTTGTTTTCCGGCCGATCCGATTCAAATTTTTGGCATCTGTAGTTTTATTAAGATGATTTACGAATATTATTTAAAAAATTGAAAAAACAAAATGGCGGCCGCTTAGTAGTGTTTCAAAGTTGGAGTGGCTTTAGACCCCACTTGACCCGAATTGATCTCCCAGACACCAATATGCTAAAGGGATGTGTTTGGTGTCATCGCATAGGACATATCCTGTAGTTTACCAGAAAATCCCGAAAATTTGAAAAACCAAGATGGCCGACGGGTGATTTGCTCTCAAAGAAAGGGATACGTTTTACCACATTTTGATTGTCGATTTTCGGCAAGATGGCAACACCTGAGTGAGTTGGTCTGTATAGCGGGGTTGGAGGTCTCATTACGTAGTGTTGCCATGTTTAAGAATATTCCCGGAATTTGGCGTATTTTTTTACTTTTAATGCAAAATGTCAAAACTCAAAATTTTACCATTTTGCAAAAACAAGTGACAGTCAGTGAAACATTTTATCTCTCCTTATGACCTTTTGTAGGTTTTTTGATTTTCGCCTGGCAACACTGAAAGTTATGGTTGATTTAATTTTTAGAGTAGACCTCAAAAGACCCGAATTGATCTCCTAGATGCCGATATGCTACAGGGATGTGTTTGGTGTCATCGCATAGGGTATATCCTGTAGTTTACTAGAAAATCCCGAAAAATAGAAAAAACAAGATGGCCGCCCCGTTATTTTTGTTTTACTGAAAAATTTCAATTTTCCTAATCTAAATCGGCATTTTTTAGCCAGTTGGCAACACTTTGGAAAGTTGGCTTGTATGGAGCGATTGTGGGTCTCAGTAAACAGTGTTGCCATGAAAAAAAATATTTAACAAAATTTTATTATTTTTCGACTTAAAATGGCTAAAACAAGATGGGTGCCCAAAGTTAGACTTTATTTTTCTGTCAAAATACGACCCCACAGAGACACGCGTGGCCGCTTGCGGCCTCGCGCACCGCGCGACATCTAGTTATTCTATAAAATTAAATGTGGTGCTAGGACTTCATCGTATTTTCGGTGATACTTCTTCATATTCAATTAGGAAATCTATAAAAATACGGCGACGGTGTCATTGTGTTTTATAATTATAATCTTACTTTATCAATATCATACAAATTTATAGTACTGTGAGTTATTATTTGAAGAAGAGAATATTATATTGTGTGACAATTTTTTACGATGCTAAGAATCATAATATTGCATTACTTACTCAAACAATTCGATTCATACTAATATATTTCGATTATAGCATAGTATTAACCTATTATTTCCTTATTTTACGATAATGCACCTGTTTTAGACCAACGTCACGTTATTTTATGATTACGCCGAAATGACATTTTTTTCAGTGTACTTGCGGTCAAGCCGCGTAATCAGGAAACAATAGGACAATATATTTTAACAGATCTCCCGTGATAGGCTGCTGCTTGATAGGATTACTAAACCTACCTAGGACCTACCGAATATATTTTTTTAGTACATTATCTACATCATTACTATCTGTATTATCAATAAAATCGATTATCTTAAGTTTTTTTCCAGTATTTTTTAAACTTGAAAGGGTAAAAAGAGGCAAGAAATACTGCTAGGACAAGTATAGGGTAGAATTTCAAAGTAATCGCGAAATAAATTCGTTTGTAAATGAAGACTAGGTACGAGTATGTACCTATTTGAAATTATTTTAAGATTTGTTGACTCCTGGGATCCTTTATCCGTGACAATTTTGATTACGAACGTGTTTACTGCAGGAGTTATTAAGTATCTTTATCTCGGATTGTATTCTGATTGCAATGATCTAATATCTGTAGGTAAGTACCTACTTTTATAAGTCAGTGTTATATTATATAACTTTTGTAGGTACCTACGAAATAAAAAAATGTTAATCTATATAATATATAAAATGATAAACTGACAGACTGATTGGTGATGTATCAACGCACAGCCTAAGCGGCTGGGCCTAGAGACTTGAAATTTTGCACATAGATAGCTTATATAGTGTAGGCATCCACTAAGAAAGGATTTTGCAAAATTCAACCCCTAGGGGGGGTGAAATAATGGCCCGAGCGAAGCCGCGCTAGTATGGATTAAAATGCAACTACAGTTATAATCTTTTAGTAAAACTAATGACAACATTACTTTTCTGTTTGTAAATTTTTGTATACCTCTATACCTACATAATTATATTGAAATAATATTTATTGGTGACTGTACCTGTATAGTGTATAGTGCTGTACACCTTCCATAATGATATTAATGATGGATCGCATTCGCAACGACAGACAGTGAAGAAGTGTCACCACAAATCAACGAGAAAAATGTCTACAGTTTCTTATTTACGTCGTCTAATAAGCCCATAAATAAATAATTTTAATTATGCGTCGCCCGCCGCGGATGCATTGACAACACATTGACAATCTCATAAATGGCGGCGTTTTGACACATGTTCACATTCAGTCCTCAGATATGGTGCGTTGTGTTTTTAATAATTATTAAAATAACTAGGTACCTATACACAATAGAAACATTAATATTATTTTTGAGTTACTTTATTAAAATTGCGTAATCTCCTGAGTGCTCTTTTCATAAGATATATTTTTATTTTCGATTAGAACACTGAGATACATTATTAATACCGCAATACTTCTTAAAAACGAGGTCCTAATGGATATTGTGGAGCCTTAAATATGGTGTAAATATAGAGAAAAGATTGTGTGATATTCCATACAAAGTAAGTGCACCTAACACAGACCTGAATCTCTCTTTAGGTTTGTGAGTCTTCTCCTTCTGCCTAAACTATATAGTTGTTTGATTTTTTTTGAAATATAATCAGTATAATAATCTACACGATAAGGTATCATAATCTTGGGATTGACCAGTGTCCCTTATACATACTCGTATATCGCTGCTGGTCTATTGTTTATTTTCAACCTTAATCGCAATCGGCTTTGGACGTACGTTACTTTTTCCGTACATCTGTCATTACCGCCAGTGTAAGTAGAAGTAGAGCAAGCAATGACTGCGTAACAACTGTCAAATAAAGGCGATTGCGATTACAAATATGTATTGACAATAAGGCCTCTGGTCCACCTGTTCCTTTATGACTTCCTGTAGCCTAAATGCTTCGATGGATTTTAAAGTGCGACGTGCTGCCAGATTTATCTTAACCTAAACTTTTTAAATCTGTGCCTTTTACACACGTCAGGTGGGTTTTCTAATTAATGTTCTTACAGATTTTTCAATTGACGTTGATAAATATTACACACCAAAATTTAGCAAAATTAGGGACGAATCTAAATAAACTACGTTCATTATTTATGACAGAGCGGCTATTAAAAATACTGACGAGCTGTAAATTTTGGTCGTGCTGATATGGGACTAAATCTCAAAAGTGGAATTCTGTGCGTGCTGGCATGTGGTACTAGTATTTACAGAATATAATAATATTCGTTGGTACTAGAGTAATATTTAGACATTTTAATGGGTCTACACGCGATTCTGTTAAAATCTAATTACAGTTAATACGTGATTTACTTCAAACACCCATAATCTCGTCAGTATTCCACTGCAACTGGCCTATCTTTTCTTACTAATGGTTTAATCTATATATATAAAAAAAAGGAGAAGCTAAATATAAAAATCAAGGTCCAGCCCAAACCGCTGAACATAGAAACATGAAATTTTGTGTGTAGGTTACGTTTATAGTGTAGATGCTCACTAAGAATGGATTTTTCGAAATTCTAGCCCTAAGGGGGTGAAAGGGGGGGTTGAAATTTGTATGGGATATTGTAATTTCTGCGTGTATTAACTTTAAACTTGGCTCAAATACTCTTCAAAACAAACTATGAGACACTAGTTTTAGGATTTTTCAAAAATCGTCCTTCAAGAGGGTGAAAGTTGGGGGTTGAAGTTTGTATGGAAAACCTTCATTTTTGAGTGGATCAATCCGAAACTTTTTAAAAATACTCCTCAAGACAAACAACAAGACACGTATTTCTGGATTTTCCGAATCGATAACACCTAGAAACTTAAAATATGTTATGTAGGTGCCTTAGGTAGGTATATGTCGTAGGTACGCAACCGCTCCATGAAGGGATTTTTAGAAATTCCCACGGGAATGGGAATATACTGGTTCCGCGCAGGCAACGGCTATTTGAAAAATAAAGAGAACCTACTTATGTCATGCATAAAGATACATTTACTCTACGTTTATCCCGAAATATTTAAAAAATAAATTTTCACCCGTGCGAAGCCGGGGTGGGCCGCTAGTGCCCTATTAAATGTTTCATTACAGAATAAAGTGGTCTTTGACACTAAAACTACAAACTAGATTAGTTTAAGCATTATTTTGTAAACATATTTCATTATTTGATAGGTTTGCAATCATTTTGCATCGGTTTGGGACAACATTTCGTCGTAAATAGCGTCGTATTTTTTTTCTAGTAAAAACATACCTTCATAGCAAAAACTTTACACCTTTGCCGTAAAAACTGCATTTCGCCCTGCACACCACACACCTTTTAAAGGACTAACGTCCCTTGGTCCTTCAGTAGGTAAGGTTGCATCAATTGACGAGGAGAGTGCTGCCTAGGGTTCATTCCCGGGAATTCTCGAGCCGAGAATTCCCGGGAAATCGTTGGGCTTTGTTCCCGGGAAATCAAGCTCGAGAAAAGTCGAGAACTCGAGAAATCATGTACCCATATAGAAATTAAATCGTCGTTTGTTGTGTTGCGTGGCGACGCGGGCCAAAGCGCAGCGGCAAACTTTTGATCTCGCTGCAAGCGCTCTGGCGTCATTTTTACACGTGTTTCGACTCTAGCCAAGTATAGTTTACGTAGTTAGTGTTTCACAGATTACGTGATAAATTTAAATCAAACAGGTAAGTCTTTTCACTTTTATTGACATATATCACAGCTTTATTATTCATATTATTTTTGTCAATAATATAATTTTTAATATGATCTTAAATTTTACTAGGTAGGTACGAGTCTATCTGTTCTTTTCTACTATTTTTTAGTCAAACTTCAATACATATATTTTTTTTGTTTTATAGAAGCAATTTTTGTTTACAAGTTTTAAGTTGATTTTTTTCTAAATAACCAGGCAAAAATAGAGCTGTGATTGTAATTTAATTTTAAGTTATGATATTAACGTTTTATTTCATGTAGATTTTTTGTTTACTTTAATATAAACTACTTTTGTTTATAAGTTCTAAATAACCAGCCAACAATGGTGCTGTCATTATAGTTATGACTGTTATGAGTCTGAATAATATTATTTCTGTATTAAAAAAAACTTAATTAGCTTATTCATAAAATTAATGTTTTTAAATATAAATATGCACTTTTAAATAATTATTTGTTTGTTTCCCTTGCGGTGGAGACGTCTGGGTGTTGGCGCTCGGAGGCGAAGACGTTTTTATCGGAGCTTGGGCGGCGGTTGCGAGAGGCAGAACTCGACCCTCGCTCTGGGTCATTCCTGATGCAGAGGTTGTCCATCGCGATTCAACGCGGTAACGCGGCGAGTGTGATGGGCACCTTTACATTGGGGAGGGCAGGGGGGAGACTTCCGATTTAGGTTTTAGTTTAGTTTAGTTTTAAGTCTTTTGTTGCTTTATTATGTATTTTTTATTTGTAATTTTAATTATCAATAAAAGTTTTATAATTAATTTGATACTTTTATTTGAGAGGAAAACCACAGAATTTATTGAAGTCATTGGAACCAAATAACGTGAGAAAACTTAAGTAAACGTAAATTTCTCGACAACCCGAGAAGCCCCGAGAAATTAGCCTCGAGAATTCTCGAGACCCGAGAAATTGAAAAGCTCGAGAAATCATGAACCCTAGTGCTGCCAGACGATTTCTGAAAAATCTATTAGTAATTTCGGCCGTAATTTTTAAGATATTTGTTTGTTTAATGTACTCGTAGAACGATGGAATGTTTACTGAATATTTTTTCTGTAATGTTTGAAATGTGAGAAATATACTTTTAATACCCGATTTTAGCCATATTCAAAATCAGTAATAGTCAGCATTCCATTATTCCGGCTGGCGGAATACTGATGGTTTACGGAATACTGATGACAGCTGGCGGAATACTGACGGTTTACGGAATACTGATGACAGCTGGTGGAATACTGAATTTAGACCGTAGGTATGTCAGTATTCCTATAATTATGTATAAATCATTTAAAGTTCTGTCAGATTATCTTCTAATTATTGTTTCTGTAATACCGTGGATCAACATTATTTGCAATCATTTATTGTATTTTGTCTGATTTTTTGATGTGAGCATTACGAAAGGCAGTATTCCGTATTATTTCCAAAAACGTATATTTCCTTTATTTATTACTAGCTGTTCCGCGCGGTTTTACTCGCGTAGTTTCCGTTCCCGTGGGAATACAGGAATACAATATAGCTTATGTTACTCAGGAATTTTGTAGTATTCTAAAGGTGAAAGTATTTTTGAAATCGGTCCAGTTGTTTTAGAGTTTATTCCTTACAAACATACAAAAATACAAATTATTCCTCTTTATAATATTACTAGCGGTTCCGCGCGGTTTGACCCTCGTAGTTCCCGTTTTCGTGGGAATATGGGGATAAAAAATTGCCTAGATATGTTTAAAGTACAATGAGACATGAAAATTTAGTGCCAAAACGTATCAATGGTTCACCGGATAGCACCGCCACAGACCTGAATCTCTGTGAACAGCGCCACCACGGTTTCGCCCAGGAAGTTACCGTTTCCGTGGGAGTACAGGGATAAAATATAGCCTATGGTACTCCCTGATAATGAAGCTTTCCAATAATGAATACGGGGATAAAATATACTAGTTACTTAATTTAAAATATACTCAGGGAAGTCAGGGATACTGTAGCATTATAATGGTGAATTTTTGAAATTGGGTCAGTAGTTTTGAGATTATTCGTTACAAACACACAAAATGTCTGTATTATACCTTTGTTGTATTACAATGTGCAATAAATGAATAAATGTAGTAAATAAATATGTGATAGCTAAAAAAATACAAATCTTTCCTCTTCATAATATTAGTGTAGATAACGTTTAATTGGAATAATTACGTATTTCGAACGGATGGCGAATCCGATTTGACATTTTAGGTTTCAGGTTCTAATAAGGGTCCAGAATCACAATCAGTTGGACTCACCCAATTAAAGATGAATCTCCGCGCGGATCATGTGACAACATGGCCTGATGAAATATAACCGGTGAACGTGAGCAGACCGACGCGTTTTGATACTTTGTGGACATCACATATTTGTGTACCGAATAATGTTAGGGAAAACATTAGCTACAAAAATAGCCTACTTATCAAATTTCTTTACAATAAACAGCAATTATATTTTCAGCTATATTTTTCGAATCATGGTAAGCTTTCAGTAAGAAACTACTGCTTGGGAAACAACCTACGACAAATATAAGACTAAGTAAATTTACCGATATGTTTTTGTTTACTAGAATTGCTACGAAACACAGAACTTTAACGCCTCAGTATAAGCACCAAAACCAAGAATCCATGATAGGAATTTGCTAACTTCCAAAATAGGACTGACGTTCAACAGGATAGGTACATTTTCTTACGTATTCCAGTATGAACTATCGTATTTTTATTATAATGAGCGTTAAAAGTTGCTCTCGTGTCCCAAAAAGGTTGAATATTTGATGGGTAGTCTCATATTTTACTCTCATCCTGAGCCGAAAGCAGTCGTAATAAATCAAAGACATGTTTGTGAGCAGGCGACCGCTCCGCACGTCTCTGTAATTGCCGCAAAAACACGACTTGTGTAATTTTTGAAGACGTTGGCAAATTTTGGAATAATTGCTGTGAATCAAACGTAACTTGAGAGGAGCCATTTTTATATATGAAACAATTTCGATTCGTACTACATATTGATAAGAAATTTGCAACAATAACATGACCGAAAATTTTTCTCGGTATAGGTACCTTCCTAATACATGTGACACATTTATAGATTATTTTGTTATTGTTCAATCAGAGTCCACGACCTGATTACCGAAGCTCGCAAATCATGAACGTTCGCTCTCTGGGGTGCGTCATAAATTTTCATTGATTGAATTAATCTGATTTGGATGTCAATTTTGCAACCAAGTACAGCCTTTTTAACAGAATAAAATCACGATCCCACAGCGGTTTAACATTTTTTGTTCTCTCAACGCATAATAACGAATATATTGTAACATTGAGACGAACTTCAGTGCACGCTATGCAAAATCAACTTTTTTCCTGATGCAATCGTTAACGAAACAAAGAAGATTTATTTGTTCATCATTTTGTCTTATTAAAATGACGGCCTTGTATTATTTGTGTGGGTTCTGAGTTGGATGCAAATTTTGGGTCTTTTGAGATCCATATCAGTGGTATAAATTTAGTTCTAACAAGACCAACCAACCCCTCGTTTACTTTTCGTTGATACCACTTTCATTTAATGTCCCTCAGAATATTATAATGTAGATCTCAATAACCAAAAACATTTTTTAAAAGGTATTGAAGGCATCAAAAACAGGAACAAGGTGTATCGTTTCAATCCCGTACACGCATACATGCTCTGCTAAGCAGTGCACCCGGATGCTGCATACCTACCAGTTTGCTTGCATTTAGCCTTATGTGTACCCAGTTATGATACTTAACATACCGCTTTTTACTGCATAGATTTACTAGGTTATAACATACCTAGCTTGCTTGGTTGGCTTAGATGAACAACCTCCAATGCAAATTATACTCGTATAAATAGAAAGGAAAGTCTTTATATTACTTGAATAAAAGTCTAGTTCTCATATTATATTACGGGAGAAATGTATGAGTTCCTAATATGATTGAATTATGCATCCAGCTTGCGTAGTAGGAGACCAGTTTAATAATTCATTGTAAAATTTATAGACACGAGCTGCGTACTAGTCACAAACGAGCATATTTCCCATGTCAATTTTGATTGCAATATCATAGTAGACGATGACATTTGAGTACGTACTAATTTAGCCTTGCAAACGCGTAAGCCTTGCAAGCGAGTCGGAGCGCTATCTGCGTATTGATATAGAGTTATATTTGAGTCGATGCGAATTTCTCCTTATATTTACTCAGAGCAAAGTCTAATCTTCAATCGGCCGTTTCGAGGCGGTAATCACGCAATGCTGGCCTCTCTAACACAGAGTAAACAAATCTTCGACATTGTATCTGCTCGCCTTAACTTTCTTTATTCAAAGGAACATTGTCAAGAGAAACGTACGATTATCGTGGCATTCCCTTATGGATTGTGTTACGAAAGTATAACTCGTTCTACTCTAAGTTAAGGCTGAACTATCTGCGGTTTCATGTGGTTTATCAATTTGAATAGGTCAATACAAGTATTTGTTCACTTGTTATCTATTCGTGTGCCATGTTTGTAAGATAACTAGAATTATACAGTTTGCTCTTTAGTACTACATAATTTAAAGATTTTTAACTGTGTTCCTTGTCAGAAGAACTTCAAACTGTATAATTTTACTTGCAATAATTTATATGAACAGATACCTACGCCTACCTAGACACCTATATTTTCTGATCCTGGGAGCTATAAATTTATAAATCGCATTTTGATAAAGTCGGGTCATCTTTTATTGTTATAATATCAAAAGGACGACATTCCTTTGGTATAATTATGCAAAAAGCTGGACTGTGGTCGGAGCGGCCAGCCTTTGACAGTCGCATCATTAAAGTTGACATAAACTAAGATTTATACGATTGATTTATTAACTAATATGAATTATCTCCATCTATGTCTTATATTGCAAGAGGAAATGGCCGCATTCAGCTAGACTTACATACCAGTAAAGATGATGACGTATCGCACGAATGTGCCTGCGTTCCACATAAATTATTTACTTAGTCTAATATAAAAGGAAAGCGTTACTTCCGTCGAGCAAACAAGAGCGAACCAGTGCGTAATTCAGGGAACCAGCGGTTAAATTAGCTGGCCGTCTTTATAGTCTTTAAATTGGCAAAAAATCAAGACAAGCTCCGACTGACACCGATCGCGGAGGCATCAGCGAAACAGGTGTTATCATAAACATACATTTTGTGATAAAAACAAAATAATTTTCATGAGTGGCCGGTAGGCGCGAACTGCCGTCCGTGTCGCCGACACAATGGCGATTTCATTGTTTTTTTCGGTCGGTCGTCGGCGTAAAAGCCGACGATATTAAATTTAGTAAGCGGAGAGGTGTCCGAAATCTCACGAAGACGTGCGATCCGCCACACATATTTCCATCCGCACAAAAAGCGGAACTATAGCCATAAATATGTCCAAATAAACATTAGTCCCAGACCGACTGCATAAGCATTCGTAGGGTTCTGTTCGTGGTAAGTAATAAATCACAAATGTACAAACTGCTACACTCGTCAACTTTAATGATCTCATAATTTGATGTAAATGCAGCACTAGCTGCCATATTGTTTTCAGTTTACGTATTTAAATGCTAAACTACCTCTTGTTTATTTTAAATAGGGCAATAAGTACTACTAATGCTTGACTTTTTTGTCTTTCTAAATGAAAGTGTGTGCGTATCATATCTCTATAGTTTATTGAAGAATTTGGAATATTAGGTATATGAAGGAGACTGCACGCACAACTGTTTTCATAGATGTAAATAGGTGCACACGCGGGACAGCAACGCGCAGCCGCAGGCGTGCGATGAGATGACTGTCGCGCTGCGCAGGCGATAATATGTGTACATATGTAACATTAAACTGCACAAATAAACGATACTTTCACACTACATGGGTTCAAGAACAAGTTTTTCCATAACACAAAAGACGACACTGAATAGTTATAGCTGCTTCGCGGCCTCGCCGCATAATCCAATAAAACAATTGCCGGAATGTACGGTCAGGATTACAGGGTGCCTATTACAATGTTGCTAGTCCACTAATACGATATAAATCTAAGCTTATTTAGGAAACATCAAAATAGTGTTTATTTAGGGGGTTTATACCAGCTCGGGCCCGCGACTTCGTTTGCGTAAAAGGTAACCAATATCCTTCTCCACGATACAATCATTCGTCTTACCAAATCACATCATACTGTCCCAGACAGATAGATTTACTTTACACTTATAATATTAGTGTGGAAGTTAGAACACATTTATTATGTGTAAATATTGTACACTAGCGATTCTGTGTGGTTTTGCCCATCTTTCCTCTTTGTAATATTAGTTTAGATAAATGTAATTTGCCAGTGTGAAAGTTGTTTGTGTGGATTAAATAGTGTAACGATGATAACTGATAATTAGGTACCTATCAGTACCTACTTAGTATAGCTGGTATTAGGTGCTTGTATTAAGTGGGTGTCCAGGAGCTAGTAAAATGACAAGGTAAATGAACACCATATTGTTCTAAATTCCAAAAAATATTATGTCAGTGAGTTCTGGAACGCATTCATGTATACTAATATTATAAAGAGGAAACATTAGTATTTTTATATTTTTGTATGTTTGTTACGCATAAACTCAAAAACTACTGGACCGATTTTAAAAATTCTTACACCAATGGAAAGCTAGAAGATCCCCAAGTAAGACAGGTTATATTTTATTCCCGTATTCAAACGGGAACTACGCGGGTGAAACCGCGCAGAACCGCTAGTTTTATTATAATTATGTAGCACAATTCACTGAAGTGTCACTAGTCCCAAATGGGCAGTAGGTATTTGTGATACGGATAAAAATAATTGACATTCAAACATAAACCAAACACGAAACCAACAAACAGGTACACGTAGACAGCGCTACACCTAACCGAGCCAACACGAAGCTTAATAAGTATAATAAGAGTACAACCTTAAACTAATAGATGTGAGTAGTTCACGAATAACGGTTTTTTTAAATACATTTTACACAATTATACCTAAGTAGGTACTACACACAACTACTACAGGTAAGTATTACATTAAGTAGTAGACACAATAGTTTATAATTTATAATACCTACATCTTTGCATTTTAGTGCTGCTAATTTTGATCCACGCGTTTTTTCTGACCATACAAAATGAAATTGGCGACTGAATCTCAAAATATATGAATTTGATTCAATGGAAAGGCAAGCGGCTTCTCTTTCTGTTATCCCAAAGGGCTGCCACCGGGGTATTCGTGCATTTTTTATTTTTAATATTATATATGGCTGCATTATGCAGTTTGCAAAAAATACTCTGTCATATTTTCTTTAACAATAACTCGAGCTTGAATAAATATTAATGAGTTCGCTGCGTGACGCGAAGCTATACAGCGCTTGCTCAAAGTAAAACATGAATAAAAAATATTATAAAGTAAATATTTTATAATATTTAATAATGCAGTATATCAACGCTAATTTATTTAGATTAGTATACTGCATTAAATTTATCAGATTAATTAGGCATAATAAAAAAAGCACTCCGGTGTCTATGCGATAGACACAAACTTTTTCAATGACCGCATTGTAAGAAAGAAATAAATAAAAAATTTAGCAAACCGACATTAATCAGTTAAGAACCGCCGGTTCCAATTGGAACCGAGACACAATTAAAAATCTATTGTGTCTGTGGTTCATGGTCTGAGAGGTTAATGCTACTAAATATAATCATACTGTATTTAATCCCAAACAAAAATTTGATCAACATTTTTCATAATGAAAGGTAGTTGATTATGTTCTTACTGCAGCTACAAAATATTGATTGATTACGATTTAAATCAGTTAAGAACCGCCGGTTCCAATTGGAACCGAGACATAATTAAAAATCCATTGTGTCTGTGATTCATGGTCTGAGAGGTTAAAAATATTGTAATCGAAATACATATTTTTAATAACAGTTCGCATTTTTTGCCATTGTTGTTAGCATAGCCCTGAATCATACATTATGCAAGTGGTCGCTAACACGTGTTGGGCTCCCGCGCTACCCGCGACACCTTCGCGCTGCCTTTCCATAATTGTATCAATATTATACTTACAATACACAGTTTTTGTTTAAGGTAGCTACACTGTTTTCTGGATTTGTTTCTAATTGTGTAAAATTTTGTGATCTTTCAAAATTAAAGTAAAACTTAATACTTAGGTTCTTTCGTAAACACATGAAAATATATAATTAGCGGGAGATCCGATTAGGGAATCAGATCGGAATAACTCGACATTTCCTACCTACTTATATTTTTTTATGGATTTAGGGTTTATGGATCGATGATTGTGGAAACCTAGTGTTTCAAGAACTCGTAGTTAAATGTATAATTATTATCACACTCATGTTAAGATCGTAAATAAAATACCTATAAATTATTTATTTGAAACCTTAATGAAGCAAGAATTAAAGGTTTGCACTGTTTGCTGGTTCCGTTAAAAATTCTGTGCCAAAGAATTTTCACGGTTGTTCCTTGAATAAAGTCGAAACTCTGCAGAATCGCGTGGCATAGAGATTCCTCACTAAAGCAGAAGTGGCTGCAGAGAGATGACTGGTTAATTGCCGTGTACGCAGTGCACGTACCGCCACTGACATGTCACAAGACGTCTGCCACCGGCAGCGGCGATCCCTCAACGAATTCCAAACGGGAAGAGCGAAAAAGACACGAGCCGAGCATGTGCAGATAAAAAGTTGCGGAGCCAGCGCATCACCGCGGGAGGCACCGCGCTGCCCTACCGCCTGCGCCCGCGCCCGCCACCCGCGCGTCACTACCGTGCAACTGAATCACGCGATTAAAACGTTCCCTACTGACTGCACCATGCATCCCGGAGCTTTTATCAATCTTATCAAGACTAATTCATCTACAGAAGAAATTTCTTCGATATTAAATACAGCAATTGATGTTCATTATGCATTCAGACTATAGCCGGAATCAAACTCAATAATTGCATAACAAGTGTGTTGCCTTGTATCTTTTTGGGATTCTTTATTTCTGAGAGGTATGCGTCGCAGGCGAAATGTTCTCTATAACAGTTCTTAGTATTACCTCAGTCAGTTTGAGGAACTGGCGACGAGGAGCCGGTCGGCGCGCGCCGAGACTCACAAAAACGAATCTGTCTGGTGCTCGGGCGCAGCGCACGCGCATCTCCGGCGCCCGCACCGACGAAACACCACGTACCTTACCTACAACGCCACGCACTACTCACTGCTGGCGACGACGTGACGCTCACACATCACGAACCGATTTCAGAATAAAATTGCTTGGGCTTCCATGCCTTCCATTGGCATGGTAATTCATTTAAACTAAAGCAGCCTACACCTATTTGGACAAAATGTTATGAAGATACGTTACATAAATTAACGATTAGGTAAGTAAATGTCACAGTAGAAACATGTACACAGAAAGCAATTGACATGAGTATAATTATGCATTGTGCACGTAGAGTCGCAGACGCAAGAGTCATACGAATGATACGATATAACGGATCGAACCGATTATTTCTGTCCATTTCACGACTGTTTAATAGCAATGTTAAAGTCGGCAAATGCAAACATAGTTTGCCCTGTTTATCGAATATTTTACGATCTTCACCGGATTCATTTTAAAATTCTTAGCTTACAGGAAACGTCTGAAAGATAGTTTCATTCTACATGCATGTGCTCTACCTCAGATATTTATATTACAAGTAGTCATTTACCATTCTGATTTACCTGCGTGTATGTTTATTCAGACTCATGTGTTTATAATACACGAATACTTTATTTCAAATAAGATATAGTGAGTGGGGAATAATTTGGAGTTGAAACATCTGGAGGTCTGCTTATTTCATTCTTTCGTTGCGTATCAGTAACACCTTCGCACTAGTAATTTATAATAGGGAGTCTAGAGAGATTTATATTTTAACTAGTCAATAAGATTCTTAGATCTTTTTATATTCTTACTAGCTATTTTTATATTTTAACTTTGATGCACTCGGTTTTTTCTTTTTTAGTTCTTTAAATTCTCACTATTTTTTGTACTCATAATACCCGAACTAATGTGGTTCTTGTGTTAAGATCCGCTTCCGTTCAGGTGACGAGTTGCGATATTATCGAAGGCCATACACAATTTGTCACTCACCTAATGTGGTATGCATTTAAATATTTTAAATTTGTGTTACATCTTTTTAATGTTTGTCTGAATTAATTGATATTCTTAATACGTAGGTATTATATTTTCAGTGTAGGTGAACAAATAAAATATGCCCATCGCTATATGTTCTTTAAGAATTAATAGTCAAAACATATTATGTGGCCATTATTTGTGTCCCTCGCATGGCAGTTGCCGTGGAGGCATACGTTGTGTTGTAATTTACATAAAACTTAGCGGCGTCGGTGTTTTGAGTTAGTAATGAATTTGAAGCTCTATCTTATCCACATATAACGAATATTTGATATAGTGGTGACTGATAATTAATTTATCTAGGTAAATGGCAGCATAATTTTCATGGTACAAACTATTCCAAGATGGAAGTAAACATGATATATAGATACAATATTTATTACCATGAATATACTCACCACTCAAGAATTTTATTAATTATTACTTATAATTTTTTTTTCGTTTTGTTACGGTATAAGATATTGTATTTTTTTTCTAACTTTGAAACTCAAATTTTACTAGCAATAACGCCTTTAATGATGTCAATCCATCCCTAATAGAACAACAATACAACTTAATTGAGAAGAATCTGTATAATCGTTTATCTGTAATCTAAAGAATAGTACCTAAGACATCTGCCTATCCCGCAGCAATCTGTCTTTTGAATATGCTGGTCCTATTAATATTAATTTTTCTATGTATATTTCATGTATTTACAATAAATTATTGAATAAATAAAAGATCATATTTCAGCTTTATCATATTTTCAGCTTTATTTTCAGTCAACAAATATAGGTAGGTAATTATGTAGAGAAGTGTTAATCTAGTGACCATATCTACTTACCTACATTATATGTAATGATAATTATCACGAAGTGTAACATAGGTGTGTTGATGCTTTGATTTAAATTTATGAATAAATAATTTGCGGCTCCGCCGGAAATTCTAACAATAGTCTGCTGTTTTATAAACGACGCTTTTGTTATTTTACTCGTAATATTATTAAAAAATATGCAAATCGATCGCATTGCGACAGGATGTTCATTTTAGTAATAATGCCGATGTATTTGCATGTAAATTAGGTTTGTTTCCGCGGATGTTACAATTACAAATTTATTGTAATGTGCATCGCCATAGTTATAAACTGCAACAAATTCGCAGTGATAGCGACCAGTCTGTTATTATATGGAAATGCCGCTTAAAATGACACGAAAAAAATGCAAATGCCTAATATAATTTAATATAATTATATAATATAATATAATTTATACACGGTATTTAATTGACAGTGTGTAAAAACTCTGTCATTATTATGGAAAATTCAAAACGAATTAATAAAACAATTACTAAAATTTCTATTGAAATTATTTAAAATACCTACATACACGAAATACATCAACGACTCTACCAAACTGCTAATTTTAATAATAGTAGGAGAGGTTAGGAATATAGATATAATAAAATCCATAATTACTTATAACAAGACTAAGTAGTAATCTATAAAAGTCGGGTAAATAATAAATAATAATAAACATTTATTTATAACAAGAAAAATACATAGGTATGAGACAAGGAGGTATTACGACTTATTTAATTAGAGTAGGTATTTGACACAAGAACTTTGTGTCCCTGCGCTTCTAAACTAGGGGAAGCCCTGTATCTTAGAAGAACAGTGACCGGCCCATATAGTTACACCATTTATAACTCGAGAACGGATGAACCGCTATTTATGATCTTTGATTTGTTGGTTTTTTCTCCGAATAGCGAAATAACCTTTAAAACATCGAGAAAAATTAGATTCCGCGCGGGCAACGTCGCTGACGATGATGAACGATACTGGTTGATTATATTAATCACATAAAACTCAATGAGAAGTAGCTAGTAGTTTCCACAAAAGTTCCGCTATTGCTCCACAGATGGCGCGACAAGTATCACAACAAACTGGTTCGAGTTTATGTTGCGTTAGTTTGAAATTTTTCTTGGCCTATTTCAGGATAAAATTGATTTAACTACATTTTGGAAGAGTTAAAAACCAACGACATTAAGAAGTTATTTTATTTTTTGAAAATTGCCATAAATATTATGTTACCAGCCTACTACAGATTTATTTCGATAGTCACGAAGTTAAAGGGACTCCCAGCCCAGCAATAGTTTTAATTCTCAATGGGATTGTCAGAATATTTTGATAACTAAGACTGGGTTAGCTGGCATGACGGGCGCGAGAGTGTAATGCTTGCTCAGAGTGCACGCGCGATGCAAGGCGGTCACGTGCTCGCTGCAGGCTGCGACTGCACGCCCCCGGCCCGCCCCACGCCTCCCCGCGTCTCGCCCCGCCGCCCTTTCCTCCTCGCCTCGACCTCACTTGTTTTGATGTAAGGTGTCCACTGGCCACTATGCAAAACTCTGCCTCGCTTACCGGCGTACAGCAGGAAAAGTGGACAGTTTTCTATCCTTGCCGGTTTTGCAGTAAGCAAAAGTTTTGCATGTTTCACATGCGCTCCGGCGTGGACTTTATCATTTGAGATTTGACAATGTATGCACCTTTGCCATAATTTGCAAAAACAGTGATCGCATTGTAGGTACCAGTGGTCGAAAGAATACTTCAATGAACGAAAGCATAATGTAGGTACCTAACGAAATGTGTCTGCTTTCCTAAGAGTAATTATGCTGCATTTATTAAATTAATATATATCTATACTAATTTTATAACAAGGAATGATTTGTATTTTTGTATGTTTGTTACGAATAAACTCAAAAACTAACTCGACCGATTTTAAAAATTCTTTCATTATTGGAAAGCTAGAATATCCCTGAGTAACATAGGCTATATTTTATACCCGTATTCCCACGGGAACGGGAACTACGCAAGTGAAACCGCGCAGAACTGCTAGTAAAATTATATGAAAAAATATTTAGTGCAGCATAATAATTCTTAGGAATATGTCTGTACTAGAATTATTATGCTGTACTAAATATTTTTTCATATAATGATAATATATACTAGGAACTTACCTTATTATATTATTACTGAACACGTTAACACCAACAAAAATACAAAAACTTATACAAAGCAATGGACATACCATTACTGTAAGTCATTTAATAACTGTGATTTCAATCTTACTTGAGAAAAACTGGACCTGCTAAGGTTTTTAACATTTTTTTTCTGGTTGTTTTTCTGTTTATCAATAGCGATGAAATAAAGTACTACCATTTTTTAGGATTTCAAAAATAAACACGAAATTCGTGCGTAATAAAGTAACGTTCGTTACTGGCGACCCGGCACGTGGAAAGTTTTAAAAACTTTTTATACTACCTAAGTACTTAGTTTACCTATAAATCTCTACAATCACGAATTATATAGAAAAACTTAACATACCTACTTTAATAGTATAAGTTATATTTTTTTTTATTTGTAAACGGTTACGTGCCTTCTTAACATGTTAGAATGGATATTCTTTGTTTTTTGATGAGGAAGCGGCCTACGTATGTATAAAACAAGTACCTAGGTAAACTTTAAAAACCGGCCAAGTGCGAGTCGGACTTGCGCACGTACCATTAACTATAAAAACGGCACAAAAATCACGTTTATTGTATGGGAGCCCCCTTAAATATTTATTTTATTATGTTTTTTAGTATTTGTGGTTATAGCGGAAACAGAAATACCTACCATCTGTGAAAATTTCAACTGTGTAACTCTCACGGTTCTTGAGATACAGCCTGGTGATAGAACGAAAGACAGACAGACAGACGGACTGCGGAGTCTTAGTGGTAATAGGGTCCCGTTTTACCCTTTGGGCATGGAACCTTTAAAGCACACACTAAAAGAAAAAAAACTTAAAACTACACGCGCGATCCATTGAATCCATAACAACCCCAATGCACATGACAACGCATTATACGTAAGTTCGTACAAAAACAGACGTAGATAATCGATTTCGTGAATTTAGTAATACTAATTTTTTAATTAATATTGATCAACCCTATGTTGGTGCCAATAATAATAGTGCTGATAGGTAATTATCATACGATTCAATGTAAAATCCTTTTTGATTTGAACTTGATTTATGTTTTAAAGGAGACGTTCCATCTTGGGCCTGCACATTGAACACCAGCGTGAAATATAGAGAAAAATGTAGTGATTGTCAGAAAAATAAAAAATAAACATTTCCTTCTATTTAACTTGCACAAAAGTAATTGTACTTCAATGATGATTCATGGAATCATTAAAATAATACTATTTCTAACTCCTTACACCCAATTACCATGTTTTTAGAATTAGTCCGACAAACATCAAAATAATGTCAATTGTCATTTTACCAGTGAGGTCGCCATTATTTTAAAATTGAAGTTTATTGTGCAACGAAACTAGTCAAATTTGAGCAAAATCATTAATAAAACTATAGGTAGTTATTTTATATTTATTTTTAAAACTGGTGTACGTACCTACATGGTGCAGGCCCAGTCTCGATACATTTCTAAAACGTCTCCTTTATATACTTATATAACTACTTACGTAATAAATTTCATATAATTATATTTATACAGCTGTGTGTCAAAGACAAGTTCGGAAAGAAAAAAAAACGCACGCCGTTACGCGGATCATAACGAGCTACTTTATACCTCCTCCATTACTCAGAATGTAGGTAGGTACTTGACAATACACACACTTGCAATTTTATGTCTTTAAATAAAACAGCTTTTGGTTACTTTAAATCTCAAATTTTATAAAAACCTTATACAGTTCTCAAGATTGACGTCCAAAATTATAATTTTTATCATCCACTCACGGACTTACTCAGGTGACTTGGAATTTGGCAAAAGGCGAAGGAAATGCTTGGAAACAGACAGAGTTTGTGATATCATTACCTATACTTTCAAACACTAAGCATGTGTATTAATTACCTACATAACTCTAAGTAGGATACATTAATTTACAATATTTACAAACGAAAAATTACCTTCGAAACATATTGGCATATACTCCCCAGAAGAGTTGCATTATGTTATTGAATCGTTATTTCATGCAATGCTTTTCTTTAGAATTGACCTCTAAAAAGTTCTAGCATAGCTAGCTCTATGAGTAACTCAACCATAGCTACATAAACGTTCAATCAATATAAATTGATTTTTGCTACTATGAAACTAAGTAAGTATTAATTGATTACATTTAACTTTGAACATTTGTAATAAATTTAATTTTACAAGTTCTTATTGATACTAAAAATAATTGACGTAAGTGTTTAATACTTTTTCTCCACCTCGTCGTACAGAAACCGTGGGAATCAATCCCACAGGAGACAGGAAATATTTCCACTTTGGACAGCTAGGCCCTTCGACAGGTTTAGCTGCCGGTCGAATCTTCTGGCTACGTTTTGTACAGTCAATGTGGCCAGTTTTTAGGGTTCTGTACCCAAAGGGTAAAAACGGGACCAGTGATATTACTAAGACTTCGCCGTCTGTCCGTCCGTCTGTCTTTCACCAGGCTGCATGTGCCTATATCAAGAACCGCCATAGCTAGACAGTTGAAATATTCACAAATTATGTATTTCTGTTGCCGGTAAGTATAACAACAAATACTAAAAACAAAACAAAATAATTATAATAATTATTATTTTATTCCCATAAAAATAACGTGTTTTTTGCTGTTTTTTAGATAATGGTACGGCACCCTTCTTGGGCGAGTCCGACTCGGACTTGGCCGGTTTTATTTGTACAGTTCAGTTATCACAGAAATATATTTATTAAAATACTATGAAATTTGTATTTATACTAATTTTTTCCCACTTTTAAAAAACAGACTTCAGAAAAGGAACCCAATAGATTTTCACTTGATCTCTTATCTGTAGTTTCATAAATTTTCAACTTAATAAAAAATCTAGTCGCGTGAGTTCTTTTTTGAAGACCTTAAAATAAGGAGATCAATGGTAGCCTACAAAGGTATTATAATTGAATAATAATCAGTATCATTACCATGATATGTATGATTTTATAATAAACATGTCTGTTCTTTCTACGATCAGATTTGGTATAAAAACTTTAATCACGTTACGCTGTCAAGAAGGTTCTTCTCAGAAAAACATAAACAGGAACGGCCAATGTCATAGTGGAATTATTAAAGTACTTTTTCTCGAAGCAGACCATCACCAAGCGGACGCAGCCCCGCGGGTGGCGCAAAGGCAGGCGCGTCGACGTTTCATAATTAGCCATGTTATGAATTTCATACATGTTTCATGCGCACGGGCAGGGCAGTCGACAATTATAATTAATTAACTCCTGCACAGCGCTTACATTAATTAGCCGGTAGACATGTTATGTCCATTAATCATACATTAAACATACACGACCGCATTCCCTTTACAATTTATGAATACGAGTTTACGTTTTAATAATAAATTGAATCATAATTAAGTTTTTCAATGGACCACCCCCGCGATAAGGTTTTTATTGGTTATAGGCGCTTATGAATATTTTATGATAGCAAATAGTGGGCTACGATTAGGAGTAGACGATTGCCCCTCGATATTATGAGTTTATAATCCTTAATTTTAGTCTTAATTTCTAACTCAAAATTATGATTCATCATAAAATCTTTTAATTTGACTGTAAATACTTGAGTTTGTTATTTTTTGAACACGATTGGTAATTACTTGATTACATAATGTGAACATCGAGAATAAATATAAACATTAAGCAGTTTATACCTTGCACAATGTAAATAAAATTATTATATATACCGAACTTAATTTTAATTAAAGTAATATAAATGTTTTAAATAAACAAAGACTCGGCGAGCTATTCACTTTATATAGCCCCAATAAATGCACAACATTAATATCAAAGTGGAATATTTCATTAAGACACTGAGACCACTAAATTTTATAACTTAATTACCTACTCTTGCAAACTATAACAGGGTCAGTTTTTATGGTGTGCCCACAGACGAAGGGCTTCAAGGAATCTGGACCACAATCTATCATAATTCTTTATTTTTTGCATCATAATTCCAAGCAAGAAATAGACCGCTCGTCATTTCGACCGTCTCGTGTTATTCTCTCTTTGTCCCGCGACCGCGAATATCTATGAATACGCAGTAGGTAACAGGTAGACTCTGACGGATTATCGATTTGAATGCAATATGAAATTTCTAGTTGGAACTACTATTCTAATCAATGGTTTGTCATCTGTAAAGTATTTGAGCATCGTATATTGCGAATACCGGGAGGCCGACCGCATGATAACTGCGAACCGTGCACCGTTCCGTCGATGGTCGGCAGATCGGCTGTGTTCCCAGGATCGAGGAACATACCTACCGATATGCCTGCATTGTCTTAGCTTGAGAGGTGATCATTCAATTTTATCATAATGGCTTCCATATATTTTATAAATGCATGGGAAAACTTGTTATACGTAACCGTCTTGAATACAAGATACTAATTTAATTAACTTATTATAAAATATTCATTTTCCTTAACCATACGTACATTTAATCGAGAGTTGGTCATTGCTTTTACCATTAAAATTCATTTCAAAGAAACCTCCTATGGGTAGATACTATATGTATAGATAGACAGACATACCCAATGGGAGGGAAATAACAGTAAAAACAAAAAAAACTGAAGCGCAGGGTAAAGTTGCTTTCTTTATAGCAATTAAAAAAGTAGCAGTATTGTTAACAGATAACGAATTTAAAAGGGATGGTATCAGAGTCTAAATTAGCATTCTACTACGACCTATTTATATCCTTCAAGAAAGATAAGTGTTTTGAAGTTTAGAAAGCCTCCTACCTATTCACTGCAAATAAAATAAAGCAAGCGGATGTTTTAAAGAAAATTAAAAACAAGGAAGTTTTGCCAATCGCGCTCAGTAATTTACTCCGTGTAAAGAAGAAATTAAAACAACTTTCTTGGATATTTATTACGCTACTTTCATTAGCTCCTATTTTTACTTTGGAAGACTGAATTTAAATCGAAGAAAAGGTTTTGTTTTAGTTGATTAACTATTTTGATTATATCCATTTGCTTACATTTACTTATGTTCATGATAACAACTTGAAGACTGTCTTAATATGAGTGAGCTGTGAGGTAGAAGCATTTTCATTCTAATGTTAGGTGTAGGTACATATCAAAGATTATATTCAATATCGAGTATCTGTGGTGCTCTGGTTTTTCGTTTCATGCAAGTTCTCGATTTTTTTGTTATGACGCATATTCTCTTAATTACGTTACTTAAGTACAACGTACTTAGTATTTAGCAATGTCCGAAAGCAAAGTTAATTATGCAGGTATGATGCTGTATCAAATTCGGTGCATGTATCTGAATTTGTTTTCCATACGTTAATTTATAATATATCGAACGATCGACAAACGATAACAATCTTACGATCAAGGGAAACGAAAGTCGTATGCATAATGACACCAAGAATGTAGAACGCCAATAAAATAGTGATTTAAGACCCCCCACGAAGATTGTCAGTTAGCAGGT
Organism: Ethmia dodecea; assembly: GCA_963855545.1. Lineage (NCBI taxonomy): Eukaryota > Metazoa > Arthropoda > Insecta > Lepidoptera > Depressariidae > Ethmia > Ethmia dodecea. The sequence goes on along the minus strand of OY979437.1, from coordinate 8,716,040 downwards.
ACTAATGGCATCTGGGCAAACCTTGCCTTATCAGTACCATCTTAGTGGAGCTATATCGAAATTAATATAATAGCTTATTACCATTTTATGTATATTATAGTGATCGTGCAATAAACGGGTGTTAATAGTAGTCCGTCTATTGCTAACTTCCGTTGGCTACAGTTTTCCCTCACGCGTGGTTTGGCACGATCATTTACCTAGCACCCAGTCACGAACTGTGGAACTCGATAAACGTGATTTATTTAACTAACTCACTTTTTATTTAAGCTTTATGAATTAATAATTAGTTTTATATGGTTGTTAATGATAATAATATCAAAAATTTAGGTCGCTATTAAATTATTTCATACGAAACTTATTTCAGGAATCTTAAATCCGTTATCTTTTGCACCGTATTTTTTTTATTTTTGTCATACAAAAACTGAACCATTCATTTTATCCTGTACCTACGTTATGACTTACAGGAACTGCAGGAGCTGAGTTTCATGTCTTGTGTACATTTTGCTCCTGATAAAGATTCCTCCGGTCCCCCCACGCCCACACACAGAGCTACACCCCGCAAAATTAAACAGGTTTTCGTTTCGATGCCGTGTCACTATTTCTGAATATTTATCAAACCCAGAAAGTCATAAACTTAAAATGCCTTTAATATCAGATCATAAAACAAGTTCTTTGTTCCCGTGTTAAAAATCGAGATGACGGTCCTTTGAAAAGCTATAATGAGTATTGATTTAAATTGCCTGGATTAAAAAATCTCGGAAAAATTATAACGAGAGGATGCCGCCATTTGTTTGTTTTCGTTAGGAATAACGTGGATAATAATACTTATTTGTGAGTTTATTGAATTGAATAAAGAATATTCGACAAAAGTTATATGTTACGTAAGTGAATAAATATTGTATTATAAAATAACTGAATATGAGTAGGTACCTATATATGAAATTGTTGCTTATAAAAACTGAGTTTTTGTCATGTATTTTACACAATCTGTAGGTAGTATATTTTATAGCGATGACTAGAAATTATAAAATTTCTTTAATCAAGATATCCAGGAAGAGGTGTAAGTGTATTTACGCACAGGTGCCGTGATAACCTACTATCGTATCAAAAGATTACATTAAAAAAATTTAAGCAGGTTTTTACTCTTAGTTTAACACTCTTAATACCTTCTCATTACTTCCAATACTTGATTAACCGTATCCACATTATGGCTAACTATATTTTTTAAGAATAATGAAGCTGACAATTTTATAACAAAGGTCCTTGGCCGTGCATCTTGATCTTAATGTTATCTCTAATAGGTCAATAAATAAGGAGCAACGTGCGAGCTTCGGCGACATATGCACGCCAAGGGTTTATTAAAACAAAAATATATGAATACGATCGCTCTCCACAATATTATCGTGCGTTTTATTCATATTTTAATACCAGACTCATTAAATTCTTTTTTATAACTTAGGTTCCATATAGCTCGTTTACATTGAAAACTTTATTGGATGTAACTTAAATCTCCTGAACAAAATAACATATCAAGAAAATTTTTATGAGTTAGGTACCCACTAGTACTCGTAGTATACTCGTATGAGTTTAATGAAAGTTTGATTATACTCGTAGTAACAATTTCTCTTGTTTCATGGCTCGAATGTATAAGTAAGTCACAACTCTTTATTGAAAACCATTAAAAAAGAGACATGACAAAGAATGACAAAGAAATATATTGAGCGGTTTTATAGCGTTAAGCCATTTCGAGGTGTTTTTTTGTGAGTAAATAAATTAAATTGAAAATGAAATTATTTCAATGCTGTATTTTTACAGAACCGCATACCATTATTATTATTATATATTATTATTATTTATGAATGAAAAGCAAACAACCACAATTAAATTATATAAATGATAGCAGGCCCGGACTCGGGCGCAGCGGGCTGGGTACAATCTCCTCGCGGCATCTCAGCTTCGGGCCCTTTCCGCTTTATGATGTCCCAGTCTTTTATTTAGATATTTCTACTGACTCCTCATTTTTATTCAACCAAACACATTATGATGCATAAATAAATACGCTTTTATTTTATTCCCATCGTTATTTTAATGTGGAGTTTCAAAGCTGACTTCGTCACCTCGGCTGCGCGCCCGCCGCTTGAGATGTGGCGACAATATTTAACAGATAAACAGATAAGGGCTCTTTAAAGCCATTTGATGTAACTCGATGCTTAAAGTTATTGTACAAGGATCTTTACATTTTATGTTTTACGATGTGTTGTGGAATATTTTCACGGTTTAAAAATCGTTTAGATGTGACTGTTTTTTTGTGAGATGTCTAATATAATGTATATACCTACCTACTACGGAAAGTATGGTTAAGGCTAAGTGCGAGTTATACACGTAGCGTTACGTATGTAGGTACCACCGTACAATATAAAAACATGTTTATTGCTTAATTTTTAACTTTATTTCATTTTTATTATTTTTTGTTATAGTCGAGAGTTAATGATTTACAAAGGTCAAGCTAAATTACAATGTAATTAGGTATATAATAACGTACCTATGTTGAACCCTAGCTTGAAGCTTGAAAAGCTTGCGAGAAATGTTAAGAGATAGTAGATATAATAGTATCTACAGGGTGTCAATGAACACAAGTTTTTAATTTAGTGTCCGACCGATTAAAGATCTTCAGCCCTAAATGACTTCGGATTTAGGCATATTTTCGACACAGATTTAATAGTGGGTCACAGATTTAATGGAGGTAGTAGTAGGTATTTCCAGACAAAGAATACCTCTGCCTCTCCCCTCGGGGATAAAAGGCGTGAGTTTATTATCCTATAGTAGGTAGGGACTTACTATTATTATTTTGTATCGTGTTATTTTTACTCAACGCGTTCTTATCTGACCACGCATTTCATCTATTTTTGTTTCCCCTGGACTACAAAATAAATGTCTGTTACATTTTTCAGGGTGCTGCAAGGTGTCGGCGGGACAGGGGCCTGCCATAACAATTAGTTGGCACGGCATCGGCGAGGCAGCAGAGGTGCCCCGGTAGCGCCGCCCGCTGAGGCACCCTGCCGCGCCACGCGCCTCTCCGTTGCCCTAACGCCGTGGCACACTTATCCTTAATGCTCTAATATCTTAATAACCGCTTACGTTGTGTTTAGGAAGCATTTTTTACTAAACAATTACATACTAAACTAGTTTGCTCTAGCGTGATGTTAACATGAAATAGTAAGTAAATCTTTCTATTAACTGTATTTACTATTTTTTTAATAAACCCGACTAGTCGCAGTAAAACAGCTCCGGTAAGAATGGTTTCCAGTAACTAGGTACTGTTTTAAGTTTGGTTTTCTCTCTTTCATAGTTAATATGTTTAAAAAATACATCGTTCCGTGTTTGTTTTTACATTCACAATATATGGATTTTGTGAACGTGAAACTAAGTTGTACTTGTATTTAAGTACATGTAGTTCTTAGATACTTATCTCCTTAAGAAGTAGAGTCTACAAACTCAACATCGTCCATTAATAAAAATATAATTCATTTCCATCGTACTTGTATATTTTGCAAATCTATTGTATTAATTTTGGTGTACAATAAAGTTAGTGTATTGTATTTGTTAGGAAAATTCTGGATTCAGACCGCTTCTAATGATCTGAAAGAGGAGGCCTATGTTCAGCTGTAGATGATTGTATTTTCTTAATGAATAGGTGGGATATGTACCCGTCCAGGTAATACATATATTGGATTCAATAATATACCCGATTTCACTTTAGTATAATCACGTGATCCCGTCTAATGACAAATTTCGGACGTAGGGGTAGTTAATGGCTGGAAAGTTCTGTGCGGCCGCGCCGGGCAGCGCGGGCGGCTCGCGCACACACATCGGTTATTGAGTGCGATTTGGGCAAGCCGTCTCAATACGAGTACATGCGACTGATTTACGAGACGAGCGTGTGCCCTTTGTGCTCCAGCTGACTAATGGACGGACGCTCACGGACATTTATGTAGATTGATTGTATAAATTTTATTCACAATGTTAATACACTAACAGATTTAGATGTCATTTAGAAATGGCGCTTTAAAGTTGTGCAATTTAGGCCGTGAATAATGGATGACGAATGGTTAGTTTCTATACCGGGCTCGTGGCTTTGGCTAGGTGGGGCAGCGATTGTGATGTGTGCCCTGAATACGCACACACGTAGTGCATCTCTTGTAATGTCGATCTACTCGGGTAATGTAGCTACACTATTACTCATAATCATTATAAAAGAGCGGACTGCCTGGGCTGGAGATGACTAGATAAGGTAACAACCGTATACCTCCTGCAAAAACTGGAAGACAACTGAACAAGCGAAATACCAAAAAACTGACACTTTAAAAAAAAGTAACATAACTGATATAAAGCTATTTTGCTGGCCTGTAGCCAGTCATCAACAATCATTATATTAGATGTAAGAGTTCCTAGGGTGTATTTTAGAAATTCACTTTGTCTGACTAAACTAAAATGACGATATAGAAAAAACTTCTAAAAAGAATATTAGAAAGCAAGTTATTAAAACCCGCAGCATTATTCTTCGTTGTAATAAGATTTGAGATAATATTTTAATATCTGACCATAGCAAAAAATATGGTATACAAAACGTTTAGCTACGGCTCAAAGAAAAGGGACAGTGCTCGAAGGACTTGCATCGTCATCTTATCGACACGGATCAAACGTTGTTAATCAGAAATTTTAATGACCATAGTTCAGAAAATAATAACTTTCCTCACCTTCCGATATTTAAACTGCGAATGAATGATTTAGAGACTTTTAACAAATTTGATTGGGGATCTAAGTACTCCATTGATATTTATCGAATGTGATATACATATACTCGTATATAATAATAAATAAAGACGGTTACGTATGGTTCATAATTTTAATGATTATTCTAATTATAGCTACGATCTGTCATCAGTGCATCCCATGTTTACTCTCGACGTAAAACCGTTTTTTTGGACGTTGGATATACAATTTTCCTCGATGATTTGTAAAGTATCAAAATCGTGTACACGGTAGCTGCCCCTGGTCACGGTGAGTAGCCCGCCGAGACAGTTCGGCATTCAGATTCATTGTGACGATGTTATCGACGGTCTTCCGCGCCCGTCAACTATCATCCCTGCTACGTGCTTCGGTTTACAGGCCGTTCACACAAAATAACTTAAGGAGGGAGAATAGAGTGATAAATAGATAGGTACATTGTATTGAAAATAATCAACTTTTGAAACATAAATACAAACCGACTTTAACAAATAGTATTAAAAAAGACTATTATTTGCATATTTAACATCCATTACCAACTGTTACTAAACCTATATGCTGGTAGCTAATGATTTTCTGATGTCCGTTGAGGAGTTCCGTTCTCCACTTGAAGTTCTTCATCAGATTCTTCCTTTTTTGAAGTCGCTTAAAATATCAATGGTTTGTAACTATGAAAATCTTGAATGAGAATGATGTTAAAACGAGATATTCAAAACTCGACAATACTCGTACTAAGGTGCAAACACCTCCCCTCCAGGTAACAATTAATTTATGAGCAATACATCTCGCCGATCGGTAGTGCGGCGAAATCAATTTTGTACGGGATAATATCGGCAAAAATCGATTATGTGTGAAGCACTTCAAATTTTTTATCGGTGTACAGAAATTATTGAAATCGAGTTATATTTTATGATCTACTTTTATCATATTGCTAACCATAAATATGATTTCTCATAGGTCTACAATGTGTAGTAGAGTTGAGATGTAAATGGCCGACGATGACCATTTCTCATCACGATAAGCTATAGTTAGCAAAATAAACTCACGCCTTTTATCCCCGAGGGGGTAGTCAGAGGTATTCCATTTCTGGATATACCCACTTTTCACTATCTATCTGTCGTTTGCTACTTTTCTTAAATAATTGAAAACCTTCATTTAATATGTATACCAGAAAAAAAAAAACATAAAAATAAATAAAAAAACTTGGGAACACTTCTAAACTAATGTTTTCTTTAAATAGTTTAGAATGAAAGCGTAAAAGAGTTATTCAAAAAGGTCCGTACGTGGCTATGCTATGGACTGATTACATTGGTGTACCTGTTTGATCGCAATATCATCAACCAGCGAGTTCTCTGTTCGAAAAAAGATTGTCACGTACCCCACGATTTGTATGGACCAGCCAAGATTTAGTAAGTAGGTAAGTACAAAAATCGAAGAAAAGTTCGATGTCTAAAATATTTGAAAGTCGATTCGTGTCGTGGTTTTTCACGACGAATCACGACGAAACGGAGAGGGTATTTGCATTTTCTTTGTTTATTTATGAGTATATGTCTGTTACATTTTTTCAATACTATTAGACCGATTTCGATAAGGTTAATTGAATTACGAACTCACTTCAAAGCAGGTTCTTAGACAGGTGTTTTATGGTTACAGGCCAGCAGCGCTTCATGAGTCGTTTAAATTTTATTTATATCATAATTGCAAAGCAGTGATAGCCTTACGGTTAGAGAGCCCGCTTCTCAATATGATAATCAGGAAGCTCGGGTTCAAACTCTAGCATGTAGATACTTATGAGTTTTTCAAAACTTACGTACATAAATTCTTCATTAGCTCGAAGGTCAAGGAAAACATCTTGAGGAAAGCCGCAGGTCTCACAAGTAATTCTGAGGCATGTGTAAAAGACCCGGTCCGGCGATGGGCAAACCACCTATCACGCTTAGGGGTCAAATTTTCTCGTGAAAAGTGGGTATTTCCAGAAATGGAATACCTATCCCTATACACCCCAATTAGTATATTAAATTTTAAAAAAATATGGTGCATTCGTACCTACTTTAGTTTTAAAGGTTTTGTCTAACCAAATTTCTTAAATAAAGAGCAATAATACTTAGTACGGTTAGCCCTACATTCAATTATGATAATTAATTTTTCGAAAAAAATTACCACATATTAAAATAGCTGCAATCGATTAAGTAGTCGATACTGAGTAAACACATTGTAGGAATTACTTTTTTTCTGTTAACATATTGTATAAGGATCAAGACCAAAACGTCTGAATATAAGGCCTATAGGCAGTTTTGTTATGAAGATATAAGTATACATTTTTCAAAGGATTTATGCCCATGTTATAAAAGTGTCTATACAATACTCGACATATCATTTGAGCGTACAAATTGGTATTGATATATGGACAAATAGTAACGGGTGCGGCCGCGCGCTCCACTGCCGATGCCGCATTGTGCGCTATAATAAATGGCAACAACAGGTGAATAACTAATTTCACTCATAAAATTAGCTCTCCATGGGTGCAGTGCAATATTTATCTGTTGGCAACATCCGCCTATTTATATCGAATATTACTGTGACTCATTCGGTGTTGAATATTAAGCGTGGCGGCTCTATTGTAGCCGGAATTACCGCTACCATATTGTAAAATTTATTACCTATTTACAATAAATACTACTTCCATTTCCGAGATTGTTACTTTGTGTTGTTACTGATTGAAATTGCTAATTGTAAAAATAAACGATGGTCACCAAAGAAGCGGTAGCATCAAAACTCCTTGTAAAATATTCTTTGGACATTGTTTTTGTCACTATTAAATATACAAAACTGAGAATGAAATATTTGATGCGGTCGATGCGTTTTATAAATGGAATTATTCATGGGAGCAGACGCGCCGGTAAAAGCCAGTGAAATTAAACAATTCATTTGTTTGTGCGACTGTTGCGGCTTCATCGACGTCTGCTTTCACGTTTAAATATTGTCCACTATTTTCGTTTTGATAATTAGGTTACCGATATGTGATAATAACTTATGCAAAATTCAAAAAAGCTTTTATTTATAGGGTTGTTGTCTCTAAACTTAGGACGATAAATTTCATTACGCAAATTACATAAATGTATGTATTCATACAAGCGCTGCAACTACCGTTGAGCTAATAACCGAACCTCCCGTACTACCTCATATGTAAAGTGGGTAGGTAACCACCTAAACCCGAGCACGGCGCTACTCTCCCCACAAGTGTTCAAAGCGGGCGAAACGACTAGTCAACCCTTTACCGCTCATTCGCTCGTGAAATCACTCAAATACTGAATATTTTAATCTGAGCAGATAACGAGCTCGCAATTCTATTAGATGAAACATAGCTGTGCGAGGTTAAACACAGAAGCACCCCTAGAGCGGTCCGTTTCGCCCGCTCTCTTGCGATGCAATAATATAATGTAGGTATATTTATTTATTCACAATCACATTAACAACTATTTATGTATGTACTAATAAATTCCGATGAACCTATGAATATTTTAAAATAGGAGATCAAATATATACATTCTCAATAAGAGAATTAATGAACATAATGTTTTGAATTCAATTTTTGATTTAATGGAAATTTTCATAATTTACTTGAGTAGGAATCTGTGAATGATGTACGCTAGCATATATTCTGTAAGAAATTCATAATATCAAAAATTTTGTTAATATATAAATACTATGAGTAGATCTAAACAAAAGGAAAGAATAATACAGTCAACTCCACAAACCAAATCAAACCCACACCCCAATACAGCAGTAGGTAAGTATTTCGGAGTTCACTTCATTTTAAAAGCAAGTATAAATATATCACGTCGAGCAATAAAGCTATCAAATATTTACTAATCTGGCACGGTGAGAGCGTCGCGAACCCCTTCTGGGCCCGGACTCATAAAATAAATTGAAATAGTCGCGCCGCCCCCCAAATTAAAATATTCAAATGGGACGCACGCGCAAGAAAATTGAAAATTGTCGTCTATCGCCCGCAAATGAAACCTATAACTCCTCAAATACACTGCGGGCCAAATTAATGGTAAACTTCTAAGTTTATGTATTATTAAACATCGGTTATTTCTAAATTCCATAATTAAATTATGGATATTTTAATACCTTTGGGTACTCTACCACCAGTGACGATGGTTCAAAGAAACACCAATGAAGATTTTATTCATAACTAGCTTTTTCCAGAGACTCTGCGAGTTCCGGAATAAAAAAGTTGATATCACTCACTATCTGGTGCTTTGTTTTGCAAAACATCACGTCCATCCGATGCTGCGTGAAAGCAGGACAACCCAACAAATACATACTTTCGCATTTGTAATATTACTTAGAATGGATTTTGTTATTGTAAAAGCTGATATTTTTGGAACTAGTCATAATATAATAATATACATACTGATGACTTGACAAATTTTCATACTGAATATAATATAGACTGTATTTAGGCCTGTATAGCTTTGCATGCACGGCAGTGCACTTCAACATACAAAGCGCCAGTTTCGATATGCCTCCGAATAATGCCATAAACGGTCTTCACTTTTATGACTGCAATTTGGTTCAGTCAGACCAATGAATTAGTATTTGTTTTATGCAATACCAGCTTTAATAGATTTGAATGGTAACAGACGAAAATAATATTCGGGTCTGATTCAAAAATAAAATTATTTAATTTTGTTCCACAAGTTTCCCTAGTTTTGAATGTTTACTTCCACAGAAGACTATTCGTAACAATTTGAGCGTACATGTTAATAAGTCAGAGGTACGTGAGAGTGAGGGGACCCTCGTCGGTAGTGGCTTCCGTTGTTTTGCGGCCGACGCTGATTTTGTGGTTTCATTTCGCGTAACCTGATAGACACAAGTTCTGCACTTGCTTGTAGTTTATTTCGGACCAGTGACGGGCGCTATCGATATTTGCGATAAAAAATCATAAGACGTAAAATAAAGAACCGAGAATCTACAGAATCTATAGGCTACTTAAAAATTGAAAAACTTGTGTTCGAAAAATATGATAAATGATTATTCAAAATGTTTTCAATTTCGAAAAAATATCATAATCAATTATGTTTTTGGGGGATAATATCTTATTTTAAGTCTAGAAACATCGATAACGGTGAGTATCGTTCTTTGGCTTGTCGAAGTGGTGGCACGGGTGTACCCAGCGTCCGGTGTTTGTGCAAGCGATACCCTGGGAACGGGCCGTCTTCCGCCGCTGGCGTCGCCCCTCCATCACCTCCGGACTCCGACACAACCCCGGCCGCAGGAGCACTGACACTCGCTCCGAGCCGCATCTTATTACTTTTAACACCTTCAGTTTATAACCGGCGACCTCAATCGCCCTTTCGCAAAACACTTTTTATTCATTTCATACCATTAAAAGATTTAAAGCGTTTGCTTCCATTCATAAAATTATTAATGTGATCGTAAAATTGGGTAAATTTTATTGTCTCGAAGACATAATGGGAAACTAATGTAGCGTGTTATTATTCAGATCGGTTGTAGCCGTAAAATACGAGTGTTATGCCTTAGGTCCGACGACGCGGGGGCACTCTGTTCCCAGCGGAAGCCCCTCTGCTATTTGAATATAAAACATATTTCGGTCATATTTCATTGGAACAGTTATGATATTCTTCCTTTACGTCTCCGTTGTACGTGTATTCGATGCTAACAAAAATATGTTAAATAGGGTCAATATTCTTGTGGACTGCGATCCCTGTGCACGTCGCTTAATATTATCGAAAAAACAAAAAAAAATGTAAATTACAATACTTGCATACTCACTGATGTAATACTAGCGTGTGCCCAGCAGCGTTGCCCGCGCGAATCCGGTTTATTCCAGTTCCTTTGGGAATTTCAAAAATCCCTTTATAGCGGTAGCCTTCAACATATGAGACATCTAAATACCACACTTCAAGTTTCTAGGTGTTATCGTTTCGGAGTAGTACCTACGTATTTCTCTTTTTAACCCGTTTTTTATATTTTCCCGTCGGAATGAGATATTTTCCTATAGTAAAAAGTACCTACCCTAGATGTTAACCCAGTTACTCAGTTATCTTCACACCAAATTTTATCAAAATCTGTTTTGCAGTTTTTGCGTGAAGCGTGCACAACCAGACAGACAGAAATACAGACATACACACAAAAAAAAAATCAAAAAATATTGTTTTGATATCTAATCGACTATCCATACTACCGCAAAAAATTTCAAACAATATTTAATGTACAGACTCTTTCTTGTCTCTTTGCAGTTTTATTATATGTACAGATATAGATATTTCTACTCTATCAAACCATTGCAGTCATAAATATAATATCTTAGTTTCAATAGGATTATGAGTAATAAGGCTGGCGGATCGTGGTCGATGCGGTGCGATGGCAATCGGAAGGTTCACAGAATCGCACAGCGAGGCATTTGTTCCGCAGATAACGGTTTGCGGGCGCCGCCGCTGCCGATATGAAATTATTATTAGAAACAGATGACTTTGCGAACATACGTGGAATCAGCCGATTCTCACATCACGTCCACGTAAACATCGCATACTGAATCTAATTTCTCACTTTGCGCATACCAGGAATTACGAAGTCGGTAGAGCTTTGATGCGCTTTATGAAATAAATCGCGATAAAACTTGCAAGATAAAGCATTAAGTGTTCGAATTAGTGAAGGTATTTTTAAAGCCAAGAGGCTCGGGCTTGCTTGAGCATCCCGTTAGTAATTGGGTACCTAAATACGCGAGGTCGCTGAAGTATTTTGAACACGAATAATAAATATTAATAAAACAGCGCGATTGTGTTTCTTTTTCGTGAGAAAATACGCACGGGAAGAGCAGACAATATGCTTTTGTTTTTCTTTATTGTTATTACAGTAAAACATTTAGCGGGTGGCGTTGAACGACAAAACACGTTATTTTGTGTGACAAAATGTCGAGTTTCATGAGAAAATATTGACCCGCAGATAGTGGAATAAGCGAATTATTGGTGACGCTGTAAACGGAAAGGAGCCAATAATTCAAGTCGCTTTAATTATTTTGTCCATTTATACAAAAACTGGTTACCAATACTGGTTAATGTTAATTAGAACTTTTATCTTGAATATGTAAATTCTAATGCAATTTCCTGAAATAATAAATCATAAAATATGATTATGAGCACCCCGTAACAGTCCACTGCTGACCTAAGGCTTTTTCCTCACCCATAAGGGAGGAAGTATGGGCTATAATCTCCTATGCGATCCCACCGCGGATTGGGAGCTGGTGCTAGGCTAGTGGCTACCTATAGGTAGGTATGTCAGAATTTATCAAGCCATGGCATTTTGACATGGCTTAACGACTTCCATTGTGTGTATACAAATATGAAATATGTTATTATGACGTAAAATAAATAATTATGTTTTCCATATTTAAAAAAAACACTCACGCGATATACCCTCGCGGTCAGCAGCAGTACTCATTTAATGGAAATACCCATTTTACACCACTGTACTTTTCGGACTACAACATTATTTATGCCATAATATATATATTTCAGTTGAACCAAGCAAATAAAAAATTAGATAATAAGAAAAAAAATGGTTATTGTAGCTTGGTTCTTTTTAACATATCGCTATCCTTATGATAATGTGACGAACGATAAATTGGCCACTAATAAGATAATTGGCCACGCTCTATACCCACGTAAATCAACATCTTAACAGCTGTGCCCGGTCAAAGGAGACTCCTGGATGCGCTCTTGTGTCCATATTTTAATAAAAAGATTTGCTAAAACTATTTTAGGGCTATGATTTCAAATTTTTAATCGCATGAGTGTTTCAAAATAGGACTTTCAAACATTTACAATAAAAATTTATTTGATAAATTAAAAAAAAACACTAAGTGGAGCTAAGTAATATGCATGTTAAAATGAATAAGTAGGGATATTTCACTATGGCAGTGATAGCCCGGACGGTTAAAGAGCCGGCCGAAAATCAGTGAGGCTCGGGTTCGAATCCTGGCATGTACCAATGAGTTTTTCAAAACTTACGTACATATTTATCACTAGCTCGACGGTGAAGGAAAACATCGTGAGGAAACCCGCAGATCTCAGAATGAATTCTGAGGCATGTGTAAATAGACCCGGTCCGGCGATGGGCTCACCACCTATCACGTTTAGGGGTCCAATGTATCTCGTGAAATGTGGGTATATCCAGTAATGGAATACCTCTGCCTACCCCCTCGGGGATGAAAGGCGTGAGATTATATTATTATTATTATATTATATATTATATTATATTTATTTCACTATGGAGCTATTTTTTAACTAAAATCGCACACAAAAAAACTATTAAAATAAAACTACTTAAGGGTAATAATCCTACTATCTTACTAATATTTTAGTTGCTCTTTCACGCAAAAACTACTGAACGAATTTTGATAAACCTTTACAGTTATAGCTTATACATTAGAATAGCACATAAGCTATATTTTATACCCGTATTCTGACGGGAACGGGAACTACGTAAGTGGAACCACGTGGGTCTGCTACTAAAATATATTATAAAAATAATATAGATATCGTTTATGATCACAGTTTGTCAGGGAGTACTAACATAAAATTATCCACATTTGCCAGTTCAGATTCCATTTCTAATCAAGATTGCAGTCTCTTAATGTTCCGTATGAGGATGTAACTATAACTTAGAACATTTAACCAATCATTATTACCAAAGTTGACAAATAGAATACTAATCATAATTTGATATACTCTGTTTCAAAATAGATAATTATTGATGCCCTCGTCTCTTGTATCCTGATACTTATATTGAAGTATTTCTTTGTGAGTTAACTAATTATGAAAATATAATATCAATATGAAAATAATATTTAAGTTTTCAATGCCTTATGTACTTTTCATTACCAAATACTTCCACCCTTAAAAAATGTCATAGCTCAGTCTAGCTGACAAAATTATGGTCACCCCATGCATAGTATGATTCACTTTATTGTTTAAACTTTTGGAGCGATTGAAGTAAACAATCGATTAAACTTGAATTACAGTACGACCGCTAATAGTGGATATTTATTGTCGACTAAACATTTTATAACCGTTTACTCATTTAATTGGTTTGGTGGTCGATGTGTGGGCCGCTACCTACTTGTGCTGCCGAGCGCAATTGGAATTATAATTTTATAGAAGCAAATTATAAAAATAAATAGATGAAGTACCATATATATTCACATATACTAAGATAAGACTAGTATTTAAAAATCGGTGTCATAAATAGTATCTTACACACACACCGATTACACACGATTAGTACACCGATTTTTAAATACTAGTCTCATCTTAGTATATTATGTGAATGTACAACTTATTATACGGTACTTAATCTATTTATTTACTTATTTGCAAACATAAATTGTTTCGAGCAATTCAGATTTCTTGTACTTATAAATAAAATAATAATAGGTACCATATGAGTTAAATAAAATGCCAATAGGTACTAATTAGGTACCTTTGTATTTTCCTCTTATTTTATTAAAACAAATTATGAGTAAATATAATTAAAATAAAATATAAATAAAATAATCTCAAGCCCTTTATCCCCGAGGGAGTAGGCAGAGGTATTCCATTTCTGTAAATACCCACTTTTCACGAGTATATTCGACCTACGAATTCCTTATTCGTAGTATTCGACACCTAAACGTGATAGGTGGTGAGCCCATCGCCAGACTGGGTCTATTTCACATGCCTAATTAATTCTGGGACCTGCTGGTTTCCTTACAACGTTTTTCTTCACCGTCGAGCTAGTGATAAATGTGTATTTAAGTTTATGAAAAACACATCGGCACATGTCAGGATTTGAACCTGACCCTCACTGATTATCAAGAGAAGCGGGCTCTTTAACCGTAAGGCTATCACTATTATAAAAATGTTTTGAATTTTTTATTTATTTAATAAAGGTGTGCAAATGTTATGTACCTAACATTTAAAATAACTAGGTGTAATTCTGTGTCGGTAGAACGATGTTCTTGTTGTGAAACTTAAGATTCATGTTGAATAAATGAAAACGCTTCAAACGAATATCATTGATTTTATATCCGCCTGTGTGATTAAAAAACTATTACCGCGGACTCAAATCAGAATAACCAACAATTTTTTTATCCCAAGTTTGCGGATTTCAAAAACATAATAATTGGAACTAATTTACGATATTGTTGTTGGACAATTCACATCGCATTGATACCATCAGAATTATTTGTCAACGCTTCACTGCGTTACACAAATGCTTTTTGGGTCAACAGACTATTGGGAAACGATCTGTCCATGTAGTAAAATATAAATAATTTGTTTGAAACGAAATGAGGGCCATTTAGAAACATGAGGGTAATAAAACTAGTGCGTGTCATGCAAACTCGGTCGCAGGCCTAACGGACGGGGTATCCAGTTAACTGTGGCCTGTAGGTCTTTCTTCATCGCTCCGTGCTCGATCCTCCCGAAGACGTACAGCGGGGAGCAGGGCAGGTCGCGTTTTGTTGCCACGACACGAATTCGATATCTGCGGACAAACAAAACGTAACGACTTATTAGAATTCTGTACGTAGATGGACGAACGTGCGCTGCGGGTTGGGCTCATACAACAATATCCTTGTTTGCATCATGTTCCAGTTATTTATACAGATAAATACAATTATGTACAATCATCATCATCATTTTCTTGCCCTTTTCCCATTATTACAACATCTACAGGTAGAAAAAGTACAACTTAAGTTCCAAATATGATGACTTATTATTAGTTTTATCGATGTAACTACGAGTATATGTTACGTAAATCATTTTAAAAAAACAATAAATAATATTTCGTTATCATAGCGAAATACCAATAAATTTTAACAGTTGCATTTTAAAATAATCTCGTAAAATTTCTTAAAAAAAAATAAAATGGCTGTAGAAAATACTGTTAGAAAATACGACTCCATGAATATCATTTACAAAAATTTAAGCAGCATTGGTACGCAATAGGAATCAGACCAGAGCCACCGCCACGTTGCCGGCCACGTGAAATCTTGAAAATAATATCATGCCATTATTTTACAAATGCATGGACATCATTTTATTATGAATCTGTAACCGCTGCGATAACAGGTATTATCATAAACATTTGCGTTTCTTTACGGGATATATTTTAAGGCACTCGGCCGCGTTTAGAATTATTTGAATTTTTATAAATAAATTACATTACAATATTATGTCTTTATAAATAATATCATAATATTTATCGTAACATAACACTCTGCTTACAAATCAAAATTATACTCTCTCAAATGTTATTACTCTTTATGTAACTAAGTAATTAATACTAGAGCTGTTTAGTTGAGTAGTAAATAAATGAAGTGGTCGTAGATCATTGCCTATGCATTCCAGAGCTAATTAATTTTACGCTTTCTTTTTCATAGCAAACAGGGGGGAGTGAATGAAATTCCAAAAAGCGTAAACGAACGTGTAGTGTATAAGTTATCGCAGTGCTCATTAAACACATTCCCGACGCGGCTTCATAAGCGCCACCGTGGCGCTGGTGGTCGCGAACTATGCAATGTACAGGTTGCTCGGAAAACGCAGGACAGTTTTCCTGGTCAGAAAATCGTATTCTAATTTGAAAAGTTATTTGTTATCATAGAACATAAAGCAAAATTCAGTTCACCCTTTAGTTTACGACATCAAGATTTTCTCTTGATTTAGAAGGTAAGGAGTCAATCGTTGTCAATCCAACGCCAAATCATATTGCTTATAGCTATTTTATTTGGCAAATCACCTCATCTTTAGAGACAGATGAAGTCCGGTATCATAGCCTGGTTATCACGTCACAAAAACTTGATGACAGTTTCATAGCTTTCTAAGAAGGCTTGGCTAAATTGTTACGAGAAAGGAATTTGTGTAACAATTTACTGTTATTATTAAGATTTTTAGTATTTTTGATGTGCCTGTATATATGAAATCAGCCTGTACGTGCAATAAAATAACTGGCGTATGATGAGTGGTTAGGTACGCTCGGCGCATGGCGGACAGACGTCATCTCATGATATACTCGACACATTGTGTGGTAATTTCCCGGCATTTAATTGCCGTTCCCCTGTAGTCTGACAGTAGAGAGATTAATTTATTAAGACACCTCGAATTGCTGCGTTTTAAACTATAATTTATCATCATTAGACAGGAAGAAGTCATACATTTTGACAGGGACGTAGCAAAGACACATCGCGAATGTCTTAATAACTCCCAATATTATTTAGTTTTATACTGCAGAGAGCATGCAGATAGTCTTGCGCCTCCGCTCTAGAATTTCCAAGACAAGTATTAGGTATTTGTTACAAGTTAATTTGTGAATATATTTGGAATTATTTTACTAACAAGAACCGATATAGCTTTTTTAGTAATTCTGGCATTTGTAACTTACAAAAAACTATAAAATACCTGTTAATATCGTATTTTAAAGATTTATTAAGATTTTTATTTGACTTTTGAAACAGGTCTACCAATTTAGATTATAATTTATTAAAATATTGAGACCAAACGACTTAAAACAATATAAATAGTACAGTATCTTTTTTTTTGCTTAACTCAATCATAGTAAGTATATGATTAATTGAGAATTTATGAATCCTGTCCCTAAAATACTTGTGTATCAGGTCATGGGAGCGGGTTTCATATTTACACAACAGACAAGTTAGTTCGCCTATAAATAATAAAGGAGGTCGGCTTATACATTTTTAATGCCTACATCCGTCAGCCAGCGTAAGATTATCCATTCTACTTGTAAACAACTTGATAACACTTTTTCGTGATATTTGTAACAAAATTGATATTGTTTTAAGATTTTTGTACGGTACACAACTCTATAACATAATAACCTTATAATATTTTTGTGTTTCATATATTTTTCTTTAACTTATTTTATTATATCAGTTTTGTTTCAAAGTTTGAAAATCTGCTGAATATTTATACACACACCTAGAAATTTAGTCTTTTAGTAATTCTATAAGTAGCCGACTACAAAAAAAGGAGGACTTTATTAATTCGCAACGTATGTTTTTTTTTATATTCCCAATGACTACGAACCTTTTTTATGATATCTCGACTGTCTATTTGTTTTATATGTTTCTGATATGTATAGACTAATGAAAAATTTTTGTTTCTCTAGAGTGTGAGCCACTCTCATAAATAACGCGATATAATTAAGTGGTGTGGGACAACAAAAGTCGTCTCAAATATGAAATGAGTTAAATCGCAGTTAACAACATAATGCGCGCTTTTAGATTTTTTGTTGACACGACACGGCCGACACTCGAGTATTTCCTGCTACCGTATGGGAAGCGCATTTAGACTACGAAATGGAACTTTATAACCACTTAAACAAAGCTCAAAATTATCAAAATAATGATATACAATTTTCAGCTTCAGTAAAGTGGTGATTAATTTGTGATATAAAGACTTTATATTTCTGTTGTTATTCTCTGTCGCGTCATTTAAATGGAACGCGTTAAGTTTTTGTAAGGATGATAGGTGCATTTATAAATAGTTGTAATTATTTAAATAGATACAAATATTTTAGTATTAAATACTTTAGGATACAAATATAATGAAATGCAACTGATTATGTAAACCATACCTATTCTAATTCTATACCTATTGATACAGATTGAGGAAGTGTCCAATTAGGCAAAACTTGGAATCGAATGCGATAATTTCGCGAGCTCATTGATTCCACGTCTGCAGATAGAAGCTGGATGTTGTCTGGCTGCGGGTATCAGATCAACGTGCCGGTGTCGCCACACGGCACATGCCGCCCACGTGGGAATCCTACCTGCCATGTATAACAGGAAAAATATCAGTCATATGTATATTAATATCATTACAACACTTTGCAGTAGAAGCCAATTCTCCATAGACTCGTTTTTTATAGCAGTTCATAATAGGTAAGGTAGGTAAAGGTAGTTGCCAAAGAAAACAACATATACAAAGACTTTTTGGGATTACACAATCAAATAATTTGTATTTACAACGAGAAACATTCAATTATGCAAATTTTTATAGCTATTTACAGAGCGAATCACCTTATAAAGCCGTATAAACGCTGCGCTCAAAGTTCATATTTTACAACCATAAAAAACGTATATGGAGCAATATGTGCATAAATGTCAATATTTATCCGGGTAAGCGAGCGGGGCGAGGCGCTCCGTTGGATTTATAAGAGGCATTTAGGTCCTAAGCGCGGCGGCGCGGCCGCGGCGCGCACAGCGGTATAGCTCGCGTTATAACGTCCAGCATCGTAATTGTCGATTAATTATCTCGTTTTCAATAAAACATACGCCATACACATAAAATTGTATAATTTTAGACGATAAACCGCCACTAATAAGGTATAACTACCGCTGTGTCCGTCAAGAATTCTTCTACGACGCACCTATAAAAATGTAAGTTGTAGGTAAACGAATTGTGGAATCGAAATGTTGAACATAATGCGAATACGTGAACATGGTAATTGTGCTTAACGGATAATAATGACAATATTAGGATGTGAAGTATGTGAAAGTAAAGGTGGGTGTCAGTATTTATGTGTTCATTAATGCAGGCCTCTGTTAATAACGACGCATCACGTCCTCAGTTCACAAGCCAACAACAGGATCAGCCCACACATTTATATTCTGTCGCTTTGCTGTAAGCGCTTAGATTTGGATTATATTTGGTCATTGTTATTCAGTTGACTGTCTGCTTCATTTAGAAAACAACAATTTAGTAATTTATACACTTAATTGCTCCCATCACATGCCAGTTGAAGGCAAGCTACGATTTAATAAAATGTTGAGTGCAGCTAGGCTTCGGTATTTTTATTTCTGAATGCTTGTACAGCAAAAAGTATAGGTGGAATATCAGAAATAACTTAGTTCGGAATAAAGCATACCAAATAAAAACATTTTAATGACTTATTGGGTAGGCATTATATAAATTTATTTAATCTACTAGATACGTAACTCTAACTAACGGACATATATACCTATTATATACCGGACATAAACGAACAGTTGTTAATACGTTTTCGCCTCGTCCAGTATTAGTTTTGAGGTATGTGAGAGCACACTAGTCCGGGTTTCACTAACTGTCATGTTTAGGGGTCTGAAAAACAGACTTGTGAAAAGTGGGTGTTGTATTTCTAGAAATGCAATACCTCTGCCGACCCTTTAAGAGAAAAAGTACCAACTGTCCTAAATTTTAGTGTTATTTTATTTTAAAAAACATAAAAAAACGGCTAAGTATAAACTTAGTATGTACCACAAAAGGTAAAATCCCATTGGTGTTAATAATAATTAATAAATTGTGGGATACAATTCACTCACGGCTATTTAGCCATAAAATAGGCAGGGCCTGTACTATGGGTACCAAACAACTGATAAACATGCTTAAATAAATATTAAACGACCAGACAAGGAGCCAACAGACATGTTCATGAACACAAATGTTGGACCCGAGCGGGAATCGAACCCGCGACCTCCGACTCAGAAGGCATTGTCACTACCAACTGAGCCAAAAAGCTCGTCAACGGCCCGTTGGTGTTACATTACATGTTCAGTTCAGAACGCGCCAATGGATACAAGTGTGTAGTGTGTGTTTTTTATTAGTAACATATTATTAGTAAATGTAGATACTCATATATGATCAGGATGTTAGTGACATACTGATGGTGTCTGAATTGACTGACTCATGCATTTACGTTTTAGAAAAAAGGTTTGTTTAATTGTACGAACAGTATCAACAATTAAATTAGCTATCGCAGAATGAAGAAAAAGACCCATTTGAATGTTAATAAGTCCCCATTTATAGACAAAATTACAAAAGGACATTAAAGTCGAATGAGAACAAATGACAAATTATAATAATAGGGCACACCTGCTATTCTTTTGATCCGACATTTCTCTCATTTATGACGTTAATCGAGCGGAATGCTCTCGTGTTAACATACTTGTCCCCAACAAAGCAAGTCCCCTCACTCAGACAATGCTGTATGCTTTACTAATATTTTTTGTATAACAGAAACTCTCTTTCATCTCACTTAATTTTAGATCAAACTATAGTTCTTACATTTAGATCACTTCATTATTGTCTTTGTTGACTATCTTGGACGATATAATAGCGTCATTAATAATAAGTAGAGTCAGAGTAATTTGCACTCTAATCCGTTGAATTAACGTATGATATCCAGTGCAGTGGATATTCACCTTGCGTTTGATAGTATTGTTATGTTAGACGGATAAATAATAAGCGGCATTGCTTACAGGGCGGTGTATGGATGTCGCGTGAACGTTTACGTCGCGAGTCGCGGGCCGAATTAGTGAATTGTTGGTTGCGTACGCGCAGGCGGCAGGTTTTGTCTAGCCGCGCTCGGCCTCTCACGCGCATTAATCTCGCAGCTCGAGATGAAGCGATATGCATTTGTCATTGTGTCTGCGATTAACTCAGAGAAACTCTTTCTATTGTTATGAATCAATTGGATTATTATTTAGATAGTAATTTAAAGTTAGACGTCTTCTATGGATAACTTTGAAATAAAATTAAAATCTCTGTACCCAACTGTAACAAAAGAAAAGTAATGTTTTTCAGGTGTGTGAGAGTGTGACTAAACGGTATAACGGATTTAAAAGTTCGAGGTCGTAAGACTCTCCTTCATATTCGAAATATCATAACCTACATTTAACCCAGTAACCCGGGTCTACGTAAAATCAGGTTGGGAAATCTACGAGTAACGATTCGTAGACATAATAGGATTATCAAATGTCCTCGTTCGCCCGTGGGATCCTATATACAGCCCGACCGGTGTTGTTATAAATCTTTTAGTGGTACCTAGACAAGCCAATTAAACTATTATAATACATGAATGGAATAAATTAGTCGGTCGTTAGACGGTCGGCAAATATCTCAGAAATATTATGTGCATGAATAGCGTTCCGTATGATGGACAGCAGAAAGGGCTGCCCTTAAACTTTCCTTGTATTATTTTGTCATTATTAAATTCCCCTGTCACGGGCATGTTCTCATTTCTCCCTAAGAAAATATTGTATGCAAAATTATATGACATTTGAATGAGCATAAAAAGGTCGTACGGCGATTTGTTTACAGCCAGGGTTCAATGAATATTTGTTTGATTTTGATCAAGTTAGCTTACCTGTATAAAATTGTCCTTATATGAAGTTACCTACTTGGAATTTGCAATTCCATTAACATCATAGACTAGTACATATAAATAGCTAGTAAATTGACTTAAAAACTATACGTCAATATTTTATGAATACCCTTGTGTGCGTACCATGCTGCTACAATATTAGAAATATTTCCAAATGAACAAATACAATTACTCGGTAAGCCGCAACGAATGAATCAGGAGCAAATCTTGAACGAGACACTCAAATTACGAATCATTCGGGAGCAATGAGACAAGATGGACGAAATGAAGTGTGAGATAAGAGCATCAACACAAAGCGCACTCGAAGAGGCAATCAAGCCCCATAGTGGAAGCCTCAGTGCGTTATCGACGAGGCCTCAACAAGCCGCAAAATGAAATTTCTCGGCTCCCGTCAATCATTTTCCCCTTCGCGAAGTCTGAGTTATCAGCTGATATGGCTAGAGCACGAGAGACGAGCGGTTCGTTATTTTATAGAGTAAGACGTAAACGTGAAGGTACTGATTCTGCTTATAGTAAAAGTCTAACACTGACAGACTGTGAGACATCGAAAAAAGAAGTTCCATATTGACGGGCCTGTTGGCTCAGTTGGTAGTGACCCTGCCTTCTAAGTCGAAGGTCGCGGGTTCGATCCCCGCTCTGGGCCAACATTTGTGTGCGTGAACATGTCTGTTAGCATCGTGTCTGGTCGTTTAATATTTATTTAAGTATGTTTATCAGTTGTTTAGTACCCATAGTACAGGCCCTGCCTAGTTTGGGACTTAATAAACGTCTGAATTGTGTCCTAAAATTTATTATTATTATATAAGTATAACGTGCGAAAATACTGAGGAAAGAATAAAAAAAATCATCTTCTAAGAGATTTAATCAGGGGATTAAGGAATGTATAGAATTTTGTATTTTTTTCATATCATTGTTCACGTTAATCATTAAATAAAATTATAGAAACACTAACGTCTTCTTATTTGTAAATCTCTAAAATGAGTGCATCATGAGGTAATGTGGTAATATTTTTGGTACATGTTTAGTACATCAAAGAAATCAACAAATATTGATACCTACTCGTACATCAATTTGCAAGATTTCTACGAAGCCGCGCGTCGCCGTCTTTCCATTGACTCACACCACACAGACTGAGAATAATCGAGACATTATTCCACTGAGTAGGCCCCTTCCACTCGGCACGGGAGATGTTACGTGGAAAACTACTCTTATGGCTATTTTATTTTTGCACGATAGGTAGGTACCGTTTTAGAATTTAAGGGTCTAGTTGAGAAAATTAGATAATCGGGCATCTCAAATGTAAACGTGGTTATTACTTACGAAGATTAAATATACCTACAAGATATTCACAAGGCTTACAATAAACAGGAATGTAGTCTGAAAGTAACTAAAAATGAATGCATCTGCATCGCCCTGCACCGCAGACGGAAAAATATTTCAGAATTGAGATTGATGTCGCACGCATGTGCAGATGGGTTGTCTGTATGCAAAACAACATTCTACTAAATATAGACGTAATTTATGTTCATACTCCGCGATTATAGATAAAAATAACCGACGTTACTCGCGCTGCTCATTGGCATAATTTATTTTACTTTGAAAGGTAAATGTTCTCGTAATAGATTGACAGTCACGAGAGGAACAGTTTTGGACACAAGCTGTACTAATTAGCCAAATATTCAGCGAAACGAGTTGTCAATAAATAATTAAAATAAAGCCTATTTAAGAGTGGGCTCCCACGCGATAAGAGGTGTTATTTATACACCCTCATCTCACAAAGGAACCGCTGCCGAATATCACCCATAAATATTGGACTGAGGTGTAATTTTTCACATACCACGTCTTCTCGAACGTCGCACCTTTAAAATAAATGCAAACAAAATTTAATAGGGAGAGATGCATGGGATCGCGGGCTTCAGGTAAAAATAAACGATAGTCGACCGCTCGTTGCATTGGGAGATACCTTGTCTCGAGAAAGTATTCTACTAAATCAGTGGATGATACGATTTGTTACAAATATTATCACAATCGAATCCAATTGAGGATCATTTTATTTTTGTCAGCACATTTTTGGTTGTACTTATGAGTAGATATCTCAAGAATTGTGAAAATAAAACATTTTGTATAAACACAAGCACAATAGTAGACTAAAACTTGGCGCGAATCGCGTTTATAATTTCGCTGACATACGGTAATGGAGGCTACGCGATTTGGCCGCTGCCCTGCATTTATTTACGATTATTGGTTATGGACAGTTGAGCAGCGGACAGGTTCCCGGGAGCGTCGTAACGCCTCGGACTTCGCCCCGCTCACATAGAGGGTGCCGCGTCTGACGGATATATCCGTCTTCGGGGAATACTCTGCCGCTCGCAAAATTATGAATTGCCAACTTGTACGAAGTCGTATTTGTTTTTCAGGCGGGTATACCTGAACAGCAGATAAAAGATTGATAAACTGGTTTTAATGGTTCGTTAGTATTTCACTTTGTTTATGGCGTAAAAATATATTAGTACTCTGTGTTTCGGAAGGTACGTAAAATTTTTATCACAAATAAAATTTTATAGAATAGAGTCAAAATAATGACACCCATACTTCCTCATATATGAATAAACATCCACAGCTCAACAGTGGGTCGTTTATGTATACAGCGTGAATTTTTCAAGTGGGCATGGTAGGCTAAATCAGAAACTATGAGGAATAGCGAAAAGTACTCAAAGGAGTCTCAGCCCGATTTCGATGAAAACTAAAACTGCGTCTTTGGATTTTTGAAAAATCAATAATCTTAGCCAGGAATCGAACCCGTTGTTTTGAAAAAAAAACTCACCCTGTATTATTACACCATTCGATAGTGTCGCTAATAAGGATCGAATTCTGGGAAGAAATGACATACGAAAAACTTAAGGAAAAAGTTGGATTTTAATAAAGTGATTCATATTTTAAAGTGGGTGCCTTAATGTCATACCTGCATTACCTGTACCTTGTCCATAATGATGCTCAATAATTAAATGCTCAACAAAAGGACAAAGATTTAGCCTACCACGCCGACTTGAAAAATTCACCCTGTATACTTATGATGATAATGATAATAGACAAATACTCGACAATGGCAACTCTTCGTCTTAGATCACAAGTTATCAAGAAATCACAAAATGTGTTGTATAAATAACCTGCCCATATTTGTCACAAAGTAATCTAAAGTCCATCAAATAATTCGGCGGCAATAAAAAACTGATAGAGACATTGCACGCATTTGTAATAAAAGTCTCACCATAAATAACGATCATGAAATATAATACACCTGCAATCTTCGGAAAATGGGAAAATCATTTTCCGAGGGCGGGTGCGGTCCGGCGCAATATTGTTATAAATGTACTTTTCTGGGGATATAAATAATAATGCTGGCTACTCGGCCGCTCTGAACGAGACGGAACATGTCTCTAGCGCTCTATATTAATAAGGACTGCATTGACTTTTTTTCAATTTCTGTTGATTTAAATAATCTAAACTTTTTGGTAATATTTAGTAATAGTTATTAGAAAGCAAAAAACCTTAGGTAGGTTTTTGTTTCAATCTAAGTGTTTGGATTTCTAATAGGAAATAATGGTTTCAAGAATATTACAAAAGAGTGTACTTACGTGAAAGAAATATAGATTTATATCTTATTATAAATCGTTTACTTAATAGACCTGCAAAAATTTTGAATTATAGGTGATTTAGCTAGGGTACCTATACCTACTCATGAAATATTTCTTACAAATTTCATATCTCTAGAGGCTTTGGTTGTTCTTAGTCTGTCAGTCAGTAAGTTAGTAATATAATAAAGGTATAGATTCGGTACGAAATGGGGATAACCAATAGTTTTACTAGTTTATCAGTTACATAGTTCTCCAAGTAAGCGCCGGAGGAGTCGCGGACGCCGCTGGGAGTCATTTCGCTCCGACAGCCTGTAAATTCTCCATTACGCGATATGAAATATGCCACGCCGGCCGGCCCGGCGGCCGCCCTGCGTACCGTTTACGAGCACCCGCTATAATTTCTGACCCATCAACTGATTTCTATTCTTATCCTCGAGACATCATAATATAGCTTTCATTTGCGTGACAGAAGTCAATAAAATCACAATCCAAACACAGGTGAGGTTTCACTTATAAATGTAACGAGAACCAACGTCCTCATTTTAGCTGAATGCGTCAACTAAATAATTGTACGTCGTGAATCTCGCATTACAATATTTCGCGGTTTCAACACGAAATTCAGCTTTTGTTCTCGACGCGGTATAATGGCTTTAGGAGGCCACAAATGCGATATAATTTTAATTAAGAGACTGATTTAAAGGCGCCGGAAAAACTCAAAACAATGAGGTGTCGACAACGTTCTTAAGAGAATAATGCGCAATGAAGCGTCTGATTTGTGTGTGTACGCCTTTTGTGATGATATTTATTCTTATTGCTGTCCATTGGGTCAGGGGTCTTGTCTGCTAGTCACTTTTCCGGTGCTATTCAGATGAGTCACGGTACGCGCGCCCGGCCTCCCGAACCATCGCTAGGACAACCCACTGTCCTTCCGTCATAGCGATGCCCCTTCCCTCCCACTTGTCCATGCACCTACCTCCTATCCCCCTACCAATCCTATTCCCTCTCCGCCAATCCAAGGTCTGCCGTGCCTAGGGATGCGTGGCCAGGGGCGAGCCTGGTCTTGAGCGTGCCGACGTCCTGGAACGTGGCTAACTCCAGGCACTATTTAGCCTTACCCGTCATGCGGGGCTCTGACGGGTGGACAGTGCTACTTCCCTAGCTAATCGTGGGACCACAATGCATTCTAGAATTAAAAAGAAGCAGGGAGGGGGCGATGTTGCTCGCCACACATCACGCCGGATGGTACCACGGGGCGAAAAGCGGGCGAAGGAGAGCCGCTTTGCGACGCTGAATGTATGTGGAGGGATGGAAAGTAAATTAGATGAAGTATGTATGCTGATGGATGAAAAGAGATTGGATGTTCTGTGTGTGAATGAAACGAAAAGAAAGGGTACGGAAGTCTCACACCACGGGCCGCTAACAGCAATATGGTCGGGCGTTGCCGAAAACGACAGAGCGTGCCAGGGTGTGGGGCTCCTGCTGTCTGAAAGAATGGCTGAAAGAATGATCGAGTATAAGTGTGTGAGTCCCAGACTCCTCTGGGTGAGGCTTAAAATCGGTCTGATACGGGTACGCGTCATTGGCGTGTATGCCCCGGATACATCCAAGCCTCAAACCGAAAGAGAGGAGTTCTGGAAAATGTTGGATGACTGCTTGAGTAAGTGTGATCAGAATGAGAGGCCTGTGCTGTTGGGAGATTTCAACGCATGGGTTGGTGTGCAAAGAAGCGAATGCGAGAAAGTGTTAGAGACTTTTGGAGATGCAAGAGTGAATGAGAATGGTGAGAGTCTGATTGAAGTATGTTTGGAGAGGAATCTTGTTGTGACCAACACCTTGTTTGATCACAAGAAGATTCATATGTACACATGGAAAAGACAAAATGATAGGAGTGTGATAGATTTTGTGATTGTGGATGAAAGAATGAGAAAGTTGGTTGTCGACACAAGGGTATACCGGGGAACGAACGTCGGAACGGACCACTTTCTTGTGATCTCAATGGTGAGTGGTCTGTTCCAGGGTTGGCGTACCCGACCTAAAGTGGAGACAACAGAACTGAAAAGAATAAGAGTGGAAAGACTGGATGACGAGGAAACAGGTAAAGAGTATTTGAAGAGATTAAGTGAAAGATTGTGTGATTGTGATAGCCTAGAAGAAAGAGAATTAGAGAATGCATGGGGAATATTTAAAAATGCTGTGGTAAAAACAGCGATAGAAGTATGCGGAGAGAGTAAGAGGAAGAATGGTTCTCCAAACCACTGGTGGAACAAAGAAGCTAGAGAGATTGTTGAACGAAAGAAGAAAGCATGGTTGGATGTATTGGCTATGAGGACCAAAAAACCAGTAGATGCTAGAGTGACTGAAGATGAAGTGAAAATGGTAGAGAATGAATACAGAAGGATAAAATGTGAAGTGAAAGACAAGATTGAGCAAATGAAGAAGAACATGGATGAAAAGAATGAGAGAAAGATATCCGACAACTTCCGGGAAAACCAGAAATTGTTCTGGAAGCAAGTTCGGGTGTCCCGGGGAGTGTCGCAGAATACAAGGATGAAAGTGATTAGAGACGAGAATGGAGAGCTGATAACAGAAGAGGATAGAGTGCTAAGGCGATGGTAGCAATATTTCGAGGGATTATTTGAATGTGATGACTCCCTACCTCAAGCAGATCTTGCACCTACAGATGTGCTTGAGGAGGAGAAGGATGAAAGCGAGATTAGTATGCATGATATTGAAAGAGCGATGAAAAATATGAAGAAAGGTAAGGCTGCAGGGTATGACAGAATATGTGTCGAAATGCTGAGAGCTGGGAAAGGGCTGGTAGCTTCTTGGTTATACTCCATTTTCAAGAAATGTTGAGCCAGCGGTAAAGTGCCGCAAGATTGGCGAAACGCCCTAATAGTGCCTCTTTTCAAGGGAAAGGGGTCGCAACAGGATGCCAAAAATTACCGCGGAATCAGTCTTCTCAGCATTGTCGGCAAATTGTATGCAAAGGTATTGATCGAAAGAGTTATGAAAGAGACGGATGAGAAAATATGGGATGTACAAGCGGGATTCAGAAAGGGAATGGGGTGTATGGATCAAGTCTTCTCCCTAAGGTGCCTAACAGAAAAACACCTCGCCAAACATCAGAAGGTGTTTTGCGCCTTTATAGACCTGGAGAAGGCTTATGACAAAGTGAGGAGGAATGAAATGTGGGATGTACTGTCCAAGTTTGGGTTGGGGAGCCGGTTGATAGATGCACTGAAATCACTCTACGAGGATTCCAGTGCATGTGTCAGACTAAATTGCGCCTGCACAGACTGGTTTAACATCTCGAGGGGTGTTAGACAGGGCTGTGTAGCATCCCCGTGGCTCTTCAACCTATTCATGGACAGCTGTTTGGATGATTTGCGTGAGAGTGATTGTGGATTGAAAATGATTGAGACCACCATCAAATGCCTCTTGTACGCCGACGACCAAGTCATCCTTGCATCGTCGGCGTCCGAATTGCAAAAGATGGTGGATATAATAAATGCAGCTTTTGAAAAGAAGGGCATGAAAGTGAATGTTGCAAAAACGAAAGTGATGATTTTTGAAAGAGAAGAGTGTATGACAGAGTGTGATATAAAGATTGATGGTGAGAAAGTTGAGCAAGTGAAAAAGTTCGTGTATTTAGGTAGCGTGTTTACAAGCAGGGACTTATACTAGTATCAATATACCACTATTTATACTGGTATAGTTATTCGGTATCATTATTCTAATTCAGTTAATTTCTACAGATATTCAAACTCCACCAATATTATACGGAAATAAACTTTTTGGTATCACAACAGATATTTAATCGTTATTTTTTTGGTACTGAAATAACATCGAAGGGCGTGATTGCGGGGTGCGGGAGGACTTGCCTATACCGGTCGGTCCCAACGGGAATCATCAATCGTTTGTTTTGTTTTTTTACTTACGTTACGAGCGTGCATGCGAAAATCTGCACTCAAAAGTTTATAAAAAAAAGCTTAGGGTATTAATATTAAGATACCAATATTTTCTTGGTTGTGTATGTTTTACACAACTTTTTGAAATTCGTATCGTATCGTACCTATATTTCAGTTTGAAGTTGTAAAATTGTTTAGTTTTACAAAAGAGAAGAATAATAGTGGTATTTTATTCCTCGTATTTTATTACCAGAACCATATACCTATATATCATTGTAAAGCTTATTTACTGGGCTATTTGATAACATAATGAAATATTTTAAAATGCCACCCTATATGTTTGAAAAATTCAGTAATATATGAGGGTTTAGGTCACTGAGAAACGAACGTCACCCTTTTGGTCTAGGGACCCAAAATGATTTAACCTGTGGGCCTATAATTATTTACTTAGTTAATTTGTATGATTATTTTGTATTCCCTGAATTTAGAAAAATCCTTTCTTAGTGCTATCCTACGTCTTAAAAACAATAGCTGTAAAAAAAACAGCTTTCTAGGTCTGAGGGTTTAGGCTGGGCGTTGATGAGTCAGTCAGTCAGGACTTCTCTCTTTATATATATAGATAATATAAATGTGATATTAGGTTAAAACTTGTAATTTTTTTTCTATCGATGTCGATAATATGACTAAATTTTCTGTTGTTGGTGTGGATCAAGAATAAAAAATGCAAGATTGTGAAAGTGACACTGTAGCGGCAGGTATAGAAATATTAAGCATAGGTATTAATTTTTTTTAATAAAAATTACTTCGTTTATCATCATTGACTTGCCCTTTTCCCATTATTTGGGGTCGGCGCAGTATGTTTTTTCCTTCCATTTAGATCTATCATACGTCATATCTACATTCACTTCCATCATGCACATTATCATCCTTCACACAATCCATCCATCTTTTCTTTGGTCTACCCCTCTTTCTATAACCTTCCATATTCATATCAAGCACTCGCCTTACAACATTACTCTCATTCCTCCTCATTATATGTCCATACCAAGACAGACGATTACCTCTCAACTTCTCCATCAGGGGTGCTACTTTCAGACTTCCTCTTATGTACCCATTCCTAATTTTATCCATTCTTGTCACTCCACACATCCACCTCAACATTCTCATCTCCGCTGCATATGCAGTCTCCTTTCATCCTCCTTCTTAAGCGCCCAACATTCCGATCCATACGTGACGACAGGTCTTATCATGGCCTTGTATACTTTGCCCTTTAGTTTAAGGGGTATTCGGGGGTCGCAAGTTGTTTCCGTAACCTGTCGCCATTTCATCCACCCTGAGTTAATCCTGTGCTGTGCGTCCCTGTGTATGTCGCCATCTTTCTGTATAACTGAACCGAGGTATCTGAAATCGGAACAGACTGGTAATGCTACGCTATCTAGTGAAAGGGCCACAAAACTGGGGAGACCGCCGAAATCGTAAAACATGTGTTCCGTTTTGGAACTGCTGATTTTCAAGCCAACATTCTCCAGTTTATGTTGCCATTTTCCAAGCCTGTTCTGTACCTCGACTCCGTCTTCGCCAACAAGAACATCATCGGCAAACAGCATGCACCAGGGCGCTTCTTCCTGTATCTCTGATGTTAACGCATCCATTATTAATAGGAAAAGATACAGACTCAAAGCAGACCCCTGGTGCAAACCAACAGCCACATTAAACTTGTCGGTAGTGCCGGCAGCTGTCCGTATGAGTGTACAGGACCTATTGTACATAGCACGGATTATCTCCACATACTTCCCTGGCATGCCTGTCTCTTTCAGAGCCCACCACAACACCTCACGAGGTACCCGGTCGTATGCCTTTTCAAGGTCCATGAACATCATGTGCAAGTTTTTATGAGCCTGTCGGTATCTTTCACATAACTGCCGCAGTGCAAAAATGGCGTCCGTTGTTCCTCGACCAGGCATAAAACCGAATTGGTTTGGGCTAATCTCACTCTCTTCTCTCAAACGTCTCTCTATCACGTTTTCATATACTTTCATACTATGTGACATCAATTTTATTCCTCTATAGCTATAGTTGTTGCAATCCTGTACATCACCTTTATTTTTGAAAATGGGTACCAATGTACTGTTGTACCATTCGTCAGGGATACACTCTACATGCAACAACTTATTGAAGAATAAAGTGAGCCATTTACACCCATCTACACTCAGCACCTTCTACACCTGAACTGGTATTTCATCCGGTCCCACAGCTTTTCCCTTTTTCATACCTTGCACAGCTATTCTTACCTCTTCCATACTTACTTCCCTTACTAAATCCATATTTACTGACGCATTTCCCATAACTCCACTCCAAACATTCTCTTCATTCATCAACTTTTATAACAAAATATACCTTCCACCGTCCTTTTTTTTCATTATCACTCGACAACACCTTTCCTGCTTCTTCTTTTATACATTTAACGTGCGATACATCTCTTCCATTCTTTTCCCTAGATTTAGCAATTTGCATGAGCTGTTTCTGGCCTTCAGGACTATCGAGTGACTTATATAGCTTGTCCTGTACCTCAGCTCTTGCGATGGCTACAGCTTGCTTTGTTTTCTTCTTGCATTCTTTATACTTAATCTTCATTTCAACTCTTGCACTCTGACTTCCAACTTCAATGTTTTGCCATTCTTTAAAAGCCAATTTCTTTTTTTTTTTTAGTGCTTTTTGTACCTCTTCACTCCACCACCATGTTTCCTTCTCAATCATACCCTTCCCTTTGGATTCTCCAAAAACATTCTTCGCCATACTTCTAATACAACCTGCCATCTCATTCCAACACTCATTAACTGATTTATCTTCCATACTTCCCATTTCTATCATTTTATCCACTACTTTCTCTCTAAATATTCCTACACACTTATCCTTCTCATCCTCCAACATACGCCAACTAATTTTGGGAGGGGGCCGGTCTTTGGTCCTATTGGGCTGAACACTTATTTTGACCTCTGCAATTAGGAGTCGATGTTGTGAGACTAGATCACTAGATTTACAGTCTTTGACACAGATGATTCTGTTTCATCTTACAAGGAAATAATAAATCTGTGTCATGTGGCCGCCACTTTTATATGTTATAAGGTGTTCGTCGCGGTTTTTGAACCACGTGTTTGTTATTGAAAGGTCATATGCAGAGGCAACTTGCATCAATGTCTCCCCCATGTTTCCGAATGTTTCCGAACCCATAACCTCCATGCACTCTTTCATACCCATCATTGATTCTTCCCACATGCCCGTTAAAGTCTCCACCTATGTAAATCTCCTCACTATTCGGAATGTTCATCATTACCAAATCAAAGTCCTTCCAGAATTTTTCTTGCATTATCATCACATCCAGTCTGTGGAGCGTACACACTAATCACGTTCAAAACCAAGTTCTCCAACATCAGTTTTATAGCAATCACTCGATCACTCACCCTTTTTACATCCGTCACTCATCCTTTCAAATTACTCTCTAACACAATTCCGAGACCATTCCGTTTACCGTCACTTCCACAGTAATAGAATTTATATCCTTCACCAATCTCCCTAGCTTTCGCACCTTTCCAATGTGTTTCTTGTAAGCACGCCACATTTATTCGTCTTCTCTTTAATACATCCACTAGCTCTCTTCCTCTTCCGGTCATCGTCCCTATGTTCTAACTGGCACACCTCAATCTCACGCTCTTCCTTTCCCGGGCTTGCTTCTTACGTGGCCCCCGCCCGGGGTGGTGCGACAACCCTTTTGTAAAAGGCATCGAACCTCTTGAACATACCTAAAGTTGAAAGTACATGAAATGTCGAATGTTGGTGTACAGTTATGAAACCTATGCCAGTCTATAGAAAATATTATTTAATTTTTAACTTTTTAGTAAGAATTATTTTATATTTACATATCAGTTAGTTATGGTTCCTATGGCCACCTTTCAGCTTCATCATCAGACACTGGTTATCATCTATCACCAAAGTTCTCGTCAAGACGAATCAAAGGAGCCCAAACTCGATGCAGTTATGTCGTTTTATTACGGAGATACTATGGCCACCTTCCAGCTCCATCATCAGACCTTTAATACCCTCTAAGGTTAAAGTTCTCATTAAGACAAATCAAACGAGCCCTTACTCGATGGGATTATGTCGTTTAATTACTGAGTTCCTATGGCCATCTTTCAGCTCCATCATCAGACCCTGGTTACCATTGAAAGACAAATTACTCGTCAAGACGATTCAAACGAGTCCAAACTCGATGAGGTTGTGTCGATTCATTGCGAAGTTCCTATGGCCACCTTCCAGCTCCATCATCAGATCAGCACCATGTCATCATAATATTGCATTGTCACGCGTTTTACATATGTATACAAAATTTCAGCTCAATCGGTAACCGGGAAGTGGGTCAAATTTAAGTTGCAAAATTTGATTACAACGGGACAGGTGAAACTAAATAAAAGCTTGTAAAAACGTGCGCCGCCGGCTACAATTGCACTATTATTTCTAAATCTTGCTCACAAAGTTCAATGCCAAATTTTGATACCATATCTATACCAGGTATCAAAACCAATATTAGTACCAAAAAAATTGATACTAAAACCAATATTAGTATCCAAATTAATGGTATCAAAACTCGTTTTGATTTTAGTACCAAAATAAATAATCATATCAAAATGCTGCAACTACCGAAAAATAACTGTATGACGTCATACCGAAATTTAATGGTATCAATATTTTTTGGTATGTAAGTCCCTGTTTACAAGGGATGGCAAGTTTGAGAAAGATATTGAAAGAAGAGTATTGAAAGGAAATGGAGTGAATGGGGCCCTGAATAGCCTTGTGAGTAGCCAGGTCATGTCTAAGAAGGCAAGGATGGCTATGCATAACGCTGTTCTGGTCCCGACGCTGATGTATGCGAGTGAATGTTGGGTGTGGCAGAAGAAGCATGAAAGCAAGGTGAACGCAGTGGAAATGAGATCTTTGAGGAAAATGTGTGGAGTAAAATTGTGTGATAGAGTGAGGAATGCGGATATACGAGAGAAGTGTGGTTTGAAAGAAGAAGTAGTGACAAGGATAGAAAAGGGCATGTTGAGCTGGTTTGGTCATTTAGAACGAATGGATGAAAGAAGAGTAACGAAAGAGATTTATGGTGCAAATGTTGAAGGATACAAGGGAAGAGGACGCCCCAGAAGGACGTTCACGGATCAAATTAGTGACGTCCTTCAAAAAGCTGGGTTCAAGAGTGCAAAGAATAAAAGAGCGTGCATGAAAAGGCTTATGAATGTGAAGGAAGCGAGGGAAGTGTGCAAAGATCGGGCAAAGTGGCGATCCATCGTCTCTGCCTACCCCTGTGGGAAGAAGGCGTGAGCTGTATGTATGTATGTATGTATGTATTGTTGTCCATATGTCATGCGGACATGTTCTCAACTACTATGAGTAGTAAATTAATACTATACTCAACTGTTTTGACTAAGAATAGCTATGGTATGAGGAGGCGCGTCCTAACAATTAAACATGTCGTCGGTTGTCTTGTAAGACATCAAAATAAAATCACTACTATTTATGCATTTGAGAGCGTATTAACGACACGCACCGCACTCTTATATCGTAATAAATCGTCTGGAAAATATAACCGTCAGCGCTCTGTCATACGCGTGTCGGCCGATGCGTCCGCGGAGCGAACGCTCCTGCGCTCGCGACCACGTCACGCATCCATACACCATAAATTGTACAAACGTAAATAAAATCTGGCGTTCCATAATTTAAAACTTTATTTTAATGGCCCACTATTCAACGAGAAATTAAGACGTGTTTATTAGCTGGGCGCTCGTATAATACAAGCGATACATACAAGTCTTCGTTCATGGGCTGCTCAGCTCCTGCACTATAAATCTATATTAAATTTAAGTCACAACATAAACCGTTAATGATTCCAGAAATGGAAACAGTTATCATGTTTATTTTAAATGCCCGGTGCATTACTTTCTTTTTTGCAAGGTGCATTATGTACCTACTTAGCTATTAAATATTTATATAACTTTTGTTCAAGAACAACTTTAAAAAACGAAAAACTTTACAGAACAAAACATTTAACATAGGAGTACCAATATAAAAAAACGGCCAAGTGTGGTACAAACCTGTAGGTATAAGTATTAAGTAAACTAGCGACCCGCCCCTATATTATGTTGTATTATACTATGTTGTGAAGTTCACGCATTGTTCGCCACTTTAAGTGTAAAATTATTAAAAATATTTTTATTAGGTATATGCTGTAACTAAAAATTTACGGTTTTCGAAATTTTCCTTTATCTGTGCTATACGACGTTGTTTCTTACCAAATTTCAAGATTCTGAGTTCACGGGAAGTACCCATTCCCTTGCGAGTGTCGAGAATTTGCCGAAATAGCGGCATAAACGGCTGTATCTTTTGATTGCGTTGGCTTAGAAGTTTAATTTTTTCACAGCTCCAAGGGACAGTATAGACTTGAGTATTTGATATAAATTCCAGGTTGATAGCTCCACGCGTTATTGAAAAAAAGGGTCTTGTCAGACAGACGGACAGACAACAAAGTGATCCTATAAGGGTTCCATTTTTTCCTTTTGAGGTACGGAACCCTAAAAATAAATGAAAATTAATAAGTACTTAGTCAATCAAGGAAAACATCGTGAGGAAACCCGCAGGTCCCAGAATTAATTCTGAGACATGTGTAAATAAAACCGGTCCGGCGATGGGCTTACACCTATCACATAATTTAGGGGTCCAATGTGTCTCGTGAAAAGTGGGTATATCCAGTAATGGAATACCCCTTTTGAAAAGAGTTAAGAGTTTACATCCGAGGTTAAGCAGTGATAGCCCAGTGGTTAAAGAGCCCGCTTCTCATTCGTAATTCGTGACTTGGGTTCAAATCCTGGCATGTACCTACCTACCAATGAGTTAAAAAGCCATACGTAGGTACATATTTATCAAAAGCTTGACGGTGAAGGAAAACATCGTTAGTATTACTTCCCTGAATTAAGTCTGTTGAGACATGCGTTTATCATCACCCGGTCCGGCCCAATGGCCTCATGTTTAGGGGTCAAAGGATTTCCAGGTGAAATGCTGGTATTTCCAGAAAGGGAATAAATCAAATCAAATCAAATCAAAAATCATTTATTTCTATAGGTATTCAATATACACTTAGAAATGCCAATATTTTATAATAACAAGGCACTCTAAACTCGTCCATGAAGATTGGCTAAATGCAAACAGCAGCCCATCTCCACCGACGAGTTGCTGGTTCCAAATGCAGTACCCCGAGAAGAGCCAGCAAAAAACTCAAGGGCAGCTCTTTTTAATCTCATGTCTTACTAATAAATATCGTTGACCTCTGCCTACCCCCTCGGGGATAAAAGACGTAAGATACAATTTTTTTATCTCTATCCACTAATTTAATGCTACCACTGGATCGAAACACTGGATTCTAGACTCATATAATATAGTATTTCTATTTGCGACATTATTATCCCTTATAAAAAAACAAAATAATTCTCCTATACCTACGCATTTGTTTTTGATCAAATCGTCTGTCAACAATTCTTTGTGACTATACAAAAGCTAATAATCTGGTTACGAATTTATGATTCGAAAGAAATGAATTGATAAAGTTTCGCCGAAAACATTATAACCGGAAATATCTTTATAGATACGTGTTTTACCAAGTCTGTAGACGTAGCGTCTTTTAATAGGATTTTTTATGAACAAGTATAACTTATAACTTATTTTAGTGGAAATGAATAGTTATAGTACCTATACGGAGTAGTTAATAGTAACGAATCACATCTATTCTGTCTGATATGTAAATATGTTTTGGGTAGAAAAACATATGATGACGCCTTTTACACCCGAAGGGTCGGCAGAGGTATTCCATTACTGGAAATACTCACTTTTCACCAGTATATTCTTTGGACCCCTGTAAGTGACAGGTGATGAGCCTTTTTTTGTAGATATAATATATAAAATATTCTGTAACTAATTTATTCTCTTTGATTTTTCTGGAGTTTTGCTAAAAGATGGAAGAAATTCTCCGACAGCTGGCCAACCAATCAATTATGTGTCGCCATGTGCTTCTTAGTCTTGACGACTATAAAATTGCTACACATAAAATTTTTTTTGTGCCAAAAATCAACATCATCTCGACCGGAATGTTAACAACACAATATTTTTCAACGCATCTTAATCTCAACAAATTGTTGAAAATGAAAATATTTAATAGTGTGCACTCAAAAACGCAAATGTGACGATTAAAACTCCACTGGCATATTGATGATGTTGATGAACATTCTAAAACAATAGTCGAAATCTTAATTCGCAGCTATAAGTAATTTTATTTGAGTCGCTTTGACTCTCTGCCAGAATGACTAATTCGCGCTAACATATCGTGATTCTTGTTTTATTACGATATTTTGTTCTTGATTGTTAGAATCGTATTAAAAGTGAATAAACTGCTAATATAATGCACAGCTTACTCGATACGTTAATTAAATATGTGGGTGGTCGCTATTTAGTGTTCCCCTTACCTACTTTTCTATATGTAGGTACGTCCTCGAATGGTATTTTACACGAAAGTCCTACAAGTAGATACAATATTTAATTCCACCCTGAGCTGATTCGGATACAAGCAATACCAAATACATAATATTATAAATGCAAAAACGTTACTCTTTGTGTTTAATTCCACTGATTTTGCGTAGGTATATATGATAATCTTTATCACACATAAAATAAACAATACTAATTAAATTAACCGATACTTTGAAAGTCCGATCATTCAAGGGCTAAATATTCATACCTATATGTAATTGCAACGCAAAGAAGATTGAACTCGTAGTTCCCACGACATAGTATACAAAGTCGCTGGAAAGTACTAAATAACGCAAGCATTTACCTAGACGTTAGTCATATACCATCCCCTGTCAGCAATGCCGCGTCAGCCGCGAGGCGCCCATGCCGGACGACTCGCGACACAACACGACGACAGCGACGCGCAACACATTCCTACGACACCTCATAAAATTTTATAAAACCGCGGTTATCGTAAACAGAACAAATAGCAAACTTTACGAGCCATTCGTTGCGGTTTTCCATTTGCATGATACGAGTATGTCATAGGAAATCCAACAGCCAGGGGTTATGGCGACGCCTTAAGTTCTCACACAAAATGATTTATTTCGCATAAATTTGTTTATTGTGAAATGGGAAGATTGACAATCGTATGTGGGATGTATTGTTCTTCTAGAAACCTACTTGCATTTTACTATAAAATAAACTGTTCACACCTGACCTACGTTGTAAAAGTAGGTACTTTACTCCATGAGACATTAGTTCGTGTAAATTAATTTCAATTTTGCAAAACAAAACAGTTTCTTTATCTTCATCAGTATATTTAAAATGCCTAGGTGCTACTAATAGAATCTGGGGACGCATTTTTAGACTCTTAAGCTCTGAGCTCATTAGTATAATGTTGGTATTAAAACAGAAATATTCGACATTTAATTAGGAGTAGTAACTGAAAAATAAAACAATAAAACATCAACGCAACTTGTGGCGTATTAACACGATCGTTTTCGTACGCATTTAGAGCAGTAAGAGCTTCTTTAAAATAAAAAGTTTTTAACAAAGACTCATTAAAAACTGAAGTCATAACAGGAAACGTGATACAGTGGAGGCGCGTGCGCATCACCTCTTTCATCAAAAAGGAGCGGTGAGCAGCAGCTGGCGCTTCCACTTTATGTGGTTTTAGAATGGCTTCTCTTTAATAATCTTGTTTATTTTCGTAAGTGGAACACACATAACTTGATCATAACTATGAAGCTGTCTCACTAACTAAATAATTTTTTTTTTTTTAATGCGAAGCTCCACTGCCTGTCACTGACCATCGTTTATAGAACATACATATAACACATAGACAACTTTTACAGTGCAAGTAAGTACCCGGTATAAATTTCAAAAGACATGTGCATAATCATCTAGTACAAAGCAATCCAAACACAAGACGGAGCTATCTAATAAACGAGAGTACATGTATAGAGAAACAGTAAGCAATAAGGCTTCCTCGTCAGCTAATAACAACAGTCGCAACTCCGGATCTGCGGAGATATCTCAATATCGTAGGTGCGAGGTTAATTAACACATGACGCTTGTCGTGGAAATAGAATTCCTGTAAGCTAACGGGGTGCGCGCGCGCCCCGGGCCACGCCACCCCCACCCCCCACTCCCCGCCGCTGTTTATTTACAAGCAACGAGACTTCATTACGCCGCTGGCTAATGTATTCAGCTTCAGCCTCCACGTTAACAGCGACACTTCTCGGAATCAATATGCTCCTTGTATGTTTTGATTGACTGACGCCCGTTTCCCCAACCGAAAGTGAACCCTTTCTATTAACTCACAACACACATAATCCATCCCCGGTACTACCCAACTTTAATGACACCGAATACAACGAACGGATTTCTGTTAATACTCGCCGGAGATAAATTTCCTATAGTGGTAACGACCTCTGCATTGAACTTGTCCAATTTTAGGGTTAAAGCGCATTAATTTGTTTTATTAACAGCTTTAAACGTTAACCGTTTCCTGTCCAGATTGTTCTGTTTTG
The DNA here is from genome assembly GCA_963855545.1 of Ethmia dodecea. NCBI lineage: Eukaryota > Metazoa > Arthropoda > Insecta > Lepidoptera > Depressariidae > Ethmia > Ethmia dodecea. The sequence continues at coordinate 8,675,831 of OY979437.1, read as the reverse complement.
CGTCATTACCATTGTATGTTAGTTCTTTCCAAACTCTTCTGCTGTTTAAATTCTCATTGTAAATACTAACAACACGTTTATTACGGCAAAAGATCGACAATAACCACAAAACAAACATTATATTTGTCTGAGATGAGCACATTGATATCTCTAAATCCATCGAAATACTGTGATCCCAGCGGCGCGCGGCGCCCCCAAAAATAATAATGTTTCATCTTATAAAAATATTTCCCTTACGACTGTCGCTCTGTATATCACGGTATTTGTCACAGAGGATCACCCTTTATGTTCGTTTCCAGTCAAACCCCTTAGATAAGCGAGCCTTTTATATGCCAAATATAATATATTATGGTTTGCAATTCTAGTTTAGGCATAATGTGGACGTGACATACTTACTTAAAAGTCGGAAAACATAAAGACACAAAACACAACTGAATAAATAAACAAAGATAAAAATATCAAGAGTTGCGACTGATTAATAACCTACGTAGGTACCTATGAATAAAGGATTGTTAGAATTGTAGTTTTATGATTATCTCAGAGTAAAACCGAACAACAAGATATTGAAGACGCATAGTACAAATCGATATTACTCATTTTATTCCGTTTAAAATACCCGTAGTTTAAAATTAGTATGTACCTACTCTTCTTATAGTTGTTATTAGGCAATGGACTCGATTCTGCAAACCACCTAAAATTCCTAATTTTAAGTTAGCCTATCCTTCTTTATAGAATACGGAAGAAAAAGGACAGAAACATGGAAAAACCGACTAATTCGATGTCTTATCTTTCACTTTTATCCATGACCTCCTAACATCGTTGCTAAAATTGCTAAAAACGTGTATTTGAATGCGTCCACAAGGTTCAATTTTGTTATTTTGACATTTGTGACGTTGTAAATAAATATGGCGCTTATTTCTGTCCCTTTCCTTTCCAAAGCGGTGGAAAAGAATAGAGCTAACATAAAATTAGGAATTTTTTGGTGGTTTGCAGAATCGAGTCCAATACTTACTATAAGCTCGAAATTCCAAATCTAATACTAAAAAGTTTGTGGTATAACCATGGTATGTCCACTTTAAACCATCGTACACGAACCATTACTTCCGACATATGAGCAACGCAAAAATATCAGCGTATTATGGGTTATCAGAGGCAGAGTCGCGTCTCCGAGACTCCGGCATTCATGTCCCGCCCGGTTTAATGGATTGCTCGCATTCATATTCCGAAATGTACACTGTTTGCGCTCCTATGATCACGTATAGTGATTTAGTGCTGTATAATTCCGCTAAACTCGTCTCATCTATACCCTATTGGGAATAAAACGACAGACAGCGCGTCTTATTACTAAACCGCTAAAATAAAATTTACATTTGATAGTAATGCCATTTTCCGATACAAGAGCTTTGAGTGCGTCGAAATTTGCACCCATCTGTTTGCACGTCTATAGCTCCCCTTTCATATGAAAGACGAAAACAAACAGAGAATGTGCCAAATAGCAAACAATATTATACGGAATGCACAATAATATCAGTTCCGACGTGGGTGCGGGTGTTTGCTCCCGCGAATAAATATGAAATTCGAAGACGCTCGCCTCAGACGAGCAAATATTATGGGAGGTTTTTGCTTTGGTAAAATGATAACCGTCAAGATTGAAAATAGGGATTTGCTGTGGGGCAGGAAATAGTGCGATTATTTCAATAACGAAATCGGAGAAATATTTTATCACAACAAGGTTTATCTCATATTGATTTTATTTAATTCAGGTATTAAATAGGTAGCTACAGTTTTCTTCCACTCTTATATAATTGAACTTTGATTATTAAAATCTAAGTCACTATGCTTAATAGACTAGGTAAGTGTTAGAAAAGAGCATTATTAATATAACTACGTAAAAATGTACTGTTGAAAAAGTAAGTATTTTTGTGAATAGAATACCTCCTCCTATCTATCGGGCATAAAAGGAGTGAGCCTATTTATTTTATTATTTATTTATTAATAATGCCTGATCAGGATAATGTTAAAATGAACAATTTAATAAATGCACATTCCAATGTCTTACACTATGGGGACATTAGGAATAGCAGTTCAAGATTAACAGACTTGTACTTATATATATATTACTTTTAGAAGCAATTAGAGCCAACTAGGCAAACAATGACAAACTAGCGTTCGTCTTATTGTATTTGTGGTAAAATTGTAATAATACTAATTTCTGAATCGCTCGCTACGCTCGCTCTCTACACACATCACTCTCTACATACATCCTTTAAACTTAACTTGTCCGAGTTACAGTGCTTGCTTCAATAGTTCCCGTTATAATAACTTATTTTTTTTTCAGATAACATCTCATGCAGAGAAAATGCCGTAGTTAAATGACACATTTTTGTTACTGCCCAAAATCAAACATTTATTTTCTTGAAGTTCCATTTTATTTTAACCCAAAGATAGCCTGAATATCAACTATCGGTCAAAGAGTAGCGGTAGACAAACCCCACCTTATCATCCCATGAGAATAACTCCTAGATTTATGTTACACGTAAAACTTTATGTCGTGCTTTGTTTCTCTGCTCGCAACTTATAACGTTTTATCATATTGTTGCTAGTTTGAATTATACGGATCCAATGCCTTCGTAAGCTGTCAGATAAAATATTTTATAGCGTAGTCAAGTTATTTTATGAAAATTACAAAATAAGTAAAATATTCTTATTAAAAGGAAATTAATATGAATTCATTGGAATTATCCTAAGATCACAATTTAACCGTCACCTTAACTGAGCCACTACCGATCAAAGTGCGATTCGTTTCGTATTGTTGGAAAAATCTCTGTGACGAGACAACCCCAAGGTAAGGGATTCGCAAGCGAGTGGCCGATAATAGAGAACGCCTTTACGAGTGCGACACCCGCTCGGCACATCAACACTACATCGACGAGCGAGTCTGACGGGACGAGTGTTGAGTTGGCTTAACTGTGTTTAGGATCATTTGAGTGTGATAATAGACTAAAATAATAATTGTATTTTGAGGCCTTAAAAACATACAACAACTTCTAAGTGAAAATGTATGTATATATGTATGTTAACGAGGGCTTATTTCGGCAACTCAACTTTGCATGATGGTGGGAATGGCCATGTCTCTTACCATCTCAGCTCCTCTAGGAAGCCCAGCAGCGACTTGAGGTCCTTGAGGGCCCGTATTCGCACTCCAACAGCACGTGAGCAACCGTTTCTTCTTCACGAAACTTAAACAGATGTTTGTTAAAGGGACCGTGGTAACTTCGAACTTCTAAGCTAAATAACTTAGATATTCGTAAAAGTTCGGGAATAAATGGGGAATTAACTTCTCTAGGTAAAGCTAAAAGACACCCGCCACTTTCTGCAATGTCATCGCTGCATATAAAAAGTTATGACCACTGGCAATATTTCCGAGAGGCGGCCGAGCTCTCGCCGGAGGAAACGATATGCAGTAAACGGTCGGGCGTGCGGTCTCGCGGGGCCACTGCGCCCCCGCTGACCCGCCCGATTTTATGCCAATTTTCATAAAAATAAATCTGACTCGCGTTGATTGAACCAGTCGCCACCCCGCGCCCGTGATCGCCTTTCTATTTTATTGTTATTAGTTCAGTCGCGTAAGGGTACGAGTTATTGTTTTGGCATTTGTTCCCAAAAAAACAAACTTGTTTATCGACCAAAGAAAGGATTTAAGATAACAAAATACAACGCGTAACAGAATAAGCGCAATTCCTCATGCACCCCAATCAGTATATTAATATAAAAAAAATATGATGCCTTCGTACTTTAGTTGTATCTAACCAATTTTCTTAAATAAAGACCAATAATAGTACGATTTCCATAGGTAGCACTAAATTCAGCTATTCTAACTCATTTTTCGGAAAAACTTAACACATAGGTAATTAAAAATAGCTATATATATATATATATTCTGTTACATTTTGTATAGCTACACGAGTACTTACAGTTGAATATCTGAAAATCATCTTCATAAAGATATTACGACATCATCGTTATTATAACACTTTAAAAGGTTATATATATATATATATATATAACCTATAATATATATATATAAAGCCAAATAAACTTGAGAGAAAAGCGTCATGTTTTTATGTATTACTTAGCGCAACGCCCGAGAACAAGTTAGTTGTGACAAAAACTATCAGACTGGTGCGGGCCGTACATGAATGGATCATTCGCTGGGTTAATAAACGCCCCGCCAAAGGTTGACGAGATCGAGCAACGACTATCGCTGCCACCATCTGATCGAACAAGTGTTATGGCATCGTACGCGGCCATATACGAGCAGTGTGCATTCCCCAAGATATCCTGATGGTTATCGGCGACGGCCACACACGGCAACGTTAACAACTAGCGAGCGTATCTAGTTGATGCTAACGTCAATTTGCGACACATTTTATGTTCATAACAGTACTCGATACCATCTAAGTTAAACTGTAATTTTTGCACCTATAGTTACATAGGATTTATTGCTATCACAAAATGTCATTCAAAAATAGGAAATTAATTCCATTATTAAAAACACTTACGTTTACTAAATGGGAGACATGAGCATGTCTGAACAAAAGTGCAGAGTGTAGTCAAAGAATCATGGCGGGCAATCGTGATTTATCGTCGGCCGCTTTTGAATATTAAATAATCTTTAATGGGAGCGCATGATCGGCCCATTAGCCGACGTCGCTCCTTTCACGTTTAATAAAGAGTCATTTATAAGCCAGCGACGCTTTTCCCTTATCTGGACGAAGTATGTCGCGCGACTGAGAGGTGCCGCCCTATCAGGATTAATTCATAATTTTATCCTTTTTAGTTTATTCAGTGTTGTTATTCCACGCATTACAAATACGAGTATATGTAACTATGTAAAACTCTTAATTACATTTATTTGAGTCACGTGAAATTCTTCAACAGTAAAAACGAGCATGAACCTCAGAGAGTATCTACAGTAGTAACAATCAGAAGAAAACATTTAAAGGCTCTAGTGTAACAGGTATTGGTTCGATTCCCACGGCGGGTAACTATCACCTCATTGGACCATTAGGAAATTACCCCGTTTCCTCGCACCGCCGACGACTGATCGTTTCTAAATGTCGCTCCTTTAGACCTTGAGTTCCGACAGAAAATGTCTCGACCGTCTTCCATGAGAACTATTCAGTGTGCTTATTGAGGTATCCGTATTATTTAAGTCACGTTATCTATCGAATCCATTTTTCATTAATATTTTTAGCTTTTGCAGTTCCATGAGAGTAATACTTACTTACATCAGGTGCATAATTTTTATTTTCTTTTCCATAATTTATATGGTATGTCGGTGCATAAAAATTTATGAGGATTAGAAATGTCGGTGTAAAAACCTCGAATACACCTAATATTCAACCTTTTATGGTATTACCAGTGATTATGAAGAATAATCTTAACGATAACCGATGGCTACGACTTCCTAATGACACTTCGATCGCGTCCGCTGCTCATTTATCGCAAAACATTCGATCGGCACCGCAGTTATTCCTCTTAATATCTCGGCGACGTGGGCTGAGCGGCTGGGATATCGTCACGTAGCGCAGCCCACTGCCGTAATTATATCGGCGCAATTAAAGCCTAACTAATATATTATAATCGGTCGGTTGGCAAGCGTGGTTTTTACCAGAGCGCCTGGAGCCGCCCGCGCCGGTCTCTTCGCTCGTTCACACACCGCCTCTGTAACACCCTATTACTATTGAGTCCGATTGACGGACGTGATTGGAAACGTTCTAGGAATAGGACTATAATCTATTATGGACTGTAATTCTGACTTCGCAACTTAGTCTCGGGTTTGATACTGATTCTTGCGTTCGCTTAACGAGAGCTCGAAACAAAGACTATTTTGAAATAGACGATCCATTTTACGTTGTTATTATAGAGGTAGATATCCATGGGTCACGCATAGTTCTTGATTTTTGACTTTTCTTATTTAGGGTGCTTTCTGATCTACGGAGTGTTTTTTGTGTTTGAATATAAGTAAAAACGGTGATAACAGAAGATATTAAAACGCAGTTGCAAGCAGTCCATATGCCTCAGCGGACGGCTAAATAGAAATAATCATTTAATTCTTATAGGTGTATGTATAACATAATATATGCAAAAAATATTGAATAAATCGTCGACATGACTGCCTAATAAAAGGGTAGGGTGAGTTTGATTTCCCGCGAATCATGAGAAAATTGTTGCGAAGCTCACGTCGAAGCCGCGTCAGAGGGCTTTGAGAACGTCCGACGGATAAGAATAATTACTGCAATGATTGAACCCATAATCCGAGTTTATTTAATAGTCGACAGATGTTAATCGGTACGCTATAATTACGATTCGATTTCTGACGTGAAAAACGCTAAGAGCATGTCTATCCGGAGGAGCACCGATTACTGCACAATATCAGTGCGAGAAATTGTACCTTTGTAATGTTCCGCGCTATCTGACGTAACCTTAGAGTCTTACGGCTGTGTTTATTCTAACCCCCTGTTGACATGGCCTGATTTTAGATATCTTATGTTTTAAGACCTTTATATAGAAAAATATTTAAATAAATCTTAATTCCTTCTGAATATTTGAATTAGATTAACTGATTGTTTCCACTATACCATAAGAAACTATATTAGAAAGTGTATGTATAGGTACTCGTATATAATCAGAGAAACATTGTTTGAGTTTTTGACCCTTGTTGTTAACTCTCAGAAAAACGTTTTGTTAAACTTGGAACAATCACCTCATATACCTATCTCTAAATAAGCTGCGGTACAGGTTAATTAACACTTTAATGTTTTTGACACGGTTTTATGATGTTCCAGATTTACTATTCTCATTCACAGGTTTATAAATTTACCACATCAGAAATGGAAACAAAACGGTATAAACTGACATAGCAGTTTTAATTAGCGTCATAGCAACGTGTCTGTTAGCCGAGTTTTTATATTTTTTCCATTGTATGTAAAGTAGCGGTGGAGTTCATCCATCACTTCATATTCGCGGCTGGCCGTCGGAGCGCCCGCGCCGCCCTACTGGCCGCACACACGCTAATTGGGATCAACATTAAAAAATACTTCATTATCATACTGAAACAAATTGCCGAAACCTGGCCAAATTTACAATTACTCAATTAGTATTTAATTTATTAACATGCCGACTGCCTTAAGAGCTCAGGGCCAAGGCAATTCCGATTGACAACACAACTATTGTGGTGGTTTTAGTTGTAAGTAACTACGAGGCAAACCCAGAACCAGCTGACAATTCTGTTGGTAAATAGTTGGTGGGAAGTCATTGTGGCTATCTAATAAAAATCTTCTATCTGTACGTTTTGCAGTCATTGAAGCAGCAGAAGTGATGTAGATGGAGTTCACACATCACAATCACTGAAAGAATCACCAATTGTCCTCCTAAATGTTGACTGTCAGCCGGCGGTTGGCATTTTGGTAGTTCGTCACCAATGGCTTGGCTTTGGCACATCACCCTTTTAAACAAAACACTACAAGGACTGCATCGTAAAAGTTGCATTATACTTACGAATACAAATTGATATAAAATAAAAAATTATAAAAAAATATCTCACGCCTTTTATCCCCGAGGGGGTAGGCAGAGGTATTCCATTTCTGGATATACTCACTTTTCACGAGATATTCTTTGGAACCCTAAACGTGGTAGGTGGTGAGCCCATCGCCGGATCGGGTCTTATACACATGTCTCAGAATTAATTCTGGGACGTGCGGGTTCCCTCATGATGTTTTCCTTCACCGTCGAGCTAGTGATAAATATGAACGTAAGTTTTGAAAAACTCATTGGTACATGCCAAGATTCGAACCCGAGCCTCACTGATTATCATCATGTGAAGCAGACTCTTGAACTGTAAGGCTATCACTACTACTTAAAAATTTATATGAAACTGAACCAACAATTGTAGGTATATCACCCACGATCACGCGTTCATCAATTTTTCATTGGATTAAAGCGATGGAGAAAGCACGAGAAAAGCTACCTCTATTAGGTATACCTACTTATACAATGCAAGCATGAACTTCCAGCACATATCCACATTTAAATATGAACGTCATAATGGCATACGCGTGCCATGTTAACGCTTTCATGTAAATTCTAATCCTTGTTGCATTTAGAACGGGGCGGCCTAGTAATTATGTGCTTTCATTTGTCTGTTTCTCGGAACAAACGAGCGAGCTGCGCCGTGTAAGCCGCTCCATGTAAAGCAGTTAGCAGTACTCTAATCTCGCACTGCCATTAATTTAAAGAATACGTCTGCGTAACCGACTTTACCAACATCGTCGAAACACAATTCTCCTTCACATTTTCTTATTTGCATATTAAAATAATTTCGAGTAAACGCAATACGTAAAGTCGCCTTCTACCCGCTCTTTCTTCGATTTCCAAAATGGCTTTAGTCTCATTTTGACGTTGCTACGAATTAGACTCTGATTCACTCGCTTATAACACAATACTGGGTGTCTGTATTTACATCATAACCTTATTTGTAAGTCAAAACGCGTTGAACGATGACAGATAAAGGCGGGCTGTGCGCCCAAATAGATAAACTAGTGTGGAAATTAATGTCTACATTTACTGGTGCATGAAGTTTGTAGTTAATTATAGGTTTATGGCTATTAGCTATTCACTTTTAAAATGTGAATTAGTATCACAAAAGTAACCATTATCGTTTTAAAAGGAAGTGTATAAATTATCCCTGGTACTTAGTAAAAACTTATCATCTAGAGCCCGTAAAACATGGATCAATGTATAGAATGTAAATTTTGGAACAAAAGATACCAACTTATTTTAAAAAGGTAGATCAGTTTACATCTGTTAACTATAATTTTGAATGCACTAGTACAATTTATCTAATTTAGATCTAAGTAATTAAGTCTAACCTGCAAAACTTGTAGAAAATGTAATTCAAACTTAGAACCGAAAAAATGTTCAAACCAAACCATAATCCATAATTACAACAGCTATATAAGTATACAATTAATGGGGGAAACCGCGCATGGTTACTCACCGTGGTGTCAGTTTGCTTTATGAACAAATTAATAATTACATACTGTGTTAACACCGCTACTATTACAGATAACCCATCTAAAAACAACAAAGCATTATGAATTACAAATTCTACGTTGTTTGTTATAAGTTATAACTAGGTACTATTTCCACCTATAAATTTTATGACGATGCGCATATTAACACTTAATAAAACTTTCTACTTATATTTTCTTGACAAGCAATATTTTTAATCCTGTACTTTGAAGTGAAGCTATGTATTCAAATTAAGTCATAATACCTAAAGAATAATATATATTAAAATAGTAGAGACATAAGATAATATACAAAATTTCTATGCTGTAAAGTAAAAGACTACAAATTCATCATAGTTCTCATCATCATGTCCAACATCAACCGTTGGACCGCGGTCCCCAGGCACGATCACCTCGCCTGGCGGAAGATCTTCCCTTTTCACGATGGAGCAGCATCCCACCTCCGTTCCTCCATACTGGTGACCCTCGACACCTGGACATCAGCGCAACCTTCTGGAACACCTGGACTTCAGAAGCATCATCGCATCGCCATCACACATCACTCCCACAACAACCTTCAACAAAGTAAAAGACTACAAATTCATCATAGTTCTCATCTTTTTAATTTTAAATCTCCCACATTATAAGTTTTCCAAACAGTAAAATGCATGACATTACACAAATTTTTCCCCTTCGATGCAACCCTATGTGGCGTGTTTAACACTTCACCGATTTTTAGTTTGTAGTATCAATTAATTAAAGAACGGTAGGGGACCAGTCAAGTAGATAAGTGTAGTGTATGCAGTCAATATCGGCGTAAAATTAGTAAAGTCAAAACATTACTGAGCCATTGGACGACGAATTATAAGTTCTCTACTGGGTCCGGGTACTTTTTCACACATTCCTTCAAAGCGATGTCGCGCGACGAGGGGTGGGGGGTGACACCCGGCGCGAGGTGCTCGAGCGTGAAATTATTATCATATGATACCCGGTTTCTGTACACGGATCGGTTATTCAAATGCTCATAGCCGCAGCTACGTCTTCCAACTCTCAACTTCGCGCCCCGCGGTATTAGCAAACTAGCATTTCGCGCCTTGGCTCTAACTGAAATTTTGTCAAACATATTCCTGTACTCGTATAATGCGCGAGTTGTCATGTGAGCGATAAGCAAATGACAGAAAATGTTATGTAAATTCAAAGTAGCTATAATCCTTAGCAAACGCCTCCTGCGAGCCGTGGGGGATAATGGTGGGAGCGTGAATTATTCTTACAGATAAGGCAATGCTTTTGTCTAAACAATGAATTATATTTTTATGGTAATTGAATTGAGTTGAATATATTTACTTTATTTATTGTAAAGCTTTATTCCAAGACGATTATGTATTTTTAATATTCACCTACATTTGAATATGTTTTCGGCTTTCTCATGACTTTATTCATGCCAGAAACAATTCAAAACAGAATTGGAATCGTCATAGTAGATGTCGATTATTTGTTTAAAATCATCCATGCGTAATCGATATTTTAACGGAAACCGTCCATTCATTGGAACACCGCTTCATCGTCAAAAAAGAATGCCATTTTTTGCACTACAAACGGGGTTTTTCTCATCCAGTCCAATTGCTACCTACTAACAATTGGACTGGATAATGATTCATAGTCGTCATAAAAACAATGTTGATTCTAAGAATTTGATGTTGTATATTTCCATTTTTTAGTATGTTTTCAGTGTCTGCTATTCAGTCATTGGTAACAAAGGGTCACAGTATCTGATAAAGACTATTTTATAAGCGTTAGCTCCAGGTATACGACCCAGCAATTCCATCAATCTGTCCGTATGTGAGCTACGCAAGATCGTTTCCCATTGTGTCCGACCGACACGACCGCCCAATTTTTATGTCCTATGACGCGTGGTTGATTAATCAAGGGCATTACAAAATAATTATTGATAGCCTTTCATTACTACATGTTTTTTTTTAAATAAAGAATCAGTGAGCTGGTAAGTAATACTGGAATAACTTTAAATTAATTTGAATAAAGACTTCTACCTTTTTTACCTTTTTGATGATTTTACCTGATTTCGGCGTAAGCGAAGTATGTAATAAGATTATTTATAATATATTTTAGGTACCTATGTACCTATTTTGGATAATTCTGTAGCGACACTACATGGAACGCGCCAATAGAAGGCCGAGTTACATAGCACGCGCCAATAGACGGCCAAGTTCTAAACCGCGCTATCGGAGTTTTCTAATGAGTTTGTATAAATACAACTGTCCAACATCAACCGTTGGACCGCGGTCCCCAGGCACGATCACCTCGCCTGGCGGAAGATCTTCCCTTTTCACGATGGAGGAGCATCCCACCTCCGTTCCTCCATACTGGTGACCCTCGACACCTGGACATCAGCGCAACCTTCTGGAACACCTGGACTTCAGAAGCATCATCGCATCGCCATCACACATCACTCCCACAACAACCTTCACTCAAGGTCAGCAGCATCAGTCGCACAGCAAGCCAGACTCCGCCTAATCAGGTCCATACTCAGCCGACGCACCGTGCTACCTGGTCCTGCAGGCTCATCACTCACAGCGACAGCACTCGGCCCACGCAAAGTTCACCGCAGCCCACGTCCGTATCTACAGCGGCTGGTCACCCTCGCCGGCGTGGCGGTCTCTGCACACTGAACTACGGGCACTTCAACAGTCGCAGCATCCCGCTCAGTCTCGACTCACCGCAGACTTGGAGCAGCACTGGCACTTGCAAGCTACTTGCAAGCTATCTACGAAACAACGACGCAGCACAAGAAATCGAATCGACCTCCGGTCTTGGAGGGGGGAGTGATGTAGCGACACTACATGGAACGCGCCAATAGAAGGCCGAGTTACATAGCACGCGCCAATAGACGGCCAAGTTCTAAACCGCGCTATCGGAGTTTTCTAATGAGTTTGTATAAATACAACTGTCCAACATCAACCGTTGGACCGCGGTCCCCAGGCACGATCACCTCGCCTGGCGGAAGATCTTCCCTTTTCACGATGGAGGAGCATCCCACCTCCGCTCCTCCATAATTCAATATTATCACCCCATAAAGAAGATTAATCAACAACAATAAACACAACATTTACTGTTCGAAATGTTCTTAAGAAATACTGAAAATTCGGTAACTCACTTCTTGACTTCATTATAAACTGGCAATCCAATTATAAGATAATACTAAAGTTAACAAACTCGGAGGGTCAACCCGCCTTGATCTAAACTTGGCAAGTGGAAAACGCCCCGGGACGTAAAGCAAGCGTTATCTACAAGTATATTTTGCTTCGGACTCTTTATGAGTTTCAAACGAGATCCGTCACGCGACGTTAACTCGGAATAGAAGTGATAAAGTGCCCGCTAATCTGTCCTATTCGGGTCACACTTAGTACACTTTATTAATCACAAAGCTTACAAATTACACTATACTTCCTGCGGCGTGACACCTCGCTTTGGCGTATGTTAATTTTATTGTTCACTCTATTGGACAATTTGGGCACCGTGACAACTTTTGTGGGGGTTGATTGTGCTTGAGTTTTATAAATTTAAGTTAACCTTTTTTATTTTACTTTTAAACTGTTCTTGATTACATACTCAGCTCTAATAGAGTGTAACGAAGAAAGAAAAAAAAAAAATGTCACGCCTTTTATCCCCGAGGGGGTAGGCAGAGGTATTCCATTACTGGATATACCCACATTTCACGAGATACATTGGACCCCTAAACGTGATAGGTGGTGAGCCCATCGCCATACCGGGTCTATTTACACATGTATTGTTCATAAAGACCTGCGGGTTTCCTCACGATGTTTTCACCGCCTTCACCGCCGAGCTAGTGATAAATATGTACGTAAGTTTTTGAAAAACTCATTGGTACATGCCAGGATTCGAACCCGAGCCTCACTGATTTTCAGCCGGCTCTTTAACCGTAAGGCTATCACGGTCACTATCAAGAAAGAAAGAAGTAAATTACATAATTACATATATCGTGTTATCTGTATCTAAAAGCGAAATAACGAAAGAATAAAGATAAATAGACTTAGGTATTCACTTCAATCATAAAGTCTCCGAAACTAAAAACTTGAAATTTGGCAGTTAGGTTATTTTGTATATTAAGCATAATATATATGATATAAAGCGTCAGCGTCCCACGAGCGATTAAGGACAATTCATAATCCTATTGTGTCTGCATTCCATTACCGGACAGGATATACACATAATGCTTTTTCCTATGGAAACGTAAAAAATCGAGTTCCGGGCAGGCAACGCCGGTAGGCAACATCTATATAAAATTAAAATTATTACTTGAAAGTCTACAAAAATAGTCCATACAACACAAGATAACAGTGTTTTTTCATATCTGTAATCATTACCGCATAATTAAAAAAAAAACAATTTTTAACTAAGTTGACACAACTCTTTACCTATGTGTAAGAATACCGTCAAATGAGAGTCGGAGTCGCGCACGAAAGGTTCCGTACCATTATCTACAAAAACGGCAAAAAAATCACGTTTGTTGTATGGGAGCCTCTAACATGTTTGTTTTATTATGTATTTTTAGTATTTGTTGTTTTAGCGGCAACAGAAACATATTATCTGTGAAAATTTCAACTGTCTAACTACCACGGTTCATGAGATACAGCGTGGTGACAGACGGACAGACAGAAAGACAGCAGAGTCTTAGTAATAGGGTCCTGTTTTAACCTTTGGGAACGGAACCCTAAAAATTGACAGTAAACATCGTTAGTCTAATTGTCTCGGTATTACCTACCTATATTGGGGATACTATAACAATTGCGACACCATAATAAAACGAAACACCTTTAATCTACCTCATTTATTTATTTCTTTAATATGAAAACGTTTTATCCTCCATATTTATGTGGAATTTTATACGGCTTATCGTATTTAGTACACTTATATTACTTATGTAAGGTTCTTGGCATTGCAGTTTATGCAAAACAGATGCTACTTGATACCGGAATCCACAACAAAATAAATATTAAAGATGTGCAGCGGCGCTGGGCACCACCTATAGGTAACGTTTAGGGGTGCAAAGAATATCTCGTGAAAAGTGTGTATATCCAGAAATAGAATACCTCTGCCTACCCCCCGGAGATGTAAGGCGTGAGATTATTGATGGATTTTGCAGCTTCATCTTTGCAGTTTTCATCTTTCAGTTTACTGCAGATTACAAAATTATGTTTTTTTCTTAACGTACCTACTATAGAGTTTGTAATTACTTGTTATCAGTAGTGCAATGTTAAAACGTCATAAAACTGACTGAATATGTGGGAAAAATAACAAAATACACAATAAAATTGAAATAAAGCACCTACATAGGTAGTCCGAGCACTTATTAGTATTTGGAGATAAAATGAAGTTGGCCCGCTTTGGGCAATTTATTGGGGTAAGTTATGGGTGGCGCGCGGGCTGGAGCGGCTAATTTATTCGCCGTGCACATAAATTACTTGATTATGAATTCAAGTTAACTCCACTTGTTTGTCTGTTGTTGTAAGCAACGCTTTTGTGTAACAAACAACGATTTTAGATTTTACTCCACTCTGTTTTGCAAGAAACGCGTGTGTCCATGAATAAATTTCAGCACGATTTATGTACGAAGCAGATAGATGTTTGTAGGTACTAAGCAAATAAAAAACAAGTTTATTACCAATGCCATTTTCTTCCGCGACGCAACAATGAGATGGGACCGCCTAATATAACAAAGGCTTTCAATGGCTGTCATTAAATCTTAGGGGAAAACTTAACAAGCGACGAAAGAGACAAGTGAGGAGCGAAAGTAGAGGCAATCTCATAAAAAGCAATAGTAGGGATTATGTAGAACACCGATGGTAATGTCGAGTTGTTTTCCGGAGGCACTAACGCGCCGCAAGTCGCTGCAGCGCGGAATAATCGCGGATACCCATAAAAGATGTAATTTCAGATAAGCTGAAACAGACGAGCCCCGCCCCCTCCCACCCGCTGCCTCCTACCGCCCCTCTCCTTCGCTACCTACTTTCTAATGACTAATTATTATGCTGTGCGTTCCGAGCTTTAACGTCAGCGTGGAGCCTACCTGCCTACGTTTACTCGACTTTGTGGCAGGTCATCCATCTATACTGATACGAGTATCTAGACTGATTTTCCGCTACCAACCTTCTTTTACTCAGTTTCTTCCAATTCTTTATTAGTTTCTTTAAAAATTAGCTTTTATCAACAATATTGGTAACAATAACAAAATAACTGACGGATCTACGTAGAATAGATATAATGGGATGAGATGATAATTATCATCATCAGCACCCCGTTACAGCCCACAGCTGAACTAAGGGTCTTTCTTCACATATTATGAGAAAGTACAGATTACAATCTCCTACGCGAGCCCACCGCTGATTGAGAGATAGTGTTAGGTCACCTAACTGTCACAATTTTTCAAGCCACCCAAGGGTATCTGACATTACTTAACAACTTCAATTGTGCGTAAACACAATGAAAACGGGGACCAACGGTTTAACGTGCCTTTCGAAACACGGAGACCCTCGTGATGTACCTAATGTCACTACGCATCACCCATTCACTGACTGACCGCGCCCAACTTTGCTTAACGAGTGTGATCGTTAGTCGTTACAAACACACTGGTACCTACCTACTGCAGGGCTGCGAGCGCTTTATCTATACATATAATAATCTATACATATAATAAAACTGCAACGAAACCGTATCTGTAGGTAAGTATATAAAATATTTTTAAATAATTTCTTTTTCAAAAAATATTTCATGTACATACAAGCTTTCACTCCGAAACGATAGCACATAGAAACTTGAAATTTGGTATTACATATATGTAGTAGGTAACCGCTATGAAGGGATTTTTAAAAATTCCAACGGGAACGGGAATAAATATAATAGATCCGCGCGGGCAACGCCGCTGGCGCAGCTGCTAGTATATATATTAGCAAGATGATAACTATTACATATTTAAAATTAGATTAAACTGTTTTTTTTTTTATTATGAGACGCCCATTTTTTTTATCTATGCGTCATGACTTGGATGAAAACGGGATGCGCAAACGCTGACCCATGGGCTGGCGCCTTGGTCTGCGATGACGCCGATAGGGTACGCCATGGCGACGATGTGTGATACTGCATTACCATACCGTCGTCGCAGGCACCATAAACGCTATCGCTCATTCAGTATTAATATCTTATTATGTAGTTCTCTACCGTAACTGGTAACAATAACACAATGTATTACACTTTTATTTATAAAAAAATGGGTAGGTACCTATGTGATAAAAACGCAAAGATTTTATACAAGGTGTAAAGTTTTAGGGTTTAATAAAAATGTCTAATAGGTATGAGCAGTGATAGCCTTTACGGTTAAAGAGCCGGCCGAAAATCAGTGAGACTCGGGTTCGAATACTGGCATGTACCAATGAGTTTTTGCAAAAACTTAATTATATATATTAATCACTAGCTCGACGGTGAAGGAAAACATCGTGAGGAAACCCGCAGGTCCGCAATTAATTCTGAGACATGTTTAAATAGACCCGGTCCAGCGATGGGCTCACCACCTATCACGTTTAGGGTTCCAATGAGTATCTCGTGAAATGTGGGTATATCCAGTAATGGAATACCTCTGCCTACCCCTTCGGGCATGAAAGGCGTGAGAGAGAGAGTATGTACCTACTTACGATATGGGACCATTATGACGTAGAGGAATATGGTTATAATTATCGCTAAAGGTTGCAATGTAGGTAGGTACCTACGAGTATATAATTATATTTTTCTTATCAGGGTTTTTTTTATTTTTTTATTTCGTTTAGAACATAATAAAAGCTTGTTTTTAAAAAGTTTTTTTTTTATTTTGGATTTATTTATAACAATTTTGAAACGTAATCAGATCATTTCAAAGAGTCTACCACATAATGTATTTTTTGCAGCTGATAGTCGTCGCAGCAAGAGATGGCTAAACGAACAATAGGTGCAACATCACGATCCATCCAATTCCACAGTTTTGTAATCAGTAAGAAAAGAACGTGTTTGAGCAATCTCACAAACCAATTCATCCAAATTATACAAATAGCCTTTGCCTAACTGCACCAACATATTGGCATATGTTCGTGACTAGTTTACGAGTACTACGACATTGCATATTAATTGGTGTCGCTATCGAGCTGCGCATCGGCTGCGACCTAGCTTCCACCACATGTATACTATACTTACACGGTCGCTTATATGATTGAATGTGTATGTGAGCGTGGCTTTCTATAGCATCGTAACTTAGTTGCGAAGCAGGGGAAGTATTTATTAAAGGTAATTTAAGAAACAGCTCATTCTATTCCTGTTTACGTTTCACCTAAAACTCCAGAAATGTAAGTGTTTACTAAAAGATTTTTTTTTATTATTTTACATACCTATTTATGATACATATGATTGATACCTACATATGAAACAAAAAAAATACTACTCAAGCGCTACATTACATTTTAGACTCAGGTTAGGAAAATCTGCAAAAAATCAATTTTATTTTCAAACTGAATGGAAGATGTTCTCTCATACACTCTAAAAATTAAGCGGTCAGCTAGTAGGTACCAAGAGATCTCCAATGCAGTAGCTCAATCCGATGTCATCGGATAGAGTAAGCGCATTCTAATATGCAAATGTATTTAAATGCTGAGCCCTCTTCATTACCCGGGTATCGATCTTAGGTACACAATTTGTTACTTGATAGGTAAGTCTGTCTAACAAATTACACTGATCTTGCAAATTCTTGACTCACAAAATTGGAATTTGTAAGTTTTTTGTGTCAAATCTTGGCTGTTCTTGTCGAGCTCGCTGACAATTTCATACAAAAATTAGTTCCACCTCGCACGCTTCATCATAGAATTTGAGATTGTAAGGATGTTTTTACTTAGAATATTTATTTGACAAAGTATAAAAGTCTGTCAACTTTTATAAGCTGTTTTTAATAATCCATATAAGATAGTCTAATGTACTTGACCGTTTATACATATAATAGGTAAAATATCTACACAGAGTCTTTAGAAAGTGAAACTGACTTTTATACAAAACTATCCTGCTGTTACACCCTTTAAGTAAAACAGCCCAAGCCTCACTCATTTTGGCTTTCAATCGTAGAAATATTTTTTGGAATGAGATTAATAGTTTCAGACAACAAACAACTTAACCTCTTTATTATACCTATACTAGCGGGCGGACATAATATAAGACACCTACATTCCATATTTGAAGTTTCTAGGTAAAACGATCTAGAAGCGATTCTACAGTTCCATGGAATCGAAAAGTTCTAAGTGATAGTTAGTATTCTAACGAACAGGATTTCCAATCAGATTAATCTTAAATATTTATTGCGCATAGTCAGCGTTGCCTTAAATTAGTATGACGATGGATACACTGATGGTGGAGAAATGGACGACATTTGCATCGACGACAGACGTGGGTGGGCTGCAGGCTACTGATCAAGACTTGATGAATATTAATCCTCAGACTCATGATGCCATGGGGCGACAGTGTTTGTATTATCTCATATTTATAGGTGTTACCAATTTTTACGTCAAAATCACTTTTGATCGACTAATCAATTAATTTTATAAAATTACGAGCAGAAAGTAGAATAGAATTTGAACGCATTTGTATTATACGAGTATTTACAGACATAATTACCCGACTATGCCACAAGAGACGTAGTGTTTTTGGGATGTATGTATTTACTATAGGTGTGTATGCAAATATATATGAGTCAATTTCTTTGGCGCCGGTTGTATCATAAACAGGTCGGTAGATTTTAATAAATGAGGTGTCATTAGAATCGTGTTAGTTGTGAATGTGTCGGTGACTTCGCAAAAAAGTTTATACTGTTACTAGCGACCCGCCCCGGCTTCGCACGGGTGCAATGATAACACTAAAACCTTCCTCTTGAATCATTCTATCTATTAAAAAAAACCGCATCAAAATCCGTTGCGTAGTTTTAAAGATTTAAGCATACAAAGGGACATAGGGATATAGGGACAGAGAAAAGCGACTTTGTTTTATACTATGTAGTGATAGTGATGGCTATTTACCATAACGCTTTTAATTACTGATTTTTAATAAATGAGGTTTCGTTAGTTCTTCTTTACCTATCTGAGAAGTGTCAAAAGCAAAAATTTTTACCTGACTGCGCCGGAAAGAGCTAATTTATCAAAACTTTTCAGAGGGTCTAGCTAAGTGGCTTTGTCAAACGTAATAGTCGAAAAGAATAACAAATGCATGGGATTCTCATCAGCGTTCGACTTGAATGCGCGCGCCACGATATCGCGACCAAATGAAATTGACGCAACACTCTAAAGAAATAGAGTCACTTACAAGTAGTTCTTAATAACTAATATTACAATTAAGCGAACGCCAGCTAAGCGAATAAAACCTCCCTTTCCCCATATGACTAGGGACTTTATTACACGCAGTAGTTTTTTTAGTGTTTAATTAGTACTTGTTAAAAATACTATTTTCAAGGTAATTAAACTCTTCTGGCTGCCTGTTTTGCCATTACTCCTGATTGTAGGTAAATTATAATGCTATCGTTAAAAATAGTGCTTAGACCATAATGGTCAATAAAACATCACCTCCCGTTCCGTATCGACAATCGATTAGTTACCGGCTAATCCGTAACCTACAGCGAAGCTAAAAAGTACACGAAAAAGTGCTCCACCTGTCGTATCTGATAAAAGTGTTTTATTTAAATTTCTGTGGCTGGCAACTCTAAAACGAGCAAAATGTTGCATTTGTGTCTTATTAAAAGAAATTTATAGTTGGCTTATAGATGCTGATTGACCTCGGCCAATGCAAGGATAACATGGTCTCAAGTAATATACAAGCAGGCACAGATATGTATATTTTTGTTCATGATCGGTCTAGTAGATTGAAATGCTTTTTAAATACATTAATAAATTAACACATTATAGTTGTCAGAAACTGTAATTAAGCTAATTTGTGAAGATGAAACATGAAACACTCTACAATAATACTCGTATTATAAAGAGGAAAGATTTGTATTTTTGTATGTTTGTAACAAATAAACTCAAACAATACTAAGCCGATTTAAAAAAATCTCTCACCGATGGTTAGCTGCAATATCCCTGAGTAACATAGGCTATATTTTATCCCCGTATTCCTACGGGAACGGGAACGGTAAATGGATTAAGTACATTAAACAGATAATCAAGCGACCGTCATAGTCAGAAATCGAATTTACGTATCTTATATGAAACTATAGCTGACCTATTAGACGTTGTCCTGCTCGTCGTATTGAAAAAAGCACTTTTAGATATTCCCAAATTATCAGACGAAATTTCCAAGTTTTCTTGTTTAACACGTTCGCTGACAACTAAAATATAACAATAAACATTACAATAGGTACCTATGTGTGGAATATACTCATAGATTGGCAGCGATAAGGAAGTATTACTTAAATGCTGCACTGACTAAAGGTCCGGCCGTTCTCAAGTACTTACCTACCTTAAGTGATTACCAACGAATTTATAAATTTATTGATAAGATAAACTAGTGATAAATGACAAACTTAGGTACTTACATATTTAGGTACTAATAACTCGACTGTGAAGGAAATAAACATCAAGAGGAAACCTGCAGACCCCAGAATTTACTCTGAGGCATGCGCAACAACCCTGGTGCGACTGTCAGGTTTAGGGCTTGAAAAATATACTCAAAAGTGTCTGTGTACGGAAGCGGAGTCCCTAAACCCTACACTAAACCTCTCGGTGATAAGATGGGACTTTATATTTATTGAATATTTGTACCGGAAACATCTACATTTATATTCACAGTTTTTTTATTAAACACAATAAAAGGAATAAGTACTTATTCAAAAATAATAATGTACACTAAAGAATAAAATACTCCTTATTTTAGAGGTCGAACACAATGCAGTGAAGCGCAAGGTGCGCCTGAGCACGTGCCCGCATCGCCTGCGGCTCCGCCACAATATCTGTTCCGATCCGAATTATTTGTGTCATACATCTTTATGCTTAGCTTATAACAATAAACATGTAAACTGGACTCTACACTGGCCCACTTAAAGGCGATTTGAGTAATAATGATAAAGGAAATGGATATTCAAAATAATATCACCCCGGGGTTAACGATTACCGGTGCGCGCATGCGCCACAGATGGCTGGATAAACCGACGTTTGTTTCCGCAGTGATATCTGAATTAATGGCGATACGAAATGGTCGAAAGGTGTTCATTACCATGATTTATGCAAGATATATTTCTTATGCCGTCCCTATTGTACTGATTAAAGTTTTAAATTAAACGTGGGTATGGAATAATAAATAAGTTTTTGTTTCAGACCTTGGTAAGGGTGGTTGGATGTTTTTCTTTATGAGCTGTTGGGTGCACGTGAGATCGGCTGGACCACAGACTCAAATTAGCTGCACGGTGCTATCCTCGGAGTGCCGTCCATCTCACGCGAGCTCGCTCACTGAGTACATTCCCGTGTAAGATTTTACACCTATTATTTTATGTGTCGGCAAGTAAAGTTCGGTACGTGAGTTATAAACTCGCTCGCGCCTCTCTCGCCCCTACTTTATAGGTATTAACGACTTGTCCGAGAGTTTTCTTATAAATAAATTTGAAGGGTAACAAGGCTCGCTTTTGTCGGATTAGTAGAGTAGATCCTGTTTCACTTTGTTGCGGAGCCTCTCTATCTTTTTGTGGGCCGGAAAACCATGAGTGTAGTGCCGTTTTTATATTGTATTAAGTTTTATAAGTTGTTCTGTTTAATACAAAAAATATTGTCCAAACACTTACCTACCCATTTTATATAGACAAACGATAGGTATTGTTTTGCAGCTGGATTGTGGCTCCACAATAAACATTACGGTTACGGTTTTAAGTCCAGTACCCACTTGAACCAGACTGCATGGTAATTATTAAGTGATACCTAAGTAGGAGAAAACGTAAGGAAACTAAAATCAGTGGATCACGTGACATTAGCCCATAACGCGTATATAGCAGACTATAAAAGCGGGACATATGGAAGTTAAGAGCTCTACCTGTGAAATATCAGAGCAATAAAGTAAATGCAGTAGTATAGCCGCGGGAACGTGCTTTCGTTGCCGAGTGTCCGAAAACCTCCATCATACTTTACCGTGAGATGGTGCCTTTATAATGATGGTATTTTATAGGAGAGACGTCTAAAGACACAATTTTTTCCGCTACGCGTGCGGTACAAGAAGTAAGGTAGGTATCCTAAATTATCGATTTTTCTGTCTATATGTACCTAATATCTTCGTCATGAATAGCAAAATTTAAGAAATAAAGTAAATAATCTCACGCTTTGTATCCCCCAAGAGTTAGGCAGAGGTATTCTATTACTGGAATTACTTTTCACCACCAGTAGGTATATTCTTTGACCCTAAACGTGATAGGTGGTGACCCCATCGCCGGACTAGGGTGCTGTTAGGTACCAGGTCTCAGAAATAATTCTGGGACCTGCGGGTTTTCTCACGATGTTTACTTCACCGTTGCTCTAGTGATAAATAAGTACCTACGGAAGTTTTTTTAAAACTTATTGGTAGATGCCCGCGCCGGTAGCCATCAGAATATGGTACTTTAACCACAGGGCTATTACTGCTATCAAAATTATAGATTATGGAGTTTCTAGATTACGTACCAAATTTTCGACTGTGTCTAATAATATTTTTACAATAGATATTCTTGGGCACATGTGTTATTACCAACAAAAGTCAATTTATGAGTGCACTCTCGAGGTTTCAAATATCCCTAATGGAGCAACAGTGAGCCGTTTTACATCTTCCCCCACAAACTGCATTATAATGTCACCGAAAATAACCGCACATAAATATAAAACAATGTGAAACCACTTAAAGCGAATAAAATACACGTCGACTTTACTTCTGTAAAATGAATTTATTAATAACGGAGACAATGAACGTCTGAAACAAACGTTTCACTTTTTGTATTTTTAATTGTCCTCCGAACGACAGCGAAGATGCATTAGAAGAACGAAAATAAACTCCCGATCATATTCGACACGCCGCCGCCGCTTCGCACACGCTATAGTAAACAAGAATCTCTTGATGGTTAAGCACACCTCCATTATTCTTCAGTCATAATGGGAAAATGAATGGTTATCTTATACTTAATTAAAAATGTATTTAGCATAGATGCTCGGGTAATAAAATTATTGGATTGTAATTTTGCCATGTGTCATGTACGGTACAGAGTGCAGTTTTAGATGATATCTTAGCCGTAATTAAAAATGTTGTCGTGACATTCAGAGGCCCGTCCCGCCTCCGCACTCCGCTGCCTCCTTCAATATTGTTGGCGATTGAATCGTAATTAAATGTAACGAATCAAACTACACTTTATTAAAAGGGTCTGATAGCTCAAAATGGCCAGTATATCGGTCGCAGAATCGAACGTGCTCCCGTCGAAATGCCAACCATTTTATTTATTCGCCTTAATTATGTATCTTGTCTTAATTTACGATTGGATCATACGATAATCTAAAGCTTAATTTATTATAGACGTCTAGGTATTCCAGCCATTTCCATAACGAGATTTAGGATTACGAGGATGATGTTGCACTCGGCGAAGTGATTAAATATTATCAGCATTCATTCGCATTTTGCAATTAAGTGAGCGCCTGTAGGAGTAAGGCGAAGAGTGGCCTGTGGTTGGGATGCTCGATGCGCGCGCTTTGATAGCGTCATCGCATTTAATTTTGTTATGTGTCGACGGCATGACGGCCGACATCTCGATACGACCACTGTCCGAAGATAGTCCTTAATGAAAGTAATGGAGGTTTATAAGCGACACATCGACAGGTCCGCCTGCAAATATACAGGTAATAGACGCAGGAACGAACGTGCGAGCGAGAACAAAGAAAGCCACATTTGCTAATTGCGGTTTTGCTCGTGTCGTGCGCGCGGAGGCTGGATCGTGAGCTCCAGAGATATGACGATAACACATTCATAAATAATTAGAGCGAAATTTTCTCATTTGTAAAACGGCAGCCATGATATTTGGTTGGGGAGTATTCTGTTCTCGGAACACATGAATCTAGATAAGTGTTGTTCGACACGCTTGCTCTCCGCTTGTTTTGCTACTACTGAGACAAGAGATGGATTCAAGACAAACTTATCTATTGGTTTTTAAACACGCATATATATTACAAAATATTTTTCTAGTAACAACCATATCTTTCTTCTTTTAAGTTTATCTTGTAGGTACCAAAATAAATTTGATTTTTATTTTACTGTTGTGGTTGACTATAGACAGTTGACACCAAGTGAAGTCAACTGCAGTTCAAGTAGGTTTAATTTCCACTCAAACTATTGAAACAGAGAACAATGTAAAAAGCAAACGTGAGCCGATGTCTATAAAACATTTGTGGGTTCAGTCACGGTCGGAGCGTCGTCGCTCGCCATGCCAGGGTTCAAATTTCCACTTCCGCCCGATCCACGAACAATCGATATTGTTATCGCTGACTCTTCATTAAAAACCAACAAAAACAAATTAAAAATTATACGAAACGGCCAGCAGACCAAATGAAGTTTAGAGAACTGTTTTGTATTTATTTATCGAGGACATCGGCCACAGTCAAAAAGTTCATTCCTTGATACAGTAAAACGCAGGTTTATTGAAATGTCGTAAATCATCCGGAAGATAAAAGGCTTTAATTGAAAGATAAAAAATCGGCAGCAAACGCTCCATGGTATTTGCTCCGTCACTATCGGTAGATTAGAATTCTTAGCGTAGCCAATTGTAGAGTTATAACATTATTAGCTTCGGATATCAGAAGAATTTTTCGCTACACGTGTTACAAATTTGAGAAATAGAAATGGCGTATTTTATAATGCCTTAATTAACACCGCCTTTCTTCCGATTTGCTCTCATGAATGTGTAACGTATTTTAATCACTATAGTACAAATAAAAATGTTTACAAGGAATAGAAAACATAAAACTGTAAAGAGAAAAAAAACTACTTCAACGAATAATACTAAAAAAATACAGTCAAATTGAGAACCTCTTCCTTTTTTGAAGTCGGTTAAAAAAGAATCATCGAAATCGATTATCGTTATATTGAGTTATTCGTCCATTTGTCGCGCACATACCTACTTAATGCAAATTTAAGACTTATATGGTTTTCTCATGGATGCCATCGTCGGAACCGGAC
The DNA here is from genome assembly GCA_963855545.1 of Ethmia dodecea. NCBI lineage: Eukaryota > Metazoa > Arthropoda > Insecta > Lepidoptera > Depressariidae > Ethmia > Ethmia dodecea. The sequence continues at coordinate 8,650,500 of OY979437.1, read as the reverse complement.
CAAATTTAAATTTTGACCTCACGGGAAGCACCAGCTTTCAATCAAAAAAAGAATTATCAAAATTGGTTCACCCAGTCGAAAGTTCTGAGGTAACAAACATAAAAAAAAAACATACGCTACGAATTGATAACCTCCTCCTTTTTTGAAGTCGGTTAAAAATAATTATGATCGACTATCGCTTACTGTCGTTTACCTATTTGATAAAAACTCTGCTTCCGCGACTGAATAAAACTTGTTTTGCACAAAAAGTAGGTATTGATCTCATAAAAACAAACAATCTCCAGCGCATAAATTAAAATTTCCGCTTGCCGATGCCAGTGGTTAATCAGGCATAAATATGACTGGGGGACTGATGGAATCCAAACAATCAATAATATCATGCTTCCTTATCCTTGCTTAGTTTATTACAATTTTTATTATATGAATATTTCGTATGAATATAAATGTCATACGTTGTTTACGAAGCAAGAATATTAAATAGCAAAATCTGAATTTTGCTATTATTGCTAGGATATTCAAATTGTTTTTTTTTTAGTTTGATAAGCAAATAAAAATAAACTAATAGACACTTTCATTGTTAACACGAACAATTTAAACAATATAAATGTACCTATAATCATTTATAGTACCTTTTCAATTAGTTTAGTACACGTCATATTCATTTAGCTGCACTTAACGGATTAGTGGAATGCTCTTTGGGCCCACGTGCCATCAAAGAATAAACAACAATACGAAACAATTTGAAGTGTTAAGTGTCCAGTGGTTATCAAAAATTACGAGATTAACGGTGACAATGCTCGGCCGGTGACTTATGAAGTGATTAAAAGAAAGTAGGGTCGGCATAAAATGCAGGCAACGAATCAGAAAAGTCATGTACTTACATATTTAACCTACATATTACCTATAAATACATATTTAACAGTTTTGCTACAATATAAAATTTACGTCACAATTCTAGATCCGGACACTATAAGATTAATTGATGCAGAAGTTTACCCAACTTTTATGTCCAAAATAGGATTAATCTCGAATCTGGATGTTTGTATTTGTTTTTATTTAAATTAAATCAAATTCAGATCATCTTGTTTGTGTACTCTAAGGCCCAGCCGCCGTCATCACGGTGTGATTTGAGCCCAAAATAAAAGCATAATTATGGTAAAATTATTGCAATAACAAAATAAAATATTTTGAATATTCCTTGTTTAAGGATGATTTCAACATTAATGTTACTTTTTCGACGAAAACAGGATTTATTTGCGTTTTTAACTATTTACAACTATTGTTGACAAACAATGTTTTTTACTAGAAAAGAGCGTCATTCACATTCGTCACCGGAGGAATGATCGCGCACACGGTATCTCGCGCGGTAACTTTACGCGCGCCCTATTACGCTGCTGATAGCCGCAATCGAGTAACAGCCGCGTGACATCTTTATGATGTCTCAAAAACCATTACTAACGACACCTTTTTAGTTACTCGCGATAGGCGGCCACCAAAACAGCTTTGAGACAAAACGGTTGGAGTCAACGGCATCAACGCATCGTCTCTCGCCTCGTTTTTCTTGATCGATCGACCAATGTTTTTTTTTCTCATTCGTCTTATTGTATTGTAACAGATAACTTGATTATTTCAAGGGAGATATAGTATCATATTCAAAAGTTAGATTTTATCCCTTCTGAAGAAAACATTTGTTTTGGTTATAACGAAATGAAATTATATAATCACACAGTATTTCAAAATACTATTGGACATCATCATCATCGGGGGTTAATGAATTAGAACCTATAATCAAAATTTTAAACAAAAATACTTACCGACTTCAACGAATAGCACTAAAAACCCTATACCTACTGTAACTAAACCTATTACGCTGATAGCTAGTGATTTGCTGATGTCTGTTGAGGAGTTCCTTTCTTCACCTAAAGTTTTTCATCAGATTTTCACAAAACATATGGGACCAAGCTTCACGTATACTCGATAAAACTATTTTTGGATGGAGCCGGCGGCATTTCCGAAAAAGTGTGACGTATGCGTCGTTCCAGTGGAAGCGAGAGCGCGCAACGAGCGACAAAGAGGCACAATCCATTGCATCAGTATTTTCTTATGACGTTGTCACGTTCAACTATCGTCAGTAAACCGACATTACAGACAACCGATTTTTTTTTAATCTGTTCAGTTTTGATGGAGTTTTGGATTATCATACCTAAAAAAACATATGCGACGATTTGAGCACCTTTTTCTTGTTTGAAGTCGGTTAAAATCTAGAAAGTTTTGGTTGCAACCTAATAAAATTTTAACACATTTATAATTCCTGTAGGAATTATTTCAGGAACATAATAGAACTCTGGAATTCAAATTTTTTATCGGCGAAGGGGACAATTCTTTGTACCGTAGTTCGCTTAAATTTTTACATTTATGTTTTTGATTGGATTATTATCTACGCATATTATTAACACAGTTCGAGAATAGCATTAGTATCAAGGTTACGACAATAATTTATATATTCAAAAAGATTCATATCTAGTTTATTCTAATAAGTCGTCATAATGTTAATCAGGTCGTTATTTATGTGAGTTATGAATGATCCAAAAATCTAACCTTTCCGTTCATATGGAGTCGGCAAGGAAATGTTTTTGAAACACTAGATAAAAATTTGCTAGATATATTTAAAAATTAATGCGGGAAATGAAATCAAACACATTTGGACGTTTAGCGGCGAGGAACTGCGCGTTATGAGAACATAAATCTCTGACCTTACGGCGTCTATACCCACCCCTGCCCCACTACCCTATAGCGATATAGTGCACATCAACCCCCTATTCAGATACCAACTATTCGCTCTCAGTCATTCTCAGACGTAGATAAGTTTCACAAATCGAAGCATGAGATGTTTAGGTAGTGAAACTGAAATGCGAGGGTGGATGCCAGAATGAGGTTCATTCATTATCATGAAGTGTTACACTTTATAGATATCATTATTTTAAAGTACCTAGTGTTACTTTTTAAATTATCAAGTCAGTGACTGGGTCTATATCATGACCTGTTTTCGGTTAATATGCATGTTAATAAATATAATATAATCTCGCGCCTTTTCTCCACCAGGGGGTAGGCAAAGGTATTCCGTTTCTGGAAACACATGTTTTACCATTCATTAGCCTCTAAACGAGATAGCTAGTGAGCCCATCGCCGAACCAGGGTGTAGTTACATATGTCTCAGAATTAATTCTGAAACCTGAGGATTCCTCACGATGTTTTCCTTTACCGTCGATCTAGTGATAAATATGTAAGTTTTTGATAAAATCATTGGTAAGTAGGTACATGCCAGGATTCGAACCCGAGCCTCATGAATGAGAAGCGGGATCTTTAACCTCTGGGCTATTACTGCTCTATGCATGTAAGTAGTCATAGTATTACTTAATATGCATATTTATAATGAAATTAAGTTGTTGTTGAGTTGACAGTATCGAAATTAAATAACACCTCCTCCTCCTAAAATGTAATACGATTTGAATTTTACACAATTACAGGAAATTTTGAAATAAATTAGCAACCAAAAATGTGAAACTAGTAGGTACTAAAAATAATAACGTCACAGGTCTATCTCAGTAAATTTTCATTTTGGCAGATCATAAACATTAACTCATTTGACTAGGCAGACCATTAACCTATTTATTATGGAAACCGACATCCATCAATTTTATCAATCTCCTTGGTATTAAAAATTTCTATAAATCTTATTTTCTATTAATAAAACACTCATCTATATTTCAATGACGGGCTTACGACGACGTGAGCCGAGTAACCAGGCACTGCTAGGTGGTTCGTTCGACAGATATGAGCGGCCGAGCAGGTTATATTTTATCGGAAGTTACGGCGTCTAACGTACGGCCAATTTCATAATGCCTCGCCCGCCCGCCGCGAATGTGCCTCACTTATCAATTTGATATCTCGATCGGAAAAATAATGCGCCACCGTTGAATGTGCGCCCGACGAGCTTAACTCTAAAATATGTTTGCACGTTTCTATTACTGGACCTTACGGTGGCATAAAAAAATACTTTCAGAAAATCTTCAATGGAAATATAGAGTAGGTACGTCGGTAGGTGAAATTTAGAATTGTGAAACTTCAAAAATGGAAAATTTAATTTTAAAATTGTTTGAAAAAGTCATTCATAGAATCATACTTATATATTGTTGATCAAATAGTTATTATTTTTTCCGAACTTCTTTTGTGTCGGTATTATGTATATTCCAGTAAATACTTCTTGTATAGGTATAAGCCACTATGATAAAAAATACATCAATCAAAAGTCTGTCTACTACATAGCTCTGAAAAACAAACATTAGAACTAAATCCTCAAAGAAATTATTATACACACCTATAAAATGGACGACTCAGTCTGTCAAATAAGTCATCAGTGCGTCAGTTAACTCAATTACATTGAGATCAACACGCGGCTACGGTGCATGATTAACAACCCTACAAAACAAACAATATTACGCCCAATATATACGTATAATAAATCTCAAAATCGTTCGACAGATACCTATCCCTGTAATCCTGCTCCATAAATCATTTAATAACACAAATGTACAGACACACACCGGGCTATTCCTTCCGTTGTTAAAGTTATGCTAGCAAGCTTAGAGCAAAAATAAACTCTAAACACATTGGTTTAATATCGTGGATTCAGGAAACGTTGAAAAATTTTAAGCTTTTTAACAACTAATACTAAAAGGACATGTTAGAACTGAAAGTAACATATACGTTGAGATATTACGTTGAAATATACACTTTAACAATTGGTCATTTAAGTTTAATTTATAAAAATGAAACCTTGATCTACATTTTGTAAACGCTTTATCCGGAGGTCGGGACGGATGCCACGAACTACTGTCAACCCTTGACATCTCGGATAAGTTTGACGGATCATGCATGAAAATTGTTTTGAGCACGTGTTTAGATAGTTACTGACAAATACATGCTGATGGATTAACATACTGACGTTAAGACTTGTTTCCCGTTATTCTGACTAATTAAATAAACTTCATTAACACACGTATCACATTCTTAATTTTGATGAGCTTAGCGGTATCATGTTTCTAAAATTAATATTAAAATAATAATATCACAACATTCAGAACAAACATATTTCACATCATTGCCATTTTTATATTGAAATATGATAGAGGGTATTTTTGTAACCTTATATTTGGAGCTAATAAAGCCGTTGACATAACTGTTGACCTTTCAATCAGCTAAGCAAATATTAACATTTAAAAAAATATAAAGTCAGTTAAACGACAACCGGATAGTGGTCGTTAAATTTAGGACACTAGCGGGTCGTAAAAATAAAATATTAATAATTAGCGGCAGGAGGTTAATAGTCCATTAGGAACGTGTTCATTTACACCGCTTGGCGTCTCGCTGCGCACGCGCTGCTGCCACTGACACTTTGATGATCATCACTATTGACACTTTTATACTTTATAGATTTACCTTTTTTCAGTGCGGCAACTAGATTTTAAATCTTGTGTTCAGTTTATTTAAAAAAATCAATTTCAGTTTTTATTATTTAAATCGTCGACTTACTTGCAAACTATTCAATCATAAAAACTATATTTCACAATACGGTTATAAAACAGCAATGATGAGCATAACGACAGATCGAAATATTGTAACGTTTCACTGCATACCGTTATAAAACTGTCTACAAAAAGATTCTCGTAATCAAGTAGATCACCTCAATCTATTTCACAAAACCCAGTAATCACAGTGTATAAAAACAAGGCAGTAAAGTTAATAATTAAACCGCCGCTTTTCCGCTGGCAGGTGCGACAAATGAATGTCATTACCACAGTGTAAGAGTCCCAGTGGTCCGTCACGTTTGAAGCTTGTGGAAAAGCTAACATAGACCGAAGTCATATATTTGTATATAGGATACACAAGCCTCTCCTAATGATAGTATTTGCAGTCTAGTCTCGTTCGCGTTCAAACGATTTTGATATTTCTTTCTTCTTTTGTCTAGATGCTTTCGTTAGACGACTGTATTTTTTTCTTGACTGTGGCATTACCATGTTACATAGCAGCATTTGCTTGTCTTCTTATATAAATAAAAACACGTTAATTTCATGGTCTGAGAAGTGTTTCCGTTCTGTTCTGAACCTAAATTATATATATCTTCTATGATTACTGATTGATTATAGAGATAAATTAAACATTTAATACGATATCTCAGAAACAAGTCGGTATAAAAGACAATGAAATATAGATTTTTTTGTGACTTAGAAACACGGAATCAGGCTAGGACCGCGAAAAAGATCTCGGTCATAATCAGAGATCGGCATTAGGTAGTGTGATTTGGAACCAAAGTAGGTAGAGGATATAATATGGAGTTGTTAAAACCACCATGTTCCTACTTTTAAATCGAAGCACATATATGAAATGCCAAATTTTATATGTGTGCTTTGTGTCGGATGGGACCGAAATTCTCATTTTTTTAGTGATGGAGCCGTACTATTACAAATATGCAGATTTTGTTGATTATCTCCATAACCGGCCACTGTAGAGAAAATCACCTAAGAACAAAAGAAGTTTATATTTAGTAAGTAAATATGATACTGTAGAAAAATCTCGGAAAATTTCCCTGAAATGTTCAGAAGTCCCAAATAAAGTGGTGGTTTTAACAACTCCATATTAAATCCTCGTAGCAACTTTACCTACTATGGTACCAAATCACACTACCTAATGCCGATCTCTGGTCATAATACACAATAAGAGAACAACGTCATCTCGTAGCACCAAAAAATGTACCATCACATCGGATGCAAAAAAAAAAAGTTCTAAAAGAAATAACGAGCGCTCGAGGAAACGTCACAGTTGACTGTGCGATTATCCATAGCTCTATGAGCTCGTTTCTTGCTTTATAACATTTAAGCGGAATGACGGAAACGAGGAGTCCTTGATTATTGGATCAGTTTTCAAATAATTAATCCCCACAAAAACACCGGAAATAGAACGCTTAATCGATTCCCGACCGCGCCTCGCATAGTGACGCGGCGTTCGATTAACAGAAATTATATGGCGAAACGAATCGCGACAACTTTGTTTTGTGTATTGTCAAAGTGGCCTTCGGTTGCAGGGAAAATAAAATCTAATACACCGCGTTATTGTTTTTCTTGACATTATAATTAATTGGCCTCTACGAGGAAGTCATTTTACTGTTTCAAGGTGAACATTGCTAATTTCTGTAGTTTTTATCGCTTCTAAATGGTCGACTGTTAATTGTTTCGATGTTTGAATTGCGCCGTAGTCAAAAATGTAAAAATAATCTTTTTTTTACGCAGACGACGGTTTTGGCAATGTAGTTATCGTCCATGAGTGGACACAAGTTATTAGGTTCCCAAAGTAAAAGCATCGTACTTTGTACACAAATAGCATTAGACATGCCACGTATGAAGTATACCCTGTGTTCACATTAAAAATTAATGTCAGACGAAAAGATGGGGCCACTCTGCAAAATTTATCTCACATTTCCACTCCACCAATGACAAGAAAACTGTTACGGTTTGCAGCGGTCTGAGTGTAACATTAAAAATTCAAGTCGTCTTACCCACTTGTGTGAGGGATTGCCGCATATTCGCCTTTGGACACCATTTATATTTTCTTTGGTACGGATTATGCTCTGCATTTCATCAAAATGAAATGTGTTCAGAGAGACTTTATTTTTCTTCTCGTGTGCGTAGATTGTTATCATGATTTGTTTTAAAATTTAAATAGGAATTTAAAAAACACTGTACATGTCCACCATACTCTAATGGAAATCATCGAATAGATTATACGATGTGACCTTTTGTATGAATATAATGGCGTCGACGAACCCGATATTTCCGTTTGATATCGTACCTACCTATCTTTATTAGTATGCGATAAGTACAATCGATTACAAAATAGTCACATTGTTATACATTAAATTCGGTGTCATATTGACTTAGGTATTGTAGTCACGTCTGTACATATTTTGTAACATACTAACTTATAAAAAGGTCAATCAGTATAGAATTCTATTAACCCTGTATATAGTTGATTACAACATATTGAAATATTTACCTGCGTATAATGAATTACAACGATGAACTACCTACGCAATGACTTAAAACAAATATTATACTTATCCCTGTATTATCCCTGTATTATACGTGTTTTTTTATAATATGTGCTTTGTAAAATAAAAAAATAAAAAATCTCACGCCTTTCATCCCCGAGAGGGTAGGCAGAGGTATTCCATTACTGGATATACCCACATTTCACGAGATACACTGGAACCCTAAACGTGATAGGTGGTGAGCCCATCGCCGGACCGGGTCTATTTACACATGTCTCAGAATTAATTCTGAGACCTGCGGGTTTCCTCACGATGTTTTCCTTCACCGTTGAGCTAGTGATAAATATGTACGTAAGTTTTTGAAAAACTTATTGGTACATGCCAGGATTTGAACCCGAGCCTCACTGATTTTCGGCCGGCTCTTTAACCGCAAAGGCTATCACTGCTCTATATACTTATGTGCTTTGTGTAGGTAAATTTTTTTTTTTAAATGTAATCGAGTAACCCCGAACTGAATTCCTTAAAGTACCTACTAAAATTCATTTAAGAACTTCAAAATTTATAATGATGTAATCAACATCTGCCTGCAGAAGTACTAGAAAAGGTATGGATTGATTCCCTTCTCCGTGAGTTTTTTGTTGTAATTTAGCTCAATAAAAGGGATAAACAGGTAAGTACATTATTTATAGATTTAATTGATACAATAAGTAAAAAAATTCTTCAACCAATTTCATAATAATAATTGGTAGTCCCGTTTTTAAGAGGATAAACGTTGTCGAGTTTGAAATTATCACATTTAATTAGAGTAGAATTCATGTCACAATAACAATAAAAACATCGAAAAACTAAGTTTTGTCAATATCGAAATTAAAAGTAAATATTTAGGGGACCTTACGAATTTTGAAAAGATGAATACCTTATCCCTTTAATATTTATGTAGCAGTTTCAATATCTGTTTGCACATCCACTGAGTTTAAAGTACAAACAAATAGGAAAATAATTTTAATTCTTACTGTTGATAGTAGATTGTTTGTTAAATTACAATAATATGAGGATTTAAAAAAAAAATATACTCAAAACTCATCAACGGTTAAGAATAATATGCAAACAGAAATCTTACATTACAAACATCAATCGAATATACTCCTCCAAAATAAAATTTACAGTGGTAGTGGTGGCAGTTTCATACCTACGAAACGTTATACCAAATTATTTTATGTTAAATTTAATACGGAATACTGCTAAATAGCATTAGTACTCACACTTGGCCGGTTTTATAGCTTAGTCAGTGCACGGGCACGCGTCAATGTTAGTATTGACAGTTTGAAGAGCGGCTGCCGCGCGGGTGCACATGGCAGTGACTTGACAGCTTCCGTTTCATAAAGTTTAACGGCGTGGTTGACCCAGCTTTGTTTGCTTTAGGAGTTCACAACTGCTCCATTCATAGTCATTCTGGTAAACTATTAATTGCTCCGGCTTAACTGCGATCGCTGGGCCATCGCTCGTACGAGTAACTGAATTATTTATTTATACGGGATGGTAATATACAGTTTTTACTTCTCATGCTCTAAAAGTACGCCAACATAGCCCTACGAAGCGGGACTAAAGTGACCACTTTAGTCCCTAGGGAGTAAAAAGTAATTCGTTTTTTAATATCCTTAATAAGATGTAAACAAACTCAAACAGCCAGTAAATATCTGTGGACCATCTTCATTGCGAAAATTTTGAGAGTTTTAGTTCCATGGTGTTTCCGCATAGAATATAGCATACCTTGACTCATCAAAAGGCTCGGGAACCAAACCACCTCTGGTATATAATGGCTTCGTTTAGTCCCTCGATATAAAATATACTATAAAGTTATAGTGTCAATTTTCTTGACAATATCAAATTTCAGATTCAATGTCAATAAATAATATGATTACTTAAAAAACATAATATTTAATTAACGAAATATAGGTAAGTTATGCAGAGAGACATAAATTTTCCGTTTATGTTGGTCGTGACAAATTAATAACTTTTATTTTACATAAGTAGATACCTATCTTTATAAAGGAAATCTATAAATTTGGGTACCTACTGTTTAAAGACTTAAAAAAAAGTGTCAGCATCAGTTTAAGACAATGTTTCACTTTCAACCCCGTTTTGAAACAAGGCCGTAACAGTCAACGCTGATGGCATTTTTTGAATGATAAAAAACCATCACCTTTGTCGGCGACAGACCACATTATGATGACACAGTAAATATAAAATTACGTAATGGAGCGAAGTTTCCCTTAATTAACAGAAACTACTAACGCTCCTCACGAAATATCAGGGCGACTTAATCAGAAGATCTCATCTCTTAATATACGGGCGGCCGACGAGTGAGATCTGACACGAAATTCCCTAAAAATAATATTTAAAATGGTAATGGGCCCTCGGGTTCATAAATTGCCGCGCCATATGTCCCCGTGCGTTGCACCTACTGTGTACATAAATATGTCAAGTATTGAGACGGCTGCCTCTGTATTATTTCACGGACTATGTTTCTTGATCTTTGAAGTGATAGATAATGCGCGTCTCAATCACGTTAAAATACAACCGTTAGTGATGCAGTCGACAATCTGTTTATGAAATAATATCTAGACATTATTAACATTCTTACATCATAAAAAATAAAATAAAATAATAATCTCAGGCCTTTATCCCCAAGGGTGTGGGCAGAGGTATTCCATTTCTTGGATATACCCACTTTTCACGAGATATTTTTTGAACCCCTAAACGTGATAGGTGGTGAGCCCATCGCCAGACCGGGTCTGTTACACATATTTCAGAATTAATTCTGGGACCTGCGGGTTTCCTTGCGATGTTTTCCTTCACCGTCGAGCTAGTGATACATATGTACGTCAGTTTTGAAAAACTCATTGGTACATGCCAGGATTCGAAGCCGTACTGATTTTACGTAAGGCTGTCACTATACTTACATCATTTAGCGAAATTAACACAAATTTTTAATCGAATGTATGTTAGTAGCACAAAAGTATCAAAATTTTTGTGGTGGTGTAATGGCACGAGTCAAATAGTCATTTTGACATTAACAATTTTGCGTTTCCGGATATTTGTTTACCAAAGAGACAAAAATAAGCATTATCTTTTACAATTGTATTTCTCTAGTTGTCCCCCTGGGATCTTTGGAATGTTTACACTTAAGTGCAGTTACTTATTACTTCACTTAACATTCCCATTTGAGAGGTAGATTGAAACAGCCAGAGCATTCAATTAAGTTAAAATTTACTCTAAATCAAGTTCTAATATTTATTGCAGTCTATTAAGATTTCGTAAACTTATATGACATTGATTGATAACAAAATTATCTTTGCCACTTAATAATGAATGCAGTAAATGATATTACCTCCTCCACAGTTCGTGGACTTAAACTTTATCATTTATCTTTATGCGTGTATAAAACATAAAAGTTCCCGTGCCATTAAACACGAATGTAAACACTTATTTAGTATAATTTGCATGTGTTTAACTTTTAAAGTAAAGTTCAGCGACCTCAAAGGTCGCCCCGCGATCGATCGGCGCACGCGCATCCGACTCGCAGATGTGACATGATCACGACGATGCTTGAAATTAAACCAGAAGATTATTAGGATGAATTATTATTATTGCTCATCGGTACCATATTCCGACGGGAGTAAGTAATCCTGCGATCAATTACTAAACCAGCCACGTGCGAACTTCTGAAAATAATATTTATGCAATGCCCTTAACAAAAATAAAGATAGCTATTGAAACAGATTTTAGATTCAGTTTTCTCAAAACTCTGACACGTTATCAATACACGAAAGCGCAATCATTTGATATATTTTTCACCTTGAAAGATGGCACATCTAAGTTGTTTTTCATAGTGTATGGTTTTAATGCTGTCCACTAATTCTCACTCAAAAGGAAAACACGATAACTGCGCGGGCATCGACGCTGGACGCCTGCTAGTTTTATATATTACTAGCTGACTCGGCAGACGCTGTCCTGTAAAAATGTGATAAATGTAGAACCACTCGACAGATTTTAAGCAAACTTCACATAAACCATCTGCTAAATAGTCCGTGAGCCCGTTCTTGAGTTATAAAATAACAACGAAAAGTGGCATTGATTTATATATATTTAAGATTATAGCGGATGCCTAGTAGCGTTGCCAGCGCAGATCCTGTTTATTCCCGTTACCGTGGGAATTTAAACAAAACTTTGTAGATGCCTATGTTCCCTAGTGAACCACCGCAAAATTTCAAGTTTCTGGACCCAGGTGTTAAGGCCCTTTAGACCTTTTATATACACAGCTAACAACAGAATATTTATCTACTTCTCTGAAGAAGTAGATATTGTATTAACTATTTAGTTATTTTAAGTAGATCTATTCATTTTTACCTCTATGTAATGCACAGCACAGAAAATACACAGTTTGAAATGAGTTCAAATCATAAATAATATAGGTAGGAAATAAACATAATAATATAGGTCAAGAGATAGATTTAGATAACTACTGAAAACAAACTCCAGTACTTAGAATGTTAAAGAAGAGGTCAGCTGATCAATAAATATAAGCAACTCTTAAAACCCCATTAAGAACGCTGAGAGGGACCAAAACTATGGCCAAAGAAAACAATAAATCGTAATGACAGCGCGCCCCCAGGCACCCTCGGAAGCTCGCTATTTTGAACTATAAATAAATGTGTAGATAGATTGATAAATATAAATATTAGGGGCGAAAAGAAGAAAAACAATGTTTATGAAACTGGTGTCGTCCGCTTCATAACTGTGAGTTACGACTTCTGACGCCTGCCAACATATGGGCCCTATACGCAATTTTTTACTAATGCAACGCAAGCATCTATGACTATTATGCTTATCTGTAGACAAAAATAGATTAATTATTGCCCTACACAGGGCCATTTGTGTGTTTTTCTATTAAAAATATTTCTACGTATTTTACTTACCTGTCTAAAAAAGGTATTTTATACATACCGCTTCTGAGATATTATATCATTTTATTATCCTCATTAATTGTAGATATCACTATAATGTAGAACATGAAAATGTGAAAATTTTTTCTAAAACTTCAAATTAATGTAAGTGTCAAATGATAGCTGGTACGGCGCCAATTCTAAAAATACCACTTTAATAGATGTTTATTGCCGACGAATCAAACGTTACCTATGTGTCAAACTGCTCCCATCACAAATAAATTTTCCCGCCATAATAAGATTAACACAGCAGAGCATGCGCGTGCGCGTAGCCGCCGCGTCGGGCAGCACGTTAGTCACCACGTCTATACTTAGCCGATTGCATTGTCTTCTGAAATATCTATTAATGATTATTGACAAGGCATCGGCACGCAAATTCTCCCCGCGATAGGTGCGACGAACTGCTATAAATATATTTTATGTGCAATGCTGTGCGACGGCTGACGGGCGGGGTGAGTAGGTATGTGGCACCCGAGAGCTAGCCACAGCTAGTACTAAACTTCCCACAACAACTAAACACACCTTCCAGCGTATGTATGCACAATATACATGAAAACTCAAATATGAATTTAGATTAATCAAAATGACGCTTAAATATCTGTAAGGAATGTAGAGCACTATTCCTGTAGATGGAGATAATCAAACATCAATTCATGGATTGGCAACTGAAATTGGATTTGTATTATAATACTAAAATAAATTTAATACATTTGTAACTCCTGAATGTCAACAAAGTCTGTTATCCGATTCGAATTGGACTAACAAATTAATGAATACTCGTCAAAATTGCAAATTGCAAATTCAAATTGATACAATTCGGCAATTGAGTACAATATGCACACAAAGCGCTATCGCGTCCACAAACACAGACGAGCAGTCAGCCGCCGACATCGATTCATATCGAACGAGTGCAGCTATTCATTTTGTATGTTAAATTAAATTTCCATGAAACAAGATTGAATTTTTTGCAATCAGCGAGCTCTGGGCTTGCTCAAACTGAAACGTAGATGGACAAGTGTTGGATTTACATCTCTTTTTATGATTATAGTAGTGGCTGACAACACATATCAGACTTTTTATAGGATGCTTATAAACATTTGCAACTTTTAGAATTTTCAATATTGTTCCTAACAAATACATTAACAAACAGCAAACCGCAGGAGCACTGGGCGGCACGCTGAGGCTGCGGCTGCGGCAGCGAGCTAGCATCAGCTTAGCTAATTTACAATTTAATTATCAGTCGGGATGATACATCGTTAGTGCGCGCCAAACCGAGTTTATGCGACTAATCAATTGTTTGACGCGGCCGCTGCAATCACGCGCTGCCGCCCGCCCTGCCACACTGCACCGCCCCGCCTTGCTGCATCATTGTTATTCGTTCAGTTTCGTGATACGATTTGAAATTATGTTCACAATTTAAATTTCTCCAACTGGGAATATTAATTAATCTTACTTCGAATATCTATCGAACCCTGATAAAATAAGTTTCGATAGACGTTTCAGCAATCCGATCGAGAGAACAATGCGGCGGCGTGTCGCGCCCGCGTTGATTAAATATAGCTCAGAATCTATCAAGCGAACGACTTGATCGAGCCGTTGCTATGGATTTATGCGCTAAATATTCGACAGGTGCCAAGTGTGTCGATCGAAGAGTTCGATCGCCGATGACTAACTATGCCCCAAATTTTATTTCAAATGTCAAATAATTTGAGCACCTGCCCTGTGCCCAACGAAAGTGATCCGCACTTTATTCCAATTGGCACAGTGAGCGAAAACTTACCTACCTTATTGTCCTTTCAGACCATTAAGTTGATTTGGCGTAAAGTTGAATTCCGTAAAAGTTTCCCAGAATGTTAAATCCTGATTGCCCTTTGATTATTTACTCAAAAGTGATTGCCAGATTAGAATATGGAATTAAAAAAGTGTAGAGTAGTATTGCCAGACTTTTTTTCCTAAATCTTACAAATAAGAAAAAAGTGGAAAAATTTACATTTATGTAGGTACCTATCTGATTAAATGAAAGATATTTTTTTGTCATTATGTATGGACTAAATTTGAGTCTGAAATAAATGATTATTATTATTATTATCCTGTCCTCAATATCTTAACGGTTCTTCATTCGTAGTCATCGTCATTAAACTCACGCATCACGCAGGATTTTCTTTAATTTATTAAGGACGGATAAAATTATCCACTCACGGAACAAAGTCGTGCGACACACTCGTAATGTGAACGTTCACAATTCGCTAATCCCGCGCCGCTACCGTTACATAAGACAGCTGAGTTGAATATAAATGTAAAACACAATAAATTTCATGCCCCGTAGGAAATGAATATTCATCACGAAATCGCCATGCATATTCTCTTTCGCTACAGAATTTCGTATTCCCTATAACAAGCGCGGAATGTTAACAAAGTAAACCTTATACCCGCTGCCATCAGTTAGATTTCGCGTGGTCGGAGGAGAGGCATTAAAGTGCGGGTCGGTGCTCCAGCGAGCGGGCTCTCGTAAATTTCAACATATAGTAAAGTGATTTACGAATAATTGTTGTGTTGGCGTATAACTAGAGAAATCTTTCCGCTGTTTGCCGCCGGTTAATTTATATATGAGGCTTAGGTAATTCGCGGGCCACGAGTAATTGGTCTGCAGAACAATAGCTTTTGTCATACCCTTATCTCGAACGCGCGTTCGTCTCTTTATAAAGTGCTCTCTTGAGCACAATAACATTCACATGAAAGTTTATCGTAACTACTTTTTAAATAAAAGACTTACAATCTTTTAACATGTACTAAGTCGTTTGATTATATGTTTTATGTTATAAGACGACTTAGAAGTATTGGGACAATGATATTACACCAAAATTTGCTTTTATCAACGATAGTACTAGGTAGCGTAACTGTAAGTAGGTATGGAGTAAAACCTTTATAGTGAAAACGCCTAAAATATGTGGTATTAAGTAGGGTGCGCGCATGAGTCGAGTGGGTAACGAGCACGGGGCCGACTTTAGCGTAACACTTAATCGAAACATGTGTTTATCGTAACATGCGAATCGGCCTAAGGCGAATTAGTTCTCGCACAATGCAATTTGAATGCACATTACACAACGGACGAAGTACGAGCGCTTTTTATTGCGGCATCGTGAGATCTTATCTTGGAACTGCCACTTCCAGCAGGCAAATTTCAGATTCTCTTCACGGGCCCGCCCATTTTGCACCCTACTGCCTTCGACGGAAGGTAAGATACAGCACGGCATTACACCCGTCCGAGCTATGTGTGTATTAACACGTACTATACTGTACACACCCACCCCACAATACATTTTTAAAGAATTCAACATAAAATCAGCAATAAAATTGAAAACATTTTGTTACGTTTTAAATAAGTTTCGCCCTGTCGAGTTTATTCGACATGCGAGTTTAGCCTTTAATCTTTTACATAACGGTAGGGTTTCGTGCGAACGTTACAATTGAGGAATAATTTCTGAATCGATAAGAAGCGTTAATTTTACGACCCAGTGATAATTTGCTAACTTCCGACAGAACATCGCCCTAGCTGAAGCGTTCCGAGCACTTGGCGTATAAAATTACCTTTTCGAAAAGGAAAATCTAAATTATGCTTGTAAGTAAGCATTGTTCCAAATAGATGAGTGGAAACAAGTTATTTTCATTATCTTTGTGTTATGCTACAACATACTGTTTACTTTAAAGATTAATATACGCATATTAATCTTTAAAGTAAACAGTATATTGTACCCTTCAATATACGCATTATTGTCCCCACCTAACCTGACGAGAAATAGGTGCGAGTATGATTTTTTATTTTTGATAAAATGATGATACCAACATAAATTTTTACGTTGCAATAATAGGCACGTAATGGATATTTAAAAAGTCATCGACAGCCCAGTTCCAGAAAACTAGATGCTCGTAAGTTAGAGGGTACACGCGGCGAGCAGACAGAGTGCACGCACAGCGCGACAGATTTGCGATTTCTGTCGGCGCCCGCGCCTACAACGCCGCGCCGCCGTGCCCTTTGCAAGGCCGTTCGCCACACCATCACCACAGTAAATATACAACCTGTTCAAGTATCTTGGTGTATTGGGAGAAGGGATTAAGTAATCGGAAAAAGTCGAAACGATCAAACCTTTTCTGAAAAAAACAACACTAATAATTCCCGTCAGCTAAAGGTTAAAAAAATATGAAGTACCTTTTTTTAATAAAAATCAATCCGCGTGTATTTACATTATTTCCAAATAACAAATGTAACCATGTGGAACAGTGCCCAGAAGACTGGCCCTCTCTGGATAGCTAGATTGATCCTTTGACATAGATCACTGCCAGCCCTCTGGTCACCTAATTTTCCTATTTTTAATATTATAAAATACTAGCTGTTCCGTGCAGTGTGATCCGCGTAGTCCCCGTTCCCATAGAAATACGGGAATAAAATATGCCTATATTACTCATTGATAATGTAGCTTTTCATTCGTTAAAGATTTTTTTAAATCGGTCAAGTAGTTTTTGAGTTTATTCGTTACAAGGTTACAAAAATAGAAAAAATTTCTCTTTATAATATAAGTGTAGATAAATATAACTTTACGCTTTATCCGCGAATGGGTTGCCACAGGTATTTCATTGCTAGGAGTACACACTTTTCAACATTTTGTTTTAGGACCCCTAAACGTGACAGGTGGTAAATTCAACTACCTACTAAGTACTGAGCCAATTCTGGGGACTGTATGTAGCTTTTCTCACGTTGTTTTCCTTCATCGTCGAGCTAGTGATGTACGTAGCTACTTAAAAAAAATTTAGGTCGATATTTTTGCCAATATTACTTACTTACACTAAATTATATTTCCAATTGGAATTGTAATTGGAATTATTATAAATAAAATTGTCTCTAAATTAAATAATTCTAATGAGTATTTAAGCAGTTAATATTGTATAACTGCAATGTTTACGTAAGTACTAAATATCAAATTATGTTTTTAATTTGAGAATCATACTTTAATAACCCATTTCTATAATATATATATGACGCATTACATCATTTTAGCATTTCTGAAGTTTTAATGAACTACCGCTAAATTATTTTTTGCTACAATTTAATTACATAGATTAATGATCGACAAAAAGTAAGAAATTAAGATGCTCATAAAACTGAACATTTGCAGACATCTTAAAACGAATTAATTATGTAAGTCTTACAGGTTTTTATGGACATTTAATTATTAGGCTGTCGAACCACGTAGAGGTGCGGATGCCGCGTTGGTTCCGAAGAGGTTCTCAAGTAGTTTCTCCTCTTATACGAAACAAACAATGGGTAGTTATTTACCCTCCATGCTTTTTATTAATTAGCGCTCAGTCAGTTAAGCCTTTGTATTTTAATTTTGACAAATTCACAGATTTCCCAGAAGAAAGCGGTAACTCCGCGGCATCTCGCTTTGGTAACGAGGAAATTGCTTTATCAAGTCGTAATAACTCGTCTTAATGAATATGGGCGTGCACAGCTATGGCAATTAAAGTTTTTTAATGTGTTCAAAGTCAATAGGCGAATCAAGTTGAAGCAATAATGTGAATTAAAGATTATGTAGGTAACAAAGCGTTATATTGGTCACGGTTGTTGCGCGTAGGTAAAAAATATAGCTAATCACGTCATTTGTACACAGATGGTAGTTCTTATATTGTAATTAGTTATCTCTTGTTGGAATCTCCTGACAACTTTGTTGATGTTTCCAGCATATAAATGAATATGTTTTTGTAAAACTTTAATGTAATTATATTAATACTATTTGTTTGTTTAATTAAGATTTGGTAGTTATACTTAAATGGATGTAAGTATAACTACCAAATAACATCAATAGTATCCATGTAATTGTTTGTTTAACTATTTCCCAAAAGATGGCGCTGCCTACAGGTATCATTTTTATTTCAACCGTGAAAGTTAAAGTATCATCCTTTTTGACATATACCTAACTACCTATTAAATTTCAAAGTCAGTGAAGAGGTATAGGTCAGTTTTTTACTACTGCACTAAGAAGATATAATTAAGTAAATAATTAAAAAAATTATATGGATAATCTCAGATGAGTTTTATATTTATACTAGCGACCCGCCCCGGCTTCGCACGGGTGCAATGCTAACACTTAAACCTTCCTCTTGAATCACTCTATCCATTAAAAAAAACCGCATCAAAATCCGTTGCGTAGTTTTAAAGATTTAAGCAAAGGGACATAGGGATATAGGGACAGAGAATGCGACTTTGTTTTATACTATGTAGTGATAGTGATAAGTAGTACGTACTTCATAATAATCTTATTTTGATTGGTAATTTTAATAATTGACACTTTGTAATTATTATTTTTGTTTGATATTTTAAATTGTAGGTATTACTAACAAATAACAACCAATATTTGCAAGCTTCATTGAGTTCTGAATACGTGATTAACCCTTACATCATAAGACCTTCTGTACCCACTAAAATGTATTCTTGCAAATAAACAACTTACAATCTTTCAAAATGAGTATAGTAGATTAATAATTTTAAATATACCTACCATTCCATCAAAACATATCGAGAAGTGCGAATTTCAGTGCGAACGCGGCTGTCGGTGCCGATGGAGCTGGCATGAAGCCAACAAGGTGAATGCCACGCCACGCTAGGCCCGCGCAACCCACTTTACCCAAAACATGGAAATATCCTCCACCCAAACATAATATCTGATTATCTGCATAGCTTCACAGCTATTATCAATGAAGAACATGTCTGAAGGCTGTAAGAATGTCGTATGAATCTATCAAGTAGGTACCTAAGTAGGTACTCGTAGATGTTGGCCCTAATCCAGGTAAGACAACGCTTATAAGTATTCATTAAAATACACTATACTTTTTGATGAAGTTGTCAAATGGTTCTGTATTTCTAGCTAACTAGCTCAGCTACTGCACTGACAACACTAAAACATATTATCTACTGGTAAATATCTCCATGTACGAGTATGTACTATCCGAGAATAACGCGTATTCCAACTTTCCCTTGTAAAATATCTACATAAAACTACCTGATTCCCGTGAGAAAGTTTTCGCCAACTTCTCACTGCCACCGGGAGACATGAAGAATGAAGATTCATTTCTCGATAATGTTCTAGATTTTAATGTCACGTTTATTATATACTCATACAAACACAAAATACGTAGGTGAACAACATGTCACCCTGAATAATGTTTATAACTAATTAGGTAGTGCTATCTGTATGTATGTGAGTATAGTCGTACTGAAATTCAAATTGATATAATGCAGGAAACGTCTGAGTGGGTCTCATAGCGGGCGGCTATACTGCATGAGTAGCATAAGTTCGTTTACATACGACAGTCTGCCGTATTTGCATCCCAAATGTTAGGGGAGACCGCTCGTCCGCCCGACTTACCTATCTCTTTGCCACGCGAAATATTACAGTTTGTACATCGCCACTCGCGATGTGCATAACTGAATGTCAATAAAGGAATAAAAAGGCCACCGGAGAGGCGTTCCCGCGCACTCGAGGCGGATGTGCTTCCCTCCAATGAGCGAGCAGAGCTCAGCATATTCATAACGATATTACCGCCGTCGGAGTTGCGGCGTCATCATAATTCATATATAATAACCCTTCCGACGACGGCGCGCGGCGCAGCGGAGCCCTGCGTCTCGTTCGCGCGCCTGCTATCTTCTTAAGTGTAACAGAGACGTTGGCCGCCACCCAAAATATCATAATTCATAATTTAATTTTTTTACAAGAGAGCCATCTACGTGAAACATTTCACGTTTCATTCGCACTCCAATCACAGACGCTCCTGAAAACTCAAGCGCTCATGCTGGTTTAATGATAAAATAACAAAATAAGAATATATTTACTTGAAACACGAGAAACAGAACATGTTCGGTATGTAGAGACGATGACAGCTATTTGTAATTGGAATATGACGAGACGCGTGCGCGTGCGCTCGGCGCGTCTCATTCGTCAGTTTATAAATAGAGCTCGGCGTCTGCGTCGTGACGACTCGGGCCATTAATTTATATGAAATAACTGTCGGCAGTCGGAAAAATAAGTTCGATCGAGGACGGCCTTCTATACGATAATATTCATCCTTTACAAAGTGCCCAACGAAGGTTGGTTGGACGGCCGGTGGGTATGTCAGAAACAAGTCGTAAATAAGTACCTATTCACCTGAAAACATAATTTTACCAATGTATGAGTGAATAAATAAGGATTTAAACAATTACGTTTCCTCTCGCGTGCAAAATTTATAAGTCTAAAAAATTATGTAGGTACCTATTCATAGGGATACCACAGCAGGAAATTCGTTGGTCATTACACTTCATATAACGCTCACCAAATTCTCTTTCGCAGTTCTTTTCAAATCCAATAAAGATGCTAAAATACTGAGTTCAGACGTTATAATCCTCACAAAGTGCTCAAAAGACGAGTAAGATATAAATTCGTTAACGCGCATGTAATCGTCCAATAATTCACAACGCTAAATCTTAAAGTTGACATCAGAAAGAACTTCAATAGCTATAATTCAACTCGCTCTTAATAACAACATTCCCAGAAATGTGGCATTATGCTGTTTACAAACATATGTGCTCAGACAAAAATCTCGTCTCTTACAGGTAGTTATTTGTGTTTGTATACCTATTAACATATTATGACTTTGGGGTCAAATCCAATCAATTTAAGTAAACCCAATCCAAAATGCTGTAAAATGATTATTTGATGATTCATAGTAAGTGTACCAAACATGTCTGCCTCATTAACAAGGGTTAATTATCGTAGAAATACACGATAGGCATAAATATTTCAATTCTTAGGTACATATTTATTTATTATCAAAATCATGTAGATTTCACTAAATACATCCAATGTATCTACACAATTAAATCAACAAATGAATTACTTGTGTATAGTACTTACTATAACTAACTTATAACTTCTACACTACACTGAATTCTCTTTAGATTTTTATTTATTAACTAATTTTAATTTAATTAAACTGAAGCGCCTATCTATACTAAGGATAAATCTATGAACTCTTTAGTTACTCAAAGTGAACTCGTATTTAAATCTAGAGATATTTAAACACACCGCCCTCGAGCTGCTCTCGCCATAAATAAAACAAATACAAATATTCTCACGTAAACGAGTACCTCGAAACGTTCATTTACATTTGTAAATGTAATAAATGAGGCATCTCTTCTATACAAAACTAAACTGCCGAAAACAATCTGAAATTAAATTAGAAATGTAATAAAATGTCTCTATTGTTAACTGTTACAGAAAGAAGTAATTAGGTAGATATATCATTAAATATTAAATTTTATAAGTAAGGACCTTGACGTATATTTTTAAATAAACAAAAACTATTACTTTATCCAGATCCTATTAGGCAGTAAATCAACATGGCGTACCACAAAACGTCTCCACATTTTATATACGAAGGTAAATATTACATGAAAGGGTTGGCACACCTGCCACATATTCATTCTTATACTTACTCTTCAAAAGATTTACGACCCAGGTATTGAACCAACAAATAAGATCTTCCAAAAAATGCCACCAAAAAATATAATAAGAGCATCACAAAAAGCTAGACACGTCAACGTCGGCCGCGCTCCATTGGCTGCGCCAACAAAG
The DNA here is from genome assembly GCA_963855545.1 of Ethmia dodecea. NCBI lineage: Eukaryota > Metazoa > Arthropoda > Insecta > Lepidoptera > Depressariidae > Ethmia > Ethmia dodecea. The sequence continues at coordinate 8,627,725 of OY979437.1, read as the reverse complement.
AAATATTACCGCACATTCATTTGTTTTTAATCTAAAAATTAAATTTTGAAAGTACGAAATAATGGTGATGATCTTTACGTTCGACAAATAAAAATTAAGAAAGTATTTATTGATAAACCAAAAAACTCAAGACCAACGAAGCTATCATAAAATTTTATGAACAAAAAGATTTCAAATAACAAATCTTGAGAGAAGTTGAACACAAATATCGTGGTACTAATTATACGTTAGTTTATTTAGATTATACTTATCTAGTTTATAACATATTTTAGTGCCTCATAAACAAACATAGCAAGAGTTTACAGCTCCTGACGGTCTCGGCGCACATTCGAACCATTGTGCCTCTTATAATTTTTATTAGGGGCAATCCGTCCGGGTTGATTTACTCCTTCCCGAACTGACGGATCTTTCATTTAATTTACGGTTCTACCCTAGTGTTCCATGCGTAATAAAATGTTACAAAAACAAGCAAAAATTACGTCGACACCATATCTTTTATTATTGTCTTATAGTCACGTAACAACTAGGTTTACTTAACATGAGATTAGATCAGTGTAGTTCCTTAGAAAGCAGTTAGTTCAGGTAAACAATATCCAACCAAAAACATTTTCATGAAAAATGTTGAAAAGACGATACAATATTATTAGGGCTTGTCACAAAGTTATCAGATCACATGGAAAGCCAAGCTTCTAACTCTACAAGCCCTAACTTCACAAACTCTACACTTTAGTCAAAATATGTGCTTGGCCGTTTGTTTACTACAAGAATGTAAGTATGACAGAAAAGTAATTAATGAATGAATATTTTTTTTGTTTACGCCCATATGATGGTAGTAATCGGCCAATCCACATAATATTTCGATTAAGGTGTAGAGTTTGTGAAGTTAGGACTTGTAGAATTAGGGCGTGTAGAATTAGAAACTATAACTTTTTGACAAGCGATATTGTCTCGTCTGTTGCCAACATGAAAATGTTTTGGTGGGATTTTATTTCTTTTTGTCAGTTTCTTATGACAATATATTTTCTAAGTTGGTTGGTGTGTGCGCGCGCTAATTCCAACCCCTAATTTAAAAGGTGGGGGCTAATTTACTAAAAATCCTGAAATATGTATTTTATTATTTATAACAAGGAATAAAAAATTTGCGGAAGTCTCATACAAACTTTGATTTCCTTTCCAAACTTTTGAGTTTCAGGGGTTTGGGGGTAAAAGTTCTAAGTTTTAGAAATTTGTTGTTGTTTTTGTACCAATACTGAGTAGTTTACATACCAAATTTCAGCTTTTTAGGACTTCAAGTCCCCTAAGAATTTTAATGATCATCAGTTACTGAGTCAGTGACGGAATCGGCGTTTTTTTTATATAAAACCCTCTCGGATGACATGGTCCACTTTCCCAACTCGTCCACTTTACCAAGTCATCCTTCAACAATTCCTATCTTGTAAACTTTCCACCTAGTCCATATAAGAGGTATACAATTGAAAATTTATATGTTTAACGCTTAAACCAAGAAAATGAGACAATAGCTTTTTAATTAGTCGCAAAGTGGTTGATTTTTTAATAAGTTCACTATTGATATAATATTCTGAGAATTTTGTTTATCTGGTATTTATAATCTAAATCCAAGTTATGAGGGTTTAAAAACTACGAAGCGTTTCGAGAAAAGGTAGGTAGAGCCCTTGCACTTCGCTTGGCTCGTCTTGGCGGGGCACTGCCGTGCCCCCAGATAACTTTGAATACATGTTACTGGAATATACGTTTACCCTGAATCACAATTTATGTGGCAAACATTTTTACAATAAAAACCTGTATTAAACAATATATGGCCTGTAATAACAATATGGCTTAAACAATCCTCTGAAAAAAAAAACCTTTATTTTTGACACTATGCCCGTACAGTCAAGAGCAAGTCAAGCTTGACACTACCAGTTTAAGCTGAGCTCTGATTTATACTGTGCGCCATAGAACACAGGGCCGGGTCAAAGTCCAAAGTGTCAAGCTTAGCGTGCTCTTGACTGTACATCTCGCCTCCGTGTGCGACGGACATTTGGCAACGAATCAGAGATTGTTATTATCATAATGACGCCTTTATTCATAAAGTGATGGCTTGGCAAATGTCTTCATATCCTCAATAAGCCATAACTTCTTAGAACATTAACGTCAACCCGGGTTGAATGTCGAACCAATGAATTCGTAAATTTAAATAACTGCTCAAAAAATAAATGAATTTAGTATCTTTACAAATAGCATTTATTCAAACTAGACATCCCATTGAAAATGAAAATTTAGAATGTGTGCAGAATATAATTGCAATAAACATTTTTAATTATTCGTGCACACGTCAACAGCGAGCCCGCGCTAACACGTCCTCAGCCTCATTTGCAAGTAACAGGACGTGTATTATAGACCCACGAAGGCAATAAGATAAAAAGACGCTCAATAAGGCGCGATCAGAGGCAAAAATGAAATAAATTGCCGGTGAATAAGAGTGCTGTGTGCAATTGAGGCGAACACGCCTGCTCATTAGACGGCGAGCTTGCTACCGCGCGCGACCTGCCCGCGCGGTGCCGGCGCTGCCACCGGCCACATTATTACATAAATTACTTTGCCACCAAAATAAAAATCACATCAATGCTCACTACAATAACATTACCAATTGAACTATTTGTTCTTGTAAAGTAGGAGCCTTCTTTTTCAAGTTGATACTTAATATAGTCGTCAGTTTTGTTCGTCTTTGCAAGGTATAGTTGTCAATGAACTGCTCCTTTTGGGCATCACCGTACATATTAGTTAGTTATCAAATAGTAGCTTTTTTTATTTCCTTTTACAAATACTATACAAACTTTAAATTACACTTGCCGAACTAAAATGCAGCTAATTCCAAATAAATTACGTACCCACCTATTGTCACTCAACAACATTTAGCACCATATTAAATGTAAAAAACATAAATTTCCCAATTCCCAGAAACTACCTAGCATATCATATGCTAAACAACCCATAGTGTTAACAATTGGTTTACTTCCAGCCATTTTGCCGAAAAGATGTAAAATCACCGAGCATTAGCATAACAAAAATGGTGATTTAGAATGACAAAGCGGTAAGGTCCGCACGACATCACTTTCCCTTTCCGTAGATTTTAGTCACAAAAAATGTCGCACTTATGGTTATTTGTACAATACAACCAGCAACATAAATAACTGGGCAAATTAGTACCATCCTATGTTCACTTTATGACATATTCTTATAACTCAACCCATCGATATAAGATAACTAAAATGTCTGTCCAAGTGAATCACGCGTCTAGCTAGTCGGTGATAGGTAGAGTGTATTTTTCTGCCAAATTGATAAATCAACGATATTATAGTAGTTATAACTTTAATAATAATGCACAGATCACACTACAACAAAGTAAAGTGATTGTTTTTACGCAAGTAGATAGTCCAGGAGATGAGCGTCAAGCCGAATCTATTACTCACCAATTATATAAAAAATGCAAAAGTTTTTAACAAATACATCTGCCATTACTCCGCAGACAAAGATATATGAATCTTTCTGAGTGGTTAAGGTTAAATATGTCGTCAATTGTTTTAAACCAAAGGCTGCCAGGAACAATGTCGCAGGAGCCACCAGTGCGCGTCGTGACGAGACAAAAACGTATGTCTTGCGGACATGAAATCGAAAAGCGGGGACTAATGAAAGGAATGTCGTAGTTTGCATAATGCGGTAAATTAAAGAAATTTTTGGTTCTGCTAAACGGCACACAGAAATCATTAGAGTCGCCTTATCATTTCTTTTTTAATATTCACTTAAATATGCTACTGTGAAGATAATGGCTGAATCTAATAGTTCCTGTAAAATAAAATACTTATTAATAAAATTTGCCTAATAGAGAACTTAATAATTTAATGAAATACAAAATTATTGTATCTCTTTTCTATTTAGGTATATACGAGTATATAGAAAAAAAAATAGAAATAGAGAAAGCAACTCGGATTAGGATTACAGAGATTAAATTAAATTTAAAAAAATAACTAGGTACCCACTTCTCCATACACCTTCAGTGCGAGTAACGAGGGTGGCAGACGTGGAGCGCAGCCTACGTCACACATCTCCACGCACCATTTGCATGCACCCAAGCGCATCCCGTCGCATCCCGCCGTCGCTCGCCGCACAACAGAAATAGTATAATGTCATATCAAATGTCTAAAGACGCGTGCCGTGTAACTCGCCTCCTCTCCCATCCCGCGCCCTCCCCTGCACCGCGACACAAGACACACACCACACATCCAGCATGTCACAAATATTATCTTTGTAAAACTTTGCAAAATACCTAATCTTCTTGAGTCCATATAAAACCAAATGAATTATTCCGAATAGAAGAATAAGGACGATTTACGTTCTTAGAAAAGACGATGCGTAGTGTTAAAGTTTTATTAACATTTAGACAATACCGAAAAAATCATATTGACCGTCAAGCAAACTATAAATTTCGTTATTCTAAGCGACTGATCTTTTTTGTTTCTGAATTTCCAATAAATCCATTTTTTGTGAGTCATGACTAATTGGTGCTGCTCCGGCACAAAACGACGGGGGTGCAGAACCAAATTGTTTTGTAGGGGTTTCGCAAATATGATAATAAAAGTTTATTACCCCGTTTTCAAAGGGTTTGTCCGAGATGTCGTGAAAGGGTAGTTTGTTAAAGTTTGCTGTGCACCATCATAACTCAAAACGGACTGATTGTTCAGTTGCATATAGTCATAAATCAGCTTAAGAATAATGCTCTGTGAATGTAACTATTCGTTACTCAATACAAGATCATTATACAAATATAGATTTTTGGCATTTGTGCACGTTCCATGGTTTTCATTGTGGGTGGGTGGTTTAGAAATGTCTTTGCAAAATTTCAACTAGCTAAATATTCTGCTAAAAGAAAGCCCATCATAAAAATTGTTACATCTGTCCGTCTATTTGTCACCTGCTCTTGATTTATTGATGTTATTAGAAACTTCGGAAGTCCCGTTTCCTCCATTGAATGAGAAAATAACTGTATTTTCTAGAATTTCCAATTATTTGAAGCATTCTATATTTAAAAGTCTTTACATTGTTGTAGTGTTGATGGAAGAGTGATGGAGTAGGTCACAGCCCGGGTCAACCTGACTATACTTCATCGCTAACGACGACAAATGACATGATGTGACGTTGCTGGGAGCCAGTTAAGTGAAAACAGTTTGACAATGAAACTTTACTGCTGATACGCAACATTTCTACAGAAGCGGACATGAAAAAATAATTGGGTTTGTAGATAATCCAACAAAAAGAAGTGGATATACAAACTTGCATTTGGCACGTTAAGTTTATATAGACATAGGTAGTTATAATGAAACTGTAACGAGACCGTGTCTGTACAGTCAAGAGCACGTGGAGCTTGACACATGGGACTTTGTAACGTTCTTATTACAATCACCGTAGAGGTCAGACTCGCGCTACAAGTGTAAAGCTCCATGTGCTCTTGACTGTACATGAAATATTTTTAGAAAATTTCAGCAGTAGGACAGTTATAGATGTAGATATCAAAACACAATTTTTTGCCATTTTTGTCTGTTTGTCTGTCTGGTTGTGCACGCGTCACGCAAAAACTACTAGACGGATTTTTATGAAATTTGGTGTGGTGATAGCTGAGTAGCCGGGTCAACATTTAAGGTACCTTTGACATCGTCATAGTATCTCATTCCTACGGTAAAATTAAAAAAACTTGGTAAAAAGAGAAATGCGTACTACTCTGAAACGATAACATTCTTGAAATATTGTATGTAGGTGTCATATATGTCGTAGGCAACCGCTATAAAAGGATTGACGGATATTCTGACGGGAACAGGTATAAACTGGATCCCCGCGGGCAACGCCGATTCACGAATCCGTTCCCATGGAAAACATATCTAGCACATGTTACAGCTCGAAAAGTAAACTTTACATTAGGAAAAGGATTTTTAAAATCAGTTCATTAGTTGCAGAACCTAACCTAAATTATTCCTTTAAAAAAATATACGAAAAAAAATATCTTCCCGCTTTATAATATTAGTGTAGATGTAGATTTATGAGCTCACGCTTTATCCCAGACGGGGTGTACAGAGATTATAATTCTATTCTGAAAGAGTACACATTTTTCAACGACGTATTTTATCGGACCCCTAAACGTAACAGTCGTTGAATCCATTGCGGGACCGGGTGCTGTAACACGTTTTCACCACACAACTAGTGATATATTAATTAAAATCTGAGAAAATGAAACTGTGGAGGAGCGGAGGAGGGATGCTCCTCCATCGTCAAAAGGGAAGATCTTCTACCAGGAGAGGTGATCGTGCCTGGGGACCGCGATCCAACGGTTGATATTGGACAATTGTATTTATACAAACTAATTAGAAAACTTCGATAGTGCGGTTTAGAACTTGCCGTCTAGTTAGTTCCATGTAGGACCGCTAGGTGTCTCTACAAAACTATTATAATATTTAGAACACAAGCTGAGTATGGCGCGCGTGTAACCGATGACAAGTGTCTATTGAAGAAATCAGGCGTATTTTTTACCGACCAGAAGGGAGGTGTCATTCGTCGCCACCATCCATCACTGTGTACGTTTCCCGTTTGCTTGTGACATATCGTGACACATAAATTACGTTTTCAACATTGTCAGAATGTAAACGGTAGTGTAATGAAATAAAATGATAAAAATATAAATTTGTTACTTCTAGATTTTTCTTTATAGAGAGACTCATAAATTGATCAACTCATCACTTTTATTCCACAATCAATAACCTGGTAGGTACCTACCACAAAATTTGCTTATTCTTACTAATTTGTATCATTCTTACATCAATGACAAATGGCAATGTGACGCGAGATGTCATTGTGATGTAATTTTTTTTATAGAATCGAATAAGTAGGTAGTTAAATTTAATTTTACTGCTGTCATTATTTTTTTTGTCAATACGAGTACGTATCTTCGTCGACCGAAATCCTGTGGTAGCCGAATTTTATTAGTATCTCCCATCCACAATGAACAAATTACCTACTGGAAAAAGTGAGAATATCAAAGCTTCTATTATAGAAAACTATTACAACCAGTCCCCTCCTAAAATTACATGACATGCCCATAGAACTCAATTAATATAGAATCAAAATAACGTAAATAAAGAACACGATCTGTGGTTAGACAAGGTTCCCACAGAGATTTAGCGGCGAGATCGCGCCGGCTGCACGCGACACAAAAATAACGCGCATTTGTCGAAAAATAAAATTTTCCCTAAATAGACAGAAATATACAAAAATGTGAGCCAAAGAGCGAGGGGCGAACGTGATGGCGTGCCGTAATGTGCGCCCCTAATTAAAACGTTAAAAACCGACTGCTTCTGAAAAACGTCAATTTTGAAGAGAAATGTCCCGTCCGAAAGCTCTTCTTTCATACTTGTTGTTTATTTTATGCTCTTTGAATGTAAGAGTATGGAAGTGGAGTAATGTTTCACGTTGTTTACATTTCATTCGTCATTAATAGGTACCTACTTAATATCTCGTTCAAAGATGAAATACACAAAAATCATTGGCGTTTTTAGTACCTATCTTAAGCTCTACGTAAAAGTTCGATTTATTGCATGTTAAAGCCGTTTGTTTAGGAATTCAGCGTTTGAAACACGGACAGCTAGCACATGGATAAATCTAGCCGTTAAACCGATATGCAGATCTGCATCGACATTCATTACCTAATTAAAATCGCAAGCCCCTTCCGCTCGCTACATTTCTCCAACGCGCTGCCAATAAATTTCATCCGCCAGTCGCCCCATAACGATAACCAGTTCCTCGGGAACTATCGTTCAATCTGCCGTCGATGCCGTATGTTGATCCGGTCGTGTACCCGCCGCTCTTTGCAGACGGCGCTGTCGATACCTATGTATTATTTAGTGCCAGCACTAGAGTCAGCATCGGGTGCGGTAGTGTGCGTGGTGCACCTCACCGCACGCACACCGCCTCACACGCGAATGTCTCGAGCCGCGTCAGCCCAGAGATAACGAGCTCACATATTCATAAAGAATAAAGAATTATCCAACAACCTCTCCACCCTCCGCACCCTCCGCCTCCCTCTTTGATCGTAATGCTCTCATTCACACTCTCCGGCCGATCGCGATCTATCCGTTCCCCTCTAGAACTCGGTAAGAATGGCGCTTATAACGACCCGCATGAAATTGGATTATCGACTTTAATTTATTCCGTAGACGAAATATTTTATTTTTCGTCGACACTCGGTCATGAAACCCTTTCGGTTCTCGCAAACCTCTTTCGAGCCATTTCAAAATGATCATTCCAGTCTGAGATGCAGCGACCGGTTTTAATTCTTACATCCTTGAAACGAGGGATCATTTCATCGGCGGACGGGTGTGGATAAAAGCTTGTTAAGGAATTAACAGGTCCCGGGTCCAACCCTCGAGGCAGCATCTTTATGGGCGACATATTTGAATCGAAAACTTGTTATGCTTCGTCCTAAATAAATTATAACGAGAAATTGTAATCATTAAATGGATATATTTAATGTGTGTAGATGTCGGCGCGGGCCGCGGCGCGATGGCGGGCGCGACAGCAAACGGCCGCATATCTGCCTACACGAATGCTTGCTTCTCGGAGATACCGTGCGCGACTCTCGCGACCTTTGACGTTGCTCCTTTTCATAATGACACTCTTGCATTCAAATAAGACAGTTGCCGTTTATTAGATATGAGTGTAAATTTATGAAATATTAAATGCAGACACGGTTATTTAGTCCCAAACTAGACAAAGCCTTTGTAATAATTGATGAAGATCAAATACATACATATAAAATATGATGAATCGGTCAGATGATATTTTAAGGTGCACAAACATGCGCGCCAAAGTGCACGCATTCGTCATCGCCCTATTCATAAATATAAATACCTTTTTTTTCTCTCTTTTAATGTATGTGTGTGTATTGTGTTGCAATAAAATGATCTATCTATCTACCCAGGCAAGAAACCAACAAACGTGTTTATGCAAATATACACACAAATGTTGGTCCAAGACGGGAATCAAACCTGTGACCTCCCACTCAGAAGGTTGCTAGAGGCACTACCAACTGAGCAAACCTTATACTAGAAACTTGGTTAAAAAATAAGTATCCACTCAGTAATTTCATGAAAATCGGTAATAGGTGTGAGCCTGGGTTCATCAAATACATTTCTAAAAATAAAAAGCCCATATTCAGTTTAGAAGACTCGATTATTTCTTTCAATTAACTCTGTCAGTATCATTTACTCGATAGAAAAGATAAAGAGAAGTTCAAAACGAACGCGACTTCTATAGTTAATCGAACATTTAGGCATCTATATGTCAGAGCGAGTGATTAAATATTTCTTTAATTAAATAGAAATTGGTATTGACGTGGGCGCCCAATCCAATTTAAGTGAAACGTCCAAATCTATTAAATACCGAGGCAAGTACACAAGAGTAATTTTCAAATAACTGTCTCTTCCCGGGGCACCAATTATTATCAACTTCTGTCGTACCGCTTTGAAGCTAATTATTTTAACGCGTATTAAGATTATTTTCCCATAAAATAAGGTTGCGTAGTACCGTACTGTATATAAATGTACTACATAAGTTGTTTGATCTAAACCACAGGGGCGTGCACTGGTTGATAGTACCGGTCATGCTATTAGAATTTGATCTGCTAGAATACCTATGCAACACCAGAACGCCGCCAGCGGCGTTACCCGCGCAGATGTTTATTTATAGGTAGTTTTAATAAATCGTAACTAAAATTATTTAAGAGACCTTACCATACAGCTAACAGGTAGGTATTACATTGAGGCTTCCTTGCGGGTTACTGTAGTTTAGGTAGGTACCTACTGTACCTTTCCTACTGTAATTATTTCCAAGTACCTATGCTCACACTGAATGCAGAAAGCGAAATTATTTGGGCAGCCACATCAAACATCTCAGTAAATGATTGATATTCACAAACAAGTCAGATAATGGATATTCGAAGTGACCTCCGTTTTTGCATTCTTAGTGCAATTTCAATCGAATTGGTACCTAATCCTGGTTGCACTAACGAAAACTGGTTAGTTACTAAATCATTGCACACAAACTATCACTACACGTATCACAACGTAAACTTTCCATTATTTAACTTTCGTTCATAAAGAATTCACAATATATGAAAAAGTATTTCATCTTCGTAACTTGTATCAAAACAAAAACAATATGGCCAAAAACTTTAAGTGCAATGCCCCGAAGACAGCACAGACCAATAACCAGGAAGACAGGAAATGACAAAACGCTTTTTATTGAAAAAACAAACAAGCAATACTGTAAAAATGCACTTAGTGTAAATGAATAAATATTGCATTAGAAAAATGTAATTTTGAAATAGAGATAGTTGTTTATTTATTATTAATCTGCTTATAAACAATTAAATAGATAATGAATTGATAACCCATTCTAGTCTTACGGTCTATTCGAAATGACAGAACTTCGTCAACTAACGAACGTCGCCGAAGTCACCCGACTGTGGGCTGATGTCTCTTTCGTTACATAGAGATGCGTATTATGCCGTACTCCTCTAATCGGGTTGGCTGAGAAAAAGCGGAGCTTATTTCCCATACAAAATTTCACGCACACTCCGAAACATTTCCACACTGACATCTAATATTTGCGTGTAGGAATAGAGAGAAAATGGCGATGAAGTAGGCTGGTGTAGTACCCGCTTACGCCGCAAACCGTATATGGCTATCTAGTGGCGGCGCTACGGGGCTAGTAGGAAGCAAAAATAGTTTGATTTAGAAACAAAAGGTGGCGTTATTAGTAGATTTGCGAATTGTTAAGAATAGTAAAGTACTGAATGTATTGCATGTATTTTGTAAAAAATACCCAGGGCATGCGGCGCTTATCAGCATCTATGGACCGCACGCCCATGCTAAACCATAATACCAACCTACATTTTTAGGGTTCCGTACCCTAAGACTCCGCTGTCCGTCCCTCTGTCTGTCTGTCTGTCCGTCTGTCACCAGGCTGTATCTCATGAACCATGATAGTTAGACAGTTGAAATTTTCACAGATGATGTATTTCTGTTGCCGCCATAACAACAAATAATAAAAAACAGAATAAAATAAATATTTAAGGGGGCTCCCATACAACAAACGTGTTTTTGTTTTATAGATAATGGAACTGAACCCTAATCCGACTTACACTCAGCCGGTTTTATAACTTATTATAATGGTAATCCTAATAACCTATAATGAAAGATATCTGAACCTGCATTTCAGATGTCCTTGATAACAGATACATACAACTTAGTTCAGTGATTAATAAAAAGTAAAACCAACGATGTGTTGGATCCAAAAAAAAGCAATGTGAGATGCGTTGAAATAAAATTTTATTTAGTGATCGTTAACAGGGCCTGCGTCCAATATTAAATGCACAGCGGCAAAGGAGTAAAAATTAAAGACAAACATAAATATGAACGGAAAAAACTTTGATTCAAACTTTGTTGAAACGAGGCGAGTGCGTCTTGACGATCGGAATGAAATTTGATATTTTTCATGTTCCATTGTCACGCTATACAGAGCTGGTTGAGGCGTTCATTAGCCAGTGTTGAACGTACCCTTTCATGAATGGAGAATTCAACCACCCACGCCACATTTTATTGTGCGTCTCGCATGACATACATTTAGTGTACAAATAGAGATACGTTAACAAAACCGTTCCTGTGATAAATACATAAAACTAAAAACATAAAAAAATGGCACAGTCTTAGATGTTTTAAAATCAGATGAGTAAGATCAGTTGTTCAGTGTTAGATCAGTGTGTATCGGTTGTTAAATAATTGTAAAGAATCACAATTACATCATCTAAGCTATTTCATGCCTATTAAAGTTCCACAAGTGAGGTGTAGATATCGTATAACCAACTTATCCATAAGTGATAATTTATGTTCACAATATACCATAATAAATAATCTTCCAATCGACAAATCGCGAGTTTTGATTTTATTACACGTATATTTCATCTACTTCCTTTCAACGCTATCGTAAGAAAACAAATCTTGTCTCTATCTTATACTTTTTAATTTCTTTACTCTAGCATCAATGCCGGTTTATAGAGTAGATAAATTTATGAAGATTTTTTACTAAATGACAGATAATTACGAATATTCAAGGTGTTACGGAAAAGGCTGCACCGAAACTGGATTTGGAGTGGAGACGAATAAATTAGAGGTTAAGTTATGAGCGGACCGATCTAACAACATGAATGAAACTTCCCCCCCGCCCCGCCAGCCCCCTCGCCAGACCGCGTGTGGCCTCTACTGGGGCCACCACAGCACCGAATTTGGATATCAACGAAAAACATATCACAGTATACCTACTTTCTTACTAACTTATTGCAATATTAAAATTACTTACACTTGAAAAAAACTTAATTTCCCTAATACATTATTTGATGGTAGAGCTTAGAGAAAAAAAAAAAAATAGAGCCGTAATTAAATAAAATAAATATTTAACAGCCAGACATGTTCGTTCATGGATGCTGTGACATGACATGTGCATGTTGCCCCCGAGCGGGAATCGAACCCGAGACCTCCGGCTCAGAAGTCACTACCAACTGTGTTGGCTCAATATAAAAGCCGGTCAATATACAACATGTAACAGAATAATCGCAATTCCTGAAATTAGTTTGTTCAGTATCTACTATTATTCGATTTCAGCTATTTTTAATGTGTTAATTTTTTCAAAAAAATGAATTATCGTAGCTGAATTTAGTACTTTCTATGGAAATCGTGCTATTATTAATCGATATTTAAGAAAATTGGTTAGACATAACTAAAGTTCGATTGCATCATATTTTTTTTATATTAATATACTAATTGGGGTGTATGAGTAATTGCGCTTTTTCTGTTACGCGTTGTAGAAGTTATAATATAGAAACATAGTAACCCTCAGTTTTAATGATATTATATATTAGAATCCAACTCCGTCTCTGGCTAAAGGTGAGATGACGCGTTATCGGTATCGGTAATCTGAATCCAAAATATTACGATTCAAAACTTGGTCAAGACCTTGCCTCGCATCGCACCTTCCCGAATAAAGTAACCGGCGACACCATTCAAACGAAGTGTACGTTTATAACTCCAACCTTTGAATACTTTATTTGTATACTCAGTCATAATAAAAGGACGTCAATTAACCAGGGTTAAATTAATGTGCGGTCCGTTCTGTGTCTAATATTGTTCTTGTTTTTTTTTAATTTGGAATTCGTTTCCGTTAGCGATGGACAATTTTTAGTAAATGTCATCCAATTCATGGTATGATGTTACAATCATTTCAATGTGTTATGCACACTGAAGATGACAATTACTCTAAATCTCTCTTAAAATTGGAAGAAACACAAAATGATGTATTTAAAAATGTTAGAGCGATATAAACCTTTTTTAAATAATCTATTTGGGTTCGCATACCTACATGCAATATCCACGAACGAGTTCTCAGATTTTTTGTACAGATATTGCCTTATAGTAAAAAAACACAGTGCACCGCAAATACAATATATTGAGTGAGTGTTAAAAATCCACTCGTCGCTATGTGTCGCAATTTAATTGAGATCTTATATTAATTAGGTGGCAATGTGGCACGGGCGCCAATGTGCCCGCCGCACGCAGCCTCTGCACGCAACTGAAGTTTTACATGCGTTGAACTCGCTACGTTACTTTGAGTTATTGGAGAAGTATGTAAATTCTTAAATGCAAGAACACTTTTCCAATATTGAAAAACTGAATTGCTACTCCATTGTAAATTAATGTATACTAGCGATATACTATCATATCAACCTTCCTTGTTTATAGCTCTTTATATTAGTAAAAACCACATCGAAATCTCTTTCTTTTCTTAGCAAAGGATTTTTTTGTTATTATTTTATTTAACATAACAAACTTCATTAATATGAAGTTATTATATTCTTTTAGTTGATTTTGAAAACAATTTGAATAATTTAGCGACGTACCTAAGGAAGGTTAATTCTGCAATTCGAATAATAAAATCATTTCCCTTTTCAAATTTCAATTATGATCGAACATTTTCCATTTACGGGGGAACATTTTCCAGTCTTCGCGTGCGCGATGACGTGATATCTCCGTCACGCGTGTTTACACCGACATTATAACACGTTGTAAGAGCCGACCTAACAAGCAGGCATTATATCTCGCTAGGGCTGTAAAGTACTTACGATTAGTTTTTAAAATTTGTTCATTTTATGAAATTAAATTAATAAAACCATTTTCGAGCTTCACACAGAACGGTTTATAAAGAAAATGTCTCATTAGCCGACAAAAAAGAAGTTTCTAAAGTCGACGTGTTAAAGTTACATTCTGTACTATTAACAGATCATAGATTTTAGTAATCTATACTAATATTATAAAGCTGAAGAGTTTGTTTGTTTGTTTGTTTGTTTGTTTGAACGCGCTAATCTCCGAAACTACATGTTCGAATTGAATAATTCTTTTTGTGTTGGATAGTCCAGTTATCGAGGAAGGCTATAGGCTATATAACATCACGCTACGACCAATAGGAGCAAAGATATAGTGGTAAATGTGTAAAAAACGGGAGAAATTATTTCATCTTACGGGAACTACGCGGGTGAAACCGCGCAGAACCGCTAGTATTTTTTATAATTAACTTGAGATGGTAAAAATGTTGACGTCACTTAACATTTAAATCTTAGCTTATTTCAGCTTACATTATAGCCGTTATTATTCTTCATTTTAATTAATTAAACCGTTCCCAAATACAAATCGAAGAAGGTATTGTGCATCCTGTTTAATGGTTGTACATGAATAGTTCACAAAAAATATGTCACCATTGTCAAGCGAACTAATGCTTCATAATTGTCGTGTTATTTCCTTTCCATTGAAGCAGGCCCTCTTTACCAATAATTTCTCTTGTCATATTAGAAGTACGTACAAGAACACGGTACTATACACACACCGTGGTTTTGATTATACAATTTAGTATAATATTTTTTATTAGTAATCATTTTTGTCTTATGCAGTCAAATAGTACAATTACTATAACTTTAATGAACTAACTGTTCAAATAATGAATAGTGACTTACTCATTATTTTATTAATCCTGTAGATGTTTATGGACTAGACAAAGTAGGTCCAGATTATAAAACATTATTATTTTTTTAACATTAACACTAAGACACATTAACATTAACATTATGATTAAGCGCAATTAGAAAGGAACAGCTTCATGCAACTCATATAGCGGCATCTCTTTCTGACTTCCGGGCTTTAGATTAATTACCGACACAGAGTAGAGATTTTTAGGTACTAGCTACTCGATTATCTTAACACATTTTTGTTGGCTGTGAACTTTTAGTAACTTTCCACGTAATTTAAAGCTAATACCAGTTCTGTCTTATATCTGTATTTTTTAATTTAAGTAGGTATTTAATCCCAAATTCCCCCTATTCCCACCTCAAAGGTCGGCAACGCAGTTATGACTCTTGAGTTGCAGGTGTCCATGGGCGACGGACGTCACTTACCATCAGGTTACCCCTTTTTTATCATAAAAAAAAATAGGTATACCTATAGTTATAACTAAATCGTCCAGTGTGGGTTGACTCATTTAGGCTCAAACTTCAGAAAAGCAAGGCAGACAACGGACAAAATAATGTCCCTTACCTAAATATAATATGTCACGAAACCGAGGCTTTATGAAATCCGATATTTTTGTCATATCTTGTTTTATTGCGCCTCAATAGAGAATTACGGTCTTCGGGATAAGAAAAAGCCATTCAATAGGATTTGGTGAAATATGGAAGGGGTGGAAAGTGCGCAGTCTTGGTCAAGGAAATGAAATAAATATGTCTAGTGATCATCTATTATCTTCCGTTTTTTCATAATTGTTTCTTTTTTATCTTTGTGTTTATTCACGTTGACGTTTATACGCACTATTATAAAAAATAAATGTTCTGCTGAAATAACATTACATATTTTTATACATACAATTCCTTTTTTTCTAAATATTCAAAAGAGATTAGTTTAACCTTAAATTCAACTTCAAAAAAATGTGCAATCAATAGGTACATGTCATGTCTACCTACCTTCTACCTACCTATTAATCCAATAGGTTCATACAAAATCACTGTGCGTAAGAATTTCAAATTTTGCACAAATCTAGTCGCATTTAAAGTATTGTGTTACTTGATGTATTAAATAGCCGGTTGACAATGTCGTGCGGATATTAACCCACAAAAAATGTCCTCAAATGTCCCGAGGATTTTCCGCTTCACGCAGCGGTGCACTCTCCGCGAGCCGCGCTAGGCAGTTGACAAAATATTGCATTGTTCCTATTATCTACCCAGTATTTATTTAAAAACGTTATTTAAATGGATGATTTTAAGCCCATTCCACTGATGCAGCTATTGTCCTCTCGTAATACAGTTACATTTTATAGCGACGATGATTATGATCGTCTTCTATTTGCATGCTATGTGACCCCTCCGACGTTACTTTGAAATGTATCATGAACGTTTCTTCAAATGTTGTTTACTATAAAGCGTACACTCAAACCAATAAATAAACTAAAACAAACGATAATAATAATGTGCTGAAAGATAGCAGCAAACAATTTATTACCTTTATTACTTAGTTCACTTTGTTATGGTCATCTAGCTATCGCTGACCATATATTTGAATTCACTCTGTGACATCCAATAAAGGTAATGAAGGCAATCATCGGCAACCAAACCAATAAAATAATAGAAATAAATTTGATATGACCGACATATGGTGGCTTTAATGCGTGGCGAACCCTGTTATTGCTGTCAAACATGCGACAAATAGCTTGGTCTGAACTCAATTTCATTTTATTCAACCGTTGATTACACAGTATTGGTCCGTTGGACGACAATGAAAACAGTCTACAACAACCAATATGTTCACACCCCTTTCTGTTTTTGATTCACAGTGATGACCAAAAAGTAAATTCCAGTTTATTATTATTCCATTAGACGTCGCCCCATTTTAAAAAATATGTCAGCAGATGACGAGCGGGGAAGACCGGGGAGAGATTTGCACCGCCGGGGCCGAAGGTCGCCGGGAATATTCAATGTGTTTATATAAAATAATTTTCATGTTCGACAACTCGCAACACAATGGAGTAATTTTTTTGCTCTGTCGATAAATTGGCCGGATTATCATTTAATGGAGGGCTCATGTTTGTTGGGCTTGTCCCAATTCCCTATGACTGACATGATTTTATTAAACACCATATCGATGTGTTGATGTGGGTTGAATTATTTTGGCATCACAGGATCGAGACATAAATTATTGATGTGGTTTTATTTCGAAAGGCTATGTGCCAATTTAACTTTGGAATAAACTAATAACTAACCTCGACTATCCCAGAGTTTTAGATAGACAGCTTGTAAAATATTCAGCGTGTATCTAGGCGGGCTTTCTGTAGCATACTCGTATAATTTGGCTTTGGAGCTGTGAGACTCTTTAGCGTAAACGATAATTTTGCATGATGCTATAGCTTCATCATGACTTTAACATTTATTGTGTGATATTCAATATAAATATTTAATAAAATAATGCACACCCTGACGGTACCCATATTAGCGTATTTATATTAAAAGCCGCTAATCTATTTCATACAATCGCGAATGATTGTGTATAAAATCCTTATTAGCAAAACAGAAATTTTTTGTGTGCCATAAAAGTTTACTTTTATTAGCGGGACGCGGCGTGCATCAAAACTGAGATGTTATCTAGTCCCGGCGGAGTCTCCCCGTGTTTGCACTAAATATTGTGCGACACAATGAAATTACATGACATCTGTACTACAAATAACGGGAATATCTTTATTCATACCGCGGCGCGCAAACACGGTCCCCTCGTCTCGCTGCGTATTGTCACCATTCCGTCTGCTGGCTGTCGCTGTCCTGATGGCTTGTTACTCGTTTTTATATGAAAATATAAAACAAATTTGGATTAGTTTGTGGTCAACAGTAAGCCCTGCATTAATAACAAAATAATAATGTTAATTATATACCTAGTCCTTTGTTCTTTGCTTTAAATCACAAATCGATTTAGCTTACGATATATTTTATCAGTTATTACAGCGAACTTTAAATAAAAAAAATATTTCTGAGAAGTATAAAGTATACCTGTTCTTTAATTTATGTCACTTTTTGGTCTTAACATCAGTAATTAGCATTAATAGCGGTTATTTTAACTACTAACAGACTTCAACAACAAAAAAACACAAACGTAGAAACTATATTGTCTTTGAAAATTATGCAATGACATACTCGTATATGTAACGATATGGATAACAATAAAACAAAATATTCACTGTTACCATTTTCTGAGATAGAAGGCAAGGCAATATAGTTATTTACAATAAATAACTTTAATATTACAGTTGCTCCCCTGTATTGGTATCGACGGTGGTACGAGAACCCTACGCCTTCGGCTGTTCCAGGCGTTGTCAACTTGTTGCTATCATTAAAAATATATTAGTTGTTACAATATTTTAAAAAATATTATATATTATTATAAATTTGTAAGTAAAAAAGATTGTGTAATTAAATTACATATTTTGTATTGATTTTATCAATTAACGAAACATTTCCAGTATCAATCAATTACCTATTGATTAACGAATTGTACGCATAACTCCTTAGATCGTGGTCGAGGTCGACAGTTAAATATTATTTTTATTTTATTTTGCAATACTTAAAATTTTGTAATTATTTTTTGTAATCAACTACTTACTAAAATCATTCACAACAATTAATTGACTAACGACCACATTTCTATAAGACTTTTGTACCACACCATGAGAGTCAAAATTGTTCATGCTCCCTGAATTACCGCAAAAACGGTAAAACAGTCGTAGCATGATAGCAAAGGAGCGACTATTTACAACTTATATTGACAATAGTTCCGCCCGTCTGTCATTTTATACATGATACGCGGGAGAATTGTTTTCTTGTGCACATTTAATAGACGTTATGCCTTAGGCTTAGAGGCAACACTTATATTACTATCTTATACCTTTTTTTGTGGTTCTGAAAACGGTGAGCTGTTGTTATCTTTTGATACATATACCTTTTTATTTGTAACAAATGAAGTAAAAGCTTATCATTTTGGTTTTACGTGATAGGCTATTTATTAACTTTGTGTACCTTGATTAATTAAAATAAACCGGTAAGTTTATTTTTATAAAAGTGTAGAATCCATTCATCACCACAATAATATTAATAATAACTTCTACAGTGTCACCAGAGGGTGGTCAGATAAAAACGGATCAGAGCGGAACTGTACCAGGTGTTGTGATGACAGTCACTACCCTACAAAATTGGATTAGTGAGCAGAATTCCAAAGAAATATGACAATAATAAAACCGCCTTCGACGGAATGTCCGAATCGAGTACAATTAAGATATAAATCATCGAAAGAGCTCTATTGTGTTTGGAGGACGTTATGACTGCTCGGGTTCGATTCCGGGTCGAATCACTCTTTGCCCCAGTAGCCATTAGGAACGGTCACCAATTTATCATTAAGGCAATTTTTGCAATAATTGTTAGCTTTTGTGCGGGTGGACGCGGCATGAATGCTGCTCTACCAAGATTTTTAACTACGTAATATTTTTCAGCTGTAGCAGCCATATAGATCGTTTTGGTAAAACCTTTAGATAGTTCAATAACTGTGCAATGCGTAAGATAAAATTGATTAAATAAACGCCCGCTTGTAGAAGTGCATTTTTATTTAGTTATTCCAATGACACAATAAATAAATAAATTTATTGATCGAAAAAGCTAACCCAATCGATCGATACATACAAAAACACACCAGTAAAAAATTATTGGGTATTGGTTTTTAAGGATTCAAACGTCTTATATGGTCTTATCACCTGTTAATGTAAAAAAATATATCTATGTATATAAAAGAAAGTCGTGTCTGTTACACTATTTATAACTCAAGAACGGCTGAACCGATTTGGCTGAAAGTTGGTGGGGAGGTAGCTTAGAACCAGGATAAGGACATAGGATACTTTTTATTCCGATATTCCCACGGGAACGGGACCTACACGGGAACGGGAACTACGCGGGAACGGGAATGGGAACGAGAACGGGAACGCGGGTGAAACCGCGCGGGGACAGCTAGTAATATAATAGATTTCACTATTTTACTTTTACATTGTCATGTAAATATTTTACACAATTCGACTGAATAACAATAACAATGGAATTTTTACAATGTTGACTATTTACTACTGTAATCAATGTTGACTTTTGGACATATGATATACAATGTAGCCCAACTAAATGCAAAGAAATGTAGAGCAACATTCCCTACCAACAGTGACCGGTCAGCGGTCCACCCACGCGCACAAAAGACGCGTGGGTGCAAAGATTATTCTCATTCAATTGAACCGCATTGTGCGCCGGCGCATGCCACTTCCAGCGGCCACCTCTTAATTACTGCGCAGCTGCTGACCCGCGTCCATCTGGAACATCGCCACCTACACCAGAGGCTCGTAGACAGGGTGTAGCCGAACAAATAGCAAATGGTAATATATTCCACAAAAAAATATTTGAAAACATAAGAAAACCCGCGAGGCCCCAGAATTTGTTCTGAAGTATTTGTTATTACCGACACAACCGGTTTGGCAATAGGCTCGTCACCTGTCACGTTGATAGGTCCAAATCATATTGTGGTCAAAAATATGCTGAAATGGTATACCTTTGCTGACATTCCTCGGGGATAGGCGTGAACTTATTTATTTTAATTTGGTAAATTCTGCGATATCGTACAAGCAGATTGAAAACAATGACCGACTGAAGACAGAAACTTGTTCCGTAACTTAGGAGAGAATATCTAGAGATAGATTAGCTGCTCATTGATGTAATGCTGCCAACCTAACGAAAAAGTTTATTTTTTTCTGAGATCTTTGAACCGGATGTCAAGTCAAAAGTCAAGTCATGTCAAATACACTTCGGTCGCTTGAACATTTTGGCAGGTGGATAACCTATCTGTCTCCAGATCACGTGTTAAGTATCTAAGTTTGCACTTCTTTATACGTACTACGGAAATACATTTGGCGCAGCTCTGAGGGGTTGATGATGACCACAGTATCACGCGTCGACCATTATACAAGCTTTGTCGATATAGTCATTGTTGTAAATGATTTTAGTAATCACAAATTATATTGCATCTCGAGATTCAATCCCCATGGAGTCGGAAAAGACGATATACAATAAAATGCATTGTTTCAATAAAATATTTACTGTCTAAGTTCATTGCTGAGCTTTGAATAGGTTTTCTCTACATACTTATTTTAATTACCTAAAAGAAAATTTCTTTAATTTTTTTTTGCATCTAATCACTAAAACTGTTTCATACAAAACTACATTTAAAGAAAGATTATTTAAAAAACATGTATAGATATTGAAGGAAACTTTATGATATTTCAAAAGAATCTACTAACCTTACCATAAATTCTACATTTAACTTAAATTTGTTATTGTATAGATAAGTATCATCCTATAGATAGAAATAAATTTGCCATATTTTGTTGTTCAGTGTAATAAGGTGATAGTGTCCAGTGACAATGCATCGGTTTCGAGTGGTCAGGCGGCCGAAAATCTCATTTGTGGATTTATCATTAACCGTATTCTATTCTCCCCTGTATTTTTCAAGCCTATTAAGGGGTATAAATTTTATTTCTGTCTTTTGTAGATGCCCTGCGGATATTTATTCTTCTGAAATCCGTTATACATCTCATATAGATCAATTAATAAGTATGTGTCTGCGTGTAATCTTTTAAGTTAAATACATGGTTATTTTAGAATACACAATATTATCAAAACTAGGAGAATTAGCCATCATGGTAATTCTCCTAGTTTTGCTAAAATACATATGTAAAGTACACATAATATGTAAGTACAAGTTAAGATAGACATCATAATATGATAACAATTCATTAAGTCACACATATGAAATAGTCCATAGATACAGTATAAAATAGGTACTGAAACCAATCACGAATTGAAACCATAAAAGTGGAAAAATATTAGCTGTATCAGTATTGCACTCGTCAGAACAATGAGGCGTGCCCTAATCGCGGGCCTTATCGACACTAGCTTTTGTCTTAATTCGATGTCGGGTAATTTATTGCCCCGTGCACCGCACTAGCCATAAATAATCCTATTTTAGTGTGCAACCCAAGCCAGGGTTTACTGTCAAAATTCACATAAATTAATGACGAGTCGTCTCGACGGATCTTATCTGTCCGCGACAACTCTACGAATGGTTGTAAACAAAAGGCGCACTCTAATGACTGAATGAGCCGTCGTAAACCCTTAATATTTACGCACGATCTTTCAGTTTACCTTTTGAAAGGTTTTATAACTGGGTCTGGTTGGGTCCCCTCGCTCCCCTGGCGCCTACGCCATCGCCAGTTTCGTCGCTATATCTGATTTATTCATACCACCCGAAACCCATGATCGGTTTTTACGGGTACATTCAGTAATATTTTTTTCCTTTGATCTTTATGACGCAGGTTAGGCATATCTGGAATGTTAGATTTTGATTGTCATTTTTGTAACTTACACAAGAACAAACATTTAATTTCTCCAACCTCGCATAATTTCGCATGATGTACCTATTTATTACCTTTACTAATTTAAATCGTTCACTTTCAGTTGGGCATCACAAATACACAATCAACAAGCGGTCAAGCCGCATAACCGGGAAACAATAGGTTTATCTATTGTAACAGATCGTCCGTGGTAGGCTGCTTGATAGGCTAGCATAATCTTAGTATAATAATTTTGGAATTATATCTATACATTGAATAACTCGTTAGACTTTGAATAAGTACTTAGTAAGCCTTAACGTTGATCTTTAATGGTAATCATTTACATCTGTAGCAAAGTTTTATCGTCAAATTACATCCTGTTTAAATGAAATAAATTTCTACCACTTATAGGTATTGCATGAAAATTTAAAATCCAACTTCTTTGAAATTTAATTAACATTTGTACAAGAATAAACAAGAATGTTAACAGAAAGTTCTTAATAACTGTAAACAGGGAAGCTCTCCTATACGAGCTCACAATGACATAGAAGTGCAGATATCGGGTTGCAATTAAAACCATCGAACGTCGCTCGCGAACAAAACGCAGTGTGTGGGAGGACAACGGCAGATGTGCGCGACCCTTTCTGACCTTTGCACCCCAACGATCGTAATTAGCTACCATTGCTCATCCAATTCTAATGCCCTAATTTTTACGTTACCAAAGAAAAGGAAGCTGCAATAGGAACTAAACTCCTCAATTTGGGAGGTCTATTTTAGGATAAGATCCCGGGTGACGCAAGCTCGGGAAGGTACCGATAACGATTCAATATTTATTGTCACCCGACGTCTGTCATTAAGATAGTGTCAAAAATCACTGGCATACCCGCGGGCATCACTTACCGGGCCGATGGCGGAGCACTCATAATTATTACTAATGCCTTAAATATGTCAAAACAGGAATCCAGGTAAAAAAACGTAATTTACGCGCGGCCGATAGAGATTTGGCAGTTGGCGCCGTGGTGCTCACACGCAGCCGGGCGGGCATCGTGCGCGGGCGCCGAGTTTTTGTTAACCATTGTCTTTGATATAAATTTTAAATAGGAAATGTCCCTTTTTATGGAGATCTAGTTTACGGCGCTGACAATGAAGGCATAAATCTAGCGAGTGTGTCACTATACCTTGGCGATGATCGATCGATAAACATTATTTATGTACTTCCGCCGGGTCGACACGATTGGGACACGATTGGATACCATCGACGTGAGCAAATTCGTAAAATATATGATAGGAGCAGTAACAGATCACAATTCTTCTTACAAAGGTTTTTGAACATAACAGGCGGTTTTATACTATCTGCACTAAGTTCTTTATGGTTTTATTAATCATTCATTATCGATTTAGTATAACTTGCATTACCAGAATCATGCATAACATACCTACTCATTACTAGGTACTCTACCCGAACTCAAAAACCGCGGCCTCCGACAATCATCAATCGATTGAATGCAAAATACTTCTGCATACTGCCAGTACTAGTTGCTTATGAAGGTATGCATGTGATTGGTATAATTAAGCCAAATGTTAATAAAGGGAACAATGCCACTCATCCATACTGGCCGGCCCAATCAACATGCCTCCAGAAGAAGGGCTGATTAACGACAATAACTCAGCGACAACACCAACTTGCCCACATTTATTTTTATTTTAGTCCCT
This sequence comes from Ethmia dodecea, assembly GCA_963855545.1. Lineage (NCBI taxonomy): Eukaryota > Metazoa > Arthropoda > Insecta > Lepidoptera > Depressariidae > Ethmia > Ethmia dodecea. Next base: position 8,603,362 of record OY979437.1, on the reverse strand, counting down.
TTCCAGTCGATCTCTAATGAATACGGTTTATCTTCAAGTTTATATAAAAAATAAATCGCTTTTAACTGAAGAATCACGCCTTAAAAAAGAAACGCTTATTAAAATTTATTTCTTTCTCTCCTCGCGGCGCTGTCGTGTACTCAGTCTTCGAATAAAATTAAAAAGTCAAGAATTCTTATTTATTTTAATACAATAAACCGCAATCGTTGAATAAAGATAAATAAAAAGCAATAAAAAATAAAATCGCATTAGCAATAAACAAAATACTTCAGCGGATGTGGGCAGAGCAAAGAGCGCGCACATCGACATGTGTAGAGACGACACTAAACTTATGACTTTGATTACCCAGGGACTAAATAAAATATTATAGGTAGAAATAGTACATGTTTTAGGTAATACTATGTCAAATAGAATGAATGGCTAAAACTATAATAACAATTCATCTTAACACAATAAATAATTAATATTCCAAGTCATCTTTACTGTTATCAAAACTATTTTAAAATGCACTATGGTTTGTTAAACTATAATCAATACTAACATAACAATCCTATATCTTTTCTAAACAAATGACAACTCCACCTGCTACTGTTAGCCGATTGTCACGAGTGCTACCCTCGCCGACGTTTTCTTAATTGTGCCGAAATATTTATTTGATTGCGAACTTTGTAGCGCAGCCGTGCAACCGAAATGGTCATCGGCATCCACACAGCCACTACAATGGCCACCGACTCCTGTCCAAGACTCGAGAATCATCCTTTTAACTCTATGCGATATCGACCTTCATTGTTTTACCCTTGAACTCGAATTCCTAATGCGTTGACCTGGGGAAGTTTCAGCAAAGTTCATTCATCGATTGGTACTCGTGGCTAGGACTAACAAGATAGCAATACTATAGTGATTAGGAATGTATTTTCGTTCGGAATCCGTAAACAAACATTTGTGTTTAACACAATAAATAACAATCTGCTTCAGGTTATCCCCATATAACATGTTTCAAAAACACACAGATGTCACTTTACAATCTTTAGAACGTGGCTGAACAACCAAGATATTCCTTCAAAATAGAACGCAGCAAACGCGCGAGTCTTGTCCGTCAACGGACCGTCGCGTCGCTGTATCGACGATCTAAATAGGCCGTAGAATCGATACTCCGTATACTCCTACTCCGCGAATGTACGCATCGTGTACAGATCATTCGCCGTAGACGAGAAATGAAATAAAGTATGCAACTAGTCGCTCGCTCCGATACCAGCGCATAGTACGACTGCGGCCAACAATCGAGATGCGAAGCGCCGATAACGATGTCAACTAGCGCAGCCTGTCCTCGCCGTTCCCATGATTTGCAATGCCGTTCTAATCGTTATAATTACGTCCTATCCATCAAACAGACATGATAAACATGCTAGTTTTTGTAGCGTAGAAATAGACCTCATATTTCGCGATCTGTCCAAGTTTTTGAAAAAAATCTCTGAGAAGTTACAGGTATCATTTTTGCGCGACTGGCGTGTTTATGAACTGCTATAAGTTCTCTTTGATCTCATCTAGCTTGTCACATTCAGTTTTATAGGTTGAATCCTCGTAGATTGGAAATGCAGATGCCAACTGCAATTTTCGGTTCAAATTTGTCTGTAGGTGGTAGTGGAATCAAATTTGTAAGTAGGTATATATTGATCGACGGTCCTAACAAAGCTGACTAATTATCGTGGCGCGGTATGTCGTAAAACAGTGCATATTGACGGAATATAGAGAGGCCGGCACACAGTGCTTAATGACATTAATCACATTGATTTATTGTGGTTCCGAGTTATTACAGGCCGGGCCCCGATCTACGTGTGCGTGCTTTGCTTACGTCTATACGCTCACAAATCGCGCGTGTGCTGGCGCGCTTCTTGTGTGAATGTAATACATAAACCATATAGGGGGATGGCAGTGTGATCCTTTGACTATGTTTATGTCACTTCCACAAAAACATTTTTCGCGTTATACAACACTTACATAGCTATATCCATTCCTTTCCTACAACACCTGAGTGTATCATGTTGCATCAAAACGTAAAGTCAGTCAACTGATTTCAAAATTTAGCGTTTTTTTCTCCCATGCAGTAGTGCAGGAGGTTCGCAGAGATAGATATAATTAATATCCATTAGTAGCCGTAGCACGTTTTCACTAGTGTATTTTTTGAACCCTTTAGGTGGCAGGTTGTGCCCTCATCGTCCGGACTGGGATTTATTACGAAAGCCAGTGTTCTAAAACAATTCTAAGCTCCGCGAGTTTCCTCATGATGTTTTTCATCACCATCGAGGTAGTTATGTACGCACATAAAGTTTTTTGAAAAAATCTTTCTTACCGCCAACGCCTATAATCGAACACAGCTCTCATACATGCGAAGCAGGATCACTTCCAGCAAGGCTTTTCCACCTGCAGATGTAAAATATTATCGCACATAATAAGTAGTCCAGAATTCGTACAGCCTGTATAGCGTAAGGGATGGTTCAGTTCAGTGAGCGAGTGTGTGTGTATGGCATTAGGCAACAATTTACGCTGTTTGCGGCGTGTTAATATTGATTGGCTTGCTTTATTTCGACTCGCGCGAATCTATGCTCCAAAATAGACTAGGTGCTTCAGGTGAAATTCTATACCCAGAGCTGATCATAAAAAATTTAAATATTGAATTAGATTCTAATAATGTATAGATGATCTATTTTTTTAGTTTTACTACTACTAAAACTAACTGGCCTCTATACTGAATCTTTATCACAACATGTATATTTATGTCACCAATGGACACGTCTTCGTGTCACAGGCAGGCACTCCCGCGCATGTCAATCACACTATTATAATTTCATAATGCACGCTTGTCAACGTAAATAATACGCAAAATTTATGTTACGAGGTTCTCACCGTTCGACAGTGCTGCAATGAATGCTTAATACGCCATCATTAAGTATAAAATACAGTCAGTGTTCTACTCATATTCATTTGAGGACGTGGTTATAAATTCAATTAAGGTACGGAGCCCCGTTTTCACGCAACTTTCAACTCTGTTTTACTTATTTATAATATTGAGCCGATTAAAGCGATAAATTCCCTATCTAATATTTATTAATGATCGATTTAATAAATTCAATTTACTATAGGTAAGATAAAACATCTATAGATAAGTTACAAACTACATTTATGTTATAATCAATAAACGTGTCATTAAACTAATTGACAATATTTCCTTACGGGTACCTATTGCAAAATGTTATTAAAATACTGCCATCCCATTCGACTAAGTATTCAACCAAATGTTAAAACTAAATGTCACGTGCAAACGAAGCTTTAGAATGTTTATAAGTACGCTAAATGAATGTATTAAATTCCTACTTATACGCTATGAACTCGAATGCAAATAAAATTTCTTATTTGCATAAGTGGGTTTTAATTGTTTTATGGTTTACTATGAGTTACCCAGAACCACAATTATTTTCTACAAGAATAAAATACTTGGACGCAATTTACTTAAGAAGATCCACCCGGTCGGCCACGAGTCTGGTATTGTAATTAAATTAGAATGACCACTTTTTTCAATATAAGGACTCCTAATACATACATACCTATATAACACACTGTAATAGTACTGGAATGCAAATGTGACTGTCCAAGTGGCTAGTATGGCCATACCGCTTATTTGGATCTTGAATCATGCGCAAACTTAGGACGAAAAATCCGAATAAGTAGTTCACGATGTTGACATAATCGTAATTGTCATTTTGTAAATATTACAAAACTAATTTAAAAAATTTCAATGCTAGCTACCTAGTTTGCTTAAAAGCACGTCTATATTATTAGTTCTAGAATATAGATTGATATACATTATATTTATATATATATATATTAGTGTTATATTTTTTTTTAGGTAGTCCTGTTGAAATTGCGGGTACCTGTAAAATAATATACTAACAATACTTATTTCTTAAATCATAAGAAGAACCCCTCTAGACTTACATGCATCTTCATTCCAACATCTAACTTATGGCCATTAGTAAAAATAGTACGATAAATAAGCAAAATTATGGAATAGATAACGCAATTAACTATTGCAATTTTTGGAATACCTCCTAACAGAAGAAGACTTCTTTATTATACCAATATACCATACTAGCAGTTACCGTATCTCCTGGGAACTAGGGGTTTCTCCGGGATGAAAAGTGGCTAATGTTCTTCTCCAAGGTGCAATATGTTTCAGTAGAAAAAGAAGATGTAGTTGATAGAAAACAAACTCACTTTCGCATTCATAATATTAATTTTCGCAATAATAAATATATCATTTAGGGAGGGAGGATATCCCCATACACGGGATAAAGCAACGATTAGGCACGTCCATCACCATTAGCGATTACTGCAGTTAGTTGCTTGTGCAAACGTAGTAAATTATAACTGATCACTGGAACTCGCTATTATACGTCAAATTATTTATGAGCTTTCGACATGACGCTATAACCAACGGAAACGTAGAGCTGTAAGTTACGTCCTCGAATATTGGTAGTAGTGGCAATATTTGTAACTATAAAAACATCAAAAAAATTAATTTAATATGATAATGTATATAAATTACTTCCTTATCCCAAGGAAGTTTGCTAGAGGTATAAAAATTTTAATACTTTAATTATAAATATCCTCTTTTCACCTGTGTATTTTACGCTCACCTTAACACAAAGAGATTAAAATATAATAAGGCATAGAGGGGACAAAGCGAGGAAAATTTGATGCCAAAAGTTATTACAAGTGGAATAAATCTAATACGATTTCGACCGAATGACAGCTCGCGTTCACTGGCATGACGCTTGGGTTTCAAAATTTTGTATGAAAATATTCCCAATGCCCCCTCTATGTCCTGTTATATTTTAATCTCTTTGCCTAAACAAGACAGGTGAGCCGTCGCCTCACCGACATGATGTTACGTATTTCTCAAAACCAATGCTTTTCTATCACTAAGGAGCTAGAGAGAAATATGCATGTTCGATTTTGGAACTGAAGAATAAGACGTAGGTATTCCATACTGAAAATGACCACTTTTCGAGAGGGGATTTTTAGACTACTAAACCTGACAGGAGCCCATAAAGGCTAGCTAGACTATAAAAATTCCCAATTGCAAATAGTCTACTTTATACAACTAATTGTTGTAGGTTTGCCTGTATTTATAAATCAGTGAAATACAATGGTTTTTAAAAATATTATTATTACTATAAAGAAAATTTATAATATTTAACATCATGTAACAACCATAATTTTGTAAGAGTCAAGTACAGGTTACAATATTACACTCAACGATTAACAAAAACAATCAACAGACAACACAGGCAAATATTTCTTCTAGCACATTGAAATGAATGTTGATAAATATACAAACGAAGCGGCGGAAGTGCGGACGTCGCGGCCGGAAGTGGGCCCATCCATCATCCGCCCGCCCTGGATAAAAACGCTCGTTAGCCGCCCGCCCTAGCCGCTCTACCTGCTCTATTAATGTTACACTCAAGTGCCTCTATTACAGCTGTCATTTGTTATATCCATTTTGGCAAATTGGCTGATCTCGCATAGTGCTCTCGATTAAGTTTGGGTAGGTCTGATATTGGGTATTATTCTTCACTTCCCTGAAAGATACAAATTTTCCAGCTTATTACGTGTTAAACCGTAATATTGTTTTTTTTATAAACTGTCTTCGGTACCTACTACTTTCATATAATATAACCTACCTATGTACAATATAGACAAGCTGTGTGTACCTAATTATAAAACATACCTACTTAGGAAATGTCACTCATGAATAATGTAGCGCTCAGACAAACATACATAGTTATAAACCTTAACTCTCTGAAATATTAGTACAAATGTAGATATAAAACAAAAATAATCTAGTGAAAACCCCTTGAAAATCGTAAAAGTGTTATTTTAACAGTCAAAACAAAACTAAAACCCCTCGGGTGTGTTCAGCAAACTAGGTAGAGATTGAAGGCATGCACGCGAGGGTGACAACGAGTGGCGGATCCGAGGGAAAGGCAAAAACCGCTTATAAAAGTATGCAGCGGAAATCCGTCGCGCGCCTCCCGCGTATTAAAATTATTATGAAACCGCTGCCGCCGCGATAAGGCGGGATGATACCGGCTTAACATCACCCCTCCCCTCCCACCCGCGCTCGCCACCCACACCACTATCGCACGCCACTCGAATGCCTTTTCAGCGTATATCTACATGAAAAGTTGGCTCTAAGGTTTATGCATAAGTTTACCCTGCAAATAAAAACAACAACGCCACGAAACACATTTTCAGACTTTTCCACGTAGGTGCCTGTGATCTTTTCTATAATGGTTTGAAGAAGAAAACCTACAATCAACATGTTTGAGTAAGATATTGATGACCACTACGAATCGGACCTACAGTACCCCACCCCAATCTTCAGATACTTTTGTAGCAGTAAGTAATTTCTGTAAGTATTATTTTAACCAAAACAAACCAAGGATAGTAAAATAAGCAAGATAAAGTTATTTCAACAATGTAAACGTCGTCGAGAAACTTTATGCAGAAGCTGCTGGTATGTCGAACGACAATTATAACTTTGCCTCGGACGCAGTGCTCTGCTGCAACAAATAAAATATGTCCACTGTAACGCGCGAGGGGGACGGCAGACCGAAATTTCGTACACGAGACAAAGATAAGCTTAACCAGCACGAAATTATGAGCGTTTAACTGTTTCTAGCTGTAGAATCTGGCACGGGTGCTTCGCCGGCTCGCCAGCGCGCGTTATTTACGAGGGGGTGGCGGCGCCCGCCTCCCGGTGCACCCGAGATACGAGCGGTGCCTTCCTCGGCGACGCCGCCGACGCACCGCGCCGCCGCCACCGGCAGTGCCACGCCAACATCGCCCTTCCGGCACCAGCATACGGCCCACGGCGCCCGCCGCGTGCCATACCGCAGCACTTCGCTTCTGCTTGTGCAGATTGCAGCCGACTCGCACTCGGTACGGCCGTAAACGTACTCAGATTTGACCTCTATCACCGGCGCAAGAGGACCAAGTCGTCTCGGGTACGCTCGGCCTCTTACAGCTACCAACACCAGCCGTTTTCCTACACAACACTACGAAGATGTCTGTATTTCTTGTTTATGATAGCATAAAGCTATGGTAGGTAAATTTATATTACCGTATCAATGTAACGTTGTGTACTGCGAGCGCTGCGACTTATTAGGTACTAGGTACGCGGTCGTATACACGCTCGATACACTTTGTTAGCTTGACGTCTAGCCCTAGTAATTAAGTAGTTTGTACTTACTTACCGACAGGCATTAACTAATAGAACATACTCAGTAAGTCAAGTACAATGGTTTAGGCACAGAGTAATTGGTTTTTTTCTTCAAAAAATATTTGGTTTGTTTGTTAGCTTTTAATTTAGTTTATTTAAATTATAATATTGTAGTGTATTTAATAAAAAAAATACAAAATGGCAATAAGCGAAATAAACCTAAGCGAAAATGTTTTTACATACATGTTGTATTTGTAATTAGGTTTTCACTCTTTCTTTAGTCTAAGTCTTTCTTTAGGTATAATACCTAATAGCTTCTAGTGTAAAACCTGTTGGCAATTATAATTAATAAAATAAAACAATAGATACTGCACAAACTAACAATGATCCTCGCACTTTTGTTGTTACTTTAGGTAATATTATCAAAATCTTTATATACCTACTAACTTGAGTATTGATGATAAATTCAATTTCTTCCCAAAAGTACAAAATTGTTAACACGGCGGCAATATCAATAAAAACTAACGAAGATGAGAGGGGTCGCGAACCTTTGTCATTGTAGTGAAAATATACGACGTGGAGAAAAGAGAAAAATGTGCAAAAACCGTCTAGAGCATTATGCCTCGCAGCGAACCATTACTTTTAATATAAATAAAATAACAAAATATGAGCGTCCGGCCGCTGAGTGCCCCCGGACACTTTTATATTTCAAGAGCGAACAGCGTCCGCTAACCACAAGATTTATTTTTTAAGTTGGCGTTCTACAAAGCCTTTTGTTTGTACCTACTCAAACATTTTTACATTCCTGAAAGCAGACATTGTAGCAGATACTTTGAAAAAAAAACTGAGGGAAACTTAGGATTAATGGAGCTACGAACCTACTCTTGTAGACATGAACACTTTTTTAAATAAAAATTGCTATTATCGTTACTTCAATTGATACAACATAGAGTCATTTTTAGAACAAATTTTAATGTCGTAAGAAGGTATAAATGTACCTTATATAAGGATAGTTTTCAGAAGTGAAAGACAGACTCCGAATGCAAAGACGTTTATTGGGTATAACTTTATCTAACTATATATTTATAATTAAAATTTAAATATTTAACAAATCAAGAGCTAACACAGATGTTAGCAGACATGTGCACTGCGCGAAGACTTCGAACTGAATGCCCGCCGCTGCCAGGATCTGAATGCACCCGACAATCACTCTGCGTAGAGGGGGAAGCGTTATGGCGATCGACCAATAGCAGCGTCGGACAAACGAACGAGTGAATGATTAATACTTCACAATGGATTACATGACTATACTCATGATCTTGCAATTTAAACATATTATGAGAACATAATTTATCAAAAACAATCCTAACATAATTATAATAAACATAATTTATCATATATAGGCTTACAACTCGGCCATCCGGTTAAAAAGCGAGTCCCTTCGCTGATATGAATTAATCGTAAATACAATGTTTCTATAACGTATAGTATAGATATGTATAGTGTAATATTTGTAGAACTATTTCTCTATTATATAAATTTAATAATATTTTTTTATATTTATATACATAGGCATATAGATGTATTACATTCATTGATTTAATCTTAAATACAAAAAATCCATAATCTGTAGTATATTATAAGTATAGTATATGTATAGGTATATTTATCTATTTTTATAAATTTAACAAACCACAAAAGTAATAATAATAATACAATTGTCTCTTTTTTAATAATGCTAATTACCAGAGTTTACCTATACATAATTGCTTATTTACAGAATAAAGTTTTTTTTTTTTATAAGAAATACCTAGTGATCATGACTAAGTACTTAAATCAAACCCAAGCCTAAGTTTCACATTTTGATTTTATCAGTTTTCATTATCACTACTCTCGCTCTGGCTCGAGTCCATATTGCGATTAAAATTCAACCAAGGCTGAATTTTATCTAATGCCACAACGGTTTCGTAGCGCCTACCTTGCTTCCGAGTCCGAGGTGTATCTTCTATAAGATACCTATCATTCTGGAGCACTTTTACTATACGGTAAGGACCCTGGTATTTATTTACAAGTTTTTGAGATTTACCATCATGTGGTACCTGCCTCTCTACGCGGACTAAATCACCCTCCGTATATTTTCTGCCAATTTTTCTTTTTCTGTTAAATATTTCTGCATCTTTGGCTTGCTGATGTTTAATTAATTCACTAGTGTCTTCCCTTGTGATGACTAATTCATCTGAGCTTGTTACATTCAGGGTATCGTTAATAATGGAACTTAAAATGCCTTGCGATCTGGTAGTTATATTAAATCCAAATAATAATTCAGACGGACTTTTTTGGGTGGTTTTGTGCGTTGTCGTATTAAGGCCAATTTGAATATCTGCAATGTGGTCGTCCCAGTTTCTTTCATCATCACCATGTGACATGGTAGACAAAGCGTTAAGAATGGTGCGGTTAAATCGTTCCACTTGGCCGTTGGCTCGAGGAGTGGAGACCGCATTTTCAATGTGCTTTATGCCATAACTGGAGACAAACTCCTTAAAGGTCCTGCTTGTAAAACTTGTGCCTTTGTCAGTTATAAGCCGCGTAGGAACGCCAAAATAACTTACGTGATGTTTGAGGGCTTTAATGGTAGTAATCGACTTTGTATCCTTTACAGCATTTATGTTAGCGTACTTGGTAAAACCATCAACGATTACTAGTAAGTAACAATTCCCTTTTTTGCTTTTAATAAAAGGACCAAGGTGGTCGGCGTGTATCGTATGAAATGAAACACTAACCTTCTCTATAGGATGGAGTTCGCCCTCTCGTTTGCCGCCTGGAACTTTATGGTGAGCGCACTCTAAGCATGACCCTACATATTTTTTTATGAAGCGACGCATTTTCGCGAACCAATAATGTTTTTGAACGCGTTGGAGCGTTTTATCAAATCCACAGTGACCTACATTGTCATGGTTTCTTTGTACAATCTGCCAGCGCACTCCTTTAGGAACTAACCATTTCAGTTCCTCGCCAATAATACGATACACTCGACCGTTCTTAAGTTTATAATTTTTGACGATGTCCGCTACTTGATCAGAATCCGGATTACTAAGAATGTCTTTTATTCTTTTAATCTCTTCATCTGCACACTGTACCGTGGTAATCCAAGCCTGGTCACACTCTTCTACAGGTAATACGTCAAGGATATGTGGGCGCTCTAGTTCTTCTTCTCCAACAGGATTACGGCTTAGTGCATCAACATGCGCCATCCTTGGTCCCGGCCGATACTCGATGGAGCAGTCGTACTCCTGTAGTTGAACCCACCACCTAGCTATACGCGGGATTACGTCACGTTTGGTCAAAGTAAATCAAAGGGCATTGCAATCGGTAAATATTTTGAAGGGAATGCCGATCAAATATACTCGAAAGCGATATAAAGACGTTATGACTGCAAGGGTTTCAAGCTCGTAAGAGTGCAGTTTACTTTCATCAGGTGTGGTCTTACGGCTAAAGTATGAAACTGGCTGAAAAATTCCGTTCGTATTGCTCTGAAGAAGAATACCCGCAAGGCCTTCTTTGCTTGCATCAGTATGCAACTGGGTTTCGGCTTTCGGGTCGTATAGTGCCAATAATGGACGTTGGGTAAGTAAACTTTTAATTTTATTAAACGCTTCTTCCTGAGCTTGCTTCCAAGACCAAGGAATATCCTTTTTCAAGAGATTCGTCAGAGGTGAGGCTATCAGAGAATAAGCTTTGACGAATCGTCTGAAAAACCCTGCCAATCCTAAAAACTGTCTGAGCTCATGTTGGTTGCTTGGCTTGGGAAACTGTGAAACAGCGTCCGTCTTTCTAGAACCTGGACGAATTCCTACAGCACTCACCTCAAATCCGAGAAAGTCGATTTTATTTTGGAAGAAATTGCATTTGTTGAGCTTTAGTGTAAGGCCTCCTGTTTTTAATAACTGTAATACCTCTTCCAGCCTTTGTAGCCCCTCACTGACATTCTTGGAGGGAATCAGAACATCATCCATATATACTATGGCGTATTTTATTTTTGCTTTATGTAAAATTTTATTTATGGTCCGCTGGAAAACCGATGGAGCGTTAACTAAGCCAAACGGCATACGATTGTACTCATATTGACCGTCAGGGGTTATAAAAGCAGTTTTGTGGCGAGATTCTTCTGAAATTGGTATTTGGTAATACCCTGAAGCAAGATCTAGGGATGTAAATAGGGTATTACCCGATAATTGATCTAGCTGATCCTCAACTCGAGGGAGGGGGTAGTGATCTTTTTTAGTCTTCCTATTTAATGCTCGATAATCGACGCACAGTCGTTTTTCGCCCGTTTTTTTTTAACTAGGACAATGGGACTCGCGTAAGGGGAAGACGATTCCCTTACTATCCCGTTGTCAAGCATTTCTTGGACCATGTCCCTAACTAACAATCTTTCCGCGTACGACATGCGGTAAGGGCGGTAAACTACAGGTTGTGAATCTTCGAGCTCGATGACCATTTCGGTTGAGTCAGTAAATCCTAGGTCTGTAAGATTTTTCGAAAAACAGTCACCATATTTTGATAATAGTTGTTGTAAGCCTAAACGTTCATTTACTGTCACGCTATCTCCGCAATTAACAGTTTTGTCAATTTCAGTTTCATTAAATGTCACGCTGCTGACTTCGATGACTGGAAGATCAGAAAATGGTTTAAACATAGCTCGTGTAATAAGAGTTTTTTCGTTAATGGTCAGTGTATTGGAAGAAATGTTTAATAAGAGAAGAGTACTATATCCGTCTTTAACCTCATATTGTCCGGGAAGGAGGTAATACTCTTTGCCCTCGGGGCCACGGAGTGAGCCACTTACATTAACGTAGCCGTTATTAGGGGACTCCGATAAAACCGGAATCGGCTTCAGAGTATTGCCTGGTAAGAGTTCTTGTTTGATACTTTTCAAATGAATTTTGTCCTTCACGATTCCTTGAAATAATAAATTGGTTGGAGTTTTAGTTATCATAAGATCCGGTTTTTCTGTGAAATTATGGCCCAATAAAACGGGTTGGTGAACGACATAATCTTCAACAACATATAAATTTGTGACGTCTCTGATACCTTGCACTTCTACAGTACACGTTGCCATACCTATAGGTGCAATTAAATTTGCTCCTATACCTCTTAATACAGGCAAGTCGTTGGGTCTTGTTATCTCAAGGTTGAGTTCTTTGGCTGTACTAGTCCTGATCAAGGAGCATTGACTACCTAAGTCAACGTGACAACGGACGGTCTGGTCATTTATGGTAACATTCATTATATATTTATCGTTTACGTCATTGATACTCAATCTTGCTACTTGTTTTTCATTCCTTCCCTTATCCTGTCCCTGTTCCTTTTCCTGTCTATTTTTGCTTTTGTAGCAGTGTTCCACCAAATGTCCAAGTTTTTCACAAAAAGTGCACTTTACGGGTGCCTTTTGACATTTGGTGCTGCGATGACCTATCTCATTGCAATTAAAGCATTTAATACCTACACTATTCGGTTCTCTGTTTGATGCAGAGTTAGGTGGGCGGCGGTCAAAACGAGATCGTGATGAAGATTCAGAGAAATATCTGTCTCTACTTTGTCCTACCTTGACAGTCCTAAAATACTTAAGTATTTGTTCGGGTTCAGTGAATTGCGCCGCTTGCGCACCAACCTTGACGGCCCGATCCTCTACCCCATAAAGTATACAGTCGACAGCCTTTTTACCATATATTTGACACCTGTTTAAAAGATTAACCTTTGCATAATAGTAGTGCTCCAGTGACTCGCCATATCGAACCCTTTTACCTAACATTTCAGTCAAGAGCTCAGCGTAATCCGTCCGGCAGGGAAAGGATTCAATTAATTTGTTTTTCCACTCCGTCCAACTGAATAGTAAAGTGGGTAATCCTTGGTACCAGGACTTTGCAACTCCTGTCAATTTTGGCAATGCATAATGAATCGTTTCCCTGTCGTCCCATCCATATATTTGAGCGCATTCTTCAACTTTCGTCAGCCAAGTCAAAACTGTCTGCTCTTTCGACATTGGATCAAATTCGGGTATGACGTTTACATTAAAGGAAAGACGGGATTTATCTGAGCTCTTGAACTTATCTAAAATTGTTAACACCTTGTCTAAAATATCATTATCGTGCTCCCTACTTCTAGATCTTGATGACCGAGGTCGCTTAGCATCAGGATGATTCCGCTTACCGGCTTCTTCCGGAGTTAGGCTGCGGCGTCGTCTACGGCTTCCATGGCTTGAATATCTGCTTCTATTGTTATAGAGTTCTCCGCTCCGTCTAGATAACTCGAGCTCATGGCCCCGACCCTGCCTGGGTACTCCTGGGCAGCTATCATTGTGAGCGCCCTGACCCTTTGACCTGGGTTCTCCTGGGCGGTCGTCGTAGTCTAGACCCTGACCCTCTAACCTGGGTACTCCTGGATCATCATCATCATGTATATTAGGCCATTCCTCTCGGCCGTCAATGTCATTTTCATCCATATCTGTAACTTAAAATGATACAGCTTAGTAATATGCACGGACATCAATTTTTTTAGTATTGGTTAACAGTTTATGCGGAATTTACTACACCAATCTCCAGAGAATAGCCCTGGTAAGACAAATGCGTTTAAATACCTTATACACCCCTAAAGAGTAGTTTTGTCGAGGTGAATAGTGTAAAAATACGTAAAGGAAGAAAATAACTAATACGTTAAAGTATATACATTTATAAATATCACATCAATCTCCAGAGAGTAGCCCTGGCAAGACAGATGCTTTTAAGTACCTTATACACCTCCAAAGAGTAGCTTTGGCGAGGTGAATAGTGTAAAAATACGAAAAGGAAGAAAATAACTAATACGTTAAAGTATACACATTTATAAATATCACATCAATCTCCAGAGAGTAGCCCTGGCAAGACAGATGCGTTTAAGTACCTTATACACCTCCAAAGAGTAGCTTTGGCGAGGTGAATAGTGTAAAAATACGAAAAGGAAGAAACTAACTAATTAAAGTATATACATTTATAAATATCACATTAATCTCCAGAGAGTAGCCCTGGCAAGACAGATGCGTTTAAGTACCTTATACACCTCCAAAGAGTAGCTTTGGCGAGGTGAATAGTGTAAAAATACGAAAAGGAAGAAAATAACTAATACGTTAAAGTATACACATTTATAAATATCACATCAATCTCCAGAGAGTAGCCCTGGCAAGACAGATGCGTTTAAGTACCTTATACACCTCCAAAGAGTAGCTTTGGCGAGGTGAATAGTGTAAAAATACGAAAAGGAAGAAACTAACTCATTAAAGTATATACATTTATAAATATCACATCAATCTCCAGAGAGTAGCCCTGGCAAGACAGATGCGTTAAGATACCTTATACACCTCCAAAGAGTAGCTTTGGCGAGGTGAATAGTGTAAAAATACGAAAAGAAAGAAAATAACGAATACGTTAGAGTATATATATTTATAAATATCACATCAATCTCCAGAGAGTAGCCCTGGCAAGACAGATGCGTTTAAGTACCTTATACACCTCCAAAGAGTAGCCTTGGCTAGGTACAGAAAGTATGTCAAACACTAAAGTCGTAATCCTAGCACATATATCTCCAGAGAGTAGCTCTGGCAAGATACATGTAGACATTTTATGTACTATCAGGGTGTAGCCCTGACCGCGCACATAAAGCGGATTACGACACCAAATGCAACAATGGGAAAAAAAAATACAAAGAGAAAAAAAAGAAACGAGAGTAATAAAATATTTAAAAAAAAATAAACACATAAGTTACTTACGTTTTGTGGGCGCCAAAAGATTCACTATCCCACTTCTGAAACTATAAGGATAGTTTTCAGAAGTGAAAGACAGACTCCGAATGCAAAGACGTTTATTGGGTATAACTTTATCTAACTATATATTTATAATTAAAATTTAAATATTTAACAAATCAAGAGCTAACACAGATGTTAGCAGACATGTGCACTGCGCGAAGACTTCGAACTGAATGCCCGCCGCTGCCAGGATCTGAATGCACCCGACAATCACTCTGCGTAGAGGGGGAAGCGTCATGGCGATCGACCAATAGCAGCGTCGGACAAACGAACGAGTGAATGATTAATACTTCACAATGGATTACATGACTATACTCATGATCTTGCAATTTAAACATATTATGAGAACATAATTTATCAAAAATAATCCTAACATAATTATAATAAACATAATTTATCATATATAGGCTTACACTTAATAACAGTAATAACAAAATTATACTCTTCAGACTATATCTGTTGCGCTCTGCAAATATTTCCATAACCCAACTTCGCAACATTTCATCTTTTCATCGTTTTGACGAGATAAGTGGTCACTGGGAAAGAGTCGTGTTCTCAATATTGTATTTTTTGCACACAATTACGAACTGGGCATAATCAACACTTGACACGCATAAAGCCGAGACACATCAATTACGTCCAATCGTTTGGATACTATGTTGCAATGTTTTTGTTGTTCCTCATTGTTTTGTTTCTATGAACCTTAATAATTTCATCTACTCTATTTAATACTGATTCTTGTACCTAATAGAAAAGGGTATAGAAGAATTATTTGGACTTATGCATTTACACAAATAAATAAATATATTAAGATTATTTTTATTTCTCGTGCATTTAGACAAACAAATTAATATATGAAAGTAATTAGGTGAATATCGAGATATAGGTTAGCTCTCTAGTTGGTCATTTTATTTTTTTTGGAACTAATACCTGCTTAACACAGAATAAAGAACAAGTTTTGAGAAACCGAGCGCTGCTTTCGTGCAAACAACAAGTGC
The DNA here is from genome assembly GCA_963855545.1 of Ethmia dodecea. Classification (NCBI taxonomy): domain Eukaryota; kingdom Metazoa; phylum Arthropoda; class Insecta; order Lepidoptera; family Depressariidae; genus Ethmia; species Ethmia dodecea. The sequence goes on along the minus strand of OY979437.1, from coordinate 8,587,245 downwards.
GTGTGCTTCCGCGATGCATGCCCTTTGCACAACCTATCAATCAATGTCCAATATAATAACTTAATTTTGACATAGCTGGCCTCAACATTCTTGAACAGTTCGCTTCATAAACGAGAAAATGAACATGATTATCACTCTTATTATTAACGCGTCAATAACCGTTCCGGCGAGGCACTAATTGAAGTACACGTCCCTCGAAACTTACGAGGCTTCATCTACCAATATCGTCCATCGCGTTCGATCGTAAAGCGCGCCTAACAAAACAAAGAACGCAACATACCACCTACCTATAGGGATAGAGGCCGCAATAAAACCGCGTGAAAATGGCAATAGCTATTCAGAGGGAGATATTAAAATGCATGGAAATAAATTCGGCGTCGCATTCGGGCGTACAGCTCTGGGGGTGCAGTAAAAATAAACAGCGACGCCATTAGAACTCACTTCCATATTCAAATTTATGAACGCGTCCACGCCGCTCCGGCCGCCACTCTCGCCGCCGACCCACCGGTCATTTATGCGATCGCCATAATAAATTTGACGTTACGTTTAAAAATTTTACCCTCGCTTTACGTTTTGCGAACGGGTAAACTCATCAAAATTTCAGCTAGAATGTGGAACTTTTTCTGACTGGCCATTTTATTTGTCAACAATAAGTGAACTTCTACAGATGGCTAGTAAGCTATTTTAATAATAAATTAGTAAATTGTGACAAATATTCTACTTCTGCTATTATGACAAATATTCTTGATAATAAATAACAGTTTTGATAAAAATTTCACTGAGTTTCTCGGAGGCGAAAACTCGTCTAAGTTTAATCTCTGAGAAAAATCATTTTCTGTAGATTTTCACGAGCATCACATATTAAAAATAGGATTTCATACTTACGAAAGGTTTAAAACCGTTGATTATATCCACTTTCGTAAAGGCCCAGCTATCAAATCCCGAATTAGCGTCCAAGTATATTTTCAATTCAGGTTTGTCTATTAGACGCAAAGAAAATCCTCTTGAGACCCGAGCAAAGACTTTCAAAGTATACTAAAGATAAAGCAAACTAAATCGTAGTCTACTTCTTGCTACTATGTAACGTATTACTCAGGCTATTGTAATTTTTACTATTCAAAGCTTTTTGTATCATAATAATGTTACCAATGGCAGCTCTATCTATCTATCTCTACCTATTTTTAAACATTTTAGAACAATCTTTAGTCTTATTGAGTAACATTTTATAAGCAACACAATACAAACAAAACTGAAGAGCTTTCACGTGGACGTGGACCGAAAGACGCGTGCTTTAGCTTAAACAAACAGACGTTTTCAAAATTTTGTGTATTTAAATCGAATGTGACTTGTGTTACTGCTCTATTTCGGTTTACAGCCGCTCTGATGGACTCGGTGTTATTTCAGAATAACACCTCGGAACTCAGACCCGGATTCAGGTCCGAACTCAGGGAACCAATTGTCAATTATTTTAGTTTCCACCTAAGACCAAGACATTATGTATGTAAAATACTTATTTATAAAAAGACAGAGGTGCCTACCTCCATTGTTTAAATAAACACTGGCAGGCTTATTCAAATTGTAAAGAATATATTTTCGAACTAGCTTTTGCCCGCGACTTCGTTCGCGTGGAATTGTTACTTTGGGTAGAAGTTTTTTTAGGTTGGTTTTTAGGTTGCATGCAAGCTAGTGAAAATGAAAATGTATTTATTTTCTGTATGTAAGCAAGTAAACATGCAAGCAAGCATGCATTCCATCATTTCTTATTACCTAAGTAAGTGCCTAAATACAAAGTTTTATCGTTTAATCTTCGACAATGACAAACTTCCATACAAACTTTCTTCCCCTATTCCAACCCCCTTCATGCCTTATTTTACAGTAAAGGGTAGCCTATGTCTATTTCCAAGGTCTTGTATATCTCTGTACCTCATGTCATCAAAATCGGTTCAGTGGTTTAGGCGTGAAAGAGTAACACACAGACAGAGTTACTTTCGTATTTATAATATTACTAGGGATTGTGAATGTAGGTAAATGCAAGTTATAGGATAGATCTAGGAAGAGAAAAACATGTAGTCCCTAATAATTGTCTTAGTAAATATTTTGTGGTATTCTTATTCTTAGACTAACTGTTCCATGCGGTTTTACCTAAGTAGTTCCCGTTTCCGTGGGAATACGAGGATAAAATAAAGCTTTTACTCCCTGATAATGTAGTTTCTATAGGTGAAAAAAAAATATAAATCGGGATAGTAGATTCGGAGGATATTCAATGCAAACAAACAAATCTTTCCTCTTTATCATATCAGTATAAGTATTAGTATATATAGAAGTACAGGTAGATATAGAAGTATATATACCTAAGAAAAATTTTAAATGTTCTTTTTAGCTTCAACCAAATAGTAATAATATGGTGAATTAATTATTTATTTTTATTAAACAAAATATTTAAGCCACGCAAAAAATATAAGGCACTTTCTTATAAAAATGTGCTTCCAGTATGTATTAGGAAAAATTAAAAATATCTGAAAAATCTTAGTGTAGGTTTAAGTGGTGGCCGTCTTAATATCAAGAATCGAGTCCTACGTCCGTACCAGTCACTATAGGTGCCGTTCAGGGAACTCGCATCAATTCATATGGGATTAGGTGTCATCATAAACAGGAATTATTTAGTCAACTGAGGTTAAAAACAACAGCACAGTTACTGGCTAATTATTTTAGGGGTTGTTATAGCGTCATTAATGCGATTTAAAATTTAATTTATTTACCTTTGATTTTATTTCTTAATCTGCTAATAGAGTTTCAATGAATTTATACAGCTAAAATTAAAACAAATTACTAATTGTGAACTTTCAAAAAGTATTCACGCTAGCTACCTACTTATAATTCTTTTTGGGTATCCCCACTAGGTTCGTTGATTTTATTCTTTCTACCTTCAAAAATAAATAATAAAAAATAACTACGCCTTTTATCCCTTAGGGGATAGGCAAAGGTATTCCATTTCTGGAAATACCCACGTTTCACCAGTATTTTCTTTAGACCACGGCATTAGAATATTTTATTATTTTCCGGCGATGGGCTCACCACCTATCACGTTTAGGGGTCCAATATATCTCGTGAAATGTGGGTATATCCAGTACCTAATGGAATACCTCTGCCTACCCCCTCGGGGATAAAAGGCGTGAGATTATATTATTATTTATTATTTCTTTAAACCCCTAAACGTGATAGCTGGTGAGCCCATCGCTGATACGGGGTGCTGTTACACATGTTTCAGAATTAATTCTTGAATCTGCATGTTTACCTACTCACTATGTTTTCCTTCACCGCCGAAACAGTGATAAATGTGTACCTAACCTGCTACCTACGTTCATGTTCGAACCCAAACCCCAATGAATTAGAAGCGGACTTTTTAACCACTGGGAAAGAAATAATAGAAATACGATTTTCTATTATTTATCTACAGATTGAACCGCAAGTTATACTAAAAGATTTACTTCTGTCATTGATACTAAAAGTTACTTGTTACCTAGTTACCACAACGGAGTAGAATGAGCTGGGTATAAAATAATATTAAAATCATATTCATAACTTAACATAGGTTTAGTATAAAACGTCAATCGTACCTACCTAAGTAGGTATTTGTGACTTATTTGTTATCTGAAATTAAGTAATGTAATCGTCTTCAGAATCACTTTTATTGTAGGTACACAAAATTCAATTGTGGGACCTTAAATACACGCTTTATACATTTGTCAGTATCGGAATGTTGTCAATCGATTCCACAACTTTATTTGTAGGGTACTCACTCTCGTTTTGGCCAGTCGCTGCTCGGATGCAGTATGCCGTGTGTCACAGTAATGAATATTCAATACCGCGTATACACTCGTTCATAAAAACCCAAAACCGACAGTTAATTAAAGTTTAATTTAATTAATTTAATTTGCGTGCACATACCAATAACTTCATGCTATTGGCAATATACCTACCTATCTTATAGAGTTTGCAGAGTCGAATCTATATAGCCGGTAGGTAAGTTCCTCCCACAGACATAATGTAATTAAATTATTAACGTTTATTTCGTAGCGATACCCAATTATTGATAGAGCATTATAATAAAAACATTTTCAATAATCAGATACGGATTTGCTACACTAGGTAGGATCAATAGAATATACTTTATTCCAACAGTCTAGTTTGAATAATGTAATAGTAAATTAATGACATTATGATAAAAAAAAATGTAGTCATCCTCTCCTTAAACGGTAGAGCAAGTCACGTAAAGGAAATGTACCCGCTGACTGCGCAGTGTGCTCGCTGCGATGACTGGCAGAATCGGCCAAATTGCTTCTATCACATTAATATTGGATTCCGGCCGCCCGGGAGCTCAGTCACACCTACACGTTATATTTAATTTAATGCACACAAAGCGATTGACATGGCTCCCGGCCTCCGCTTTTTCAAACGAATCGTAAACTTGTTTCAAAAATTAAAATTGGGAGCCGTCAATGCGGGTATCTAGTTACGGATGTCAGTCTCCAATGATTCGTCACACTGCTCCTGGTACCTTTTGAAGCATGATAAACGAAAATAAATTTCTATGTAGCTCTAGTAGAAATATGGATAATTAAGTAGAGTACCTACCTAACAAAAAAGTGAAAAAAATTAAAACAAAACAGTACCTATATGTAACAGTTACTTCGTCCAATTAATTCTAAAACAAATTAAAATTGTCTCAAAGTAAAATTTTTGTTGACAAACTTAGGAAACTGCGGACTCTACGAAGTATATTTTATTCACCGTTCAACTTTTAAAGAATTCTGGTTAATGTTTACAAATAAAAAAAATATGACGTGCAACTCGAATACGTGGGAGGCTTTACGGGTGAACGTGCACCGCCATCTAGCGGGCGTCGGCGACGCCCACCATCCGCCTGGGCGACCGCGGCGGCCCGCGGCCACATGTCGTCGCTTATGAATATGAGGCGTTATGATTATGAAAATATGCCCCGCCCCGAATATGGAATATGGAGGAGGGGGCCCGGTGGAACGCGTGCGAATGGGCGAAGTTTGATTTATGAGCCGGGCGCGGCCCCGCCTCCCTGTCATAACCGTATACCTGGTGCGCGCGCGCGCTGCCGCCGCCCGCCGCCCGCCGCCGCCTCGCGCTCAGTCCCGCTTCAGATGGCGAGAGGTGCGCTCGGCCACACGCCGTGTCCGCTCCGCACTCCGTACTTCGACCGAGCCGAGTGAGGGCCGCGCGCGAGTGTCCCCGACTGCCCGTGAGTGCCGCGAGGGCTAGTGCTCCGCCGCGACGCCGCCTCTGCCATGCGCCGGCCCTAGCCGCCACCAGCGCGACACGACATGCCGCGCGTCAAGCCAGCCTGCGTCCGACGCGTCTCCATCGGTACTTAACTCCTCACTAAAATCCACCACAGCACGACTCACACAGAATACAAACGCTCAACATTACGAGGAACAGTGAAAATTTTCGTAAGGAAAAGTACCTACTGTGATTGCGGCCGGTCCGTTTAAGTTGGTACCCGGATTTGAGAACCGCGGAAATGATTCAGTTAGCGACGATAAAATTCGGCATCCATCAGAAAGTGAGCTCAAAAAATCGTCTCTCACGTGGTGAGTAAAGTGAACGTTCCAGTAGAAAACCCTATTGACATGTAAATAAATAACGAAGGAAATCTTATCTAAGTGTACCTACCTACCTAAATAGAGACGGCAAGTTGCGGTATTTACTAGGCTATACCAATTTTTTCATGACAAAATGAGAATAGATAATGATTCAATGTTTACAAACTTCATAAAAGTTGCACTATAATACAAATTGTTCTGTGATAAAAGTAATTTTTCTACTGGGAAAATAATGCCTCAGGCATTTAATCTGTCTTGTGTTCTATTTTGTTCAATTTACTATTTAACGTCAAGATAAATAATAAAATGATTTTGTAGTTTATTAATTAATAAACTACAAAATCATTTTATTATTATTATTATTATTTATTAATAATCAAGCATGAAATTATATCTTTTGTTTGGTAACATACACACTGGACATTTTTGTAGTCACCAAAATTCAAATCAGATTAATTTATCTATGAAACAAAATTTTGGTGATTAATGTTTAATTGAAAATAGGTTTTTGGTGTAGATTCTATGGGTTTTGTATTTGTTATTGCTTAAAAAAAATCTTTAAATATTATATCAGTCATAAAAATATTGCACTTTATTTTTTTCAAAACCACGCACAGATTAGAGGTGTGAAATTCTTAAATATAATACCCTTTTACCAAATTTTGTGAGAATTTCGGTAAATATTACTTTATATTTGATTTGTTTACTCAAAACACACTTTTATTTAGATATCATCGCTAGAACACAATTATTTTAAAGTTTTCCTCTAGTGATCGAAAGACCGCCGACTCTACATTATCTTAGACAGAGCACCTCCGTTTTGCGGTTACTCATCGACCTGTTTTTTCTACTGCCTGTTGAACCGAAAAATTACTTTTGTTAATAAGAAAAAATATAATTAGGAGGTACTAGTTTTTTAATGGTTTGTTAAGTAGTAATATTAAAAAGGATTTATTTTTTTATATTTTCTTCTTTTATCAGAGGAACACAGAATTTTAGTTCAACAGTCGTATCTTAAACAAAATTATTCAATTTTGTTCGTTCGCATTCGCTTATCCAATAATTTCTATTACTACGGAATGTGGACACAATAGGGTTATTTGGTTTTGGTTTTATGCTTGACTGATCCAGTAATTTTCTCTTTATTTTTATGTAATATTCGCAACAGTAGGACATTACAAATTGTAACAACTCCTAACATAAGGATGTCATTTTACACCGGTATGTTAAGTAATACCATTATGAACTAACCAATTAAGTACAGAAAAATAATAAATCTAAAACTAGAACACATTTAATGTCGAATAAAGGTATGATTAATTTTAAGCGACGTTTTAACAGCACATTTGGTAAGAGGCACTAAAAGGCTCTATTTTAATAGAATGACAGGCTGTCAAATTTTATTATTGTGACCGGTACAGCGGCCAGACGGCTTATCTTGCTAGTTTTATGAGTGCTCTATAAAATATTGAGACGTTTTATCTACTAACGATTGAAATAACCTGACCGTTCATATTCTTATGAAATATATATTCACTGTTTGTTTGCTGGACTAATAAATTTGAAAGAACTCGTTAATGATCCGGTTCTATTTGGTACTAAAATGAAAAATTGGTATGCATAAATGCGTCCATTTACCTTGAATGATGAATAATAATTACTTTGATGTATAAATTATAGACTTTCTGTAAGCGTATTAATTGGCTCTCAGCCTGAGCTGCAACTGTAGGCATGGAGATTAAAGAGTAAGCATTAGATATAGCCGCCAACATTTTAGTCACGCCTCTTTTTTTAACACCTTTTATGGAACAAAATCATGAATCAAAAACAGTTTGGAAAGCGTGAACACTAAGTTATAGGTACCTACTTAAAGTTTGCTTCGGTATTGCTCTCTCAAAACTAAAAATACATGTCAAAGAAAATTTGCACCTTACACTGCTAAACAGATACCCATTTTCTTAATCACCCATAGCCCGCAATACTTCTTAATACTTACAGATATGTTTACATTTAGAATTTTAATAACGTGTTTTGTGTAACCGTTGAACAATGGCTACTGTTGAAAATGCAGGCGGTACACTTGTGACGAACACTTTGAATGTTTTTTTTTAATTCTGCGTAAGGCAGCAGCCGCGGCCTGCACGCCGCCCGCTGACTGCTAAGGAGCCGAAACCGCCACTGTCAAACACACCACTAATCCGTCTCCTTACAACTAACTATTAAACACGCCGGCATCTTGATACAAACGAGATATTTAATCCCTTACCGCAACATTACCCCGGATTATCAATGTTTTGTGTCGGTGCTCATTTTTCGTACACTTTTCGACGCAAGCAACACAAATGGTGATTTTAAATTAGAGATTTAAATAAATAACTATTATAATTTTACTTTCAAATGAGCTACCTGAATATTATTGGTGATCTTAAATACAAAATGCATCATTTTAAAGTAGGTAGTGAAAGTTTGAAATGAGATTATGTGAATAGTAGAATTAATAACCGTATAAATTATATCGATGAAATTCAAATCAGCAGCCATATAGTCTGATGATCATCTATAGTAAATAAATATGTAATTAATATGTTAAATACATATCACTAGGTTATCATTAAATAACTTAGCCACCGAACAATAATTCATCAAAAAATGGTGGAACGTAATTAGTTATGGAAAATATAATGGTGAAAAGGGGGTAATTCCAGCAATGGAATACCTCTGCTTACTGAGCATATATTTTTATTAAAATAAAATGAATTCTAACATCTATTAAAACTAGAAACTAAAAATGATGTCAACATGGATGAGTTAATAATTTTTTGTGATACATAAAATTTATACCCATGAATAAAATTTTTTTTTGTCTGGTTGAAAAAGAATCAGGTAATATTTACTATATTTTTTATACGAAAAGCACCTGATAAAATAATTTTACCTCGTTTTTACTGGAAATACCTACTAATTTTAAAAGATTTCTTTTTATATCAGAAAACACCTAAAAACTAAACTGATAACATTTTGCATAGGTATCTATCTAATTGTTATCGATGATGCGATTTTTCAACAATCGTGTTTCTTAATAGCGACCATTACATAAAAAAAGTAACAAAACTGTTTACTAATAAGATTTTATTAGTTCCATAGATAAAACTAAAACCCGTGTACGGATATATCGTTTGACACCTCATTCATGAAAATCGGATGAGTAGTTTAGGCGTTCCGGTAGAAAATACGTAAATACAGACATACTAGGCTGCTAAAAACATAACCCTTCCAAAGCAAAGCCAAATTTGCCGTAGTCGGGTACAGTCGGGTCGGGTAACAGACCAAGTTTTAGTTTCACTTGTGCACGGGGGGCTTCCGTACCAAACGCTTGTCTCCCTCTATCAGCGACAGTAAGTGGGTATTTTTTTTATACAATTCGTTTATTTGTTATCTATTTATAAAAATATAATAGAACTTTATCTTTCTTTACAAATGACATTCAAGCTGACAATATCAAATATTGTTAAACATCTTATCTTTTTATAAATATTTTCCTTTTTTGTTTATTTATATGTTTGTCCACCTTAGAACATTCATTACGCCAAGGCATTTAGAAGGGGGTGAGCGGATGTAGGTACAACTTTGTTTAGAAAAGACTAGCTGTTCCGCGCGGTTTCACCCGCCTAGTACCCGTTTCAGTGGTAATACGGAGATAAAATGTAGCCTATGTTACTCCCTTATACCTACTGTAGCTTTCCATGGGTGAAAGAATTTTTAAAATCAGTCCAGTAGTTTTTGTTTATTTCCTAAAAAACATACCTTACAAAAATACAAATCTTTCCTCTTTATAATATTAGTATAGAATATAGATTATAGATATTTGCATTCGCTATTTGAAAGCTTTTGTCATTAACGTAGGTATCTATATTGGAACATGAAATAACAAAATAAAATGCGCATGTACTAAGCACGGGCTAGTTATTATTTCTCTGTAAATAGTAGGTATAGGTATAAATATATAAATAAATCATGTACTAGTTTGCGCGTAGCCGTAAAAAAGTTATACACAAACAAGTAAAGAAACATTCGCATTTAAAATATATACTTATAGAAAGATTAGGTATCTATGTATAGATGTAGGTCAATATCATTTATATACTACGACAAGTATATACCTTTATATAGTCTCTGTGATAGACAGGTTTAGTTTCGGAGGAGAAACTCATCTATGAGGGACAGATCAAACGTCAAACGTAGTCTATATTTTGAACCTGAGTAAATGAAATTGTATTTTTATTGTGATGTGACGGACAAGTCATAGCAGTGATAGCTCAGTGGTTAAAGATCCCTCTTCTCTTGAGGAAAGGAAACCCGCATCTCCCAGAATGAATTCTGAGAGATGTGTAAGTCCAATCCGGCGCGGTGGGCTCACCATCTATCACGTTTAGGGGTCTAAACTACGAGGTCTAAAGAATATAATGATAAAACGTGGGTATTTCCAGAAATGGACTACCTCTGCCTACAATATGATAAAAAGTAAGATTATTATATTTATTTTTCATTTATTTATTTTTATTTTTGATTGTTGTAAAACATTAGTTCCATTTGAAAAGTCGTGTGACCGACGGACTGTTAGAAAGTTGTTATGATAAGTATACTGTATCGGTGCAAACTTTACAATCATATTAAACAATAGCTAATTATAAAAACCATAGCTAACATAATTAGGTACCTAAAATTATTCAAAAATTTCAATATAAAAGATAACTTATTTATTTATGAATGAACATTATTTCGTATTCTCCGTCTTCCAGTCTCTCATGTATAATGCTCCCTGTAAGAAACAAAAGATTTGTTATAGTATATAATTATATAAATAATCAGAAGTTGTATGAAGTTAAGGTTTAATTTTTCCTCATATCAACCTGCTATGCTTGCCAGTCCGTGGTCTCCACTCCAGTAGGTACCTTTATCCATCGGCCTACGCATCATTTCTAAGAATTACACTGCCACTTTGCTTTGATCCGAATTCATAAACGTTTGGACGTTAAAACAATAATCAGGTGCCCAGTATCAGTGTTTAACATTATATTACCTACTGCTCATCACCTTAAGTTGACACTCATGTTATAATTTATAACGGTCGTGTAGTATTAGTGAACTCGGACATTAGGCCTTGCGAGATATCCTAAGGTAGACAGGCGACCTGGCAAATGTCGGAAAAAGTCTTGAGATGCAGGCCTAAGTTTCTATTGCGGAGGCCTACGATGATATGAGGTATCACCACCTCCACAATACCACCTGCAGCTTTGTCTAAAATATCTCATATTGATTGGTTTCCCTGATACCTACTATGAAAAACATTAGGAATATTAGGAAATTTCCAGAAACCAATTATTGATAAGTACCTACTTTACTTTTGCCTAATTTAAATTGTTTGCGTGTAACACAAAGAATGTTTGCCAGGGATATGAATATACATATAATAGTAGTTATATATTCCATTTACTATTGTTTACGATATGATTGTATTGTATAATAAAATCACTAGTAGGTATGAATAGACATATTCTGAACAGTGTTGCCAACTGCTACCCTTACCTTGTAGCTAGACATCTTGCGAAAAGTAGCCAGATTGCCCGATTTGTTGACACAAAAAAGTAGCTAGAAGTAGCTAACACTTAAAACTAGGTAAATTATGCAGATTACGTGTATTTTTTCATAGGTAAATCAATTTTCAGTTTATTAAAACAGCAAGCAATAATTTTAAATTTATAAAATAAGACAAAGCAGAACGCAATATAAGTTTTAAACGAAGAAATATGTTTATCCCCTTCATTTATCCAGGTATTAGTAATAAAATACGTAAGCCAGCCACGTTTAGGTACAATTTAAGGACCGATACCCTACTATAAAGCCTCGAAAGTATCACATCTTGTAAAAAGAGTAAAAGTAGCTAGAAAAAGTAGCTAAAAAATTTAGCTACAAGATTTTGTAAATTGTAGCTGCCTGATACCCAAAAATAGCTAGATCTAGCTATAAAGTAGCTAAGTTGGCAACACTGATTCTGAAATACAGCCTATACCTACGTAGCACGGGTTTATGTTGCAATAATAGGCGTAGGAAAAAGGACTTACCTAATAACTTTGTAAAATATGCCACCAAATAATACTAATCTAGGGGAACGAGGGAGTAGGTACCTAACTACATTTTCAAATATACCTGTTTTACTTTGATTATATGATTATTATTGAATTTAATCATCCTACATACATAGCTACACCAATATAAAAAATAAGATAAATTGAAACGTTACCCAATAGGTAAGTACATCTAAGTATACAAAATGTGTTACAGCATTTTCAACAATGTTCTAGAAATAATTACTTACGTATAGTAATTATTTCTGGAAAATTGTTCAAGTTTGAAATGTGCGTTGTACTTGGTAACAAGTGAATTATATGTAACTTTTTTATTTTCGATTGTGTTTGACATCTTTATGCTTTATAGAAAGTGTTGATGGTTGTTTTTAATATTAATCTTAGAGAGACTATGCAAATATTAATAGTACTTGCCCGTCTACGTTGAACAAATATTAATAAATGAGAATTTAATCATTAAACTATAACAAATTATAAATATAAGCGCTCGAACCCATAAAACCGTACAACTCACCCTACATATTTTTTTTATTTACATATTTCTATGAAGAATACCAAATTGAAGAATACATTTATAGCTACGAATGTCAAATTATCCAGAGAGAATATCTATTTGTTTTCTCAAACATTTTAATGTCTTTGTTGAAGTGACTTAAATAATTAAAGCGTTAAATTGTAACTTATACCTACTACGTTAGTACCTACTATTCTTTATTCTGTTACTTGAACCTCGACTTCTAATAAAGGTATATAATATATATGAGATTTTCTAATTTATTGTAAGAAATTTAGGTACTAAAATTAACAAAATATAACGCTACTTTGGTTTAAGATATTTTTGATTCGGGTTTACTTAATAATAATATAAATAAATAAATATGTACTTAACTCTTTCTATTTTAATTATTTTCTAGAGAAAATTCATTTAAAGTAAACACCTGATAACACTGTGGACATACCAAGGCGTGCACGTAAGGTTTTGAGGAGTTCTGCTTAGCTTAAGCTCGGCTATGACCATTCCAAAAACTGATTTCGGTTTATCGTCCCTACTTTTACTCGGTTATCTGCATCCTCGATACTTGCCTGCACTTACAAGAAGTTTAAACTATTGTATCAGATAGCTAGAACATTTTAACAGTCGCAGTATTTATTAAAAAAATTGTATTAGCGAATGATTAAGGAAATAAATATACTTACGTATTTTCATTGTTTTTCGATTATAAAAGATGTTTTTCCTCATACAATAACATTACGGATATCCTAGTCACTAAATTCTTAAAAATCTATGTAGAAATGTTAAGCGATTAATCATTGTCATTAATATGAACATATACTTATTTTTTTTAATAATAACTAGGAAAATAAATTATTGTAATTTAAATTAAATTATAACTTTAATCCGTAGCATAAAGACGACATAATTAATATACTTGATTATAATTAGACTTTTTAGCTCATGGGCGAATAATAATTAGCCAAGGACTTTCCGAATCACCTAAAATAAAAAAGCTACATAATAAGTTTTATTGTTAAAACTAAGAAACGAAGTCAGCTTTTTGAGGCACTGTCTCACGCGGTTTTCACTAAATTATTTTAAAAAATATATACTTAGGACTTTTTGACGGTGATACTTCGGGAAGCAGAGTAGTGACTGATCAGTTCCTTATTCCATTGATTTATCAATCATATTATTTCGGACCATTTTAAAAACAACTACTAAAATATATTACTTTAATATTTAGGGGTCCGGGCAATATACCAATAAAAAGTCACTTTTAGAAATGGAATACCTTTGCCAACCATGGCGGGTATCAGGCATAAGCATATACATACTGTATATTTTAATATCGTGTAAAAAAAATAAAAAAATTGTATAAAGCATTTTCCGTGGGATTTTGTTTCTACTAGCGCCATCTGTTACGGAGTAGGATAAACTTGTTAAGTAGCCTACGAAACGCGGTGGATTAACCGGGATAGGTATTGCTTACTATTTCCCATACTATTATACGAGAACAATATCATTCGCTTTTACAAAATCATCGTGAGTACGTTATGCAGCTGAAAAGAAACTTTTCTTTGACGAGGTACGAGTTTTTTATTTCAGGGAACGATTCTAAATAAATTATTTACACATAACATCCATCAAACATATTTTAGTACCACATGAATTAAGTCTTGATAATATTAGACATTATAGAATACATAATACTAAATACACTACTTTAAATGGCACTTGAGGTACATAAAAGTTAATAATTGTTTTTTGTCGTAGGTGAAAGCTCCGGATCCTGTTCGGAAGAAGACATCAACAATGTACCGGAGGAGACGCGGGAGCGCCCCGAGGCACACATGTGTCCGCGGTGTCAAGAGCAGTTTGAAAATCTGCATGACTTTCTTTATCATAAAAGGGTCTGCGACGAGAAAGCGTTGCAGATGGGCGAGGACAGAATGCATTCTGACCCCGAAGAAATGGTCGTTTCAGGAGACGAAGAAATGGATGGACCCAACAAACGATTAGAACAAGTTCGAAGACATAGGCAAGATGCTGAAAATAACAATAGTCTCGAAGATGGTGAGGCTGAAGTGCCCGAGGCTGATGTGCCACCCGTCGGCTTACCTTTTCCCGTAGCTGGACACGTTACTCTCGAAGCTCTACAAAATACAAAAGTTGCAGTAGCACAATTTGCGGCAACGGCTATGGCTAATAATGCAGATAATGAAGCAGCGTTACATGAACTTGCCGTTTTGCAAAGCACGCTATTTACGCTTCAGCATCAACAAGTATTCCAACTTCAGTTGATACGCCAGCTACAAAATCAACTATCGCTTACGCGTCGAAAAGATGATCAAAGTCAGAGCCCGCCTCCAAGCGAACCGGAGATCAACCCTCCTGCGCCAGTCGCTCGATCACCGTCGCCACCGCGTCCGCCACGGGAGCCAACTCCTGCCACACCTGCTCCTCCCACCAGCCAAAGCTTGCCGTCAACCCATTCGCATTTAACTCCCAGGACGGAACCAATCTCCGTTCCCAAACTCCCGACCAACTCGCCACCCATGATGTCCCACCCGCCTTATAGCTCCATATCGTCGTCCTTAGCGTCTTCAATCATTACAAATAATGATCCACCGCCGTCCCTCAATGAACCAAATACACTGGAAATGCTGCAGAAACGAGCACAAGAAGTTCTAGACAATGCATCTCAAGGCCTATTAGCAAATAATCTTGCTGATGAACTGGCTTTCCGTAAATCTGGAAAGATGTCGCCCTATGACGGAAAGAGTGGAGGACGGAACGAGCCATTCTTCAAACATCGCTGCCGGTACTGCGGGAAAGTTTTTGGAAGTGATTCCGCTCTGCAAATCCACATCCGCTCTCACACAGGTGAACGACCTTTTAAATGTAATGTGTGCGGATCACGATTTACTACTAAAGGAAATTTAAAAGTTCATTTTCAAAGACATACAGCGAAATTCCCGCATGTAAAGATGAATCCGAATCCAATACCAGAACATTTGGACAAATATCATCCACCTCTACTTGCGCAACTGTCGCCGGGTCCGATCCCCGGTATGCCGCCCCATCCACTTCAGTTCCCTCCGGGTGCACCAGCTCCTTTCCCGCCAAGCTTGCCGTTGTATAGACCACCACACCATGATCTACTGCCCCCGCGACCGCTCGGAGACAAACCCTTACCACCACATCCTCTTTTTGCTATGCGAGAAGAACAAGATGCTCCGGCTGATCTCAGTAAACCTTCTGCGCCGAGCCCTAGTCGATCTGTACCCGATATCTTTAAATCTGAGCCACAAGACGAGGAAAGCCAACGAGATTCCAGTTTTGAAGAGGCTGATCGTGTTACTCCTAAGCGAGAGCCCGAAGAAAATGACACTACACAAGATGCAGAACAAGACCGATATCCTTCCACATCACCGTACGACGATTGCAGCATGGACTCAAAGTACAGCAATGAAGATCAAATCGGCAGAGAAAGTCCACATGTGAAGCCTGATCCAGATCAACCGGAAAATCTCTCAAGTAAGAATTCATCGATATCTGGACCAATTTCAATAAGAACGGGACTACGTACTTTTCCTTCGTATCCTCTTTTTCCCCAATCTCCACCTAGCAGTATGTCCTCAGGTAGTTTAACTCCTTTTCCTAATCCCACGAATAGTATTCTTAACGTGGATCTAGCGCGCGACCCACTGTACTATAATTCTCTATTACCACGACCAGGTAGCAACGACAATTCCTGGGAGAGTCTAATAGAAGTAACAAAGACCTCAGAAACATCTAAATTGCAACAATTAGTAGATAATATCGATACTAAAATATCGGACCCCAATGAATGTATAGTGTGTCATCGCGTTCTTTCATGTAAAAGTGCATTACAGATGCACTATAGAACACATACCGGTGAAAGGCCTTTCCGATGCAAATTGTGTGGTCGCGCATTTACGACTAAAGGCAATTTAAAGACACATATGGGCGTACATCGCATAAAACCCCCCGGTCAAATGTTACACCAATGCCCAGTATGTCATAAGAAGTATGCTGATCCTTCTATTTTACATCAACATATACGCCTCCACACGCGCGAACGCCCCAATATTCCTTACGACCAAACTCGTGCTTTTGATATCGGTGGTTTTTCGATAGCAAATAGTAGGTTAGACGTCAACGAATATCCTCCTTATCGTCCTGTACCACATCCGTCATTCCCTACTCCGTCTACTCCCGGCGACCGACGGGCGGACTCCCGCGGGACCGACGACGAGAGCGGCCGGGACGAGCGCGAGCCCGCTATTCGGGAGTTCGACGACGAATCAAATATGAAGGATCGTCGAACTTCGCCGCTCTCCGTCTGCGCCTCGGCGTCCGAATACGAAGTTAAAACCATCACCACAACGGCTTCCCTCCCATCGGCGACAGGTTCGGAGAGCGGGCGCAGCGCACGGGCTTCTCCTCAGTCACCGGCGCTGTCGACGCTGTCGACGCCACCTCGACTGCCCCAGCACTCACCGTTGCCGTCGCCCCCCGCTCCTCTCGCTGCGCTCGGCGCTCTTGGAGGATCACCTTTCAGCCCACTCGGACTCGCGTTCCCTCCCGCAGGTATGCGTTTTGCGGGATCATAATATTTTCGTCCGCCCCGGTCGCCTGCAATTCCAATCCCTTCATTTCACGTTCATAGCCAACTAATATTTAATTCTCTAACTGGACGCTCGAAAACAAAATAGAAATAAATTTTGTTTGTAAAATTAAAATATTAATTCTATAGTGTAATCGTGCGTGCCGCGTCCCTTGACCATATTAACTAGTAGGTGACTTTGAATCAGCACTGAGCAATGCTTTTGTTTTATGCAGTGCGCGGCAATACAACGTGTAACATCTGTTACAAAACGTTCGCCTGCAACTCGGCGCTGGAGATCCACTACCGCAGCCATACCAAGGAGCGGCCATTCAAATGCACCGTCTGCGACCGCGGATTCTCCACCAAGGTTTGTGAAATTCCTTTTCAATCGAATACAATTTATTTATTTAGCTGAACCTGGCACAAACTCCACTAAAATGATTGTCATGTAATAGTCACGTACATAGCTTCGATTGAGTGCTTGGAGCACTGCCAGATCATACTTTATTGTTACACAAATAGCGAAGCTTACGGTTTTACGACGTTTCTTTTAATTTACACGTCTTAAGAAAAGTCATAAATTGAATACGATGTAAGAAAAGAACACTGTAGAGTCTTCGTTATCATAAGAACAATGCTAAACGAATAGCCTGGAATAGGATTTAAAATAGTTCGTGTTCGGTAAATAACACGAGTCAAGCGTGTCGAGCATCGAACTCCGAGTTTGCCGGAAACATTGGCAGTCACAAGTTGCTTGTGCGCGCAGAACTTCACGCGCCGGTTTCATTTCATCCAAGTTTCAGTGCATTAATTTTGCAAGCAGTAATTACAAGTCGCTAGTCGACGCCTCAAGTTCGCATTAGTTTAGCCGTTGTCTTCCTCCGGCGCATCCGAGCCGAGCTGCCGACTTGCACAGTAATTGACGACCAACTCCGTAAACTTGTAGGCTTGTTTGTACCCAAATGCGATTTAATCAAAACTATGCTGACGCTTGTCTTGTTACTTCCATGATTTAGCTCTGAACACATGGTTAAAAAGGTACGCCAAACCGAAATACATAGGAAAATACTCCTCACCTCGTAACATTAATCAAATAGTAGGTAGGTACATATTAATAATGTCAAAGTGAAAGGTTTATACTAAGAGTAGGTACTCGCACTTACGAAATTAAAAATATTTGAAAAAATAAACCCTATTATTAAAATTAAAATACATTTAGATATGTACATGTATTTTTTTATATAATAGGATTTATTTTTTTAATCATAATACATCGAAATCTGAATATCTGAAAATACATGAATTTTCGTTGAATGCTAGCAAGCAAATGCTAAGCATGCATACGAGTAGATAGTCATAAAAATATAAAATAGAATAATTAAATTAATATACTTCCAATTGTACAATTTTAATGAATTTTTCTTACAATGCGCAGTGATTGCCTTACGGTTAAAGAGTCCGCTTCTCATGATGATAAAATCATTCAGGTTGTTTTTAACAAATAACTCTACCACGAGAAAACCCTTTTTACAACAAAACTAGATTATTCCAACATAGGTATTGTATAATATAATATATATAATATAATCTCACGCCTTTTTTTTATCCCCGAGGGGGTAGGCAGAGGTATTCCATTACTGGATATACCCACATTTCACGAGATATATTGGACCCCTAAACATGATAGGTGGTGAGCCCATCGCCGGACCGGGTCTGTTTACACATGTCTCAGAATTAATTCTGAGACCTGCGGGTTTCCTCACGATGTTTTCCTTCACCGTCGAGCTAGTGATAAATATGTACGTAAGTTTTTGAAAAACTCATTGGTACATGCCAGGATTCGAACCCGAGCCTCACTGATTTTCGGCCGGCTCTTTAACCGTCCGGGCTATCACTGCATCCCTGTATCCCTGAGGATTAAATACAATAACCAAAATTTTTAACAATAATGCAAACCTACTTCAACGTATAGACTATTACTTGCATATACAACATCCAACTGTCACAAACCTACGCTGATAGCGACTGATGTGCTGATGTCCGTTGAGGAGCTCCGTTCTCCACCTAATTTTTTTTATCAGATTTTCACAAAACTTATATGGGACCACCATTGTGGTATACCAGATCAAACGTACAAAAATATTTCGAGATCGGTTTAAATTTGTGGTAAAAATGGATTAACATACAAAAAAAAAGAAAAAAATAATAATTGACGAATTGAGAAGTTCCGCCTTTTTGAAACTTTACAGTATTTTTCGATTTAATCAAACACTTAAGTACTTACCATATTTTTTACTTTGGCAAATCCAGGATTAATACAAATAACGCGAACTAAATATGTAAAAAATTCTGTGAAACACTCATGGTCATAGTCATATCATTTATTGCTCCATGTGGTTTTATAGATGGTAGGAAAAATAAACCCTGGAAGGGCGCTGCAATATAAAAAAAGTAGGTATACCTATTATTAAGAATATGTGATATTCAAAATAACCTTGCTACAGTTAGGTATATTTGATTTTATTCTATTCTATCTACCTAACGTTTTGAATGTTAACACCTTTAATTTTAGATATAGGTACCTAGATAAAGATATCCATTAAGGTAACTTGATTATTTATAACTCATTTATACAAAGAATATAAATAATGCACTGCATATTTTAATTAAAAAAATATATGCATACAAATGAATGAGGCATATAGCTGACCGCCCACATTATAGGAATCTTATTCAAAAATTGAGATAAGTAATAATTCGAAATGTGTTCTAGAATAATTAATTCAATATTTAAAATAATAAATAAAGGCTGTTAAAAGCTTTTTATGACGATTCGTATTTTATAATCAGTTCGGCCAATATTTCAAGCATGTAAAGCTGCGCTTAAGTCGCAGTCCATCGCGTCCGCCACAAAAATGATAAGTCATAAAAACAACGTCACGGAGAACGATCGGAATATTAATTCATGTCGTAAAATATTTATTGCTTATAAATCCTTGGACCTTTACCTACGCTTCTCGTCATAAAAAGATTATTTATGCTTGACAAAGTAACATTTTTCGTATATTTCCGAAAGTGACCCTATGGTCTTATCAATAAAATATAGATTATTTATGACGGCGCCGTTCTTTAAAAGAATAAAACAGGAGTGACCGCATTGTCATTTGCTTTAACTTAATGAGTTCATATGACGATATACGACCCCCAAAAGAAAAATAAACTAAGTTAGCAGCAGCAGCAGTAAAAATAAACTAATAAACTAACTTATCTTGCATCAGTCTATAATTCGTACCTACTATGTTCTCTTATTGTGTCTTATAGTATTCAGTAAATGCCTTATGTTAACTTTCTTGAAATGCTGTAGTGAAAGTCAGGAGCTTAGAACCTATCACAATTCTCTAAAGTTCAATAGGTACCCACTTACCGATTAACAACCTCCACTGAATCGTGCCTTTCGTTCGTGCGCTGTGGAGGATCTCAATACAGTTAAAGATATACACAAATAGTCTAATATTCAAATAAAACAACACGTGTCCTTCCGGATTCCAACCTTCCGGAAAACCACACGGATCGAAGCAAAAATGCGGAACAAATTAACATAAAATTAACAATCGTAAGGAAAAAGACTTTCTCAAAATATTTGTAGATATATTTACTTAGATCTTAAATTTGTAAGAAATATATTTAAAAAGTACTTACTACTTATTTCCCTGTATTGTAAGATACCCACCTATCCAAATAATACTTTTCTGGTTTAATACATATAATTCATACGACAACAAAAACATTGTGAGTGACCCACAGGTCCTACAATTGTACCTATCTTTGTAACCCACTCCGGCATTGGGTTCACCAGTCACCACCTGTCACGTGTATGGGTCCAAAAACTATACTGATGAACAGTGGCTATCTTCAGGAATGGAACACCTTTGCCGACACCCTTGGACAAAATATGTGCAATAAAAAAATTTGATAATTATTATCGTTCGTTGTCACGTCACGTCTTATTTGATTCAGCAAGGTATGATGATATGGGGGAGATCGAAGACATAAAAACGAGTGACGGATAAAATGTAGATAATAATGATTAAATAAATTAAAAGATTAAAACAATGTTTATTGCATTTAATGTTTCCAAAACTCGTTAATGTCCTTATGAAACGAGGTCCTACTTAACACAACACAATAAAGTGTTATTTTTAATTCTGTTTGCAAGATATTTTATTTTCGTATTAAAATATTTAGTAGTCCTCATATTTCAGGTTCAGAATTGGACCGTAAGTAAATTTCGATAATAGTTTTAATGTTGAGAATAAATCGTAAAATGCAGTAGCACAAGACGCGTGGTTAGAAAACAGAGCCGAAGCTTATCGAGGTACTGGTTACACGCGCATTTAAAATTACAATAAGTGTCGCCGACACCCGCACCGACGAAAGTTCACGCGCTAAACAATTTATCGATTATTCCAATCTTGTTATACATAATGTAGCTAGCTTGTTCAGGACACAGCGGTCGACTCTATGTTGACCGTAAAGTTCAAATACGAGAAATTACAAAATTACAGAAAGTTAACTTTTTTATTAAACTTTATGACGTTTTTTTATACAAATAAACCAGCCAAAGAATTTACTTTGTTTTAAAATTATAGTTATTTTAAGTTTAGCCCTCGAGACTTCAATGCGGGGCTTTATAATAAGTACCAATTTTAAAGGGGATTTTGAATTTCTTTGATCAATCGATGTTTTGCACTCAGATGTTGCTTTTAACTTGAGTACCTAAATGTCTCACTCCCTCAAGAAAATTCTTTCCTTGCTAATTTTACTATAATTATTACTTTGCCTAGAGACTTATGATGCTTTGCTTACTGTCAAATAGGTACGCATATTTCCTAATCACATTGTACTGAAAAGTCGTTAACTAAAATGAAAATTTCTCAATTTGCAAGTATCCAAACTACTTTCCTGTTTAAAGGAATATTTACGCTTGTTTCGTGTTTGATAGTAGAAGTTTTATGTTGGTCCGGGGTCACGCAGCGGTTTATTGGGGGTGCAAAATATTGATAATAATACCTAATAAATTGTGGGACATAATTCAAACATAACATACATAATATATTATTTCACATAAATGTTACCTGACTGGCTACAGTAATCTTTCCGCGAATTTGATTTTCTATATTTTTTATAAAAATCCTCAATTTCCGAAACAAAATCCTAACGTAGCTTTTTATTTAATATCTAGTTATGATATCCATCAGATACATATCTACTTATATACCTACGAGTACGTAAAAACGCAATATAGAATAACTACATAGAATATGTAAGTTTTTAGAAAAAAATTAAGTTTAGGTCTGTGGTTCTCTCTAGTTGGTATAAAGGCCATGATCGAGCAAAACCGCCGGCAAGAAAACGAACTAGCGAGCCAAAGGTCCAAACCGCCAATGGAGCACTTAAAAGTCTGCGAACTTTTAAGACAATCTTCTAAAATTGTTGCAATATAATGATAACCAGCGATGTAGAAACAAATACAGCCAAACTAAATTATCGGATAGGTACTAGCTGCTCCCTGCGATCTACCCGCGTTGGTCCCTTTGCCGTGGGAAAATCAAAACCCATGTGACTCCTAGAAAAGTGAGCTTTTCATTGGTGAAAGAATTTTAAAAACTGCTCTACATGCTCTAGTTTCGAATCCTATCTACACTATCTATATCTACACTTCTACAATAATATTATATTATGAAGATGAAAGATTATATTATAATATTTTTGTATGTGTATGTATCGAATAAACTCAAAACTACTAGGCCAATATTAAAAACTCTTTCGATAATTCTGGGAGTAACATGGGCTATCAATTTTCCACGGGAATGGAACTTACGCAGGTGCAATCGCGCGGAACAGCTAGTTTATTATAAACAAACATACTAACACAAACAACAATAATGGTATCTCTTTATAATTTTAAGTGTAGATACTTGTATCAAAGTTCAACCAAATTACGAATTCGTGGGTTCACTAGAGCAGGTATATAATAACGTAAGTAAGAACCAACTGACTTTCGGTGGGTACGTCATGATATTTATTATTGACCTTTAATTTACCTTTTAATTATTATTTCGTTTCATTGTAGGTAAATGATTAATTATTCTCAGGTGAAAGGGCAATTGATTTTCATTTAAAAACAATTGAATTTATTGTAATAGAAAGCATATTGATAACAAATAACCGTGTTACATCCAAAAGTTATTACAATCGAAAATTATACGGCACCGATTTTAAATGCTTACCTATGTTCCTATGAACATCTAAATTGAAACATATTGATATGAATCTAAGAAGGTATTCTATAATTCCAACTTCATAATACTAACTGGCAAATACTTTTAGTTTATAAGGGAGCTCCCAATTTTCAAATAAACCAAGAAAAATAAAAGATATTACTAGAAACTTTATAATATGAATTTAAAAAAATATGTTTGTATTTTGTACCTATTTGCCTGGTTGCAAAAAACTAGCAATTGAGACAGACACTTGGCATCGATTGTTTATAATTAATATTTTTTCTACCCATCTATTTATACTCATATAAAATTAATTGCTTTTATTATAAAATCTAACCATACATATGCTCATTATGGAGTGATTAATTGTCATTAGTATTACCTACTCAATGACTACAACTTAAAAGGTGAAGCAACCGTAGTCGTACTTAAAAAAAAGGACAAATGAAGGACCCGCCCGCATTACATACGTAATAAAATGAATCATTTTGCAAATTCAAATGTAAGTTGAACGTGACATGGAACTCTAAACAGCATGGTAGCTAACATAGTAAAGTAGATTATACATTTCTGAACTTCTATAAAACTCTACAAAAGTATGAAATAGTAGAATTTCCCATAATGTCCTGACAGTGCTATTTCATAATATTAGATGTACGGGTATAAAATCATATTATGTTTATTTCTCGACAACGATTAAATTGCCTACACAACACCTTATTACTTAAAACTTGCCTCTTTTAAAATTAATGCACTCTATAATAGTCAGGTTATAATCTAAATACCATTTAGAATCCAAATTCTCCCATATTTTTTTAAGATCTCTGTCACTGCATACGAATTATCTACTAATAAACAGAAGGCAGTACTACTTGACCTCGTTTTTTTAATAAATCACTTTTTTATCTTAAATATACGCGGTTGATTTGATCAAATATCTTGATGTATTAACGCCCAACTTCCATTCTATGACTAATGATGGAAGCTTTAAAAAAGAAATCGTCGACATTGAGCTAAGCATGATAATTATTTTTACTGTAAATCCGAAATAACATTTTAGAACGAAAACACATTTGCAAACAGTGCGGTAATAAGACGAGGCCACATTTGTTTGCCTATGTATTTATGTAATGTGTTTACAGCGAAAATGTGCTAAAAAAAAGAGTTTTGCTGCACCTAGTTTAGGAACATTTACTTATACAGAAAGTAGGTATACCGACTTGTTACGTCCCTATTAGGTTTTACTGTCTACGCCGGGTGATGCGATTAAGTTATAAATATAATATGTACCGCAGTACCTACTTTAAGCCAGATTTTTACCATAGCTTGGTAGACTGTATGATCATATGCATGTGTGTACCGTGTGTCCCTCTTTTGTCCGTATCCATAGTGTGGGTGTGCGGGTGTATGTAACGTTGCGTGTGTTTGTGGTTCCAGAGCAGTGGGTGCCGGTGCGGCAGGCGCGCGCGCGCACCCCGCCCGTCGCACGCCACTGCTTTGGACCTCTGGAACGCCTTCGTCTACCCGGTATGCGAGAGCGACGCCTGAGCGTGTCTCTGTTTTATTTTTCATTTCCTATCCAGTATCTTATTTCAAACTTACCGTAGTTAGTCTTTTAACTTTTCGCTTACGGCATGTAACTCTATCTCGAATTAACGAGATATCACACCACGAATACTTTGGCACAAATCAGATTATTTTATGTTCCTACCTACTGCAGCATGCTGATCCTGATCCTTGATTATTATTGAAACTTGATTAACGATGTTGCTTATTTAAATTGCAAATCTAACGTCATACATGCTTATCTATATTATACTACTTAACACATTAATCATGTATCTACATAAGTAGGTTGAAAATTTTGATTAAAATAACAAGTCGAGAGTTCAATTTTATATTCCCATAAACATGATGATTAGTTACCCTTGCTAATTTGATTACATTTATGGAAAACATAACATTTGAAATTACAACCCGTATATTAAAAACAAGGTAATAAAATGGTGAGATTTAAACACTATTTATCTGCATTCGAGCATTTGGCCGATAATGACGTGGCTTCCACGTTACAAGTACCTATTACAAGGTACCAATATACAGCACGGCCGTTTTAACTTGACAGCTCTGAAGTTGCGCAAATGGCTGCGCAGTAACATTTTTAGCGACCATAATATGGCGGTAGGAGGGGGATTTGCGCAGGCGAAGCCTATGTTCAGAGAAGCCAAGTAAAAACGGCCGTACTGTACCTACATAACTTATTAAATGCAACCTTCTTTTGCAGGGGAACATGAAACAGCACATGTTGACCCACAAAATACGAGATATGCCGCCTGGCTTCGACAAGAGCTCGAGTGGCCCGCCGACGGATGATGGCCGCGATCCCAGCCCCGACCGGAGGTCATCTCCGGACAAGATGGATCTCAAGCGGTCACCACCCGCACACCCACCGCCGCCGATGACGCATGCCCCACCGATAGACATGCCGCCACTGCCCAAACGACCTTCCGGTAACGACATACGATTTAAAAAACTAAATAAATGTGCTCAATCCTTTTATCCCCAAGGGTGTGGACAGACGTATTCCATTCCTTGAAATACGCACTTTTGACCAGTACCTATATTTTTTGGCGTGACGTAACAAGTAGAGTGTATGGCCGGACCGGGGCGCTCTTAAAAATGCCGCAGAATAAAAATGTACCTGCTGGTTTTGTCACGATGTTTTCCTTCACCTCTTAAGCATCTGTTTTTTTCAGTTTTTACTGTACTTTATTTCCAATATTATTTAAATTACCTGCCTAGGTTACCGAGCTCTACACTTACAAATTCATAGAAAATGAATTTTCGCAGAGTTGAGACTTAGCTAGATCTATCTTTTGCTCGTGTAAACTCCCATGACGATACGTTTATAGACATCGTTAGAGCCGTTTTTGATAACGCGATTACTTTGTATTGCAATACAAATACATATAATAACAAAAAGTATCTACTTAACCTAATAAGACAAGCCCTTTTGGGGCTTACCTGTACCTATTAGGCCAGTCCAAGTAAGTATATCTACTATCATAGGTATGCCTTTTAAACTGCTTCATACACGCGATGTTATTGCATCGATTAAAGTATGAATCCATGTGTGTAATAGAATAACACAGTTTAAAAGCTATTGAATAGAATCTTTGTTCCTAATCGTTCAAAATCACGAGCTTTAATGCATCTACAGTACGGCCGTTTCAACTTGGCTTCTCTGAACACAGGCTTCGCCTGCGCAAACCCCCTCGTACCGCCAAATTGTCGCCAATTTTTTTTATTGCGCAGCCATTTGCGCAACTTCAGAGCTGCCAAGTTGAAACGGCCGTATTGTACAACGGTTCCATCACATTCCATTCCGGTGAATTTCTATTTTGCCCACATCAGCGAGGATACTTAATATAGGTACCGATATTAACGATGCAATTGTCCACAGTGCCCAGTGGGCCGCAGCATCCGCCGCCTCCGCAGTCGTCAAAGCATCTGTGCGGAGTTTGCCGGAAGAATTTCTCGTCTTCATCGGCGCTGCAGATCCACATGCGCACACACACCGGTGACAAGCCCTTCCGATGCGCCGTCTGCCAGAAAGCGTTCACCACTAAAGGGAACCTAAAGGTAAATACATAGTTCGATAGGAAGTACCTTACATAATTATGTACAAAAATTCATAGCGTGATTCGTGAGGAAACCCGCAGGTCTCAGAATTAATTCTGAGACATGTGTAAATAGACCCGGTCCGGCGATGGGCTCACCACCTATCACGTTTAGGGGTCCAATGTATCTTTTTTTTTTTTACTAAAAAATGGGCTTGCTCTTGACCCCAGACTAGCCCGAAATCTCGTGAAATGTGGGTATATCCAGTAATGGAATACCTCTGCCTACCCCCTCGGGGATGAAAGGCGTGAGATTATATATATATTATATTCATAGCGTCTCAGAAGACGCTATGAATATTCTATGGATGTTAGTCAGTCTTGAAGGAGTTGAAGGACATTAGATTTCATCAGAGAAAGAATCCTTTCATGCAGAGATCACTCTGTTATACTAGGCAAGGTGGGAAAAGTAAATAGAAAGTACTTTATTATTTTACGAAAAGTTTTATTAAAAATTTTAATGAGCCAATGAGATAACAGGTAGCTACTTAAACTAGGGGTCCTTATAAAGAGTCCTTTAAACTCCTAAACTATTTTCTTAACTTTTATTTAATCAAAAGTCAATGAAGATCTGGCCATGCCCGGTCAAAACTTCGTTTTTACAATCTTTCCATTCATCTCAGAATTAATTCTGAGGCATGTGTAACAGGTCCGGCGATGGGATATTCTCGTGAAAAGTGGGTATTTCCAGAAATGGAATACCACTGCCTACCCCCTCGGGGATAAAACGCGTCAGTTTTTTTCCATTCGTCCTAGATTTTCGAAACTAAGTACTTATACTAAATAGGTAGATAGCATAAATGCAAACTTTCATGACTGCATACAGCTAGGTACTTTGGATTTTTTAAATACTTCTCAATAATATCTATTAAATTTTAGGTGCACATGGGCACGCACATGTGGAGCGGCGGCGCGTCGCGGCGGGGGCGGCGCATGTCGCTGGAGTTGCCTCCGCGGCCGCTGCACGAGCCGCACGACCTGCTGCGACGCCCCGACCTCTTCTACCCCTACCTGCCCGCGCCCTTCCTCAACGGCATGCAGCAGAAGGTAAGAGACCCGAAGCTACACAATACATCACTACATGGTATAAAACAAAGTCGCTTTCTCTGTCCCTATATCCCTATGTCCCTATGTATGCTTAAATCTTTAAAACTACGCAACGGATTTTGATGCGGTTTTTTTAGTAGATGGAGTGATTCAAGAGGAAGGTTTTAGTATTAGCATTGCACCCGTGCGAAGCCGGGGCGGGTCGCTAGTATAATATAAAGATTTGTGTTTTGTATGTTTATTTGTTTGTGTGTTTGTATCTTTGTTACGAATAAACTCAAAAACTACTGAACCGATTTTAAAAATTCTTTCACTAATGGAAAGCCCTGTCTGTCCTGAATGTCCCTGAGTAACATAATCTATATTTTATCCCCGTATTCCCACGGGAACTTTATACTTAAAATTGCCATTTCAATAAGCAGCCAACCCAATTACAGCGACACCGAAACTAACTTCCAAATCATGTTATTCAACAGCTAAACGAGATATCAGTGATACAGCAGAGCGCGGGACAGAATGGCGTAGCAGGAAAGTTCCCAGGGCTACTTGGATTCGGTGCATTCGGTGGCGCTCGTCCGGGAGCGGCATCCCCGCTCGAGCGGCCGCCCTCGCTGGACGGCGGCGACGAGCGTCAAGCTGCGATGCGGGAGCTGGCTGAACGCGGGCGCGAACTCGCCGAAAGGAGCCGTCAGATGCGCGAGGAAGGGGAATACCGCTCTCCACCGGCGCACGCGACTCATCCCCCGCCGCCTGGACAAGCTTCGCCCCCCGCGTCCCTCCACCAACACCCGCACCCCCTCGCTTCCCTCCCGCCCCCGGCACGCACCGAAGGCCTCACAGTCTAAACCAATTCAGATATACATCGGAACACATTCCAATTCTCGAGGTGAATATGGATTTCCAATTCCACATCGAGGAGACTCCCGAAGATGCCGAACCTGATATCGAGGCTGCCGACACGACAGTGTAATGTTTATATTGTACAAAGAACTTTAGTTGTATAGAAAAATAAGGGACTGATAAATTATGACGAATCGAGCGTCTGTTATTATAGCATATATGAGCGAAGTGTAGCGCTATGTAACTATTGTTATTCCACGTGTTATATGCCTAGTATTATTGTAAGTAATTTATATGCATGAGTACGGGCCTGGGGCAATCGGGGGCTCGATGTGAGCCCCACGTTTATGTCATTACTCTGTGATAGTGCACATTTGCGGGCTGTGACTTGCGGACCGGAGCTATCATTCGATACAGAATTGTCACCCATTGAGATGTGATGATCACAGTCAAATGTGCAATGACATCAAAAAAATTAAATAAATTATCCCAAAAATTAATTAAATCCTTAA
The DNA here is from genome assembly GCA_963855545.1 of Ethmia dodecea. Taxonomy (NCBI): domain Eukaryota; kingdom Metazoa; phylum Arthropoda; class Insecta; order Lepidoptera; family Depressariidae; genus Ethmia; species Ethmia dodecea. The sequence goes on along the minus strand of OY979437.1, from coordinate 8,557,968 downwards.
ATCTATATCTTTTAATTGTATATAAAATGTATGATAGTATTATAAATGAACATAGATATAAATCTCAAAATAAAAAAATTGAATATACTTACTATTTATGCATTGATATCGTACAACCGTAACAGCTGGAGTGCGTTATGCATGATTTTGTCTTGTACCACATTCCAAACAATCAGAACTACCTATAATTAGAGTATTCAACGTTTACTGGATTTTGAAATATTTATGTGTTAATTGGCATTAAATAGACTACATTTTACAGAGGTTAATGACATATTCATATCATGTAAATTAAAAAGTATTTGCATTTGAGGTCTACATAGATGTAAGTGTTTAGAGTCATAGCTACTATATTGCTTTAGAATACTTCAACATATCTTTGTAAAAATATGAGTGACTGGTGTTATGAAAAAAATAAACTTTTCAAATTGAATAGGTATAAAGTAGACGGTCACTGGCGTCAGACTGACTTGTTCCATTGCCCAAATGTCATAAAATATTTTCTTTCCAAATGTGCATTTTCTCAATGCTTACTGTTAGTGGTTGTTGCCGATAGTAGAGTCGCTAATTTGTTTCCACCAATTTCCTTTTACGATTCGTATGTATATTATTGCCAACACACTAGTAATGTGTATTGTATACATGTCCTAAATTATTTATAAAATTATAAATCATGCATACACTCTTAGTATTAAATTAAATGGAAGCTTATGCGGCGATAGGCCGCATACAAAAGTTGAGTTGTCTAGAATAAATTCTCATAGCACCTACAATTTATTTTCAAATTACGAAATAGATATTAGAGAGTAGTATTAGTCATGAATATGATGTGTCATGTCATGTCAGTATAAATATTCACTGTAAATTATTAAATGTTTATGTAAATGTCCAAAAAGTATTCAAATTATTTAAAAACAATTATACTAATATTTCTTTTCTTTTTTTCTATCCATTTCCTTGACCTGCCTTTTTATTTCTTTTAAAAGTTTAATAGCAAAATACTATAATACGAAGTCAATAGTTTTTTCTACTGGAACATTCGAAACATATTTAAAATCAAAAATTCTTCCGCATTCAATACAAATAATTTTATTTCGACAATAAAAGTACAATAAAAGTCTATTACGATATGCAATTATTTTTGTAATAAATAGACGCAAGACACCAAATATTACCAAAGACAAACAATTAATTGTATTGTCAGAAAAGCTAAGAGGAGGATCACCTCATAATAACTTCAAGCTTTTTGAGTCTACAAAACTAACTACATAAAGAGACTGATTTACCAAGAGTACAGAACATTTAGAAGTTGATGACACTGGCTAGCTTCTTCACGCGATTGAGTAGTAAGTCCCCTTCGCGGATGGTGGCCTGGTACAGCTGCGAGCGGTCGGCGTCTGCGCCTCGGCCCGCGCCCGTCACTACGCAGCCGGCGACTGCGTCGATACGGCACTGTAACCGGCCTGCGGCGGTGAAACTGTAAATATACATTTAATTGTGAAGCAGGAGAACTAAAACTTATGGATGTGCACTATCAGCAAAACTTCCGCCTGACACACCTAAGGCAAATTTTTGAGAGCAGCGTCTTTTTCTACATAGGCATAGTAACCAGTAGCATCGAGATACTCCGTGATGACCAACTCCTCACTTATAGTGATAATGACAATTACAAAAGACGTTTCTATCTTGTCCATGACCACTTCATGAAAAAAAACTGTGTTACTGGCTTCGCCTCAGTCTACAAACATGTGATCTGAGGCTTTCTTATTTACTTCCCGGTGTGTATACTTTTTTTCTTATCGACGGAGGCGGAAATCGGCAACTTTGTTTAGCGCAGCGGGCCGAAATTTGCTGCTTTACGCCCGAAGAGATGAAATAGTAGATTATACACCAAGGGAATAAAGCACTGTTTTATGTCACGGGCGCGACATTGAATCCTGAACGCAACGAAGGACTCCCAGTTTTACTCCCGAGCGCGGCGCAGCGAGGGAGTTACGATTTAAGACTGAGTCCTGAGTTTAGGGAGGGATTTAAGCGCCCAAGACAAAAACAGTTTTATTCCCGAGTTATATACTCTACTTTTCTCACCTTATGCGAGACAATAAAATGCAATTGCATGGTAGTAGATTATTGACAATGCCTATGGCATGTAGTTTAATAGACTCTGGAGTCAAAGTACTTTCATCACTTGACATTTTCGATATTCTTTTTGAAATGTTAAAGCTATAAAATGGATACAGCAACTTAAATTGTTTCTGCCGGCGTGACCTACTTGATTTAACAAATGAAGATCGTGCGAATCTAGTTGGCCGCGGCTTCGGTTTTCGAAAATCAAGTTGGCGCAGGCGGTTGCACCACATTTTGCTTAACGAAATTAGACTTTATCGTCATAGCAATAAGGATTATGAAAAGTGAAAATTACATTATTGACCTAGGGTTATAATGAAATTCCATACAACATTATAACCCGGCTTAAAGCCAAGGGATATAATCTCTTGCTTTCGGTGAGGTTTATGTGATATATAATCCGGCTTTGTCGAGCATGTGGTGTGAAAACTACTTTACGACCTATTCTCATACCTATCTATAATAATAATAATAATAATATAATCTCACGCCTTTTTTATCCCCGAGGGGGTAGGCAGAGGTATTCCATTACTGGATATACCCACATTTCACGAGATATATTGGACCCCTAAACGTGATAGGTGGTGAGCCCATCGCCGGACTGGGTCTGTTTACACATTTCTCAGAATTAATTCTGAGACCTGCGGGTTTCCTCACGATGTTTTCCTTCACCGTCTAGCTAGTGATAAATACCTATCTAATATAAAAAAAATCATTAAAATGGTTGGTGGATGATTAACTGGTAGATAATTTTTAGGCATTAAGTTCACCATGGATGTACACATGGCGAACTTAATGCCTTGGTATGAGGTGAAAAAATTAATAAATAAAATCGGTCCAGCCGTTCCAGAGGAGTGCAACCACAAAAACCGTGACACGAAGTTTTTATATATTAGAAGATAACGTAAATGTATCAAAAATTTATAAAATAATAATTATATTATATGATCTATAATAAAGAGATTAAAAAATAAACACTAACGTAGCAATTTCCTCCTCAACAAACTCGCGGGTGACGCCGAAGGTGTCGGCAATGTTATCGAGACTGAGCGAGCGGTAAGCGCGTAGCAACTGCACGTAGGCCTTAATGCGGGCCTCGCGCACGTAGTGCTGGTAGTGAGGCCGGAACACTGGGTCCACACATATCTGGGTCTCCACCTATTTATAACAATACAATATTAAGGGGATGTCCATTAATCACGTAAAGCGATTTTCCCCGTTGAGATGTTGTGAGATTCTATTATGCTCTAATGTAAACTGGTTATACCATACATTTTCAGATAGCTTAAAGGTCTTACAATTTTATTTTATTATTTAATATTATTGTCTTTGTTTTGCCTTTATCTTTGTATATGGAATAAAACTCTGTCTCTGCCTACCCCTTCGGGAAAAAGGCGTGAGCATATGTATGTATGTATGTATGGAATAAAACTTAAATCCAATTACATATATATTTTTAAACTCAATATAAAACACAATTGATTTTTAATTGTTACGGTGCCTATTGGAACCGCGCGGTGCTCGACGAATTAATAAGATTTTTTTTATCTTACGCTGTTTATACCCGAGGGGGATAGGCAGAGGTATTCCATTTACGGTAATACCCACACTTTACCCCACGTAGAGCCATTCTCACCATCACGCTAAATAGGCGCAGAAGAGACGTCGAGTTGCGGAAACAAGCCCACGTTAACATACATACATACATAGTGACAAATATTTACATAACCTTTTTTGAAAAACTCATTGGTACATGCCAGGATTCGAACCAGCCGCACGAATGAGAAGTGGACTTTTTAACCACTGGACTATCACTGCAACATAGAATTTTTTAAATGTCCTGTAACAGCTGTATCATTAAAAATTACCCAAGCAAGACTCTTCATAAAATCAGCATATCGGCACTCATGTAGAGACTCCACCAGTTCCCTTAGTTCAGGAAAGCGTGAACGTAGAGCTTGGACAGCCGCGCCTTGCCTCCTTAATGCTGTTTGTAGCGCATGCCTCTCCAAAGCCAGGGCGCAAGCCAACACGCAATATTGGATTATTGTTCCTAAAAACAGTTTAAAAATATATATATAAAACAATTAATATCCACTTTTGAATACATATTTAATATTAGACTCACTGTTCCTTTCAAGACTAGACCCTTTCAACTATGTAGGCAAATGTATCAATAGATGATGTTAATTCTGAATTAGATTGTTTTCTATTCTTTGTTTATAAACCCTCAGTACATTAGCCTTTTTACATTACACTACAGTCAGTACATAATAGTTGAATAATTCAATAGTGTTTCATTTTCAACTTTACTCCTCAATATTTCCATATCACTACATAGTATAAAATAAAGTCGCTTTCTCTGTCCCTATATCCTTATGTCCCTATGTATGCTTAAATCTTTAAAACTTTTGATTTGATTCGTTTTTTTTAATAGATATAGTGATTCAAGAGGAAGGTTTTAGTGTTAGCATTGCACCCGTGCGAAGCCGGGGCGGGTCGCTAGTTCTAAATATTCCACACCCACATTAATAATTCTATGCTAGAATAAGAGCAAGTTACAAACTAACATTATATATTTTAATATTTTTAAACAATTGTATGAAGCAGAAAACACAATACTTACCAAAATCCACCAACTCATAAGATTCAAAAGTTGAGACACAATCTATGAAGAGTTCAGCAGCTTTACTGTAATCCCTGACAGCAAGACAGTATATAGCTTCATAAGCTTTCAGTTTATTCCTGGAACGCCAGTCTCCGCCTTTGTCCACCAATTCATGGGCCTAAAAACACCTCGAATATAATGTACAGTTTACCATACTTGCATAATAATGTATATTAAACTCCAAAATATTACTCAATCCTCAGTTGCGAAGAGATTTAAAATATTGACAATAATGTTAGAATACAACAGCATCTGTTTGAAATACTGTAACTTTATAAATAATAATAATTTAATCTCACGCCTTTTTTTATACCCAAGGGGGTAGGCAGAGGTATTCCATTACTGGATATGCCCACATTTCACGAGATATATTGGACCCCTAAACGTGATAGGTGGTGAGCCCATCGCCGGACCAGGTCTGTTTACACATGACTCAGAATTAATTCTGAGACCTGCGGGTTTCCTCACAATGTTTTCCTTCATCGTCGAGCTAGTGATAAATATGTACGTAAGTTTTTGAAAAACTCATTGGTGCCAGCCATGCCCGAGCCTCACTGATTTTCGGCCGGCTCTTTAACTGTTTGGGCTATCACTGCTCACACTTTAATAACTGTTTAGTGTAACTTTGAACAACATTTTATAATGTTTTGCAATAAGACCAAAGGTTTTGGTGATTTCAACAACTTTCTGTAAATGAAATGGGCTCGACTTTAGTATAAGAAACTACACCAATTGGGTTCTGATTTTTTTCTATAATAAACCTGGCCAAGATATATTAATTCCCAAAATTTTAAAGTGCAAAATTTTAAAGAGCATTTTTAGATTTTGAGAATTTTTTTATAATAAGATTAGTGAATAAATAGTAAAATAATCTCAAACTGTACGGAAAAAAAAGCAACTATCTATGTCAAAAAGCTTTGGGTTAGGTTAGATTGGTATTTTAACCATAACACAGGAGCCGAGCGAGTTGGCCCCTGTTCACTTGTCTAAGGCAGGTGACCCCATGACATATTTTACACTTCTTTTGTAAAAAGCGATAGCAATCATCATAGTAATCTCATATAGTGAGGTATTTCTTAATTAGCTAAAGAGATTTTCATACAAATTTATTTTTCAAATGTCTGGAAAACTATGCTGCCCTACACTCTGCCTCCTCTCTGGTAAACCTCTCCCCTCCTCCCACGCCAATAATGGTGGTTCCTTATACTAAAGTCCTTCAATGAAATGTATTTCATTACGCTAGGTATTTCGCTACATTACCTTATTGATAGTTTTGCCCATTTCCTTAACATTACATCCATGGAAGTAGGAAATTCTGAACAAAGCAAAAATGGCATCCAACCGTCTGTTAGTGGTCAATGTGGCATCTTCATACTTGGAGGTGGCTAAGGCAGTAGCTGCTTCCTTGTCACCAATAGAACAAAGGTAATCCAACCTGTACAACAAACAAATTAATTTTGATAGACCAATGAGCACCAGGTATTTAAAAAACAATGGTGTAACAGTTACCTGTCTTGCCAAACAGGAGTCTCTGAATCATCTTCTTGAAATTTGGATAACCTGTCTACATTTTCTTTCGCCATCTCATCATGCAAATTTTGGTCAAATGGCCACCCCAGGTCCATACACACTTCCTTGTAGTATGGAGCCATGTTTCCATCTTTTATTCCTTGGAGAAGCTGTTCTTTTAATTGCAGATCATCTTTTAACTGAGGCAAAGTTAGTTTGAACTTAATGCCTGCCAGAGCCATATATTCAGGTGTTTTGCCCTCTGCTGAAAGCTCCATTTTCTATTGCGGTCTATAGAAAATTCTAAAATAAATCAACCTACAACCACAACACTTTTGATAGAAACAGTTATTTCTGTTCAGCGAAATCCACTTTTCATCCTTCAATGCAAAACGCAAGCAAGAAGACAAGTAGAAAAAAATGAATGTCAAAACGAAGTTCTTTATAGTACAATTTTAATATGACTTCATTAAAATAGAATGTGTACATTAAAATTCTGAGTTTTTAACAAATCAATTTGAAATTTTATTAAGTCAAATGAAATAATCTAGATTTAGCTACATACTTGAAAGTTAAACAAATTTATAAATTAAGTTGAAACTTATTAAGTTTGTTGTATTTCAGTTGAACAGAAAAAAATACTAATAGAGTCCACGTTGAAGAACTTAATTCTGTCAAAATAATAATTGTCATTGTTGTGTTGCCATTAAAAAAAGAGTGTTTTTGTTCTCTTGTTCTCTCCAAAGAGCGCCTATACAGCCAGTCTTTTGTGATGTTATGCAATGCATCTAAAATCCATAGAGGTCATATTATAACTTATTGGACTCTCAAAGTAGTTGAAAGAAAAAAATCACGGCAAAAAAACTTTTTCTCATTTAACGCAAGAGGGTCCAACCAAATCTTTGAGTATTATATTTCTGCCTTCGTGTCCGAACCGAGTCCTAAATTTACTTATAGATATATGTGTCTCTAGTGATCGTCATTCACACGGATTTCAAAGCTTAGTATTATTTTAAAAAATAAAAGCATTTTTCAGTCTGGAAACACATATGTCACCCGTTTCCGTCAAAGTCCGCCATATGTCATTTACGTGTTTTCGTGTTCGTTGTTCACTACGGTAAATTTTATAAAATTGTTTTTTCAGGTTTTAAAAGACTTCAAGATGCTGAAATGGAAAAATGAAGACTTGCAGGAACTCCGTGAGGATATTGAAACGTTACTCAAGACATTAAAAGAGAGGACAGATGCTGATCAGCACGATTTCGTGCGATAGAAATAATTGATGGGCTTGCACCATCCTCGTCGTCTAAGCTGTCGAGAGTCAGTCACAAGTTGTGTGGAAGATAACAAGAGATAGAAATGAGAGAATATCCAGACGAGGATAATTTTCTGAAAATAACACGAACTGCTTCACATAAATTCACATGTTACACAACTGTCTACAAGAGGTTGTCGAATTGCATTCACACTTCTGCTAATTGGGTGCTACGCATTGCCTGCAGGGCTCCAGCTCTCACCCTTGACATCTCGATCACGCGCTACGCACTGCCTTAGGGGTTGTTGCTATCGCTGATCAGAGCACTATAGCTCTTCCTGTTGCGGAGTTAACCTCGTTAACACCACAGTTCAGGAGGTAGGGTTAGCCTACGGGGCCTCGTCCCTACGGCGACACTCTGACCAACATTTTGAATCATGAATCTGTATCACTATTACTGGAGCCACAGTTCAACAGGTAGTGTTAACCCAAGGGGCATCGTCCCTAGGGCGACACTGACCGAAATCCTGCATCAGGGAGCTGTATCACCATCACTGGGATCACAGCTGAAAAGATAAAGTTAGCCTAAGGGGCATCGTCCCTAAGGCGACACTTTGACGCAACTTCTGCGTCATGGAGCCGAATCATAATTACTGGAGCTGCATGAAGACGAAACTAAACTAAAAAGTTGCCTACAAGTTGAAACTGACTATGTATGTCCCTATTTGGTTAATAAGTTTGAGTATGTGGCGGTTATAACTAAGCTGTTTTACTCATAATGTATACTGTACTTCCATTAGGAGTATGGTGAGAGATTCTGTAAAGGCAGGATGTTATTTTGCTGATGCTGGAAACAACAATTATTATTTCGGAAAAATAATAACAATCTCAAGCCTTCTATCCGCGATGGGGTAGGTAAAGGTATTCCATTTCTGGATATACTTAACTACCCACTTTTCACGAGATATTCTTTGGACCCTTATTTATTTCGAAAAGAAATAAAATATTAATAATATAGGTATGTAGATGTCTAGAAGTCGAAACAAAATACTTAGGTAATATTGCCAAATCCTTAAGTGCATTATTTCAAGGATTAACAGCTGCTATGAAACAATACAGGCCCGGTACTGGCTAATGTTTTAAAGACAGCGAAAGAAACTATCCTTGAGGCAAAGGACAAAGACAAGAAAGTTCTTGTTCGGTGATACCTAATTTATTTGAAAGTATAAAACCACAAATAAAATAAGCAAAAACAGCTAAGAATTGCGACATCAGACACCACAACAGATGATCTTCAAAGTAAGATTCATCAACAACGAACCCAAATCAGATACTTTAAACTGAAGAGGCCCGCCTCATCAGCCACAGCAGATGAGACTACAAGTTGAGTGGCAGCTGGTGGGCAAAGACCTCAGCAGCAGCAGACAAATACACAAAAACCATCGCTAAAGGTAAATTTATCACTGTGGAGGACTTTAACTATTCATTGTAACTGGAGAAAACACTCAGGATACAGTGAATCTGTCTTACATTTCGGGATACAGCATTCCTTTAGGAAAGCTTCCGAAACAATGACTAAATATAGGTATATAATCAATCAGGTAATTCATACAATAACCAGATGCATACTATACCTACAGAGATCTTGAGACTCTTAGAATGTGAAGGAATCTCACGTTGTGGCCCACATTCTAATCAATTTATTTCTAAGGTATTTCTAGTACATACCAAAACCAAATTAACTTCTAAAAATTGAAAAAATAAATAAATACATACAAAACCATTTCAAGTTGGAAGATGTAAGATCTATCATTAGTTTAATGAATCCAGTGATGTCCAGCATTTATTTAAAGGTTACATATTTCTTAATAGGTAACTACTTATTCACATACAATAAAATCTTAGATTTGTTTTTTGGGGTGGTTTGTATTATATAAATTAATGTTCACCCATTGGGCCTGAACACAGTACCATATCTGGTAATCAAGTTAATAACACAAGCAAGATTTGCAAATTTTTAGGATTCTTAATTATGATGGATTTTCTATAAGAATGTTTGACTCAAGAAAATTACTAGGTATATTAAAATATAAATTAATTTAAACGGCAGAGCATTATATCTAAGTTCGATGCCTTAGCTCCCGGCATACAAATTGCCACAAGTGAATCGAGATGTGTGTGTGATGAGTCGGTTCCGAGTTTTATGCGTCGGCAGATGGAAAAATTCGGGGAAACCTCGGACCGCTTGTGCCATATCAACGCCCATATGGCACTAACCTTAATCTGCCTTAATCAAGTTCTGCCTCTTCGTGCCAAAATTCACTTACCTGTTGAGATGTGCTCACTTATGGAGGTTTGGGTCCCTGCTAGATAGCGTGGATGCGTGTATCTCGGATACACTTTCTAAAGTGCTGAACGTTTACTTTACCGATAAGGCATGGGCTCAGGCCTCTTTACCTGTGCGGTTCGGGGGTATAGGCATCAGGAAGGTTGCAGAAGTGGCCTTACCGGCTTTTCTTTCTTCTGCTTACGGCTGCCGGGACCTCTTCGGCAGGATCTTGTCTTCAGCCCTGGGATCTGCAGAGGTCAAATACCTACCAGAGGCACGAGACGAATGGTGCCGCTTATGTCCGGATCAACCAATTCCCATCGTCTTGTCCTCCCAAAAAGGGTGGGATGAACCTCTTTGCCGGAAAGTCCAGTGCAATTTGCTCAACACCAGCACTGACCCCTCCAATCGAGCCCGGCTGTTGGAAGTCTTTGAGGAAGAATCCGGACACTGGCTTAATGCCCTGCCATCGCCGGCAATCGGTACCTTATTGGACAATACCAGTCTTTCCCTCATTGTTGGGTTAAGGCTTGGCACTAAAACTGTCCAGCCGCACCTATGTAGGTGTAGGGAAGCGAGCGTGGGTGAATTGGGTCACCATGGGCTGTCTTGCAGGAGAAGTGCGGGTCGCATCCCGCGCCACGCTGCGTTGAACGATATTCTCCGGCGGGCTCTTGCCTCGGCGAACATTCCGGCTACGTTGGAACCACACGGAATCGTTCGCTCCGATGGCAAGAGGCCTGACGGAGCTTCTCACGTGGCGTGGAGGGAAGGTAGGTTCCTTGCGTGGGATGTGACCTGCGTGGACACACTGGCACCGTCACATGTTAGGGAGACTGCTGTGTGTGCGGGTGCAGCCGCTGCGCGGGCCGAGACTCTTAAATTAAACAAGTATCAGGACCTACAGGGAGGATACTTATTCGCACCAGTCGGGTTTGAGACGATGGGACCCTGGGGTCCTGAGGCCAAGCGGCTAGTTAAGGACTTGTCGGCGCGTCTCGTCGAGGCTTCTGGTGACCACAGGGCGGGCGGCTTTTTGGCCCAAAGATTAAGTCTTGCTATCCAGCGTGGTAATGCCGCCTGCTTTCTGGGTACTATGCCGCCTCGAGGAGACGCGCTCGATGATTTTTTTTTATATTTAAGTTTGACATGCCAATAATTGTACTGTACCTACCTATAATTAAAAACTAATAAAGCACTTAAATGACAAAAAATTAATTTTGTTCAAACAACTATTACGACATTGTAAGACAAGAGTGATTGTTCAAATTTTTGCTACCCTTACAACAGCATACCCAGCTATTCAGTACGACTGGCTGTTGGGACATCAGAAATATTGGGCGATCGAAATATCTTGCATTATTTAAATAATGGCTATAATGATAACGGTTAGGCAAGAATATAATCGAATAAGATCAATACAGTCTCGTAATTAACAAAATGTTAAAGGAGAGTAGAATATAGAAGAAACTAACATAATTACCTGGAAGTTATGGCGATAGCGTTTTTTGAGTTCTTTTTCAGAAGAGCAAAGACTATCATCATTCTGAAATACTTTTTTGAATAAATAAGACAACTGCTGAATTAGACAAATAATATGGGTATTACTCAATTTGCTCACTTACGCTTACGTACGACCATGGATGCAGTAGGTATATTTGTATACATTCCTGCTTATGACGTACTTATAGTAGGAATATCTCTCGAGTAGAAATCTTGTTCCAGATTTCTCAGGTGCGAATAAAATTAAGAGATATGAATATGAATATATACATAATATCTACAAATAAAAACTACTATTTACAATTACATGCAATAGTTAGAATTTAAAAATGAGTATATTTTCAAATATGCTTGCATCATATAATGTTACCTCTAAAGAAAATTACAAGAAATCTAGAAAGCTTTATGTTAATGCAAAAAAAAAAGGATTTTAGCTGAGTGAAAATACTTTAGAACAATAAACTGGTCTCTGGAACAATCAACAATTTATTTATTTGCAAGAACCTAGATTAAACCTGTTACAGGTATTTTTGTTGGTTTATTAATAGATTTGCAGTAGTATTCGTAAGACTCATTCTAAGAATAGGAAAAATATTGGGTATTGATAGTGTTAGATAAAATTGTTTTGATCTAAGTTGATAGTCCAAGAAGAATTTTGGTGTACCTACATACCAAAATTTCCTCGATTTCCAATGTTTAGGCCCCACTAAACTATTTGTTTACCCTTTCAGGAACCCACACTCTCTACCTATACAAGCAGCTTACTCTGGTGGCAGGGAGACGCCAGGCAGGCAGGCATGTATAGTATATTGTATGTACATCAAGGTATTGTAAAAGTGTTCTGTGTTTCAGAGTATTGACATCTATGAAAGCAATATGATCCTGTAATGTATATACTGGTAATATTTTTTTTTCAAAAATATATTATAAACATATATTATTTAAACCTACAGTATTGTAATATCTGTGCCTAGGTATACCTAAAACGTTAGTGGTTATATTCTCTTTGGGTATACCAATATGTTGAAACTTCTGTCTAGGATATAAGTATGAAATTTTTCGCAATTTCTAAATTCAGTTAACAATTTGTGCCACACCAAACTCAGGCAGATCGGCCCTTCGTTTTACAAATTAACAAGTTAAGTCACTATTATAAGAATGTGATAATTTTACAATTGATGACAATTATGACCTAATCTGTATAAATGCCATACTATAGGGATCATTTTTTGTGTTCGGACCATCTGAAGAGAATGTTTCATAAAGAATAAGTAAGTATATTATTATAACCATAATAAATATTATACAGTTCTTTACCTATAGTGTTAGCTACTGGACAATGGGTTCACTCCTACTCTGTCTTCTATATATGTTAACATAAACAATATTGATATTAACACACAAAATATATTTAGCACTATAGTGTGCAAGATAGAAAAGAGCACAATTTCCATCAAATCTCTGATTTGAAGTTTGAAATAGTTTTTAAAGTACCTAGGTAATGTTTGCACAACTTTAATAAAATCCAGAAAGAATAAAAACTGCTCCATAAAAAAGTTTTCAGAATAATTGGGATTCTGCCTGTCTATTTCAAGTTCAATCCTGAAATATGTCCACTGTCCAGCCTGCACCTTGCTCGATTAGTTATTTAAAATTGACTAAAAATTTACGTTCCAGTAATACTTCTTTGTTCCAAAGCTTCATAAAACCTTATTCAGAAAATATTCAACACAAACTTAGAGTAGATAGCTCAAAATAATACTAGCTGATTGAGGGATTTATACGTATTTGGGCAAGAACGCGAAAAGATGTAGGTACACTGCTTCGAAATTGAGCTTGAATTTTTTTTGGTAGAATTTTCTTGGATATTTCACTGAAATATTATCTCTAATAATTCTTTTTTCTGAAAATCATAAAAGTTTTTACGTAAAATCGTTATTTTGTGAGAAATTAGCAATTTTCTTACATTAGGCACTAATTTGAATCCTGTTCGTTACCACTCGTTTTTGGTTTGTTAGGATAGTATAAAACTGTAATGTAGATTAGTGTTATTGATTAAATGAAAGGAAACATGTTTTTTTATTTATAAAATGTATTAAAGTCGAAAGTCGAAAGTCGAAATTCGAAAGTCGAAAGTCGAAAGTCGAAAGTCGAAAGTCGAAAGTCGAGTCGGAGTCGGAGTCAAGTCGAGTCGAGTCGAGTCGAGTCGAGTCGAGTCGAGTCGAGTCGAGTCGAGTCGAATCGAATCGAATCGAATCGAATCGAATCGAATCAAATGAAATAGTCAGACCAACCAAGACAGTCAACTTTATATTTTACAATTTATCTTCAAAGAATTCTTTAATATTATAATAACCATAATAACTCTTATTTATTAGAAAAGCTTTTTGCAAAAAATTGATTTTTGAATACAATAATTTTATTCATAATACAATAATTCAAGGTTTAGTCAAAGTCAAAATGTTTTAGGCTCAACTCACACCGAAAGAGCGGCGAAGGTCAGCGAAGCGCAGCGACCCGCTCGGTAGAGAAGGCGCGCGGATTCCCACTCGTCCCTACCAATCGGAGTTCCGATCGGCGGACTGGGAACAACCCGTTTCTTTCGGCAGTCTTGTTGATACAAAATGCTATGCAATAGCTTTACCGCGGCAGTCCCCGAGTGCCACACGTCTTTTTTTTTATTTATAAAATGTATTAATCAGTTTTATAACTTAGAAATTAACGAGATCAATCCACTTTTCCATTCCAGTACGTTACTTAGGTCTAAAATTTATCTAAAAGTTCTTCATAAAATCTCCAATCTGACTGTTCTAATATTCAAATTTTTAAATTGGTTGTATTTTGAGAAACTACTTAATTTTTTTAAACATTATGTATAATATTTTAAACTTTCAATTTAATATCAAAATTTTTAGCAAATTAGGTTTAGGGTACAGTCTCGTAACAGGACATGCTCACAACGAACAGGACCCTGTAAAGCTGAGTTGACATAACACTTAAATATTAAGTTAAATATTTTTATTCATTATTATCTATTTAGAATGAGATCGTTTAATATAATAATTTTAGGAATTTTAATTATCACGTTTAGGGGTCCAAAGAATATTTGGTGAAAAGTGGGTATATCCAGAAATGAAATACCTCTGCCTACTCCCTCGAGGATATACGGCGTGAGATTATTTATTATTTTTATTTAATTATGGAACAAAAGCTAAAATATTTTAAAAAATGCATACTTTTTCTAGCTATCTTGACTTAAAAATAAAACTACTGAACTGGTTTTGAGAAATACGAAGTTCTGAGGTAACAACAAAAAAATACAACCTCATTAAAACCCTACTTAATGCACACACAGCACTCATACTTAAAACTTTTTGCCTTCACACAGTAAGAAAATATGTGTCGTAAATAAAAGAAAAATCCCAGTTTACACCATGTAAACCTTCCTTTAAGTGGTCCTTTTCGTGACTTTTAAGTCCGACATATACGTTACCACCGCGATGGTAACGAATAGGAGGTAACGGAATCGGGTACTTCATAAACAAAACTATAAAATTGCTACAATTGCTAATATTCAGCACACATTATCTTGCACTAAAGTAATCCTAGATAGTTAAGTAAGTAGTAGAAAAAAGATATGCCTTGTAAATACGTATTAACATCAAAAAACAAGTAAATTTACTCACCGGACAGTGCTCGGAAAAACACAACCTCTCACTGAACGCCGAAAATTAAACAGCTGTTTTGAATAAACGGCGGATTTAACCATAGACATCCCCTTTATTTTTTGTCTGTCTCAATACAATGTTGCCTTTAAAATAAAAAAATTACTACCACATCGAACAAAAATACTATGAAATATTACGAAAATGCGGTAACGAAACCCGGACATGTCCAGCAGGTCCATATGGCGGGGACAGACTTAAAAATTACTTATTTAGTAGAAATTCTGGCTTTAGCAGCAAATTAAACATGAACAATAATAAAAATCCCGCCAAATTTCAAATATGTAACCAGAAGTTTAAAAGTCTAGAACAGATTTTCTTTACAAAACGCTGTTAAATGCCGGGTTTTTTTTTTGGGGACAGTACTACAGGGCAAAATTGCATTTTTTTAAACTTGATTTTTGATATGTTAATATGGTTAAATGCTTAATATTTTAACAAATATAATATGCCAATTTTATCTAAAATCAAATAACATCGTAACAACTCTTGTAAAACATATCAAAGTCGCGTAGCATTACGATATTACTTGGGGACACGTAGAAAAGTCCAATGTACATCTTTTCGCGTTCTTGCCCATTTATGTAGGCTGCAACACTTGTTACCCAAAATGTAGGCCCAAAGACGTTTAAAGAAAAAGTTTCTCTCTCCAATGATTTTCTTCCAACCTCTTTGTGTAGGCCTATAAGGAAAAGGCTCTATAATAGACCCAATAGCTAAAAGTAAGATGATTTGCTTAATTCATAGGGTTTCATTTGGCTGTAGATATATCTCTAGGTTGTTTACACCTTTTCATAGTTATCTTACACCTATTTACCCGACTGCGCAGGGTACTTTTAATGTGTTTATTTTATTATTATTGTAGTACATACATTGTAAGAGTTACTGATTATTTATTGTTCTTTAAGATACCTGTTATCTATCCAAAACCTAGCTTCTTCCTACTATATGGAAATAAAAAATATATTTACTTAGACAGGGAAGTATAATTTAGTAATATTATACTTTTTATTGTTTTATAAATAAAACAGCTTTGAACATCTAGCTATAAGTAAATTTAGGACTCGGTTCGGACACGAAGGCAGAAATATAATTGATGGTCAAACGAACTTACCTTAAGTGAAGTTCGACCCATAATTATATGAGGCCTTCGTGTCTGAACCGAGTCCAGCCCTCTCAACCCTGGATCCAAAGTTTGGATCTACCCCTAAAATATTAAACTTTGAACTTAAATGACATATGGCGGACTTTGACGGAAACGGGTGACATATGTGTTTCCAGACTGAAAAATGCTTTTATTTTTTAAAATAATACTAAGCTTTGAAATCCGTGTGAATGAGGATCACTAGAGACACATATATCTATAAGTAAATTTAGGACTCGGTTCGGACACGAAGGCCTCATATAATTATGGGTCGAACTTCACTTAAGGTAAGTTTGTTTGACCATCAATTAAACCAACCGGAGACGCCACTGACAGGCGTTCCCCTCTGCCAATAAAAAAGTGTCGGTCAACGATCATACTTGTTAAATACTACTAGTTCTTTTGAGTTTACGAAGTGCTCGGATTGGTGAATATATTTGTGTGCATCTAGTTCAAGCTAGTGTTTAATTGTTCTGTCAAAAAAATCGGTTGTCTGTAAAGTCGGTTTACTGACGATAGTTGAATGTGACAACGTCTTAAGAAAATACTGATGGAATGGATTGTGCCTCTTTGTCGCTCGTTGCGCGCTCTCGCTTGCACTGGAACGACGCATACGTCACACTTTTTCGGGAATGCCGCCGGCTCCATCAATTTATAAGACGTTGTCACGTCAAAATACGTTTGTGTTAATATTATTTGTGTGCGTTTCCTCGTCCCCCGCGCAGAAATTGGCAGACTTTTTTGCAAAGAAACTAACTAACTAAACTAAACTGTTGGTTTATCAAAGTAGGTTATCAAAGGTCCAAACATTTGTGAATTCATGTTGTATTTAGAAAGATGGCTAGATTACTAAAGCCTTGCACACCATACCAAAAAAAAGACCGATCTTTAATTTGAGACCGATGGGATTTTTGGCGGGAGTCCGAAAAGGGACGTCATGTTTTTTGTAAAATGTTTACTTTACTTTTTATGTGGCAAGTGTCCGGCAGGTATGTGGGGCAGTGAATGGCAGTGAATAAATTCGATAAAATGCTTGGGATGGACTTTGGATTGCCTCAAAGTTTAATACTCAAAGCCTCAAGTCACAATGAAGTTGTGGCGCAAAAGTGTGGCCACTAATACTGTACTAGGAGCAGGCAATGAAACACCGGAATAAAATTTTATTGTAGATCGGAGTGGAATATATTTGGAATAAAAATAAACAATAATATATATGTACAAAACTTGACTCTTAACTAGTAGTTTAAACAGAAAGAAAAATAGGCATCGTCCAATAGAGACGATGAGGTGATGGGTGGCGCGATGTATCACGCCATACGGGGCTGAAGGCCGTGAGGCGGGGAAGCAGTGTCCCCCCGCGCGGTCGTTTTAACATTATTATAGCGGGCAGAAATCCGCACCCGCCCGCATCACAGAACACTTTTCCAGTGTGACCGTTTTTAGTATATTCAGTACTAAATTGGTATAATTTGGGCTCCGTAAAACTAATTTAGTTTTTTTTTGGTATCCTTTCATATTCTGGTATTTTTTGGTACATTTTGAAACTTTCAACATTTCTAAACACATTATTGATATATTTTTGGGTTGGGCGGGCAACACTAATTTTCATTCGTTCGTATTTCGTTCACATAATTTTGTCTTTGTCTGATGTTTACCGCAACTGTATCATTTCGTCTCTTTCGAACGGTACAAAACCGCGAATCGATAGCTATCTATGTTACATGCTCTACGTGTCGCGGGGAATTACCGAAACTAAAAATTGGTTCATAGCAATAAGTATAAAAGGAACCACGGATTTTTTGTTCTTTATTCAGGTCTCTCTGTGATAACGTGCGTGAGTGTGTAGTGAAGATAATGAAGCGCAAATATGATCAGAAATACAGATCTGAGTGGGAACAAAATCCTGAATTCTCGTCATGGTTGGCAAAAGATAAAAATAGTGAGAACGCCTTGTGTAAAGCTTGTGGTGGAGCAACATTTTTGAGCAGAATCGCAACAATTAAAAGCCATGCAAATTCTGAAAAACATCGGCAGAAAATTATACACTATAATGGTCAATCCAAGGTAAGAAAGCTATACCTTTTTAACATATTTATAAGATCTGTGGGATGGAAAGATAGTTTTGCAGGCTTTAAACATAAGTAATATTTTTATCAAGAATATTAATTTCCAACTGAATGAGACACTAGTTTCCCAAGATAAGAAATAGGTAGTTACTTTATTTATTTTTTACGATAGGAAAATTTATCAAATACTGTTAATTTTCAGATCGATAAATTATTTCAAAAGAAAGGACCTATATCTAATGAAGTAAGAAAAGCAGAGCTTATATTTTGTGCAGCGTTGGCAGAACATAACATACCATTTCGGGCCATGGATCATCTAAGCGATTTATTCAGCAAAATGTTTTATGATTCGGAAATTGCAAAGGGTTTTTCGTGCAAACGCACTAAATCTGCTCAGTTACTTTACGACGTAATGGCGCCATCATTTGAAAAACAGTTATTAGCCGATATAAAAAATACGTCATGTTTATCAGGAAATGCTGCTACTTTTTCATTAATTATAGATGAAAGCACCGACATTACAACAGAAAAATTACTTGCCATTGCAATAAAGTTTTATAGCGTTCAGGATAATTCAGTAAAAACCAAATTTTTATGTTCTGTGAATCTATCAAGTGAAACTGCTGAAAATATTTTTAACTCACTGTGTAATAGTTTGCGAGAATTAAATTTAAACATTAAAAATATTTTAGGATTTGCAGCGGATACAACAAATGTAATGTTTGGCAGAAATAATAGTGTGGTTGCAAAGATTAAGTCAGTCAATTCTAATTGTATTTTTGTAAAATGTGCATGTCATTCATCAGCATTAGCTGTAAGCTATGCCTGTAAAAAGTTGCCTAAAGCATTAGATCAAATTGTGAAAGAAGTCTATAATTATTTTGGCCATAGTAGCAAACGCAAAAGAGAATTTGCAGAATTTCAGAACTTTGTAGAATCAGAGCATCACAATATTTTACGTCACTACGACATACGTTGGCTCTCCCTACACGGCTGTGTAAATCGCATAGTAGAACAGTGGAATGCACTTCAGCTGTATTTTCAGCAAGAACATCTCGTAGAACATAACACTAGCCATTCGGCGATTTTTTTACATGAAAGTTTCGAAAACAAACAGATTAAGCTCTACTTTTTGTTTTTAGATTATATTTTGCATATAGTCAATAAGTTTAACACAATTTTTCAAGGTAATGCATGTCTTGTTCATACTTTTTATCGGGATTTGACTGACATGTTTAAAACAATATTAAGTTGCTACATGAAAAGCAGCTACATTCGTGCCACTGCTATTGAGGACATAGATCCTAATAGTAATATAAATTTTGTAGAATTACATGAGATATACTTAGGTATAAAAGTATCTAATGAAATCACGCTGTTAAGAAATCAACCAAGTAACAGTAGTATCGTAATTAGAGACTTTTTAAAAAGGTGTCAAAGTTTTTTGATAGAGCTATGTACTCAACTTAAATGTCGATTTCCCATTAATGAAAAAATATTTTCCGAGTTACGTTTTATAGACCCACAAGTAGCGGCTTATGAAAATTTTACATCTCTTATCAGCGTTATGAACAGGTTTCCGAACATTATTACAAATGATTCAGTAAGACAATTAATTGACGAGGAATATCGTCAAATTAAGTTTGATTCAGAGGTACAAAACTTGATGTGTGGTTCTAGCAGTAGTGCTGTAAATGTTGAACAGTTTTGGAGCAAATTAAGTTGTATTGTTAACAGTAAAAATGTTCCTAAGTACAAAAATTTGTCAAATTTTGTAAAATGTCTAATGTGCATACCCATTTCAAACGCTGAATGCGAAAGAATTTTTTCAAAAGTTAATCATATTAAAACTAAATACAGAAACAGGTTTCTAGCTAAACATATTGCGTGCCTGTTGCATGTAAAGCAAGGTCTGAGTGAAGAGAGGGTAGGTTGTGTCTCATTTGACCCCTCGAATGATATGTTAAAAAATAATCCGTCGAATACTGAGTATTTGTAATAAAACTTATTGTTAATATTCATTAATATTTTAATATGTCTGTTTAATGAAGGTGTGTTATTCGTAAAATTTAAAAAAGTTACTGATAATAAGTGTTTTAATTCAATTTTTCCTCTTCTACTTTTTATTATTATTTTAGTATATTTTTAGTATAATTCAGCATGTGTTTTGGTATTATTTAGTACTGGCACCTTGTAGTTTTAGTAGATCACCATTTTTTAAAACGGTCACACTGACTTTTACTCCTTGGCCCGCATTCGCCGCGCCGGCCGTCGAGGAGACAGCACGTCGGTTGCCACCGCCGGTTCCTCGATCGACGTGAAGCACAAACTAAGTAGAGAACTGACGTTATGAGAGAAGACCGCTCTCGCCTTCTAGTTTCATGATTATGAGTACAACCGCTCTTTTCAGAGCGACCCAAAGGTTTCAATATTATGGACGGCCGCCACAGTCTTCAGTAAAAGCCTTTCAAAGGTAAAAGCGTACTATCATTTTACTGTTGATTACCAAGTGTGAAAGTGCATGGACTCCTAGGCAGAGCTATTTAAAGATAAACTAACCGGCTAGGCAGTATGGTCCATGACTCTAGCCTGTCCAATACAAGTTGTCAAAATAAAGAAAAAAACATGTCTCCGTTGCTGTCAGTTACTGGTCTGTGGTTTCTGTTTAGATTTTTTTAGCATTTGGTGGTTTTATCACTATTTAGAATTATAATTTACTCCATATTATGTTAGATTACTCCGATATATTATAATATATACACCTGTATAATCCAAAGTAAAGAAATCCTGTTATCACACAAATGGAAAAGATGGATCTAAATCAGCTTGTGGATAAAAATCAGTCCATTAAAATAGTTCCTTCAGTTGAAGACTCTCTTCGTGTTATGGGTTTGAATGTAGACATCGATGATAACATTCAATTGTGGTTCAATCAACTAAAAGTGACTTGGAAAACGTGGAAGAAAAGTGCTACCATTGAAAATCATATTGAAACGTTTTTTTATTCTGTACCAGATCCACACAGAGTAGCCTTAATTTTCACCATTAAATGTGACGATTTTAAAGATTGCAAGCCTAAAACGTTACCCTACTTTATTGTAGAAACTCTTCAAAAATGGTCTCATATAAATGGAGTGGTTGCAGATGAGTCATTAAAACTACCTTCATTTCATATCGCAATTCAACAAAGGAACCAACACTTCCTTAGCTTGATGGTAAAAACATACCAAATCAATACAATTAAACAAACTATTTTGCCTATAGTAAAAGATATGATAAGAGAAGATAATTGCCGTCAAGCTTCTCAAATAGTGATAGCAATGGAGCTGTTTCAGGACATACCAGTTGAAGACTTAATGTTCCCCTTGATTTTACAAGACAAGACCAACATGATTGATGAATATTTATCAGAGTGCCCAAATCAGGTCAAACCACTGTTAATTTACCTTGATAAACTACTTGACAAAAGTACAAGTATCCGTGAATTTGTTCAAAGTTACATTGAAGAAAAAAAAATATGCCACATCAAATATGAAAAGCTACATTATAAGCCCTTGGGAAAGTTGGTTGCCCGTCTGTGCAATAAATTTAATATTCCAATTGAAACATGCAAGAATCTTAGCAAAAATAGAACCACCGGTGGTCTCAAATATTTAATTCATCAAAAATACCAAGAACACAATGTAAGTTCCTCAGTTTGGGAAGACTTAGTTAAAGACTCACTGCGACAAAATGCCGGTTCCGCCAATGATTTCATTGACATGCTCGTTGAATTTGACAAGAAAGAAGCTCTAAAATGGGCCGAGTACTTGAGAATGCCTGAAAGTGAACTACCTTTAGCTTTGAAGGATTTATCGCTGCATGATGCCAATGAAGAGGAGAACTGGGACACTGAGAAAAGCCCAAATCAGGTTCCTGTTGCTTATTATAAGCTATCATTATCTGATGACCAGATAGTTATTGTTGACACTGCCGAAAAGTTTTATGATCTTATGGTATCAAATATTGTAGGTTGTGACATTGTAAGCATTGACTGCGAGTGGAAGCCTTCATTTGGTGCAACACAATCTCAAGTTGCATTGATACAGATAGCTACTTCTAACCATGTCTACCTTATTGATTCTTTGATCTTAAACCAGCAACAATATTGTAGTTTCTGGTACACATTCCACAAATCTCTTTTAGATAATGCGGAAATTATTAAAATTGGTTTTGGTCTTGAACAAGATTTAAAAGAAATTAAGGCTTCAGTAGTAGGTCTCAGCAATATCAAAATCAAAGGTGAAGGACTATTAGATTTATGTTTGCTATGGAGAAATCTTGTTGACAGTGGTCTAACATTACCTAGTAACAGTGATATTGCTGGAAATAGCCTCAGTTCTTTGGTACAATCTTGCTTTGGGTTGCCTCTTGAGAAAGCTGAGCAATGCTCCAATTGGGAACTGCGACCATTAAGATCTACCCAAGTACATTATGCAGCTCTTGATGCACATGTGCTATTAGAAATTTATTATTTTCTACAGCAGTTGTGTCAAGAGCAAGCAATAAATTTTGAAGAAATATGTAATGATGTTATGTTAGAGGGGAAAAAGAAATGTTCAAAAAAGAAAATTGCAGATAAAGGTACACCTATAGATAGTAACCAATCAAATTCTGCAAAAGATGTAAAGTTTTTGGTAGAGCCTATCTTAGCGAATGTAATGGCTTACCTAAGGTATTGTGGAATAGACACAATAGCTATGTCGTCAACAATGTTATGGCATGATGTCATCAATTTGGCAATTTCAGAAGACCGCCTGATTTTGTTAACTAAATTAAAATGTACGCCAACAGTTAACTTTCCTCAGAGTTCTATATTAGATGTAGGTAAAGTCAATATTAAGGAGCAGTTACAAAAAATATTATCGAATTTCAAAATAAGTATTAAGCAAACTGATCTATTTAGTCGATGTATTTTATGTAATGACAAAGATTTGAAAATACTTAATACCAGTGAAGTTGTTAATATTTGTAGTAATTATCAGGCTAATAGAAATGTAAGCATGGCTGACCAAAGATGTGAAAGTGATGAAGAGGATGTATATTATAATAATTTTCTCAGTGATTCAGAGTGTGATGAAGATTATTTACAACCCATAAAAAGCGTTAGTTTTAGTAATAAAAGCTGTGTAACTAGTAAAGGTATTCCTATTAGTATAAACAATGTTGAAAGGTTGTCAATTTCACAGAAATCTGCTATTCTCTGTGAAACATGTGGAAAGTTGTATTGGGATGAAGATGAGTTGTTGAAATCGGTTGTTGAGTTAGTTTTTAGTTTGACGAAACTTAGAATCTGAGTTTAGAATTTAAGGTTTGAA
Source organism: Ethmia dodecea (assembly GCA_963855545.1). Taxonomy (NCBI): domain Eukaryota; kingdom Metazoa; phylum Arthropoda; class Insecta; order Lepidoptera; family Depressariidae; genus Ethmia; species Ethmia dodecea. The sequence goes on along the minus strand of OY979437.1, from coordinate 8,534,285 downwards.
ATGGTACAAAATATTATTAAAAATAATGCAGCAATAGAAGAAATGAATTAGATCTTACATTTGATTTATTTAAATAGAGTAAAAAAAATGCATGTGTAAAAAAACTGTACTTACTGACTAGAGAAAATAATCTAGACATTTGCAAAGGGGATATTTGTGGTAGGTTACACTTTTGAGTTTTATGACAATGTATAGTATTACACATCAATAACACATAACATAAATGTTACATTTCAAGAATATGTAGTTGTAGTTGGTTTATTTAATTTCCTAACATGTGTTATCCTGACCAAGTTCAGTACTTTCTTTATACAGCATAAGTAGTTATATGTAGGTATACAAGTATTTAGCTAAGCTAGATTTCAATAAACGTTATTAAAAATCACTTGACATTTAATATTTTTTTCCTTGAAAACAGCTATATCACTCTCACTCAATTGGTTGTTGCCTTTTAAATTGATCTCCTCTAAATTTAGATTTGGAAATCCCTTTAAAGTGGTCAGTAGGTTATTTTCCAATGATAGTTTCTGTAACAAAGAATATTTGATTAATTGCTATTATTATTATTATGCAAACATTAAAAATGTATGGTAAGAAATATTAAAGTCGCAAAAAATCCGACTATGTGTAAAAGGCACTGAAATTTTTTAAAAACACTACCCTCTTTCTAGTCCTCTCAGGTAAAAATGTGACTCCATGACAGTTTAGAGACGAAGAAAAATCTAACAATACCTCATTTATTACAATCTATAAATTTTATTGTAAAATAAATAAATAAATAATCTCACGCCTTTTATCTCCGAGGGGGTAGGCAGAGGTATTCCATTACTGGATATACCCACATTTCACGATATATTGGACCCCTAAACGTGATAGGTGGTGAGCCCATCGCCGGACCGGGTTTATTTACACATGTCTCAGAATTAATTCTAAGACCTGCGGGTTTCCTCACGATGTTTTCCTTCACCGTCAAGCTAGTGATAAATATGTACGTAAGTTTTTGAAAAACTCATTGGTACATGCCAGGATTCGAACCCGAGCCTCACTGATTTTTGGCCGGCTCTAACCGTAAGGCTATCACGGCTCTTATTTATATCAAATTTTATTGACAGAACATCTCATATTTTAATAAAGTCTATCATGAAATTATTTAGGCTACGAGTAGCACGGCGCCAAAGATATTGACTCTTATATTTAAAACATTGAGACATGATCTTGGACTTACTTTACAGTGTTGAAGAACCACCAAAGAAGGTAGAACTTTGGAGGTCAAGACTTGATTAGACAAATCAACAATTTCACAGTAACTGTAAAATTGAAGATGAGGCAAGCAAGTTATTTTATGTGCTGAAATTATTTTAAAATCAAGACTATCATTTGAATCGTAATCTGCAGACAATTGATCCTCTATACTCCATTTTGTTATCATATCGGCATAATATCCAGCTCTGAGCTTATCTATAGTTTTCAGAGTATGCAGGTTTGCTATGGTTTCTTGGTAATAACGTTTTGGATCAATGCAATGCAGGAACACCGTCGTTGTAAGAAGTGTCCCTGAAATTAAATAATATTTTGTAACTTAAGTTGACTATAATATAGTCAACTTAAGTAACTGGTTCCAGTGGCTAAGCCTGTAAGAGGCCCGGGGCGGAAAACCTGAATGAGCCCCCCTTGTCTTGATTTTTTGGATTTGGAGGCCCCCTCAGGCGCAGGGCGGACCTCTGGTCTAGGGGGGCCTCCAAATTTAGCGTAGCCCTAATCATATTTGTATCCATGATGCCTCCAACCGACACCCAACTGCCTTTTATCCTTGTTTAGGAAGCCCCTCAGGCTTGGGGCGATCCTCTAGTACTGGGAGGCCTCAAAATTTAGTGTAGCATTAATCGTATTTGTATCTATGATGCCTCCAACCAACTGCCTTTTATCCTTGTTTAGGATTTGAGTAAGAGATTTTTTTTGGCTAAATTTGGAGGCCCCCAGGACCAGAGGCCCGGGGCGGACCACCTCTTTCGCCCCTACCTTAGTCCGCTAGTGGAGTATTGTGTCTAGTTAGTCCATCAGTGCGTGGGATACAACTATTAATCTATACAAGAACACATTTTCCCTTCAACTATTGATTTTCGCATTTGTCAGTATGGGAATATGAAATTCAAACCGGGCAATTTTGAGTAGCTCTCGCGCACTAAGGGTTTCATACCTTGAAAAAAAAACCGAGAGGTATTATCTGTAGGTACTCAATACAGAGATTTTTTTATATGAGATTAATGATATGAAAAAAACGACTATAGTTAATAATAAGTTCATATGTAACTTATTAGAAATATTATGATTATGAATAGTTTCACTTTCTAATTGAACTGTGGTAATACATACATTTACTGTCTGGTTCTAAATTAAGCAGTTGACGACATGCTGTAAGTTGATTATTTAGTTCTTCAATTACAGGCTCAGAATATTTTTTCTGGAAATCTATATTGGCCTTCCCAACGTAAGTTTTATCATTCTTTTTAACACACGGAATAGTGTGTTTCTCTCCAGAAGATACTTCGTATTCCACCTAAAAGAAAAGAAGAAGTGTGTTTTATTATCTATAATCTACTTATTATCTTCCAAGACATCTGAAACTTAGACTAACTAGCTTCTTTTCTTCTTTCATATTTATTTATCAGATATAGTACCATGAACGGCAGGTTTATTACATAACAAATTAAGACAGTCTTATGTCTTTTATACATTAATAGCCTGGGCAGACGACGGACTTTGTCCCCGGAGGACAAAGTCCCCCGAATCGTAAAAAAATATGTCCGTCTCTTTTTGTCCTGTACCGCTCCTCGCTGTCCGCGATTATTCGGGGGACTTTTTGTACGCCATACTTTAAATCCCTCATGTGCGTTACTCGATACAGTTGTAAGCGTTCTATTTTGGCGGACAAAAAAATACGGGGACAAAAGTGTGTCGTTTGCGCAGGCTATAAATAACCAGTACCCGCACAAGTAAGCAAACATTTAGGTACCTATTATAGCTAAACAAAATTAGTAATATCTCCCAGAATCAAGAGAATATGTAAAATAAGAAAGAACTTATAATATTTCTTGAACAATGTTGTTAGTTATTAGTCTTGCTGACTTATTTGTTGTAACATTAGCTCATCTATTCATCATGTATTATCTCTGCCTACCCCATCATGCCTACATATACATACCTTTATGTCCAAATCATTTAATATAGTTTCACTGTGATTCAAAATCCATAAAACGTCATTGTCATTCCCTGAGCACGAGATCCAATCACCATTTACAGGAACATTGTTTATAAATATCTTCGTTTTTGATTCAACGTAACTCTTATTGACGTATTCACTAAACGCCACAGATGTTTTTGATTCCGTTACTGTGCAGACCCCAAGACGAATAGTCTTCTTAACAGCTCCTGAAAAACCATAACTCTGTGTTAGTGGGGAGTGCTCACCCGAGATATTCTTAATTCAGAAAAGAAAATACATTTCATCAATAAATTTTTTTTATAATCTTAGAAAACATTACAAGAAATGATAAATTAGGTACCAAAATAAAAAAAAAACAATTTTATGGTAAGTAAATTCAGTAGGTATATATTTAGGAGTTACTCCAGATTTTATAAAGAAGCCCTTACTTAGTAGCAAAGTAGCTGTGCATGAGGACCAGGTTTGTATCCTGATGAGAGCATGTACAGTCAAGAGCAAGTCAAGCTTGACACTACCAGTTTAAGCTGAGCTCTGATTTGTACTGCGCGCCATAGAATACAGGGCCGGTTCAAAGTCCAAAGTGTCAAGCTTAGCGTGCTCTTGACTGTACTTTTGAGTTTTTCAATAAATTATGTCGACAACACTTGATGGTGAAGAATAACACTACGAGGAAATCCGCAGGCCACAGAATTGGTTATGCAACAGCTCTGTGGTCTGGCGATAGTTTCACCATCAGTCACGTTAAGGGGTCCGATAAAATACAATGGTATGTGTATGTATGTATGTTACTGGGAATGGCTCTACTCTTGCCACCCCAGCTCCTCGAGGAAGCCCAGCAGCGACTAGAGGTTCTTGAGGGCTTCGAGGAGCGACTTCGGGGATCCAAAGTACAAGGCCAATAAAATGGTGTAATGTTGGTACTAACACGAATGGAATGGTGGAAAGGCGCGAGGGTATTTATTTATTGTTGTTTATTGTAATGAAAGTAGGTACCTAATAACCATCTTTGATAGAACCATGCGCTAGTGTCATCAGGATCAGTAAATGCAGCACTTTGCACCATTTTCAACTCATGTTTATGGCGCCTGTCTTCTATTGGCCGTCCTCCTGGAATCAGTAATTCAATATATTTAACATATAAATCATAGCGGCTTTGCGCGGTTTCACCCTCGTAGTTCCCGGTCCCGTTGGAATACGGGAATAAAATATAGCCTACATTACTCAGGGATCTTCTAGCTTTCCATTGGTGAAAGAATTCTTAAAATCGGTCCCGTAGTTTTTGAGTTTATTCGTAACAAACATACAAAAATACAAGTCTTTCCTCTTTATAATATTATTAGTATAGATTATTTAGTTAATTATTACTACATACAAGCATCATTGTTTTCAAAATCATCCTAGAACCCATTGCCAAGAACCAAGGAAACGGTTAGCTGCATGCTTTGGCAGTGGTAGGCCTTGGGTTTGACTGCCTATAGTCAAATGAGTTACTTTTTATCAGGGTAACTCTACGAATAAGGAATTCCTTATTCGTAGGGGTAACTAATATCATTGCTTTTTATGATCTGTCAAGACGAAAACTTACTATGGAAAAAATTTTTGTGATTGTTTTATTATTTAAAAATTTGTTATAGTTGTAAAATGAAAATCGAAATACATTTTAGATATGTTTTGGGATAATCTTTTTATTTAATGATTACCTACTCACAATTTAATTTTGATACAGTCGTTCCGGGAAGGGGTTCCGTACCGTTATCTATAAAAAGCGAATGAAAGGTAAATTGCGGTTTACGATTTATGACGTATTAAAAAAAACTACTTACTAGATCCCGTTCAAACCAAACCAATTTTCGGATAAAGTTTGCATGGTAATGTACATCATATATATTTTTTAGTTTTATATTAGAAACCTCAATATAATTTTGGAAGACCTATCCATAGATATGGGTTTGATAAAGAAACATTTTTTGAGTTTCATTTCTAAGTATGGGGAACCCCCAAAATTTATAGTTTTTTTTTCAATTTTTGTGTAAAAATCTTAATGCGGTTTACAGAATACATCTACTTACCAAGTTTCAACAGTCGAGTTTCAGAAAAAAGTGGCTGTGACATACGGACGGACAGACAGACATGACGAATCCATAAGGGTTCTGCTTTTTGCCATATCGCTATGGAACCCTAAAAATGTCCACGGTATGCGCTCTAAAGATCTATGATATCATTAAAATACTTACCTAGTTTATCAGGGTGCAATTTCACAAGCATTTTACTTCTATAATGCCATGCTGAGTAGTTAGAAAAATTTTCATGTAATTTTTCTGTAGTAAAATTGAATTCATCAGTCAGTGGAGGCTTGCACTGGCTAACTACGAACCTCCGGTAATCCCATGTGTGGACTAAAAAATAAAGATTATTAAAATTTATAGAAATACTAGCGACCAGCCCTTGCTTCGCTTCGGTTTATATCTATACTAATATTATAAAGAGGAAAGATTTGTATTTTTATGTTTGTTACGAATAAACTTAAAAACTACTGGACCGATTTTATAAACTCTTTCATCAGTGGAAAGCTAGAAGATCCCTGTGTAACATAGGCTATATTTAACTCCCGTATTCCCACGGGAACGGGAACTACTCGGGTGAAACCGCGCAGAACCGCTAGTGATATATAAAAACCTTCCTCATTTATCGCTCTTTATATTAGTGAAAACCTTATCGAAAATCATTAGCTCAAAATTAACCTTCACATTAGAAAGAACTGCCAGATAATGTCATTTCTTTTTCTGTCTTTAGCAGTATGTAATTTCATTAGTAAATGTCATGATCAATAACAATTTTGTAAATAAGTTATATAAAATTTATAACAATTTGTATTACTACCAATATTAATAAATATACATAAAATACAAACAATTTCTCTCATCAAGGTTCAAGTATTTATTGCATACTGCAAGTTCCTTGTTCCAGTCTGGGTCTGCTCTACTTGTGAGCACCCATTCCCTTTGATGCCAAGCACAATAGGATTTAGGGTTGATTGTCAAACAGTACTCTGTCAACTGCAATTCAGCATAATAAACCAAAGCCATCTCATTATCCGCATTCTGTGCTTCTCTGAAGAAATAAAAGATCATATTAAAAACAATAAACATTTTAAGACTCTGTAGTCGATAATCAAGTAAATTTTCTTATTGTTATCTTGCGCCTGCAGGAACCCACTGACCGGTATGATCTCATGAATGTTGCTCTAATATTAGAATTTATTTTTCGTTATGTTTGTGACTACTAAGAATAAATATTGAGGGGTATGAATAATAATATACTTTAATATATGCATAAAATATATTTTCTGTAAGATTATAGTTCATTGTCTGTGTAATTTTTTTTTTCTTTCTTATCCCAAGAGAATTGGGTACCTACCCTGGAGTTTATTTTGTAGAAATTATTGTTAAATACATACAAATTGTTGCTATATGTTGTAGCCAAATCATAAGATTAGTTATACTATACCTGAATCTGATAAGTATTTCTCTTCTGATATTCCATAAAGTATAAATATCAGGGTTTGTAGTCAGCACTTTACCAGTAAGTTCTAAAAGCTCTTTGTCTAATTCACCCGCTTTCCTCTGGAATATTATAAATACAATATATTTGTTGGATTCATGTCTGCATATTTATATAGGTACATTTAAGTAGGTTTATCAGTTGGTAAGTACCCTTACTACTGGGTCTGCCTAGCTGGGGAGTAATAACTGTACAAATTGTTTTGCACAACTTATTATGCGGAATGGAGCAATCCTTAAATATTAATAGCTATCTCTGGCCTCCAAGTACTAGTATAGGAAGTGATATAGTCTTATAAATCGATGCAGGCCGTCTGCACGTACGAAAAACAAGCACGCAGAACAAGCGATAGAGAGACACAATCAGCCTAAGAGTTCGGCTTGGGACACATCACTGTTTTCTTATGACGTTATCACCTAAAATTATTGTCTTTAAGCCGACTTTACAGACAACCAATTTATACATTAAATATAAATAGACCTAAGTTTTTCTAAGGGTACTGTTTTTTAAAATTTACTTAGTATTTCTTAGTAAAAACACCTTTTCTTGTATAGTTGTCATAGAATGCTTAAATATTTTCAATTTTTCTTGTCGTTCACGTTCTTTCCTTGCTTTTTCTTCTTCTGAAGTCCTGACCTTGACTCGTCCATGCTGAAATTTTATTATTTTTAATAAGGTTAGGTTCCATGGTTGCACAACAAAATATGAATACTATGTTCTATTTTTACCCGACTGCGCCAGAAGGAGGGTTATGTTTTTCGAGAGTATGTATGTATGTATTAATAAGTTGAAGTGTCAAATAAGCCCAACTGAGCAAGTAGTAAGTACAAAAACAACTTCAAGTACTATCAGCAAATGCTAAGCCTGATACATTTGGAAGAATTGTCGCTTGCAAACTCAAATTTTACCACCCCAACCCTAATTAGAGTTATACAATGAGAAGCCAGTAACACCGTCTTTTTTTCTATTCCGATCCATTCATCGGCACTAAATGGTCATAAACATGAAAGAAACACTTTTTTCTAATTGTCATAGCTACTATAAGCGAGGGCTTTGTCGCCACGGGGTGGGAAAAGATAGCTGCTCGCTAAAATGACACTTAGGTGTATCAGGCAGAACTTTTATCGATAGTACATGTTCTCATCACTTAGGTGTATCAGGCAGAACTTTTTTCGATAGTACATGTTCTCATTCTGCCCAATCAATCTCTGTCACACAATCAGTTTACTACACGATATTGGCGAAATTGTGGTCATATTTTGAAGCCATATAACTAAGAAATTAAATGAATCACTCCCTAATTAGTTTCCTGTGTCATAATATCAATTATATTGTATTACATGGTACCTATTATACTTGTATTACAGTCACAAAGCTACGAGCTACGTTAACAAAAATAAAAAGGGTAGAAGGACCTGTCGGTTCAGACGTAAAGTACCTAATCGATACAATAATCACAGTTTAACAATTAAACTGTGCAATAATGCTATGGTAGATAAGTAAGTACTTGCTAAAAACTCGTAGCCATTTATATTAAAATCTAGATTTTACAATAAGTAGGTATGTAATAAAATAAATATTGGTGCTCAAAAGAGATGACAATTAATGCTAAATTGATCAAAATATCGTTTTTCTAATAAGCTCACCATTTTTATTAAATTAATTGTCAACAGAAAGTATGTGTACGTACAGAGGAATTCAATGAATGACCACAGACCAGATGAATGACATGAATGAATGAATCAAAGAGTATAGTAGTGAATGAATTGAATCATTTTTTTTTCTTATTTTAAGGCATTGGCATTTAGCCATCAGCACTAAACACGAAACGAAATTCAAGGTTTTTAGGTTTTTAGCTCTGCTTTAGAGTCTATGAACAAAAATAATTAAGTTTCTTCGAAACTTATTGAAATATCACTTGGCTATCAACAGTAAAACGATAGTGCACTTTTACTGAAGATTTTAAAGAGGCTTCTTGAGGTAATCCGAAAAAGTCCATCGCACGCATTTTATCGAATTTCCGATTCACTGCACACGATCACGGACATTTACCACTTAATATACTATCACTATTATGAACTAAATCCCAAAATATATGGCAAAATGAAAATTTTACAAAAACCATGACGTCGTTCTTCAGATTCCCGCCAAAAAGCCTAAATTGAATCAAACAAACGTCAAGTCAAGTCGAGTCGTCTGCAATGCAAAGTAATGAGCCATTTACACGAGGGCATTCCACTTAGACAATCCACTAAGACAATCCACTGCTGGCTTCGTGTAAATGGAGAGTCCACTGCAATGGATTGTCCTCAAGTTTTTTGAAGTGAAAACTTCTTTAGCGGCGTTGAGCACTTTTGTGGGATGGGTAAAAACTGTGAAACTCGCGTCAGGTCCACGTGTGCTGTTCGAACAACCGTAAGACGGTTGGAGAGTAGTGTTGTAACACCGAAATCGATAATCAAGTTTTCACTTCTGCCGGCACTCCCGGAGTGCAACCCGTGTTATTTTTTTTAGTATGCGCTTATGAGCCATTTACACGAGGGCAGTCCAGTTAGACAATCCACTAAGACTGCATACAAAAAAAACTTGAGGACAATCCATTGCAGTGGACTCTCCATTTACACGAAACCATCAGTGGACTGTCTTAGTGGAATGGCTTCGTGTAAATGGCCCATAAAGAAAGAAGATTTGTCATTTGGTGTCAAACTAGGCAAAGGCAATCTAGCCATCGGCCTAATCTAGGACAATAGAGTTTATGTATTGTACCTACAAATGAGTTGAGTATGTATGTACATATATTAAAATAAACCCTAAACGATGAGGATTCGAAAAAACCTGACTTCATGTGAAAGGTATATTAATTACCCTGTTTCAGGTGCAATCAATTAAAAAATATAGTCCATTAATTAAACCAAAGAGATTTAAGGATAACACAAATAGATAAACGCGAATCAAATGAGTGACAGCATTTGAATAAATTATCAGGCTATCAAAAATAAAGAGATTTTAGTTTAAGTAACATCCTTATCACCAATACAATGCAGTGGCGGATTTGCCCTAGGGCCCCGTTTGTAGGCCCGGGCCTAGGGCGGCCAGATAATATATTAGAGGCTGCTAATCATGATAAAAGGTCAGTGATAATAACAAGAAATACCTAAATGTTCTAAAGGCTTCGCACATTATGGCGGTCTGCACTGCACTGCATCGTATAATATCATAAATATCATCGTATAATATCTTCCTAAATCACTTCATAACTTTTTATGTAGGATGAAATAAAAGTTGACGATAAAGTAAATTCGTTATGTAGCTTACATGATGAGCACTGAAAAAGGGGTGGCTGGTATTTACTACATGACCTGGGGGCCTAGGGCGGCCATGACCGCAAATCCGCCACTGCATCCATAACATTTCTTAATAAAAGTCTTTTTGCCTGCAACTGCATGAGAATTATTTAAATGGAGAGTCCACTGCAATGGATTGTCCTCAAGTTTTTTTTTGTATGCAGTTTGGATTGGCTTAGTGGATTGTCTTAGTGGATTGTCTCAGTGGAATGGCCTCGTATAAATGGCCCATTTTATTCTCTTTACGGCCAATGCATTCTGCGCGGTTCTGGCAGTTTGTACAGTTTGAAAACTATCGTATGTAGTATACGATAGTTTTCAAATATTCTTGTCTGGCAAGCCTGTTTCACAGTGTTGCCATTGTAGCGACTTAGTCGCTAGATCTAGGGGATTTTATGAGTGTTTAGCGGGAAAAGTTTTCGTTTTAACGACAAATAAATATTTACCTAGTTACTTTTTTCTTTTGAACCGTAGGGTAAGGCGACTTAGCAAATAAATAAAACTAATTTAATTTTTCCGTCTGATTTTCAAGTCTACAACTGGTACCTAACAATCACGTAAAATTAGACTAAACGGCATTTTCCCTGACATATTATAAACAAAAATTATTGTGTCATAATAACTTTTGATTGTTGTTAAGTCAACAAATAGAAGACCAAAGTTACTGGAGACCATGAAGAGGGTTCAACTTACGCTGACATTATAATCGAAAACCCAAAATATCCGGATGAATGACTTATTTCTTAATTTTTTAAATGATGGTATCTACATACATACAAGTACCTAGCTATATCCAATTTTATAAGTAAACTATTTGTTTAAAAATTAAGGATTACTACTGTCTCTTTTATCACTGAATTTGTTCAATAATCATGTTTTATTTATTAAGATTTTTTATTGTCTGATTTTTTATAATTTATTTGTTAAGTATATCAGTACATAGTATAAAACAGAGTAGCTTTCTCTGTCCCTATATCCCTATGTCCCTATGTATGCTTAAATCTTTTAAATTACGCAACGGATTTTGATGCGGTTTTTTTAATAGATGGAGTGAATCAAGAGGAAGGTTTTAGTATTAGCATTGCACCCGTGCGAAGCCGGGGCGGGTCGCTAGTTATGCAATATAAAGATGTTTGCATCCATCAGACAAGTAAAAATAAGATTAGACTTGAGCGACAGCGATATTACATATCTGGTAAGATCTAGGGACATCTAGCATCTAGCAAATATTTTTTCCCCTTTCTGGCGGAATTTTTCAGATTATCTAGGGACTTTTAATTTTATAGACAGGAAACACTCATATTCTGTGTTTATATTCGCTGTAAGAAAGGATTAGAATCCAAAAGCCATCAAACAATTTAAAAAAGTGTTTCTATTCTGAAGTAATGTAAGGTGCATGCTGTGGTCAGTGTTGCCAATTTAGCGACTTTGTCGCTAGATCTAGCGACATTTCGTTTTCTACAGCGGCTTAAATTATGTGTCTAGCGACAAAAAAAATCTAGCGACTATTCTAACGACTTCTAGAGTTGAAATGAAATGAAATGAAATTAATGGTTTATTTGCAAGGATACAGTAATTGAGGTCATAAGGTGTTATCAGAAGTGTGTATCAGTATCCAACCTGTACACAGGCGTGCAAAACAAATTTTAAATAAGTATCAATATAAGTTTAAATAAGTATCTAAATAAACTCTATTTTAAATCATTAAATACTCTAAGAAGAACCAATAAAACCTGCTATGATCACGAAACACCAATTGATGTCCTAAAGAATATTGGGACCAATAAATTATACACATTTGCCAAACGTTCATCGCCGCCTCAGCCATCAACTTCAAATATTAATTCCAGTTCCAGAACGGATACATTAACCATTTCAGATTATTAGCGATAGTTCTGATGATGTTGTATACTGATTATAAATATTATTCTGTAAATCAAATGATTTTCTTTTATTACAACAGACCAAAAAACTGTTCACCATTATAGTACCATACGTAAAACAATATAGAATTAGAGGTAGGTACGTGAAAGAATTGGGCCCAGTTTCCATTTCTAGCGCTTATTCTACTGGGATCATTTAGCGACTTCTAGCGACTTTTGATCTTTGTCCATAGCTAGCGACTTCTAGCGACTTTTCAAGCGTACGCTAACGACATTTTGACATGTGGAGTTGGCAACACTGGCTGTGGTGCATGCATAAATTTGTGCTGAAAATTGTATTATTTGTTACATTGTGATTATAACCGACAATATAATGAACAACGCACCACAGTTTTCATTACGCTGGAATAATTACGTTAGTCATGTCACTGAAGCGTTCAACGTGCTTCGATTTGAGAACGACTTGGTTGATGTCACTCTGTGTTGTGATGGTGGCAAAATTAAGGCCCACAAAATGTTGTTATCAGCATGCAGTAGTTATTTTAAGCAAATCTTTAAAGAAAACCCTTGCCAACATCCTGTAATTATATTCAGAAACTTTAAATTTGAAGACCTCAATGCTATCATCAACTTTATGTATCATGGTGAAGTGAATATCTTTCAAGAACAGCTGGAATCGTTTCTTATAACAGCAGAGTTGCTAGAAGTTAAAGGTTTGACTGATAATGTGGAGGATGAATCATCAAAAAGCCAGTTGAAAGTTAGTGATAATGCTTCATTAGATTTAAGTTCCAAGTCGAGCAGGGTCATCGAGGATATTGTGCCTGTGTTGTCTGAAGAACCTATAAATTTGGCCACAATTCAACCTGTTAGAGACGACTACATTCCACAAGCAAATGTAATTAGTGTACCTGAGCCAGAAAATAGCACTGAACCTCAACCCGAATCAATAGAGGCTGATGCAAGTGATGTCAATAATCAAAAAGGAGCTTCTACATCTACTGCCAGTGAAGAAATGCAAGTTGATATTCAATCAACAACTGCAGAAGATTTGACAGAGAAAAATAATTCTGGTTAGTATAAATATACCACTTAAATATGTATACATCTTATCAATAAATGTTATATTACTTTATAAGTACATAATCTAATGATATTATTTTTCATTGTTTCAGAGTCAGACCTGGCAAAATTCCGTTGTCAATTATGCCCTAAAGGATTTAAGCATCCCACCTCTCTAACACTACACAAAGACTCGCATGCTGGTAAGACACAGTGTCCCGTGTGTCACCGGTCATTCTCTAGGTCATATGATATGAGAAGCCATCTGCAAAGGATACATCAAGGGAAACAACTGACAATCAAAGAAATAAGATACAAGAATTCCAGTGATGCAGTAGCCCCCAAACAGTTTACACACCATCTTTAGTATACTATATCTTTAGTTACCTACCATATCACTGTATTTTTGCACCTAGTGCTCATTATTCAAGAGTTTATGACCAATGTAAATGCATCTGAAAAATATACAAAGAATATTTATAATGCATAACCTATGATGAAGTGGATATCCCATCAACAGAATTGAGATTAAATAGGATTATCTATTGTCCTTGACTGCCCATGGGTCTTTGATGCTTGACTTGACTACACAATACTACAAATGTGTACTATTCAGTGAAGTATCTTCCAGACATTATTTCAAAGAGCTACTACATGGTTGCATAACTATTTATAAATACCATTAAACCACATTTATTTGGAACATTGTTCTGTATTATACTCTATAGTACATATTATACAGTACGGCCGCTTTAACTTGGCAGCTCTGAAGTTGCGCAAATGGCTGCTCTATAAAAAAAATATTGTGACCATTGGGCGTCCGAGGGGGTTTGCGCAGTAAGTAAGTAACAACTCTTTATTGTACACTAATAAAAATATGCAACAAGTGACACAATGATAAAAAAAGTACAATAGGCGGTCTTATCGCTTTAGGCGATTTCTTCCAGACAACCTTAGGATGGATGTAACTAAGATAAACAGATGAAGGCAGTCGAAGCCTATGTTCAAAGAAGCCAAGTTAAAACGGCCGTACTGTAAATAGCTAAACCACACTCATTTGGAACATTGTTCTGTACTGTACTTTACAGTACATATACATAGCAACTCAAAGCGTTTATGATGTTGATGTTATTTATGAAATTTAAATGAAGATTATTATATTACTTACATATAAATATTTTTTTAGGGTCACAAATATAATTGCTCACTGCTGTAGCATTGCATAGGCTATTTTTATACTAGTCTAAAGTTATAATTGTTTTAATATATTTGTTTTTATACTTATTGTTTCATTTGAAATATCGTGTAATACTAAACTGCTAATTGTTATTCAACTCCTTCTCCTAAGTATAAAGCAGCAAGCGCAATTCAGTCAGTCTTACACACCACCCGCTAACAGACATTCCTCTTGCTAAGGATTTGGTGGCATTTACTTATTATTGTTGAATTGTGTACTACAATAAAAAAAAAGTTCTAGAAATTAGACTATTGACCCCCATACATATAATATAAGGTACCTACTCGCGGGTCACCAGAGGTCCGCCGACCACAGGTTAAGAAGCACAGGTATAGACTTCGTATAGAGGAACAATATAACTGGTATGCAGCACACTGCAATGCTAAGAATAAAAACAGTATTTTACTACATGATAACATCATAATTTTGTATGTGTTCTCAGTGGTGCCGAAATAAGCAAGGGTGGGGATTGTAGCAAATGCTACTAATGTTTTGAGTATTAAAGTTGGTTTAATACTCAAAGTACTAATGGGACAAAAAGGAGGAGTTTCCGAATTCGTCGGGTAGGTATGTTTTTTTGTATGTTAATCCATAGCTATTCGAAAATATTTTTTTTTGTTTGATCGTGTATAGGTACGTCAAGGTTGGTCCTATACCTATACGAGTAAGATTGTGCAAATTTAATGATTAATAAAGAACTTCAGGTGGAGAACGGGACTTCTCAACGGACCGCTATAGGTGTAATAGGTTACCATAACTACATACATATGCTCACGCCTTTTAGGGTAGGCAAAGACAAGACAATAAAAATACGGTTTAGGTTTAGTAACAGTAGGTAGGTAATGGATGTTGAATATGCAAATAATTAGTCTTTAAGTGCTATTTGTTAAAGTCGGTTTGTATTTTTGTTTAAAATTTTGATTATTAGATAGGTATGGTATGCCCCTCCACGCACGACACGTAAGTATTGACTAATATCACAGTTTAACATATTATGATTGTTAAACTGTGCTAATATTATCCGCTATAAGTATTTTTTGCAGTTTGTGGTATAAATCTATGGGGCTGACCTACGATAAAGGGTATATGCCCATCCAGTAACACCCCTTCCTGTAACACTGTTACTGGCTGGGAAAAAGATTCGTCATCGAGTAACAGTGTTACTGGTTGGTGACAAATAAATTCCCATCGGGTAACACTGTTACTGGTTGGTGATAAATTAATTCCCATCGGGTAACACTGTTACTCGATGAAACATTTTATTACCATCGAGAAATACTAGGACATTTTATTTAAATTAGGTTCCATCCAGAAACACCATAGCTCGTTATAGGTAACCTATTTTTGTCTGCTGTATTACTATCGGTTGGGATCAAATAACATAATATATGTATTGTGAGCTATAGTGTTTCTGGATGGAACCTAATTTAAATAAAATGTCCTAGTATTTCTCGATGGTAATAAAATGTTTCATCGAGTAACAGTGTTACCCGATGGGAATTAATTTATCACCAACCAGTAACAGTGTTACCCGATGGGAATTTATTTATCACCAACCAGTAACACTGTTACTCGATGACGAATCTTTTTCCCAGCCAGTATCAGTGTTACAGGAAGGGGTGTTACTGGATGGGCATATACCCGATAAAGGGGAACATACGGTACGTACATACATACCTACATAATCTCACGTCTATTTCCCATTGGGGTAGGCAGAGACAATAAACTGCCACTTGCTACGAACCTGGCAGATCTCTTGTGCTTCCTCCACATCCATCAAATGACTCACTCATGCATGCTCGTCGGCTTAGAGTACCCTTTATGTGGCTTTTCTACGGTAAATTCTAGATACGGTACATCTTCTATACTAATTATAAACAGAAAAGATTTGTATTTTTGTACGTTTGTTACGAATAAACTCAAAAACTACTGGACCGATTTTAAAAATTCTTTTACCAATGAAAAGCTAGAAAATCCCTGATTAATATAGGCTATAGTTTATTCCCGTATTCACACGAGAACGGGAACTACGAGTGTGACAACACGCAGAACCACTTGTTCTTAGATAAAAATTTCTAACAAAAAATTTAACCGCCGAAAAAACTAAAGAAAAAAATTATAAGCAAACTTTTTTTATTTAACCTTATTAACTAAGTTCTTAAATTAATGTACCTAAGTATACCGTTTATTTTATAGTTTTTTGTGAGACACAACTCAGCAGCAATCTGTGAGAGAACAAAAATCACCCCTATTTTCCCACCCTTAGGCTGGGAATTTTGTTTATCTAATTTTTAAGGAACCAATTTCGAGGTATATCCACTAAAAAAGAATTATCAAAATCGGACTACTCAGTTATGCGTAGTAATATTTTAATCAGTGAGTGAACAATCAATCATTCATCCCCTGTTTTCCTACCCTTAGGGATGGATTTTTTTCCCAAATTTATATGGTTACAACTTCGGGTATAGGTACTACGCATTCAAAATTTTTTTTTATGAAAATGGGACCACTCTGTAAAAAGTTAATAGGTATATAATCAGTGAGCTAACGATCAATACCCCCTGTTTTTCTACCCTCAGTCCCTTTTCACACGTACCGGTATCCGCCGGTCCGGCGGCGAAATGTATGGCCGATTGCCCGGTTGCCCGCCGCACGTATGAAAGCGAACGTACATAAATAAATAAATAAATAATAAGGCATTTATTCATCATTTTTGTACAGTAATTAACCTTATACTATCTGCCAAACTGTATTAAACAGTTTCTTGGCAGTATTAGTGAGTTATTAAATAGAAGATTGTTATGCAAGGGTCGGAAGGAATCAATTCCCATACGAGGTATTTAGACGACCGAGCGCAGCGAGTTTGTAAAATTGAAATTTTTTTGTTTACTTTCCTTGAATTCGATATGAAAAGTAGAGTGTTTAACGCGGATGGAAGTTATCAATTCCTACTCGGACTATATCCGGGCGGATATAGTCCGAGTAGGAATTGATAACTTCCATCCGCGTTAAACACTCTACTTTTCATATCGAATTCAAGGAAAGTAAACAAAAAAATTTCAATTTTACAAAAATTCTAACATGCAAAAACGCAATAATACCTAAAAAAAAAAACAAAATTGTCAACAATATAACCAAAGAGGTTGGAAAAAAGAGAAACTTTTTCTTTTAAACGTCTTTGAATACTACATCATAGAGTACCTAACCTAAATAATATTACAAAAATAATATACAAATCCTTCCTCTTTATAACACTTTTAGCCAAGTAATAGTGTTCTGTGCTTAATTAGTGTCGATGAAAAACAAGATTTTGAATTTCGGAACAGATTACCAAATTATTACTGTTTTTTTAATTTTAAATATGGAACGCGTACCGCCCCGCGTGCGGGCTATTTTCTGTTGTTTATACCTACACTCACAAGGCCGCACCTTTTTTTTGCTTATTCTAATTGATGTAAAAAGTTTCGTATCCCTACTAAGTACCCAAAGAGGTTGGAAGAAAGTCATTCTCTTTCCTAGAGAAACTTTTTCTTTAAACGTCATTGCCAAATTTAGTACTATTTTTTTTTTATTTATTCCCGCCCTAAGGCCGGAAGCAATTACTATGAGTCTTTCCCGACCGAGGGCGGGAATCACAGCCCTGAATCTCTCTGTGGTGGGAATCATCGCTTCCGACCCGGTACTCAGATCAAACATACACTACTTTCCGAGTATGAGATATGAAAAAGAATTATCGAAATCGGACTACGTCCCTACCTACTCTGTAAAACGTGTGATCATATATCGACGACGATGTTCGAATACCTCCTAACTGACACCCGGGGCCAAAATGAGTTATCTATGCCACTGTACTTAGAGTTCAATTTCGCACCGACTGGCAAAGACTCCGAAGTGATTTTGTAATAAATAACGCCACAAATTCATAATGAGAATACCTCCTAATATCACGCTTTGAGCGTGTTAGCCTGCTGCTGCTGCTAATATATTCTAACTTACCAAAACGAATATCTCCTAAGTTACTTCCGAACTAATTTTGCTGCCAATACCTCCTATCTACCATCAAACACGTGTTTCCATGTGAGTCTACGATCCAGATGTAGCCCGAGATAACTGACATGGTCCAATTGAGGGACTTGGATATCATTAAGAGTGACAGATGGCCAAGTTTCTCGCCTAAGCGTGAATGTTACATGAACAGATTTTGCTTCATTTGCCTTTATGCGCCATTTTTTTAACCATCCCGAGATTTCATTCAGGTCGCCTTGTAGCATTTGTGATGCGGTTGAAGGGTTGCTGTGACATGCTAGAATAGCAGTGTCGTCCGCGAAGGTTCCCGTTGTTGAAATTTCACCTAGTGGTTGATCGCATGTGTGCAGGAGATACAGAATCGGACCTAGTACACTACCCTGTACAAGGTCCGATTCTGTACTCCAGCATGTATGGGTTGTAGGCTTGTTATTTCCTCACCATACTTTATCAGTAATTGTCGGTCTCGCAGATATGATCGTAGTATATACAATATGTATCAGAAAGGTGAAATAATATTGAAGGGTGTATATGTATATCGTGTAACGAAATACCTACAAAAATATCAGATCTAATATAGCAACTTTTTTCTTTCATATAAACTTAATAATTACTTTTTATGTGTGAATTTTCGCCAACCCTGTGATTGAAGAATAAAAGTGTAGGGGCTCCCTACGCGCTAGTGTCGTTGACCGTAGTAGTGGCAGGTAGCGCTGCGCGCGCAGCTGATCGCTCGCGCCGAGCGCCGGTCGCCGCCGCCCGCGCCTTAACATACCTACCTATTTTTTTCTAGGGTAAATGTTATTGGAAATAATAAAAGTTATTAATAGCAGTAATTATTTATTCAAAAAAAATTAGAGGTAAAAGCATAGTTTTTATTCAATAATAAATTTAACTGATCAAAACATTGTCATTAAACAAGTAATACCTACCTACATACTAGTCATGTAGTTTCATCCAACTTTTACACTTTGGGATTTGGGTCCGACCTACTATTGGTTTACACACACATTAATACCGCACAATAACTCAAAATGTCCACCCGTGCGCGCAGTGGGTACCACCAGCCGCAGGTCCCGGTACCACGAGTAGACGTACAGGCGCGCGACCTTGGGGGTTTGAGTGCGGAACGAACCAGCCTCGCGCGGAGGCAGACACCTGACAAATTCTACCGAAGCAGCTGAAGGATAGCATCCGCTGCTCATCCAGCGGTCTACCTTTGGCGAAGCGCACGTGACACAGCTCCCTAACTCGACTGATATTGCCATCAGGAGCACCGACACAAAGTCATTTCATAAGATTCACTTGAATAATCGTGAGACACTGTAACGACTGTTGCGAGTCATATTCTTTGATTATAACACGTCTTCACTCGTTGATAGATAGGAAGCAACTAAGTTCATTGATTTGAAAATGAAAGAATTTGCCGATTTTCTAAAATTTTGTTCTAGGGTTCAGTTGAAAATTAAACATAAACCTATGAAGATAAAAGACGTAAAAATAATTTTAAGCGATACAATGATAATGAATCAATTAATTACATAATTTACTTTTCAACACACTTGCTCATAAAGTGGCTCTAATTTCACTGCAATTAGGCACATAATGACACCTATAATCAAACTGAGACTTTTTGTTTGCTATTATTCACTAGTGAGTTATAGATTTTTTTTTTCAATTTTGTTGCTAGAGTTGCTTTGTTCTTAAAAAAGTTTCGATACAAAAAAGATCGTATTCAATCGTACTAATAAATTAATACACAAATATGGCTTGCTCATTTCATGCAACTTCGTATTTAAATAGATCATTTCAACTTGTACGTGTTTAATAAACAAAACTTTCACTCAAATATAACTTTGGTTTTCTCTGTAAAAACTTTAAATACCCCATTTTGTACGTGGCTAAAACGCTATCCACGACAAACCAAAGAAAAAGAAACCTAATTTTTTTAGTCCATGGCCGATCGCCATTGTAAGATGCGAGCGCATAGGAAAACGAGGCTGTATGGGCCTAGATCCTTTTGCCTTTTCCAAATTATATAAATAAAAAATTGGAAAACCAATTAATTTTCCCCGCCATTGCGAATGATTATTTTAAAATGATTTTTTAGTATTATTTATTCACAAGTGTGTTGAAAAACGTCGTATGATACACGTGTGTATTGATGATTACCGTCCTCGGCTCTCTTATGACCCTCGCCTACGGCTCGGGTCTCAATGGCGCCTCAGCGGTAATCACCAACTTTACTCACTTGTACCATAATGTACTATTTCTCAATTGTGAAATAATAATAACGTGAAATAAGGTAAAAGACTTAGAATTAGTAATATTTTTTAAAACATACGGAACCACTCAATAAATAGAGGGTGGAGCTAGACTCTTTAATAATGCCGCCGACGGCCCTTTGACCTTTGCGCAGTGTCCTTATTGGCCAAAAAGGAGCGCGCGGACGTTCCTAGTGATCAATGGATTTTTCATTGATCTAAGACCGCAATCCACGTGGACTACAAAATTCTATCAAAGACTAATAATGTCAGATATTTACGTAGGTAAATTAGTAGGTTTTCTTTAAAACTATGGGGAAAAAAATAATAATGATGGAGTATTATCGGGCCTGTTGGCTCAGTTGGTAGTGACCTTCAGAACCGGAGCTCGCGGGTTCGATTCCCGCTGAACAACATATGTTGGCCTACAGTTGTGTGAATGAACATTTTTGTGGGCTTCGTGACTGGGTTTTCAATAATTATTTAAGTATATCTATTAGTTATTTAGTACTCATAGTGTAGGCTCTGTCTAGTTTTTCGTAGGTAAAAACACGATGTCTTATCTGTACCATGTTTAGTCATTTAATAGAGAGTTCAACAGCATTTAGCAGCTGATATAAGGGTTGAAAATGATTTTTTTTAATGATAACTTCCACGTCGTTTTACTCCAAATTTATAGTATATATTAAACAAGAGACATTTTTCCCGAACTGTATATAAGCTACTTTATATGACCCTTAATTATTATTTCACCTTTCTGATACATATTGTAGAACAGGCTGCTCGGGAGAAGATGTTTGAGCTTATATAATAGATGTGCCAGACACGATCGAAAGCTTGGGAGATGTCGAGGAACACAGCAGAGCAGTAGCATCTATCTTCGGATGATTGTTGCGTTTTATTTACCAGTCTATGGACCTGTTCGATGGTACCATGTTTATGCCTAAATCCAAACTGGTGGTCAGGAATCAGTGCTTTATTTTGGATTTGTTGCATGAGCCTTTTCAAGAGTAGAGTTTCGAGAAGTTTGGAAGTTATAGGGAGGAGACTAATTGGTCTGTAAAATTTCCCGGGTTTTGGGATCATCTTAACTTGTGCCAATTTCCATTGTAGTGGAATGAATGCCATTCGGATTACAGCATTAAACAAATATGTGAGAAATAAAAATCCTATATTTGGCTAAAAGTTAAAAGCTCGTACCCGGGGCTTTCTTATCTTTGACTTTGTAATGGCAGTCATTACTTCACCCTTTGTTATCTTTGAGCATCCTTGGTCCGGTGATGATTGGCACAGGGTGAAAAGAGTACTCCCGAATTCTTCAATGTGTGCAAGAGGTCCATCATAAGGATGTGGTGTGAATACCTTAGCCAAGTGCTCCGCAAAATGTTTCTGCCTTCTCGGTGTCACTTCTGGCCCGGTCGCCATTACTTTGGCGCAAGGGGAAAGGCAACAGGTTTTTTCAAATAATTTCTGGCTTTCTACAGTGATTAGTCGGTGGCTGAAGTAGGATCCAGTGTGGAAACTAATTTTTGAATACTTGAGTTATTTTCCTTGTTCAGGAGTAGCGATAGTCTTTTCCTTAAGAAGTTTAGCTTTGTCTTCAGAGGCGGGTATTTAGTTTTGTGCCATTCTTTCCTTAGTTTGCGCTTCTGTGCAATAACTTCTTCCACTTTCTGCGAGATTCTTAACGCCGTGTTTGGGCTATCTGAATTCTTTACTGGTGTAGCTTCCAAAGCAGCTTTTTGAACGGTAGTGTTAAATATCTCCACTGCTTCAACCAAGTCCTCCTAGCTTTTAAGGCGTACGTTCGCGTCAAGGGATTCATTTACCAATTGTATTTAGTAGTCCCAGTTAGTTAGTTTTTTTGAAGTGAAAATTTCTTTAGCGGCGTTGAGCACTTTTGTGGGATGGGTAAAAACTGTGAAACTCGCGTCAGGTCACGTGTGCTGATCGAAAAACCGTAAAGACGGTTGGAGAGTAGTGTTGTAACACCGAAATCGATAGTCAAGTCAAGTTTTCACTTCTGCCGGCACTCCCGGAGTGCATGTTTTTTTAGAAGAAGAATGAAGTAATTTAACGTGATTTTTGTGAGGCTTAGTAATAGAAATAAGTTTTCAATTACTAGTAGAGAGTTACAGACTTATTTTATTGGTCATCTAATAAAGATTTTCGTAATTATTTCCTAAAACTTTTATTAAGTAATACCTCTTAACTTCATCAAAATAAGTTGGACATGGGCATTAGTGAAACTAATAACTCCTAACTAACACTAACTTGGAAACCACTTGTCTGTATGTAAAATCAATGCTAGCATCAATTTCGCAGCCCCATTTAATAAAAACTTGTTTTAGAACACATTTTCATAAAATAGGTACAAAAAGAATTAAAACGTTTTTTTCGCCTCCTTTAAAATTAGCTTTTTGTTAGTTAGGAGGTCTTCGAACATCGTCGTCGATATACAAAAAAAGATACGCGTCGACTTGAGAACCTCCTCCCTTTTTTTCGTCGGTGCTTTTATTTAATTGATAAAATTATTAACAATCATTGTACCTACGAAAGAAAGTGGTTGGTAAGAGGTATTCCATACCTACTCGACGAGTAGGTACGAGTAGTACCTACCTTCTCGTAGATTATTCTTTACTTCATAGGTACTGGGCCACAGTAGGTATAATGAATAGTCTGGGCCGAGGGTCCCTTTATAATAGGTACAACAAGTACCTTAGTTACATTTGAAAAAAAATAATATTTTAAGCTAATTTTGGTGTCCTGGATGCCAATAGACGGTTGTTTGGTTCGTAGCTCGTAGCAGCATAGTGTGCAGATTGTACTGAAAAGAAGGGGAGTGCAGCTAGAGGGGTTGAAAGCTCGCAAGCCGGGATGGGGTGGTAAATGCGGGGGTGGCGGGGCGCGCTCGATACGCGCGCGCGCCGCGCGCTACTCGCGACGCGAGCGAAAGAAGAGAAGACGCGGCCGGCCAGTCGTTTTTCGACGCCCTTGCGTTCGGACGTATGACGTTGCGGTCGGTTCGCTACTGTCAAATCTTCCGATATCGTTATAAAACGCTTTTATTTTATAAAGTACGTATAATAATTAAGTTAATTTCATTATTATCGTGATTATATCCTTGTCTACATGTGTAGAATATGAAAAAAATTGTCGCATCTTGGTAAAAAAACTAAAGTCACAACACAATCAGTTTCGATTTTGTTTACATTTGCATCATATGTTTACCGGGATCAATTAAGGGATCACAAGAAATTATAGAAGTTCGTTGAGTACTAAAGAAACCTACTCAGTGAATAAATTGTTTGTGTCGATTATTTTAGCTTGGTTTTCATAATAATCTTGATGGATGGTTCGTGCAGTCTATAGCAGCGGTATCTTCTGCAGTGTCGCTTGTGCTAACGGTTTGGATCCGTGAACGTTTTGCAAAAATATCCATGAGCTTTTTATTCAGTAAACCGAGTGTGTGAATATTTGATGGTGTGTCGTGAACGGGAGCGTGAATAGAGTCGAGAATGCTTCGGCAACAGTCCCGCGACGGCGCAAGGGGGTATTGATCGGCGGCGGCAGCGGGTCGCGAGACGCCGGCGTCGTCGCCGCCTGCCGCCTAAATAAAGCTCCACATTGCATGTGTGCGCCAGGCCGCCCTACGTCGAAAGTCTGCTGTGCCGCCCCGTCGTCGTATCTGCGTTGCATGCCGCGACGCCGCCACCGTTTCCTCACTGACTGAATCATAGATCGCAACGTCAATTTTACTATTAATACCTCTGCTATAGACTGCTGTTGAAGCGATCGATGAGACCGACCGATGGCTAGATTTTTTTTGTATTTTCTTTATCTAGAAATACTGACATGATGTAGAGCAGATTAATGCATTATGTACTGAAATTACCTAATAGGTAGGACCTACTTAGGTACCTACTACCTACTTAAATTTTTAGACTTTTAGACAAATAGGTATACAAGGGTGTTGTGAATGGGCAAGTCGGTAGAGGACGACCTAGGCGTACCTACAACATCGACCAAATCAGCGATGTACCTACCTATTGAAGAAAAGCCGGATAGAGTACCTAGGTACCCGAAACCGACGAGCATGCATGAGTCGTCTAATGAATGTGGATGAAGTAGGTACGAGAGATCTGACACGTTCGTATCAAGTGGTAGTCTATTGTCTGAATTGTCTCTGCCTACCCCAATGGGAAATAGGCCTGAGATTATGTATGTACATGTAAGATTTTTAGATAATCTTTATCCCGTTTAAATCATCCTGCTACTTATACCTAGTACCTACCTCGTTAGTTTAGAAAGATGTTTGATTAGGCAGATAGGTAGTTTGCATACGTAATTGTTTGGTTTGTAGGTGTGAAATGTTGGACTAAGTGATCTTCCACGTGAGAGGCATGGCGCGCACTGTGCTGGCGGGCGGAGCGCTGCTCTGCGCCTTGAGCCTGTTGATTCAGGCGCACGCGCTCACTCTGCTACCCCACGACGTGCGTCCTGGCCACGCTGTGCAGCATTTCCTCGGAAACCACTCGCGATACACCCTCCTCGATCCAGAATATGCAACATATTTCACCCTTCTCAACGACGGTCTCCTTATGACTACAGCTGATCTCTCACCACTACTCAACCAGCAGCTGAACCTAGCCGTTCTAGAACAAACACCGTACAGCAGCTCTGCGCACTCAATTCATCTCTTAGTTATGGACCGACGGCGGATGCTCCATTTCCCACCGACAGACAGTTTGTTCGGAGAAATACCAGAAAACGCACCAGGAGGATCAGTCGTTGATCTTCCACCCATCCGAGCTACAGCACTCCTCGATGTAGGCCCCATAGCTTACAAGATCATAAAAGGGAACGAAAATAATATTTTCGCTTTACGCGAAAAAGCTAAGAGCGAACTAATATCAAAGGTTCGATCGGTTGTCACAGAAGGTGATGTGGAAATAATTGCAACCCAACCATTAGATTTTGAGAAGAAAAAATCTTACGACTTAACGGTTCAGGCAACTGATCTTCATGGAGCGAACAAGGCAAGTCTTCCAATTCAAATAGAAGTTACTAATGAGAATGACCATCCGCCTCTGTTTGAGCAAGAAATCTATTATTTTGCTGTTAATGGAACTCCCGAAGAAAGCTCTGGTAACCGGACAGCGCACTGGCAAAGATTCTCTAACATTGGTACGGTTCACGCCTATGATGCTGATGGTGACAGAATATACTATTCGCTTATGACACCAAGTAATTTGGCTGTTATAGTGCCGCAAACTGGTGAATTGATATTAGCAGGAGAGCCTGACAGCCATGAGGCAGAATTACTGGTGGTAGCTCACGACACAGGGACTCCTCCGCGTAAAAGCAAACCTTCTCGGGTCTTAATCGAATTCGTCATTCGTGATCGTAAAAATCTACCAACGCTTCGTCGCGACAAGCGTCGTGTAACTCGGGCGGTTCGACCTACAAAACGTATTGAATTTTCGGAAGCTGATGGTGATACTGAAGGACGTGCAGTTTTCACACTTGAAAAAGAAACTGACAGAGAGACTTTCAAAATTCGGGATGAAAATCCGTGGGTTTCGGTTGAACCAAGTGGTGTAGTGAAAGTAAGAAAGAAGTGGGACTATGAGGAGCTTGGACCTGAGAAAACCATTGACTTCTGGGTTACTATCAGCAACGCAGGAAATGGAGGTAAGTGAAACAATGGCATTTCTTAAAATTGTTAGGTACCTACACATAAATAGGCAAATTCGTTATAATCTACAAGTACCTACCTACATACATAGGTACTCGTGCTACGATTACAAAACAAGCACTCTGGAATACCAACTCTGAATACGATGTGTTGAATGACGTCTCCAATCGAACCTACAAATAAAAAAGATACATACCTAATAAACAAGCAGACCGTCTAAATTGCACTGGCGATACATCACCATCGATTCCACGTGGATGAAGTCGCGCGCGAACACTAAATGAAAATGAAATGAGGCGACAATATTTTTTCTGTCATAGGTAGGTAGGTACCTACTCACTCATAGACTTGACTCATCTCTACAATTCACAAAAACTATTTAATACTTATTTATGAATAACTTATTTAAAGTATTGTGAGAGTTAACGTTTTGTATCACGTATCTTACCTACCCAATATAATTTTGTTTTTATAGCACGGGCGCTGTTTTGTTTTTGTAAAGGTGAACCCAACCACAATCGACTATAACGTCTCTATTAAGGGTAAGTTGGAATGGGATAATGACTGAGAGAGTAGGGAAGCCCGGGAGAAGGTACCTACCTACATTTAAAATTTTCAAAATACTTACCTAAGATATGTATTCTTTAATTTGTATCTTACCTATTAATCCCTGGTTTTCTGAAATGTATTTTTTGATAAATTACCTAATTTATTAAATTTTTCGACTGCAGTATTAAAACGGACGAACCTTACTTCCGGTTGGTGTAATTTTTACAGCCTCCTTCAATTAATAAATATTTCTTGAAATAATTTTACATTGAAGACTACTCCACGAACAATGACGCTAAAGGTTCGAGACAAGAGAAATGATTGCTTCATCAAAATTATTGTTTCGGTCGCGGTAGGGGCAGGCAACCCTTCCGCCTGACATCACAAGCACCATCGCAGGTCACGTTTAAATAATGATTACACCTAATTTGTAGTGTTAATTTACTGAATCTAATAAAAAAAGTTAATCTAAAAAACCTAAAACCCGACTGCTTAATAAGTTAACTCAGCTGTGCTTCTAGACTTTTCATCAATATAATTATGATTAACTTACTTTTACTTAGTTTAGTCTCACTATAAGTAACGCTTTGTGTTGATGAATAAACGTCTTATTACATAATGAAAATATATTTAAAAAAAAGATGGAAACAAGATGACCTCTCAAGTAGGAAGTAAAGAACATTTGCTGCACCATCTTGCAACAATCTCATAGAGCCTATTTTTATTGTAAAATTATGAAGATGCATCCAACGGCAGGAGACTGTTGTAACTTTTTTATTTTACAGTTTTTAGTTAGTAACAACTTTAAATCACTGTAGGTAAATGTTCATTAGAAATGAATAATAATTTTTAACAAAAAAAACCGACTTCAAACCGGACACTAAAAAAAAGTACAAAAGTGTAAAGTTCTCATCAATACAAATTAATCAAGCCCAAACACAGGTAATTTCTGTAAATCGTTGAAGAGTTCCCTTGACTGTATTTCTCCATCATCAGATCGACTCCAGACCTTCATTAAATAGTAGGTAGGTCTTTAAAATACTTAATGAAAAAATTAACAAACGCTCTAGTCGCCACTTCCATTTTCGAAGGTTCCCCTCGATTTCTCTAGGATGCCATCGTCAGATCCTGGTTTACTTATCATGGTACTACCCTTGGGATATCTCCTTTCCTCCTCAAAAAAAGAATAATCAAAATCGGTTCATAAACGACGAAATTACCGAAATAAGAAAACTCCTCCTTTTTTTTTAAGTCGGTTAAAAATGGTAAAAGAAACCTAAAATTAATTGATTTTTAAATATATTTTTCACAATATGGCGTCTGCTGGTGGTTTACATACTCAAATTTATTTACCTACTGTCATGTCTTTAGTAAAACGTTAGAATCATCAAAATCGGGCCACGCGTTAGTTTCCACAAAGTAACATACAAACAAGTCCTAGATATATAGGCTGTAAACACATTATTACAATTCGAAGTCGGGTAATAAACATAGTTATTGACTTGACTAGGTACCTACCTACTTTTAAATTCATGGTAGGTAATTAAATGTTTTTGCATTGATTGAATTACGTATCAGTGACTAGATCAACTAGATGTAATATATGTAGATACTAAATCTAGTCAGTTATTATTATAAAACATAAATTCTCTATTACCTAGCTATTATGTAAACGTATTCGAAAGGATCGATTGTCAAAGTATAATGAATGCGTACGCATGCACCTGCCCAATCGAATGGCGCATTGGAGCGTAAACAGTTGACAGGTCCCACTGCCGGTCACGACGAGCTACGAGGAGACTCAAGAGCTCCCAGCACGACCGGTTAAATTGTTTACCCTATCTAGCCCTATCACGAGAATTTAACCTATTAAATCAGTACCTATACTGATTTGACATATTTTTCATTCAGTTGACATATTTTTCTCAATTATCATTGTGGCACTAAAAATATGTATATTGTAGTAGGTACTTAAATGTTGATATTATTTGTGCAGATCTAAAATCGGAAACAGACACTCCTCCTACATCTGTAACAACCTAGCTGCCAAAAAGTATAAGTACAATAGTTGCGAATAAAACATTCTAAACCACTATATAAAATGTTTTAAGACCACAAATAACAAACATTCCAATGTTGACGACGTCCATCAGTCACTTTTCCACGCGCCACGTCTAAAGCTGTCAGAAATCAGCAGTAGCACGAGCAAGGCATCAGCACTGTCCGTGGAATGTCCATTAGCTACAATCGTTGCCCTGTGGTATAGATGCGACAGTTGCGGCTACCGTGCAGAATGCGTTGATAATCGGAGACCTGTCGCACGGCCCCGTCCATCTTTATCTCCGATTATATCCACAACGATCTCGATAATGATGTATGTCAATCTTAGTATTTCATGTACAAAAATTATAATTATCTCACGCCTCTTGTCCCCGATGGGGTAGGCGGAGGTAGTTATTCCATTTCTGCAAATACCTACACACTTTTCACGAGTACCTATTTATGACCCATAAACATTATTTTCATATAGGTAATCTTATAAAAAATCTCATGTCACGGTGTTTGTGGTTGAACTCCCCGATTAGAGAGTTTTTTTATATATATTTGTTAGGTATGAGGATAATAGGTCCTAATTAGTCAAGAACCGTTCGGTTCCAATTGGAACCGTAACAATTAAAAATCAATTGTGTTTCTGATTCTTGGTCTGAGAGGTAAGTATTTTAACCCCCCTACCCCCACCCCAAATTTATATGACAGTACAAAGTCTGCAGGGTCTGCTAGTATATTAGACGCACCTCGAACTGAATTCAATAGTTTTGTTGATTTGGTGAAAACCACTAAAATGAAATGGTTGTAAGGACGCTAGCTTTTTGTGTACTAGTTTGTACGGTCTTTACGGTACGATAGTCAGTGATTTATATTTTCATACTAGGATACGCAGTATTCGTGAGACTGAAATATTTCTCAGTATGGTACAATACAATGAAATAAGTTGTATTTAGATATTACACTGAAGTTTTTTGTTTATTTAACCAAATTATGCTAAACAAGAATCTCAACAAGGCTATCTTACATAATTAAGCTACCGCTTTCTACGATTTGTAAGTTTTGTAACGGAAACGTTTATTTGTTATACTTTTTTAGAGTCTAGTAATCTAAAGATTCTGTCTTTTCTTTAAAAATAGATAGATCTCCACTTTCTCTTACGAAATATTCGGAAGATCTTCAAGAATCGATGATGTTTAAATCTTTGTAGAGCATCTGAACTTATAAATCGTGGAGCATTTCGGTCTTATCGTGCATTATCAAAATAAATCGAGAATAGTGTTGTTTAATTACAACATTCTGGCTGGAAAGCCAGCCGTGGTGGGTGGCCGGCCTGCGGCGCGGGCGCCGAGCACATCGCGCCCCGTGTCCCTCCTGCCCTGGGATCTAATTATTACTATAGTGTGTAGATATATTAGTGTTGTTTCAATAGGTTATCATGAGTGAACAGGTTCGTGCGTTTTTAATTCAAGCTGAACGCTCCCATTGTTTTTGACTACATTACAATATGATGGTCGTAGGTAAATACTGAGTAAATCAATGGAATAGAATTACCTAAAAATTTCTTTTTTGTAGAACGGTTAATATATGAATTGGTGTGAAATGTGGATTTGACTTTTTCAAGAAAACTATTGTTCTTTAACTACATGGCAGCTCAGCCGAACTCATATTATTTATCTTATAATCTCAATATTTACTTTGTTCCAAAGTAGGAATATGTCGCAAGTAACATCCTCCAGATAGGTACTAACACTGAGGAACGTCGTAAAAACCTTGTCTTTTGATAATTATATTACCTAATACTACTGTTTCATGCGATTTTAACCATGTAAGTCCCGTTGATGTAGTAAAATTATCAGTAAAAGCTTTTTTAAAATAGGTTCAGTATACTCGGAGACAATTGATAAATCATTACAAATAAACAAATCTTTTGTCTTTATAATATTAGTGTAGATGGCAAATTAATCTGTTGGTATAACAACACCTTTGTTTTTTTTAAAGATGTACGAGTACAGCAAGCGGCTAAATGCATATTCTGTGTTTTATATTCACCGCAGAAAGTACTGCTATGGTTTCATTGACTTTACGATTTGCATAATTTATAGACGTTAGATTGTTTTTGTTAGATGTATTACACGGCTACTTATGTAAGTATTATGAATTTATCATGCAATATAAACTATACTACTATCTAAGAACAGGGTTAGAGTAAAGTTATTATTAAACTAGCGGTTCTGCGCGGTTTCCCCTACCTAGTTCCCATTGCCATGGGCATACGGAAATAAAATATAGCCTATGTTACCTAGGGATATTCTAGCTTTCCATTGGTACGAGAATTTTTAAAATCGGTTTAGTAGTTTTTGAGTTTATTCGTAACAAACATAAAAATCTTTCCTCTTTACAATATTAGTACCTATAGAATAGATATAGATGAAGCACAAGCATCTGGAGGTGGGATAGCATTTTAATCCTTTGTGAGGAATGGTTCTCTTTTATATTGGTAGCCAATTCTTAGAAGATATTTTACAGAACAGTTATCCTTCTGTAGCGTATACCAGAAGCGCTATCCGCTTTATCTAGCTTGATTCATTTAGTAACTGCCAGTTTGAGCGTTGTTCTTGAATAACGAATTAATTACATATAGACTATTTATTTCCTCTAAACCATTATCTTTTGATTTATGTTACAGTTATGTTTACGATACTTGACAGACCGTGCCGTAAATTTCAATCAACAAAAAGCAGTTTCTTCAACTGCCAAGTTTTTTGGGTTCTTTTTGTTTGCTTAGAGTGGTATACCGGCATCGGCAGACGGTTTATCGGAGGTGTCTGTCGGTCACTCACTTCGAATTTGCTATAGTATTATATTCGTGTTTACTGATTTTTTTTTGACTGATATAAAAATAAGGAATAATTTTAAAACTTGACTGCTGATTTCTATTGCTATCAGCATTAAGCCTGTAACAGTCAACTGTTGGGCATGGATTTCTGTCATTTAGAAGAAGATTAAGTATCTACCTACTAACTACTAGATTATCTAATTATGCCTCTGCTAGGTATTGACCGTTGTTCTCAAATGTTCAATTAAAACTTCCGTTCTACCATAACATTATTGAGTGAATTAAAAAGCTTCCTCTTGTATTGTAGTTGTTGGTTAAATGTTATATGTATGTTGTGTGTTCCCCTAAATCTGTAATTGGATCGGACGTCGGAATATACAATAGTGAGACGTCGGGCGACTTGTTTATTTGAAATTGGCACATCCTGGCTAGGTTCGATTCTGTGCACTGGAGTCGAAATTCTGTTTTGCTTTTTACCATTGCCTTGTTTTGTTTTACAATCAAGAGCACTTAGAACCTCATACATTGGACTTTGTAATGTAACGTTCTTATTACAATCGCTTTACAGGTCAGACTCGCACTACAAGTGTTAAGCTTCATGTGCTCTTGACTGTACCTATATGAAAACTGTCAACTATGTCATATTAGTACCTAGTCGTGAAAAAGCTACAGACAGACCAACGACAATTTAAAAAAAAACGTCTTTTTGTTAGATTCATTTACTTATATAAATACTTTTTCTACATAAATGATCCCCTTATAGTTTTATTACGATAGATAACCTCATTAAAGTTCTCATTTCTTTCTACAAGGAAACAAATGTAATGTGTATCAAAGAGGAGAAGGTTAGATAATACAGGTCACAAGGGTCATTTTAATTTAAATAACAAGATAAATTACAGCACATGTTTTTAAAATAAATTAATATTAATCTATACTTACTAACATTTTAAACAGGTAAAAGTTATTAGTAGGTTTGTATGTAGGAGGTACTTTCTGGAATAACTAATCCTATTTTAAAAATTATTTCAAAGATATTTAAAGCTTCACTATTCCAAGTCACATATAAGATATTAAAGCTTCACTATTCCAAGTCACATATTAATGTCAATGTTTTGTTGACGCAGTGAAGCCGCGGCTAGGGAAATATAAATGAAGTTGATCATGTGCAGTCATTTATTTATTTACAGTGCAGTGCATAACGTACAAATTATGGGTCATATGGTTGCGCGAGGTTGACGGTTACGGTTGGTTTGTGGTGCGTTGTTTGTTGAATTCACTCATTCAGTCAATCAATGGCAATGGGTGCGGGCGTCGCTCGCACAACAATCGGCGCACTGGCCAATTCCCCTCATTGTGTCCACTCGCCGCAATTACGTATGCGCACTTCCGATGCTGGACCCCGCTGACAATGATTGCCACATCTGCTGTCCCGTTATTTATAACTATTTCTAAGCTTATGAGGATGCGTCTCATTTTAATATGAATTAAAACAACTTAATTGAACAGATGTCACCGTGAGAGAAAAGCTACGTTTATTTGCCAGTGGAGTTATTCCGAGATTCCATTAATCTTGATTGCTTATTAACTGGAAACGTTCCATTGAGAATGGGGTCTGCAAAGCTGGAAACTGTAGTCAGTAACTAAGGAAGAAATGCAATTTGTTCACCCTCACCATTTGTACTAATAAAAGTCTATGTTGCCCACTGGGTACTGACAATTGTTGTGGTCTTTATTGTGGGGGTTTGCTATTACTATCGTAGCAGTCATGTGATATTCGTGGCCTTTTATAAATATGTATGTATAATGTAGGTACTCAAAGCAATTTAAATATAAAGCTATAAAGTCATGAAGAATTATATTAGAATATTTTATTTACATATTTACAACGACTATGTAACTATGAATTGTGTGTTTTATAAAAGACTAGACAGATTCAATCCAAAAATCCCTTTATAGCAGTTGCCTACAAGTCCTACGACATATAACTATATGTAGATATTAAAGTTTCTAGGTTTTACCGTTTCGGAATATACCTATATACATATTTGTCTTTTTAAACAGTTTTTATATCTCCCATGAGCATGAGATATCTTCATTCAGTAAAAAGTACATTAGATGTTGACCCGGTTAATCAGTTATCTCCAAACCAAATTTCATCAAAATTCGTCCAGTAGTTTTTGCGTGATGCGTGCACAGACAGACAAAAATTGGTGTGTTGTTATCTACCTTGATAACTATCTACACTACTTATTAATATTTAATGTATAGACTCGGTCTCGTTACAGTTTTATTGTATGGAAAAAGTTTGATCCGAAACTTTTTATTTATGTACACAAAAGAAGCGTTATTAGAAACAATAATCTTGGTCAAACGTGAGTGATGCTCACACATGGTGCCTATAATTAGAACTAACGCATTGTAAACAGCACACTCATTGGCGGTCTGTACCGATCTCCGACTGCCCATTTATAAGGCTTTCACTCTGATTGTGATTTGATTGCGGTCATTTGCTCGTCTTCCTAAACGGCGCGGACCCGCGAAGCGTTTACGCGCTCAACTCATGTGAGAGATCACGATTTATTCGCCGGTAACAAATTGTCTGTCCGTGTTTGATGTTTCTAAGGAATTTCTAAAAGCTCTTTTACAATTGTATTTGAGTGGCGTTTCTTTAGTCGGATTACTCAATAAAAGGTGAGAATATATTTGAATATGTATCTACCTCTTAAAACTATTTGTAATTGGTATTCACCTGCCAATTCATTTAGAACAGTTAATGAGTTCTGTGCCTATCCAATTAGTTTTTGTTCCACAGGGATTTATTCGTTATGTTCTACTCTAAGGTATTTTATTTGATACTAGCGGATGCCCAGCGGCGTTGCACGCGCGGATTCCGTTTATTCCCGTTCCCGTGGGAATTTCCGAAAATCCCTTCATAGTGGTTGCCTACGACATATTTAAGACACCTACATACCATATTTCAAATAGCAGGTGCCCAGCGGCGTTTTCCCGCTTGGATTTAGTTTATTCCCGTTCCCGTGGGAAATTCCGAAAATCCCTTCATAGTGGTTGCCTACGACATACTTTAGACACCTACATACCATATTTCAAATAGCGGGTGCCCAGCGGCGTTTTCCCGCTTGGATTTAGTTTATTCTCGTTCCCGTGGGAATTTCCAAAAATCCCTTCATTCCAATTTCCTATGACATATCAGACACCTTCATACCATTTTTCAAGTTTCTAGGTGTTATCGTTTCGGAGTAGTACGTATTTCTCTTTTTAACCAGTTTTTTTATTTTCCCGTGGGAATGAGATATTTTCCTGGAATAAAAAGTACCCTAGATGTTGACCCGGGTACTCAGTTATCTCCATACCAAATTTCATCAAAATCCGTCCAGTAGTTTTTGAGTGATGCGTGCACAACCAGACAGACAGACAGACAGACAGACAGACAGACAGACAGACAGACAGACAGACAGACAAAAATTACAAAAAATGGTGTTTCGGTATCTATATCGATAACTATATACACTACCGTTAAAATTTTCAAAAAATATTTAATGTACAGACACGGCCCCGTTAGAGTTTTATTATATGTATAGATATAGAAGATAAAATATTATTACACAAGAACTCCCAGGAAAATCCATGAGTCGTGTTGCGAAGTTGTTTTATTGGACTCGGCATTATCATGGCCTGTAGTCGCCGTCGATTAATGAAGTGATACATCACCGTCAATCGCACCGCGGCACATCGATGTCCGACATCCGACCATCAATAGTCGGTAAGAGGCGAGAGGCTTTACTCAAAGGCTTTACTAGATACTAGCACCGAATAGGCTACCCGTTCACACGACCTTTCGTCGCGTTCAATATCGAAGCTGGCTTTATTTACTTATACGACAGAATTGGTTATAAGTAGTTACTATTTACATTGTAACAAATAACCAATATAACCATTAAGTATAACCGTTCAAGTATTGGGGGACTGAACAGGTGTGTGTTATCCGGTGTTTTTCGGTCCGTTTAACCGTTTAATAATTGAACATGTAAGTTCATATTCTACCCAGTATTTACCTAGTACTAGTTCCTAGTAGTTAATAGTCATCATCTTGGTCAATCCGTAAGTTACTCTTGAGCTGACTAGCTTATTTTACGATGATATAATTTTATAGGTATTAAAGTTTTCTTATATTTGTAAGCAATAAGGGAGTGCACAAACTAAACAAGTTCACTAACAACATCTGTAGTACCTAAACTAAATACTTCGCAGGGCAAGGGTTTTGCATAATACCGCGCGATCCTCGAAGCATGCCGTATGCGGTATGCGGTTTGCATGCACTCTATACTGCATTGTTCGATTTCGCAATGGTTGCTCAAGAGCCCTCGATCCCCATCCCCTCCTCTCAACGAACAGTCTACATTGGCTTTCAAAGTTTTTACTGAGAATAACTAACATCAGTTGAGAACGAAATAAAATATAGCAC
Organism: Ethmia dodecea; assembly: GCA_963855545.1. NCBI lineage: Eukaryota > Metazoa > Arthropoda > Insecta > Lepidoptera > Depressariidae > Ethmia > Ethmia dodecea. The sequence goes on along the minus strand of OY979437.1, from coordinate 8,498,067 downwards.
AAAATATAGAGTTTGAAACACAAGGGGTGCCAAACGTAGTCCACTATTACTAAGCCCCCGGTGTTCGTCCGTCTGTCTGACTTATGAACCGCAGTAGGTAGACAGATGATTTTTTTTACAAAATGTGTATTTCTATTTTCGCTATACCAACAATTAAATAAAAAAAATGTTTTTTGTCATTTTTATTGGACGGTCGGACGGACGCAGTTGGCCGGTTTTAATATTTTTCTATTTTAAATAATGCTTCTTCTTCTTGAGACTGAAGATTTGTTTAAAATGTTTAATTGCTTCGCCTCTCTCGCAAGTATTTACATAAGCAAATAAAGTGTGGTTGAGCAGCAAGTAGGACTAGCACCTTTGCTATGTTGTGTATAGCGTAAGGTCAGACTGAGGGCGCGAGTTCACGTCTGCCACAGAGAATGACGACCAAACAGTTATGGAGTATCTAATTACAGTCAGTATGCCATACGTGGAGCTTTATTGCGTGCTATATAACCGCTCTTAAAATTATATGTTCTTTGAAAACTTATTAAATTTCTACTTTCTGCTTTTGATTTGTTCTTTGTCAAGTTACTTTGTTCGCGTTAATCAGTGACCATAATACTTAGGAGTGATATGTTATTAATATAAATGTACAACACGTAATAATAATAATAATATAATCTCACGCCTTTTTTTATCCCCGAGGGGGTAGGCAGAGGTATTCCATTACTGGAGATACCCACATTTCACGAGATATATCGGACCCCTAAACGTGATAGGTGGTGAGCCCATCGCCGGACCGGGTCTGTTTGTTTACACATGTCTCAGAATTAATTCTGAGACCTGCGGGTTTCCTCACGATGTTTTCCTTCACCGTCGAGCTAGTGATAAATATGTACGTAAGTTTTTGAAAAACTCATTGGTACATGCCAGGATTCGAACCCGAGCCTCACTGATTTTCGGCCAGCTCTTTAACCGTCCGGGCTATCACTGCTCTACAACACGTGTCCCGTTAATTTCCAAAACGTGGGTAATTTATTGTGTCGGGAATGCAGAATGATGAGAGTTGGTAGGGAACTTTATTAAGATTTAGTGCACCTCTGGGCTCAAGGTGCAATTATCAGCAGACTCCCAGGCCTTTGGGAAATAGGGCGAGGGCTATAACGCAGTTGTAGCCCTTGTGAACAATACAGGGTGTAACTCGTGTTAAAAAAGTAGCTACTACAATTAACCTAAAGAAGTACTTACTATAATTAAATTTTTCAATTAGGTAGGTACTTAAAGGTATGATTACATTTATTTATAACATTTATAGATACAAAATGTGTTAAAATATTATTATGTTTTTATTATGGCTACACGCCATGAACCGTGGGAAAGTTGTCGGTTATATTATTTAATTACATTTCTTAGCGCGCCTCAACAGAAGACAGTAACCAGTTGGCTGCATTTATCATTTTTAGAATTGCGAAAAAATTATTAACGCTATCCTGTTATTAAAATCCTCTAATTACGCCTTAACATAACTCCTTGGTTGGCTTAACTCTTTATGTTTATAACGAATGTTTGCAGAAAGGCCAGTTTAATACCAATAATACGTAGGTAAGTATTTAGCTCATTTATTATTCTCAAGATGATAGTCAGTGAGGCTCTAGATCAAATCCTGGCATGTACTAATGCGTTTTTCGACACTTTTTATCACTATCTCGACGGTGAAGGAAAACATCGTGAGGAAACCCGCAGGTCTCAGAATTAATTCTGAGGCATGTGTAACAGACCCGGTCCGGAGATGGGCTCACTGCCTATAATGTTTAGGGGCAATGTGGAAATGTGGAATTTCTAGAAATGGAATACCTCTGCTTACTCCCTCGAGGATAAAAGGCTTGAGATAATTATTACGCACATATTGTGTTGAACCTATTTGAAATAAATAATTAAAAATTTGGAATAAAAATATAAAATTCTGAACAATAATAACCTCACAAAAAATTCTGACGGCATAAATTGCAATAAAGCTGGTGAACTTCTCTACATCGTCCTAATACTTTCTATGTTTAACGTATGTGCTATATTTATTGTTTTGAAAAACGTATAGGATAAAGATTTTAAATTACCTATTCAGGGATAACTTACTCAAGCCTATGTTAAATTTAGGTACGTTAATATATCAGAACATAACTTTTCTTACTTATGTAATTTATGCGACATTGAGCAAATAAACAACATACCCAGGTAATTCTAGTAATTTTATTTTTGAAATCAAAATAAAAGTTTCTAGTTAAAATTCTTGCGATTTCCGTCCAACGGTGAGTCAACAAATAATAACTAGGTACTTACTGAAACGGACGGCCCATTCATCACTTCGTGGTTTTATAGTTCACGTTCACATAATAACCGGTGGTTATATGATTTTTGCTCGAATGATAAATCGCTAACTCTGTTATTTGGTTATTCATGATTCTTAAATTGAACTAAATAACTATTTACTCCTGCTGGACCATCAATCGAAGTCTCTTCGTAGGTCTGAATTCTGAAATGAAGGATTTGTGGAATAATAATAGGTAGTATTTAGGCAAGTGTAAGCGTATAAAAAAATGTCTTTCTTTGATGAAGGTGACAAACTGAGGTCTACATAGTGGATCAGTGATGCACGTCCACTACTAACGGTCACTGATTGTGATTGTCGTCGTGCGTCACCTATTAGCCGATTCGTACCCGGTTATTAGCTGTCTTGCGAAAGCTCATGTGTGGGGATCGGCTTTCGACACGGGTTTTGGTCGTCATGGTGATTTCACTATTTCGGCTGCAACGGGATTCAAAGATTTGTATTCACAATTTAACATTTGATGTCACCAAATAAAATTATAATAATTTCCGTGCCAAATGTTATATTATTAAATTTCGTAGTATTAAAATAATTTATAGGTAATTATAGGATTAAGTAGCTTGTGAAAAGACAGGAACGTATAGGCAATTACTTATTTTGCTGAGGATGGTACGCCTACGAATAGATAGCGCACTGAATACCTAGTTAAGCTGTGTGGATGGGTAGGGTACTTAATAGAATTACCTCAACAATGCAATTCGTGACCGACTCCCCGCCTCATAGCTTCCAGTCGCGTCCGCGAGTATCTTCAACACAATCATAGCTTAAGGCGAAATTGCATTCATTTGCGTGCACGCCGAGGACGCGGCGCTTCTGAGCCGACTACAACAACGCTATCTAAAGTTCTCACGCCCTCAACTACCTTGCTCTACGCTCCGAGACTTGGTATCGGGAACATTCAGCGTCACGTACGCTATTAGTACTCATCTCTGTACTCTGTCATGCAGGTATCAATCGATAGATCATTATCGACAATATTGATTGACCCTCTTAATAAAACGCCGATACCACAGTATTAAAAAAATACTATGTGCCGTACATATACTCGTACGTTCTGGCAGCTATACCGAGGTATCATTATGAGATATGTCTGAGCTATGCAATTGAAGATATCTATTAAAATTATAATCTGTTCTGTATATTGCCGTGTCATCGTGCTAAGCTCTCACGCGGGACGAGATATGCGCCGAGATGAATTAGAAGTGGGGTCATTTAGAAGTGTTGTGTTTTTTCTGAGGGATAGAGTCGAAAAGCTGTAACACAAAAATACGAGACCGTGCATAGAAACGTGTTTAATCGTCGATGCAAGCGATGCAATGTGGCCCGGGCTCATCCTGCGTCTGGACAGAGACAGAGATATAGCACGTGCACGTGATGGAAGGAGTTGTAGGAGCCGCTTTTGATATCATAATTAAGCTCGAAACGACGGCAGCGGACGGTAGTGTACAAAATGTTTATTTTATGGGGATAAATTAAGATGATTTTTAATAACTCATCATCATCACGTTTGGTTATTAAATCAAGGCTTGACGGTATTCAGGCGTTTAGATACGCTTTTGAGTGAGATACATGTGGATGTATAGTTCAGGCCTATCCATGACGTAATTATGTGAGAAAGCTAATACTATTATTGAATCTTTGACTGAAGAAATGTTTCTGTGCGTGCGTGGGCGATGCAATTAAGTGTCTTTTAATGTCTTTCGATGGTCTTGATAAAGACAAAGCGTTGTAAATGATAGAGTCGGTATATGATACAATAAAAGGAGTAAATCTAACTAAGGAGATTTGTCAGTGGGACGATTGAGACGGCTGACTAATTGCTTAGCCGAAAAATAAACCATCGACTAAAAATCCTACTAATATTATAAACACGAAAGTTTGTGAGTATGTTTGTTGCTCTTTCACGCAAAAACAACTGAACGGATTTTGATGAAACTTCACAGTTATATAGCTTATATATCAGTATAACACAAATGCTATATTTTATGACCGTATTCCCACGGGAACTATACCTACGTGGGCGAAACCGCGGGAAGGTGCTAGTATAACATATTAAAGTGCTTAAGTAAGTTGTGCCAATCAAAAATTATTTGGTTTAAAGCTGGTTGTGCCAAATGTTACTCGGGAATAGTGTGGCTTTCTATATTATGTGAATTTGTGAAATAATACTCAGAATCAGATCTTATAGTTCCAGAGATTACTTTATTGTGGATATAAAAATTTACAAACAACTTTTCCTCTTTATAATATAAGTATAGATAACCATGGTTTTAATACATTCATTATTTTCATGATTTTTACCCATTGCATCAGTACCTACCCTCCTATGTATAAAAAGTGTACTTTAATTTCAGTATACTTATCCATAATCGTAAATATCGAAAATGTTTCGATGAACATCCGGTGCGCCAGCTTGAAAATATGTAAACAAGGTGCTGTAATTTTAATTTGCATTCGTTTAGTCTACAATCTGCATATTATGACAATAGCGAAGAATAAAAATACGCATGTACTACACTACATGAATAAAAATTACGCACACACAAAATAAAGGATTTTTACTGGGATACAAAACCTTGAGCGTAAATAGCTCAATGACACTATACTTAGTTAAACGGACTTTTGGTGGTGCATTATTATAAATAACTTCGCACAGTGGCGGGCGGATGCACGTGCGCGACACTGCCTGCTCTCTCGACGGCTTTTTATTGCGACGGCGAATCGTACATTGCTTGCTGCGCACATCTTTTAGCAGACTCTTTTCTAATAATGAAGTGTTCACTTCAAGCAGCTTTGTTCGTATACAGCTCTTTAAATATCTTTTATTTATACGCCTTATGCCTTACTTTCAAAAGCTTATCGAAAATACTTTGATGCTCTACTGTGCCGTATGTTATGTGATGAAGTAAATATTTTCCTATTGATAAACATTGAAATAGATTTGCCTTTGGTTACTTGGTTAAGGTCCCTATATGTATTGGAATTCAGAATTGTTTTATAAACTGTCAAATTTTGGCATCTTACAAAAACGGTAAGTATACAGTACCTACCTACCTATTACACTTATTCTGTGCTATTACCGAGTGAGTAGGCTAAAAGAATTGATTTGCATATTGTTTTTAATAAATCTTAGCAGTATAACGGATGTCTGTTGTTCTTTTAAAGGCTCTCCCTTTTAGAGCTTTGTCGAAATATTTACGCCCCATATTGAACGTGAAATTCCAAACAATGAGAGCGATGCCGCGCTTGCGCACATGCGCTCGACGGGCCACACGTGCGACAGCACCGCTTTCATAGACTAACAGATAAGCAGAATGGACACGCTTGTGTTTTTAGAGGAGACGAAACGTCAGATATCGAGTAGATGCTACGAAAGCGTCAAGATGGGATAAAATATTGTGAATGTAGGTAATATTATTTAAATTCGATTTAATTATGATATAATAATGAACTTTTATTGATAGTTTGGGTAAAGATGCTGAACACGTTAGGAAATAATACGAATGTAAAGAAAATATTAATAAATGTCTAAATAAATGTAAAAAAAACTGTTCCGCTGCTTAGATGTTGCCGCCTTGCCGGTAACCATTTCATAAAAGTAAATTCTGATAAAATTTATATGAGTTGATAGAAATTTCGTCTTATCAGTTCCTTCACCCATCACTCACAGAGCCGCCTCTGGGTGTGTTTTTCGTGCTTGATTCATTTACTACTTGAAGCTCTACGAAATAGCTATTAGAATTTTAATGCCGCGTCCCGAAAATACTGCGTGAGCACTAACTTATTACGTATTCATCGAGTTACGAGCTTTCTCGTTTATTTTTCGGTGTAGATGGATAAGCGGTCGTGTTAGTGGGCGTGAGGTGGAATTGGAACTTGAATAAATTGAATTGTGTGACTATGATTGCCCTCGTATGCCTACTCACTATACACATAACAGTAATGCATGTTCATATTGACTCTTTGTAATTGAAATTTTCTATTGAAATAGGTTCTCGAGTGATCCCCTGGGAACATGTTTTGAAAATTCGGAGTTGTATTTTTTTAAGTCTTAAATACCTATAAGTGATTTTTTTGTAGCTAGTTTAGCTTAAAAACAGGCAATGTAAATTTAGATTCTATAATTTTCTTGTCAGAAGATTTGGGAAAATCTCCAAAACAATTAGTAAGACTGATTTATATTTAGGGTTGGGGAGCATTATCATCTCATAAAACGTGTAAATGAAAGCTGACAGAAAGCGCTTGTTTTATTGAATTACGCGCCATAATGGAATGAAAAGCCGAGACGGTAGAATGCTGCGAGCCTGTGACCCGTCAAAAGCGGCGGCGTTAAAAGGCGAGGGCGACATTGCTCGGGGTCAGGCATCGATCGGGCTCGTACACACCACACCGGGCGTCGCGACGAACCATTGTGATAAAACAAACACTGACGCGTCACTTTACAAGACACGCGAAACACCCTCTTCGCCGTTGTAAGTAGTCTATCTTATCAACTTGATTAATAATTACTAGCTGTTCCGCGCGATTTCACCCGCGTAAGTCCGTTCCCGCGGGATAATTAAAAATCAAGCTTTTTGGTGATAACGTTTCGTGGTAGTACCTACATATTTCTTTATTGAACCAGTTTTTATTTAATTCCAATGAAATATTTTCCTGAAGTAAAAAGTACCCTAAATGTTGACCCAGGTACTCAGCTACTCCTCACCAAATTTCATTAAAATCTGTCCAGTAGTTGTTACTTGATGCATGTACACAATTTTAAAAAGTTGGTGTTTTAGTACGTATCCAAGTCGATAACTACCTATCTCCACTGCCTCAAAAAAATTCAAAAAATGTGTCATGTACCGATACGGCCTCTTCACAGTTTTATTATACCTATGTATGTATATGCACATATGTTCCCGTTCCTGTACGAATAGGGGGATTAAATATAGCCTACGTAACTCGCTGATAATGTAGCTTTCCATAGGTGAAAGAATTTTTAAAATCGGTTCAGTGGTTTAGGTTCGAAAGTATAAAAAAAACAAATCGCATTTTAAATATTCAGTTAGGATTTTTAAATTCGTAATATCTTTTAAATGGAAGGTCCGATTTCAATAATTCAAAAAGTAAATAACAGGTATTGAATATGAAATATCATATTATGTATATAAATTTTGATAAGAATTAATATAAAGGTAAGGATGTCAGGGTCTGATTTTGGACGGCATTTCTATCAACTTTTAGAATGTAAAAAAGTAGTTTTATAGTGACAGTAAAATCTTTTCTCTTTGTAATATTAGTGTAGAGTAGTGTAGTTAATTACTTACATAGATCAAGAGTTCGTTAATAATTGGAATAATAACGCAGAAATTCACCATTTGTACAAAATAATTAACCATAACTATCTCCCAAACTGTAGGTATTAACTGTTTGTTGGCAGTATTAGTAGTCTCGTCTTACATTTATTTTAAACTGTCCCACCATTAAGGATAAGTACCAACAACAATTTTCTTCGATGCAAATGATCGTGTTACAATTTATTATTCCATCATATTTGCAAAATCATAGAATGGTAAATGAAAGCTACTGGTTCCAATCTCGCTCAATGTGTGAATGATGACCATCAGTGAGTTTCCGGAAGGAAGTGAACGGCTCAATTACTCAGCGCAACCGCCGTGCAACTGTGTGGTCATATGGAAATACGAGGCAATCGATAGTGGGTACAATAATACCTCAATTCCTGTATGTTAGTCTTGGGCACTGTCGTTCGCCATTGGGAGCGCTCAATTTAGTTCGCAGTCCTACCGCGAACTAGTTCGTTCATTTAGTTAGTTTTTTTATATAATGTAATAAGAGACTTTGTAAGAGCGGCAAGAGTAAATAAATTTAGTTGGTTAGACATGCAGCGCACTTCGTAATAGAGCGGACGCCAGAAAAATAAATATTTAAAATAACTATTATAACTAAGAGCGAGATTGTAGACGAACTAGTTCGCATAGTTCGTTCATCTAAAAGAGCGCTCTTTCGAACTAGGTCGTTCGCGAACTACCCAAGACTACTGTATATGTGATCTCGGTAGGAAAGTTGAATTGGTAGGTATATTATGTAATGTTACACCTAATAAAAATGCATTATATTAATCTCCTTATGAATATATAAATGTTTATAAATGAAAGCAAAAAGAAAAAGTTACATGATTTAAAAAAAATCATTAATGGGTGTAAGCGGTAGTGGCGGCGTTAGGGTAGGGCGCGGTTGTGCGACCGCCCAGGGCGCCAGATATAAAGGGGCGCCACAAGATCACTATACCTGTAACGATTGCTACTGTTGAAAGGAGTTATTCCAACCGTAAGCTGATCAAAACCTATCTGCGATCCACAATATCTCAATCTAGATTGACAGACTTGGCAACTTTGTTAATCGAAAATGAAATATCGGAAAACCTGAACTTTGGAGTCTTAATAAGAGAATTCGTCGATAGAAAAGGCTAGAAAAGGACAATTTAATAAAAAAAAATGGTTACTACTACTTAATTCTGCCCCTTGCCTTTTTTTTTAGTATGGATTTCAATGGCAGATATAGGAGATAGGGGGCGCCGTTGACATATCGTCCAGGGCGCTGGTAGTTCTAAAACCGGCACTGGGTGTAGTGTAAGGTAATGAATTTAATTGAATTCAATCTAATTCATTTTGCATTCACGAGGTGACTTTCTGAATTAGCTGTATTTTTATTTGCTGAGCAAATATGCTTAATATTATGCTATGGTGTGAACTTAAATTAAATTATTTTATTCTGTAAGTACTTGTATTTCAAACGTAGCATGATGGTGTGCGCTAGTAATCTTATACACGATTTACAAGCGGTTCCTTTTACTAAACCAGCTAAAGCTTACCTAAATTGTTGTATTTCGTGGAAAGAGTAACGTTTTCCGGATAACTTGACACAGCTCGAGTCGTTCCCACAACAACGAGATCGTGACCACTCTTTTACGATGAAGCGACGATAGCTCTCCTCTCGACTCTCACTCTTAGATTCTCAACGTGAGGACATTTAATTGTAAATTGTGACCGAGATAATCTAACTGTGTCTTGAATTCGAGCAAGATATCAAGCATGTATTTTAAAATATAGTATACTATGTGTGTAGGTACTTACATCATCCGTTTATTTAACTTAGGTATTTGCTACCTCAGTTATCTCGTGTGTAGGTGTTATATTGTTAAGATTGTAGTGTGTATTAAATACGATATCACCAACAGCAACTCTCCCGAGGTGTGAAGCGACGAGATTATACCGAGACTGGCATGCCGACTGATCTGACATGTTATCTGGTTGCATTTACGTTTAAATTGTTAATTTAATTTATGGTAACGTCTAAATTCCATAAGATCTAAAATAAAAATTATATTTTAACCAAATGTAGTACTGTAAAGAAGTGTTAAATATTAATTCCTTGCTTATTTCATCCATGTATTATGTTATGAATGAGACGGAAGTTTAAAAAACTCCGTAGAACAAATAAAACGCGTTACTCACCTGGAAAGCGGGGACCAAGTTCCGCATGAAGAAGTAAAACGAATTCGGGCGGTGTGCTTTCGCATCTATATGTAAATTAACTCATTAGCGATTTACGTACACGTGCGCTTGGTCGGCTTATAGAATTTTCCTCTACAAGTTTTTAAGTGGAACAAACTTTGCTTATTAAAAATGTCGGCACTTTCGGGTTTAATCGGAGTTATAATAAGTACATATTTTCCACTTTTTGCTTGGTTGGAAAGTTATTTTGTTAACTATTTGTAGTTGTCTCAGTCTGGATTCGTCAACAAAGAGTAAGATTTCATGACAAAAAGCGTTTTTGCGATTTAACCTTAGGACGGTGAAAGTAGCAGGTACACGCTAAATAGGGGAAGCACAAGACCGGCCAATTGTGATGATAAGCCTATATCCAGCAGTGGACGTCTTTAGTCTGATATTTATTTATTATTTATTTTATTATTTTTGGGAAGACTTACAGACTTATTACATGACAATAAATTCAAAAACTGAGTACTCTAGTTGCTGACAACAAGTCTCCACATATAGCTATCAAAACTAACTACCTACTAGGTACCTACCTATTAAGATTGTTTGGAATATAAGTTTAATAAATTCAACTACTTACGTTAATAAAAAAATAAAAAAACTACAAACTTAATTAGGTGAGCAGTCTGGGTTTGACAAGTCTGTTATTTGTGCTCTTCTATATATGATGTTAATGCTCTTCTAACAAAAGATGTACCGGTACAGAATAGATCAATGTCATATTCAATCGAGAATTCATTGAAACTTTTAGCAGCGCGCAGCAAGAAGGTGTTTTGTCTATTTTGTCTGTTTTTGCTACATAGTACGAGCAAATGGTACATGTAGCAGTGGTCGCTGTCTTAGACCCATTTGGTTTGCACGGAGCCCCACCTTCGATCAGGACAATCAACAGACCCATTGACTATACCCATTAGGTAGCAGATATTATTTATGACCCGACGATCTTCTAGGGACAAAAAGTGATACCTTTCACACCGGTGTCGATAATCCGTTGAATGTTGACGTGCTTTGTAGTCTAGATATCGCAGGAATCTCTTCTGGATGCTTTCAATGCGCGATCTATAGACGTTGTATTGAGGGTTCCAAACTTGCGATGCGTATTCAAGGTGGCTACGGACAAATATGATGATGATGATGAACCTTAGTATAAAGCTTACTCCACGATGGACGAATTCGACCTAACTTATTAAGGCATCTAATCTGCAATTGATTGTATGGAGAAAAAGCAGCATCAAATTAGGAACTACTTATCTACCAGCTTTTGCCCGCGACTTCGTCCCCGTACTAACCCTTATAGATAACTAGGATGAAACATGTACCAGATTTTAAGTTAGACCTGCAACAATACAACTGTGAAAACCGCATCCAATTAAGTGCAGTATTTTATGCATGATGCGCTTACCAAAATTCTAATAATAATGGTTTTGGCTTCTATGCTGTTAAAAACTGCATATGACTTTTTAATATGTACCTACATATATCGACTAGTTACAATTATATCATATATTTGAACTATTTTACTTATTTATATGTTCATTCGTCATTTTATTATTGTCGCCGCCGGGTGGTCGTCTCGTCATGTTCCAGCGTAATTGTTTAATTCGTGCTAATTGCGCCAGAGCTGAACACCCATTGCTGTCGGCTAACGAACCCTTGAATGTGGTGACATTTCAAATTATTAATTTAGTAACACCAGCTACCGAGAATATGTTATGTCTATTACAGTACTTTCATTAATTCTCGAAGGAAAATTTACTTAAGAGCGAGCTTGAGTTACTTAATGTAATGAGTGAGACAGAACAACTGAAGGAATCTAATTATTTATTTATTAAGTTGTTCCTGTAAGCACCTGCGTTCGCTTCTGGAATAGGTGATTTCCAGATTTATTTTGTACCTACAGGTCAGACAAAATGATGACATATAATCGCTAATCAAAATACTCTTAGCGAGACTCCCACGGTCAGAACTAAAAATTGGAACATAACATTTTTTTAGTTGACCTAGATTTGAGTGAGATTAAATGAGGCGGTCAATTATTCACGCGATGAAATGGTAAACATGTTTATTGCAGATATCGAAAGGTTTATTTACGTTAGTGCTGATTAAGTTTCAGTGTTAATAGAAATGATTACTTGACATTTCATTTTGTTTGTTGATTTAAGTTTTAATTGATTGAGATTCATATAATCAAGCCATAAATTCCCAGTAAAGTTCTGTTTATGTTGATTTCATGATAACGAGACGAATTACCAGTTAGGAAGCAGACTAAAAATAAACAAATAGACACATATTTTAACGTCTGATGTAGTAGATAGTTAATCTCCTGAATTGCTGACTTGTGATTATAATGGGATTCGATGAAATGGATACAATCGTCGACGTCCCAGAAAATAGTGCGAGCCTTTCAACGGTTAAACATGCGAAACGTGACTTTTTGACATCGCGAATTTATACAAGAAATACAGTTCAAAGATTTATTTTCTATGATGTGACCTATTACATATACTTATACACTTACCTAATTATGTGCACGAAAAACTGTGTATTTATATTTTTTATTCGTAGCTGTATTTCTCCAACATTTTTATGTATTTGAGAAATTATAAAATAGATTAGTTGAGTATTCAGCTCGAAATTACAACAAATCAATTCAGTGTGTGGTCAGATGGAATGTAAAAACAAAACGGTCCATCCATACGTGAGCAGGCGGTTCACTGTAAACGCATATGGAAAAAATCCGATTTATTCGTAGGATGGGATACATAAACAGAGTGCGGGTGATTCGTGTCAACGGCCGCGGCTTTGTACCCCCCTCCACCCTCATGCCGTGCCCCACACCCCTCGCGCTCACCACGCAGGGAAGCGATTTCAAGGGTGGCTTCGCTACAATATCCCCCCGCTCACCGATAAGGTATTAAGGCCTATAAGACGCATCAAACGTTAATATTGTTTATCAGTTATCACGCTCTGTTTTTATTCAGATCCTAATTACTTTAATATTTAAAAACTTTTTGTTTTTACGGTCGCGGTCCAGTTAGTTAAGAGGTTGAGCTTTGCGCCAATATTAATATCCTACTAATATTATAAACGTGAAAACTTGTATCCTTACAAGTGTGTTTTTTACTGTTTGTTACTCCTTATCACACAAAATCTACTAAACATCAGAATAACACTTAATTATGGTAGGTACTTACTTATCATCCCGGAATGCTGGCGAAATCGCGGGAAAGAGCTAGTTATTTGTTTTTCCTGGATACTCAAAAGCTTTTATTTCAATGAAACACATCTATGCTTTTATTAGACAGGTATGAGTGAGGTCAAATCCCGCATTTGACTCCCAAATTTGAATCCCCAATATAATTAAATTAAAGTTTATAGAAATGTATTTCTATACATACCTACCTCTGTCTGTAATTTCAAAATAATGATCATAATTTATTTCAAAACAACACCTACTCATAATGAACCGTGTTTAGAATTTGTTTCTGTATGTATGTCTAAAAGTTGGTCCTGAATACGACGGAACTACTTAAAGAATTTCAATGATAATATTAGGGATTATTAAATGAATTTTAACCTTTTATTCCTGTTGGCCGGACAACTTGCTTGGTATGAAACGTGAATGGTCTCCTTTTCATGTATTTCCATTTCGATAGGTACCATGCAGGGTTGAAAAGATACCTATGTTTTATTTTGATAAACCGATTTGCTAGGGGGTCGTATGTTTTGATTAAGATAAAAATATTTAAAATATTTTTCTCAAGCATTCCTAGTTTATAATAGGCCTGTTATAAGTTGATGATGATAGTTACCTATATAGCGAGAAGAAAGCCAATCAAAAATATTGCAAGTAAAAAAAACACGCCATTTCTAGGGAATTGTTGTCGTAAAAAGAAGTTTTGGTATCACAATGTGATAATTTTCTAATGTGCAATAAGACCATTACATTTAACTATAATCAAAATGTTATACAAAAATACAAACCGTATTTAATGAGTAGCATTATAAAGACTAGTATTTGCATATTCAATATACATTACCTAGTGTTACTAAACCTATTACGCCGATAGGGAGTGAATTGCTGATACCCGTTGAGGAGTTCCGTTCGTACGTGACGAATTGAGAACTTCCTACTTTTTTGAAGTCTGATAAAAATAATAACTGCCCGAGCGGTTGAAGAATTTTCAAAACGTAATATAATGGTTTTATTTAGCCTACATATAAATATGTATACCTACCTTACCATTTATTCGGATCACCAAACCCTATGGAACTCATAATCTGTAATCGCGAATCTATCCGTGCGGTCGTTCGTGACACGAATACAGCGACCGATCTCAGTTGGGAGCTATCGATCTCGGTCTCTTTGCGAAGGTACCGCTGAGCCCCATTAACTTATTATATCTGCTTTTGACAGTATTGGTATCTATTCTTCGAAAATGTATCTAATATTGTGTCAACCTAATTCATTTATTTCTATGGTTTTGGAAGTTCGGCAAGATTTAACTATTCACTGATATGTTTTTTTTTATAACATTTAATCTATCATATCGTGCCCATCATGTGCATTGTTTCCGGTTACTACTGTCTCTTCCTGGTGAGAGAACGGGATGTGATAATTCTCTAATGTGTAAATGTATTCTTTTTGATTCGATGCAATCAAATTGGCAATTTGGAAAAATAATTTCATTCAACACTAGCGAATAAACAGCGACGTTACCCAGTACCTACTTTGAATACTTTTATTTCCGTACCCGTCTTATCAAAACTCCCTTCTTAGCGCTCATCACGGAACCTTTGTGCAAAATTTCCAGCTTCTAGACCCAGCTGTTTCGGCTGTGCGTTGATCGATCACTCAGTCAGTTTCTTCTTTTTTATACCTTTATAAGTAGATAGATAGAAGAAGTTAGAAGATTTAGTTGTACGCTTACTTATTAATATTTTTGTGTTTTTTTTTTCCTCAGGATAAAATGTTTATATGTTCCGGCCATATTCGCATATGAACCGCACTGAATCTCCCACGAAATGGTGTAGTTTTTTAAGTAAGCGGTCTTTCAATAGTCCAGGCTCGGGTCTCCTAATAGGCTGTCCAGTCAGCGGAAACTCGGAAGCACTTTATCGAGGGGCGGCGTGATATATCAGCGCATTCTTCAAGAAATATCGCTCAGCGCACGCGATATAAGTAACGGATCTTGTATGCGAAATGCTTTTGGTGGACTTACACTGATTTATGTCAGGGAATTTGATATACTAAGTGAAAGTCATAAAATACACAACACCAATTCCGGGAAAAACCTTTACATAATGCAGAGCAGTGATCGCTGTGGTTAGTGATATCGGTCTCACGCATGAGGCACGGGTTCTAATTCAGCTCAACGTTGAAGGAAAACATCGTGAGGAAACCCGTAGGTCTCAGAACTGATTTTGAGGCATGTGTCGCAGCAGTACTGGTGAAAAGGGGACATTTCCAGCAATGGAATACCTCGGAGGTTTTTTTGTAGAGTCTGTTAGGTAGGTAAGTACCAAACAGACTACACGTACATATCTACACTAATATTATAAAGAGCTACAGCTTCGACGGTTATAGCTTACTAGCGACCCGCCCCGGCTTCGCACGGGTGGATATTTATTTTTTCATAAGTATAAGTATAATCTCACGCCTTTTTTATCCCCGAGGGGGTAGGCAGAGGTATTCCATTACTGGAAATACCCACATTTCACGAGATATATTGGACCCCTAAACGTGATAGGTGGTGAGCCTATCGCCGGACCGGGTCTATTTACACATCTCTCAGAATTTATTCTGAAACCTGCGGGTTTCCTCACGATGTTTTCCTTCACCGTCAAGATAGTGATAAATATGTACGTAAGTTTTTGAAAAACTCATTGGTACATGCCAGGATTCGAACCCGAGCCTCACTGATTTTAGGCAGGCTCTTTAACCGTCCGGGCTATCACCGCTTTTAACATTTTGGAATACACAAACAAATTTCTCCTAGCAACCCATAGTAAATTATCAAAAAAATTTGACTTTGTATGGAGACTTTTTGAAGAATATTTGTGCCAAGTTTCAAGTTGATAGACGCAAAAAACCCCTCTTCTCTAAACCAACTTCAACCCCTAATTTCACTCTTTTAGGGAATGATTTTAAAATAATACAAAAATACGTTTCTCATCATTTATTTTTAAGAGTATTTGTGATAAGTTTCAAGTTGATAGACGTAAAAAAACTACACGTTTCCATACAATCTCCAACCCCGTTTCACCCGTGAGTTTTGAAAAATCGAGATATACCTACTTGTCTTGTTGTTTGTTTTGAGGAGTATTTTTACAAAATTTCGAATTGATACATCCAAAAATGAAGGTATTCATGCAAACTTCAATCCCAAGGGGATGAAACCCCTTGGAGGATGGTTTTCGATAAATCCTAGAACTAATATATCAAGTTTATTTTCAAGAATATTTGTAAAAAGTTTAAAGTTGATACACGCAGAAATCACACTATCCCACACAAACTTTATCCCCCTCTTTCACCCCTTTAAGAGATGATTTTCAGAAAATCCAAAAACACGGGTCTCATGATTTATTTTTAAGAGTATTTGTGCCAAGTTTTAAGTTGATAGACGTAAAAATCAAACACGTCTCCATACAAACTCCAACCCCCTGTTTCACCCCCTTAAGAGGGGTGATTTTCGAAAAATCCAGAAATACGTATCTTGTTATTTGTTTTGAGGAGTATTTTTACAGAGTTTCGAATCGATACACCCAAAATGAAGGTTTTCCATACAAACTTCAACCCCCACTTTCACCCCCTTGAAGGAAGATTTTTGAAAAATCCTAGAACTAATATCTCACAGTTTGTTTTCAGAAGCATTTGTACCAAGTTTCAAGTTGATGGACGCAAAAAATAAACTTCTTCGTATCAACTTTAACCCCTACTTTCATCCGTTTAGGGAATGATTTTCGAAAAATCCAAAAATATGTGTCTCATAATTTATTTCTTAGAGTATTTAGTATGTAAAGTTTGAAGTTGATAGACGTAAAAAACAACACGTCTCCATACAAACTCCACTCAGCTGTTTCACCCCCTTAGGGGATGGTTTTTGAAAAATCCGGAAATACGTGTCTTGTTGTTTGTTTTGAGGAGTATTTTTACAAAGTTTCGAATTGATACACCCAAAAATGAAGGTTTTCTATACAAACTTCATCCCCTACTTTCACCCCCTTGGAGGATGATTTTCAAAAAATCCTAGAACTAATATTTCAAAGTGTGTTTTGAAGAGTATTTGTGCCAAGTTTAAAGTTGATACACGCAGAAATCACACTATCCCATACAAACTTCAACCCCCTCTTTCACCCCCTTAAGGGTTGAATTTCGTAAAATCCTTTCTTAGCGAGCATCTACACTATAAACGTAACCTACACACAAAATAACAATGGCAAAAGTCCATGTGTTTTGGGTACCCTACTTACACCTGCCCACGGAAGACGAAACCGTATAAAATCGATAGTTCTTGGACAGACTAAGATAATATGTAATCATACCACATTTTTATAAGTTGAGGTTTAAAAGTTATTCGTTACCTAGTGTATTTTGTATAGGTTATTATGAGATTTTAAGTACCAAAGACGTGTAAAGAAAAAGTTTCTCTATGAAAGAAAATGATTTTCTTTCAACCTCTTTGTTAGAAAATAGCACTGCCTACCACATGCCATATAAGTTACTCTATGCCACATAATGGCAGTAAATGATGGCTTGGGCAAAAAATATCGATACATTAAAATATCGATATTTTTCCAAATACATAATTAGCATATTATATATATCGTCGATATTTTTAATGGCGATATATCGACATTTATTTTACAGTGTCGAATTCGTATCAATTTTAATATATTTTTAACGCAATTCTGGTTTCGTGTTTCATTTCATGTTAGGTACTAGATACTTGTTTAGACTCAAGCATTTATAAAAAAATACTATTTTCATCGTCCTTTTTTACGAATTTGAGAATATATATAAATAATAATGTAAAAACTGACGATATATCGATATTTTTCACTCGATTTTTATCTATAGTATTTAGAAATGTCGATACGATAAATATTAATTTATTTTTTCACTTGGCCATCCCTACTGAATGACATGGTTGACGTGATGACACGACGTTCAAAAAAGTTTTTGTATTAATCAAAGACATTAAAATATAATAGCATAGAGCGGGCATTGGGAATATTTTCATACAAAACTTTGAAGCTCAAGCGTCATGTCCTTGTCATGTCAGTTAGTATGAACGCGAGCTGTCATTCGGTCGAAATTGTACTAGAATTATTCCACTTGGAATAACTTTTGGCTTCAAATAATCCTCGCTTTGTCCCCTCTATGCATTATATTATATTTTAATCTCCTTGGTATTAATAGATTTCCCAATCGATCGATTCGTGTTTCTATGATATTTTTGTTTTATTTGACTCAATATTTTCAACTGCTAGATTAATTAAAAAATATGGAAAATTTCGACTTGTTATGAGTCAATAAAACAAGCATAGTGTGATACCCCGTGGGTGTCTATTTCAGTGGGTACCAAAGCTGCCGTTGTTCTTTCATGTTTCTATGTTCAGCGGTTTGGGCTGGGCCTTGATTTTTAGATTTAGCTTCTCCTTTTATATATATAGATTAATTACTTGAGCGTTATGATAATTTTGTAATGTAAATGTATAAGTAAGTAAATCCATACCCAGATTTAAATATATAGGTAGGTACACACCTTGGTTTGTATAACGATGAAATATCTATGTCTGTTAATTTTAGATATCGTTCCGAAATTAAATGTTTGTGGCATACAGATAATATATACTATAACTTTATTTCTTTTTGACTACGGAATCCTA
This sequence comes from Ethmia dodecea, assembly GCA_963855545.1. NCBI lineage: Eukaryota > Metazoa > Arthropoda > Insecta > Lepidoptera > Depressariidae > Ethmia > Ethmia dodecea. The sequence goes on along the minus strand of OY979437.1, from coordinate 8,479,245 downwards.
AAAAGGGATGTTTCTGTTTTATCAGCCCTAAGAACCAATAACCATTGAGTAGACTTACAAATCGTAAATCTATATTTCGACATACATCCGTTTTACTAATGATATTTAGGACTACTAGTATGTATCAGATATGACGACACGGTACGTTAAGCTCGTCATAAAATAGTATTTCAACAATGAAGCCATATAATGCGACCATTTCGCATTCTAAAAATGAAATATAGTTCTGGTTCCGCAATGCAGTCCTTGCATGGGGTAGGAAGCCGGCTACGATCACGCTAGGGGTTAGCCGTTGGCGCCGGAACTAAAAGCTTTAAAAGGATAACGCTACAAAAACAGTTCTACGATGAAAGAAAAACAAAAAAAGTAATAAGAAGTTTACCGAATATTCTTCAAAATTTGTGTACTTGGTGGCCATTAAACACTTGACCTCTAAAGAAGAGGAATGGTTCTATTTCATGCTCTGACATGACGTTTTGTGTGCAACGGGATGAAGATTAGGTATCGATTGGGGAGAGTCGTAGACGAGCGGATGTTGCCGATTTAGCTGCGAGCCGACGACATGGCTTTTGGTTTATTGTTCTCGGCATCAAAATCAATAATAACGATTTTATTATTGTGGCGACCCTCAGTTTGTATACCGTGAACGCGTAGGGCAGGTTGCATTGTTTGGTAATGCGGACTGATACAAAACGCGTGCCATTTAATAAATGCTATAAAAATATGACGACGTTTTATATCTGTGAGTAATATTAGCATAGGTCATTTTTTTATTCTAAATCTACACTTTTATTATAAAAAAGAGAGATTTGTATTTTTGTATGTTTGTAACGTATTAACTCAAAAATTATTGGGCTTTGTGGCGATTTCAAAACTTCATACGTAAGTAAATAGGGGATCATAATTACAAGAACATATTTGATAAGTGATTGATAACAGAGGATCATCATCACTTTCTAAGTATAATTTATTTTACTACCGGCTGCCGACATTTACAATGCAGTTATTGTTCCAGCGAGCGAATGAACACACTATTTCATAGAAACCACATAATATCATTTTGTTTATAAAGTGTAAACTGCGGTTTTTGAGCTATCAAGTTGTTATTGCCAACCATTTGCCAAACGGTATTTTGTCATTAGTATAAAATAAATATGCTCAACTCTTTTATTCCTGAGGAGGTAGGCAGGGGTATTACGTTCCAGGAAATACTCACTTTTCATCAGTGAATTTTTTTAACCGCTAAACGATTCTTTAGTTTAATGCCATGTTTTATAGTTTTGAAAGTCCTGAAAATTTCAACCGGCTGCCAAATCGAAACGAACGAACTGACGGCGTTGACTTATATAGTAATAGTGTCCCGTACATTAGTCATAGAATCCTGAAAATTTAAGGGATGTACTCCTTGCAGTTTGCGTTGCTTGTTTGTTTGCGGAATAGGGAGTAACATACCTACGTGTAAGGACATTGTTACGGGTTGTGGAGCACTGATAGCCTGTTTGAGGGCACTATAAGTGCCAAAGTTTTGATTGGGCGCCATTGTTGTCACTCGACCTAGTTTGTGGCTCGTTAGAAGTTATCTACATACATGAATTATTTTAAACTAGTTGGTGCTCGCGACTTCATACGTATGAACATAAATAATTATGGTTCTAAAGATATTTTGGGTATTTTATTCTTATAAATTTATAGAAGGAGATTGCTAGAAATAATTAGCGATTTTTCGAGAACACGATGTAAATTTTTTAAAGAGCAAATAAAAATCCAATAAGTTTCGAATTGTTAAAAGAGACAAAAAAATTTTGTTGAAAACACTCACTTTTACTTATCTTATTTTGGTATTCACCAAATAAACAATGTTCATGTGTAACAGTATTGTAAACAAATTAAATTACTAGCAAAACAGAAAAACATAGTACCTACTCTATTACAAGCAATAAGGATATTGAATAATTGCCATTGCATACCAATAAGGTGCTCTAATGGCTCTATCAATACTTTTAGGGAGCACTTCCACTTCTTAAGTTAAACTCCCAACTCGAAAACAAAAAGTTCTTATCCTCTTTTGGTTGTTTCTCATAGAATTAAAATAATACATAAGCTTCTAGAAATTATTGCGTAACATGCAAGTTGACCGCATAATAAACGACGCTTCCAACGAGGGCGACTGCTCTAAAGCTCTGAAATTTACGTTTTGCGCCGCACTAAACTTAAAGTGTTAGTTGGCTCCCCAGAGGTTTCTTGCCGCAATTTGTAATGTATACTATACTACTACAAACAACTAGGTTCCACTTTCGCAACATTTAATACTAGAATCTGATTTCCACTTGAGGTAAAAGTATAATCTTGATTAATGGCTAATTTCATTTTTTATGATACTGTTTTGAGTGCTTTTTTTATACGAGTTTCTTGTTTATTCTCATTGTGTGACATGTCAAAAGGTAGTTAAACTACTGGCTTTTATCTCTCATATTACTTTCTGTACGTGTCTAAAGTAGCAAAATCTTTCGGATTGTATTTTAGTGAGTGACACTCTTGTTTCATAAAAGAAATGTTTCCTTCCTTCATCCTTGACTGTAAATCTCTACGATAAATTAATAAATCCTCTTTTCTATAGGCAGCCCCGCTATAATAATGCCTTCTTAGGTCATTTCACGGTAGATAAATGGATTCTCAGAAAAAAAATGGGTTTAAAATGAAATTTGTTAGGAAACCTGTGTTTACAGTTGCTTTTAGCTGAACTGGAACAAGGTTTATTACCGGTACTTTGTGGATGTTGTGCTCTGCGCCCCTGTGAAACCTTTTCCAACGAAATTGTTTCTATCTCCTCCTAGCTCTCAGACAAAGTGATGGGAAATGCATGTCTTTGCTTTGCCATCCTTGTTGAGAAGAATAACGTTTTTTTTAATCACGGGCTATGTTTGTAAATCATAGTAATTTAGGAATAACTGCGACTTGCTTCAATTTCAAGAGAGTTGTCCGAGTGTTGCGAGCACGGGTATTTGTAGCTAGGGAGGAAAAAAGGGTGATTTTACGTTAGAGGACAGGTTGTTTGTCTCGGATCCCTCGGCGTCAGTGCGTGCATTCTATTCGTGGAATACCCTTTCGAGACGTCTGCGAGGGTTCGCAGATATGCGTACAGTCTTTTTGAAACACTCGCTATTACATATGAACAAATATATTCCGGAGACAAAACTTTTTGTTTGTAAAGGCGAGGAATATACCTACATAGGAATTATATTTTGTACCTACTAGCTGTATCGTTATTTATATCGTTAGTTATATCGATTAATACTGAAGTCTGGTGCTGTAGTAAATATGCAGCATATTAACATCATATCACCCATTGCATAAAACGCGCGTTATTCCTTTCCATCTGATTATCATATTTCTTTTAACTGATTTGCATTGTAATACCTACGTTGTTCTTGAGAAATCAACATTAAGTTCCCGAAGGGTAGCTTCTGACTGGCTTATATTAACATTTTCTATTAGAATACATGCATAATATTGTTACGCCTTTAGTCGTATATGGGTGTAGGCACAATCCTCGAAAACAATGTATTCTAGCCATTTAACACTGATTGAAAGATATATAGACATCCTGAACCGATTGGTCTAGTTTAAATTTTGAACAGGAGTTTCTTAAGGGTGTTAAATAGGGGATGAAAGTTTGTGTTTAAGTTCGTCATTTCACAAACCCGATTGGACACATATCTACTTTCTAATAAGACTAGCGGGTGCCCAGCGGCACTGCCGCGAGAATCTAGTTAATTTCCGTTCCCGTGAGAATTTCCATAAATCCCTTCATAGCGGTTGCCTACGACATATTAAGACACATAGATACCCTATTTAAAGTTTCTAGGTGTTATCGTCAAGGAGTGGTGCGTATTTCTCTTTTTGACCAGTTTTTATATTTTCCCGTGGGAATGAAATATTTTCCTGTAGTAAAAAGTACCCTGCATGTTGACCCGGTTACTCAGTTATCTCCACATAAAATTTCATCAACATCGGTCCAGTAGTTTTTGCGTAATGAGTGCACAAACAGACAGACAGACAGAAAGACAGACAGACAAAACGGGTGTTTTGATATCTAAATGTGATATCTACACTACCAGTAAATTTTAAAAAAAATATTTTATGTACAGACACGGTGTTGTTAGTTTTATTATCATATACATATTACAAAAGTATGTTAACAATTTTTCTTATGAAATCTAAATAGTTGTACTTATTTGGAAAGGTGGGCTATCTTTTAACATGTACCTGGCAAGCTCCGGTACAGTAAGTGAGGTAATTTTCGTTAAATAAATGACGTTCTAAGCCAGAAGCTAGCTAGAGTATCGTTGTTTTGATATAGAAGCGGGAAGTTAGAGCAATAAGAAAGTTTCCTCACAAGCGAAGCTAGGGCGTGCACACGGTCGGCTGATGAGTTTAGGAAGTTGCTCCGTTCTCGTGTGCTCCGCTTAGAAGTCCCAGTTGTGTTCTGAAAACTAATGTTTCGTGTGAATATCGCAACAGTGCACGATGGATGATATAATTTTACAATTCAAATATTTATTTTTCTACACTACGATTTTAGTAGTGATTTCTAGAAAGATGTTTGTGAGCGTCAGAATGACTGGTTGTCTGTGGCGTAGGCCACTGAGAGTTGATTCGACGATTGATACAGTATAATTGCTTATATTTGCTACATACAATAAATAATTGAATTCAAAATTCACATATTTCAGTAGGTATATAAAATACACTTTGAAACATCAATAACAAGGCACACTAAACTCGTCCATGAAGCGATTGCTATACCATGTATATTTGGTAATAAGATTTTTTTTACCAGCTATTCTGAAATCAGGTTGGCCGGTCACCTCCTAGTTTAGAGTAAAGTACGCAGAGTTTCCTAAAATGTGTTGCGTCTATAATTGCTACATATTTACTTTATTTATGAATTTAAATTGTAGCTTCATACGTCCATTAAATATAAAGATGTAGCATTTATTAAAATTTACCCAATGAAAGAGTACCTTCAATCAGTTCCAGTGTGTCTTCACTTACAAATTTGTCAGGCACTTTACTACTTCTAACTTTACTAGTTCCTAGTCTGGAACAATATACTATAATTCAAATTGATGTTTCAATTTAAAAAATCATATTACCAAATATGTGTTGTAAAATAAAAGGGAAGCAGATAGAAACATAAACGATAACGAATTCACCATAAAATTTTTGTTATTGTTTATTTTATGGCGAGCGCGGTTTACGATTATTTAAAGGTAAGTATTTCGTTTTTGACGATTGTTAGGTACTTACTAAGCAAACCTTGGTAACTAAATTCCGGACATAGGCCCAATTTCACAAACGCCATATTATAGATTCAGTATGTCATTGAATATACCTACTCGTCTCTTTCTTTAGCCCACCAAAAATTAAGACTGAAGTTAAAAAAAATGACATGCAACTCCAGTAAGCTTATTGGCTAGGTGCGAAGTAGGTGGTGGGGGAACCACGAATCGATCGCAGCGCCCATGGTGGCTAAAAAAGGAACTAGGGACGGACGAACTGTCACTTTTTACTAGAGAAATTTGCGTATTCGTGCATTCTTAGTGAAAATAAATACTTGAACATGGGTAACGAAACCTGCTGCGTAATCAACTGCAAGAATAATGGCAAAAAGAGTGATCGCAAATTCTAAAAATTTCCAAGAGCAAGTTCAAAACAAGATCAACGACTTCAATGATCTTTTGTATGGCGTTGATGTCACTGAAGTTTGTCTATTTACACTAGCTTCAATGGTGTGGCTCATTTGATTTTCACATTTTATTTCTTTTACATCTTGCACATGTTGAACAAAAATTAACTGTTTGCCTTTTGTGGTGGTTTGTTGCTGAAAAACTATATTGTGCGTTATTGTCCGGAATCCAGTTTTTATAATCAATTTGGCCATGTTGAACTGAAATTACACAACAGTCTGCATTATTATCGACAGTACTGATATAAATAATGGTCCACAAGATACATGAAACGCTCTAGTCGATAATTTTTGTCCATTTCTTTGCTTATTTCCCGTTAAGCCATGAGAAAGTCCGTGTAGGTATACTGCCTGAAATTTACTGATTGTGGCGTTTTTGACGGGAAATAAAAAAAGGTCAACATTATTATCGACGCTATAGACTTACAATATCCAACAGGACCTAAGTAAATAACGTTGTTTCACTGAAATTATTTTTGTGTTTACTTACTTTTCTTAATGACAGCCAGCCATTTGACATTTCAAAATCCGCCCTAATTGTTACCACTAGTTGGCGCTGTCATCGCGCACCCAGCCAATAATACAGTAACATATAATATCATTTTGCTACTCGCTTAAATTTTATTGTAATAAGTAATGTATAGATTATGAAGAGGAAAGATTCGATTTATTGTTTGTTTGTTTGCATTGAATAGGCTCCGAAACTACTAAAACAATTTTAAAAATGCTTTCACCAATGGAGTTCCGTACCTATTTAAAAAAAACCGGCCAAGTGCGAGTCGGACTCGGGTCACTAAGGGTTCCGTACCGTTATCTATAAAAAGCGAATGAAGGGTTTACGATTTATGACGTCCTAGCCCCGCGGTTTTGCCCGAGTAGTTCCCATTCCCGGAGGAATACGGGGACAAAATATAGCCTATGTGTTATTCTGATGTGTAAGCTATATAATTGTAAAGTTTCATCTAAATCCGTGCAATAGTTTTTGCTTGAAAGAGGAACAAACATCCTTATACATCCATCCATACAAACTTTCGCGTTTATAATATTAGTAGGATTAAAAAAAAACTACTTAATAGATCTCCTTCAAACCAATTTTCGGTGGAAGTTTGCATGGTAATGTACATTATATATTTTTTTTAGTTTTATCATTCTCTTATTTTAGAAGTTACAGGGGGGGGGGGACACATTTTACCACTTTGGAAGTGGCTCTCGCGCAAACTGTTCGGTTTAGAAAAAAATTATATTAGAAACCTCAATATCATTTTTGAAGACCTATCCATAGGTACCCCACACGTATAGGTATTATTAAAAAAAAAAAAAAGAGTTTCAGTTCTAAGTATGGGGAACCCCCAATTTTTTTTTTTTTTCTATTTATGTGTGAAAATCTTAATGCGGTTCACAGAATACATCAACTTGCCAAGTTTCAACAGTAAAGTTATTATAGTGTCGGAAAGAAGTGGCTGTGACATACGGACGGACGGACAGACAGATATGACGAATGCATAAGGGTTCCGTTTTTGCCATTTGGCTACGGAACCCTAAAAACGGAACAATTAAGAAATCGTCACGGTATCTGTCCGAGTCCGTAAAATACCTACGTAAGAACTTAAATTATTTTTCTTTTTCATAATATTTTTCTTTTTCATAATATTTTTCTTTTTCATTTTCTCTGACATTTTAGTAAAAATGAGTACATGCGTAGTGAATTTGTTTAACAATCACAATTTGTCATAACAGAACAAGCAATTTCGCGGTCGCGACCCCGGCTCGAGACGAAATTATTGATTTCAGCGCAGCGAAGGCGCAAACTTTTGCATCGCTTCCTTTGCCCGACAAATTGCCCATCTAGAGATAAGGCGTTCCTTATATTTTTCTTGATAGTTCGTAGCTGTAACTTTTATGAGTATGCTGACATTTTTTTGTCATAGCATCACAAAATTGAAAATCATTTTTTACAATAAGTATTGAGTAATAGTTACCAAAAAGAAAGCTAGATGCGACAAGGACGTTTTATACTCGCATAATAATATATGTAGTAAGTATTATATGTCGGCGGAGGGCCCCTGTTCGCTATACTAACTACAGTCATTATTAATTATACTCAGGGGTCTCCCGTGCATCAGAAGTATTCAGGATTGCCGATACGGTATCTATGTGGGCGTATCTACTCTGGGCAGGGTAGTAGGTAGTAATTAAACTGGTTACACAAGAAGGTACATAGTCACTTTATTAAAATAAGGTCACAAAGTAGATTAACAGACAATTACGGTAATTACACTAACAGAATAACAGTCTACTAACTATTCTAATAACATCAGCGGGTAGGTACTCTCAAGATAGATTGTGGGATGAGACCGGCGGCCCACCCACCCTCCTGAGGACAGACCCACCACCATCCCATGGTCTCGCCGCTCTATGGCTCTGACCTAAGCTCGGGTTGCGCTCAGTAATCTCTGTACTCATTACATCACGCCTGTCTTAACCTTACAAGTCATAACTGTCCTCATACCTCGCTATTATCAAATTGTACAGACAATACCAAATGCAGCGGTGCACCAGCCCAACCCTTGGACTGCTCCGACCAAGGCTCCGTCTCCCAGCGTCTTCACTACTTTACTGGCTAATGACCATCTGTCTTAGGTGTCGACCGACTCCGGCGCAGGAACAATGTAGAATCACTGCCCTGTTTGATGTCTTGCGTTCGTTAGCTTCATAGATTTCCCCCACTATCGACGAACCAATCACAATGCTCCATTTCAATTGACCAATCACGACGCAGTAGTAGTGTTGCCATGTTCATATTGCTAATGTTACGTCTGGCCTCCGATAGATGTCGCTATGAAACTTCTGTAATTATGACTTCCTCCGACATATATATTGTATTACATTTATCCAGAAGATTCTTCGAGTGTATCTGTATTAAGTTTGGAAGCATATTTTCGGCTGTGGTAGTCGGTAATCGGTTACGTTCGGTCGGTACTTGGTACAGTTTGACGGATTTTGAAGAAATAATAATAAATAAATAATAATAAATTGTGGTACACAATTTACACACGGTTATTCATTCCCAAACTAGGTAGAACCTGTACTATGGGTACTAAACAACTGATAAACATACTTAAATAAATATTAAACACCCAGACACGAAGCCAACAGACATGTTCATGCACACAAATGTTGGCCCCGAGCGGGGATCGAACCCGCGACCTCCGACTCAGAAAGCAGGTTCACTACCAACTGAGCCAACAGGCCCGTCCCGTCCGTCCGTTGTCGTACATTATCTATCATTAGACTGACTAGACTAGACCAGACATTACATTAGACCAGAATAAGCGTAATATTTTAAATATTTTCAGTATCTCTTACACACAGTCGGCTTCTTGATATTTTAATAATTAATGTCATTTATTCCTAAACTTACCTACTTATCCAAAAATTAATAAGCCGGTCGTCGGATAGCTAAAACGCTAATTGCCGATGTCATTAAAATGCCTAGTTGTGAAAATAACCAATTTTCATTCATTAGTAATTAAGTAAAAACACGTTACAAATCGGTTTTAGTAGCAAAAAGTCTTAAATTAGGTAATTTTTATTAAGTTTGAAAGGACGTAAAACGTTTTACGAAATAGTTTAAAGTGGACGTAATGGAAGGCTGTTACCTTCGATGCATTGCGCTTGGGTTAATTACTTGAATGGCTTCATTAAGAGAGTTACTGCGATACGTGACTCGAAAGTCTGGCCACTTTGGACCGCTCTAATATGAATCAGATATTTTAGTTCCCTATTTAAAATAAATCAATTTTGTTGGTTTTCTATTAAAATAGTTAAATCTAAATACTAACTATTCATAGAAAATGTTATAAACTTAAAAATCCTGAAGCTTGTCACCAACATCAACATCATTTGCCTTGAAGCTTTTTTTATTTTTCAAAATTAATAACCCGCTAAAATATGTGTACCATTAGTCCATTAGGTACTATATTGTTGATGCACATTATTCTTATACATATACTAGCGACCCGCCCCGGCTTCGCACGGGTGCAATGCTGAATTTTCTTTGCTATAAACCATCCCTGGACCCACTCTAACCCACACAAAAAGTTTCATCGAAATCGGTCCGGCCGTTCTCAAGTTAAATCGTCAGGAAGGAAAACCCGACTTATTTTTATATAGTAGATATATATATATTTTTTTAATTTAATTTGGCACTTCACTTTGTTCACTTTGTAAGTTGTTAATAACGTAGATATTACTTGTGGCTTGATTTTTTTTAAGAAGTATTATTATGTTACATACAGGTGGTAATTAGCTTTTAGTTGTTATCTTTTGTTGCCTATATTTTTTGTGTACTTAGCTGTAAGTTTTCCTAAAAGTAAATAAATAAATAAATAATATATTGTTGTTTAGTGTAATAAAAAAAAATAGAAAAAAAAATAGTTTCGTTGTACTTACCATCAGGTGACCCGTCTGCTCGTTTGCCCCCTTTTTTTTATAAAAAAAAAAAAAACCGATAGACGAAAAAAAACCTATAGGTACCTACACGTATTTCAGAAAATAATATAATACCGGGTATTCTATCAGATCCAATTTTGTTTCGCTTAGAATATAAAAAAAATGGTAACAATGTTAAATGTTGAATTAATACCTACCTAATGCAATGTGTGAATGTAGGTACGATTGGGAACTAGCGTATTGTCGGAATCGTAACGTAACACGTGTGGAGTATGGACTTACGTGAGCTAGTGTCGGGTAAAAATAGAGCTTACCGGACATTGAACCGGCTACGGACATCGTTGTAATGAAAGTGTCCCATCGCATTCAATTCTCATTTTCTCGCCAAACTGAACTAATTTCTCAGATCATGCAACTTTGAGAGATGACTCTTTTGATCCATCTTTAAAATGTTCCATAAAACTTGCTCGTCGGGTTGTGTTCTAATTTATAATATAAGACTCCAATATCTCATCAATATTAAGCTGTGATAATACGTTTATTAATAGTAATTTAAAATAATGAAGCTAGTAACTGCGGAACGTCGCAGAACTGTGTTATTACTGGATCGGTGCTTCGAGTAATAAACGGCTACTGTATAGAGCGGCGCAGCTTCGCGTGTATATCATTAGTCGCATGGATGCCACGTGCGATGACAGGTGCCCATTCATCCGGCAATTTGCATTCATAAGTAGTCTACATATTCTTTACTTCTAAAGATAATATTTTATGGGTGTTATTTAAATGGTTAGCAGAGTATTCGTATTTTTGTAAGCAGAAAAATATAATCTGCAAGCAGAAATTGGTCAGCAACTCATGGCCAGCAAACATTACAAAACCTATCAGCAATTTATGTTATTCTGGATGGCTGTAATTATTTTTGAGCTGCAATGCCTCCTACCTCGTCCTACCACCTCCTACTACCTCCTCCTATTTCCTCCTACCACCTGGAGGAGGAAGGAGCTAGGAGTAAGTGGTAGGAGGAGGTGGTAGGAGGTGGTAGGAGGTAGTAGGAGGTAGTAGCTCCTACCTCCTCCTACATCCTACTACCTCCTACTACATCCTCCTACCTCCTCTTACCACCTCCTACCACCTCCTCCTACCTCCTTCTACCACCTCCTCGTAACTTCTCCTAAACACTACAACCCCTGCCTCGTCCCGACATTTGCGTTCGAGCGGACGGCGTTAGCCGCCCTAAGATGGGAGGGAAACCCAGGTGTAACATAGGCCAAACTCTCTTATTTACTTTTATTTTGTCATGCATTTCATATATTAGGCTCGTTTAGAATATTGCATAAAACTACCATATTCCATTAATAAGACAGGGAACCCATACCTGCCTTGTCCTCTTAACTTCTGTTATTAACGAACCTTCAAGCTAATAACGCCATATGAGAGTTTTATATTTTTATTTTATTTATTTATTTATATGTCATATTGCTCAACAGGACTGACCCATGTATCATACATCCTAGGTCCAACCTTTGGTTGAGGTGGCAGCCTCGCCCCGCGACCGCGCACCCTCCCTCACCATAGATGCCAGAACCCCCTCTTCGTGTCCCGCGCCGGAAAAACCCGACCATCTCCGATTTGGATGAAACCTTTTGCATATCGTAGGGTCCGTGAATAGCATTACAATGATATACTTTTTATCTCTCTAGCTCCAATAGTTCCGGAGTTATAACCGAAAAATTGTTTATCTTAATACAAGAACTATTCCGCTATATTTTCCATACTAAACAAGTTTCGGTTTTTCCTGAACCCTACTGAAAGCAACTTCAAACTACTTTTATGAAACTTTTATGCTATTTAACATCTCTTCGATCATACCAAGCCCTATTTTACTGAATTTTCATAATTTTTCGTATTTTCCTAAGTTTTAATATTTTTCTATTTCTGACTATATTTACATGTGTTTACATGTTTACAGCCCCACCAAGCTGTTTTATGTTCTTTTAGTATTCTATATATGATATTAGGGTTGAGGAGTTACAGACTGTTGGCTTCTTGCGTGGATGTGAGTGACACGACCTTTCAAATTCCATGAAGATATCTAAAATCACAACATTTAAAAGAAGTGTGCTGGTAATAACCAGTTGACGAAAGTGGCTACAGAGACTATTACAAATTTCAAGCATTAGTAAACAGAAATAAGGAGTTGTGAGACATGACAAAAAAAACAGAGCATCATAATCGTACTTTGCATCTTGGGTCGGAACCCTTAATAATAATGTACTCTGTGCCCTTAAAACAAGTAAGTACAGGCTACAGATCTACAGATACATAACCTCTTTTTTTAAGACGATAAAAAGAAAACAATTTTTTGCTAAAGTGTTGAAAATGATTAGAATGAGTATTATAAATTAAATTAAAACTATGGTATTTTATTTTAGTTTACAATAGAATTCAGATTATACCTGGAAATGTGACGCCCATTCCATGTACCTATATCGTTACTATTGAAGGGAGTCTTTAGAACTGTCAATTGCTCGTCTACAAAGTCGCTCGAGCTAAACTAGAATGTTGTTAGCTCCCCCTTTCGGTCGATCCACACCCCAGTCGCCTAAGGCACTACCGGAAAATTTGTAACTCGACTTGCTACCCTTTGAGAGAGATTTCTTAGCGGCTTTATTAATTGGTCTTCCTTAACGAGAGTAATTTTAATGATTCTAACTACCTAGAGTTAAAATTCTGGTGTTTGTTATGATTGTGTAAATCTTCATTATTTCGCCAATCGGTTGCCTTGATGGCCTTATTATAGAAATATTTTTTTTAATATACTTATCTATATTTGTCTATTTACCCAGACCTAGTTGTAAAACTAAGAAAAGAATTCGTGGCCATAAAAGTAAGATTATTGGATAGTGTTAGGCTTTATTGCTTCGAGTGATGTGGGTTTCCTACCGGAATTTAACTGTAACGTGCTTCTCTGCGACGTGACGGGACCGACCCGTAATGTAAATCTACGAAAACCTTTGTGAGGCATTGTTTAGGGGAATTATGTCGTCAACTGTGTTGCGCGTCGAGAGAGTACTTGACGTAAGTAATTTATTAGCAAGTGGTTGTCTTTTGTCTAAAACAGGATTTGATATAAACGAGGCAGATTTAAATTGCAAAATGTTTTTTTGTATTCGTCAACTGCAAACTAATCCATTCTTAAACTACCCAAAACAGAATACATGGATCATATCGAAAATTTAAGAACTGGTTGACTGACATCTGCAGTCATTACAAATCTGTAGAATACAATGGTAAAGATTGCAATAGGTAAGTAGTTCATAAACTAATGATGCAGGTTTTTAACATCCTTAATTCACCTGTGATAAAAAACTTGATAATTTGAGAGGTACTAATAGATCTAAACTCAATTGATATCAGTTATTTGAGGCAATGAAGCCCTGCACAAAAATTTTAATTACCCTTATAATTGGACCCGTATTCCACACTAGTGCCCCCAAATGACCCAACAAATTGATCACCACACGCAATACTTAACTTACCTTCGTTATTATAGTATTTCACGTAATGGCTCTTTTCAACTTCAGTCGGGTCGAGATTCAATCTAAAAGCTTTTAGCTATTTTATTATCTACAGGTGCTTTCAAAATTAAACACCCACTAAAATCCCTATTCAGTCGTATGTATTGGCTAAGTATAAAGTAACTACATGACAAAATTATTTAATTCAAAGATAGAAATTTCTATCTTATATAGGTATGCTTATAGGTGTGCATTTCTTATGTATCTAAACAAGGAAAATAAACTTACCTACTTTTGGGATTGACGAGTCCTTGTCAGTTTTAATTTTAATACGTATCGGTACGAAAATCTGCACGGAATATGTAATCAATAGAAACTATATTGTAAATCAATAAAAATGTATTAACTAGATAGGAAGTATTAATACTGGTAATTTAAATACCGTACCTAGTTACGTATGAGGTACTATTTACAACAAAATATGCATTAATTAAACCGTCAACAATACCAATTTTGCCGACCGTTCCGTTGCTCTGGTATTTCATGTGCCATATTCCTAATTGTGCACTAAATAACTGTTCATTTCAACAATGTTTTCGTTCAGTGATCGTGCAATGTGTAATTTTACAAGCGACACTAACCATTATCAGTACCACTACAGTGCAAATACCGTAACAATATCAGTTGTCGGTCGATTTAAAACTGAACTTAACTGCATGAGATAATTATGACAAAGTAACTAAATTTACCATAGTCATTAATACAAATATAAATTTTCAACATTCAGTCGTTGTTGGCAAGGGTCGTGTTATGGTATTTTAAAGGGGTAAACAAAAGTCTTAGAGAATCCTCTAATTACTCTACTTTTTCAAGTAGAATTTATTTTCTTTTTCCTATAAGTCAACTACATTATGGAATCTGTGTCAACTACAACAGTGAGTTAAATAAACCCACAAGCAATAAAGTGCTTGTCCTAAATCATTTTAATTTTCACTAGGTACGGTTCCCCAGAGTGACTTATGAATTAAATTATGCAAATAAATATGCTTAGGTATAATTACATTTTAATGTTTATGTTAATATTTTAAATTCGCTTTTGATAAACAATATTAGCATTTTAGTGGCTTGGAACTTGCTTTATTAAAGTTTTTAATTATCTTTTTCAGGTAAACCCCTAAACAACGTCGTGTCTTTCATGAGGAGTTGGTAATAAAATGTTGGAGAAACCGTCACATTTATACAAGTTGACTTCGTGTCAATTTCGCTTAGCGACATTTTTGAATTTCTCCCTAAGTAACCATACGATTATGGTAGTTTAACGCTGGCTGACTCTTACTAGGTTCTATCATTAAGCGATTATGGTGGGACCACGTTGATTTGAAATGATAACTGTCAATTCATTATCTTTTATCACTATACAATCTACTAACTAAGTATAAAATGCTAATAGATATATACAAACCGTTATTTTGTAATCTATGAATATGTATATATAAAATGATAAACTGACTGATTGGTGATATATTAACGCACAGCGCCTAACCCGCTGAGTCTAGAGACTTGAAATTTTACACATAATATACAGTGTAGGCATCCACTAAGAAAGCATTTTTCAAAATTCAACCCCTGATAAGGTTAAATAAACGTGCGCGAGCGAAGCTGCGGGTAAAAGCTAGTAAATCATAATTATTATCATCAGAGGGTACAATTTTGATATATTGCATGGATAAAACCGGGTGAACAATTTGATAAATTACAAAAATTCTTCTAGAGAACTCATGACAATTTGAGAGCATAATAAATGAGCTAAAAAGCTCTGGTTACCACAAATTATGCCCTACCCGAGAGCAGGTATTCAGATTTCTGTCAGGATTTATTGGCGCTGAAATTGGAAGTACGGGGTAAGTTATGAAAGCTAGAGTTGCACTTTCAACGCGTGCCTAGAATCTGAATGTGGATTTGCATATTAATGTCTCCATATTTCCGCGGTTTCTTACGCGTAGTTCCCGTTCCCGTGGGAATATACATGTAAAATATAGTCTATCTGTTATTCTGATAGCTATAATATTGTACACTTTCATCAAAATCTGTCCAGTAGTTTTTGTGAAAGAGCAACAAACATCCATACATTCATACTCACAAACATTCGCGTTTATAATATTAGTAGAATCTATTGAGCGACTGTGCGTGTGCATTTTTTAAAAATAATTTTTGCTATTAATTTCTCCTTGCGTACTAAAAATCTTAGGGCCGTACCACAAAAACGGTGTTAAATGTTACATTTTATACTGTCTTATATATTATCGAGACACACTTGTAGAGACACAGTTTATGAGATACCGAAATATGCTGGTACATATTTTGAATTGACAAAACATGGTGATTAACTATTAAAAGGTTGAAGTAATACGTCTTGTCTGCAAAAAGACTGCACCTATTCATTTTACGTAAAATACTTTTCCAGTAACGTGTTCGTTGCCTCGTAACTCAGACGCGCTATTACCACATGAGTAAAGAAACGGAACAGAGACAAAGCTTCTAAGGAGCGTGCAAAATTCTTACCTATTTTAGTAGGGTTGGCAAAGGAGAATAAAATAAACAAAACGTTTATTAGACTTTTATTTGTACATTAGATTATTTACAAATTACCTACTCTAAATATTTTTTTATAACTTTTTATTTTTAATAAATTATTAAATCTTTTAATCTAATGATGAATTCTAAATCTAATGGATATAAAGTTTTTTCAAATAATCATTAAGGACGCTTCCACATGGCATAATATTTTTACAATCTTACACTCGATTCAGAATATCATTAGGTACCAATATTTACAATGTTTACGTCGAGTTCTTTGTAATGAGTAATTAAAGAATCTTTGCCCATATTTATAGGTTGTTCAGGTCTATTAACAAACAATTTTATTTCGTCACATATGTGATTTTCAAGACATTCATGCAAACTGTACAGTAGGTAACCATTTTACACCTCCGAATCTAATTATTTACACTTTCTTGACTTTTTAGTTTAATACTTTATTCTACCATAAACAATTTAAAATAACCATTTCTCACTAAGCAGGAGCGCGAAACAAATACGGCAACCATTGCGCGGCCCTCGGCATTTCTACTGACCGAGCCGGTTTTATCCAGTTGCGGCGCGTATGTGACGCAGCGCTAGTAGAAACGCACACAAGCATTGCATGCTTGTAGTAGTGTACCTACGACAGCGCGGTTGTATGAAGCTTTGTCTCTGTTCCGTTTCTTTACTCATGTGCTATTACCCCCGGTGCTAGATTTAGCGTACGCTTCATTGTGAGAACAGTTCCAACACCATATTGAAGTGATGCCTTCTCTTCATGCACATTTTTATCCCCCCGAATATAAATATTCAAAAGTGCTACAATGTTCTTAAATTAATTTATGTATGTATCATGGTGCAATTTTGTGAATACTCTGTATACGTATAACACGAAACGGTCAAAATTATAACGTAAGGGTTTGATACTCTCTAGGAACAATATTCATAGGGCATATGTTCGTTTGCCCTGATATAATCAGACCGATTTATTATACACGGATTCTAAATTTCTTGAATTTGCGGGACGCCCACGACTTCTTTCACAATATATTTATACATGGTAGCCTATATATTATTCTTATGTATAAGCTACATTACTGTAAAGTAACATCAAAATCCGTTCAGTAGTAACAAACTTACATCCATCCATCACGCCAATGTTTTTTTCATTCGTTACATAAATTAAATCTTCATTGAAAATTTAGTTTATAAGCATTATGCATAGACAAGGATAATTATAGATTTTTGTATATTAGATAAAGAAGAATAACCTGACTTATTGACAACTCAACCACGGACGTAGGAATCTGAAATTTGGATTTTAGACAGCTCTTAAATATTAACAAAAGTATACATTCCTACAGCAATTGAAGAAATATAACGCGATCCGCGTGGGTTACGCCACTCATCTACTAAGTAGTTATAAATAGATGTCGTTCATCACTGTTACCACGTGAAAATATTGCTATGTGGAATTGAAATTATATTGGCTTTGTATAGCATTGTAGTATTTTTAAATGCGCCGCAGTCAGATTAATGTGTCTCTTGTTATGCATAGTGCGGGAGTAGAATTGGTTCAGCTGGAAAGTCGTTGAGACCACGAGGAAAGCACGCGGCGATAGTATGCGCATGCGTAAAAGGGAAGAGGGCGTTGCAGGCGGGTGGCAGCGCCGGTGAGCCCCCACCCTCCACCCACCTGCTCCAGGTTTTCAGCCTCACACCTTTGCAAACGGTATTAAAAACCTGCCATATTTCGCAGGATTCAACAAAAGGCATTTATGCGTCTATTCTCTTGACAATCAAGGAATCGAAATCAAATTTATGATGTTTACTCCGTTTGTAGGCCATTATCTATTGGATAGGTACTATTGTTAGGTACC
This sequence comes from Ethmia dodecea, assembly GCA_963855545.1. Lineage (NCBI taxonomy): Eukaryota > Metazoa > Arthropoda > Insecta > Lepidoptera > Depressariidae > Ethmia > Ethmia dodecea. Next base: position 8,461,066 of record OY979437.1, on the reverse strand, counting down.
TATAAAAGATACAACACTTTTTTTTAAATATATACGAGTAACTGCTTATGTTAGGAATCGGTAGTTGAAGTTGACACTGTCTTTTAAAGGAAGAGGTCTTTATCTTGGCAAGGAAGGAACGATATTATCAATGGAAGTTGGCAAGCCTCCAAATTTAGAGCTGGGGGCTGGTTCAGCTCGGGGCCTCCGCTCTTCCTGTGAAGCTTACGTGCCTATCTTAAGATTGTGCTGTTGCTTTCTTACACGGAAACTGTTCGAGTGAAATATTTCGATTTAATGATGTAACTTTGGCAGACAAAAACGGTAACAATCGCTGACGTTCCATAACGTAGGTGCCTTGCCTTTTTCAAATCCTAATAATATATTTTATGGGTCGCATCTACTTGTAAACCTATAAATTGTAAGTAGATATGTTTCAAGTTAATAAAATAAATTATTATTTTAGCAGTTAAATAGAACCCCAAAAATTTATGGAAAATTATGTTTTGTATATTGTATACAGTTGGTACAACACATCTAATACTAAATACTAAATGAGGTATTTTTTAAATATAGGTATTTGTTTGTTTGTAATTAATAGGCTCTGAAACTACTGGACCGACTGTAAAAAAATTAGCTCGCGGGGAATAGCTAGTGTATTATAAGTAAATACTTAGTAACTGGAGCATGTGGACACGAGTTACAAGGATATATACCTACTTACGTATCTACTTTGCAAATTTTTGGCTTACGTCCAGAATTTCTGGCTACAATATGTACAAATATGCACCCTAGTCGGCCATTCCCCTCTGTTGTTGTCTGAGTATCTACGCAATATTATGTTATGGTAGAGGCATATATTGTTAAGGTACTTCTTATGAAATCAGGATATTTTTTTTATAACAGAGTGTTGGCCCGAATGCATAGTTCTAATAACAACATTAAGAACATATGTATTATATTATGCTGTACGTAATTCATACATATAGGTATATTTTCGTCCTTCTTTTCTGTGACGCGCACTTATCATCATCATCAACCCGTAATAGCTAAGGGTCTTTCCTCACACTTGGGGAAGTATGGGCAGATTGGAAGAAGGTTAAGGTGAAGGCTTGGTGGCAACCCGTCAGAATTTTTCAAACGTTTTCATATACATATAGGATATCTATTCTACAAATAGAGTTTGTTTGTTTAAACTACCAGCAAATGTGAAGTATGGTTACTACGTCAAACAATGAGTAGGTATGTATGTATTTACCTAATAAACAAAGTCGGGGGTCAGCGTACTTTGTTGTGTTTAGTAGTGTGTGAAAAGAACACGAAACGAGAGCCACTGAATAGGATTACGCCAAATGGAGGATTTATGCTGCGGATTTACTAAAATCCCATGGGACAGAAATGATGCCGCAGTATTAGAGGCAATGTTTGATATGTCCGCTGTTTGTACTCTGTAATAACGCAGACAAGTAAGAATTAGCTCTTCTAACTCTAAAGTGTTGAGCCTTGATCAAAGTTTGTAAACCTGTGTGACGTATATAAATGTGACGATTTCTCCAACAAATAGGTCTGGTAATGTATGGACATAAGTTTAATATTAATTATTGGAAATAAATTTAACCTTATAAAAATACGAAGTGTCTAGTCGTCCGATATGTCGGATGAATGAAATTCGTCTGTATAAATGTATTTTTAAACGCAGCAATTATCACGTTATGTGTGAATATCGTACTATTTTATTAGTGGTAATTACCAATACTGATTTTCTTAAAATATATTTCATTTAATTGGTATTGGAATGGAAACCTATTATATAAATATTTTTTCCTTTCACGCTGACGATCAAACAGTGGCATTGAAATGTAAGTATACTTAATAAGTTTAATAGATTATGTAACACTTTATTTTACAGCTCCTATCAAGTCTTAATTATTTATTGGTATATAATTTTAGATGGGTAATTTGTACCTAAACATTATATCGTTTTTGCTATGAATTTTTATGAAATTCTCGACCGACTGTTAGGTATATATTACTGGCATGTACAATGAAAAGGTGGACCAGAATTCTTACAAATTTACTAGTTAAGATTTTTAATGGTAACGTTGGTAAATTTTCAGACACCGACAACCAGCGAGTAATCATCCACGTGAAAGACGTCAACGATGAGCCTCCCTACTTCATTAACCGGCCGCTGCCGATGCAGACCGTAGTGCAACTGAACGCGGCCCCCAACACCCCAGTCTTCACACTCCAAGCCAGAGACCCAGATACTGATCACAACATCCACTACTTCATTGTTAGAGACAGAACCGGTGGTCGGTTCGAAGTCGATGAGCGGTCAGGAGTCGTCCGAACCAGAGGCACGGATCCCTTCCAGTTGGACATGGAATACGTACTTTATGTCAAAGCTGAGGATCAGGTAAGTTTGTCACAAGAAATTGATGATTGAGTCAAGAAGCCAAACTCACGCAATTTGCAAAGAACTTTTTCATATTATACTATTAAATACATTTAAGTGTCGTCTAAGGTATAAGCCGAAAACGAGACGACAGCGTACAAAATATATAATTTATAGTTACATTAATCAAGCAAACTTACCTATTTCACGCAAAACTATTAAGATCATACAGCAAGACTGCCGAAGGTGGGCAGTCGCAAATTTTATTAAAATTGTTAAGGTGAACACCATATTATAGGTATAACAAACACTCCACAGTCACAGTAAATATATAATCTAAAGCAGTACGGCAACTAGCCTGTTATCGAAAATAATAACCTAGGCTCCGCTGGAGCGCTAGGGCCATCACTCTTAATTTTTGTAAGAATGTAACAAAATCAACAAGGTTTTATTTTGGGTCCTAGGATGCTGAAATAATAAACTGCAGTTAAATAGTTTTTTTATATAAATACTAAATTAACATACACTTGTAAAAAATTCTTTTTTCATTCGTTATTGTAAATAATTGATTCATAAATACCTTTGTCTTGTAAGAGACGTACGGAATAATTTGTCATAAAATTGTATTGTTCATTTATAAAAAGACATCACATGGGACCGTTGTGCTGTCACGCTTTAAGTATTTAAATCCAAAAATTAACCACTTGTCAACGCGGCAACCCTGCCTGACCGGCTGCATAGCGAAAACCGCTTAGAGAACCTGTTCTTGCGGTACATAATTATACCTCTGTACCGTAAAGTTTATCAAAATACGTTCAGTAGCTTTTGCGTGAAAGAGTAATATTTATCAATCCAACAATTTTCTTAAACTTTCGCCTTTATATCATTTGTAGGAATAATTAAGATAGTGTTAAAAACTGTAGATAATATTTTCATAATAAATAATCTAGTTGAACTGTATCGCAAATGATAGTTCAATTTCGCACTTTGATACCAAAAAGACTTTCGTCGATTAATTACAAGTGACCGTAATTATTGGGATAAGTATATAAATAACCCAGTGGTAGATGAATGCTGCAAGAACATCTGAGATAATCACCGCAGTGTAATTAATCACAACAAATAAATTATATTAACGAGTGATAGAAAATACGCTCATACCTTATCAATGCCAGGGTTGGCAGTGGTATTCCATTCCTAGACTTTTTGTAACCAATGTATTTTTCGGAATAGTAATAAAAATGCAGGTACCTATAGTTAATATTTTTTTTCATAATTTTCAGAGCGGCCGAATAGACGACCGACGGTTCCAGTCGACTCCTGAAGAGAGACTGAGCATCGTCGGTGGCAAGCGGGCGCCACAGTTCTATCTGCCGAGCTACGAGGCCGAGATAGCTGAAAACCAAAAGAAGGACTCCGAGTGAGTAATGTGCTTTAGGAATTCTACCAAACAATATGGATTCGTTACCAAGACCACCCAAGACACAAGTCTGAATTAAAGTCTAAATAAAAAATTGTTTTATTCAAAGTAGAAGCTTGTAAGACTTATTGAATGTCATTGCAACTCCGCCGCGTCTAAAAAAAATTAGTTTTATATTAATAAGTAAATAAAATATTATTACTAAAATAACGACCGAAAACTCGAACATCTATTAAAACATCGACAAAACTCGTTTTTTTTTTATTTATAAGTTAATTCTTTATCTCTTATATATATTTGTACCTACCCTTAAAACATTTGCACTTTATTTAAAATGGCCTTATAAACATTTGTGTAATCTGTAGGCGATCTATTCACGAAAAAATAAAAGTTACATCTTGTAACTGATGGTTAATCATAATAAAAAATATTTCGTTGCCAGAGACGACTATTGCTATCTTATTGTGTAAGTGCCGTCTCTACTAGTAAAACATTTTAGTGGTATCTCCTTTTCGTATAGGTACTTAATTCTCTTTTTTAACAATTTCAGCATTATATCGGTCAAGGCTAAGTCGTTCGCCGATCGTGAGATCCGGTACACACTTAAAGCTCAGGGGCAAGGCGCTGGCACCTTCAACATCGGACCCACGTCAGGCATCGTCAAGCTGGCCAAAGAACTGGACTTCGAAGACCTAAGGCAGCCTCACGTCTACTCGCTTGTTGTAACTGCTACCGAGGATTCTGGAGGGTTTTCCACTTCTGTTGAGGTGAGGGTTACTAAATTTTCATTAATACATACACACATGATTAGGAGGGTTAGGAATAGTCAATAGACTACCACCTGCTACGAACCTGGCATACCTCTCGCATTTCATCTACATCCATCAATTGGTTCATACATGCTCGTCGGTTTCGGCTACTCTCTATCTGGCTTTTCTTCAATATACAGCCCTTCACAAAATAAATAGTAATTTATGTAGTAAATTGGCATTTCTATGTAATTTGACCACTAAGTAGTGTCGCATTGATCTATCAACCGTTATGTTATTAAGCTATAGGTAATTGAAAATGTAGGTAATGTATTAACAAGTAACAAGCTCAAGTAGCTAGGTAACAATTTATTGTTACAATAATAATTACAAAAATTATGGGCTTAGCCTTGAAATTAGACACCTACAAGAGTTAGTCCCTAAATTTTATGTAAAAAAATTGTGTGTAATGCTTAGGTAGCGCTGAACTACCTATTGAAATTCTTTCGTATTACTTATAAACTATAAATTCTCCTTATTCCAGCTCACGATCCGAGTGACTGATGTAAACGACAACGCTCCCAAATTCGAGCTGCCTGACTACCAGGCTCACAATGTGGATGAGGACATCCCTCTCGGCACCAGCATTCTTAAGGTTAAGGCCATGGATGCTGACTCGGGGAAAAATGCTGAGATCGAGTATTTAGTTTCAGGTGACTAATCTTTTTGGTCCTGCTAAAGTAATTTCAATTACTAGCTTTTACCCGCGGCTTCGCTCGCGCACGTTTATCTCTAAAAGTGAGCCAATATAGCCCTACGAAGCGGGCTAAAGTGGTGGTGGTATCTGTGGAGTGTGGACCATCTTCATTGCGAAAATGTTGAGTGTTTTAGTTTCATGGTTTTTCCGCATAGAAGGTGGCGCCATGTGTTTTAAAACAGATTTGTTATCTATGACAGGTTTAGAAGAAAAAACTGACTGCGAAAATTTCAGAATTTTTGTCCAGTGTAAATTTGTTCGGTTTTAAATAAATTTGTACTAAATTGACTATTTTTCTCGCAATCAAAGTGAAAACTTCAGTTTGCACCTCGAGACTAAACGCAAACTTAATATACCCTCGGTTTCATTGACTCTCTGGTAGGTATATTATGGCTTCGTTTAGTCCAAAGATATTAAAATATAATATGGCATAGAGGGGACAAAGCGAGGAAAATTTGAAGCCAAAAGTTATTCCAAGTACAATTTCGACCGAATGACAGCTCGCGTTCATACTAACTGACATGACGCTTAAGCTTCAAACATGCTTCAAAGTTTTGTATAAAAATATTCCCAATGCCCCCTCTATGTCCTATTATATTTTAATCTCTTTGGTTAGTCCCTCGATATAAAATATAGGTACAATCTTTCATCAAGTTGTTTCTTGAAACTCAATATTAGCTCAATATCGCAAAACAATTCGAAAATAAATTGAATAGAATCACTGACATGGCAAAGCCGTAACTCCCATTGCCACCCGCTAACATCGATATTAGGTACAGTTCGAATGTTAGGTTTGAGCGACACAACAATGATATCCTATTTTGTCAATTAATTACTGTAGAATATTAATGCTACCAAATATATTTTACATTGAATCTTTTTTAACACGAGAAATCTGCTGATACATGTCTGTATGTTGTGAATTAAAAACTCTATAATAAATATTTGAAAACTAATGTATGTATATTATTATATAATCTATAGACTAAATTGATGGCGTGTTTCAGATGATCACTTCAGTGTGGACTCAAATGGTATTATCACCAACAACAAGCAACTGGATGCTGACAACAACAATGCTTATTACGAGTTCGTCGTCACAGCTAAGGATAAGGGCGAACCAGCCAAAACCGGAACAGCCACCGTGAGAGTTTACACTAAAAACAAAAACGACGAGGAACCTAAATTCTCACAGCAAGTTTACACTCCGAATGTCGATGAAAATGCTGGTCCTAACACTTTAGTTACTACCGTTGTTGCTTCGGATAAGGATGGTGACAATGTGAGATTCGGATTCGTCGGCGGTGGTACGAGCTCAGGCCAATTTGTAATAGAAGAAATCACTGGTGTGATTCGATTGCATAACAAAGCGATATCACTAGATAGAGACAAATACGAATTAAACGTAACGGCTATGGACGATGGAGCGTGCTGTGTGAATGGCGATGCTACGATACACACTTCAACAGCAGTTGTAGTTGTATTTATCACTGATGTAAACGATAACAAGCCTATTTTTAAAGACTGTCCTACTTATTTTCCTAAAGTAGAAGAAGGGGCACCTAACGGCAGCCCTGTCATAAAAGTTCATGCCACCGATGAAGACAAGGGCGTGAACGGTCAGGTTAAGTATTCAATAGTACAGCAACCAAATCAGAAAGGAACAAAATTTACAGTAGACGAAGAAACTGGTGAAGTATCTACGAACAAAGTGTTTGATAGAGAAGGTGACGATGGTAAATTTGTCTCAGTAACGGTAAAGGCAACTGATCAAGGTGAACCCTCTTTAGAAGGTGTTTGCTCTTTTACTGTTGAAATAACTGATGTAAACGACAATCCACCTTTATTCGACCGACAAGTAAGTGCTGTTTTTGTATGCACAGTATTTTTAACCACATCACTCTTTGCATGAGTACACAGTATTTGAAACTATTTGTAATTTCGCATGTCTCAATTAGTCAGTTTTATTACATGTTATATTGCGTGTCTTGCAGAAATACATCGAGAACGTAAAACAAGATGCCAGTATAGGTACAAACATTTTGAGAGTTTCTGCATCTGACGAAGATGCCGACAATAATGGTGCTATTGTATATACTTTGAGCGCACCTTTTAACCCTGCTGATATAGAATATTTTGAGATCCAGCCTGAATCAGGCTGGATTGTTCTTAAGAAGCCTCTAGACGTAAGTATGCTTTTACATCTATAACAAACTATAAAAACACAGTGTGAGCTTATGAAAAGAGATGAGTGAAAGGGATCAACTTTACTACAAAGTTTGGTGGATGAGTGCTACCTACAAGCCCTAGGATTCAATTGGCACACATTTAGTTCATTTTAATGTAAATAGTTCTAAATTACCTGCTGCTGTAAATTGCTGTGGAGGGGTAAATCCTGGCTGTGAGGAGTAGTTGTCCATTGAACGGCAGCGCGGCGGGCGCGCGGCGGCCGGGGGGCTTGTTCTTCTTGCAGCACAATTAGTTTGAGTTGCCGCCAGCGCCGGCTCCGCACTCAGTCTTCGTTGAAATTTATTTCCGCAGCACTTACTTGCATTGACTATCTTACCGATAAATATGACTTGTGTATAATACCTAAAACAGAGATAATACTGCTGTAAATATTTCACTGTTGAAACCTATGTTTAGTTCTAAAACATGTACAGTTTCTGTAAGCGCACTTCTGTATATTTCGCACAAACTAGTTTTGAAGTTTATTTTATTGTAAGTACCTACTCGATTAATTGATTTAAAAAGCTTACGCTTTTGAACATACCTTTCAGTATTTTATATGTATGTACATGTTTTGTTACTAATCTCCAATTTTATTTTGCGGACCGATTACCGCTGGAGGCAGTTCGATCCTGCTTCATCGAATAGTTACCCTGAGCTAGACGACTACTCATATACAAAATCATCAACAATAGTATTATCATGATAATTATGAAATTTTTTACAGGGCGGCTGTATTATAATAATAAATTGTATTATATTAGTTGATAATTGTGGTGGTCAGACTGCCCGTGAGGCAGTTTGGCCATCAGGCCAGTTGTGACATTATTCCTTCTGTGAAAGGGGCAACGTACTCGAGTCCAAATTTGTACAGTATAACCTGTAACGTCCACCGTTTGTAATATATTCATTCCAATGAGTGTCGTTTCGTTGTAGTCGTTACGAGGTCGCTAAACCATCTTATGACAACCTGACCTTTCCGCCATGTCTTGTATGCAGAGCTGCATGCATTTGCCTGCTTTTCGTTATGTTCTTATAATTTAATGTATTAGTTTAGTTTAATTATTGTAAAAAGTAATAATAATGTACAGTTTGTCTTTTTCCTTATTGTACAGTACAGACCGGAACTTGTAAAATATCATGAACATTTGGTTTCCAATTTTGTTTCTTGCACCACCTGATATTGGCTACAATAAGGAATGCTACTGTAAGTAAGTTCAGATGAAGAGTGAATGCAGAATTTCTAGGCGAATGGATGTTAGTTTTATACTATAAAACCTTGTAATATTCTTCTCTTGTTTTAGTTTGCTTATTGAATGTGTGCGCGATGAATGTATGTATATGTAAATATTATCTACAAGTATTAATAAAACAGATACTTAACCAAATTAAAGTCTTAATGTGAAAGATGAAAGATAATGGATTTGTTTTTAAATTATTTTTCATTATTTATTAGCAATGAGTACTTATGTGTTTGTATTTGAGTTGTGTTATTTTTTTTTGTCCCCGCTGACCTCTGACCCGTGTATCTGTAGCGGGACAGGTACCGACTGCGCGTGCGCGCCTCCGACAGAGGCGCCCCGCCCTCCTCCGCAGACGTGGACGTTGAATTAGATGTGGTAGACAGGAACAATAAGCCCCCCATCTGGGACATGTCCACGTATGGCCCCGTTCACATCAAAGAGAATGTCACAGTGGGTACCGTAGTGACCAGTGTGAAAGCAAGGTTGGTATAAGGAGCAGCGGGCCTCCGGGCCCGCCGCACCTCCATTCCTTAACACTACTAACGACGTGGTTTTGTCTGTTTCCGTCGACTCTTTCCCAACTAGCGAGAATCGTACAAATTGGAGGCTATGGCTCAAGACAAGGGCTTCCCGCCCTTGTCCAGAACCGTGGAGGTCCAGATAGACGTAGTGGATCGCGCAAACAATCCCCCCGTATGGGACCACACAATATACGGACCAATCTACATTCGAGAAAATTTGCCCGTGGGTGCCAAAGTGGTGTCCGTGAAAGCAAGGTGCGTGTGTAACTGTTCGGCACGGGCACCGCACGCAGCCCCGTCACCTGCACGCAGTGTGCGGCGCCGCGGCGCAAGGCGCCAAACGTCTACTTTTCTCTGTCTGCATCGAATTTATTTAATTGTTAGAATCTTTAATACAATAATTTTTATTAAATTTTATATGGAATACATAAAGAGCATACAATTATGGACCGGGAAGTCTAATCGAATGCACGAGAATAGGGCAGCGATTTCTCATTATAGCTTTATGAGGTATTCGATGCAGATGGAAGATTAGACTGGCACTGTCGTTCGGTGACCAAGCGCCGCGCGCGTCTTCAAATATGGTTATTTTTTGCCTCTCACTCGGTGATCAAACAACGTTGTTTTTGTCGGTGGGTTTCAATGCATCGTCACGATCTCACCTGTTATTGTGGTACACCAGCGTGCATTAAGGGCTCACTGCTTACATGGAACGGGGATGACATATTCTGTGCGTGTTCAAAAATGTCTATGTACTGTAACAACACAAGTACTTATTTTGATTTGTGGCGTAACAGTTGAATTGTAGATGTTTTTGAACTAAAGGTGAGAGGTATAAGGAATACATAGTTTAATACAGTTAAACGTCTGTGTCCATTGTATTATGCATGTAGGCTGAGGCATCAGTGCATTATGATTCGTTAGATCATTGTAAGGATCATTTTTAAGTTTACTCCATAGTCTTCGGGAGGCATCAGCATGTCGAAATATTTTCTAAATGTTTTAGTTGGTAGACTTATCTGGGAAAATTATTTTATTGTGAAATCAGTTATATTTTAATTTTGTAGCGCTTGCTTTTTTGTTTTTTCGCGAAATAAATAATTTTTTTCATTATTCCATAAAATTTGTTTAAAAAAACTTGAAATAACACGTTACTATTATTATTATCATCTCATTATTATTTATCGTTGTTATTGTCTTACCCAACAAGTCTTTAAAATAAAGCAATAGAATTGACTGTCTTCTTTTTGTTTTTTATTGTCTGAGGTTGTCTGGAACATGTTGCTATAAAGAAGATCATTGTCATTTTCTTTGGTCTACAACAGAGTTACTGAATGTTAATAATTTGAGGAATGTCATGAAATCACAGATTTATCCAATTGTAGAAGATAATATGTCGCTTTTCATTAAAACAAAATTATTGTTTTGTTGTCCTTATGTTTTGAAAGTTCTTCCTGGAACTACTTTCTAGTAGATCTTTGTTTTCTTTGGTTCTACTGAAAATCTCTTTATCTACTATAGTAAGGTTTTAGACACGTGTTTTCGAGAAATTACGTAAGTACTTTAGAGTTAGATACATAGACGTCCATAGACATGAAATGATTACATAATATTTGAATGTGCATCACTTTGCCACGGGCTATACTTTTAGTTGTCTGCATTATAGTTACTCTGCATAATCACACGGATTGCTGGACGGAGACGAGCCTGGTTCACATCTATTGTCTATCTGTTCGTCCTAAAACGCACATTTCAAACTGACATGAACATGAAAACAGAACCATTACTAACTCACTTAACTAACCCATTACTTTTAAATAGCAAATCATCCCCGAAAATTATCCAAAGTAGAAAATAAAATCATAGAGTTAGTTTTGCTATATTTTTTATATCAGTCGACATCGTCCCTTAGAACGGGGAGATGACCAGATTAGATTTTATTAGTAAAAAATATTTACTTTTTTAAAATTTAATCAATGATCATCCCTGCAAAGTTTTTTTCTATAATAATGATTCTGGTGAAAAGAAAAAAATATTTTTAACTTCTCAAATTGTAATAGTACTTATCAATTAAATACTTTTTCTTTAGTCAACAGTTTAGAAAACAGTAAACTTACATACCTAATTCGTTGTTATCATATATCTCGGTACTTAATGAATACCTACCTACTTCGGTGACAATATCAAAATAAATTGTTGATTTAAGATACAATGATATAAAAGCTTTGTTGAAAATCAACATAAATGAGACTCCCTTTTCATATTTTTTTCCTTAAAGAAGTTTTTATTTCTTATTTTTATATACATTCGAGTATTTTATGTCGTCACGTGCCTACTGTAGACGTTTGATCGTTTTCCATTGTTAGGAAAAAGGAGGGTGTTATAAGGTATTGTTATATTTTCAGCTCGGGCATTGAAAACAATCCGACCGTATTTTACCGGCTCATGCCCGGATCTACGGCCCAGACCAACAAATTCCATACTTTCTACTTGCAACAAAGGGCCGATAATGGATTCACTTGGGCGGACATCAAAGTGAATCACCCTTTGGATTACGAGAGCATCAAAGAATACAATCTGACCATCCGAGTTGAGGTAAGTGGCACTATCCGGCTACTACTATTTATAAATTGGCTGTTTTTCTTTAAATTACAGCCTGTTATCGATGATTGGTTTTAGTAGTTGTTAAATGTCAAATCAGGTTGCTATACGATTCGGTGAAGCTTGTTAATTGTGCTACTCAAAAAATATTTTACCGTTTTGCAGTGATTTGGCCAGTTCCATTAAGCAAACATAATGATTGATTAGGTTCAAATGACTACTAAAAATGACATAAGTACCTACTTCAAACGTATTGGACTTTCGGCGTCATTGACCTACATAATTTATGATTATTATTATATAGGGGGAAAACGAGCTGATGAATGAATTGAAATTGAAATTATTTTATAACCGGGTTTCTTATGAAAATTATTATTCAATATTTAAAAATAGGCGAACTTATTCTAAGCAAAGCTTATTTATTTCTGTAATTTCTCAATAAGATTGAACAATTAACAAGTAACTTATATAAGTCAACAAATAAATTTTGTGCTTCATCAATAAATTATAGAAGGCTTTGAATTTTTTGCGAAGTAATTTTACTAGACAAAATAAATATTATATATTTAACAGAACAATGGAGCCCAGCAACTGGCATCAGAAGCCACTGTCTTTATAATGCTTGAAGATGTAAACGACGAGATTCCCCTCTTCACCGAGAGGGAACAGGAAACCGTGCTGGAAGGAGAACCCATTGGAACAAAGGTCACACAGGTCAACGCTATTGACAAAGATGGAACCTTTCCGAATAATCAGGTAGGTTGTTTTTACGAGACTTTGTTTATTTAAGTTATCTATGGGAAAAGAAAGATAAAACACTAGAAGTCGAATACCACCAATTATTTTTCAACCTACTTCAAAAAAGGAGGAGGTTCTCAATTCCACTGTATTTTTTTTCTTTGTATGTTACGCGATTATTCCGCCAATTATAAATCTATCAATTATAATCATACTTCAGAGGTGGTCCCATTTAAATTTTATCGAAATCTGTCAAGCGGTTTTGAAGAAATCATCAAAAGTTTAACAATTGTATACATCGATGATATTTATAGTGCTATTCGTTGAAGTCTGTTTTTTACTCTTCAGTCGATTCTTTCTTATGATGAGGTGATGATCATACCAGCTAAACTTCTGGTGAAAGTTATCTATATAATTAGTGAATATAATATATATATTTAGTGAATATAATTCATTAAAATGATGCAGAATTTATGGTAAATCACTACATAGTATAAAACAAAGTCGCTTTCTCTGTCCCTATATCCCTATGTCCCTATGTATGCTTAAATCTTTAAAACTACGCAACGGATTTTGATGCGTTTTTTTAATAGATAGAGTGATTCAAGAGGAAGGTTTTAGTGTTAGCATTGCACCCGTGCGAAGCCGGGGCGGGTCGCTAGTAAATTATAACAGTCACGGTAAATAAATTGTCAGACTGCGTAGGTATACAAAATTATAAATTCGTTATTCAAAACTAAAAAAAATATTGTTATCGAATTAAAACGCAAACTAGCTCAACATTATATTCAGTAATATGAATGGTTTTCTTGGAGAGGTGATTAAATTGTTAGTCCTAGTTATACATAATGTAAGTACCTAAGTACTTAATATGTATGTGAATGACGTGTTAATTTAATATTTTACAATGTGAGAAATAAACACCTTGACATTTGTTTTTTTTTTGTTGCTTCTTCACATTTGTTCGGTCACCTGTTCTGCAGATGAATGAGCATCCGCATTTGTTTTTAGGGTTCCGTACCTCAAAAGGAAAAAACGGAACCCTTATAGGATCACTTTGTTGTCCGTCTGTCCGTCCGTCCGTCCGTCTGTCAAGACCCTTTTTCTCAGGAACGCGTGGAGGTATGAAGCTGAAATTTATATCAATTACTCAAGTCTACTGTCCCTTGAAGCTGTGAAAAAATCAAACTTCTAAGCCAACGCAATCAAAAGATACAGCCGTTTATGCCGCAAATTTTCGACACTTGCAAGGGAATCAAAACCTACAGGGTGCTTCCCGTGAACTCAGAATCTTGAAATTTGGTACGAAGCAACGTCTTATAGCATAGATAAAGGAAAAATTACGAAAACCATAAATTTGCAAGGTTGTACGGAACCCTCGGTGCGCGAGTCCGACTCGCACTTGGCCGGTTTTTTTAGTTAAATTTTTTCATTTGCCCTTGTGAATTTAAATAAAATCTATAAGGGTACTTTTTACGTAATATTTAATCAATTTCAAATCTCTGGGTCCACCGGTATAAACTAAACCAAATTTAAGTTGTGCCTTAATTGTCAGCCTATCAATAACCTGTTCAGAAATCAGGATAGGTTTTTGAGTAAATTTGTTAGTGTAACTACTACTACTGTATGTAGTATGTTTCAGCTTAGCGCCTAAACTACTATACAAAATATGTTCGCAATACCTATACATAGGTATGGTAGGTTTGTAGCCTTCGTAGGCATCCGCGATTACTCAAAGGTTAACGAGTTAGTAGGGTACGGTTAAGTAAATTTTGGTAGAAGGATTCTATTTATCTTGACTAATCAGCGTTACTTCTCAGTTTAGCGAAGACCTTTTCCGAACAGGTACGAATCTCTCTAGAGTTGTATTTGTATTATTTATCCGCATTAAGCAATTATTATGGGGCAGAAAAGTTCTCGAGTGGCGACGACGATTAGGGAAGCGTGGAGTGGGCAGGCCCCCCACCAGGGCCCTATTTTATAAAGCTACAGGTTACAATTTACAGGGAAAAACGCAGCAACACTGATTAATTAAACAGCAACACTAGATAAAATTACAAGTACAGGCGTTTTATAAAGCTACAGGTCATTTTATTTACAGTCTACAGGAACCCGTGCCTGTAACTTTCCATAGACAATTTAATGCTTAATCGAACGTGATTCGAGCATAATCGACCTATTATTTACAGGTGTTTACGGAAAAACTTGTAAAATACAGTTGTAAAAAAATTAAAAAAATAAAAACTTGTAAACATTTCTACAGGTGAAGAGACGTATGTAATTTGGTTACAGGAGGAAGTTTGTTAATTCGAATATTATGCTTACGTTTTGTTGTTTGTTAATTCGAATATTTTGAGTGATTTTGCGTGTTTGGAGCTCCGACTCGGACTCTGAGGATGGTGGTCAACATCCAAGAAGACGACTCCAAGATCTTTCGCCGTCAGAACCAATATGAACCCGCAAACGATTTTCACCTTCAATGAGAAATTTAGAATGCGTTCTACTTAAATCCAATATGTTTTGGAGCATATTGGAGGAGATATAATTATTGGCTAGTTATATGATGTTAATTTTATAGAAAATCATGTGTTTTTTTTCTATTACGTAAACAAACCATAGAAATACAAGTAAGTAAATAAACAAACATCTGTTTTTATTATAAACTAGCGACCCGCCCTCACTTTGCTTCAGTTTATATATATTATGGTATATAAAAACCTTCCTCTTGAATCACTCTATCTATTAAAAAAACCGCATCAAAATCCGTTGCGTAGTTTTAAAGATTTAATCATACATAGGGATATAGGGACAGAGAAAGCGACTTTGTTGTATACGTAGTGATAAATATTAATATTTTATGGCGGTAAACTAGACTTAATCCAAAAAACAGATTTCGATTCTGTCATTTTTAAAATTTTTGCGGGGGTTGTCGTCCCCGCTACCACCCCTATTTTATAAAGCTACAGGTTACAATTTACAGGAAAAAAAACAGCAATACTGATAAATTAAACAGCAACACTAGATAAAATTACAGGTACAGGCGTTTTATAAAGCTACAGGTCATTTTATTTACAGTCTACAGGAACCCGTGCCTGTAACTTTCCATAGACAATTTAATGCTTAATCGAGCGTGTTTCGAGCATGATTCGACCAATTTTTACAGGTGTTTACGGAAAAACTTGTAAACATTTCTACAGGTGTTTAGACGCAGGTAATTTAGTTACAGGAGGAAGTTTGTTATATTTACTTACGTTTTGTTGTTTGTTAATTCGAATATTTTGAGTGATTTTGCGTGTTTGGAACTCAGACTCGGACTCTGAGAATAGTGGTCAACATCCAAAAAGACGACGCCAAGAACTTTCGCCGTCAGAACCAATATGAACCCGCAAACGAGTTTCACCTTTAGTGAGAAATTTAGAATACGTTCCTACTCAAATGCAATATGTTTTGGAGCATACTGAAGGAGATATAATTATAACCATGGTTGAATCTTAATTTTAGAGAAAATCATGTGTTTTTTTTCTATAACTACGTAAATAAACCATAGAAATACAAGTAAATAAACAAACATCTGTTTTTATTATAAACTAGCGACCCGCCCTCGCTTTGCTTAAATAATTAATTGCTTAATTAATTAATTATGTACGTAAGTTTTTGAAAAACTCATTGGGACATGCCAGGATTCGAACCCGAGCCTCGCTCATTTTCATCCGGCTCTTTAACCATAGAAATACAAGTAAATAAACAAACATCTGTTTTTATTATAAATAAATATTAATATTTTATGGCGGTTCACTAGACTTTAAGCCAAAAAAAAACTGATGTCGATGCTGTCATTTTTTATATTTTTACCGTTGATTCATAGTGCTGTACTCCGACTTGTTAACTGCGCCTGTAGTCGAGATTTTCGAGCCTAAGCTACAATAGTAATATTACAGGGGTCTTTATAAAACACCTGTTACCTGTAGATTGTAACTAAAGGAGCACTACAGGCTTTTTTTTCCTGTAGCCTGTAGCCTGTAACCTGTAGCTTTATAAAATAGGGCCAGGTTGACTGACGATCTGGTTAAGGTCGCGGGAAGCCGCTGGATGGGGGCGGCGCAAGACTGGACGTTGTGGAGAACCTTGGGGGAGGCCTTTGTCCAGCAGTGGACGTCGATAAGCTGAGATGATGATGATGATAAAGCAATTATTAATTCTGTTTTAATATTAATACGCATACTTAATAAATCCTATTCTAATCCGTTTATGAAAAGTAACTAAATAGAAAATTTTTGGGAATTATTAAGTACCGGATTTTATTGGCGGATACCACGCGTTTTTTTTCATATAAACTGAATTAATTGCATGTAATGTTAAAATCCGCTTCTGTGATATAAAGGCCTACGACATTTACTTAATGAGAACATTTTTGTTATTAGGCACTTGAGTTGATATTCACTCTTTTGCGAGTACTTATTGCTTTTAAATTAAGTATTGAAATAATAAAACATACTACTTAGTTCGATTGTATCTAGCGTAGTTATTCATATGTTTTTCACATTATTCGTAGTTTTATTAGCAGAATAAATATCTTTTCATTTCATAGTATATCTTTTAGACACGATGAAAAACAAAGTATTTAAAACTCTACACAGCGTGTAACAGAATAAAAAAAACTGTGGTTGCTGCGCATTCGTAGTGTTTGTATAAAGATTTTAAAATAAGTTTTATGTAATTAGTAATAGAATAGAACCCAAATTGCAATAACCTGGAGCGCAAAGCGCGCTGAATCCGAGCGACTAGAAAACTCGTCCGTCGGTGAATAAATTTTGATACCTGCAGGTTTCCACACAACGTTTTTAGGATTCCGTACCTAAAAAAGAAAAAAACTGAACCCTTATAGGATCACTTTGTTGTCCGTCTGTCTGTCTGTCTGTCTGTCAATACCCTTTATCTCGAGTTGAAATTAAAACCTTATACTCAAGTCTACGGTCCTTTGAAGCTGTGAAATTATCAAACTTTTAAGTTAACTTAAAAAAAAGATACGGCCGTTTATCTAGCAAAAAATTTAAATTTCGATACTCTCAAGATCAATCAAAATTCATCGAGTACTTCACGTTGACCTAGAACTATGAAATTTGGCAAGTAATGGACTCGATTCTGCAAACCACTAAAATTCCTAATTTTAAGTTAGCCTATTCTTCTTTATAGAATACGGAAGAAAAAGGACAGAAACAAACCATAGATTATAGAGTAATGTCAAACGTGTAAAAACCGACTAATTTGATGTCTTATCTGTCACTTTTATCCATGACTTCCTTACATCGTTGCTAAAATTGCTAAAAACGTGTATTTGAATGCGTCAATAAGATTCAATTTTGTTATTTTGACATTTGTGACGTTGTAAATAAATATGGCGCTTATTTCTGTCCCTTTCCTTTCCAAAGCGGTGGAAAAGAATAGAGCTAACTTAAAATTAGGAATTTTAGGTGGTTTGCAGAATCGAGTCCAATATCGTCTTATACTACAAGTATTGAGATAAATCTAAAAGTATACATTTGTAATTAAATTTAAAAAAAAATCCTAACTCCTTGATACTGTAGGTTTTCCATTGGTAAAAGAATTGTTAAAATCGGTTAAGTGGTATAGGCGTAAAAGCGTAACAAACAAAGTCACTTTCGCATTTATAATATTAAGTTAGAATGTACATACCTACAAATTTGCAGGTACGGAACTCTCATTGGGCAAGTCCGACTCGCACTTGTCCGGTTGTTTATGTAGGTGTGTAGGTACATACCTACGTAAGTTCTATAAGAACTCATTAGTTCATGAACTTCGAACTTGAGTCTCATACATGAGAGGATCGCTTACTAACTTCGAACTGGGCCATCTCTGCTGTGACTAGAAATATCTAATTTCTTAACAAATACACATCATACTTAGTGAAAACAATAGAGGTGGAGCAGGCACCGACTTTAGAAGAGCAGAATAATCTCAAAAACTATTTAAAAAAGTCATTAAAAAACCTTGTTCACCTCAAAATTACATTATATGTATAGAGTGACACCACCAATTATATTTTTCTTCGTAATTTCACTAAACTAGTGTTTTGTGTTTTATAAAACAAAGCTTCGAAATTTTTAGTTTATTACATTCCATAAAGTTTAACATTAGATACCATTTCCTACATTAACATTTCATCTATATAACGGACGGACGGAAAGTGGGATGAAATTATGAGGGTTCTGTTTTATTTTTCATTTGGCTACGGAAACCTAAAAAAACTATCTAGTTCGCATAACTTAGTAAAATTTCAACCAATAATGTTTTTCGTGTATTGTTTTAATTTAAACCAAACAAACTATATATTGCAATGCAACACAAATAAACCTTAATCTCATCACAGATTAATGAGTATAGTGCCTACTAGCTTTCATTGTAGCTAACTTTATTGTGCTGACTCATACCATATTCATTAAACTAATTAAACATGCACACGTGATGTTACTACACTATTTTTTTCGGATTCACACGTACCTATTTTTCGCGCTTGCAATTTATCCACCTATAACTTTCAGAAACGCATTCGAATAAAAATGCAATTTTCGTACAACGCACAGAATTGCACTCTATATTGGCATTCATACATACACCTGTGTAAACACATTACTTACTGTAGTTTGAACTGCCTAAAACATTTTGATTACCTACGTAGTTGAAAATATGGTAATTACAAATACTATTGAATGAAGTTACGAATTCTCAACGGTATCAATTATTTGAAACGTTAATTGGTTCTACCCGGTGTTTGGAAAGCTGGCAAAGTTTACTTGGACGTTCTGTTGGTTACCGACGACGAACACCTGTTTGTGTTTCAGCAAATGACAAGATTTAGTTAAGCTCAGACGGGTTGAAAGGAGACAGATAGATAATAATGTCGCCAGATATGGATTTAACGAGTATTATGGTGGACAACTGAATTTTGGATATTTCGTAGTACGTAATCGTTATTATACAAAACATTGTCACGAAACCAGCCGAGGAAGATCAAAAGTCAATAATATTTAAAAATTTTAATTATTTAATACATTGTGTCATTATTTTTTAGTTTCTATTTTTAGTTTTATCTAATGAAAGATTATCCCTTGGTCCTATTGTATATTCTATATCAACAGTAGTGT
This sequence comes from Ethmia dodecea, assembly GCA_963855545.1. Classification (NCBI taxonomy): domain Eukaryota; kingdom Metazoa; phylum Arthropoda; class Insecta; order Lepidoptera; family Depressariidae; genus Ethmia; species Ethmia dodecea. The sequence goes on along the minus strand of OY979437.1, from coordinate 8,441,267 downwards.
TATTATATCGAAAAATTTTTTTGGTCGCTGCTTTTTGTTTAGTGCGGCCCTGGCTGTTCCAACTCCAAATCTTCGACTTTGAATCCTTTAGAAAGCTCGTGAATATCCTATATTGTTTTATCTACTGTTTTTGAAATTTATTCATGACGTTGATATTGCTTTAAAGTTAATATTCGATATCGGTCTGTACCAGGGAATTTCTTATTTATTGTTGAAAAGATATTCTCGAAAGACAAGTGTATTTTGTTGTTTCTATTTTATATTCGGACATAAATAAATATTGGAATATCAGTCAATTGGAATCATAAATAATATTGCTTTTTCCGTCAAGGAATAACATAATAAATTTATTAGTTTATCACTGTTAGTGGTTATAAAATAAGACCGGATCGGATGAGAAAAGACCCATAGCTGTTAGCTGTTAGTGGGCTGTTACAATAAGATAATGACTATTGTGACTACATGTCAAAAAAATTTACGTATCGAGTATGAAATAGTTTTCAAATCGGGTTCAAATCCTGGTATGAGTTTTTCAAAAACTTACGTAAAAATTCATCACTAGATCGACGGTGAAGGAAAACATCGTGATAAAACCGGCAGGTCCCAGAATCTCTAATTCTAAGGCATGTGTAACAGACCCGGTCCGGCGACGGGCTCACCACCTATCACGTTTAGGGGTCGAAAATGCTCGTAAAAATTGAGTATTTCCAGAAATGGAATACGTCTGCCCACCCCTTCAGGTATAAATACGCGAGTTTTTTTTAATAAAATGTGTGTTTATAGGTGTACTACTTCATCGTGGACTCGCCGCGCAACGAAGGGAAAGACTTCTTCGAGATCAGCATGCAGACAGGGGAGATCTTCACGAAGGTGGTGTTCGACAGAGAAAAGCAGGGGGCCTACGCCCTGGAGGTGGAGGCTCGGGACGGCGCTCCGTCGGCGCGGCCTAACTCTGATAACCAGCCAAATTCAGGTTAGTTACTTCACGATTCACTTCACTAAGGAATTTAAGGTCACAGAATTTTTCTAAAGCAGCCCACGCGGAACTTTTTGGAATGCAAACAAGAGCAACTATTTAAAAAATGACGTGGGTAGTTGAATAAAGTGTTTCTTTAATTTAAGTACAATTGCACAGGAATATCGCATAGCTGTACAGTACCTATTGCCGGTGAATTGTTACTTGATATTACAACTTTTTATTATTTATTTATTTTGCAAAATTTCAAGTCTCTAGCCCCAACGGTTTAGGCTGTGCGTTGATACATCACCAATCAGTCAGTCAGTTTATCATTTTATATATTATATAATATATATATAGATAATTATAAATTGTTAGATTGCTTCAATCCTACTAAAACATGGACGAGCAGATTTAACAAGCCCACAGAAGTGCTTTATTGTCACTTCCCCATATGAGAATCATATAGATCTGACGGAGTGTGATGTGAAATCTATTTTAAATATATAATAATACTAGCGGTTCTGCTCGGTTTCACCCGCGTAGTTCCAATTCCCCTGGGAATACTCCCTGATAATGTAGCTTTCCATTCGTGAAAGAATTTGTAAAGTCGGTTTCGTGGTTACAATTTCAACAGCAATAGAGTTCCATTCCGACCCTTTAGATTGGAAACCATAAATATTAACGCATTTCATTAAAACCTCCGCCGTGAAACCTGTTATATAAAATGCAATATTAGAGCTGCATTAATTATTCATTCGCAGAAAGTGAAACAATGAATGAAATATTGAAGTTGATATAGATATAATATTTAGATAACCTACATCTACACTAATGTTATGAAGAGAAAATATTTGAATTTTATGTTTGTTTCTTTGTATTGAATAGGCTCCGAAACTACTGGACCGATTTTATATATTCTTTCAAGAATAAAAAGCTTACTTTAGGAGTAACATAGCTATAATTTTCTCAGGTATAGGACTGGGAAATTGCGCGGGACAGCTAGTTACATAATATGTATATTATTCGTAATTTCTTTGCTGTTTAATATAGTGATATATTTGAATCTTCCAACATAAATGAACGTTTAAAAGAAATCCATTTGCCCTTGAATATCTACACTAAAATAATATAATAATCTGTACTCTATACAAATGTTGTATAGAGGTAAATTCGATTGTAAGAATGTTTGTAGGAGGTAATTTCAGGAACTACTGAACGGATTCTTAATATTCTTTCCCTGATACAAAGCTTTACTATACCTGAATGACATAGGCTAGTTTTTATTGATTCAATTGAAACCACATGGCGGCGACGAGCTCCACGTTTAGGAGTCGAATATTCTTGTGAAAACTGGGTATATCCAGTAATGGAATACCTCTGCCTACCCCTTCGGGGAAAAAAGGCGTGAGATTATTATTTATTTATTATTTATTGAAACTACAGGGCGGTGCTCTAATATGTATATTCAAAGAAGTAAAAATTCATATTCGAGTAAAAAAGCTTGTCGTGCACTATGCGTATAAATAATTTAATTCACGTGCACAGTACCCAGGTCGTAGGGTCGAGGGGTCGGTTCCCAAGCACACCGGTCCTGGGGCTAATCACTGCCACGGTCCGCATTCAAATGACTTTTTCCCTCGCGAAATAGTCTTAACGTTCAAAGTTTCCAGCTTTTTGTCTTCCATTCGAAAAATCTATTTTGGTGCTAGTTATCTCTTGAGCATACGAAAGTGACCCTCTTCGTGGATATTGACATATGGGGGTCTTATATTTCACTTTTTTGTCGTGTATTGATAGTTGTGGAACGTGTTCCGGTATAAATTGTCTAACGGGCGAAGTATTTTATTAGGTGAGCAGGATGTATCGTGTCGCTGTTCGTAACTCTATCGCGTCATCGTAAATCAAGCAGTGGCATAATCAGCCGCCGTCGCCCCGAGCCGTAATCCTGTTAAGCTTCTCATCCCTATATCTGTCTCACGTGCACAATAGGGGGCTTTAGATCAGCTTAGTGCTCACATAACTATCACAGTTTCCTTCGCATACAATTCAATAGTGCTAATATAATTTATACGACAAAATAAAACCGTGAACTAACTACTTCCTGATCGTAAATTTATATTGTTATCTTTGTTGTTGTTACGTGCTGGAAATATACTCCATCTGCTGCTTTCGCGTTGGATTGTACTCCAGGGAATTGTGAAATGCGATTCCGATCAGCTTAATCATGGCTGTAGCTAGAACATATACTCGTAAATGTATTTATTCTATTCTGTATGTGAGCAAAACATCTGGTTTCGTTTAATTACAAGTAACTTTGTATTGAAGAAGTTGAGTTTCATGTCATTCTTATTGGGACGGAAAAGACTAATTGAAGGGTTTTTGATTTTATTACTTACTAGAGGGTGCCCAGCGGCTTTCCCTTCGATTCGATTCGATATATTTATCGTAAGAATTTTGCCAAAATCCTATTTTAGTAGATTGTATAAGGAACCTGTCAAATTTAAGTTTTCCAAAGATGTTAAAATAAATAATAAATAATTAAAGTTTCTAGGTGACATTTCGGTTCGTGACGAGTAAGTCGGTCTGCAGTATTTCTCTTTTAGAGGTAACTATCTAGATTATCGATTTATGAGTCGCTATGTGTCTATTTATATTCTGTTTGTCACCTAAACTGTGAATTTCGCTTTGGCTCATTCAAGGTAATTATTTGTAATAGTTAAACCAGTTTCATAAATATAAATCATATTGTCGCTTCAGAATCAATGGTCGGGAATAGTGAATTAACGCTTTTTTAGACAGATTACTTTAAAGAATGAAGTGTAGAGTCGTACTCGAGTATTATGGCGGCAGACCACGTAGCAATTTCAGCATATTGCAGTTGGTTGTGGGTGTAGCCGAGGCAGCGGCATGTGTGCGCGCGATGCGCATACTGATCAGCGGTCCTTGTCTGAACACACCGACTTCTCAGCTAAGCATAACTGGATAAAGCTACATTTATCGTCTTCTTCCGCTCCTAGGATATTTTACATACCAATGAAACGTTTCTTATATCATTATTCACGTTAACTCGGTCGCTGAATAGCTGATATTTTTATTATAAAATCTAAATGACAGTTTAACAATTGCAGTGTTAAAGAATTTTGTGAATTAAAATACGAATCCCTGGGATCGACTTAAGAGATTACGAGCATACTCATTCCAGATTTGTTTTGTAAAAGGAAGATGTTTTTCTGTTGATTTACTGAGGTAGGTAGAGTTGGGTATAAAAATATACATTTTCTAAGCTCATTGTGTAACACCTTTGGTACATTCGCCAGTTTGTGTAAAGCATAACAATACTTATTGTTCGTTTCGTGTACGTTCGAGGGAATATGAGATGGAAACATAATGTCAATATAGGAGCGGAATAAAATCAACACGTAGGTAAGTATATTAATGACTTAACTCCAAAAACCCGACTGTGTGTAAGAGGGCACATTAGGCGTTTTAAAGCGCGCGCTTTGGTAACGCGTTTTTAAGAATAAAGAGGTCTTTCGAAGGTGTACACATGCGCGCGTTGTCAGATTTTCGTTCAAAGGCGCGTTGCGCGGGCGTCAGCTGCGCGCTTCCAGATACATGCGCCGCCGTTTTGCCGAACATTTGATCGAGCGTTTTCGTGAAGAGTGGACGCATTTTCACCAAAATGGAGATCCAGCACTTCGATACATACTTATTTCTCGACGAAATCCAAAAGCGTCTAGCTATAAGGGACATGGGAAGTTCTGATTCTCTTCTTCCAAAATTCTTTTTGATTCAAAAATTCTCTTTGTCTCTACCGTCATCTTTTATAGCGACGTATAGCAGCCACACACAAGAAATCATTTCGACGTCCATTTCCAAACTGAGGCAGCAGTGTGGACACCTAGGTAACGCTCGTTAAACGCCATGCTAAGCGCGATGTAGGTATGTACTCTACCAACGCGCGCCGAACGCAACGCCGTGCGCCTAATGTGTACTCGCTCATAAAGCACTAAAAAAATAATAAAATTAATATTCATATATTTTTATTTCAAAATTAGTTATCTACCACGTCTATCTATGGAGTCACAGGTATTTAGCTGAGATTTGATATGACTCAAATTCAACAACAGGTTACGTTACCTACCACCGTGGTAACATTACGTCATCATCTCCATCATATGTAAACAATAAGCGAATGTACTTAAAATAAGTATTTAGCCATGTTTAAGTTGCGGCTAAGTATAAACGTATTACTTACTCAAAATTGCAAGTCACAGTCATAGGGCAATTGGATATAAAATTCATAAAAATATGCATTTATTTATGTTAAGTAGGTTGGCAATTGAAACATCTCTAGGGAGCCGTGTCATCATATTAGATTCCAAAATGATGATTATTTTATGAAAATGTGGAATTAAGATTGGATTGCGAAAAAAAAAGTTACAACCAAAGATTGTAAATATTTTGTCGCAAAGGTTACCACTGTTAATTTTGCAGCAGAAAAAATTGAATTGTAAAAGTCTGACAATGAATAGCGCACCGCTTTTTATCATCGACAAATGTCTTCATGAATTATTCACGAAATTATGAGACACGAAAGATGGCGCCAAGCGAAAAACAATGAACCTAATAAGAATGAAGGAAGAAGCGTCGTGTGAATCCCTGGCCGCTGTTTCGGATCCTAGCTCATTGCAGCGTTCCGCAACCACCCTGCTATACGGAATTCCTGCCTCACTCTCATCTTTTTATGTCAGCCTTTTTCAACCTCTGCTATATTTTCGTGCGTACCCTGATAGCAGTTTTGGTTTATAGCAACTTTTTAAAATTTTACGGTTTCCTGTGGACTATTTCTCAATTGATAAGGTTGTTCGTGATTTTATTTGCTAACAACTCGTCTAGGTACACTTGAACATAGGTAAAATATTACCCAAGTTCAAGTGTGAGTATGTAGTGTATGCGTGTCTTATTTCTGACACGGTGCCTGTGGCATAAAGGGTAGATGGATTTTAATAAATGAGTCGTCGTTAGATTCGTTTTGATTACCGGAGAGTCCAATCTATATTTTTTACATGAATACGCCAGAAAAACAAAATATGTTTTTGAAATCTTTTCAGTGCTTTTTGCGTCGACTTTTTGGTTTTTCAAATTATTAAGGTCAAGGACCTTCCTACCTTCTCTTATTACATTGCATTGTTAAAAGTTTTACATTCCAGTTATTGTTCTATCTTATTCCACCCAAAACTCGGGTTGTTCTGTAGTTTGCTGTAGATAGAGTTTACAGATCCGGCATTCCCGGAGATTGTTCAATGAGAGCGGACGCACGGGAGCGGAGCAATGTTGCTCCAAGTCGCCTATTTCAACTATTTCCAATTACTTGGGCTTAGGGAGCTGTAGATGTCGCCAAGTGACAAAGCAATATTCCGCCTTCCCGAGAACTTGTGGCCTACATTTAACGTGGCGCCCTCGAGAATTCGGGATGAGGACGGAGTTGAGTGCACTGCTTGCGAGGGGTGGCTGAGTACTGCTATTTAATGTACATAGATGCAAAATTGTCACGTGGTACTACTTGTTGATTGTGACTTATGCCTTACGAAGTACACAAAATATTTTATTTATCAAATTGCAACAACGAAAGTAAATTAATAACACCTGCAGGATCCATGATTGGTTTGTAGAAAAAAAAATGCTCGTGACCTGCAGGTTTCTTCACCGTCGAGCTAATGCAATATGTACCTACATACGTAGGTTTTTAAAATACTTATTGGTACATGCCCTCGCCAGGATTGCAATCCGAGCCTTAGCCCTCTTTTCCACTAGAGATGTGCTATGCAGCTGTGCTGCGAGGATGTGAAAGCTAAGCTATGTTCAACTGATGCTAAGCACTGTAGCGGGGATAGTCAAATGCGTTATGAAGATGCGCCGCCATACCACCAAGTAAACAGCAATCCATCTTCCTCCATTAGTTCTTTTTCGCGCATATAAAAGAACTTTTTGCTTTTACGGTGGCATGTCTGCTATCAATGAAAAACGCTCGCCTACTGTAGATACTCTGCTCTGCACATAGCTACACCACTCGCGACCATCCGTAGTTCGCATTCGTAGCTATAGCATCCTTAGCACGCATCTAGATCATCCATACATCCATATAAAAAAATTGCTTAGTTAAACCCGTTTCCACTAGTGCTATGATATGTGAACCAATGAATATGATTAGTGAATATCAAGCGCATGGATCAATCAAATCAAAGCAAGGTAGCATAGCACATCTCTGGTGGAAAAGCAGTCTAACTCATGAGAAGCAGACTCTTTAACCTCCGGTATATTATCACCTCTCTTTAGTATACATATGGTTTTATGTTTGTATATCCTGTATAGGTACAAAAGTTAGAAATGATGGGCATAAGTTGTCTTTCTTAAATTTTCACTTTGCGTCTTTTATTTAATCTTAAGGTAAGCTTAACCGTTACTAGTTATCATCATTGTTTGAGCTCCAATATTAAAATATTTAACGTTTTGGATTATTTTACTTAGAAACCGAGTAATACCTAAGCACAATAATTAATTTATGTATTAAAGGAGAACGAAGCAGCGTCGTCAAATCAGTTTATTTGTCTTATAAATACCGTCTCGACGGTTTTAACTGAATTTTCTCCGCCATTGCGAAGGCTATTCACGAGACGAATCCCTGTAATTTGAAAGCTTTCTAAGGTGCGGGCAGGACCGTAGAGGGGAGAATTTTCCTAAATCGTCAACTCAACAGGAGAAACGTTTATGGCCGCCATAAGTTCCAAGAACCACCCGCTTTGGCCGTCATAAAAATCACCTAACCCGCCTCCACCGTGAATGTGTTCGTCTAAGGTCGTATACTACTCGTAAAACGTATTCGAATTACATTTACACTAGAATTTAAAGTTGGGTGTAAATACTCGTAGGTACCTACTGTATCTATTTGGCTTTCAATGTTGTGCCCTTAAAAGCAATTTGTAGAGAGCCGCTATTCAATAGTAGTAGGCACGTTTAATTAAAACATCATCGTACCGGCCGCCATTGCTCGCTCGCCCTCTGGTAGACGGTTCAATAAACGGCTAATTAAATTCACTAATAAATTAGTTAATTTGAAAATCAGTATTACAACGACAAAATTACTTTATGCTGTGTTATTGGTATGATGACAGCGTTTCTTGTCGGTATTGAATGTCGTGAAATTAGAACCTACCGGCTTAATTAGGTTATATAATTATTATTATCTCTGGCGCAAATAGAAGAGATGGTATGAATGCGTGTAAGTCATTAGTTAGCTTTTTCAATTGGTATTTTCATTAGAAGTTGGTCAAAATTAAGTGATAAGCCATTATGATTTTATTTATTACTAGCTGTTCCGTTACCGTGGGAAAATTATAGCCCATGCTACTCCCAGAAAATTAGCTTTCCTTGCTTTCACTGGTGAAAGAATTTTTAGATGCGGTCCAGTAGTTTTTGAGTTTATTCGTTAGAAACACACAAAAATACAAATATTACCTCCTTATAATATTTGTGTAGAGATGTAAATTATTTATGCACGAAATTCTGGCAATCTTTTCAAGGATTTAGAATACCTAGAATCCCTGAAAATAAACCAATAAAACCAAGTCCAACCAAGTAAAAAAGCGAAGCGCGAGTGGGCGCACGTAGGGTTCCGAACCTATTCTATGAATATATTATGCAGGTATTATTAGTTCGTAATAAAGTTCAATTTTAACTTTTTTGCGTTGCACAACAGAAAGATTATTGGATTAAAACAAATTTGGATTGAGACTTTACTTTTATATTAAAATACATCTCTCTACATCTTATTATTTGAGATTTTTTTAGACACTACCTTACTTATTTGTAAAAGTATGCGGCAGAAAAACAAATGAAAATATATTTACGTATATCATGTTAAAATGTAATATCAAATACTCCAGCTAAGGCCTGGGTATTAATAAGTTTGCAGATTTTTTATTGATTATTCGTTATAACGAGTATCAATTAAGCAAAATGTGATGAAAGTCTTCAAGAATCGATGCGATATTATATATTTTCGATAGGTAGTGACTACAGAGAGTAGCATAGCGGGTGAAGGCGATTCACAATCTTACTTTATGTATCGATGCATTTGCATAGATATCATCGGTGTTGCGTTTATATACTTACCTCTATATTGTCCTTGGAAAATCGCGTCTTTGTTCATATACATATCAGTGGGTTATTGTTGAAGTGGTTAGGGGAGGATATCAGTATTGGGCGTGGCTTCGTGAGTAATGGAACTTTGAGCTCGTATGAGGAGGGTCCACTTATGTCACACGAAATGGTATGATTGATAATGCTACCGAAGGAAAAACACTGTTCTTTCACAGAGCAGTCAAGACATTGTACAAAGTAATGTATGTTGATTATACTTAAATAATTAGGAGATTAGTCTTTTGTCAGAGCTCATTATAACCTAATTACTTAACTGTGTTAGTTTCTGCATTCTGTATTATATAAAAGTCAATTAGGGAAACTGAAACCTTAGAAATTTAAATTAGTATTAATTTATTGTTTAAAACAAGAATGTATTGAGGAATTTCTTGCTCCGCTTCTTGACCTCAGCTATAACTTAAGGCAAAGCGGTAAATTTTCAATGACTTTCAATAAGTGGACTTATAGACAGCAACTCTTCGGGGGAGATGGGCTGCTGTTTACATTTAGTCAATCTTCATAGCCGAGTTTAGTGTGCCTTGTTATTAGACTATTGACTTTTCTAAGTGTAATTCTTTATTACCTACAGAAATAAATACATTTTTATTTTTATTTTTTTCATTTTTCATTTATAAGCTCCAACATTAAATAAAAAAATATTTTTTGTAATTGAAAAGTAGATATATATTCTAATTAAAAAAAAGCGTTCTAATCAATACCAATCTAATATCATAAATGTGTTTGTTGTTTTGTCTTTCATTTAAGCAGCAACGAAGCTACTCTAGCCATTTTTGGGAGATATAAAGTAGCCTATGTCACTTCCCGGTAAGTGACTTAGGCTTTTTATCGCCGTATGCCGACGAAATCTCGGGCAAAAGCTAGTAGGGAAGGTAAACTAAGCTTACTTACTCCATAGTTTTGCAATAAAAGCTATTGAATCAATGTTTTTAATCGGTGACCAATTTATCAGAACATTGTTAACTTTTCTACATATTATCAAGGGAAAACACTGAATGTTTGCGTAGTAACTATTGCTATTCAAAACGAAATTATCGCGCTATTATGTTAGTAGCGAAGGTTTTCCTGTACGTGACTGTACATCGCTGTTGTGTAAACTATGTAAACTGTGCACGATCACAGCCCCGGCGGGTAAATTAGCTAATGTTTAAAGTTTTCAAGGTTCAGTTAATTATGAGAGGTTGTAAAATGGAGTTTGCAATGAGCACTACGTACGTAGATAATGGCTGACGGAGAAGGATGTGTGGCAAGAAAGATCTGCAACAAGTTGCTCACAGCAAATGCGACTTGTGAACTTGTAACACATCCACATTTCGCCAAGTTATTGTTGTGCCATTAGGGCCCAACTTTTCCGGGGCATTTGTCGTATCTTCTACAGAACCGAAGTGTCCCCACTTTGCCAGGTGATTTCCCAGCTCGCCGGGTGTGGGCCATATGATATGTGTACTGTGTAGCTAACGCTGGGGTGACATTAAATGAGGTTGTTGTAAAGCTATTCATGTTTGTAATGTACTTACTGATTATTACATAACAATAATTCTCAATTATCGAGAATATAAGCGCGGTACGTCCATCTTGGAACATCTCAAAACACTTAGTTATAAGTAAACACTTATTTTACCGGTTTTCCAACGGTCTGGAAAGTTCTGCGTCATTAACTTAATTTTCGTTTTACTTTAGTTGAAATTTCATCGCAAACAATTAATTGTGACTTCAGACTGGCCTGAGTTAGCAAAAAGAAATGTGGAATTATTTGAATTGAAGTTGGAAACAATACGAAAACAATGTAATTTTAAAAGCTTTGCGCTGGACGATGACTTTAACACTGGCAAAACTATTTGTGACTAATGAAATAGAGTGCTAGGGTTAAATTATTTGCCAACAAAGAAGTGGTGTAAGATGGTGCTTATTACTGGAGGCCTATGTCCAGCAGTGGACAAATATAGGTTGATATCATCATCAACCTAAATTGATGATGATGATGATAAAGTGGCGTAAATATGTGGGCGCCATTGTTAATATTTTATTATCACTGAAAAAAAATTATTAAGACATATTTGAAAAACATAAAACTCACGAAATATAAAATAATCAGTTTTGCCGAAGGCGATCATTATTTAAAAAACCGGCCAAGTGCGAGTCGGACTCGCGCACCGAGGGTTCCGTACAACCTTGCAAATTTATGGTTTTCGTAGTTTTTCCTTTATCTATGCTATAAGACGTTGCTTCGTACCAAATTTCAAGATTCTGAGTTCACGGGAAGCACCCTTTAGGTTTTGATTCCCTTGCAAGTGTCGAAAATTTGCGGCATAAACGGCTGTATCTTTTGATTGCGTTGGCTTAGAAGTTTGATTTTTTCACAGCTTCAAGGGACAGTAGACTTGAGTAATTGATATAAATTTCAGCTTCATACCTCCACGCGTTCCTGAGAAAAAGGGTCTTGACAGACGGACGGACGGACGGACAACAAAGTGATCCTATAAGGGTTCCGTTTTTTCCTTTTGAGGTACGGAACCCTAAAAACAGTTAATTCGTTATTGAGGGAAATCCTTCCACTTTAGTTCGGGAGAATTGCGTTAAACAGTATGCTAGGCTATGATGGTATTGCGTTAAACAGTATGCTAGGCTATGATGGTTTGGTTTTCAACATCACACAATCTGTAGTTGTCACTTGAAAGTATTAAATATATATATAGAGTGAATTGTAGAAGTTATAAATCTTTGCATGTAAAATTACAGAATTGTTTAAGTTGTGGAGTGTAAAGTAGAAAGTAGAAACTGGCTGGATTTTCGCAAATTAATGGAGCCGCATCCTGCCGTCGACGCTGGAATACTAATTATTTGAATTCTTCCAGCATCGCCACTTTCCACTTGGTCCTAGACATTTGATGTCTTGATTCAAAAATAAAATATTTATTTAAGGCAGTCACTGATTTTAACCATAGTCAAACAAAATACTGGCGAACCTATTTATTATACCAGATTACAATTTCCATTGTTGAATTACTAAGGTCTGCAATTTGGAGATTCTGCAAATCCCTTAATAAATTGTTTGCTCCTGTGAAATTGTTCATTAATTTATCCGGATCGTAAAATTGCACCTACTTCGCTATCTCTCGAAGATTCTGCAGTTAATTTTGTTGGAACTCGCCATTTCGCCACCGGAGCAGGTGTTAAAATATACGACACAATTCGAGAGTGTCTACTGTTTGCTCACTTTTCTGCTGGTATTTTCAGCTCACGTGCAGCTACGGTACTCCTACTAAACAAAGGCAAAGCTCATTACTTGAAGTACTCCTCGATATGTTTTGCAGTGGTAATAGTTTGAATAGCTAACATTCTCTTGGATAAACCAAATTGGTGCAGACTTTTGCAATTTAGTTTCAAATGAATCAGCGTCCTCTACCATATTAAAGCTTGCCAATTGTATGTATAGTGTTTGTTCTCTTTAAATTGAAATAATTGGATTTATTGGGTAATAAGAAATTAAAAATATATACATCATCCTTAGGTGTTCGTTTGGTACGAAAATGTTTGAAAAAATATGGTGTCGCTGGTTTGTAGCTATATTGCAAATTAGAGATTAAAAATAAATATTGGAGTTACTAGGGCACATTATATATAAATATTTTTTTAGTGCCCCCATTTTCCCTTCCCCAGCCCTTATGCAAATTCGAAATTTGCTAATTCTGAAAGAATTAGGATTGATAGAAAATATAAGTAAACAATCAGGGAAAACAAAACAACGATTATTAAAATCCAACTCATATTTTTTTTAGAAATTAGAAAATATCTTTTACATACTCGTAAGTTGGAAGAGTCCCGAGCAATTTCAAAAAAAAAAATGGAGTGTATTGCTCATGCACTAATGATAAATATTCTTAGAAAAGGAGCCCTCAATGCACAAATCCGATTCGCACTTTATTTATTATTTTCCTCATTATACATAATAATAGGTAAGCAGTGATAGCCTTTACGGTTAAAGAGCCGGCACTTAATAATAAACCCGGTCCGGCGATAGGCTCACCACCTCTATCACGTTTAGGGGTCCAATGTATCTCGTGAAATGTGGGTATATCTAGTAATGGAATACCTCGGCCTACCCCCTCGGGGATGAAAGGCGTGAGATTATTTATTTATTTTATTTTTTATAATAATAGGTAAGTACCTATGTTTAAAATCTTTTTTGCTTGTAATTTACATCTCAGCTCAGTAGCGGTACTATTAATTTCTACAAACAATGTATGAGGTTAATCTCGTATTTGGACCACATCAAAATGAAATTTTATTTTGATATATACAATATGTAACAGCATAAGCGCAATTCCTGAAATTAGTTTGTTCAGTATTCACTACTTAATCGATTTCAGCTATTTATAATATGTGTTAAATTTTTACGAAAAATGAATTAGCATAGCTGAATTCAGTGCTATGTATGGAAATCGTGCCATTATTGATGGATATTTAAGAAAATTGGTTAGACACAATTCAAGTTCGATTGCATCATATTTTTTTATGTTAATATACTAATTGGGGTGTATGAGGAATTGCGCTTTTTCTGTTACGCATTGTATTAGTGTTAAAGTCAGGTTTTCCCAAGGAAAGCGGTAGTCTAGCTTACTTTCAGCTCACGTTCGCCGCAAGTCTTAACAGAAAGGAGATCTTTATAGAATATTGCCTTTACGTTTATTTATTGGCGAGAATTTGTTGGATTTTTGTAGCCTCCTATTGTAGAATGTTTTCTAGATCCATTGTGTCCATACTCGACACTTAAACATGACAATAGGGTAGTTTTAGTAGGATTCTATTCACAGATAATCAGTTTCCAAATTTATTTAACGTAGAAATACGAGTACAAAAGTTATAAAAGTTTGTTAATATTGCCAGGTTCAATAAAATTTACTTAATAAAATAAAACAAAACTACTTATTTATACATTTTATGACGTCACTATAAGCAGTGAAAATTACTGTAATAATATATTTGTAGTAAACTATCTTTGTGTGGTTTTAAATTCTTAAGTGTCTAGAATTTCGTCAGTAGTATTTTTTATACTTTGTTGAAGTAAATATGGTAAGAAATTATCTTGAACGTTATTATGAGGTTAAAGCATGGTTAAAGCGAAACACTGCAAATAAATACTTTTCTATATTCAATGGATGTCATGTCTTACTTGAGAGAATCGTGTTGAAAAGTTGAGCTGCTAAGCGTCTTCCATAATACCACAATCCTACTTATGTATGTGTTTTGCAGGTACGTAGGTATTTCTTATGTGTACTGCTCAAACTAGACTTGATGGGGTTGATATTTACATACTTTAGCCTAGTCGCAGAGTGAATACTGGCTGTATTTGTCGACAACTGATTCTTATTGAATAGGGAATTCAATTATTATTTCCATTATTTCCTTTGTAATATAATATATTAACTTTTTATTTCTATAAAGGTCCTCCGTATTTTTGTTTCAAAGGGAAATGTATTTTATCTTAATGGGACTACATCAATATCGAAACGAATTGCATGGTTGAACAAATCATACCATATCAAACAGCTTAGTACGTCAGTATTATTTCCTTTTGTTGCAAACTCTCAAATCTAGACCACTACAGATTATTACTTGGTCTAAAACCGCTATCCTCTTTTTATATTTAACATCATTGGCTATGCCTATGCCACGCTACGTCATGACTGATGGCTAACCTCTTTGAAAAAATATTTGTGCGTAAACAACAACATAAGTATATAAAACCAGGAACTAAATTTCAAACTAGCTTTCTCGAAGCACGCAGGAGCTCATGATACATGTCTGTAATTATAATAACGCGACTGACCACCCCCAACATCCTATATGATCAATTTTTTTATTAATGCTGAATAACATGATTTATTTTTAATTAAATTGCTCAAATTGCATTGTTGACAAGCGTCTCACTGTGTATAAAGTGGAACAAAGAAAAGATCTAAAAGATGAAAGAAAGCAGTTTTGCTGTTTCTTTTGTAGTTAACTAAATAGTTTAAAAAGAATTTAGTAAGTTGTTGTGTACTGGAAGTTATTTGAGTCTCGAGTTTCGTAAAGGAATGCTTTTAAAATATTTATTTTAAACTAGCTGTGCGGCAAGGGGTCCGCGTCTATAATAGCCTATGTCTCTCAGGAATAGAGTAGTTTTCTATCAATGAAAGAAAATTTGTAATTTAATAGATCCAGAAATTACCACCACCATTCAAATGCACACACATAGGTACGATATGGTTTTTTTGAGGCGTATAATTAACATTAAAGTAAATGAAATACTATTTACTATTTTTCCACACGAGCCAAGCGAAAGGCGGAACAAGAATATTCCTATATTTCTAAATTAATGCCTCCAAACAACATTTATTTTAACTGCGTCGCAATAACAATTTTGAAATCATTTATCTGAAATTGTGAAATGTAAACATACTCGTATTAGGTGTTTAGGACTATTCAAAACTTAATTAAGGTTTTTAGAGGCAAAAAAGCGTTTATTTTAAGCCATTTCTGAGTTGTGGAAAAAAGGTTAGTTTTTCTGTTGCGAGGAAAAATGAAATGAAGTTGTTTAGGGCGATAGAAACACAAAGGAATAGTTGCGCGCCCCTCCCCCCCTCCCTCCCGCGGAAAATGCCGCCGCCAGGTGCGGAGTGTGCGGCAATGTGCGCGTGACTACGCAACAATCACTTGGGAAGAAAAATTTATTATATTGTTTTTGCTATCCGGTCGTTTTGCTTTAGTTCATCCCATGTTCTCTTGCACGCTATGTGAGTACCGTGTTTCCACAGGTTAAACAGACTTACGTTTCAAACTCTTGAATTAAAATATAGTACTAAGCCCTTTAAGTTTATATGAATTTGTGTTACATAATTAATAATAATAAATAAATAATAATAATCTCACGCCTTTTATCCCCGAGGGGGTAGGCAGAGGTATTCCATTACTGGAAATACCCACTTTTTCACGAGTATATTCAACCCATAAACGTAATAGGTGGTGACTGGGTCTGTTACACATGCCTCAGAATTAATTCTGGGACCTGCAGGTTTCTTCACGATGGATGGACAGATAGTAGTAATATCTGTCAAAGGATCAGCCTAGCTATCCGAAGAGGGAATGCAGATAGTCTGCTGAGCAGTGTTCCATATGGTTCATCTTTTTAAAGAAAATTTTAAAATATAAAATCATAAATAAATTATTGGTGACTATACTGTGCACCAATTTAAATATCCCTTTGAAACTGCGTTTGTTGCGTCATTGTTTGTGGGTACATACATAATGTGCGAGTAATTTATATCACGAATTTTTACCACCACTGCACGCTCAGGTGCCGTCGGCACAGCCTATTATTACCTGGGGATTTGCTGACGAAATACTGTTAATACAATTTTATTTATGCGTTGTCATGAAAAATGTATCATTTGTGTATTATGTCCCTAAAAATTTTTATCACAACGTAGCTTTTGTACACTTTGCAGTAAATTTTGCACCACACTGGCTTTTTTCTGCAATAAACCGCTTTTTTATTTGGTGTTTCAACGAAAATTTTAATAGTTACCATAAAAAAATCAAATTTGTTTGAATATTATGTTATCACGTCACTTTGTGACTATAAAATTACGTACGAATATTGAAGTGTAAATTGCTTTACTATATCGTAGTTTCACCAGCGTGATGAAGCTGGTAATATATACCGTTTACATCGTACTGAATCAGCCTGTAAAAGTATAAATGTTTATATGGGCCATGCCTGAAATATTTTTTTTGTATTATTATTATAAACATTTGTCGTTATCCCGGGACAAAGGTACTCCATTTCTGATAGTGCTTACTATCCATAAATAAAATTATTTTGAAATCCATCCTTTCCTCACAAGACGCCATGGGCGTTTATTGTGTATAATATTAATTAATTATTTCACTTTTATTATTATGCTGAAAAAGCCAAGATTACTTGAGACCAGAGATATTAAAATTGGCCTTGCGTTTTGGTGACTCCAGTGAATTAGGACAGAATTCCGCCCGCACTAAAATTATTGTCGTATTCAAACGCCCAACTTAAAATGAGCATTTTCCAGTACGACTATAAATAAGGGGTGGTTTAAAAGCTCGCATTTAAGGGTAGCTAACGGTATGTGTATAATTCCGCATAACGAATATTTAACATAGAACTGGCCTGTATTTATTGCAACGTCAATACGCTGTTCCACACCTCACTAAATATTAGGCCATGTCAAGGAATATCAACCATCACTAGATTTCGTTTTGAATATCTGACATTGACATAGTTGGTAAAAATGTTTGGCGATAGGCTTACCACTTGTCATGTTTAGGGGTCCCAAAAACATGGATATAAAGTGGGTAAATCGATTATCTTCTGTTAACTCTCTCAGGAATAAGATCAATTGTGTGAAGTATATTTTTAATAATAATAAGGCATTTATTCACTATTTGTACAAAATCTAAATAATCATCCACAATTATCTGCCAAATTGTATAAACAGTTTGTTGGCAGTATTATTTACTCATAGCGGGTGTCCAGCGGTGTTGCCCGCGCGGATCCGTTGTATTCCCGATCCCGTGGGAATCAAAAACCCCTTCATAGCGGTTGCCTACGACATATAAGACACCTACATGCCATATTTCAAGTTTCTATAAATTATCGTTTCGGAGAGTAGGTATTTCTCTTTTGAACCAGTTTTTAATAGAAGTAACAAAATGTGTGAAGGATGGCTGACCTTGATACTTGGATTCCATCTGTTTGCATGACATTTGTATTGTTCTGTATGTAGGTACCTATTTATGTTGTCCTACGACATATTTCAAGACCTACATACCATATTTCAAGTTTCTAGGTGTTATCGTTTCGGAGTAGTACGTATTTCTCTTTTTAACAAGTTTTTATATTTTCCCGTGGGAATGAGATATTTTTCTAGATTAAAAAGTACCCTATACAGATGTTGACCCGGGTACTCAGTTATCTTCCGCTCAGCTATATTAAAGTCCGTCCAGTAGTTTTTGCGAGATGCGTGCACAGACAGACAGACAAATATTTCAAAAATTGGTGATTTGGTATCTAAATCGATAATTACTATCTACACTACCACTAAAATTTTCAAAAATTATTTCATATACAGACACGGTCCCGTTAGAGTTTTATTATATTATGTATAGATAGATATATTTGACCACTCTTTTAAAAATATGGCAAGTTTGAGCTCGTTTTCGGAGATGCTTATTATAACCTGAATTGGCAGACAATGCACAGCTTAAACCGGTAGCCCCTTGTCACACGTACCGGTTTCCGCCGGGCCGGCGGGCGGCGAAGTATATGGCCATGTACATTGTACGTACGTTCGCACACCCAACAACCGCACAATCGGCCATACTTTTCGCCGCCGGGTAGCCGGAGCCGGCCCGGCGGAAACCGGTACGTGTGAAAAGAGGCATAGAAATTGGAATGTGAAATTAGGCTGAAATAGAAGGTTTACATTGGAACGGAAAAAAGCCGTTAATATGTGTACATAAAACTTCTAGTACGTACCTACAACGTATAGTATAAAGCACGTCTCCTGAAAGGAAAGTGTGCATACAACTCAATCGTGATTGAGTTCGCATTGAGTAGGTAAACAGGTAGTGCCAATATAAAGTCGGCTGGACATTCATAGAAATGCAAGATCACCTGCGTGATCCGACATGGGCCTATTTAAAAGGGCTTTACTATTAGAAGCTATTTATCATTGACGACGAGACCATCTTGTATTTTATACCGCACTCCGAGTACTTTGGAAATGAATGGATTTAAATGGGACACTAATTAATGCGGAGTGCGCTGGGGACGTTGAATTTTTGCCGGCTCTTCGTTAAATTCCACATTAGAGACTTTTCGTAACCCGAGAATCTTTGGACAAATTGTGTTTTTGGGTTATTTAGATTTCTTGTAATTTGTATTTTTATTTCAGGTAAGTTCAAATGTTCCTCGCGGTACTTGACGAAGGTAAGAATTTTGAATATATGTAGTATGTATGTACCCATTGTCGTTTCATTAATAACGTCTTTATAATTTATTCAAGTAACGTGTGTTTAAATTATACATGCTTGGCAGCCTCTTTATCTTGTTACCTGTCAAACGCGATCAAACGCTCTATTAAACAGGCCCTTGACGCAGTTGTGAACGGGATTTATAAATTAATCGATTTGACCTGACGATTCCGAGAGGTCACTCCTGCCGTCAGGGATTTCATGTTGGAGACCGCAACCGTTCATAGAACTTGTCAAGGGTATGTCACTTGACAAGGATATATCCATTATGTTTACGCCAGTATTCTGTCAATATAGTACAATGCGATGCAAAAAGTAATATGAAATACTTAAGCTAAAATATATATTTTTTTAAAACAATTTATTACTTCATGAATGGTACAAAATGTTCCGTTTATTTAATGGCATACTATATTCATTAAATATTATGTAATTCTGACAAACTAACAAAACTATTTAATCCATATCCATAACTACCATACCACCCGAAAGTAACCCTGCCTGATTTGTAACTTTTTGTGGCTAAAACTCGTAGAACATGCGCATCTTAAAGAACATACATTTTTTTTTATCACATCAAGTAGCGGTCAAACGATAAAAAGAAGTATATGCTCATTATTGAGTTCATTATCATAATTGATACGTCATAGTCATAAAAGTCTGCTTAATTTTATAAACCATTTTCAATTAATTTTATTGCAGCCATAAGTAGTTTTATGCAGTATTATCCTCGTTCTGAATTAAAATGAATAATGATTTTTCTGTTCATCTATTTTAATAACGGGCATCGATTGCGTGATTGGATTTAAGTTTCGGGCATAGAGGCCCTGAATTCCAAGCCCTAGTCTACCCACGCAGTAAAAATAAACGGCTGCAAATAGCATAGCATAGGGTATGAGGGGTTGGTAGTACGACGAAACGTTAACAGGTCGATTATGCGAGACCATCGATAGCGTACTCGAGCGATTTGGGACCTCTCCGGCCGCGTGCCTAATGACGGGTCACGCATTTAAATAGCCTGCTTTTGGTCCAATCGGTTCCATATGAAATTCATTCTATCATTTCACATACAATTTGATTTGTCGGAGAGCTACTCGAATACGGCGTGAGCGTGGAACATTTTATTTGCAAAAAATATTTGCTGATTTATTCTGAGCATGAACACGTAGCAGTGTGCCAGTATTGGTTGCGATGAGTGTACACATAATGCATTTTGTACGTTTCAGTAAATATCGATTTACTCACCCATGCCGGTATGCTTTCTGCCTTCCAGAGAGCGGGTGATGTGAATAAATAAGATAGTTGGCTCTGTTTCTAAACTCTATTGTATTCGTCTTTTAGTGTTTTCTAGCAGCACATTATGAGAGACCGTACCTAAATGTGTAGTGGTGAAGTTAAATACGTTTTGCAAGTACTTTAGGCGTTTTGCCAAAGTGCAAACGGAATAGGATCTTAACA
This sequence comes from Ethmia dodecea, assembly GCA_963855545.1. Classification (NCBI taxonomy): domain Eukaryota; kingdom Metazoa; phylum Arthropoda; class Insecta; order Lepidoptera; family Depressariidae; genus Ethmia; species Ethmia dodecea. The sequence continues at coordinate 8,420,578 of OY979437.1, read as the reverse complement.
AAGTGAGCATTCCCGTTGCATTAGATAGGCATCTATGTTAATGGTATTGAATTTTATTTATACTAAGTGCCTGTCTTAAAAGTTTTGTTTCAAAAACAGACTTTTCAATGAAAATGATGTCGATTCATTTCAAGGATAATGTATTAAGTTCAGCAACTCATTGTCCGTTGGATATAATTAACTACCTGACTCGACAAAAATCAAAGTAGCCGTGACTTAAGTCGAACAATATTGTGAGTTTCAAAGGTAAGGTGCCATAATCTGTTGTTTCATTTCTTATTTAAAATCTTAGGCCCGCTGTAACTAAGTGCACCTATAAATTTTGAGAAACGAGCCTATCCAGAAGTCCCGGAGAGTTTTGCGAGCTTAATTGTAATAAAAGTTAAAAGATATAAAACTGGCCGAAGCACTTATCCATGATCTGGGCCAGACAGGCATTGGAATAATTTATTAAGTAGCCGCAATCCTTTTAGCGGGTACATTTTTGCATGGAGTAAATGCAATGTCGATGTTGTAAATTAAAATTACTGGAATTCATAAAATTGAAATATACGCAGATATTTGAATAGGTTAAATTTGCAAACGAAATTAAAATTATATGGTTGTGAAAAGCAGAGGGCCAACACGTCGTCGAGTTTGGGCGAGGACGTCATTGTTTACGCCGGGTAATTTATATTGTGCTTTGCAAAATTAGTGCGGCTGCCACCGGCCAACTCAGGTGGCACCATGGTGGCACCGCGCCATTACCGCCCGGATTTACCCTCCCAACTCGGCTTTCACCGACACGACTAATCTGTTGTGAACGTAATTATTATCGCCCATTAAAAAAGTATTAACTTAATGAAACGTCTCTGAAGGCTTCTAATAAATATTATTTTACAGCACGAGCACGTACATAAGTTAACGTATTTCAAAGTTTTGCTTTATAGTTTCACTCAAACTACCGTAGCGTAAAAGTTTTAATGTGCGAAAGATTTGTTGCTTTTAGTTCACACAGTACTCGTAGTATTATGTGTTTATAATAAATGCGTATTTTGCAGTGAATAGCAAGTAGAATCTATTTAGTAGCAGTTAGATAAGTTTAATGTTTAGGTACCTACTGTTTTTGTCTAAGGATAAACCGCAAATAATATTGCAGACTAATACGGATGTTGACATAATAGTCGATTATTCACCAGGAGGATAAATCAGTGTCTTTGAATCCTGAGCAAGAACGAAGGATTCTTCCGAACGCTCCGAATTCTTAGAGGGTTTTGGTCGCGACTAGTTAGGACTAGAATTCTGTGAGCAGTGAAGTAAATTCAAGCATGCTAAAGACAAAAACAGCATTGTCTCTGAATACTTAATTTTCACTCTTCTGTGAGTCAATAAAAAGCAAGGCTTCTGGAAATCAAGATTTTATCAGAATTATTGAAGTACTAATTTTTAAATGAAAATTGAATATTATGATGATATTGGTATTATTCCAATTGTGTTCAATGTCGCCGTTGACGCCTTTTGTAGTTTTCCATTTAAAGTACTTAATTGTCGTACGTATGTTTCCTTTGACTTTTCTAGGAATAGATTTTAACAATGATTAAGGAGTCTGATTTAATGGACACTAGAGCGGAGTCAAATTACCTTCGACTCACGACATTTTTATTATATTTTGAGTACTTGAATACCTTTTTTCAAAAGTCTTTGTTATAATATTTGGAATGTCACTAGTCGGAATGTAGAGTCTTCTTCTTCCTCTGTTAAATGATAATGACTGTTTACCGTATTGGTGACTTTCGCTAATCTACTTTACATTAATATTATAAATATTTGTATTTTTGTATGTTTGTAACGAATAAACTCAAAAACTATTGGCTGGTTTAAAAAATTCTTTTTCCAATAGAAAGCTACATTATCAGGGAGTAACGTAGGCTATATTTTATTCACGTATTCCCACTAAAACGGGAACTATGAGCTAGTAATATTATAAATAGGAAATACTTGTCTGTTTGTTTGTATTGAATAGGTTCCGTTTCGGAGTAGTAGGTATTTCTTTTTTTAACCAGCTTTTATATTTACCCATGAGAATGAGACACACACAAAAATTTCAAAAATTTGGTCATTTGGTATCTACATCGATAACTAACGCTAAAATTTTCAAAAAATATTACATACATAGTATAGATTTTATTGATTTTAGTATTATACATAGTAAACATTAGTATAGATATAAAGGACAATGAAGGAAACTTGACCCTGTGAGGGCTTTAATGTTATTATCAGCTCCGAAGGAAATATAAATAAATGAGAAAACATAAATTTCATTACATTAAACTATAGGTATTCGGAAAAATCAGAGAATGAAAGAACACATGACAATGTGAGCATTTTCTAAAGAAAGAAAACGTATAAAAACAGGTTCGCAACACATTTAATAAGGACAAAAAGACAAACATGTAATGGACTTTGTGTCTACACTCTACAACCTAGTAGACAAGTATAAAGATACTGTCCGGTTTGATCGTAGGTACTACAGCTATTACCACTGCAGAATAGATGACTTAATTAAACAGTAACTTACCACCTGTTCCTGTCGGTTGGACATTTCAGACATGTTAACAAGTAAATATTTTTAGATCGTGCTCAGAGATCCCAAAAACAGAAGCCACCGTATCCGAGAAACCTTTGCCAAAGATCTAATAATATTCGATTTATAAAGTCTCGGTTTCGTGGACAATATGTGGAAAGGAATGTTTAACTTGCGAGTAATACCACTTGTCAATGTTGAGTGGGGTAGAAGCAATATCACTTGTGGTAGATGTCACCTGTGTTACGACCCTCTCCCTTACTCATGAATGACCTTTCTAACTTTGTATTATTTACCGAAGTTTAATATCAAAGTTGAGCCGGACCCTAACTGGACTATGAGACATTGGTTTATTAACCTTCTTAATTTAGTATGTTTTGTAACCTTAATGTTGAAAAATTTTTGTAATTGTTTTTTGATAAACAGAATTATACATATATGTTGCTTAATGCTTTTTGTGTGATATATGTATAATTCTCCTCCTCCTCTGCACAACCTCATTAGCTTGTTGCAGCCCAGCAGTCTATAATATTTTCCGGTGTCAGCCAGATTAGGTATACCTATTTTCTTGAATTACCTACCTAGTGCAGTACCTGTTTTACACTTTTAATAGTATCAAGATAATTTAATAGTCAGTGACTGAATGCTGTTTGGATGTCCCTAAAGGCAAATTTTCTTTACAGTGATAGTAACTAAAACATTTACTATTTTGAATATTATAAAAGTAATTTTGTAAAATTACTTTTATAATATTCGAAAAATAAAGCACGTCTGGCTGTACATGATGGTGTGTTAGTACCTACGTTGATGTATGGCAGTGAGTGTTGGGTATGGCAGAAGAAGCATGAAAGTAGAATAAATGCAGTCGAAATGCGTTCATTAAGAAGCATTAGTGGAGTAAGATTGATAGATAGAGTGAAAAATAGTGTGATCCGAGAGCGTTGCGGCTTGAAAGATGATATAGTGACTAGGATTGAAAGAGGAATGCTCAGGTGGTTTGGTTACATTGAGCGGATGAATGAAAGTCGTCTAACGAGACAAATATACAAGGGTGTTGTGAATGGGCGAGTCGGTAGAGGACGACCTAGGCGTACCTACATCGATCAGATCGGCGATGTGTTGAAGAAAAACCAGATAAAGAGTACCCGAAACCGACGAGCATGCATGAGTCGTTTGATGGATGTGGAGGAAGCGCGAGAGATCTGCCAGGTTCGTAGCAAATGGCGGTCTATTGTCTCTGCCTACCCCAATGGGGAATAGGCGTGAGATTATGTATGTATGTATGTAATTTTGTAAAATAATTCTCACACACCCACCCTTAGATCGGCGTCTGTTTGTCTCGTTCCACAAAAATTCAGCTCGTTTTAATGTGAATCCCTTTTTCCTTTTTTGCGGTAATGGTGGCTAGCTCGGAGCTCTCCGGCTATCATTTATAACGAGTTTTAATCGCGACACGGAAATTAGTTATATTATGCGTCTATCTGCTTCCACGACTTAAATTATAAGGTCGTTAGTTCTGTCAACACTCGACAGAAAAGTATTGGGATGGAAAATATTTTTTAGAGAACGTTTTTTTACTGATTATAAAAATTACTAGCGACCCGCCCCGGCTTCGCATGGGTGCAATGCTAACACTAACCTTTCTCTTGAATCACTCTATCTATTAAAAAAAACCGCATCAAAATCCGTTGCGCAGTTTTAAAGATTTAAGCATACATAGGGACATAGGGACATAGGGACATAAGGACATAGGGATATAGGGACAGAGAAAGCGACTTTGTTTTATACTATGTAGTGATGATACACATAAAATGTATTAAAACGTTCGAAATATGTTTTGTATGTGTATTATGGTTTCCTTTACAAAGAAAAGACTTTTTAGCTTGTAGAGTACCTCCATTGAATACTCCTGTGTAAGCATTTCTATTCTATGGATGCACCCACATCGCTAACAGTAGGTATTAAAGTTTGATTTTCAATCTGGTTTTCTATTGAAAGTGCAGTCGTGTTTCTTTGCGATGTAAAATCTTGTAAATTTTTATTTGTGTACAACAAACGAATACAGGAAGCCACTGACTTTGTTTTTAGAGCAATGCATCATCTTCTTCATCCTATACTTGTCCACTGCTGGACATAGGCCTCCCCTTATGAGCCATAGCGCCCTGTCTTCAGTCTGCCGCATCCAGCATCTGCCTGGCTGCAGTCTTTCGCAGATCGTCATCTCATCTGGCCGGAGGACGTACTACACTACGTTTGCCGAGTCGGGCTTCCACTCCAGAACACGTGTAACCTAGCGGTTGTCGGTTCTTCGCGATATATGGCGGGCTCACTGCCACTTCAGCTTGCTAATGCTTTGAGTTATGTCGATATGTTTGGTTCTCTATCCTGGCTGGGCGACCTTGAACTGGTGGATAAACCCCACCGGGAGTGTCCACGTCTCAGCTCCGTAGATCATAAAAGGTAGGTTACGCACTGATTGAGTATTGAATATTACGTATTTATTTTATTGCTTTTTATTTTATATATATATATATATATATATATATATATATATATATATAATCATAAACATATTTGGGTGTAATTTAAAATATTATCAAATAATAGTGTACGTATTGTTATCTTGTGCCGTGATAACGCACTGCTTGACAAGATATTAAAAAAGTTTAAATTTTTTTCTTTTCTAATTTTAGCAAACCGTCTGTGCAAAAAAAATTATTGTTTTTGTTATAAGCTATGACCTTAAAACCATAGTTACCATAAAAAAAACTCGACCCTAAGAACATTTCTGTTTTTTTGTTCATGTTTAGATGTATTCTGTAACTTCCCTGTTGACAAACAAAGATACGTAGTGAATCAGTTAATAACCACAATACATAATTATAATATATACATAGTTTAGTTAATGTGGAGTATGGTTTAGTCCGTGGGTTTAGTGAATGAAGGAAGATTCTAGAAATTGTGTTGTAGAGAAAATGCTGATAAAATACAAACATACCTGTCTCAATAAACTTTATAAGATTTAAACTATGACATTTGAATAATGGCGACATTTCTTTGTTGGCCCTCAACGCTATTTTGTTCAAAAAGTAATTAAAATTAATAATTCCCAAATAACCATATTAGCGTTGACATGCAGTAGGCACAATTACAAATTTACTGATTTCATTTAATTACATACAGTAAAGTAGATGAGATCAGTACATTTGCGATAAAAACTGTTTAGTCGTTTGAATTACAAATTATGTGGGGAACCGCTGATAATCAGAATTTTTTAATACCTACACACTGTCTGATCGACTTTTTTGAACAGCAAATAAACACACTAAAAGCTGCAGCATGTTATTGAATTTTTTCTCCAGTGATGATTCCTACTTTTAGCAGTATTACTTGTTTGATACACATACCTTGTTGATTTTGCAGTTATTGGTAAGATTAAATGATTCCATAAGTATAGGTCCCAATACGAAGTGTTGGCAAGGACTGTCTAGAGAATAGTTCACTAATTGGTTTGCACCTTTATTACTTTGCTTACTGCTCATAGTCACTCTGGCCTGGAATTGAAAGACATGTTGTCTATTTTCTCCAACAAGTGCCAATCCCTGATAAACAAATACATATATGTGTTGTCTTCTCTTATTCACATCCACATCTACATTTCTACAGGAATCTATACTTCTATACTAAAATTATATATAATTATATATTATATTATATAATCTCACGCCTTTTTTTTTTATCCCCGAGGGGGTAGGCAGAGGTATTCCATTACTGCATATACCCACATTTCACGAGATATATTGGACCCCTAAACGTGATAGGTGGTGAGCCTATCGCCAGACCGGGTCTGTTTACACATGTCTCAGAATAAATTCTGAGACCTGCGGGTTTCCTTACGATGTTTTCCTTCACCGTCGAGCTAGTGATAATACTAAAATTATAAAAGCTAAAATATTCCTGAGTAACATAGGCTATATTTTATTCCCGTATTCACACGGGAACGGGAACTACGCGGGTGAAACCTCGCAGAACCGCTACAAAAAAAATGAAAATGATAAACTGATAAACTGACTGATTGGTGATATATCAACGCACAGCCTAAACCGCTGGGTCTAGAGTTTACACATGGATAGCTTATACAGTGTAGGCATCCACTAAGTAAGGATTTTGCAAAATTCAACCCCTAAGGGGTTGAAATAAATGTGCTGTGCTAAAGCTAGTAATATTACACAGAGAAAAGATTTGTATTTTTGTATGCAAACATACAAAAATAACGAATAAACTCACTGCTGGACCGATTTAAAAAAATCCTTCACCATTACAATGCTACATCTATCCCTGATGCTATCCTTGAGAAAAATAGGCTTTATTTTATCCCAGTATTCCCACTAGTGAAACCGTGCGGAACAGCTAGAATATTATAAAGGATACAGATTTGTATGTTTGTTACGAATAAATTTAAAACAATTTTAAAAATTCTTTCACTAATGGAAATCTCAAATTATCACGCAGTAACACGTTATATTTTATCCCCGTATTCAGTGAGTTAACAATAAATAAGTATACCTTAGTTATAGGACAGTCTTTTGTCAAATCCATTACGAATATAACGTCACTCATATTTCTGGTGTTTTCCAAGCTTACGTGTCCGCATTCGCCCTTCTTTGGACCCTTGCAGGTTACAAATTTCTCCCAGTCAGTCGAATATGGTCCCTAAATATTTGAACATTAAATACTCATAATATCATGGAACACTTTTAAATTAGGTATATGCTTTGTCTCGAATACACTTACAAAACTTTCCTTATCGATCTGATTGATTACCATTATAGGCAGAGAGAGAAATATCGTGGCAAGTAGCAGCCAACCCATTATAACGCCAAACATGCACTAGGTACAAAATTATTATTTGTAAATTATATTTTGACTCGCGTCTGCCAAAATATAGATTTTATCACTGCCAGAGCTGTATTGTTAGTACTGAATTTCATTTCCCGTTGAATGTAATTAAAATTGACGTTCCATTCTAAGTTATTATACAAATTATTTGTTTTGTTGATATGAACTTCCATATATTATTATCAAAGTTAATATGTCTGCAGCATAATCAACTCTGTATCTTGAAACGCTGTTAAAAGGAAACAATAGTATTTTTACGTTCTGGAATAAATTAAAACTCGAATTTCGGACAAAGTGAAGTTATCTGAGTAAACAGTTTCTGTTGGTCGTGTCTTTTTGAAGTTGCACCGCGGTGAAGCCTTGATATTCTTGTAGCCTTTATATTCTTGTAGTAGACTAGATTTTATTTTATTTCACCACTTTAAGGGTTGAATTTATCAAAATCCTTTCTTAGTGGATGCCTACACTGTTTTAGCTATCTATTTGCAAAGGGGAATGCCCATTGGCCCTACAAAAGAATGCCTGAGATAGACAAAGATGAACTCTACATCGAATTGTACCCTAATTCAATAGAAATACATTACAATTTACTTTATTATCCCAAAACTAGGCCCAGACGCTATTTTAAAACATTTTCATAAAATACAGGTTATGTCAAATTAATTAGATTTTTGTTACTGTTAGGTAATAAAGAGCTATAATTTAAAGAAAATAATATATCTCAATTATTGTACAGCAGAGTAAGAACTTCATCATTTTGCATTGAGAAGGAGTTACGTTTCATCCGTCTAAGATCGAGATAGCAGTTAGCACAGTGCATGTTCTAACACATTTCTGTTATATTACCTATAGGGTGTTCCTAACACATAGGGTGTTCGGAGGCACAAATCCGTTATAAACAAAAAGCTTGGTTGTCGTGTCTAATCAAAGTCCGTGTTTGAAAATATGTATCACGTGAAGAGAAAACATCAAATAAACAATATTACTTTTCATGGCAACACTGTTTACTGAAACCCACAATCGCTCCATACAAACCAACTTTCCAAAATGTTGCCAACTTGCCTAAAAATGCCTATGAAAATTATTAAAATCGAAATTTTTCAGTGAAGAGAGAATATTGGAGCGGCCATCTTGTTTTTAAGTTTTTTGGATTTTTCTTGTAAACTAGAGGATGTACCCTATGCAATGACACCAATCACGTCTCTATAGCATATTGCCATCTGGGAGATCAATTCGGGTCTTTTGAGGTCTACCCTAAAAATTCAATCAGCCATAACTTTCAGTGTTGCCAGGCAAAAATCAAAAAACCTACAAAAGATCATAGGGAGAGATAAAATGTTTCACTGACTGTCACTTGTTTTTGCAAAATGGTAAAATTTATAGTTTTGACATTTTAAATTAAAAGTAAAAAATACGCCAAATTCCTGGAAAATTCTTAAACAGGGCAACACTACGGTAGCAAGACCTCCAACCCCGCGATACAGGCCAACTCGCTCAGGTGTTGCATCTTGCCGAAAATCGACAGTCAAAATCTGGTAAAATCCATCCCTTTCTTTGAGAGCAAATCACCGGTCGGCCATCTTTAATTTTTCAGATTTTCGGGATTTTCTGGTAAACTGCAGGATATGCCCTATGCGATGACACCAAACACATCCCTTTAGCTTATTGGCGTCTGGGAGATCAATTCGGGTCAAGTGGAGTCTACAATAGCCTAAACTTTGAAACATTACTACGCGGCCGCCATTTTGTTTTTTGAACTTTTTAAATAATATTCGTAAATCATCTAAAAAGTTCTAGAGATGCCAAAAATTTGAACCGAACCGGCCGGAAAACAAAAGAGATACGATAGGGAAGCCTGGCCGCCATTTTGTTTTTTTGAAAAGTTGGAATATTCCTGGGGCACCCCGCCATCTTGAACACTTTTCCCCCACAAAACTTTTCTCCAAAACGACTCCTTCTGGGAGAACAATTATTTCAATCAGTGAGTCAGTGAGTGAGTCAGTGAGTGAGTGGTAGTCGAGCTTTATATCGAGCTTTATATATTTTATGGAAAAAATAGAAACGATAAACTGACTGACTGATTGGTGATATATCAACGCACAGCCTAAACCGTTGGGTCTAGAGACTTGAAATTTTGCACATAGATAGCTTATACAGTGTAGGCATCCAGTAAGAAAGGATTTTAAAAAATTTAACCCCTTAGGGGGTGAAATTTACGTGCGCGAGCGAAGCCGCTTGTAAAAGCTAGTAAAATATAAATGTAATGGCAATCCTCACTAATTGTTGGGTAACAGCAGCAGTATACTTTTTGCAGTACTATGTCAGCGGCGTACTTCAGTACGACTAGCATTAATCGTCAGGGGTCGTTACCGGGTCGAGCTCTAGCAATCATTAGTGCATATTATTTCACAAGAGCGGCGCTGTCGCCTCCAACTCGTGGTACCCTAATGCGTTTCCCCATTACGTGTCACCTCGGCGATCAACTATTCTTTTAACAGAACCTTCTGCAACGACAGCAAAAGTATGAAAGTGGTAGCGTGTTGGCAATCTTTCACCGCAAAGTAGGCGCTCAAAACGCTCCAGCGATTTTGGTTAGAGTTGTGAAATTGTTTGCTGTGGATTTGTTAAGTTGCATATATAGAGGTTGTTACGGAGTAGTGACTGCAACCCGGAGAGATCCGGGCTATATTTGTGTCTGCCCGCAGACCCTCGACCTCTCTGTTTGCCGGCTTATGTGGCGATCGCTCGGCTTAGGCTAAGTTGCAATTTAACAGAGTTGGCGGTTGAGAGATTTTTATAATTTTTTATTTAAAATATATCTTGTTATTCTTTTGCTTTAAAAATTGGGGGGTTCTTAAGGCGTAACGGTTAATAAACGCTTATATTCAAGATTTAAGGTAGATATAAATATAAATATTAAGGCGCACTTGATCGTACAACAATATGTTTTCAGTAATTATGATTAATTTATAACATTGTTGAAGAAATAAGTACCTATTCAATGTAACATTTTGATTTGATTTTATAACGAGAGTAGGTAGGATATCAAGGATAGCTCTTCAGTATTATTATTGAAGTAATCCACCAAGGGTAAGACTGAGGACACAGGAAAGACTTAGTTTTTCGGAAGTTTAATTCAGCGTTCAATCTAGTCAAACCATTTCAGTATCTTACGTATTCTGCAGCCGCCGAACTTAATAACAGCTCTGATAAAGACGTGTATCTGGGCCGGGTTGGATGAATATGAAGCCTTATTATGCCTCCCTTCGTCTTGCCGATGACGTCGACCGCTGTCGGTTTAGAATAGGGCTCACGTCATATTGCTCACCGCGGCTCACGCCCATTCATATGGGTAGTGCGGCGTAGTTTACATATTTTGACGCGCCGCCCAGCGGATGTAATAAAGCCATTAATTTTAATACTCCATGATCACGAGATAACCAGCCGTTTACAATGTAAATAGCCTTTCATTTACTCATTGTAAGGATTTGAGTTATGGTCATGCTATGGTGATGTAAATTTATGATTGCCATAATTAGCGAAAAATGCAATTTTTATATATTTCATTGTTTTTCTTACCAAATATGGACGCTGAATAGGTGTAATAAATTGAGGCTTAACGAATACCTGATATATTCATGTTCTTACCTATCTATACCAGAAAGACTGTAATACTTTTCTAATTTAGAGATCAATAAATAAATAGATTTTATTAAATTAAACTGCAACTTCTTAGGTCTCTTTAGATTTTTCTTTTTAGTATAGGAAGTGACTCGAGTTGGTGACGTCACGTAAAATACCAATAGTGTGAATAGTGCGGACGTGAAGGTACGATGGATTTTGAAGTGCGAGGAATAAATGTTATATGCAAGATTTTCTTCGAAGGAGAGGGATATTATATTTTATGTTGTGTTTACATTATATTACGAGTAAGTAATACCTAACGACAATTTGCAAACATTAATTTCAATATTGTTTTATAATCGCACTAAGTTATGGAACGAATTTGTTAAAATTTTACTCACTTGCGGTGGTTTATTCTTCCAGTCCTTAATTCCCACACTAACAGAATTTTTTTTTGTGCTGAAATATTGGGCGTACAAAATTTAGCTATTTTGTAATATTTTCTAAGTATTAAAAACATTTTAAAATTCGTATATGAATAAAAAACTCAATGTAAATAAAAAGTCAGAATTGGGGAAAACGGACGCTGAAAACTTCAATTTCTCGAAAAGATAAACGCTTGACTGGCATGATAAACAACTGAACGGTGAGCCGTGGAGTACATTACACTGTTCATTATTCAGGGATAAACGATCGAAAGAGGTCTAGAATCACTACGGACAACAATAGCTGCGGTGATCGGATCCGAAGTCAAGTGTGAAGGGCTGAATGAGGCCGTTTCCATCGCGACTGAGACAGTTTCCTCTCCAGTAACTTTTATGCCGGATTGGTCTGGTATAAGGCCCCGCTATTCTGCTGTAGGTAACTCAATTGCTCACGGTCAGTTTCTTGAGTTTAGTCGGACCATCGCATTTTATAATTTTTATTCGACTACATCGAAAGAATGAGGAATTTCTTTCGCCGTATTTATGTGCCTTATCCCATTGGCGCAACCTGTAGCCTAAATTAAAATGATTTTTATTGCAAGGTATCACTAGTCTTGTTTTCAACTACCGAGTGATATATAGCTACATTTTTTACCCCAGTGAATCTTATGAATAGCAATGTTTTTTAAATCCCGGGCAGACGATTTTAAACGGAATGCGTTGTCCGAAGAAAGAGCTAACTCACTCAGTTCTGTAAATATTGACATAGTTTCTTCGTTTAAACAACTTGCATACTAGTAATTTCTCTGAAACAATCTTTTTATCTGATTATGCGGCGCGCAACAGCAAACTCAAAAGAAAAATCTTACAGATACTCGTAATTTGGTCTACGAGTATATTCCGTGAATTATTTTCCAAATCTACATTGCAGCGAAATAGGTACCTACATGATGCTCTCATTGTACAAGTTGTTAGTGATATCCATATCTTGTGATCTGAATTACAATAGAATAGGTACCTATAAACGTGCTGCATATCAATGTGCCAGGCAGCAGAAACGTTACGTAACCTATACGCTATCTCTATGTATGTATAACGATGTTCAGGAGAAACTGATAATCAATATTAAGTTCAATTGTTTATGTATCAGTCTGAGGAGTTTATATCGGAGTACAGTAGCATTAGAGCACTTAAGAACGTTCGAAGTGTGATGAATGAGGGTGTCGCCCGTGGCAGCGGAGCGGAACACTGCACTGCGCCGCTCTCAACATGATTGATAGTACTTTATGTTTGATCAAATTAGTAGAAAAATATGAACTTACACATGCCATTACTGCGGGTGGAAACTAAACTTACTCTCCTCCCCGTGGGAAAATGAGGATCTTGAGAAACACTAATTCATTAAGTTAGCGAGTCCGCTCTACGGCTCACAACACTTTAACTGATATGGACTTTGGAACATTGCATACAAGGAGAATCCCCACTTAGTTTGATTCAGTTACTTTGGAAACTGTAACTGAATCTTTGTTGAATCTTTATAAAGACCACACAGGCATCTAATTTTCATGTTATTTTGACAGGAAGTGTTTTTTAAAAGAATAAATTTCGTTTCATGCTTTTCTTTAATATGCTCTGTTTTGATTACCTCATTTATTTTGGAAATTGAAGTGGGTGAGAAGTGGTCTTGCGCGACCTTTCCGTTTAGAGAGCAATTGGTATGGGGTGATGTTTGCAGTACGTGTAGAGTGTTTGGCTCCCTTCTGACAAATTAACTTTCTATTGCTACAAAGCTTTTTGGTCTGACTGTAAAACTCTTAAGAAAATGAAAACTTTTTCTAAAGTGTTCTCAATAGTCTATATATTCCTGAACATTTTTCTCGTATTGAAATATACGGCGCATTGGAAATGCTCCAAAACTGTCATCATAACTTTTGCACTGGTAACAAATTGCGTTATGATGAAACAGCTTCTGTTTTCAACCCTCGTTTTACATATCTTTTTAAACGTACGAGTACCCATGCATTTACTTGGACATGTTTGTTGCACCATTTTACCTTTTATTCACAAGTACAAAATATTATCTAAGTTATTATGTACGTGCGGTAATACAGAACATTGCAGCGATCTCCAACTCGGAATACCGAAATAGCTTTAATTATACAATTGTCTTCCCTATTTCTAGTAATTAAGTATTTTAGTAACAGTTCATTCTGTATCAAAACACACAAAATAGTTCTTTGTATTGCCAACTAGGTGGTCTTTGTTAAGTAAAAAAGCAGTAGCCTGTTCACTTGAGCTTTGAAAGACTCGAAATTATACCAATCAGGAAATACTAATTTGGACAGCGAGATCCATTCCTTCGTCGTACGCATTATGTAGTTGGTTGCGATGCGCTTATTGCGGTTTGATGGAATGTCGACAATGTAGGGAAGGAACTGTGTAGATCTCCTTGACGATCGTTTACGGAACGGGAGGGAGAAATACGATCTTACAGCTCCGAAATATATCCTATAAAATATCGATAAGCTTGCGATTATGTCTGTATTGTATTGTAGGTAGGCAAGTAAAAAAAATATATGAAGTAATTATTATACATATAAGGGCGAGGTGACACACTTTGTACAACTGGATTCTTCAAAGGTAAAATGCGTTTATCTTTAAAATAGAATTAAACAAACACCCTTTCCTTTGCTTAAAGTGCATTCTTTATGACAAAAATATGTAAAGGGTATCTTTGATGTATCATGTATCTATATATACGTATCTAAGTGTTCAGGTAACAAGGTAAATAAAATACAGTAAAGTTGGTCTAATTATATAGGATAAATACATTGAGCTCTAAATGTTTTGTTTAGTGGTTGAATTGACAATACATACTTATATGAATCGGTAGCACCATCTTAACCTCAAAAGCAGGATTACCGATTATTATGTATATATAATACTTGTTTTCTTCAGTATGTTACAACAAGTACCTATTTTCTTTACGCCGCTGTCTCAAAGTGAAAGTCCCTTGATGGATTAAGTATACTTAAGTAAATAGTTCAGCGCCTTTTAGTATTTACTTAGTTGAAATAAAGGAGAAATATTCATCAAGCTTCCGGGAAACAACAAACAATACACAAACAGATAAAGATGCAATATTAATTATAGATTACACTGTAGGAAACATATTCTGGGTATGCAAACAATAGATGCTCGAAATCTATGTAAAGAAAATCAAAACATGTGAATAAAAATTGCATTGATTGTTTGTTATGGTTTCATGGTTTAATCGAAATTTAAGCAAATGTACAAACATACTTCAACCGACTTCAAAAAAGGAGGGAATTATCAATTCGACTGTATGATTTTTTTATGTTTGTTAGTTTACAACTTTCGACTGGGTGAATCGACTTTGATGATTCTTTTTTTATTTGAAAGCCCCTGTAGTCCCATTAATTTGGCCCAGTTCTGAGTATTCTATGTTATGTGATATTGATTATTGATACACCTAGAACACATAATTAATTTACCTAATTAATAAATCTGCGCCCAGCGGCTAGCTGACTGTGTAGACGCGTTTTTTTTATTGATTTATTAATTAACGACACACAAAGCAGACATTGGCGAAATTTGTATTAATAAGAAAACTTTATTAGTTTTGACCATTTTCCAGTTATGAGCCCTGCGGAATACTTACCCACCGTAAACCCCTTCCAAGGGCTTATTTATTACTTTATCTCGGACCACTCCCATGGTTTTTACAGAGATTAATGCGTCAGAAATACGAAAAAACAAAGTAATAGCCACTCTTTCGTTGTTATTTCGAAGGTGTGGTGATGCATAATTGTTATTGTATATTAGAAAAACTATCGCTAATACCAAAAACATAATACAAACTGTAAATATTATTTCAAAATTTAATAGCCCCTGATTTAGTATTACTGTGCTGGTTAACAGAAATCTCATTGAAATAAGTTCATCCCTTCGAGAGCTACGATGTAGTATCGAACGATTGTGCAAACACATAGGCGGTCACGCACACTCACTTCGTCCGTAGTTACAAGAAGTGGAAATCGTGACAAAATTTTCGAGATGGTCGTCGTCGGTGATAAAAGAATTATCTGTATGTAAGCTAGCTGCAAGTTTTAAAGAATTTTCTAAAATCAAAGCTACAGGAATGTATCATGTACTTGTAGGCGGAAGGCCCCTGCTTGCTAAACTAGATCAGTCATTGTTAATGATACTCAGAGGTCTCTCGTGCACCAGAAGTCTTCAGGATCGCCGCTAGATATATATCTACTACTATATACCTACCTACTCGTATACCTATTTATACAAGACTGAGATATTTCTTGCTACTTATTTGAGATCATATATCATCATGCCTATTTTAGTAGGTAGTACAATCAACCCATAATCAAACAAATACCCATGGGTAGGATGAAACCCATGTAGCAAGTGGAAAACACGAGACATAATTTAGGTAACGTATTGCAAGTTTAGTTAATAGGATGGCGTAAGTAGAGCGCTTACATAGTCCAGCGGGCCGCCCGACCCATGACGAGGGGCGCTTCAATTAAAACTGCTCAAGTTTGTTTAAATGTTTGTGTCCGACCATCGCCAACTCTCGAGAGTTACGATGCTACAGATTCCCCTCTTTAAATTATGTCCCAACAACCTTTTCTCAGTACAATCTTATTTAAGTAATCTTTTCTGTTTTAGCTGTTTCAATTAATCTTAACTACTCCGCATGCAGTGGAGGTGATAAGGGTTATAAAGGTATTCATATTTTTTTCAAGTTATTTCTTTCTTCATCGTACATTTTACCGTAAGATTTTTGTCTATTTTGGTTGTTATGGTTTATGATGAAATATTATTAAAAAAACACTAAAATTATGCTCGTATAACGGTAGGTAATGCAACATCTTGTAGTCTTTACTGCGTCTGAAATACATGTAACAGCTGCAAAATATCAGCATTCTCAACATACCTATAATTACTCTAAAAAAACTTATATTTGGAGACTAGCGGGTGCCCAGCGGCGTTGCGTGCGAGGATCCAGTTTATTCCCGTTAAAAATTTAAAAAGTTGGTGTTTTGATATCTATATCGATAACTATCTACAAAAACTGAAATTTTCAAAAAATATTTCATGAACAGTCACGGTCTTATATAAGAGTTTTAATATATGTATATAAATGTATATTCATCCATTTATCTATCATAAATGGATGAATCTAAAGAAATAAAATTTGTTAAGTACTTGAGTTTATTTTTTCAATATTATATATTATTTTTTATGAGTAGGTACATACAATTATGTTTCAGTAAATACTCTTGTTGAAAATACTTTCTTTGAGCTAAAACTTTTATCGAATTCACTCATTTAAATAAAATTGATATTCATAATAAGCCTATTTTAATACTCAAAACAAAGAGATCTTTTGGAATACTGATTTTAGAATATTTAACAGTTGACATTTTCAAGCGTTGACAAGAGATTTAGAACAATAGTACCTTGTCGAACTTTGCACTTGCGTGGACGATGGTTGAACAAAGTTGGTCCTCGACCACTGGCTTCGACATTTTACTCTTCTAACTATATTCGGATTAAATGTAGATATTGTCGTAGTTTGACTGCGTTGTGTGCTGAAGCTCTAATTAGTTACTCTTGTGACGTAGACGATTCTCTCTCTGTTACATAGAGCTTTCTGTAACACAGCTGTCTCTAAATGAATATTTGTTCTACTCTTGATATTAAATTGAATTTGGTTTTAACTATTAGCAGCATCATAACCAATTCGCAACTGTGAGAGTGCTCGCGAACAAAACGTTCGTTGTCGCATTAACGGTTGTCGGATTATGGATAAATCTTATTTGCAAACTCATCTCACTCGACAAAATCTTGTTTAAGAATGATAATCCGCGTGAGCATGGATAGGCAGACGGCGCGGGAACTCTGCGTTATTTATGTAATTCTCAAGTAAGCCGTTTAATCGTTCATCGTGTGCTTAATGTTTGAGAGACGGTGAGCAATATAGAAAGGGGATGGGCCAAGGGGGCTCTAGGGTTGCCCCCGTTCTGGCTTACAAATCGTTTGCCCGCACCACGCGCAGGTAGTGTCACGGATCATTACACTAAGTTACATACGCCGAATCACTCCTACTACCATGATGTTTACAGCATGAATGAACAAGATGTAGATCTGCAATCTTCTGAAGAGGTAATTTAGAATTAGGAAGAAAAACAAAGTATTCAGCGCGTTTTCCTCGCCATATGCGGCAATTTACCTGTGTTAGTTCTTGATTTATTGCAGCTTCTGTATTCCTTGCTCGCTGAATTAATGGGTCATATAGGAACCGTCTTTGGGTAATGCATCACTGATAAATACGACCAAGAACAATTGATAGGCTTCGTGCCGTCTGCGATGCGGGACCGTTCCAACAGAAAAACTTGTATGGCTTGATAACAACATCAAATTGTTCGTTCCGATATAACTTCTACAAAACAAGAGTCTGTCGGCAGAGATTCTGCCTGTGCTCTTCGTATTCCAAGAAATAAAATTTGTTCAGTACAGTTGTTGCTAGAATAATATTAATTATGAAAAATATCTCGTCGAGTGTTTAAAATTAGACCAAATAAAACAGTTAACAATTCACCGCGATCCTCGTTAGGATGATTTTAATTGCATGTGGGACTCGTCGGTTATTTGAAATTTAGTAACGTTGGAGTGGCAAACATTAAAGCATTAGTGTGAACTGTGAGTAAAACATTGATTAGTGAAATGGGTGCAGCAGAGCGCGCGTCAGTGCGGCATAGCGAGCGTGTGACAATAATTATGTAGATGAGATATTCGGCGGCAGCGTTGATAAAATGTGCTGCCTTCATAATGGCAGCAAATTTCAATCCAGCTTGCCCAATGAGGTAATGCACATTTGCGATGCTGCTAATTTATAGTTTTAACCATCGGTGTCGCCCGAGTGGACCTCGTTTTTTGTCGTTCCTATCGAAAGTAAGCGAAAAGCTTTCCTTTGAAAAATTATGAGACCTACATACAAACTTGCACCCTTTGTGTCATCCCCTTCATGACTGATTTTTCCCTAAAACACGTGTTGCTTTCTGTTTTACTAGGCTTGGACAGCAAATTTTTTTAGTCTTTCTTAATAATAATAGAGCTTCAAGAGGATATCCGGGCTGCATTTTCTCCATTCAAAGGTATTCCGCTTTTTTATTTATGGGTAATGGCTCAACAGCAAAATTTCTCTTCTGTCTACTGTAGGCATGCCCCTGCCATTTTTTTTTGTAGAAAATAATTTTCAAAAGAAATATAACCTTCCAAAAACCTTTAAAAATCCTCCGTTTTTAAAAAGTTTTTAGGTTAAAATTTAGATAAAAAAAAAATTTAAATGCGGAGTAGAAAACAGGAGAATGCAAAACAACGGTCTTGTCAAGGTTTAAGTAGGTTTAACCTCTTATGAAAACAAAATGAGACACAATTGATTTTTTATTGTTCTTCGCGCATTGGAACCGTACGATGCTTGACTGATCGGTCTGATAAGCAGTTTTCCCTATCGCACTCTGCCAGGGGGAGATTAGAGGGGCAGAGAGGGCAATAGTTTCCCCTTAAACCTATTTCTCAATTCCCTCGCAGCCCGGATACGCTCTTAAGAGACCAATTGCCAAACCCACTCATAGGGGTTTCGCTGGAAGCGTTTTGATTAGATAGTGAAGACTAAACTGTTTTGTATATCCATAGATAGATAATAACTTCAACATAAATTAAACAACACTAGCGACCCGTCCCGGCTTCGCACGGGTGCAATGCTGAATTTTCTTTGCTATAAACCATCCCTGAACCCACTCGAACCCACACAAAAAGTTTCATCAAAATCGGTCCGGCCGTTCTCGAGTTAAATCGTCAGGAAGGAAAACCCGACTTATTTTTATATAGTAGATTACACAAAATGTTGTACCTACAGGTTATGCATTTGAGAATACATTTTTAATGTCTCCAACTAACAACTTTAATAGTGGATGTCTCAAATTACGACCAGGTAGAATAAAGTTCTATGGTAACACACAACGAATTTGATTTTGTAGTAGAAAAGTCTTAATTGTCTACGCTTTAGGATAACATTTTTATTTTTTTAATCTGAGTTATGAGCATTTATATGCTGAGACAGGTTTTGACACGGATCGGACGCGAGATCCGTGTCAAAACCATTCAGTTCGTTGTCGAGCGGAGGTAAACTTGTGTGTTTTCGTAAAAAAAAGTGCTACACACTTTTATGTCATATAGATTTTTTGAGATTTCCGTAGAATAACGTTATTTATGAACGTATGACCCATTATTTTTTGCAATATTCCGTGGGAAAACGTCCTTATTATACACGGAACCTCTTACTTTCTAAAAGTATACTGTTTATGTATTTCATTTAAAGAGTAGGTATACTGTTTATTAATTTACCTAATCATATAACAGATCTCAAAAATTTTAATAGTAACAATTTTTATAATTTGAACCGGTCATCCTGAACAATAACAATTTTGCAGATGTAACGTTGTTCTAAGTAGGGTGCGCGTTGATCGTCTCACTTTATGAAAAAATACTAGTAGAGTATAAATAAATATTTGTAATAGAAAGAATTTTACGATAATACTTTGTGATTGTTGTCATACGAGTACCTTTATACGAGTATCTTTAAACGAGGATATAATCTCATTAAAAAATATATTTTTGAAAAATATTTTTGGAAATTACATATAAAAATATTTTCAATATATTCTTCTACGTGTGATAAAATAATACTGAGTACGATAAATAAGGAAGCTGAGCGAGAACACTAGCGACTGCTAAACCAATAAAAGGAAAGCAAAAATCACGAGGTTTAATAAAAAGAATATTTGCGCGCTTGCTATTTGAATAAATATCGAGAGGGAGAACCATTTTTCACTGCTGGTGATAATAATGACGCTATTTATCAGAGACTCCAAAGGGTGCGTAATTATTAACGTTATATTTCGGTGGTTTCGTTTGTTTGCTTACGCTTTTGTGTGATATTTTTCCAGTTTGCGACAGAACAGTGGGTTATTTCGTTTAGCTGGGCGAGGATGGCTCCGAATGATTTATTGTAGCGTGAATATGCATGTCTAGATGAAAAATGACGACAAATGTGTGAGATGGTAGTGTGTGAGGATAGGACGATAGGTCACAAGTCCGTTGCTCGAGTAGGTGCCGCCTCACCCCTCGCCGATCGCGTCACATTGCGGAAGTCGTTAAGAAGATAAATCGCGAACCACACAAGACCCTATAATCCTTTTAAAAATATATAAGTGAGTTCCTTGCCTAATACTTTCTTTCTTTGGGGCTTAAGCTTGACATTATAATAGAAGGTCCTTTCTCCTTTCTCCAGCCTACGACGACGATATCCTATTGCTGCATCTAAGTTTCTTAATACGAATAGCAAAGTTACTGGCATGGTAAGTGTGCGATACAAGTTACAAGAGTTCGTAGCGGGAGTATCTATTTTAGTAAAGTTTCATTATAGTCGCGTAAGTTTGGATTAAACTGCACAAAATTACTATGTAGGAGACGTTTGCGAAGTGCTCTCATTGCACCCGAATACTTACTTACACTTAAATCTCGTTCGACGAAACAATGGTTTAGAGTTCTATTTAAATAACTTTGTTAACGGGTCTGTAAGTATACTTACCTACTTTTGCGGTTTTGTTCATTACCGCAAGGAAAGATCCAGTTTCGGCATCATGAAAATTCCAAATAGCTTGGGTCCTTTTACGTAATTTTATGTTCGAGTGCTCGTTTATCACGTCAAAGCGCGGTAGTGCCGGCAAACGTTTTTTCGATGGCGTTTACATAAACTATTAAACAAACCGTGTTACTATAAAAACTACGCATATAGGTAAGAGTACAGTTTAGTGATAGATTTAGAGTGACGTTAAAGAATAGGGAACTTCCTAATAGCTACAACGTTTCTTTCATAATAAACCAAAGCCGAAGTTTTTGCTTCAATAAAGTACTTTTTATAAATGGACTTTAAGTCTGTACATTGAACAAAAACTTTTTGATAACTGAAACGATTTTTATACATTTTAATAAAGCAGAATAGTTAAATCTATAAAATACAGCTCTCCTCACCCCATTTGTCTCCATTGACTTTCGTGGATTTGTTGAAAAGAAATCCTTGAGTATGTAAATCGATTTGACTCGATATGCTGTTAGCAACAAATTGTATTACGTTTGCAATTTATTGATATTTCGAATGATCGTACTAATTGTTTTAAAAATTATGCATAAAACTAAAATTATTATAAAAATAATAATCATAGAAGAATATGTCGTAGTGCAATATTTTGGTCTCGTACTGACACAAGATAAACACAAACAACATCAAAAACAGGTTTACATTGAGTTGAGCTGACACCATAGAGATCGCGTCTAATTTATTAATAACAATGTTTCATGTCCACCGATGTTAACTCAAAGGACTTCCTGTTTACGTAGTTAATAATTATTTTGCTTTCTCAAACCCATTCCGTTAAAGCAGGGCAAAAAGCTCACTATTTAGTTGAGTCTACTGGGGCTTTAATAATACCACAGAATATGTAATAGTAATAGTACCTACTATAATACTCCGTCTCAGTTGCATGCATTTATGAAATGAAGTTCTCTCATACCAGTTTTGGCTACAGCAGGTAAAGTTATTAAGTATTTGTAACGAGTACCTATATACTAAATTGACATTTGATTTAATATATTTATAAACATACTAGCGACCCGCCCCGGCTTCGCACGGGTGCAATGCTAATACTAAAACCTTCCTCTTGAATCACTCTATCTATTAAAAAAACCACTTCAAAATCCGTTGCGTAGTTTTAAAGATTTAAGCATACATAGGGATATAGGGACAAAGAAAGCGACTTTGTTTTATACTATGTAGTGATGATACATACCTACCCGTATGTACCTATTGACTTACACGTCGAAACCGTGTTAGTCGTTTAAATACGTAACTTTGTACGTGAAAAGTGGGTATATCCAGAAATGGAATACCTCTGCCTACCCCCTCGGGGATATAAGGCGTGTGATTTTTTTATACGTAACTTTGTATGGTACTTTTGATTAGTTTCGTGATTTTCGTGAGGCCAAACTTGAGGAATGCGTCTGGGGAGTTGACCGAATTCATTATCAACAAGCTCCTGAAAAATGTCGTTGATGTCGTTGCAGAGGAGTGTAGTAGGAAAGGAAGGGATAAGTCGGAAGCTTTTTCGAAACCACGTAGGATTAGACGAAAAATTGGAACCGATTTAAAGAAAATAGTATAGAAGTTGGCTAACAGTGGGATACAGTGGGTACAACATTATAAAAATATATATTTTATGACTGATGCAATGACGAATGTATATAATATGTAGGTATTACGAATTACGAATGTAAATAAATATACCTACTTAAAACCTTATTTAAGAAGTACTATTATAGTTATTAAATGTAATAAAATATTTCTGCGAAAATTTATTTTTTACTCTTGCAATGAAATATTGCCTTTGACGACGCGACGTTTAAAATTGGAGTTCCAAGTACAATCAGTGGTGGGAAAATGTACATCTCAATATTGACAGTACAGATATTTGAGCTAGCAAATGTAAGTGTAATTGAACAGTCCAATACACGAGGGTATTGTTTTGCCGGTTATTGCGATTCCGTTGCCGAGACACGTCCGGAATAAATTAAACAGCAATTTGGCCGTTTAATATGGAGTGTTGTTGGCGCTATTGGGCTATCGCAGCGGTGGCAGGCAGCCGCTGCCGATATGAGCGGCATGTGAATGAGTACACAAAGGCGTGCGAGGTGTTGCTTTCCATTGGTAATGCAGCAAGGCACATGATTGCTGCACCTACATGCCCAAGAGACCTACAACCTGCCTTTGATGGATTGGACGAAACAGCTCGTTTGATTTTGGTTAAATTAAGCTCAGTCCGTTTTATTGTGATAATATACGAATGCTTCAGTATTTTTTTAGTTTGTTCAATTACCGATTTCTATACATATATTAAAACTCTAACGGGGCCGTGTCTGTACATTAAATATTTTTTGAAAATTTTAACGGTAGTGTATATAGTTATCGATATAGATACCGAAACACCAATTTTTGGAATTTTTGTCTGTCTGTCTGTCTGTCTGTCTGTCTGGTTGTGCACGCATCACTCAAAAACTACTGGACGGATTTTGATGAAATTTGGTATGGAGATAACTGAGTACCCGGGTCAACATCTAGGGTACTTTTTATTCCAGGAAAATATCTCATTCCCACAGGAAAATAAAAAAACTGGTTAAAAAGAGAAATACGTACTATACCTAATAAATAAATAATAATCTCACGCCTTTCATCCCCGAGGGGGTAGGCAGAGGTATCCCATTACTAGATATACCCACATTTCACGAGATACATTGGACCCCTAAACGTGATAGGTGGTGAGCCCATCGCCGGACCGGGTCTGTTTACACATGTTTCAAAATTAATTCTGAGACCTGCGGGTTTCCTCACGATGTTTTCCTTTACCGTCGAGCTAGTAATAAATATGTACGTAAGTTTTGAAAAACTTATTGGTACATGCCAGGATTCGAACCCGAGCCTCACTGATTTTCGGCCGGCTCTTTAACCGTCCGGGCTATCACTGCTCTTACGAAATACGTACTACTCCAAAACGATAACACCTAGAAACTTGAAAAATGGTATGAAGGTGTCTGATATGTCATAGGAAATTGGTATGTAGGGATTTTTGGAAATTCCCACGGGAACGGGAATAAACTAAATCTAAGCGGGAAAACGCAGCTGGGCACCCGCTATTTGAAATATGGTATGTAGGTGTCTTAAATATGTCGCAGGCAACCACTATGAAGGGATTTTCGGAAATTCCCACGGGAACGGGAATAAACGGAATCCGCGCGGGCAACGCCGCTGGGCATCCGCTAGTTCTTAAATAAATAGTTTGGTATTTCCGAATATCTTTTTTTTAATAGTTCTGCTTCTGGTTCCTAAAAATATATATAAAAATCAATGTCACTTTTCGTTGTTATTTTATAACTCAAGAACGGGCTCACCTATCCAAACCAAATTTTTAGGCTTTATTCGGACTATTTAGCAGATAGTTTATGTGAAGTTTTCTTAAAATCTATTAAATAAGTTCTTCATTTATCACATTTTTACAGGACAGCGTCTGTCGGGTCAGCTAGTATTATATATTTTTGATGTGTAATTCGATGTGTTTGCAAATCCGTCATATATTTTATTGACAATATTTAGCATGATTTCTAATAAATTAATCTATATATAATTTTAAAAGGTACAAAAAAAATTAATTCTATTCATAAACTAACCTTAATACATATTGCATTGTAACACTACTTAAAATGTACAATCTAGGTCCACTATATATTTTTTTTGCTATCTGAATAGATAGCCAAGTTCGCGTAACACGAGCTACGTTTGCTACAATCTCGTAGCACCGGCAAAGAACTAGTCTGCAGCCATTTGAGAGCAAATCTAAACTTTAACAAAATCCTCATCATAAGTTAAAATAGGTCACAAAAACGGAAATAATATTCTATTTTAATCCGGAAAGAAAATGCTCTGGTCGATAAATTATTGCTACGAATAAATATATCTTCGCATTATGTATAATTACTTTATTATAGTACATATTATATACTACCAAAGAAATCTTTTTATCTTAAGTTTAAATAATTGTTACCTACAGTAATTTTTACTAAGGTAAATCAGGTACATTTTAGATTTAAGAGAGCTGATTCCATTTTAATTTGCATTGTTTATAATTGTTAAGTATAGTTGTTGAGATTCCACAAGGAAATGTTTGGAAAATAAATTTCAGAAATAGCAGTACACGTATATACGGGTATGCATATAGATAGGTATAGTATTAAAGATAATGGATTAGTGGTGTTCCATAGCACCAGGTATAATTCTATAATGTAGAAACTAGAATAGTGAATTAGCTCGACCTACTTGTCTTTGTAATTGTTTTTCTGTTTATGTGATGAGTATGTAAAAATTTGTTGTACAAATAAATTCTATTCTTCTATTCTATACACTTTCCTGCAACAAAAACCATTCAATGGATGTTTTGTACTCGGATAGTCCTTACTGTAAAATGAATAAATCTAAAGGCATACTTAACAATGTGTTTGCAAAATATCAAATGTACTTACTACATAATTTTATCTACGACTGTTGGCGACAGGCCGACATGCAACTTTTTTATATTGTATATTTTAATATTAGGTTTTTTTATACTTCTTGTCTTCAATTCTAATTTGATTGTTATTGAAGAGTATTATTTTAAGTGTTTCTATCGTTTCATAGCATATATAAATTATACAGTCCACTATCACTTTACCGATCGCTATCAACGACTATTATAAAAAATCATAGATATGCCTTGATGAATATGTTCTCAGAGCTGCAAGTTTCAATTTTACTTCTGAATTTAATTTTATACCCAATATTTAACTTATTATTGTATAGGTGATCCGTCAGCTCGTTTGCCCTCTACTATACATATATTAACTTAAGAACAAACCACCTGTTACTTTGTACAACATCAAGTTTTGTTTATGACGACCGAAAACCTGTAAAATTAGCTCCACTATGAACCCATTGTGGCTTAGAACTAAGATTTCATTGGTTACAAGGGAAGGGGTGCACTGTTTTGGTCACTCAATTTGCATCGCCACCTCAGGCTGTAATACGAGTCTCATACACGAGTAGCAATACATCGCCATTGTTTGAGTACCGACCGACCGTTTCGAACGCTGCAAGCGACTAACTCTAGTTACCATTATTACTCTGTAAACCTTGGATCTCCACTATACACGTCTGTTAGTGACGCTTTCACTGTATTTCTATTTACGTTATCTGACTTTGTTTACGAATCATTGACTCGAGCATGCAATAGAATGTAAATACCTTCTTGAGACATTGAAATTGTAGAGTCCGTTTCGATTAAATCAATATTAAATATCCGTTCCTTTAATTTGCTCGATAAAAATAAACATTTTTGATTAGGTATATTGCAATTTGCAACATTTTTATATGTAACTCTTAAAACAAATACTTATTAAGAGTTCCGTACTAAAATGGTTAAAAGGGATCCTTCGTTGTGCCACTTCGTTTGTGTGTCTGCCACAGCTGCTTGTTTTAGCATATTATACAAAAAGCTATCCACTTAGGATTTTTAATAGTTTTAAATACTGTTAATACAGGGTGTATTGCATTCTTGCAAATCCTTTACAAAAACATTTTACTACGTGAGCCCGAACAAAAATTTTAGAACTTTATTGCATAATATCTATAGATATTTCTTTCAAGGTACGAAACCCTCGTTGTATGAATCTGACTCCCACTTGACCAGTTTTTTTCCTCCGTTTTTGCGGTGTATCTTACTTTTTTACTGTTTCAGAATATGGCTGTTACGTCGTCAGTGTCCTAATTGGTGGAAAGAAATTTAAAAGTCGCGGACTATGCCAAACTATTGTAGCGTTCACGTAACAGAGCCCGATTACGGTAGCTCTCTAATGAGATTCTATCTTAATTATTTTTCAGTGTTCCTCGTAAATTCCCCTCTCGGGAGTTGCTCAGCAATTCCGCGGAGGAAACATCCTTTCCCAGCTTAATTATTTCCTTTTTTACTATGTTCAATATTCATTCCGATTTTCGTGGAGCAGACATTAAAATTCATAACTCGGCTATTATACTCATCAACATCTGGTGCCACTGAAAGGTTATTATCTGGAACTTTCTAAAAACATTAATTAATTTTAGCACCACGAATACTCGTTAATTAAAACTATGTTGGTATTTGTATGACATCCGTTTATTTCCTAGATCCGAGTATCTTGTTTAACGTAAAAAGCAACAATGCAAGCAGTCCAATATATGAATATCACTCATTGAAGATAAAGGCAAGCGTACCGCTGAAGAGACAAACGTAGCCTGTGCGAGCGTGCGGTGCTCGGTACTAGCACGTTCATAATACCATTATTTTTTATTACACTGCGTCATATTATATGAAACTGGTCTAGTTTGAAAATTGTTCACTTATGATATTACTATTGCGAATAAAAAATAACGCGGTTTAACTCTTCCATTTGGCAATATGCGACCTTATACTTTATGTCGGATTAATACAGCTGTGCCAGTAATTCAAAAGGAAACAGAGTGACAAAATATCTTAAGTAATATAATATTAACTAGGGTGATGCATAAACCCGTAAAAAGAATGTTGAGATGATTGAAGATTTCTCAATAAGATAATTGTGAATGAAACTTTACGACGACATTCAGCATCTCAAAAGCGGTTGGCAGTCGAGGGAGATTGTTTTTATTCATTGGAATGTCGTTTTATGGCGGGAAAACTCGTCATGGGTCTGGCTGTACGCGATAAATTAAAGTCAGCAGTTTACGCCCACTAACGTGCCTAACGTCGCCAACACCGCTGGCGTCGTAAAGCGGTACCTAGCTGCTGGCAAGGGGGCTGACTCGTAAACAAGGTGCCACGCTTCCCACCGCAAACTATGCGATGCATCCAACCCTACGTCAGCTACGTGACTTGTATACAATTAATAATAACCATCTTAATTTATTACAGTGCCTAAGTTTTCCTCATCGTTGCAAAAAATCCAAACCATAAATGAGCTTTTAATCTGTGGAGATGTAATTGCTATTGCCGGCAATATTATAGGGAGTTAATTTATTTTCCATAAATAGTTTCTTATGATTACCGTAGAAAAGTGTACGCCGTTTACTTTCATTTCATAGCTGTTAATTATGCAACAAATTCTGCTCCATCTAAACTGAACCTATAAATCATAGAGCCAAAGAGGTTGGAAGAAAATCTTTCTCTTAAAACTTTTTCTTTAAACGTCTTTGCATAGAACGTTACATTTCCTAAACCGTTTTGAGAACATCATTGTTTACCGGTAGGTATATTATTTTAAATTAACATTAAGTTTACATTGTCCCAAATTTTAGGACAGATGATATAATTATAATGTATAATTATACCAAAATATCATAAGCACTAATTAAATTATATTGTATCATTTTACTTCGTAAATTTCGGCACATAATAAGACCCCAAATTTTAATGTTATGCTTAACTTGGTCGAGGAAAATCAACATCACGAGCATATTTGTAACATGTTGAAAATGTTGTTTAATTAAAAATCTGTTCTTATAAACAGATATGCGGAGATGTATTAAATTCTGAAATGCTCCATTTTGTTTCATCTACATCTACAGTGTATATTGCAGTGCAAATGTAGATTCTACACTTTTGTATGTTTGTAACAAATTAACTCAAAAACTACTGGACCGATTTCCAAAAATCTTTCACTAACGGAAGGCTACATTATCACCGGGAAATAAAGGCTATATTTTATTCCCGTATTCCCACGGGAATGGGAACTACGAAGCCGGAACCGTATTGAACAGCCAGTTGATAATAATTATACTGTAAAAAGTATTTTCTTTTTCATAATATATACGAGTACATTATTATGGAATACAAAAAATATGCAACAAGGAAAGGGGCAATAAGTACAAGCTGGCTATAGTAGCTCTGTTCTGAATCTAATTTGCTAAATCCATTCGCAACTTATCTGCATCGATTTACTCTAATAAAAATTCTCTATTCGTTTTACCTGCTTTTTTTTATAATATTGTGAGCTTACTATAGATTGAATCGGATGTTATTCGAATTGATTGATAAAAATGCCCTGATTTTGTTCCTTACGACCAGCTATCCAGTAGGTCTGGCCAGAAATGGAATACCTATAGCTACCCATTCGGGGTTAAAAGGCGAAGGATTATTTTTATTTAATTTTTATTTATAAAATAATAATAGGTATATAAAAATTATATAAAAAGTTTCATGGTTTTGTGCTCTAATATAAATGACATACAAATAACAAACAAGTACATATGTACGAGTAACATAAAAACCTACCACCGTTTTATATGAATTTATATGATTTGTAAGTTTACACTTCGAAGTAAAGATATAATCGAATGTGCATGTTTATTTAAGCTTTCTAACATAAATTTAAATATTAGAGCTCTAATAACACCCGCCTCACACTTGACCATTTTTTCTTCGTCGTTTCTCCTGAGATCCGCTTTTCATTTTTATTTTACTCCTTTCAGTCTAATTTAATATGCGGCCTCGTAGAAGAAATTGCGAGAATATATTTTCGCATTTTGTTAAGTCGACGTTGAATAAAACCTGATTTTACTGGGAATTCAAGTCAAATTGTGTCGAGAGGTGGCGAGAGAGTGTTGTGTAATGATAATCACGCTGGTGTTTAGTCTGGTTTGTTTTAATTAATATATACTAGTACCTATATCGCAAAGTTGTATTACCTATGTCGTAATCTGTTAAGGTTCCATACGGGTCATGGCTTTTATTCATTGCCACAATGCGTTGTTGTCGTATAACATCACAACCACGACACGAATTTCGCTATGTAGTCTTTCTGTGATTGCCACAACGCGTCATGAGCGTTTTCATATAAGCCATAACACGAATTTTGCGATATGGATGATTTACAGTGACTACAACGCGTTGTGAGCAATTTTTTTCGATCAATGAGCGTTGTTGGTTTTGGTAGCATATAGACTGAATTTAAATGATCAATTGCTAAACATTTATCGATACCTATTGTAGGTATGCCAAAAAAACTAATGAGATTTCGTTAAATCTGATTTTACAACGAAAACAAAGAATCGACTCTTCTTAGGAATTTGGACAGCCCTCAATAGAAGGTTGTCCAATAGCGAGGTTTTTAATTAAATCTGCTTTGATCACAGGAGCGGAATGTCGCTTTGGTGAAGTGATTAAAACCAATATAAGACACAAATCTTTTTACATGCCATACTTTTTACAGCGTAAGCCATTTATCTTATTTTTCCTAATATTAGATCCTATGTGGAAATTCTCAATAAAAGTCCTTGGCGTCCACTCGTACAAATAACGAGTATTGTTTTCCTAAAATTCAACATTATTTTTGTGTTTTTAACTAAACGTCTAAATTAATAAATAGCGAATATTATTATTTCGATTCCATTGTGTAAGGTTTAATAAGTTGCATTAAAATTATTTTTACGGAGAATGCGTCTTCAAAACCAATATAATATCAATTAAGGTCATGCGACGTGCCAGCTACGTCGGAGTATCGCTTCGTAGGTCCGAACCGACCAGCCGAGCGCCATTTCTACTTGCCCAACTTCAACTGCTAAATACGAAACGTGCTATTGCCTAAATAAGCACTTTCTAAAACTTAACCCCGTTCCTGTGCCTACCTATATTGTTTACTTGTTTAATAATTTAATATTATGTACATTCAAAAGTTTTAGCGCCCGTCAAACATTTTAACAATTACTTGTATTGCTATTCAATAATTAACGATGATATTAGAATTTATGAAATTTATATTAAATTGAAATATAGATTAGAGTAGTAGTTACTAAACAGGTTTCTTTAGGTAAAGCAACTTCGCTTCGCTGGATTCTCGCTTTATCCATTGTCCAAAAATTTAATTTAATATATTTTGAAGCAGTCGTATATATTTGAGCCGTCTCCAACAAGTGTCTGTCAATTTATCAAGTTGAGAGGCTGCTGGACGAACATGGGCTATTATCATTTGAGATTTCGTAACTAACAAGGGCTGTCGCCTTAATTAACCTTTATAACTGTAGTTTCTCGGGACTTGGCCCTGCCCCAGGCACATTTGACAATAGAGTGAATTCCAGGGGAATATAGTATGTGAAAGGCAATTTGACCATTGACCAAGAGAAATGTATCTACGTATAATATATATAAACTGAATATGTAAATGTTACCAGTTGGTTAGCTGAGAACTTAACCAAATCAGTATACTTTTTATAATGTGTGAAAACGCAAATTTATTATGTACTAGCGGGAGCCCAGCGGCATTGCCCGCGTGGATCCAGTTTATTCCAGTTACCGTGGGAATTTCCAAAAATCCCTTTATAGTGGTTGCCTACCACATAATGATAAGACACTTTACATACCATATTCCACATAGCGGGTGCCCAGTATATTTGATTGGAATATTATTTGTCTAATAATGTGTGTGTATGTAGGTACTAATTATAAACTACATAATTTACTTATAATATACGATACATTACATTCAGATTCAATTGGTATATTATGCTGACCCTAAAAGTTGAGTCCTTATGGTTTTCTTTAAATATTTATGAAGGCTTCGAACGTCCAGCGACTCTTAATACTTTCGAAATATTATCATTTTATCCTTGCTACAGTCTTCTTTATAGAAATATCGGTTCGATATGAAATCGACTAAATAGAATATTATTCACTAATATTGTAGAGAGGCAAGGGTTTTTTTTTGTATGTTTGTGTGTAATGAATATGCTCCTAAACTGCTGAACCGATTAAAAAAATTATTTCTTCAATAGACAGCTTACTTTTCTAGTATAATATGTAGGTTATAAAATTACAGTAAAAGAAGACTAAAAATAAATGGATGTCGGTTTGAAAATGTGCAGAGCATGGCAGAAATTTCCGTCGAGGTGATAACAAAGGAACACTCTTCGATAAGAGATAAATTCATTTTGAGCGTGATGATTTATCAGGGCGGGCACCGAGCACGGGCGCGCGTGCGACGTCATCGTCGCTTAACCCCCCTTCTCCTCGCCGACGTATCTTTTTGATAAATTGCAAAAGAATCTGCAAAAGAGGTGCAACTTTGGAATAAATATAATCGCTGTCGACAAAAAGAACATCGTTTTCCTTTAACCGAACGGAACTGTCGTGTGATCTTCATTCTGAAAAGTTTACGAATAAAAGTTCGAAGGAGTATAAAGTAAAAGGAATGTGCTTACTTGTTTCTATTCCGAACTACAGTTTTGCATAGATGAATAAACTTCATAGTTTGGTCATTGTTGGAAAACTTGTTTATGGATAGGATTTGTGAAGATATTTTTATCAAGCTGAGCTCGTCAGAATTTGCACGCGACAGCTGTCGGTGACGTGCCTCAATCGCCTGTTACGCTAGCTCCTTTTATTTATGATCGAGTTGAGTGGCGCTTATTACGACTGTGGGTGCGGAATATGTTTCATATGCTGGCCTTGCTTCCATGTCGGTGCCCTTTCTTCACTCTTATTGAGCTATTTGTTCAAAACTTTGCTTCCTCAGCCATCATATATTTTCTTTAGTTTTTGGTACACAGAAAAGCTTTTCTCATTCATTGAGGATTTGCTCAAGATTTTTTTCAATCCTACACTTTTTTGCCTTTCTTAAACTACCTAGGTACTTTTAAAATGTAATATTTCCTTTTAATTATTGTTTATATAGCTTATTAGCTACAGTTTTATATTTTACCATTACATTTATCATTGTTATTGTCAGATAGATCCATTGTGTAATAAAGACGATAAAACAGCAGAAAATTGGAGAATAGGCAAATAGGTATATAATTCGTGAATACATGATATAAACAAAACCTTGTACGAGTATATCTATATAACATTCCACATCCTAAGTTTCTTTTTGGCGAACAATCCTGGAGTAACTTCTGCAATTTTTTCTCATTCACCCGCAGTCTTCCCCGAAACTTGGTACATTCCTGTCTCGTTGAGAGCTTCCAGAAATTACGAACTCGGCACTCAATCGCTGATGCGTGTAAAATGTCTTTACGATTCCAGTAAATCCTAGAAGGGGATACTGCTCTTCGCCAAACTAACGTTCACATTTTTTAAATTAACTAATTGCTAATTGGAAAACTTTAAAACGAAAGACGAAAGTTTTTGTCAGGACAGGTAGGGGAGACGTTGCGACCTAGTTTTACTGAAAAACAATTTCCTGTCATCTTCAGTAAGTAGTACCCATTTAAGTAATAACAATACCTGATTTATAAGGAATAAAATATATTTTTGTGTCGACAATTCATTCAGAATATCTTTATTATTTAGGTACTCAGATTCATTAATGCTCCTTTATTTCTAGCGTTTCTGAAAATAGCAGTGAAAACGCTATACGTTTTTTGAGATATCAGTTCTTAGGTATTCTGGGAAAAATATAATCTCTCCGAAAGATCTCTTTGTAGATCAGTTGGATACTATAGAATAAGGCGATTATTTATCATCATACTATATTGAAGATCTTCAAAAACATTTAGAATCGTTTACTGACTACCAAATGTTGCAAATATGACGTGGAAAAATTTACTGGCGTTTAATAAAGCAATTTTTCTTCAAAATAGTTAATATATTCCTTTATATAGTGCACTAATAATATAAATGTATCGTTGCTTATATAAACATTTATGAATAACGATAAGTATAAAACTAATCTAGCTGAAAGTACCTAAATTGACGGTCTACAAGGATCTGCCATTTCAATAAAATAGACAGGCAGGCTCTGACTGGCGACGGGAAGCGGCCGTCGTCTACATAACAAGGTTAATAGCGTCCAATTTGATCAAAGCTTTACGTTATAGCGTTATAGAAGAAGATGGATCTTGAAAACCCCCGAGTAGTTTCACAGACGGCTGCTCAGCGGCGTTGCCCGCGCGGATCCTGTTAATTTCCGTTCCCGTGGGAATTTCCAAAAGTCCTTTTAGCGATCTCTTCCAAACAACCTTGGTATAAAGGAGCGGACTGCCTGGGCTGGAGATAAATATCTAATTAATAAAAGAAAGTAGAAATATGGAAACAACCGTATAATGGCAACTGCAAAAGACAACCGACATTAAAAAAAACTGACAATTTCAAAAAAGTAAAAAAGAAATAAACCTATTTGCTGGCCTGTGGCCAGTCATCAACACTTAAGATGGATGCAACTGAGAGATTAGAACTAAGGCAGATGGTGCACTATAAAAATACTTAATATATTGAACATACTCCTACCTATTATTACATAAATAAATTTACTTACTAAAATATCCCTAATAATTTCCTTTAAAACCTTTTGTCTTTCAAATCCAAATTTCATTATTTGGAGTTGCCTTCAGTAATTACAAATGGGTAAAGGCCTGTAAGAATAACCATGTGAGGGAACATTGGCAGCTGCATGAGTCAGCCTGGGTTCCGGAGCGGGCAGCGAGCCACGGATCCGGGCCGCGATGGCTCGAGCTCGTTAACGAAACAATAAATAATGATTCGGACGTCTCCGCCATTGCAGCTTTTGTTCGGCATCATATTTTCTACCGCCAACGGCATCAGGTCGGTGACGTCTCGCAGTTTCCTCGATGCTGATCCTGTCGATACAATATCCGGTTTCACGATATGTGCCTTTACGCTCGCGATTTAATTAATAACCCGTCTTAATTTTTTTATTACCATTTACAAATAGTATACAATTTTAAATTACTCTCTCCAAACTGCTATGCAGTTTTTCAGCGAAAATAACGCTCCTTTCGTCTGATAATAATTAATCATAGATTGTAGGCATGCTTGCATTATCCAATCCCAATTAAAATACTTTGAAGTAGAAATATATATTGGATATGTACGTATTATTTGAATATAGAAATAATTAGTTAACTTAATTTTATTGGCTTATATATAAAGTTCGAAATACAATTCCGACATTGTATGTGCTATAACTATTATCAACTTGTAAATTTCATTGGATGCAATCGGTATTTTATTAGGACAATCAGAATTTGAAACTGTTAGTTTCCTGAAAGACGCTGTCAAAATAATTGATCATTAGCAACTTTTTGACTGACAATTCTATTAAAACTTGTGTCTTTTGCATACTTTATTCTGATGCGACTTGAGAAAATAATTACACTCCTTCCTTTTAGTACCGATTAAATATAAACAATGAATCATGAATAAACTTCTGGTGCACTAGAAAGGTGAAATAAATCCAGTTGGACTAGATGAAAGCCATAAATCACGGAATTCGCGGTGGTTTGGTTTAAATTTGTTCCTTCTTTAATTCATAGTCCACGGTATTTAATTTTGACAAAAAGAAGTCTGTAGGTTTTAGGTGCATGTTTTATTACGTTTCTATTTAAAATTGTATTAATCAAAATCCTTCTTTTACAGGTAAGACAATTTCTTTACGGATAATTCTCTGGAGGAGGAACTCATGAATATCGTAAGTAATTTCATCTACTTAATCACAAAATATTCTTGATAGACCATAGATTTTTTTAAATTGACTTCTTCAAAAGATCATGTCTAGTATCATTTTGTTCATCGAGTATAATATTCTAAAGCGCCTTCTTTCTAGAGGGACGAGCGATTTATTTTCAGAAGACTAAGTAGGCATACTTAGGAAAATCTTACAATAACATTTTTTGTTATTGAATTTTGCTTGTTAAAGGCCGCTTCAGTCGTAAAAATGATTTATGAATCAAAATAACCATAAAAATTCAATAAAGCCTGGAGGTGTAAGGGGTGTTGTTAGAATATTGTTATTGTTACCAATTTCCTTATCTTTTGAATTTATGTTTTAATAATATATAATTTAATCATATACCTACATACTGATAAATACTTAATGGAATACTATATATGTTTATGTTTGTAGACACTCGGACGCGGGCATGTTATAACTTATAGGCTTAGTTGTTATTTTTTAATAAATTTCCCAAAGGTCGGAATATTTTCAGTAAGAATAAGCATAGAAAATAGATAGTACGAATATTGTCTTGCTAAACTTCCCAAATGAGTCTATAAAAATGGACGTTGTAATTAGTTGGGAAAATATAACGTTTGATTTACGTTCGGACGTTCGGCTTGCGTTGTTTGCAACAAAGTTTGTTCTGTTGGCGTTAGGTCGGATTGGACGTGCATTGTTTGCGGCTCGCTAATAATGTTCATTTGTAGGGTGGTGGTCGTTGCGTATCGAACGGGTATCGTTTCGTTGAATAGCCTACCTGGTGTCCATGTCTGACGTAGCAAAAAGGACAAGGAACATTGCATTGTGTTTGTTCACGTTGGCGCAGGCACGTTTGAACGGCAAGCGATTCTAAAGCAACAATTGATGGCTGTAAACAAATTCTGAGGAATAAGATTAAAAGGGGCATTCGGTAAAATCAATTTTGGTTGCATTGTTTTACGTTCACGTATTTAAGCTCCTATTTATTAAATATCAAAAGAAGTCCATATATTTTCTTAAAATGTAAATGTAAAAAAATATTTACCACCGGTTTAGCCGTGAAAAGGTAATAAACAGACAGACAGAGTTACTGTTAGAGATTTGAAGTAAAAAAACTTAAGTAGACTGATAACACTTAAAAACTTAGAAGGGGTAAGCAGAGATATTCCATTTATGGAAATACCTATTTTTCACGACAATATTCGACCCCTAAACGTGATCATCAATTTTAATTTCGTAAATTATCGATTACACATCGCTTCTTTTCGAGAGAGCGGAACTACGTCACACTTTGGTATTACCATTTTAATGTCGTCGACAGTTACTTTCACATAATATAAGCAAATATACCAGTAATAAAGATATAGCATTTTTTAGTTTTTTACAATGACAAAAATACTTAAAATCTATAGTTTAATTGCGTTATTCAGAAGTATCTTTGAATAGGTATAGTAATCCAGTCAAGCAGTGGGATCGCGCGGGCGCAACAACAATACTTAAGCTATTATCTTAATAAAATGTTATCTGACCGGAAAGAACACCAATATAATTATGACACCAATATAGATTTATGTTTACCCTACATCTGTTATGTAAGTTAAATATTGTAAGAATTATGAAATAAACAAAATAAAAAATTGAAATGTCGCACACGTATTCCTCTTATGACGTTGGCATCCACTAAGGAAGGAATTGTCAAAAGCGGCCCTACCGACTATATAGAGACTTTATAAAAAGTAATACCATGAAGAAAGGTTAAAGAAGTTCTAAAGTAAACGTTCGCGAGCAGAGCCGCAGGTAAGAGATTTGTAATGCAAAATTTTTTTGATTAAAAAAACAACATTTATTGCGTCACAATTTTTTTATATAGCAAAGAGCCTTAACAGGTATCCAAATTACGTTTTCCTGTCGTGTCATAATGTCTATCATCATAAAAGTTAACGCTAAGAAGGTTACATTTTCTGGTCCTTTGCGCGTCTCTGCTTAACTTTGATGTACTCAGGGATTCCTCCACTTTCCTCATTCCCATGTCTTTATTACTACTTCAAGTAGACTTTTCAAGCTTCACTCGGAAACTTTAGATATTTCCAAATCCAAATGTGAATCACAAAGTCGGTTTTATTCGTAGAAGAGGCATACTTTGCGTCGTACATTTCTCGATTATCATGGATATAATTTGCATGCATAAAAGCTTTGTATTTGCGGAATATACTGCCACACTTTGAAAAAACCGTGCGTTCAAAGAAAAATCCCATTAAGAACAATATTACGGGAGTTATTTTCAAAGTCGTTATGGAGTTACGTTTTCTGATGTGGGCACATTATTTTTTCGTTTAACCTAAAAGAACCTCTACTTACAATCATTCGTAACAAAATGCTTATAACATAAATTAAATCCTAACACGAACCGCTTATTCGAGAGGGTATGGCTTAACAACGTTTGATGATTTCGTTAATTTTTTTTAAATGTATATTGAGTATATTTCGTAAAAAATGTTTTGCGTATAAATTTGTCCAGGCCGGACCCGCCCACCTCGCATCTCGCCCCCGTTTCATTCAAATTCAAATCAGGTATATTGTCGTGCCGGACTCAACTTTTGCCGCCGTAAAGTCTGAAGTTGGTGAGCAGGTAGGTAATTTAACTTAATTAGATGTCAATTTTATATTTCTTCGATACCTACTTCGTCTATCATAATATTTCATGTCAAAGTGGGTAATTAAATCTCAAACAAGAACATTATTTGCAAAAAATATTTTAATTATACTTAGTAAATACGGATGTGCAAAATTATTGAGTTTTAAAATACGTGTAGGAATATTAATGAACTATAACTGAGAGTCTCGCGGGGCTACCCTCGTGACTTGTGGCATCCATACAAGTCCGGAGCTCGGAACCCTTTAAGATATAGCAGATTTAAATAATTATTGTACAAAATACAGAAAAGCAAAGGTTATGCTATCCATCTTCCAGAAGAATATTCAAGAAACCATTGACTGAGTCTGCTACGAAACGCGTAGAGCAGACCTGGTGAGAACCTGAGAACCTCCAGTTATAGAAGGCACCCATAAAATTTGAGGTCCAATTTGTCAACACATTTGATTGTTAGAGCTACTTGAAGCTTAAGGAGATCGGAGCTTAGTATGTCATAGTGTCAGGGCGTCAGTGGCAGCAAGGCGCGTAGGGTGCGCGGCGCGGGGCGGCAGTGGCACGGTAGCCAGCGCTGCGAGCACGCGTCCTACGCGCCTACTAGCCGCTACTTTCCGACCACCGATATAACCAGACTGAACAAGGAATATTCAGTGACAGTGCAGTGTGAACAATAAAGTAGGTTATTTCAGTGGGGCTGCTCTTTATAATTTACTTACGGAATATCTGTTTAATTTCCAAACTTGTAGCTCGAAAACAGTCTGCGGCACAGTTTTAACTTAGCTAAACTTTAAAAGGGCAACAGCGAAGTTCGAGAAGATGTACCTAACCCCTTCTTAATGAATTTCATTAGTAGGTTATAATGCTGTTTTTTTTATTTTTAGGCAGGAAAGTTATTAATTGCAGAATTATTAGATGTTATTGTCAGTCTCATCATTTCCCTTTGTTTGAATAATATATAAGTTTAATTACACATTAGAATTAATAATTTTCTTAATTTTACCAATAAAATTATGTAGATGATTTGTCACACTTTGGAGTAACAATCATCTTTAAAATTTAACTATATTCGAGAAAACTAAACTACTTTTTAAATAGAAAATATGTAAGTAGTTTTAATAGAGCTGCGGATTTCACACGCGTTTTTGAACAGGAATCTTGCAATTCTGAATTCAGTATTAAAAATTGCAATATTCTCTTACATCGTGTACATGAACATTTAACATGTTTATGTAGTTTACATATCTACCTATACTGAAAAAGGAGATATTTTTATTATGATAATATGCTCACACCTTTTACCCTGAAGGGGCAGACAGAGGCACATTTCTGAAAATATCTACGTCTAACCTGAATATTATTTAGACCCCTAAAAGTGGTAGGTAAGTGAGCCCATCGCCAGACTGGAGTACTGTTATACATGCCTTAGAACTATATATATATTGAAAATATCTTCCAAATAAAGAAAGTGTAAAACACCACCCTTTGACTAAATGTATTCCATCTCAAAATACCTAGGCTAATTCTTTGACATCCATCCATGCCATCTGATCTCCTGAAGCCAGTACCGAATGCACTGTCAGTTCTTTTACAAGGTTT
Organism: Ethmia dodecea; assembly: GCA_963855545.1. NCBI lineage: Eukaryota > Metazoa > Arthropoda > Insecta > Lepidoptera > Depressariidae > Ethmia > Ethmia dodecea. Next base: position 8,380,638 of record OY979437.1, on the reverse strand, counting down.
TGCGCCAAGAACCCCAAGGTTCTATCATGATCTTAACCCCAAACGGCACAAACATATCGCCCTTAATGATGTCGGTATATTAGTGCCGCTTAAGGCGCTCCACGATTAATATTAAGAAGGAACGTCTCTTTTTTAATTCGACGTAATCTCGAAAAAGCTAAACCAGTTTGTTGTAAAATCTCCACCTACTCGTAGGTACATATTATCGCTTTTTCACACAAAAATCATAACTTTATAGATAAAATAGTAATTCTTCCGAACTGATAAAAACAATATTCAGGTATATAAGATTTCAAGAATAATAGTAATTCTTTAGGCAATTAATGTCATTTAAAAAAAATTGCAACCGCATTTCTCTGATTTACAAAATTACAGTCGTTACTTTGGATCAATCGCTGACAAAAAGTAACATTGTCACACGCAAGTGATACATAAGCTGTCATCTTGCAAAAATGTTAATAGACCGGGAAATAACGTATATAGGTATTTGATTAATGTGAAGTTAGAGACTTTTCTCTAAATTATAGCTATAGAAAAGTTTTAATTGAGTTTACTCGAGTAATAATAGAGGTACCTGTTTGTACATTGACCATTAATGTTAGGTATATAAAACGTATGAATTTTTCATACTTGATCCATTCGTCCTTTAGTTTTTTCTTCAAAAAAAAATTCTTCAATAAAGAGCAATAATAGTACGGTTTCCAGGTAGCCCTAAATTCAGTTATACTAATTAATATTTTGAAAAAAATTAACACTTTAAACATGCTAAAATCGATTAAGTCGATACTAAACAAACTAATTTCAGGAATTGCGCTTTTATGAATTTTAGCAAAGCTCGCGGTCTTTATTACATGCCTTTTAAATTGCAACCATATCTTCTACGGTAACTGCCTTACTAACTTCTTTTCGCGTGACTCCTAATTAAACGATTCAAGTTTTCTTCGAAGGCGCTGTATAGCGCTCGGAGCAACCAAAAACTATTTATATTGTTAGAATTTGTCCTTTGTTGGTTGAACCATAACTACAACAAACAAGTAGGTTCATTAATCAGAAAACAAAAACCCGACTCGGTGTAAGGACACTGAATAGATGTTAAGACATTGACCTCTTTCGACACTCTAGAGATGAAGACGAACAATGGCAACCTCAACCAATTATTTTTTACTAAAATATTAAGAAAAGCCGACTGCAAGTAAAAATAATAATAATATTCTCACGCTTTTTATCCCCGGGGAGGAGGAATACCATTTCTGAATATACCCACTTTTCACGAGATATTTTTTGGACCCCTAAACGTGATAGGTCGCCGGACCGGGTCTGTTACACATGCCTCAGAATTAATTCCGGGAACTGCGGGTTTCCTCACGATGTTTTCCTTCACCGCCGAGCTAGTGATGAATCTGTACGTAAGTTTTGAAAAACTCATTCGTACATTCCAGGATTCGAACCCGAGCCTCACTGATTATCATCATGTAAAGCAGGCTCTTTAACCGTAAGGCTCTAACTGCTCTCAATTAAAAAAAAAAACAGTTGAATTTTATATTTTACTAGCTGACCCGTCAGACGCTGTCCTGTAAAAATGTGATAATATTGGTTTGGATAGGTGAGCCCGTTCTTGAGTTATAAAATAACAACGAAAAGTGGCATTAAAACATCTACCAAATAGTCCGAAGAAAGCCTAAAAATTTGGTTTGGATAGGTGAGCCCGTTCTTGAGTTATAAAATAACAACGAAAAGTGGCATTAAACCATCTGCTAAATAGTCCGAATAAAGCCTAAAAATTTGGTTTGGATAGGTGAGCCCGTTCTTGAGTTATAAAATAACAACGAAAAGTGGCATTGATTGCTATATATACCTATATAGATTTACCTATTTAATATGTACCTAACCATAATTTAGTGATTAAGTATAAGTGCTAAAATCCCAGACCATAATTGATATTATTACGGCGTGATTTGTATGAGGCTTACGAGTAAAATTATGAAATCATCCTACTAATATTATAAATGCGAAAGTTTGTTTGGATGGATGTCTGGATGTATGGATGTATGTTTGTTCCTCTTTCACGCAAAAACTACTGAACGGATTTTGATGAAACTTTACAGTTATATAGCTTATACATCAGAATAACACATAGGCTATATTTTTATCCCCGTATTCCCACGGGAACGGGAACTACGCGGGTGAAACCGCGGGGCGCTGCTAGTACTTAATAATGATTAAATTTAAAATGTATTATTCCTGTGAAATGTTCTTTAACCAATTAATAATAACTTGTCGGTCATATTTTATTTACCGCAAGTTAATTAAACGCATTGACAAGGATCGCTGTTCAATTGATTGGTAGTTTGTTTTGCTGCGAAACTGATTGGTTCGCTAATAAACTATCGATGGGGCGTATTCATGCCGCATTCGTATCATCACTCGGGATAATCGTGTCAGGGTTCTTAATAGCCATTTGTCACTCAATTTGTGACGAGTGAAATGTGATTGATTACACTATTACCGCTCTATGCGTTTGCAGTATCTATGAATATCTATAGGCATGTGTAAAGTTGAAGATTTTGAAATCATCCAACTGATGTACCCCAAACCGGTTTCATTGCCCGCGTGGATTCAGTTTATTCCAATTCCCGTGGGAACTTCTCAAAATAACTTTATAGTGGTTGTCTACGACATAATATAAGACACCTACATACAATATTTTAAATAGCGGGTGCCCAGCGGCGTTGCCCGCGTGGATCTACCTTATTCCCGTTCCCGTAGGAGTTCCATAAATCCCATTATAGTGGTTCCCTATGACATATAAGACACCTACATACTATATTTTAAGTTTGTAGGTGTTATTGTTCCGGTGTAGTACGTATTTCTATTTTTTCCCAGTTTTTTAATTTTCCCGTGGGAATGAGATATTTTCCTGCAATAAAACAGTACTCTAGATGTTGACCCGGGTATTTAGTTATCTCTATACGAAATTTCATCAAAATCCCTTTAGTTATTTTTGCGTGATGCGTGCACAACCAGAGAGACAGACATAGAGACAAAATTTTCTGAAATTTGTTTTGGTATCTACATCGATAGCTACAATAGCAGGTACCGCTTCAATTTTCAAAAAATATTTCATGTACAGACACGGCGTATCGATAATGCGAAGATGGTTGTAGACCACTAAAACAATGTATTAGGCACATGCAGTCCATTCATGTAGTCGATTTTCGATTTTTCATATGCAAAAACATAGAATTATGAAATTTAGATTTTATTTTCTAACAAATACCTAAACAAAATGTATTTCTTTTTTTAGCTTAGGAGCACACGCCGGGTATCTAACAGTAGGTTATAAAATGATTTTCAATTAAGATTGATTCTACGAGTATTGTCTGGTAAATACCAGACAATACTCGTAGCTTTATTACTGTGTTAATCTATACGTGTAACATCTTTGTCTTGATTTTGTTTTTACACACATTTTCTTATATCATCATCTTTGTTTAGAAAATTGTTAGAAAGCTCTTACATGTTCTGTCGTTAATATCCGAGGCCGTAAGATAGTTAGTCAGAATGTATCAGACAACTCCTGGGAGAAAAGAAATTTGACGCACTAATATTGGAGGTTTTTCGCGTGTTGTTTCCCAAGTTTTCCACAAAAAGATATCGGAAAATAATATGGTGATGGAATCACGAAAAATTTAATATGTGCCATTGTCACAGGGGTGGAAGGATGTTTAACGTGAAATGGTGGGAGTGTGTCAATCTTACGGTTTCACGAGCTGCCGCCACCGCGTGTAAAGTTTCCGCTGTATCTGAGAGGTATTAAAATAAATAAATTCTTATTAAAGAACCTGAATAATAAATTTGATCCATAGGTACTTACTTTGTATATAAATAAGTATCTCTCTTCTTTGTATATCACATACCTTTTTGAAACCCATTTATGTTGTCTCTTGATATTTAAAGTAGACACCAAGCCGGAAAGCCTGTGTATAAGGGGCTAGATTCATGTTTTGTGTAATGTTATGTTAGGACAGTACGCATAATAAATAAATGCGAATATTAAATCTTAAATGCTGATCTATTTTGTTTCAATGTTCACTTCGTAATTTAGGTTCACTAACTTTCAATTATCGTTATTCTTCAAATAAATATTTGGGTCTCAGTCCAAAACAAAGATCAAAAAAGTGTATTCAACTAGCACTTATATTATTAAATCGTACAAAAGCCTCTACCATGTCGCCATATTTGTGTTTGCCTCAATAGTGTTTATAGTAAGATGAAAATCCAAGTGATTTCATTGTAACTCAAGTAAACCTTAACACTTTATATCTTTTAGAACGAAGCTAAGGTAAGGGGTTTACGCTTGATCCTAACTAAATTGGAAATTCGGGTTACGTCTTCTTTTTTGAGGTTTATTAAACTTAAAATGTTTGTTGTCATGAACCTAAAATGACAGACTATACCACATAATGTGTACTTTCACTCCTCGCTGAACACTAATAGGAATAAAATGACTGAGCGAGAAAGTAAAAAATTTAACTGTGATTTTATATCTTGCTAACGGTTCGGTTTCACCCGCGTAGTTCCCGTTCCCGTGGGAATACGGGAATAAAATATAGCCTTTTGCTACTTAGTTATCTTTTAGCTTTCCATTGGTGATAGAATTTCTAAAATTGACCAATGATTTTTGAGTTTATTCGTAACAAACATACAGAAATACAAATCTTTCCTCTTTATAATTGGTATAGAAGTATAGATTGAGATAGTCTGATTAACGTAAGCCCATTATTATCTTTTAATAATGTTTAAAGTAAGTGGCAAAAATACTTATAAGTTTAGACGTACATACTTAAATAGACATAATTGAAGATGTTGCCAAAGTTTACAATGGTGCTGGAACATAATATAAGTTCGGCCGTAAAATGTAACAGCTGCATGGGAAGTAATGATACCTACTCGACCCACTCGGGATGGGAAATTGAAGAGGGCTTCGTACAATGCGGGATAAAGTGAAGGATATCGAAGAAAAATAGCCCTAAAACCTACAATGAATACTCGAATACAATTCTGAGTTAGCAATACGAGCTGAACTTGAGTAGGGTCGTTTTACCAACTATCAATAAACAAAGCATTATAGTCATTCGGTATTTGAGAGTTAAATAAAACCGGATCTTCGGAACCTTCATATGGAAAAAATGCTTTCAGAGCGTCTCTTGTATTCAATTCATGTCACGTACATTTCTATTACATAAGAAAGACAAATGTAGGTAACATATAAATATTGTTTTTTTTTTATTCGCGTTATAAGCGAATTTGTTATTAATAAAAAACAATTATAAGTGAATGTAGGTACATTTCCAAAATTCAGGTTGATCGCGTGTATACCACGAAACTTAGATCGCTTCAGGTTTTTTATTACCTACCAAGTAAGACCAAAGTGAGATAAGACGAACTGAACTCTGTCTTATACCTAACTTATCTGTATATAATTATACAGATAAGTTAGGTATTAGGTTACTAGGTTAGGTAGATTATCTACCGTGCGGACGAGTCTTCGAGAGTGTACGCGTATTTGTTCTCTCCGTGTCTTTTATTTGAGAATGAAGCAAAATCTTAAAGATTAATAGCTTCAGTAGTTATCATTAGAAAGAAGGCGTCACAAGGATTCTAGTGGTGAAAACTGTTTTAAAAAGTTCATCTTTGTTTCGGCACTACAACCAAAAACATTTTAAATTTTATAAACCAACGTTCAAATCCTGACCTACGACAACCCGCACGGCGCTTGCTCACGGTGAGTCACCGCAACTGGTTCTCGGCCAGCGACCGCACAGTACAAGAGCGGGCCGGACACACTTACATACGAGCGATCGGACATTCTACAAAGGAGCGACGGTGAAGTTGCTGATATCTGATAGTAAGAGAGAAGTAAGAGATCTGATATCTTTTTACTGCGAGCTGAAGATAAGCCAGCGGATTAGTTCGGCGGTATGGAAAAAAATAATAAAAAGTGTAAGGACTCCGAAAGTACTACTTGGCAGAAAGTTGAATTTTGAAACGTTAATATTTTAATTTTATTATATTTTATTTTTATTTTGCTTGACTTTTACATTTTTATTTTATTCGACATTGTTAATTTCTACAACTATTTTTTTTTTTTTTTTTACTTTTTGACATAGGTGTAGTTTTATTTGACATTGATATATTTTTTTATGTGTAAATGTAATGAAATTTCTTAAATTATTGCGATCTGAATATTATTAATTCTTTTGAATTCAATTAAAATTCAATTTGTTTTTGGATTTCTTAATTTATTTTTGATATATTAATGTATATTTCAATTTTATGTGATTATGAGCAGCACTACTAAAATCGTTTGCCCCTATTGTCCAGAGTCCTCTAAATTGTATGTTGTTCCCAGAGGCTTAAATGTACATATTAGCCGTGTTCACAAAGATGTCATCCCACAGGAATCTGTTGCAAGTCATGTCAGTGATGGTGTTAATGCCTCACAATCCACAGGTAACGTTGCGTGTAGTCTTAATAATTTACCGGAGCTAAAGAATAAAATTTGTGTGTTAAAACACATCCCCAAGGGTGCTAGAAATTTAGCGGCTGGTAGATTGTGCACTCTCATAGACAAATGCGTGCGACTAAACGGTGTTGATGAATGGTTTGCGTTACTCTCTTTTTCATATTCAGCTCTCAGGATACCTGAGCAAAGTAGCAGTATCCGCAAATCTTTAACCACTAAAGTTAAGAAAAATATAGATCGATCAAATTTATATTTTGCTAACGAGACTGTCCATCGTTCTCAATCGATTTTTCGCACCATCGAATCTAAAGTACACGAAGGGGACTTAAGGGGAGCAGTCCGACTTCTCCATTCGAATGACTCTTTGGCATCTCCCGATAGTAATACTTTAAATGCCCTCCAGGACAAACATCCACCTCCGTCTAGGCCACTTTCGTTACCTCCGGAACCAGATGTAACATGTCCACATTTGTCGGTTTCTGTCACTGATGTGGCTAGTGCTATCGGATCCTTTTATAGTGGTTCTGCTGCTGGCCTAGATGGTCTGCGCCCGCAACATTTAAAGGAGTTGATATTTCCATCTGCAGGTGATAATGGGCCAAAACTTCTGGAGTCAATTACTCATTTTTGAAATTTCCTCCTAAAAGGAATGCTTAATCCAGAAGTATGCCCTTATCTCTACGGAGCTTCTCTGTGCGCGTTAAAAAAGAAAAACGGAGGTATTCGGCCAATCGCAGTGGGAAATACATTCCGGCGACTTGTGGCAAAGCTCGGATGTAGTGCAGTAAAAAATGAAATGTCATCCTACTTACAACCTCATCAGTTGGGTTTCGGTACTCCGCTTGGGTGTGAGGCTGCTATTCATGCAACACGTGCTTTTGCGATGAGTGACAACAACATTGATTCAGTGATTGTTAAGTTGGACATTAAAAATGCCTTTAACAGCGTAGAAAGAGATACTCTTTTATCTGAAGTTCGCGACCAGGTGCAAATTTTATATCCTTTTCTGTTTCAGTGTTATTCAAGACCAAGTAATCTGTTCTATAACGGTAACGTCTTGTGCTCCCAAGTAGGTGCACAACAAGGGGATCCACTGGGACCCTTAATGTTTTGTTTATCGATCCAAAAGATTATAGCCTCACTGGAATCACCTTTAAACGTGTGGTACCTAGATGACGGCACAATTGGAGGTCCACCCGATGTAGTCGCTAAAGATATACAAAAACTCATTCCGGCATTGGAGTCCATTGGTCTGGAAATTAGTGCAAACAAATGCGAGTTTTATGCTAGCGGCCAAGCTGAAATGACTTTTCAGACCTTTGAGTCCTTGGTGCCTGGAATTAAATCTCTCGAAAAGGAGTCTTTATCACTTCTAGGGGCACAGGTTTTCAAAGAGGGTGTTCAAAATGCTATTAGGGCTAAAATTGAGGCATTTGATTCAGTTAAGGATCTCTTAAATCGTATGTCTGCACACGTGTCTTTGATTTTGCTCCGCAACTGTCTCTCTGCACCGCGTCTAACTTACTTACTAAGAACAGCACCAACTTTTCTCTTCAAAGAGGACCTCCTAAATTTTGACAACAGCCTGAAAATCACTTTAGAGTCTATTATAAACGTGCAGTTGAACGACTCCCAATGGAGACAAGCTACTCTTCCTGTTCGGTATGGTGGCCTGGGTATACGCAGGGCTCAAGATATTGGCCTCATTGCTTTTCTAGCTTCGTCACATGCGGCATCGGATCTTGTCACTCGCATTTTATCTTTTGACGGTGGCAATATTTGTATGCCGTTTAATACGGAAGCTCTTTCTGCGTGGTCGGCCCTTTGCCCAAGCGAAGAGAAACCCCAAAACCTTTGCGTACAGAGAGGTTGGGATGACATTGTTTCAGAACGGACGCGGAAGGATATGATTGAAACATCTGCGGGTGTTGACGTGGCTCGACTGAAGGCTTCATCAGAACCAGAATCAGGAGCATGGCTCCATGCGCTGCCATCATCACATTTGGGAACTTGGATGGACAATGATTCTCTTAGAATAGCAGTAGCTTTGCGGCTGGGATGTAAAGTTTGCGAACCCCACCTCTGCTTTTATGGTACAATGGTTGAAGCTAATGGACATCATGGTTTGAGTTGCTTACGATGTGCTGGAAGGTTTCCCAGACACCACGCAATCAATGATGTTATACGTCGTGCATTGGTTCAGGCAAATATTCCCTGTGTTTTGGAGCCCCTTGGTTTGAGTCGTACGGACGGGAAGAGACCTGATGGGCTGACTCTTGTGCCATGGCAAAAAGGGAAGTCTCTCTTATGGGATGCAACATGCGTGTGTACTTTCGCTGCCTCACATGTTCGTCATACTACACGTGTTGTAGGATCTGCTGCAGAAAACGCGGCCAGATCAAAACATTTAAAATATGCGAATCTGCAGCCTTTATATGACTTCGTTCCGGTCGCTGTTGAAACTGCAGGTCCGTGGGGCTCAGAGGCAAAGCAATTTTTTAGGGCTCTGGGTCAACGTCTCAGGGAACGGGGTCTTGATTCCCGTTCTGAGGCGTTTCTGGTCCAACGAGTTTCCATAGAAATTCAGCGCGGTAACGCTGCTAGCGTAATGGGGACCTTTGGGCCAGGAATGGCTCATGGGGGGATCATAGATTAATTTGACGAAGTTTGTTACGGATTTTAAACTGTTCTTGTCCTGACGAAACCTGTGTGTGGATCATTCTTATGTTTAACTATTAACGACGAAGCATGTTGCGGATATAACAATGTATAGTTAATGTTATTTTCTTTGAGTAATAAATTATGTTCATAGTATTAATCGCAAAAAAAAAAAAAAATTCAAATGATAAACTGACTGATTGGTGATATATCAACGCACAGCCTAAATCGCTGGGTCTAGAAACTTGAAATTTTGCACATAGATAACTTATACCGTGTAGTATCCACTAAGAAAGAATTTTGCAAAATTCAACACCTAAGGGAGTGAAACAAACGTGCGCGAGCGAAGCCGCGGGTAAAAGCTAGTCTATTGTAAAAATAGTTCATTGTACAGTTCAGTCTTCCGACCATCAACATTTCTTTTATAGTAATCAAGAAAATGAGCGAGAACAATAGTTTCATGTAATTACAGCCGTTGGGTATTTTCCAGTCGCGTGTGGCTGTGGCTGACAGGCGGCATGGAAATGATGCCGTGGCAGACAGGCTATGGCTGTAGCGCGGCCCTCGACAAAATGTAGGCCTGCTCTAGGCCTGCTCTGCCGAGGGCAGTCCGGACACTCCATTTTTACCGTCGGAAACTCTTCTGCACAACCAATCACATCGCATCGTTTTAATACAAACGCATTGTAAGTGAGGCGTCCGTACCCTAAATACTTCTTAATTAAAACTCCGATTTTTTCCTAATGGTCTGTTTATTTGTTTCTGCCAGAGCGGCGTGTTTCAAAAGTTACAAAAGCTATAATAGACGGTGTTTCGGGTGTTTTGTTAATCAAACTTAGAAAGTTTTTCTTTTGACTTTTATTAGGATATTAAATTTAGAATGAAAATGTAGTCCGATCAATGAAGACCGTTAAGCCCTGAAGGTGTATTATTTAAGTTTTAAATTTTAGTCTGACTGAGAAAACCAAATTCTCTTTTTTGTTTGTTTTTAAATTTTTAGTAAACATTGACCTAAGGTAGTTTTGTTTGAAATGACTAATATCAATTGCGGCAATGCGTTCTCATGGGGATTTAAAACGTCGCTTTTAACGGAATGCCTACATCGTATCTGAAAACTCCACCTGCCAAATTAAAAGTTTCTACCATATATTTTAGTTTCGGTGATGTTTGCTTTTTTATACAGATTTGTCCGGTATATGTTCACATCATAAAGCAAACGACTTAGCCCAAAATATTTTCGACACCGGTTAAATCTATACGAATAAAACGCTTTGCAGTGTAGGGTTTTCGTACCGTCTTTACCGAGAGTAGACCAGTAAGAATCAGTCGAAGTTAAAATACTACTGCAGTTAATTAAAGTAGGAGTTGACATTGGTCGTATGTATTCATAGAACTAAATAATTATTTTCCATAAAACTTGTGAACACTGATCACATGCTTACCCGCCTCGACAAGATGCTAACGGAACTTTCTAATGATATTAGAAAACTAGTAAGTATCAGTAACTATATCTTTTTTGATTATTGCTTCAATTTAAGTTAATTGCTCTTTTTCTCTCTCTTAATTGATTTATTAAGATAATTTATCAACATAATTGTAGTGCAAGTTTCTTATGTACTTAATATATAATTCTTCTAATTCTCTCTTAATGGTATTTTAACAAGCAATACGTGACTTATGTCAATGCTATAAATTGTATCATTATACTAGCCCGCCCATTTAGGCACCATTGGGGCATTGCCCAGCGTCTTTGCCCACGCGGATTCTGTTTTCCCCGTTCCTGTTGGAATCGAAATCGGTTGGCGTCATATTGAGTTTCCTCATGGATGCTATTGTCAGAACTGGACCAAATTAAAATGGGACCACACGGGAATCACCAGCTATCCAAGAATTATCATAATCGGTGTACCCAGTCCGAAGTTCTGAGGTAGCAAACACAAAAAAAAAAAACATATCTACGAATTGAGAATTCTCCTCCTTTTTTTTTAAGTTGGTTAAAAATGGTTACCTTTTTACTAATATTTTGCATTGGCATCGGGTTTATATAACAAAAAGTGAGTGAGTACTTAAAAGCACGGCTAAAGAAAAAAAATCCTACGGGAACGGGAAAAAACGCGACATCGGCAGCGCCGTTACTAATTAATACTCGTAAATATGCAAATCTATATTGTATATAATATAAAAGGAGAAGCTAAATCTAAAAATCAAGGCCCAGCCCAAACCGCTGAACATAGAAACATGAAATTTAGTGTGTAGGTTAAGTTTATATAGTGTAGATGCTCACAGCAGTGATAGCCCGGACGGTTAAAGAGCCGGCCGAAAATCAGTGAGGCTCGGGTTCGAATCCTGGCATGTACCAATGAGTTTTTCAAAAACTTACGTACATATTTATCACTAGCTCAACGGTGAAGGAAAACATCGTGAGGAAACCCGCAGGTCTCAGAATTGTTTCTGAGACATGTGTAAACAGACCCGGTCCGGCGATAGGCTCACCACCTATCACGTCTAGGGGTCCAATATATCTCGTGAAATGTGGGTATATCCAGTAATGGAATACCTCTGCCTACCCCCTCGGGGACAAAAAAGGCGTGAGATTATATATATATATATATATATATATATATATATATATATATATATATATATAGATGCTCACTAAGAAAGGATTTTAAGAAATTCAACCCCTAAGGGGGTGAAACACGGGGTTGGAGTTTGTATGGAGACGTGTTGTTTTGACGTCTATCAACTTCAAACTTGGCACAAATACTCTTAAAAATAAATTATGAGACACGTATTTTAGGATTTTGCGAAAATCATCCCCTAAAGGGGTGAAAGTAGGGGTTCAAGTTAGTACCTTTGGAGAAGTGTGGTTTTTGTGTCTTTCAACATAAAAACGCTTACAAATAATGTTTGTTGTATTGGAACCTCTTAGATATTTATTTTATTCTGTTTTTTAGTATTTGTTGTTAAAGCGGCAACAGAAATACATCATCTGTGAAAATTTCAACTGTCTAACTATCACGGTTTATGAGATACAGCCTGGTGACAGATGGACAGACAGACGGACGGACAGGGGAGATTTAGTAATAGGATCCCGTTTTACCATTTGGGTACGGAACTAAAAACTGGTTAAAAAGAGAAATAAGTACTACTCCCAATCGATAACACCTAGAAACTTGAAATATGATATGTAGGTGTCTTATAATAATATGTCGTTCAGAACCGCTATGAAGGGATTTTTAGAAATTCCCACTGGAACAGGAATAAAATGGTTTCGCGCGGGCAACGCCGCTGGGCACAGGCTATTTGAAAAATAATAAGAACCTATCTTATGCATTGCTTATAGATATATTTACTCTAAGTGCATTACAATATGTTTAAAAAATAAATGTCCACCCTTGCGAAGCCGGGGCGGGCCGCTAGTTTATGTATAAAATAAAATATTATCAACTTTCGCAGAATAACGCCCGACTGTCTTTTATCGTTATACTTTCTGGTATTTACTTTTATTAGTTGCTTTTGTTAGCTTCGTTACCAATAATATATCTCCTAATCTTGAAATCAGTGTAGGTAGACGGTGATTGCTGTAGTTGTTTCGTATAAAGTTATTTACCTTATTTAGTAACACGTGAACGTTTTCAGTCTGAATACATTAAATCTGAGTATTTAGTTGAGCGGTGTTTTATTTCGGTAGCCTGTTAGATTTGTCACACCCGTCTCTTGTTTGTTCGCAGAGCTCTACGGTTCACTGAACAAATTTGTGAAAATCGCATTTGAACATGTCATACTCTGTTTGTACACTTTATTTTATCATGAACCCGGCTTCAGCTCGTGCCTTTTTACGGACTATGAGTAGGTGTATATAAACGTTTAATAAGCGAAAACGGGGAATAAAAGTTTTTGGCACGGTTTTGTTTCGCGGTTGCGGTCGAGCCCACAAGCCGTGGAGTATCTGAAAATGAAAAGCAGAGTGTGCGGCGGTTAGTAGGTATGGTAATTTACTAACCCCGGACATGGAGAAGACGCTGCCGGCTAATTAGCATAGTAGCTTACCAAGGAAGCGTCGAGACGGGGCGGCGGTGGTTCTCTTAATGACGTTACGTTCGTTCTGAAACAGCTCTCGACAGCCGACATTGCTGTTTTATTATTAAATATTTTCTTGTTGAATAGTTGAACATTTGTTTTAATTATAGTAACATGATCTGTGAGTGACGTGGAATGAACGAACTGATTAAACATTTATTTATGAAAAACCTAAGTAGGTCCGTATATTCAGTTTATTTACCAGCAAAAAAGTATTATTTGTATATGTAAAGAACGTAATCTATACTCATATTATGAAGAGGAAAGATTTGTATTTTTGTATGTTTGTATCTTTGTTACGAATAAATTCAAAAATTACTGTACCGATTTTAAGAATTCTTTCACCAGTGGAAAGCTTGAAGATCCCTGAGTAACATAAGCTATATTTTATTTCCGTATTAAAACGGGAAACTGCGCAGAACCGCTGGTCTTAGATAATTTTAAGAGTTGGTACGTTTTTCAACCTACACTCGTGTTCAGTATTCATATACGGCTCGCATACATGCACTGCATATGCTCAACTCTGCACTGTTCTCAGCTTTGTTCATCCCAATCTAATAAGGCGGCAACTGGGGGGATGTCTGCGATCGAAACTTGCGGCTTGTTGGACGACCAACGCCTCTGACAGGATTACAAAAGTTCTAACAGGGAACTCATACACATGTAGGTAAGATGAGCAATTGAGACGAACTTCCTTTTAACTCCCCAGACCCATTTACTTCTGCGACTTTACAATCTTAATACCTCATTTCTCAAAGGCTTTTTGTAAATTGCTTATTTAGAAATCTGCGCGACTTGTGGAATAATCAGCGAGGATCGTAAAGATGAAATCTTTTTGTTGTATATACTCGTATACACAAAAGACTGGGATTGCTTCGCAATTTGCGGTGGATTTGTTATCCCTAAATGTTTTCATAAAACTTGATTTAACATATTAAGTTAATTGAAGGCACCAGAAATTTTGTTTTTGTTGTCTATAGTGTTATAATACACAGTTAGACATAGGTTATAAAAATGTTATACCAAAGCGTCCCATTTAGTCGCTAGCAAAGAATTTAATTGTGTACATATTATTCTCTCAGTGTTTAATCTTTTTATTAAGTCCCATTAAATTTGGCGATAGGGTAAATATTGTCCTGAGTATTCATTTAAAATATAGGATTTTGAGTGACTTTGGATCGCTTAGACATAATTACTTTGAAAGCTGGGTAAGGATTTCAGGCTAAAGACTAAGAGAGTGATTTGATTTGGTCACGAACACTTCACATCTCTGTTTGTTCGGGTTGAATCGGCTGCTGGGTTGAGAACCGACATCTATTCTCGACACATTTGACTTAACGGCAGATGGGAAAACGTGATACTCCATTATACAGAAGTACCTCTGAAGGTATATATATAGAAAAACAGTCTTTTGTTTTTCTTATGAGCAAAATACAAAACTGTCCTGAGCTTCAAAAAGTCCTATTTATAGAATTAGTCTATCTTAATTTAATTTCAAGCAAAAACACGAATAACGACCTATCTATACCAATACTTTCTGTAATGTTATTAAAAATTTGTTATTAAGGAAATTATTACTGATTGGGGAATATCGTTGTCGTACTGCCACCAAATTAATATTTATGGGCGTGCTCTAATTATAATCGAGTGAGCTTTATGCTAGGGTTTCTGCTCGAGAAGTCTCGAACTCGAGACTACTCGAGAAATTTGGCTTTATTCGAGACGAGATATTTTTTCAAAGTACTCGAGAAGTCTCGAGTACCGCAACCGGTATATGCATTTTAATTTTTTGCCGTGTTATACCACCCGCATTTCGTATTTCGGCGCTTAAAACGAAGACGACGCGAAATGCGTGGCAGCGCGGGTGACGGGGTGAAGTTAATTCCCAGCAAGTCACGAAAAATTTAATAAGACGAGAATTTAATATGTACGAATCGACTAAAAAACGAACACCCAACCTTGAGAGATTGTTCCAAGCCCTAATGACTGTCAAGCCTACTTCAACTGAAAATGAACCTGTTTTCAGCTTGGCAGCCAATATAGTGACCAAAGTACGGAACAGGCTTTCGGACAATTCTATAAAAACCTTAATACACACACCGGCACAATTAGCGGAACAGAAAAAAAAAGGAGAAAAAAGAGGGAATTTAGAACAATGAATGTAATTTTTAAACAATATATTATTTAAAATGAAACAACAATTAAATTAACATGTTTTGACATTCATTTGTAACACCATACTTAAAATTTTATAAAAATAAAAATTAAATTAAATAAAATGCATTTTTCTTCGATTTTTAATTATAGAGAAACAGCAGAAAATTCAAGATTTTCCAAAGTTTAACAACAATTTCAATGACTGTTCAATATCGAGTGTTTCCTCCTCGTGCTCTGATGAGGGTTTCCATCCGTCTGGGCATGCTGCGGATGATGTTATCAATGGTTTCTTGGGGCAACCTCTGCCATTCTTCAAGTAATGCGTTTCGCAACTCGTTGAGATTATTGGGAGGGGGCATTCTTGACTTTACACTCCTCTTTAGCAAGTCCCAGACGTGTTCTATAGGGTTCATATCGGGGGACCGTGCTGGCCACTCCATCACCGTTATACCAACATGGTTTAGGTATGTCTGTACTGTGCGAGCACTGTGAGCCCGAGCATTATCCTGCATTAGAATGAAGTTGTTACCAATAAAGGGGGCAAATGGCACAACATGTTCTTCTAAAATCTCCCTGATATACCGATCAGCATTCAGATTCCCGCCATCGACCACTACTAACTCCGTACGAGCTCCTAAACATATTCCTCCCCAGACCATAATTGAACCGCCGCCATATGCAACTGTATTTTCAAAATTAGACTGGATATACCGTTCTCCTTTGCGTCTCCATACTCGCTGCCTTCCATCAATTTGATTTAACATAACTCTGCATTCATCAGTAAAAAGAACCTGTCCCCAGTCGTCGAAGTCCCAATCACGATGTTCACGACCAAAGTGTAGACGGTTTGTGCGATGATGTCTCTCAAGTTTTGGGGCTTTGGCGGGCACATACGAGCCTATACCCACTTCTTCGAATCTTCTACGAACTGTCCGCTCACTCATCCTTACTGCTCGTACCTCTTCCAGTAAATTTCGAGCCTGCACCGCCGTTAGTCTCGTGTTCCGTCGGACTTGAAGTTGGAGAAAACGGTCATCCCTCCTTGAAGTACACCTTTTCCGGCCTTGTCCTCTCCTTCTCACTAGAGCATTCGTCAATCTGTATCGTTGGATGCTACGATAAATCGTTGATAACGATCGACGAAGGCTTCTGGCAATCGATCTGTAGGTTTGACCATTTCTCCTCATTTGATCTGCCCTAATGATTTCTGATGGCGTTAAATCAGGCATAATTAGATGCTCGTAAATTATCAATATGCGAAAAAACTCAAAAGCCTCAAAAACTGCAATTCAAAGCTTTTCAAATGGAATTCACGAACCTTCTAAAAACGGACAAGCGGTGGAAAAAATGAATCAATGAAAATTAAAACAAAAGAATGAAAAAAAGGGCAGTCGCTTAGTATTCCATTTTTAAATTAAAACCCAAATTTAAAAAAAGCTTGTTTAGCCGGCCAGTAACACGCAAAAATGCGTAAATACTCCCTTTTTTTTCTGTTCCGCTAATTGTGCCGGTGTGTGTATTTTTGAAAGCCTATTTCCAAAGAATAAATTAAGATTTTTTATTATTTACAATCAGGAAGATTCGTTATATTTTTACATTCATAATTTTATAGTTATAATTAAGTATATTTAGTAAATAGATCTCAATTACGTAAAAAAGATCTCAAGTCAAGGTAGGTGATTGATTAATAGTTTAATAGACACTGATTATCAGCTGATTAAAATACTGTTCATTAATATAAGACTGTTACTTGAAGAAGTTTTTTTGATTTGTTTTAAGAATATTTTATTTTAAGTTTTTCATCATTTAATGATGATTTTAATGATGATAACCGGCTGATTAAAATACGGTTAATTAATATAGTTAAGATTGTTACTCGAAGAAGTTCTTTTGATTTGTTTTAGGAAGATTTTATTTTATGTTTTTCATCATTTAATGATGATTTATATGACTGATATGAATACAATTAATGATGGTGCAATCAAACTTACTTTTTGATATTTAACTTATTTTATTTGGTTACATTTTGACAATTTTTACGATTTTTTTTAAAAAGCCTCGAGACTCGAGAGTACTCGAGAAATTACCCTCGAGATTTCTCGAATCTCGAGAAAAATAAAAAGTCGAGAAACCAGAAACCCTATTTATGACTGGCTCTACGCGGCGCGTCCTTCTGCCGACCTGTATTAAGCTGTTACTTCCTCGCTCTCTGGAAACTGCAAACAAATAATGCGAATTTGTTTAACTTCCTCTGTTTTTTATTTAATTAATTTATCGTTACTTGTGTAACAAATCGATCTCCTGTATTGTGAAAATACTTTAGCACATCATGTTAGTGCTGCCTTACAAGTACAGTAGTAGTTAAACAAGAATGTTTGTTCTATCTTATAAAAAAACGGATCCCAAAGTATCAATAATTAGTTACAAGTTTTAATTCTATCAATTTAGACAATTCTTGAAAATTTGATAAAAGCCGATTGAACAATGCGGCAAAATAAGCAATATGTATAATTTCAATTGCAGTTTCTTCTTTTTATGACCTCCTTGAAAAATCTACCACTTGGTAACATGAAAATAAATAAATTTTAACATTCACAAAAATTGAGAAAATTTCTAAATTTAATTGAAAACAAACGTCCCATTTTCCTGGAAATTTTTTTATTTATTTACATCAGAGTACCTACTAGGTTACTGGGTGTTTATACTGTTTGTTTTCCATTTCGTTAAAGCTTATTTGCTTTCTCGGAGGTAGCGAGTATTTGTGTCTGCCGCCATCAAAGACCAAAGCTTAGTTTAGATCGGATATTAATTAATTCGAAAGCCGTAGTTACCACATTTTAAGTTTTCTCGTATGCTTTAGAATCAAATTTATTCGTATCTCACTTTGTGGAACAATATTTCTAAGCTAACTTCCTTGGCGTAGACTTTGCTACCTTTCATAAACTAGTTTCAGTAAAATAATCTTGGCGTTTTATGAATGTACCTACTGCTATGGCACCCCTAGGGCGGATGTTTTCATGCTCCATCGCTTCCGGTTGCCAGGCTTTACAGCTCTGGGGCCTGCTCTTGACGCATTCTCCATTTTTGCACACCCTGCGGTGATTAATGCGAATTTGTTTATCTTGATCCGTTTTACACAAAACTTTTAATTAAAAGCCCTTTAATTGGAGCAGTGTTTTGTTTAAACGCTGTTATCTTATAGTGTTTTCCAAAATGTGCTTTATTGAGAATATTGAGGTATGTATTTTGTTTTGCGAAATCTCGCTCTACCTACGTTACGTTAAAAGTGTCTAAATACCGTCCCGATGGAACCGTTATTTTTGTGGCTAGATTTATTCGTCTGGTAACTTCGTTTTTGTATTTTGCTTTTTTCGATTTGCGTAGCTTCACTAGAGTTGCGTCGTTGAAATCTAGTTTTAAATTAAACGGATACTGAGCTATATGTAGTTCAATTGTTTGTTTTGATAATAATACTTATCCAACTGGTATTTCTACTACAAAACTAAGTAATGGTTGACTATGTCGTGTAGATTCCTTATCGAGTATTATGTAACTTCGACGTCATACCGCGTGTGTGGCAACGACAGATAAGATAGACCTAGTTACAGAACTATTTAAGAAATCGCAATGTTAAGCGCTTTTAGATTGCTTCTGAACAATGTATGAAATCATTTTGCTTCCAGCCATCTTCACAGCTTATAGCTACTTTCAGGTCTTTGATTGCTCCACTTCATACTTTCATATACCGACTTTCGAAAGTTCTCGGCGACTCACTTGTGAGTAGAGTTCAAGTAGCATGTCGTAAAAGAGCTCATGAATTGCGGATGTTAATGTCAAGTTTTCTGTATGAATGGCGCATCGACGTTTATGGCTACTTTGCAGAATAAATTCCATGGAGAGATAATTCGATTGAGGCTCACTCCTACCGGTTGTAAATCCCAATTTCACTGATCTATAACATTGTGAAAATAGTTTATCCGTGCAACGAATTTGATTACAACTGCGATTCACTGAATTGAATCATATGGTTACTGCAATTCCATGTCATGCAATGTGATTGCTAGTATTGAAATTATAAGGGACTAGATGTTTCGCGCGGTTTCACCCGCGTAGTTCCCGTTCCCGTGGGAATACAGTTATAAAATATAGCCTATGTTACTCCCCGATAATGTAGCTTACCATTTGTGAAAAATGTTTAATACAAACAAACAAACAAAAAATCTAATCCTTTCTCTTTATAGTATTAGTATAGATTAACTTACGATTCATTTTCAGTAATCTTGTGCAGTGTAATAACAAATATGTAGTAAATTTATGCAGTAAGGTATTATGGAGAAAATAGGCGTTAGGGTAAAGTATGCTCGCTGCATTATTTTAGTAGCATTAGGTACAGTGATCTCTTCCGAGCAGTGTCGCGGTAGCCCACGCAGCGGGACACTATATCTCGCCGAGCAGAGCAATTTTCTTTTTCGGTCGGAATTTGCGTTTCGACCTAGTTTACTGGACGGTGCGGGCACCGCACAACATCCGCTGTTTCCCATCTCCTTGCTTACTCTGCTCCTTTCATTTATATACAAACCGCTTTTATACGTTATCAACATTTTATTTTACAATTAATTTATATTAATTCAATAGTCAGTAGAGTTACAAAGGAAATAAGTATGTAAATTAATTAAATGCTTTCCATTAATTTTGAATTCAAATACGAATACACAACAAAACTATGAAATGAAAAAACATTACTTATACGTTCCTGCAAATTTTTAATTTAATACATATTTAATAAGTCCGTTAATGAAAACCACCACCACGGCCACGCCGCTCTCTTGTCACTGTAATGCCAGCTTTGCTATGGGATAAATAAATTAAATGAAAAATACCTACTAACAAATTAAAATATTTATTAATAAACCTTGAGCTAAGCCGGTATGCCATCAATTAGGTAGGGACACACATCCCACATCTAACTAACATAATAAAGGGTAGTCCTGTTTCGGTTGACTAACTCACCAACAGAGCCAGACTACTGAGGTCAGAAACACGAGTTTTGAACAGCACGTTCCTTTCATCACTTAGAACCGGTGTAACTGTAAATTAGGAGATGAAAGTTTGTAAGGAAATTCGAGACTCCGAAATTCGCATATGATTTTCTCCAAGAAGTAAGTAGGTAATGTTTGCCCCCGAATTAATATATTCAAGTCAAATTAACTTAAATGCATGTTTTAGTCTTTTTAGTGCTATTGCTTTGAAGTCGGTTAATATTTTTATGTAAACAATTTTTTTTTGCTTATTTAGTCCGTAGGTGGATGAAATAGGGCATCCAAATTTACATGAAAGAAAGAAAGTAAAGATAAAAAGATTGACAGAAAAATAAACAAAACTGAACAAAAAATTAATGGGAGTTCTGTTACTTTGAAACGTAAAAATGTAGGCTTCTACTAAACTAAATTACTACTAAACTAAAAAACTAAATTACTAGGTTTTTCTAAATACCCATGTCAACGGAAACTACGAATCCACTTCGGTGACACTGCAGCGCAATCCACTTTGGTGACACTGCAGCGCTTCACCTAGTATTTATAAATTAATATGTGGAAGAAATAAGTTTTCCGGTAACCGCGCTCGTCTACGCCAGCTACGTGGCTTAGATAGTTGACTGAGTTGGCCGCGGAGGTCGCCGAGCAACCAGCAGCCGCATAAACGTGAGAAACTTTGCGCTGACAAGTGCCGCCTATACGAAGCTCTTCGTTCAACTTACATCGCACTTCGCAAATTAAATTCCATGCTAATTTTTCCCTTCACTACATTTTATCGAAACGAACGGATTTCGGAATACTTCACACAGAAATTTCACTTCGTTTTAAAATTAGATTTAAGAAGTGCGCTGCACACTTTCTGTGGATTCTGTATCGCAGTAAGAATTCCAGATGAGAGTGACGGACAATTTAATTTTGAAATACCCGTACAGTGCCCTTAGTATTTGAAGTAACGAGACAATGACGGACGTATATCTAATGTTTCTTTTTTATTGATTAGGTGTAGGTTGGTTGGATAGGAAGTACATTTAAGTATAACATTTCATATTTACTACAAACTTAATCCTTCATGGTACCGTTCTCCACTCGTATTCACACAATAACGTTTCATTTGATACTCACTCCGTTTAATATTTGAGGACACTCATCTCTGGTACAAGAGGCTTGTTGTGTGGGATGGAAATGTTCCTAAATTGCATTGTTATAATTATCTTAGTAAACTTATTAATGTTATTATCATTTTCGTCATTGTACAGTCAAAAGCACGTAGACCTTGACACATTGGACTTTGTAACGTTCTTATTACGATCACTTTAGACGTTAAACTCGCACTACAAGTGTAAAGCTTCATGTGCTCTTACTGTACCTACAAAACTACAAACTGCAGTCTGTCCGAAAAATTTTAACATCATCATGCCACAAATTATGGCCATTAGCTGACTACGTATTTAGTATGCGGCGATGAATTTTGCATGAGTGTTTCAACAACTGCTCTATTTTCTTGATAACCCTGCTCCATACCTTTTCTAATGGCAGTACGTGATTCTTTTAACATACCATTAGAAAACTTTGTGGAATTCTTTTATATACTACTATCCCTATAATAGTATCAGATGAAGGAGGCCTAGTAACATCAGATGAAGTTGTATTGTAAGTGACATCCCAAAATTAATTTATACAATATTCGGTAGCAACGCCGGCCGTGTTAAGGCTGAACCAATTTAGCCATGAGTCTATTAATAACGCGTATATGTACGTACTGTTGAGTCTTTCTTTATCATCCCTACCGATTCATCGGACCTCCCTGCTAGACGCGGACTATTGATCACCACTCTTGTCATCTACACATTTTCCTTAATGGACTCTAGCATTATCTTTCGAGACTATTGTTTTTGTCCTAAACTTAAGCATGCGGCAACTCACTGTGCTCGTCCTTGTAATGAATCATATGACAATAAGGGTTTTCTGCAAGCCGTCCTGTTGTAGACATAGGATTATTTGTCAACGATACAAAATAGACAGTCTTTGTCTTCGATACAATTATTTTTAAAAAATAAACCATCTCTTGTACCAAATAATAAGTAGATGTTTAAAGGGTTGCCAAAATAATTAGTTGCCTGTTTTGTAAATTCTTGTTATTATTTTCTAAGCTTAAATTTCCGCTTGATGGAGTCCGGATTACTTTGAATTTCCTTTTATCTGGTAAATAGCTGCTCAACCGGAGGCTTATTATATTATCTATGCGGAAGCAACGAGATTGAACTGTTTACATGTTGAAACGAATATCTGGGGTTTTGCCACGAATAGTGATGCGATCTCTGAGATAACGCCTTTTACATCCACTCGCTCTAAAATATTCTCAGTGTAGAAATATAATCACATTTTAGACGTGATCTGACATCACAGTGTTCATTAAGTGTTTATGTGATTGAAAGTAAGGCAACTTCCCAATTTTCCATTTTGCCGAATACAGTCTATTTTCTGGATGAAACTGCGCTTGCTCGAATTTCGCACTGGAACAGGGGGTGCTTATTACGGACGAAGTAAGTTCAATCTCTTTTATCGCGGCATTATAGCGGGCAGAATTGAACGCCAGCTCGTATCCTGTCAGTTCCTGGTTCGAGTGCCCATTCTCCCGTAAAATTATGTTAAACTTACTTTCTGTTTCTTATATCGTTATTTGTTATCACACTCTATAAACTCTGGTTCATTATAGTGGTGACAAAAACATACTATGAAGTTTATTCGGAGTAATGCTTATCGAGAATCTTCAACAAGGGCTACATTAAAATGTTTTCCGCTGAGGACAACCCCATTACGTAAACATACCACGTATCGCTATTGATTTCTTAGGGGCTAAGAAGTCCTTTTTTAAAACGATCTTCGGGATTGTAGATTTATTTTGTCGAGCTTGACTGAAAATGTCAGTTTGAAAAGACATTTTCTCGCAAAAGTGTTATCGTTTGTTTGTTATAGGGTATTTTTTGTGCCTTTTAAAGACAACGCAAATATAACGCTTACTTGTAGTGCGCTATAGTTGCTCAGTTGCCAACAAATCTGATCAACGACATCCACGTTAAAAAAACGACCAAGTGCGAGTCGACCTCTTACGGAGGATTCCGTCACTTTTCTATGAATATGTATAGGAAGTTACACAATAGGTAAACTTTTTAGGACTGCTTATCGAAGTTTGTTTGTAAAAAAAATTTTACGTGGCAATTTCTATCGCCTTTGCAACGAATATAAAAATAAAATAAAATTCTATAAAATAAAATAAATATGCTCACGCTATTATCCCTGGGGGATTGGCAGAGGTCATCCATTCCTTTAAATACCCTAAGCGTGGGTATATTCTATGGACCATTAAATATACATAGTAGGTAGTGAACCCGTCGCCGGACCGAGGTGCTGTTACACATGTATCAGAACTAATTCTGGGACCTGCGGATTTTCTGCTTACGTAAGCTTTTTTTAAAAACTCATTTGTACATGCCAGAAATTGTACATTATTAATTCTTTAGAACAAACTTCATATTTCATGGATGTATTTTACAAATAATTAATTTGAATAAACACAGTATTGAACAGATTTTATTTATTCCAAATCTAGCAGTATTTACAAAGATTATTTCAATCATTCGTAAAAAGTAATTCAGTATACGTAAAATATATTAATGATCCTTCACTTACAATAAAAATCTGTGCGAACATATTATTTTAGGCAACGCGTAATCTTTTCTAGAGTTCAAGCTCGGATTGAAAAAAATCTACACTTACAATTAATGTCCACTCAAAAATAAATACGAAATTGTGACACTCCGATTACAATGCGGTGCTCCGCTGTGCAGTTTTGTAATTACGGCGTCACTCAGCTAAAACGGAGAACAAATTGAAAAACCCGCTCCCTTGTGAAAATGGGCCCGTAAAATACCTTTCCCGGCGCTTGGACCGCGACTGACTCGGCCGCAGATAATGTATTTGTTTTGAACCAAATTTCGCAAAAGTCATAATTAGTTTTTTCATTATAATGGTCGGTACTAATTGAGTCGTATTCGTAGTCGGGTAATTAATTAAAATTACACGTCGATGCCATTTTGTGGCATAAATCTAAAAATATTCTGAAGTACCCGCGATTTCATACGCGTTTGGTTTGAAATTGTGATTAAATTCAAATTAAAATTATCACAAAGAAATTGGTTTTAGAAATGAGACTGTCTATCTATTGTATCACATTAAATTGCCAGAAATAGTTTAATAATATTTTTATATTATATTATTAATAAATACGCAAAGATTAAAGATATCTAATTTGCAAGAATATAATTTTCAGTTACCACAACTCATTAGAAGACATTTGATTCTATTAAAAGCTCTAAAACAAAGCGAAATTTATTAATGTTATGAACATGAAAAAAAATTGTTGTTATTTTGTTATTAAATTTCACAGGAAGTAGCAATCACTATGTCAGCTAACGTGGCTAACGAAAATATACTAGCAAAGTGGCTTTGTAAAACGTAAAGATTAGTCAAATCTATAAAATTAAATATAATAATACTGTTACGAGACGAAATGAAGTAAAATTAACACTCTAAATTAGTGCAGTCAGTGAAACGTAGTTCTAAATAGTTTGTATTACAATTGAGCGAACGTCAACTAAGCCAACGAAACCTTAGTTTGCCACTTGGCTGGCTGGCTAGTCGACTAAAAAAGAAGTCATGTAGAAATTATGTTTAATTGACGAATTTTGTAGATACGTGACTCAAATTCGGGAAATTCACTTCATCGCAGGACCTCCGGAATTCAGGTCGCGTTATAGCCCTAAATAGGACAAGTCTGCACAACAATTGGGCGTGATAAAGGCGAATCAGTATGCCATTTAACCGCCAACGCTGTAATTATCGCCGCTTGTATGTGGTATCAATAGATACCGGAATGGCTTAGGCTCCTCAGATACGATTGTGTAATGTATTAATCTGCAGGTGAGTAGATGGAGCTGCAAATTATGTGAAGATTTTGGTTACCAAACAGAATACAAATCCGCGAATAAGTGTTTAAATTCCACACACCTTTAGTCAAAGAACTAAAATTTATATAAAAAAGTTATAATTGAGAAAAGGAATGCAAATAAGTTTTATTTTTAAAATTTATAACTTCATGTTTTAAAAGTGGTCTAGCCTGTATATAGCTTAATGAAAAAATATGTAGGTACATTGGTTAGAGAACGCGGCTTAACTTTTAAATATGATTTAAATATTCCGCTTTACTACCCATTCATATGTCTGTATCGTATTACACAGACAAGAAAAAAATACCTTATTACAAAAAGCGACATGGATTTAGCTTGACAAGGCCACAGGACGTAAGCTTTTTTGTCAAGAACTGAGTGCTAATTTAGCAGAACGATTTATACAAGGAAAGATGAATCCGCCGCAAATTTTGGGTTAACACTAATTTATTTTATATGTATATAAAAATACAAAAATAATTCAAATACATAATATGTATATAAACACAGAAAATGTTTCTCCCTATGTCCGTTACATACTTTATAACCCTTAAACCAATGTGCTCCAAAGTGGTTTCGTTAGATTATTTATTTTTTTAATCCTACAGATAATATAAATAAACAATTAATAAGATTATAATATCACTAGCGACCCGCCCCGGCTTCGCACGGGTGCAATGCTGAATTTTCTTTGCTATAAACCTTACGGAGCCCGAGACCTTTCCAACGAATGCAAAACCGTGGAAATCGGTTCGTCAGTTCTGGAGTTAAATCTTCAGGAAGGAAAACCCGACTTATTTTTATATAGTAGATTTATAACACATTTGCTCGTAAAAGGTGTCTTATTTTATTAATTTCAATATTGTATTGTATCTCATTACGCCCAAGTGCGGTAAGTGTAAAGTCAAACGCACGGTTTATCAAGATGCTCCGTTTCAAAACGAACGGTACTTTTTAAAATCTCGGCAAAGAGTTTTTATGTCAGAAAAGTTGTCAACATTCTATGATTAAAATTAACTTTGGGAGATAAAATATAATAAAGAAATATTTATGTACATAATTATTTAATTTAATTAATTTTGACAATAAATTACAACCAATTAATCTGTAACAAAAACTCAAAAATATTAATTTACTTTATTAGTAATACTGGCTGCTTTTTGTGCCTTTGCCTAAAAAAATTATGATGCGCGCCGCGCGCTTTTTCTGAACGCTGTATTGTTTTTATTTGTTTACCATAGTCGGAGTTTTAGTTTATTTCCTCGCAAATGTGTTATAAGACGTCGTATGACATACGTGCGCTTTGATAATTACAGCCTCGCCTCGGCTGTAATTTTCAACCTACCGCACTTATATCATAATGTACTATTAATTATTATATGTATTTTCTGGTCAATGCTTAGTTATCTTAGACTTCCTCTTGTTAGTATAAGTAGCTAAACGATATATACGACTACTACTTAGCTAAGAACATTGTCCCAGAGAGATGTTGGCTTTCCATGCGTGTTTTACTATCTCTGCAATGGGGATTGCTCAATACGAGTTTTCGCATTGGTGTCGTCTATCGCACCGCATCTCGCTACGTTAAAAGGATCTTCACATCCTTGACGCTTGACATACCAGAAAAGCTTTCGGTTTTTTATCGCACACTTGAAAACTGTGAAATGAGCAGAGGGTCAATATTATAACATGAAAAATGCAATTGTGATAAGATTTTCAGAAAAACACTTTTATAATCGCAACCAATATAATAATTATTATCTACTCGTATGATAAGTTACAGTAGTTTTATGGTAGCTTGCTAGCTAACTTGTAGCAGCGCTTTCCCGCAAGCGCACGATAACAATACTTTATGCTATTCTGACGCAGAATTATTATCAAACCGATTACTTTTTTATAGATTGTACATACTGTTTTCTTAAATAATAAATTAGATTTGCATTCATATACAATGTATAAATTAGGTACCTGTTTGACTTTGAGTTAAATCACAGGAGCGCGATTCCCGTCCAATTCTTGAATAATTCCCCATGGAGTAAATAGTTAATGGCTATGTGGGGAGGTATCTGTACGTTTCTTATTTTGCGCAAGCCGGCAGTGTGCCCTTAGTCTCCTGCGATAAATTATCCATTGTTGGCCTCGGAATTCAACAAGAGCCGTTTTTGTTCAATTCTTCGTCTCCTCGTCAATGGGAAATTTATTACTGCCTTTGCCGAATTCAAATATGGCCGATTATCAGAGCCGTTAAATGTTCTCCGAGCACTCAGGTGGAGATGGTAATTTTCCCATTTTATTCCCACCGTCAAGATAAAGGAATTTTCGCACGCCATTAACCGCTAACTTAGAATATTTGTAGGTGCGCCAGCTAAAGTATAGGCCGGGTAAGATTTGTGGGCACCCGCTTAGCGGACAGGATGGTCTTAGAACAGCTAAATGAAGATAACGCAGTGGCAATCCAGGAAACGACGAATAACATTTAGTAATTGGTGCGTTACTAAAAGAATATTAAGTTTAACTTTTTAAACATTTTGGTTCTTTACTAGAACTAAAAGCAGTGGCGCACTTACCTACATGGAAAAGAACATCGTCTTATTGTCCTAAATTAAATATAATTGCAATTAAAAATATGCTGTATAATATTAACAACTTAATACTTAAATAGTTTTTGCGTATAGGTTTGTCTGCAATTATCGGTATATAACGCGGTACATAGTTAACAGAAAGGTTAAAGAAACTTGCCCCAAAGAGGTCGACAATCGTCTATTTCTTATTTGAAAGGAAAGCAACCTTTTACTCGATCGTTTGAATTTTGGTCGAGCAGGCTGAATAAAGTTGCCAGCGTTGACCGTAGGTAGTCGCGTGTTGGATTCGAGCGCCACATGACCGACGTCAACCGGTTGACCTCACACGTTTCTTTCGTTCGTATCCGCTAGTAACTTTTGTGAGCTCCAGGATTCCATCTATCATTTTCCTCTTGAACCAAACGACCTTTCCCTTGACGAGGAAGATTTCCGCTCACTCCGCTTTTTCGTGTTAATATATTTTTATATTATTACCGAAATCTGTTATACACATGCTTCATTGGTCTCAGACCCTGGGTATAAGTGATAAATGAACCTTTGATGAAATAGGTCCCGATAGGTAAACTCTACTATAGTCGATTACATGTAGAGTAGACCCTACCAAAAAACTTTGCTAGATTGATGTTCTACGATTAGACGGAGACCGCACTCGCTCGAGTGTGTATAAAAACAATGATGAGAATTGCGGAAGCTAAAAAGGCAGTTAGGAAGGAGATACTCAATGTTCTGTTCTGCCAAAGCGAAAGTTACTTATTTACTAACAACACAAGCAAATGTATTCGAAAATGAATATTTCACATCGAATACTTTTAAATTGAAGTCTTAACAGTTTACTCGATTAATATAAGAGTTTTTGAAATAGGATTTTATTTAACATGTTATTTACAGTCACATAACGTTTGAAAATATCATGGTACGATGAAACTGGTTAAGTAAAAAAAAGTTTCTTCAGTACTTTCGATTACCAACCCTTTTTCAGTGATAACTCAGATTGAAAGAAAAATGTCTGTGTGCATCAAAAAGGAAAAAAAACCATCGGCAATCATTTTATATTTTACTTTTTATTGTACGTTGGCATTTAACAGAAAATTAATCAATTGTAATGCCTGCGAACTTCTGTCGCTTCTTACTACCAACAATTTTTAATGTTATGAAAGTGACTTTTTTATGCAATCTCGCCAATCAATTACGCCCTTGATAACCCAGGCATATGAATAATGTATTTTTATGTCCAAGACTTTTAGATTAACGGCGCGAAAATTAAGTGTTGGTATTCACATCAAACTAAATTGTTCTATTTTATATTATGTTTTTATTTAACTTTCTCTACCAAGAAAATGTACATATACCGAACTTCATTCTTAAAGGCATTATCTACCATTCAACCATCGTGCTAAGTAGAAATAATTTGGCGGAATATGCGGAAAATAATAAAAACAATTAGTCAAATATAATACTCGTCTTACAGTAAATCCTGATACATATACATATAATATGTTAATGTAATAAGCTGATACATACTATATCCCAAATCCCAATATACATAAATAAAAAAAAACACATAATAAGTATAATCTAAACATGATTAATTTCGTTCGAACTATTCATATGTAACCTGATAGAAAAAACACAAATCTGCCTTTTAAAATAAAACTTGCAATGGTATTTACTAAATTCTATGATTACAAGGAATCATTTTAAGTAAGTATTTGAATTATCTAATTGGACTTTGTCTTTTATTTTGTAAGTGATAAATAGTTTTAATGAAATCGAAGGACATTTATTTATGACGAAGACATATTTATGTAAGACATTCGTAATATTAATATCCAACATATTCTTTCACATATCATCAGACTACACCAATAAATTATTTTATCTTACGTTATCACAATGTTTTTACGTAAACTAGGCACCATTTAGCTTTGTTTTACTTTGATACTAACTGGATTCTGTCTGTATATTATATATACATAACATGGACAATTAGCTCTCTATATGATTACTGCTTTGGACTCTGAATACACATTTTCTTAATATGCACGTGATTAGAACTTTTGAATTTGGTATTCACACCAAGTAAGTATATGTAACCTACAGTGAGAAAATGGGACATACTCGTAAATATGCATGGATTTACATAAAGTTTTTCTGCACTAGTTGCAAGTTTCCGTCTTCTCTGGCAAGGATATTTTGGATACACAGGTATTATGTTAAAACTTTTGTCTTGCATACTCCTGCATTTTAAACTTGCAGTTTTCGCAAGTTGATGTTATCTGATAGTGTGTAGTTCAATAACACATTTAACTATACTAATTTTATAAAGAGGAAAGATTTGTATTTTTGTATGTTTGTAACGAATAAACTCAAAAACTGATGGACCGATTTTAAAAATTCTTTCACCAATAGAAAGCTATAAGATCTCTGAGTAACATAGGCTATATTTTATTCCCGTATTGCGCTATGCGCTATATGCCATATGCGCTACAAGTGCAATTTCTTACCCTTAACCTTTCAAACCAAGAATCAAAGACACAATTAATTTTTAATTGTTACGGTGCGCATTGGAACCGCGCGGTGAAAGAACTCTAATAGAAATACTGACATAAAGTTACTAACATGCGTTTAGTGGCGTTCCTGTCGAAATTTTCAGTAATCTAGTTAGCTCTAGGTGGTGCGAAGATTTCG
This sequence comes from Ethmia dodecea, assembly GCA_963855545.1. Taxonomy (NCBI): domain Eukaryota; kingdom Metazoa; phylum Arthropoda; class Insecta; order Lepidoptera; family Depressariidae; genus Ethmia; species Ethmia dodecea. The sequence continues at coordinate 8,349,902 of OY979437.1, read as the reverse complement.
TAGTGTGTGACTAAGCGGAATTTTGCTTTTATATACAGGGATAGGTTCAGGTTCATACATTTATTTATACAGAAAAACCAACATGACATAATTTTATTATTATTATTATAAGAGAGAGAAAAAATAATTATGTTATCAATCTTAAACAAATAACATTATTGCTTTTCAGAGAAACTGATTTGCGTGTAATGCACTTGGCTATGTATGTTTTGTGCAAAATTATACTGTATAATTTATAGCTTACAAGATTGTTAATGGTTATTGATACTGTTACATGTAGTAGGTAATTAATTGTGTATGGAACGTTATTGAGGTTTAATTAAGCATGTGAAACCTGAACCTGGACTTGAAAACAAGTTGCAGTTGGTTTGCCTTACAAACATAACGACAATCACTCGGTAGGTAACAATACAGAGTAAATTATGGCTTTGGTAAGATAGGTTATGAAAAGTATCCGTATAGCTTACGTAGACAATTACTCTATTTATCTGGACGATCTAATTCCCGAACATTAGATAAGATAAGATAAGATAAGATTAATCTTTATTTGCGTAAAACATGGTACATGAAATGTTGGAAAATAGTTTAAAAATTCAGTGCGAGACATGTCTTGCTAAATTAATAATTAGCATGCAAATAGTAGTAGGTATAAACAAAATCAAAAAATAAAAGTGAATAGTACAATCAAAATAAAATGTCATAGTAAAATCGATTATCAGGAATGTCAAGAAAGAAGAACAAAACAAGAAAAAGTATAAACAAAAATTAATTAACAGAAAAGTTCCTTAACATCATAAAAATTCCTTTTGTTCAACCATTTGAACAGTTCTTTCTTAAAAGAATTAATATTTAATTGTTTAAGCTCACATGGTATTTTATTATATATTTTCACACACATAGATAGGCTACTTTTATTATACTTTGCTGATCTCGGGGTCTCACTGAGAATCAGTCTATAGGGATCTCTCTGAAGGCGAGAGCTAAGATCACGAGCTTTTGTGAACAATTCGTTGTGCTGTTTCACGAATACAGATACTTCGTAGATATAAAGGGAGGGCAATGACAGTAATTTTAGCACGAGAAAATGTGGCCTACAGGATTCATCAGACGGAATTCCACATATTGCTCGAATGCACTTTTTTTGTGCGACAAAAGCTCTACCAGTATCCGTGCTATTCCCCCAGAAAATCAGACCGTACCGCAGTATTGACTCGACGTAGGCATGATACATTAAGAGAGCAGTTTTTTTATTTGTAATATTTTTTAGTAATTTAAGAGCATATACAAACTTATTTATTCGATTACAAACATTATCTACATGCATTTTCCAATTTAACTCCTGATCAATTGTAAGTCCGAGAAATTTAATGTTTTTTGCTTCGTCAATCTTCTTATTGTCATAGGCTATGTCCATGTCTAAGTTTAATTTTATGTGACTAGATCTATTAAACTGTATGTATTGTGTTTTGTCAAGGTTTATTTGTAAATTATTGTAATTAATCCATTGTATTATATTATTTACTGTATTATTTATGTCACATTCATGGTTTTCAATTGACTTACCAAGCTTATCAGATTTCACCACGATAGAAATGTCATCAGCGAATAATGTACAACGGTATTTAGTTATTTCAGGAATATCATTTATATAGAGAATAAACAAAAATGGGCCTAACACACTACCTTGAGGAATACCTTTGTTTGTATATTTATGTTCAGATGCAAAATGAACCATTTCCTTATTTTCTACCCTTGATATGACAACGTATTGCGATCTTGAAGTTAAATATGATGATATCCATTGTAGAGGTGGTCCTCTTATGCCAATATTTTCCAATTTCTGTAGAAGTTTAGCATGAGGTACGTAGTCAAACGCTTTGCTTAGATCAAAGAATAGTCCTGTAGTGAGTTTGTTCTGATTAAGGTTGGTGAGTACTGATTCTATAAGGGAAAATATTGCGAGAGAGGTAGACTTCTTTTTTTGAAAAGCATATTGTTGCTGTTTCACAATTTTAAAGTTATCACAGAAACTAATTATTCTTTTAAGCATACACTTTTCAAAAATTTTTGACAAAATTGATATGAGTGCAATTGGACGGTAGTTGTTTACATCCTCCCTTTTCCCTTTTTTAAACAGTGGTCTAACTATTGTCAACTTAAGCAAGTGTGGAAAGGTTCCAGAAGCAAACGAAAGATTTACCAGGTGAGTTAAAATAGAAAGGATATCGACAATACACGTTTTTAAAATTTTTATAGTGAGTTCGTCCCATCCTTCAGAGTTGGTGTTATTTAATAGCATCACTTCATTTTTCACTTCATTTTCTGACATGGGAAGTAGGAACATTGAATTCGAAGAGCGTAATATAGTAGTAGGTGGGGTACCAGTAGCAGAGTTCTCATAATTTATTGACTCTATAAGGTGGTTGTTGAAAGAATTTGCTATTGCAGTGGGATCTGATATCCTTGTATGGCCATTAATTATGTATTCTATATTATGAGTTTGCTTTAGTGTAGATGTTTCCTCATTTATAACCATCCACGCTGCTTGACATTTATTTTTGCTCTTGTTTATATATTTCATATTAGATAGTTTCTTTGATTTGTACGTACATTTTTGAAGTAGGTTAGAATAAGTAATGTAGGTATCTTTAGCGAGCTGTGTTTTTTGTGTATAATATTTATATCTAAGTTTCCGCTTCACCCTGCAGCTAGTTTTCAAGCCTGGTGTAATCCAGTTACGTTTAAATTTATTGGCGTTTGTAATTTTTATTTTTATTTTCGGGAAACACAGTTTATAGAAAAGCGTTAAAAGTTCATGAAACTTAGTGAAAGCTCGATCAAAGTCTGGTTCCCGATATACGTCATGCCACGATAGACTCATTAGACATTCCCGAAATTTGCTAATGTTTTCTTGGCTGTAGTCTCTCTTATAGATATGATAATGTGTTGGATGGTAAGTTTTTTCAGCAACTGGGAAACTCAAAAACTGTGCAGTGTCATGATCAGATAGTAGAAGGGGTAAAATGAACCCCGTAGCATTTTTAAGGTTACTAAATATATGGTCTATGCAAGACTGTTTTCGCGTAGGAGAATTTATATGAAGAGTCAAGTTATAGTTCAATAGCAAGTCTTTAAAAGTTCTAGTAATTGGTATATTTTGTAATGTGTTTATATTAATGTCACCGACAATTACTAGTTTCATTTTCTTTCCACATAATTTCAGTATATGTTGAACAAGAGTTTCTAACTTATCCAAAAATATTTTTGGGTCAGAATCAGGTGTTTTGTATACACAAGCAATGATTAACTTCGGTGACTGAATTTCTACCCCACAACATTCAAACATACTTTTGATAGCGTGGCTTTTAACAAATTGTAATTCCTTCACAGCTAGACCTGTCTTGAACAGTATGCATGACCCACCTCTTTTTACATTTTTTCTAGAGAAATATGTTGCTAATCTATAGTTGCATAATTTCAGATATTGTTCTCCTCCTGACTGTATGAAAGTTTCAGTTAAGCAAATGACATCAGGCTCGATTTTTTGTTGACGTAAGTCTTGTAACGTTAATTCGAAAGTTTCAAGTTTAGATAGGATGCCAGCAATATTTTGATGCAGTATAACAAATTTACATAAATTTTGTTTTTTTTCGGATTTCTGCGGAACGTTCTGATCTAATGTATTATATAGCTGCAAGTCCGGTGAACACAATGAGTTTAATTTTGTTTGATTTAGTGTATTGAAACCCTCTTTAGTCACGAAAGGAACAGTTTAAAGTATGAGATTCTGTCTGAGTTTCCTGTTCACGGTAAAGAAGCCGCGTAAAGCTTGCATTCATAAATTCGGAAATATCCGATATGTAGACTTTCAAATAAGCAAATATGTCTTTCATTCCATGATTTTTTAGGTGGCCTGTGGATTTATTATATAATGAGAAATCATAATATCTTAGATGCAAATTACAATCAAAAATGTAAGCATATTCATAAGCAAGGTTATCGGTATAAAGCAACACATTAAAAGATTTAATTCTGTAGTTACAAATATTAGCATATTTTCCACAATTGTAAGTTGGCAAACAAATTATAACATTGGTATGAGTAATTTTTTGTAAGATCTTTCTAGTGTTCTGTACCAATAATTTATAATCTTGTGAGTATTCAAAGTCTCTTGTTCCTACAAATATAACACAAAAATCATGAAGGGTATAATTTTTCAATTTGAAGTCAATATTTCTAATTAATTCAAATAATCCAACATTTGTTTTAATATCATGACAGTATTCAAAATCTTCAGAAAAAGATTCTTCTGTAATGTTGGTTATTTTATTTACACTATTACTACTTAAAATAAGAAGTTTTCTCTTTCTTTGTTCAATTCTCGTTTCTGTGGCAGATAAATCTACAAATGGCAACCGTATGTCGGGTTCGTAGGTACAAGTTATTGGTGTGTTTATGGTAGGCAGCACATATTCTTGTTCTGTGGTTAGTTTACTTGTGTTTTTGCAGTCTATATTGGCTGTCAGAGTCTCTATTTGTTTAATGAGGGATTCAATCTCTTGTTCTGCAACTTGTAATTTCTGTTGTAGATCGAGGATTTCCTGTTGTAACCATAAGAATTTGATATTGCTGTTTTGTTCAGAGTTAGACGCAGCTACCATCGGCGAGGTAGGGGTAGAAGAGATGCTATGACAAAATGAATTTATTTTATTTTTTGTACTCTTTCTAGTATTGACTTCCGATGAAGAAGACTGACATAGTGATTTCAATATTTTTATCTCTGCAGTCTGTTTCTGTAATTGCTTTTGGAGGTCGTCATTTTCTAATATTGTAATCTCTAGCTGATTTTGCGTACTGCTGAGTTCTAACGTTAACTTAGATATTGTTTCTTTCATTTCTAAAATTGATGTTGAATCAGCGACTGTGCCATCTACACTCTTTGACAGTTTATTATTTGGTGTAGAGTATGATTCATCTGTTATTTCACAGTCAGTTAATATATGGGAATCTAAAGTCTGAGAGGTATTTTGGGGCGTAGAGCATAAAATAGGAGCATTTGAGCTTTGGAATGTGTGTTTTGGCATCGAGAATTCTCTAGTGGGTTTTTTTTTTCTTATTGTTATATTAGTTTTTTCCGTACCAGTAATTTTAGTATTTCTAATACACGAACTGCACTGCCATTGTTTTTTTGATTCGTAGTCCATTAAACGGTAAGTTGGTTCTGGATAGCCATCGCAATCAAATTCATATCGGTGCTTGCATACCGAGCATAGTGCGGTATCTTTTATATCGGCAGGTTTTTTGCACTTGTAGCAGGTTGCTAAAGTAGGCATATAAGTGCGACTGGTTTTATTTTTTGTTCCTACTTTTTGTGACATTCTCCGTTTAATACTTATTTTATGCAGACGACAGTAGGTACTCTCGAAAATGCAAAAAACGCGCTAGGTGACAAAACATTAAAGTGTCAGGTACCTTGTATCTGCGCTTGAGTTGAGCGTGACTCACTGCAGTGGCGGCCGTGCGAGTTGTCGTAGGTCAGGGTCTCTTGTCGTTAATTAAAGTTTTTGAATTGCATTTGTTAATATCTTCACAACAACACAACGCTTTTAATCACAGTTTTCACAATCTTCTAGGTAGTCTAATTTGCCAAAAATCTTTATAACTTTTAAATGCAAATAATCACTTTTTGCAATAAATTTAGGCAAAAAACCGTGGAGCATACAAAAAAAGATCTGTGTTATGCGAGTATCAAAACAACAATTACAGTCTGTACATTATGCTGCTATCTGTCTATATTTATGGAGTATTACACTTATGTTTATTATGGAGTATTACACCTATATCACTATTAAATCAGTCAAGAACAATTAAAAATCTATTCTTATTATCTTGGCTTAAGATGCACACGAAATAAAAAGTAACAAAATATAATATAACCAGCGGTTAAGCGCAGTTCCACCCGCATAGTTTTCGTTGGAATACGGGAAAAAAATATAGCCTATGCTACTCAGAGATCTTCTAGCTTTCCATTGGTGAAAGAATTTTTAAAATCGGTTTATTAGTTGTTGAGTGTATTCGTAAGAAACATACAAAAATACAAATCTTTCCTCTTTATAATATTAGTATAGATATATAAAAGATTTAAACAAACGCTAAAACTAAGAAGCTAATCCTAAGAACGTTTTCCTAGAACCTATGCTCTGACAAACAGACAGACTGACAACTGACGCATTTTTGCAAGAGTTTTAAATAAATATAAGAAAGCAGGTATTGTTATATACAATATTAGTTTCTTCAGTATCGACTACTTAATCTATTTCATTAATTTTTAATATGTGTTAAATTTTTCCGCAAAATGAATTAGCGTATTTGAATTTAGTGCTGCCTAAAGAAATCGTACTATTATTTTTTTTATTTAAAAAAAATCGTTAGACGAAACTAAAGTACAAAGGCATCAATTTTTAAGCTATTGCATAGCTTCTATCGAGGGCCTTGAGCGCGGGGACCGAATCCAGAAATTCCGTAACGAAAAAAAACGTCACGCTCCCCACTCCGACGGGCACGGAGGTGTGCCTTGAAGACCGTGCATTGTCTAACGTCGTTTCTTTTCGGCAGTCTTGTTGATACAAAATGCTATGCAATAGCTTTACCGCGGCAGTCTCCGAGTGCCACACGTCTTTTTTTTTTATATATTAATATAGGTACTAATTGGGGTGTATGGAGAATTGCGCTTATCTACTATATAAAAATACGTCGGGTTTTCCTTCCTGACGATTTTACTCCAGAACTGACGAACCGATTTCCACGGTTTTGCATTCGTTGGAAAGGTCTCGGGCTCCGCAAGGTTTATAGCAAAGAAAATTCAGCATTGCACCCGTGCGAAGCCGGGGCGGGTCGCTAGTTCTGTTATATAAGTGAATAGATATAAAGGATTGGATAATTAATGCATACCTACAATCTATGATACATAATTAATAGACGAAAAGAGCGTTATTTTCGCCGATAAACTGCATTGTAGTTTGGGGGGTGTAATTTAAATTTGTATACTATTTGTAAAAGAAAACAGTTACTATATATTAAAACCGCTTATTCCAAGGTTTTAATATTTTTATATCGATACGTTGTCATTTCTGGTAAGGGTAGTCGTTTGGGATGGATAGGGTCCCAGGGCTGCAATTAATCTGGCTCTTCGTCGGCTCGAGACAGAGCATTTAGCAGTTGAAATAATGAGCACGGAAGGCCCGAGCCGTGATTGGTGGCTTTAATATTTAAAGCCGACTGCTTGACAACTAAAAATGGAGCCTACTTGGACCTTATTTCCTACTCACCTTCACAGCAATGGCTCAAAAGGTTAAGTTTAAATTAGTTAATTCTATGTGTATCTAGTAGGTAACTAATCTTACATTTGCTGGTATTGAACGTCATGACTTTTTCTCAAGGTATTCGTTTAGAAGAATCAGCGCAATGCAGGAAACACACGAAAAACAATAATGTCTTTTAGATTTACTGTACAGGCACAACTTACATACGGTTATGAGTTTTTGTACCTTTGATGTGTTAGGTTGGAGGAAAATAGGACTACGTGTTTGCCATTCAGACAAATGTAGTTCAAATTAGTCATTCTATGAATCTTTGGTAAATAATAATTTAAACGTGAGTTACGCTCCCCCGGCATTGAGAAACTTAAAAAAATATATTTAAATTTCTCGACCTTTTGCAATAGGTATAATAAAATGTTGTATGACTGACCCAATGACTAAAAACTATAGGTACCTATATGAATTTTTTAGCTCCACTTATACTAAAGTACCTTTCAATAGAGTATCTCCTATGTCATTAGTTTATTATGCTCCTAATTAATTTTGAATCCCGTTTGGTTTCAAGTTGATTTTGTTACTTAAAAGGTATTACTGAACAAACTGAGCTGAAATAACGTACCTATGAAGTTGTCGTTTTGTATGGAGAATTTCAAGAAAACAGTTTTTCCATATTATATTTTATTGTTATTTTCGGGGATGAAACATCATAAGGACCCAATATTTCATATGTATATTTTCAGTCAGTTGCCAGATTTCTTATCAAAGAAATTTGATTAATTAGAAAAGCGCTTATAAATTTTCGTTACAAACGTAAGTAACAAGTGTATGTAAATGAAATTTTACCTACTTTGCTATGTTAGTTTTCCTATTTGCTAAGTTAAACGGCAAATATATACTCGTATTTTAGGCACGTTTTTGTGAGCATAAATTTATATTGCTATCTTTGTCATCTTCTTTCATGAGTTTTTGTTACGACTTATACGTCTCCATGGGCGCCTTAAAAGCCCTCTTGCGCGAAAAATAACAACCAATACTTCATCGTTTAGTAAAATTGCAGCGTCAGGATTAACTGGATTTTAGTGATGTTTTCTCTATTTAAACATAATAATAAAAACCTGTTAGGTATCTAATCATGGGACTAATGTTACTAATAGCCGAGGTAACTACATGTTAAATGATAATTCCTTTCTATAAATAAAAATTAATACTAAAATATGTAGTTCTTTTTGACGTGACAACGTCTTATAATTCGATGGAGCCGGCTGCATGCACGAAAAAGTATAACGTATGCGGCGTTCCAGTACAAGCGAGAGCGCGCAACGAGCGACAAAGAGGCACAATCCTTTCCATCAGTATTTACGAAAAAGTATGACGTTGTCACGTTCAACTATCGTCAGTAAACCGACTTTACAGACAACCGATTTTTTCTTGAAAATTCAATTACTAATTATAATTGAAGCTGCTGGTTATCAGACTCCGAAGACAGAGCCAAAGAGACAAATAAAAAAAAATATATTGTGTTTTGGTATCTATATCGCTAACTAAAGTAGCGTATACTGCTGAAATTTTCAAAAGATGGTTCATGATACAGACACGGTCTCGTTACAGTTTTATTATATGTATAGATATTGTATTTCCAAAAATATAATACCTCTGCCTATCCCCTCGGGGATAAAAAGCGTAAGATTATTATTTATTAAATTATATTCTTATATTATATTCTAGACTTAACGAGCGGATAATCTATAACTGGGTTAATGCTAAATTAATAATTATGTAATGTATTAGGTACTGCTTACGACGATAAAGCTGAATCTTTGGAAACCTTTTTTCTTGGAATAGTCATCCAAGTGCTTATTTTATTTCCTCTCGTAAATAGAACAGATAATATCGTTGGTCCACTCATTTGGTGTAATAATACTATCTGCTACACAAAACTAATTGCTTATTGTCAGAAATATGTCGTGCTATATTTATTGTGTTATATACGTATTTCACTCTAAAAGTAACATTTACTATTACCGATATTGTATACTTTTAAAAACCGACGGGATAAAACGGGACGGTATAAACAAATAGTCAACACTAACTCTGCTTTTTCCGCCTCTCTTTCTCTCTCTAACTCACACACAAAGACACACCCTCGTACTCTATTACACACGTACAAGCACACCCTCGCACTCTAAACACTTCAATAACAATAACCCTCTTACTTGAATTTAGGTACGTAATGATTAGAATGTAAATTAAGTTCAATGTCCCGCCAACTGAAACATTGCCTCCTAAGACACAGGATATCCTAGGTGTGGAGACAGAGTTCACCTGAATATAAAATATAATAATAATAAAAACTCTTATTATGATATTATTTATTACACAAAAAATTCTTAAGTTACGTAAAAGACCATAGCCAAATCGTATTGTGACGTTTTGCCGACCGCTGAAACAAAACAGCAATTTTTCGCTTTGTAGTTACACAAAAACAACAGAAAGTCGACGTGGCACATTCCTGTTGTTCGTCATGCTTTGTTCCCCGAAAGCCTTATTACAAGCTGTATGATTTTATATCTAGCTGTGTGGAGACTGCGTTGCGTACCCAGTATTTGCATATCCAAGATGTAGTATACAAAATTCTTTTTGCGGCCTGTTGCGGAGAAAAGTGCTCCCTTTTTATCTTCATATTTCAGACTTTGCGTCATTACATTTTTTCTTTAAAAACTAAACTCGAAGTTGTTTTGAAAAGTCATTAGGATTTTTATTAATATTTACCTAGTCTTTTATCTGCTCTTAGCAGGTATACATAATAAAAGAAATTCATATTTCTCATTCAAAATCTGTCTCCGAAAATTATTGTACTTCAACGAATTTGTAAAGTATTTTAAAATGATCGTCTTTTTTGATGACTGTTTAGCGGGCTTAATTTTCATTTTAGCGACAATTAAATGTATAGCCACTTACAACGTCTTTTGGACTGTATGGAAGGCGACTTTCCTCGGGAATCAAAGTCGTGCTGGCTTTATAAGTAAATAAGTATGTGTGATTTTCGAGCCTAAAGCTGGTATCACTCATGTAGAATGAGACTAAATGAGAATTCCTCTGATATAAATCAAATAAAATCTATCACGGAATTATTGTGTCACAATAATTTTTCGTTGTTGTTAACGAAGTTGAGGAGACCAAAAGTAACTGAATACCATGGAGAGTCTTTAACCACTAACTTCCGCTGACATTATATTTAATTGAACACCCGTGTGACTTTTCTAGATTTTGAGTTGTTTGTCACTGAATTTGTTCAATAAACAAGTTTTACCTATTTTGCTTTTTATCCTAAAATAAAATAGTCTGATTAATCGCAATAGTGGAATAAAAAGATAATAATAATATTAAATTGTGGGACACAATTCACACACGGTTATTTAGTCCCAAACTAGGCAGGCCGCTGTACCTACTATGGGTACTAAAAAACTGATAAACATACATACATGTTTGCATAGGTACATCAGACAAGTAAAAAATCTGATTTGACTTGAGCAAGATCGATAGACCGTATAAAAATTAATTAATTAATTATTCTACATTAATTTTATAGAACCAGTAACCAAACATATTCAAAATCATGAACACTTGACTATTAAGATTTTTTATAAATATTTGAAGGGTAGGTGAAAATATGTAAGAGAAGTCGAATTAAAAAAAATATTGTAAACATGCGTTGCATAAACCCTCACTACCGCACTAAAACTCTTTTGCTCCTGGCTGGCTTCTTTTATTTATGTATTACTAGCAGCGCCCCGCGGTTTCACCCGCGTAGTTCCCGTTCCCGTGGGAATACGGGGATAAAATATAGCCTATGTGTTATTCTGATGAATAAACTATATATAACTGTAAAGTTTCATCACAATCCGTTCGGTAGTTTTTGCGTGAAAGAGGAACAAACATCCATCCAGACATCCATACATCCAAACAAACTTTCGCGTTTATAATATTAGTAGTATGTTATTTTCGGTAAATTTTTGATTGGGTAGTGTGCGTGTATTATTTATGTACAGCGTGTTAGTTTGTTTTTTAAATTTTCGTAATAATCCATGTTATTTAGTAAAGTAGCGTATGCAGAATAAAAATCAATGCCGAAAATAATTTCTTTAATTTTTTTGATCTAATACCCTTTAAATATTTGCACTTAATTTAAAATGACCTTGTATATATACTCGTATATATATTTATCCTCATTTTTTAATAAATCTTCAAATTTAAATTCCTGTTTAAATCCTCAAAATTGTCATTGAATTCCGTTGAGCCGTTCCGGAGCGTATACGAGACCAACTTTTAGACAGACAGACAAAAACCTAAAGACGGTCATTTATGATAAGGTATCGTTAAACAAAGTTTCTACTTAAATGTTGACATTTATTTGGAAATCATGGACAGAAACTTTAATTTTGTTATGTTTTAGTATAGATAGATTCGGAGTGTGTTTCTAACGTTAGTTGTACTTATTCCAAAATAGTTTAACTAGTAACATAAACAAGATCAAATAAACACTTTACTATCAGATGTTCCTGTGTAGGTGCATACTTATTTTAATTTATCTTTTTCGCTGCGTTATCGGTGCTTCGTCATTTTAAGGTAAATAATTTGTAAGTCAACTGTCCTCTCCACTATTACGGTCTATTATTCAAGCTCCTGGGTGTCAAGGGTCAAATCGCTTCATAGATTTTGACATGGCTACAAATGCGTCTACGGTAGCGGGTTTTTATCTCCACACTCCCAGCCGCTGCTAGGCGTGGTGGCTCTGGGCGAGTATTGAATAGGGTTGCCAAGTCGGCGTTAAGACATGAAGTCAGGAAATGGAATCCATAAAGCGTGGTAGGCTATGAATTTTTTAACACTAATACAGTCGTTACGAGTTCTTGATTGGCATGCGTTCAGACTTGGATGAGATAAATGTAACAAACAAAAATTCTCATCTTTACAAGTATTAGAAAGCTAAAATTGTTATAAGTGATTTAAAGTTGTGCAAACCCTAGTGGTGGGTGGCGGCTTCAAGAGCTGCGACCGCGACAAGCTGATAGCGCGGGGCCCCGCACTACTCACCACAAATCACGCGAAGCACCCCTTTGAAAAAATTTTTAAGGCGTGATTTATTTAGCATCTAAAGACACTTACTTTTAATCCTTCAGTGAATTATTCCCAAACTTCGTGTAGAATTGTAATCTAAAGACTTTCGAAGTGTCCCGCTGTGTAACATCACAAGGGATTAAATTGATGCGCCTGTTTTTTTCTTTGTTTTTTTTTTCATCTTGAATTAAACCTACAGGGTAACTACAATGAGTTCCGACGTAGCACAGGATAAAACTTTTTAAGGCCCTTTTAAGGGGTTAAAAAGGGGCTTTAAAAGTGTTTGTTAAACAAACATACAATGCTTCGGAAATGACCTAAAAGATATTTTTTTTTATTTTGTAAATGTTTCAGTAACTATCCAGAATGTGTATTTGTTAGGTTTATGCGTGTTTGTTCAAAATTTTTAAATGTATCTCGTAAACATCGTAAAACAATAGCGGGATGAGTAAAAGAGGGAGAAGGAGGGTCGCCATAATGGTTGAAATGGTTGAAATAAAATCAAAAGTACTCGTAATGTGAGGTTGGCATCACGCGACCTCGCTTTGCTTGAGAGCCTTTCATGCTGCGCCTCTCCAGACCGGCTGCCCCCGCTTGGCCTTATTTGTATTTTGTTCACGAACTTTCCGAATATATTATTTGTAGGAGTCCCTACAGATGTGAAAGAAACTGATTCAAGTGAACCCATTCAATAGGTTCTGAAAGTGGTTCGATAAAATCCTCCTTCGCTTGGACTTCCCGCTACATGGGTTGTGTTGTGCCTATTGTTCGATATGTTAAAAGTCAGTACGGTAGCCGGAAAACGCTTTGATTTATTATGAAATGGATTGAGGAAAGTTTTCGAGTGTTTATTGACTGCTAGAAAGAGATGGCGTGGGTTCACTGTTGCCTCGCATCTAAAGGAAGATAGATGACTTATCCGCGACCCCACCTTAATTGAACCCTTAAGTTATTGACATTAGCCTAAGGTGTTTTGTCATACTCTAGGGAAATTCAGTCAAATATTAAGGGTACTAAGAAAATAATTTAAATACTTAAAAGAATCATTTATTTCATGATTTTAATAAGAATATGTATTTAATCTATGCAGTCTTTCTGTTCTCTGCTAATAGATCGTACATTCTCTAGATACATTTTATTATCTCTAAAAATTTCCGGAACATATTCGGATCATAGTCCACTCACTCTTCGTTCTCAGGGACAATGGGAGCGGCTGATTTACTAGTTGATCCTTCATAATCTTACTGTTTCTGCACTAGCACTGCGGAGAGGGCCCATCGCCTCAAAGTGTTACAAAAATATGAACTAGCTGTTCGGCTGCGGTTTCACCACCAAGGTCCAGTAGTTTATGAGTTTATTCGTTAGAAACATACAATGATACAAATATTTCCTCTTTCTAATATTAGTGTAGACATATGCCACGTTGGAGTTCTAATAGACATATTATGATATAGCTCGTTTTTTACGTCCGCTTAGGCGGCAGAGCACATCTCAATAGAAGCCAGTGTGGAGAGCACATAGACCAACTCGTATAAGTACAAAGTAGCGCTTCTGGGCCGAGTTTCTCAAAGGTATCATCCGCAGGGCTCTTGCCATCGCTGATGGTATCCCCGGTAATTTTTGAGCCCGACGGCATCACAAAAATACGTGGCGGTAAACATGACGTTATGGGCTCGAAATATGGCAGCTTGCTTTTGTTAATAGTTTATTATAGATAATAATTTAATAATAGTAATAATTGTGGGACATAAGTCACACACGGTTATTTAGCACTAAACTAGGCAGGGCCTGTACTAATGGTACTAAACAACTGATAAACATAGGTATATAAATATTAAACGACCAGACACGAAACCAACAGACATGTTCATGCACACAAATGTTGGCCCCGAGCGGAGATTGAACTCGCGACCTCCGACTCAGAAGGCAGGGTCACTACCAACTGAGCCAACAAGCCCGTAAGAAAATTCAGCAAACGTTCTGTGAGCAGCTCCACATGTTTAATTTGTATTGCTAATTTAAATCAGCAAATAATAAAACAAGTGTTATTGGACGTAATAATCTATTGATATCTGATTCGTAATTCATGTTTCAAATAAGACAATTAAACGTGTAAACTATTAATTTAGAATTTTGATCGACTTCAAATACTCGTATAACTACGCGTGATTCGGGGATAATCAGTGTCTGCTTTGCTTGTCAAAAATAATTTTCGTGTAGGCAGGAGAAAAATATGTTAAAAGCAAGTTAATGTAAAGTGAAGGATAAACAACTTTTGCTTTATTTTTTGGAATTTGTTACCGTCGAGCCTAATACTTTCTTGGGAGAAAAAATGAAGATATAGAACAGGCCACCAAACTGCTGTCCCTTGCAAATAGCGTCACGATGAAAGAGATATGACAGAGTCGCCTATAAATGAGTGTTTAGCATTTTTGCTGTGCGACCGTAGTGCTCTGTCGATCGGCCTGGCCCAAACAAAAGAGCGCAATTTGCATTTTAACTAACTGATAACTGAACCAGCGCCACCTTCACGCTCTCTAATTTCCCCTGTACTCGCCACAAACCCAGTAATTTACTCGCTCAGCTTTAGATTACAAAAAAATCGAGATTACCGCGGATAAGGAACCAGCTCGATTATCCTTTGCCAAGGGAACGTGACTTTTTTACTTAATTTATTTCCATTTGGCTTACACATTCATTTTGCTTATTCGAATTTTACTTGAAACCTTCATCTCCGACTAAAGCAGATATATTATGTAGTAAATTAGTTTTTATTCTCCTATACTATATGTACCGGCACATAAAATGCATTTAAGTGGTCTTTAAATAAGAATTTATACATACTTACATCCACATTTTTTAGCTTAATATTACTTTAAGCTGGAAATTATATAGTCTTGAAGCTAAGAAACGCTAAAGAGAATATAACTCTGCTTTCAAGGATATGCCATAACATCTTCTTACTGTTTTAACTTGTCTGGAATAAATCACAGCAAGGCCTGCATTTATTCAGAGGCGCAAATTAAAAAAGTTATACCAATTTTGAGTGAGTTATTGTGCAATGTTCACTCCTGGTTCCCAGGGAGTACATACAAGTCGAATATTAGTTTGAGCTTCGTATTTTTAATATACAATAAAATATATATTGGATAGGACAGGACTGTATATAATCAAATATTATTTATTCAGGTTTATATTATTCACGAATGATAGTATAACTTTTCAAGAACACATATTTTGTTTTCGAATGAAATTGATTTTGAATGGGTTGGAGTTTAGTTGTACTGGAGGTTGGGTTGTTATGGGCGGCGGTGGTGCGGTGGGCAAATTGTAATGGCTCGTGGCCGTGAAATGTGCGCGAATGTGATCCATGGCTAACTCGGCAGACCTGGGTCTGCTAGCTGCTAATCTCCTGCGACTTATCATTGGTAAGTTGTTTCTTTGCCTGTTTTAATCGACTTCAAACAAGTGCATTACTTATTAAAACACCAAAAAAACCTTGTTCAAAGGACAATAAAATCTTTGTATTTTGATACAGTTGGGTATAAATGTAGCCTATTACTTCGCACTTCTCAGGCATTAAACCGGGCTCAAAGAAATGTACTTTAATATTGACACATACACACATCGAAAAAGCACGATGGTTTCAATTTGTCTATTCTAATTTCCATTAAAAATCAAATATTTTTATTCAGCACTTGAATTCACTTATTGGAAGTCAATACCAATAGTTATAAATACATCGCTCCATAAAGTACCTACCTAGGTACTCTAGTTGATATGAGTCATAGATAATCGCAATAAAGTATTGAGTTGAGGAGAAGAAGAGAAACTTCACAACAATAGCACTACAAGATAGTCTGTTTTAAGGTAATCAATAAAATTCATGGTACAAAATTTAGTAATGCACTTAGGTACATTATTAAAGCTATTTTTAGGCAAAATTTGTTCCGTGCATCTTTGTTTGTAACTAACTCTACTGAGTATTTTTAGCCTGAGTTTTAAACATGATTTATGGCAGATTCAAAACTTCATTGGCTATTTTATTACACAAAGCTATAAAGGAATTATTAAGTTAACTTAATCAGGATTATAGTTGTTCATAATGTTAATTCCATAATATAAGTAATTACAATAATGAAACAAAATGATTGGTGCGTTTGATTTTTATGTTGAAGCATGATTTGTAAATACAATCTTAACTGCCATAGTTCACTTTTGATCGTGACAGCTGTCAAGCTTTCTTCGTTCTCTCTGCTATGGCCATTTTCTGTGTACACGTAACGCTATTCCATAATCTGAATAAATCTTTGTACATCCTGAAACTTCTTTCGATTTATGCCCAAAAACCAACAGGTTATGGGCCCAGCACGCTTCCACTGCGCGTACACACGATAACCCCGGACCATAGCATATCGCGACCGTAAAGGACAGCTCTTTACCCTCAATCTACTGTTTCACTGAGCAAAAACGGACTTCCCAAACGGACCATTAATATATGTACCCATACCCATGTACCTACACTAAACTTACTATATTCCCTGCGGGTTCTTTCATAAAAAACATACAGACCAATAGTATAAAAATCCATGCATGGCTATCGTGATGTCGTTGAGTAACGACAACTGTAGCAATTTGCTTGAATTTACATATCTCATCATCCGATTGGCGGACACAGAGTTACGTCGAATGTAGTGGTGAATGCAACAGGTCTATTAATAAATTACTATTCTATTTCCTCGTGATGATGCATTGAATTAATGAAACGAATAGACAGGTTTCAGGCCAACATACATTGTTATTCAAGCAAGAATTCATATAAATTTATCTCCTGTAGGTACGAGTACGTAAGCTGTTAAATAACGTTACAAAGGTATTTCTCAAAATTCATGCTGTACTGTAAAGCACTGAGTAAGTACTTTAGTGGCTACAGTGAATACCTGTGACGTGACTGTCACTGAGACATCAAGCGGCTGAGTGGCGACGGGTTGCTAAGCATTGGGTTCATCAAATTTTTTAACTCGTGCATGCCACGAACAGCGGGTCTAAAAAGGCTGTTTCGGGTGAATCATAATAGAATTCTATTTCAATTCATATTCGAAATTTTCACCAAATAAGAATCTGCTAATGATTTGAATTGTCAGTGAATCACTAAATTATGGGACCATTTTACGAAATTTTGAGGAATTGCTTAGGATTTGCTGGGAATTCAGAAAAGGAGAATTGCTCAGAGGAATTGCTCAAAGTGGCCATTTTAGACCCACTGTGGGTCTAAAATGGCCACTTTGAGCAATTCCTCTGAGCAATTCTCCTTTTGACCTCGTGACTATTACAATGACTATGACTATGGCTGTGTCATAGGAAATTCTGTAATTTTGATCCGTGACAACTCTTTGCAAGTCGGCGAGTGGTAGAATAATTATCAATCTTTACAATGATTGACATTAACAGTTTTACTTTTTTTTATGTTGTTGTTTTAAAGAGCAGTGATAGCCCGGACGGTTAAAGAGCCGGCCTAAAATCAGTGAGGCTCGGGTTCGAATCCTGGCATGTACCAATGAGTTTTTCAAAAACTTACGTACATATTTATCACTAGCTCGACGGTGAAGGAAAACATCGTGAGGAAACCCGCAGGTCTCAGAATTAATTCTGAGACATGTGTAAACAGACCCGGTCCGGCGATGGGCTCACCACCTATCACGTTTAGGGGTCCAATATATCTCGTGAAATGTGGGTATATCCAGTAATGGAATACCTCTGCCAACCCCCTCGGGGATAAAGAAGGCGTGAGATTATACTTATACTTATACTTTTTTTTACAAAAAACCTAAATATTGTGGTAATTACCAGTTTCAATCTTTTGTACACATTTCGAATTACATAATATATTGGCAACAACGGTTCCAAAATATCGAAAATCAACATTATGTAATTTGCAAGTCGAAGGTGACTTAGCTCGTATACGACGAGACTATGACATAGTCCAATTGGATGCAAATAAATTGTGAACAGTAATATTTCTAATTTAACCAACCTTCCAAGTAACATTGAGAATCGTAAATTTCAACTCCGAGTTTAATGGTTGGGTGAGGACTGTAACCTCGTTTTGCAACTTAGAACTACTAACAAACTGTGAAAGTTATTGGAGGATTTAGAAAATTCTTGGTTAGTAAAACCATAAAGAACGTCGTCGAGAAGATTTAACTTTTTTACCACACTACTTGGCACATTTTCCACAATATGAAACTTGCGGAGAGATATCTACCACCCGCTTATTTATGCTAGCTGCATGTGTCAGTGAGCTTGTCTTGGTTCTTTGCTTTTACAAGTTTTAATCTTCCTAATGCGTCGTCGTGTGTGCACACTTTACAAATGGTTGCATCGCACTCCCCTTGCTTCCGGCACTATGCTTAAACAGCTACTGTTTAGCAATGATATAATATTTAAAGAGATGCGAGAGAGATATACACCCACTAAGTCACTGATAGTTGCTGAGTAGCACTTACGTATCGTTCACTTTTTCGAATGCGACTGAGGCAAAATGCGCCAATTGGCGCCTTTTATAAGCTTTATTAGTGTTGCGCTTGTCACGTATCTACACTTTGTTTATATGTAATCTCGTTGTTGTTAATTATGTTATCTGCTTCCATTGTCTTTTGTTATTAATATGAACTTTACAGGCAAGCAAATATATCTCGTAATGGAGTGCTAATTAAATGTTCGTCGTTAGTATTTTTCTTATTCTTTAGTATTTTAATTATAAGTTTGCTGTAAAATATTCTCTTAAATTATGCTTAATGTTCCTTAAATTATGTCAATGCCAATAGCACATTATTCCTAACCAATGAGTGTACAGAAAATGGCGGTAGCTTGTCGTATAAACCATCATTGTTAAGCACTTATATTTTACTCATGCTCCAGTGCTCTGGGGCAGTTTTACGACTACTGCCATACTAACTAATACCCCTAGCGACTGCAATGTTATATCTCGGCTGCGAGCGACAAAAACAACTGCGACACTTCATATTGTGTCCTATAATTTTCCAGAGAGCGCAGCTTTGTTGAGGTAGTCATAATCACAGCGTTTTTCCAACCTGACCCAAAACTTTGAGAAACAATTTCTCTATGTAACTTTCAGCTATCGTCATTTCTCGTTAGTTGCAACATAGAATGTGTAATGTGTTCGATAACATAGTTGCTGTTATTATCTCCATGTACATTTCCGACGAATGCGCTAGTGATCTATAGCTACAAGATAGGTACATATAATAAAACTTAACCGGGACCGTGTCTGTAGGAACATATCATTTTTTTTAAATGTTTGTGGTAGTGCAGATAGTTATCGATTTAGATACCAAAACACAATTTTTTGAAATTTTTGTCTGTCTGTCTGTGCACGGATCACTCAAAAAGTACGGGACGGATTTTGATAAAATTTGGTAGGGAGATAACTGATTACGACAGCACTAAAACGCCACTTTTGTATTTTTTTTTAAATTTATATTTCCGCATTTTTTTATTGGACAGTTTGCGTGTATTGTTTATGTACAGCGTGTTAGGACAACCTAAAACAATGTTTGTACTATAGTAAAGTAGCGTATGAAAAATAATTTGATCTACCCTTTAAATATTTGCACCGCATTTAAAATGACCACTTATGTCGTAGGAAACCGCTATGAAGCAATTTTTGGAAATTCCTACGGGAACGGGAATAAACTGGAGCAGCTATTTGTAATACAATTCCAAATGCGAGTCTTAAAAATTCTTTCACCAATGGAAAGCTTACTTTTCTGGCAGTAACATAGGCTATAATTTTCCCACGGGAACGTGACTGACGCGGGTCAAACCCAGGGCGCTTCTAGTTTCAAATAAAGTAACAAAGTAAAAAACAAGAAACGTTAACGCTAACATTACGCCACATTTACTAAATTATTATTATTTATAGCACTTGCTCTGAGAACAAGCTCTGTGGAAAGCATACGTTTCTACTGGACAGCTAAGTTCGTTTTAATTACGGGCTGAAAGCTTTGTCCGAGTAATTAAGTAAACAGAATGTGCAAAAATTCGCTGAAGCAACCGCAGTACGAAACTAGCTCAAAGCTTAGAGAGCTCTCCCGCTTAAAAACGTGCTTTGAGAATAAAATTGAAAGCTATCATTTCAGTTTACACTATATGAATTAAAAGTTTAGAATTGTAATTTGTTCCAATGCTATCTAGAAATACTTAAGAAATCCTTTTCAAGTAGAAAATTAAAGTTATCTTCAGCTACCTTTGAGACATCTAGCTTATACTTATTAGAGGAGGATTTATTAACGTAAATTAATTAAAAGCGGCAGTTGGTTTTTTTCAAAGGAGATTTTCAACGTATTTTCTAAAGTTGCTTTACTTATTTATTATATATTGGGGAGCTTACAGCTACAAATTAATAATCCTTGTGGACATGTACGTGCTAATTAAAATTCCTTCCATATATAGATAATAAAACTTATTACATACAACATAGTAACTAAATACATATCATTTAACATAATATTGCAATAAATTTACTTTTATAGAATTTAAAAAAATCATGTTTTCGACTCTAGCTCAGGAACTAAAGCCATTTTTGCACTACGAGTCCTTCCTGTAAATAGATCAAATTAAGTGTCCTAATTCAACAAATTTAAAATAACATTTTAAAATAATTTAAAATAACAGTTTATACCTACTTCCTCGTGTGTGAGAAAAGACCCATAACTTAGCAGTGGTCTGTTACGGGTTTAATTATTATGACAAGAGTCAGTGTAGTATATCCTGTTGGATTATTGAGTTCAATGACACCGAACACTAATAATTTAATATGATGGAAGCAGTACTGCAGAAATTCCCGGTCTAGTCGATCCTATTATAATCAATACGTAGGTATTAGATAGATACCGACCTACAGGTGTAAGTCGGCTTACCATGCTCGGTTCTGGCTTAGCCTCCCAGCTGCACACCCGAGACGTCGAGACGGCAGGTCAAGAGTTTATGAAACGCCCTCGACCTGCACCGTCTCAACCAGCCTTTAAAGTTTTATAAATTCCAGTACTTTTCATTTAAATGAATTTCAAAACCCAGTTTTCTTTTCATGTTACCAAAAATGAACATTCTTATTTTGACGTATTATAATGGTTATTCGAGATACATTTTCGTAGTAACTACGAGTAAGTATGTACAAAGTAACGTCCCTCATAATCAAACTGAACGACCACGGGCTGTTGATTAACCCTAAACCCTATGCATGGGTTAACGCTATACTGAACTACAGAGGGATCGATACGTAAATACTTACACAAAGGGCCTAATAATGTCGGGTACAAACACAAACTGAAACAGCGATGCTGGATCAGCGCTATTCTAGAGCACTCAAAAAGGGCATGGACGAGGTCTAAGTAGTGGGCGTAATTTGGGACCTTTGTGCGCTCAGTTTGAAGTGTCTTATGTGTGCAATCGTCATAGAGTCCGAGACTTGAGGTATGGGACAGGCGCTATTATTATATGCGATTTAATAAGACTGCCCAACTCGCCCCGCCCGACGCGCGACGCGGCTCGCAGTTGGAATGTTGATGCGCTCTTTTGTATTACACTCTCAAGCCACAATACCTATCTCAAACTTCATTCCCTGAGATGACTCTACCATAAAGTATCGTCCGCATAACTTATCCCTCACAGATTTATTTGTTTCCTCCACGGGCGGTATCTCCTTTATTTACCTATACAATTTGAAATATTTCCTACCATAGGTTTCGCCGTTTCTTATTTATCACCTTTTACTTTTCTTTGTATATTTTTCGTTTACCACCATTGTCGAAATGATTGGAATAGTTCCTAGAAGTAACTTATTCATTTTTAGGGTTCCGTACCTAAATAGAAAAAAAAATTGAACCCTCATAGCATCACTTTATTGTCCGTCTATCTGTCTAGACCCTTTATCTCGGGAACGCGTGGAGGTATCGAGTTAAAATTAAAACCATATACCTACTCTCAAGCTTCGGTCCCTTGAATCTGTAAAAAAATCAAATTCTTTAGTCTTCATTTAAAATACGTAATCAATCATGAAGGTAGATATATATAATAAATACTATCTGTTCCGCGCTGTTTCTCCCGCGTAGTCCCCGTTCCCATGGGAGTGCGGGGATAAGATATAGCTTATGTTACTTGGGAATATTGTAGCATTCTAATGGTGAAAGAATTTTTTAAATCGGTTTAGTAGTTTTTGAGTTTATTCATTACAAACATACGAAAAAACAAATCTTTCCTCTTTATTATAGTAGAAATGTAGACTAACGGTGCCCCGCCGTTTCACCTTCGTAGTTTTGGTTCTCATGAGAATACGGGGATAAGCGTTTCATAGACTAGTTAGCATACGAGTTACTCATATCTTGTGTTAGCAATACGGAGGACTTGCAGCCAAATTAGTTTACTCTGTACTTGTATATATGTCAACTTGGGAATTCTAAGGGACAATTTTGCAGACGTATTTATGTAAATAAGCTCGTTTACTAGCGAGTATAATTACAGTAAGCCAAGCCGGTGAGACATAGATGTAATTGAATCTATGACGTAAAAAACATACAACGCAACTCCGTGCACTGAATACCGCTGCTATACTGTCTATCCATCTAAAGTAAACTTTAACGAAGTAATTTTCTCACATTCAAGATATTTTTAGAACTTTATAGCCGGGTTTTCGGTTTCAAAAAGTTTCAATAGAGATAAGAAACATCCCAAACACATAGATAACATAATATCTACATGATTTGTTATTCTATTAGTAATTTAGAATCGACAAAAAAGAATATTTATTTGCTTTAAACATGAAAAGTGCACGCAAATGAAGTCGTGGAAATATCTTTTTCTGTTGCGTAAGTTTGATCTTAAAAGTAAAGTTTTAGGTTCGTTTAGGTAACTAAATAACAAGAGCGACCGTCGAAAATTTATTGTATTCCTTGTTGCAAGTTAATCGATTGCAGTAACCATTGATTGAAACAACGGAATAGTATTTTTCCGTCGGCTTAAATTTGATATTTGTATTAACCGAACAACGAGCTTAATTAATTGGAAGCCGGTGTAACGTGTTCGGAATTAATTAGCAAATCTGTGCGCGAGATGCGACCGCAGGTCCGGCGCAGTGCGGTCGCGGGAGGCGGCGCGGTCCGCTGGCCACCTGCCCGGCCCAGCCAGCACCGTAATCCCAGTAATCCGATTACCATTCTATTTCTGCAAAAAAAACTAATAGACATACGTGGCGTGGGATTCCACTGACCGCTCGAGGCACCTGTATCCGCAGTTAAATTTTACTTATAAAGCTAAAACAGGTTAGGTACCTACTCTCGGTGGTAATAGAACAAGATAATTTCTTTTTATTTACCATTTTATGAAAATAATTTGTATTTATAACAAACGTTATTCGGTTTTATGAAATGAAAGAAGGCCCTTTATTTCGTTACACCTCATTAGCTACCTGTCTTGGGGCTCCACAGAAAAATAGCGCTCTGCTAGAAGGCAGGGCATAATTCTGGACTGGATCCCATTTGCTTCGGCAGCATATAAACGGAGTTTCTTTTGTTAAAATCGAATTATCTTTTTTAAAAGCATTTGTGCTGTAATTATTTATCTATGTATCTTCGCTGGTTCTGGTTTTCGTAAGTCGTTGTTAAACCTGTTCATAGAAAAGAAATTAATCATGATCCAACTCGAAGATTCCAGATGTATAGCGTCTAACTAAAATTTATTAGATATTAAGTAGATAAAGTCGATCAAACAAAAAAAAAATTATAAGTCTGTTCAGATTTGAGGGAGTTATGGATTAACATACGAAAAAACATACGGTACGAGTTGAGAACCTCCTCCTTTTTGAAGTCGGTTATAAAGATAAGATTTCATGTTATAGTTGCAACAGATAATTTCAAATTAATTTACTAATGATACCTAGGCTAGTGGATGATTTAGTAAGATGTGATTTTTCTTTTCACATTGCATTGGGACAAACTCATTATCTATAATATCATTACATTTAATCAGCAAAGGTTATATTAACATAAATAATAATAAACATATTTTCTAAATTTTCTGTTCTGTGTAGTGTACTTTGGTTATAACTAACGCCATCTAGGGGCTGAGCTACAGGAATCGTATTTTGACAGCTCCATCTATACAATTCAGTAAATACCTCTTTAGCTTGCTCTCTACCGTTGCCCGCTCCCTCCATATTCTTGCTTAAGCAACCCTCCGCTAGATGGCGCGGCTATCTATGAGCAACTGAATATTTGGGCTAGTAGGTTGTAACGAATTCTAGCAAAAAAAATATTTATAGTTCTTCTAACAGAGGGCGCTACTAGTGTGTCTCTGTGGCACAGAACACTTTTACTCCTCTCTGTGGTCTCAGCACAATCTGAACTTTTATATAATACCTATCAGTTCAATTTTTTGCCAACCGACGCACAGCGTTACTGTTTATTTTCTTGTTTTTTAACAGACTAAAAAAAAGATAAGGTTCTCAATTCGTTGCGTGTGCATGTTAATCCCTCCGTCAAATCTAAAGCGATTTCGAATTTTTTATTTCGTATGAACGGGTATAGGTACGTAGCTACTTCAAGGTTGGTCCCACAGGTAAGTTTTGTGAAAATCTGATGAAGAACGTCAGGTGGATAACGAAACTCCTCAACGGACATCAGCAAATCACTCGCTATCAGCGTGATAGGTTTAGTTACAGTAGGTAATGGATGTTGAATATCTACCTATGCAAATAAGTAAAAGTACCGGTTATCGGCCACTTAAGCGACTTGTTGACTTCAAGAGTTGATTTCTATCATAACTGTGTAAGTCAAGACTTTCAAAAAATTATCATTTGATCCTACAATAGTTTATTTTCAGAAAACCTAACGTTTATATATGTTGGAGTGAGACATAATTTAAAAAAAAATATTATTTGTAAAAATAGCAAATATACCGGTTATCGGCCTTCTTAACTAGTTGTCGTCCACCAGTGCACTAGTTATCGGCCGCCTAATTCACCGTACAAAAACGATTCCTATTCAATAGCTCATAGGGTTTATAATAGTATGAAAGCAAAAGAGTACTAAATTAAAAAAGCTGTATATTTTTACTCTCTTCTGAGACTTGAAAATACAATTGATTAACAGTTTAAAATCTCGATTCACACAATCATATAAAAATTAAATTTTAAAAGTACATGAAATTCTATGCCCAGTAAAACCTAAACTTTAATGCGAACTAAAATTGGTACCAATAAATCGGAAAATGCCAGTAAAATAAACGACACAGAAAACATATTAATACTTAGTATTTCATAGCATCAGCTCTGGAAACACCATCAACTCTTATAGATGAGGATCAATTTAAAAAAACACCTGAAATTTCTTGATGTCGTTACTAACCAACGACAACTTTTCTCCTTTGATCAGCAACACGACCGGAAAGCCTGGCATGTGTGGTGGCTCAGGACCAATCTGAGCACAGCCCAGAAAGACCTCGAGAATCTACAAAGATTTGCTTGCGTACGAATTACCGGCAGCATGAAAACATCACCTACTGCTGCCCTTAAGGCGATGCTGGGTTTACCACCCCTACACCTTGTCGTAAGGAAAGATGCAACTCTATTTACGATCAGACTGGAGCTATCCGGCACCTTAAGCAGAGATTCCAGAATCAAACAAAACAAGTGTCGAGGAGTTTCTTGCCCCGCTTCTTCTCCCCAACTATACATACCGAAGCGGTGGAGTCGCAATGACTTTCGATAAGAGGACTTATAAGTCCCTACATTGAATAAAAACTTTTGACTTTGACTTTGAAACACATACGCATAAAAGAGGATGCAATGTCTCTACACACGATGATGGCATCACCGAGCGATAGGACCCAGAAAACATACTGCTTCGTAAAACACTACAACGTACAGCAGAGTTGTATGATCACTCAGGTCCAAAAGAGCTAATGATCTACACTGATGGAACAAAAACCAACATTGAAACTGGAGTCGGAGTCTACTCAGATGATCTAAACATTAGAATCTCCAGACCACTAGGAATGCTCAACACTGTCTATCAAGCAGAATGTGTAGGCATTATCCAGGCAGCACACGCCATAGAGGCCAGAGAATTTTCGGATACCCATATCCGTATATTCTCCGACAGTGCCTCAGTCCTTCAATCCTTAAAAAAAACCAGATCACTTCGAGGCTGATATTGGAGTGCCATAAGTACTAGAACGCGTTACGGTACTAAACCACAACACAGTGACACTTCAATGGATTAAAGGGCACAGTGACTCGCGTGCACACGAAGGCCATCAGACCCGAACCCATTGTACCCATTCCGTTTATCCAGCTTAGGAACTGGTTACGGGAATACACACAAACGCAAGCGGAGAAATGGTGGATCTCGGCGCCAGGATCTAGGCAATTTAAGGAGGCTATGACATCCCTGGACAC
Organism: Ethmia dodecea; assembly: GCA_963855545.1. NCBI lineage: Eukaryota > Metazoa > Arthropoda > Insecta > Lepidoptera > Depressariidae > Ethmia > Ethmia dodecea. The sequence continues at coordinate 8,322,992 of OY979437.1, read as the reverse complement.
GAAGCTGACCAAGCGCCTTCTGCGCCTGAACAGAGACAGCCTGCGAATGGTATCGGGGACCATCACCGGGCACTGCTCATTGAATAACCACTTAAAACCTTAGGTCTTACTGACAGCAGCGATATCCCTCTATGCAGAGCGTGCATTGAGGCAGAGGTAGTGCATGTGCTCCTCGAGTGCGTTCACGTTGCCCAGATCCGCAAGAAAATTCTTGGAACACCAAAATTCCTTGAGTAGACTCGGAAGTTTGATCTTCTTGAGGGAAGGTGGGCTGGTTGGAATAATCGGCCGCTCTGGCTCACGTACAATGTTCCAATTTAATTTCATTCAAACCCTTCTAGCCGTTGAAGCATAAAGGATTAACAAACATAAAATCACAAACAAAATGTAACAGCCAGAAAGAAGTTACATTAATATTTTTAACATATAAGCCGCCTTTAATTTCCTAGGCCGAAAACAGTTTTATTTCTTACTAATTATCGGCCGTTGTTTCTTTGAAAGGCCGGAATCAGGTGTAATTTTTACCAATTTTCGGCCGCTTTTATTTTAGACGGCCGAAAACAGGTTTTGTTTTTACTGGTTATCGGCCGCTAAACTTTCAGTATTTTTGAAAGGTCATATCTTTGAAACTATGAGGTATACTGGCGGCCGGAATCTAGTTGTCAATTCACAAAAATCTTGCTGTTCACTAATAGAATGGAATCTATGTTGGTGAGTTTAAGGTTTCCGCAATGTAGGCAAATAGAAATGACGTGAATAAACCGGTTTGCGACCACCCGGCCGGAAACTAGATTTTGAAATTAATCGATAACCTATTGTCCGACCACCGAATATATTACAAATTATGCAAAGTTTGATGAGTTTAGACACTTGAAAATTGAAATTAAACATGCTAAATACACACAAGCCAAATCTCTCACCAATAAAACAAAAGTAACACCTAAAATTTTTTCTTTGAAAATCAATCCACCCGCTATTTTTTTTGCTAAATTTACGTCGCGTCCACATACCGAATTTTGAAATGGCGATTGAAGGCTCAGTTTGCAAATTGCGAGGTCATGAAGTTGGATTCATAAACCGTGAAGTTCGTCCGGGTTCAATGGCGCGAAATCAGAAAGGAGCTGTCTATAAACTATCTATTATTGAAAATAACGTGCGAAGTGGCCGATAACAGGTAGTGGCCGGCAAACCGGTACGGTTACCCTAGCATATTTAGTGCTATTCGTTGAAGTCGGTTTGTATTTATGTTTAAAATTTTGATTAAGTATTTACATTAGAAAGTAGATATACACCATAGAGTTAATAGTTCGGGCATAAGCTTTTTTTCGTTTGTCCAATTAAATTTTTTTTTATAGTTTTTATACAGAAGCCATTTATTTAGGTTCAATTGTAAGCGGTTAACGCTTGCTAGTGCTATCTTAGACATAGAATGAGTTTTATCCTGTAATGTTCTTAATATAGTTACGTTGAGTTATGTAAGACCATGGGTTATATTATAGAGTTCCTATCGTAACCCACGGTATACTGTTCACACTATAGAAGGAATATCGTTCATCACAGGGGTTGGAAATGCAAAGTCAAAACTGAGATTAATTGTATATTAAAATCACAATTAATTCTAGGATAAGTAAGTACATATGGTACACGCGGCGCTAGACGACTGGCGAGTCGCCCGGTCGGTCCGCTAGCGCATTGCTTAAAACTACGTGTCAGCAAAACGTGTGTCCCTACAATCCAATAGTTATTATGATCATTGCCAGAAGATACATACCTATCTATATCTATTTTATAAAAAACTTGTTGGAAGTTTTATGACTATTTAAACGACTCATAGTTTTCCAAACTTCGTCGAGGTTGGCTATGGTAACCTAGGCAAAAATAGTCATCCTATCCTATGTTTGCATTAAATGAGAGGAAATCGAAATAGCAATAGTACCTAAATAAAATATGTTGTAATATTTGAATTTGCAGATTTAAAAGGTACTTACTTAAATTCAGAGATAGTTATTTGTTATGCAAGGCTGCAAAGTTGATTTTTGGCGCGAGTACTCTACTGAATCCTGAGCGTAGCTGAAGTTTTACATCAGATCTTCATAAAATCTGCATGAGACCAACCTTGAAGTAAACTCGACTAAACGAAATATTTTTTTCGAAATATGTTTAGATTTGACAGAAATATGGATTAACAAACAAAAAAACATTCGCACAAATTAAGAACCTCCTTCTTTTGTAAAAAAGGGTTAAAGTATTTGCGATGGTGAATGTACTTATGATATTTTTTTCAAGATTTGTGTACCTTTGTTATCTACTATGTCATCATATATTATGTAAAGGTACGTTACTTACCTAAATAAAATAAAAATATTGTTTGTTTCAGGTAAGCAAAAATGGAATTGTAGTAGGTAGTCATCTACTATTTTGCTACCGACTGGACTACCGAATGCCGATCAGATGAGTAAATAAAAGAAAAACACCAATTCGTATGAGAATGGCATTTCCACTGACTGAATATGAATTACGCGGTCGATAGTTATTCTCATAAGCCGTGGGTTCGGTTCTAGTTTCCTTGCCGGTCATATTCAACAATGTATAAGTACAATGTATAAGAGCAGTGATAGCCCGAACGGTTAAAGAGCCGGCCGAAAATCAGTGAGGCTCGGGTTCGAATCCTGGCATGTACCAATGAGTTTTTGAAAAACTTACGTACATATTTATCAGTAGCTCGACGGTGAAGGAAAACATCGTGAGGAAACCCGCAGGTCTCAGAACTAATTCTGAGACATGTGTAAACAAACCCGGTCCGGCGATGGGCTCACCACCTATCACGTTTAGGGGTCCAATATATCTCGTGAAATGTAGGTAGGTATATCCAGTAATGGAATACCTCTGCCTACCCCCTCGGGGATAAAAGGCGTGAGATTATATTATTATTATTATAAGTTCCAGGCAATGCTGCAATTGATTTTACGAATCAATTGTGGTTTTTAATTTTACATTCTGCGTTTTTACTATGCTTGATGTCTCACTTTTTGCGAATAATATTATTAGGTATTTTGTATCCTACTCTAAATCTACGGTAGCAAAAAAATATGCGGTATAATAAACGCATAAAAAAACATTGAAATATTTAATTTATTTTGCTCAAACTCTCGCATGCTAATAATTTATTATCTCGCTTAAGGATCCAAGACACCGACAGTTAATTTGTTTATCGTTAATTAATACAAGTGAACAATCGGGTAACTGTCAACTGTCATTGTTATGCAAATCCCTATTCGGGAAGCTCAGGGTTAATTTGCAGTAAAATTTAAATACCTCGACAAAGTTTGTGATTACGTTAATGTAGCGAATTTATTATGTTTTGGATTTTCTGTCCATTATGTCGGATCAAAATGTTTGTGTACCTTAAACGAAATAGGCTGCTGATGACAGCAGGGCACGCTCCAATAAATTCATTTGATAAAATAACTTCTAGCAGACTTCACAAGTTCGATAATCGATCACAACTACATTAAGATTATTTAAACACCGAAAAACCCAAATTCGTAAAAGACAATTAAAAGATTTTAAACACTATCCTCTTTTTGTAAGTTCATTACACACAAGAATAAAGATTAATCTAACAATACCTCGCACTTCAAAACCCGTCTGACCTTTTAGGCTACACACTGCACCAACGAAATATGTATCCTCACATACATACACATGAAAAACATTACCCTTCTTCTAGTGCAGTCGGTTAAAAAGAAGATGCACTAAACAAGAGTTGCACAGCTCTTGGACCGCGTATGAAATATACGGCACTGTACTGATTGAGGATGTGGGAAGAGTCACAAGATCAGGGTTCCTGGTTTTACACGCCGAGCACGACGATATTGTAAATCATATGGAACCTCTGTCGACATGAATGACGTGAAACTTGGCAAATGGTGTGAAAAAGGGGAAGCTTATACATAACAGTGAGCACACGTGCGCTTATAATGAGGATATACTTATATATTTTCCTCTCATGTATATTTTATTACAATTATAATTTACAAACCTCATAAACAGAAAAGCACAGAGAGTAGATACTTACCCTATATCTGGACTGTCGAAAGTTTAGACACCAAAGCAAACGGTCTGCGGTCTGCCTTACCTCGTAAAGTTGGACTCATTAGTAAAGTAAAACCTACATACTTTCATACTGGTGGCATGTTTATTTAAATTTCTATCACTTACTATTGAATTTTTTTTAGTTTTTCAGTGGCAAAAACTATTTTTTGGCGCTTTTATTATTATTTATTGTTATAATTTATTTATCAAACAATTTTTTTCTTAAATACTAATACAGTTGCCTGCAAAACTGTTTAAGACATATAAATGAATGTTAAACAATTTATCGATTTCGTCAATTGCATTTGCGCATGGAATACCTACATTCGTATCTTACATTGTCGTCTAACTGTCGCCATTGTTCACAAACTCGGTCACGTAAACACGTATTTTACCTAAACTTAGCGTCAGCGGCCAACGATCCCAATATTTTTGTTTCAAGACTTGTTTGGTATATAAATAAGTATAAAGCTATCTTACTGTCAAAAATAACACTACTTTGGTTTTTGATTAGTTCTAGGATTTGTGTCTGCCATGTTTTAAATTGCACCACACAATTTCAACCCCACTGCAAAAACGCATGATTTTTTAACTTTTAATTTGGCCGTTTGTATTTATAGAATTAATAACAAGCAAAAATCAAAATAAGATTTCAAATTCACAATTTACATTACAATATATATTAAATGGATTATAATTCAAATATAATATCTCCAGACATCTAAATACAGGACGAGATAACTTTCAATACTCACTATAGCATCACAGCCACAATCCAAGATACATAGACGAGTATGATGAATACAGATGGATATGATAGCATCGGAAGCAAAATTTCAAAGAGTTTGGCAATACGGTGATACGCCAGTACTACCCGAGTGAACACTCCGTTACTCGCTGAAGAATGACAACCGAGTGTGCAAGTGTCTGCATTAAGAGCCAGTGCAGTGGAATGGAACCTCCGAATACAAGTACACCTAAATCCGGTGTTTTCGTGCTGCTGGAGTACCTACTGGAGTTAATACAGCTTGGCGAGTTATAAGAATTGGAAATTATCGACGTTGGTTGGGTTAAGAGTGGATGTGTGGAGGGTTGCGTCGATTGTTGCGGCCGGATGCTGCACCCATTTCCGTGCTCGGTGGCCATTCACATACGTAACGTCCGTGTCGGCTCGTTACCTGCCTCGTATCGATAATTAGCGACCAGACTACGGTTTCACGTCGAAGATATTGCGTCATTATATTAGTGCAAAGCAATTTCTTTAAGTATGCCTAATTTTATTTTTATGCCTAAAGAAATATGTAATGGTTGAAATTTCGTAGATAATTTTGTATAATGACTTTGTAACGGTTCAATAGCACTGGATAATGTTGCAAGTATATATTATTAATGCTTCTTATTAAACATTATTTAGGGAAGATAGTCGATAATCTTAGTTAATTTAATCAACTCTCGTCACCTTTAAATGTATTTTTATGCTTTGAAACACAAAGATAAAGTATGTACCTAAGTACTCGCCTTCTTCCAGCTTTTCACATATCTACCAACATATTTCCACTCCCACATTTTTGTGGTTCGTGTTACGTGAGCCACAATAGACGGAATAATTATTTTTGCGGAACGCGATGCGGCAGCGCTTATGTACCCATTTATCTAGAGTTAAATGGTTGCATTCAAGCGTCCGTTTTGGCGTGTTGGTGGGTATTCCGTCTTAGGTATGAAGGGTAGAGGTAAAGAAGAAATATGAGGGAATAGTTCAAAAAGTGTCCACCTGTAAGCAGTAAATAAAAAAATAGTTAAAAATTGTCTACAATGGCGCTAGTATGGGCAAATGGTATGTCATGAATTTAACAGTTGTTGACGAATTAAAAAGTTTAATAATTTTGGATGATTTTTGGTGACTACAGTAGATAATGACAGTCCAGTATATTAAACCACTATTTACTACAACTATTCAAAATTACTTATGTATTCCGAAAGAATTTAGTAATTAATAATCCTACTTTAATAACTTTTGGAGCTTTCTTTGAACCCTGTTGCTACTGTGGCGCCACCATAATTTAACGCAGTTTGACGGACACTTTTTCACAACAGAGAAAGTTTTTCTTTAGCTCTACACTCAATAGTTTTAGGGCAGGTTGGGTGAGAGGGGGTGGGATGCCACTGAAGTCCTGTCGAGCACTCGGGCACTCGCGCTGCGTTTCGGTGCTCGCAGCCTTTCTCGCGTAATTACAGAAATGCATTGTGCGGTGCGGCCTCCGTACGTGCGCCATTTATGGTTCACGAATAGTGATTTCCACAGAGTCACCGTACATGCCAAAAGTAATATTGTATGTATATTTTGCAGTATTATAATGAAACGTTGAATTTCCTTTAAACTGTTTACCGTGATCTATCTGTGCGGTGGAACTCGAAGTTACAAAATTTCGCGAAATTCCAAAACTTGGCGAAATACCGGCAAAGTTAAATTTTCGTTTGACATTGTTAGTAAATTCTTTAGAACTTGCGACGTATTTTGTACGTTAGATCAATGAAATGCATTAAGTCCACAATTATTAAAATATTGTAAGTATACCTACCTACCTACCCATCGAATTATTTAATTAGTTTCCTATACAAAATCTCCTAGCAATAAGTAATTAAATAATCTAAAAATTATTACCGTGCTAGATTTATTGATTTGTTGTATTCTTTTGGTAGGTGCGTAGTTGTTAATACTGAAAATACCTTATGGCGAGAGAGCGAGTTCCGTAGCCAAATGCCAAAAAACGGAACCCTTAAGGATTTGTCATGTTTGTCTGTCTGTCTGTCCGTCCGTATGTCACAGCCACTTTTTTTCAAAACTATAAGAACTATACTGCTGAAACTTGGCAGGTGGATGTATTCTGTGAACCGCATTAAAATTTTCACACAAAAATTTTGGGGGTTTCCATACTTAGAACTGAAACTCAAACATTTTTTTTCATCAAACCCACACCCGTGGGGTATCTACTATGGGTAGGTCTTCAAAAATGATATTGAGGTTTCTAATATATATATACTAGCGACCCGCCCCGGCTTCGCACGGGTGCAATGCTAACTAAAACCTTCCTCTTGAATCACTCTCAAAATCCGTTGCGTAGTTTTAAAGATTTAAGCATACAAAGGGACATAGGGACGTAGGGATATAGGGACCAGCGTTGCCAGACCGTACCAAAAAGTACGGTTTTCCGTACTATTTGACACACCACCGTACCACAACCGTACCTCAATATAGATCGTACCTTTTTCGTACCTTTTCTATATTAGTGATTTATTTTTCACTACAAAGTGTAAAAAAAATAGCGATATTATGAATTTCGCATTGAAAAAAAAACAATGTTTTCCAACCAATTAAGATTTGGCTATACGGACTACATTCCTTACCTTCTTTCCACGGGAGCGATAAATTTTAAAAAACAAAAAATTGGCAGTGTTTAACAAAACTTTTCGTTTCGTTTCGGTTTGTCTGTAATTTTTTTAAGGTTTTCTTCTATACTTTTATACAAAGACGTTTATAGAAAAAGTTTCCCTCTCCTAGAATGATTTTCTTCCAACGTCTTTGCTTCCATACTTATATATACTAAAATAATCCTGAGTAACATATGCTATATTTTATTCCCGTATTCCCACGGGAACGGGAACTACGTGGGTGATACCGCAAAGGACAGCTAATATTAAATAAAACAAAGAAAATAAGTTCCACTTTAGTTTAGTTCCGTGGCTTACAAAATAAAAATAGAAATCCTTCACCTCATTAGCCTGTTTATCATTCAAATATCTTTTTTGACTTTGAAATAGTTTACTGTTTGTACATTTTTTTTAAAGGTTTAGTGTTTTGTTGTTTGGATATTACCATAAGTCATTGAGGAACTTTCCTGACATTTTGTGTTGAAGTTATAGAACAAATAAAAAAATATTATATTTGTAGACCAAATATGTATATGACATCATCAAGCATGTATTAACAAGTTATTTATTCATAAACTCGCGGTAAGTTAAATTTTTAGAAAAATTGCAGCCTATCGAGAAAATAATGACAAATAATGAGACTGATACTTTCTATAAAATTTCTGTCACATTTGACACTAAAATATGGACATAAATTACTTAGATGGTGTTTTCTTAGGTCCTAAATAGGTAGTACATTACTGCAGTGGCCAGCAAAAGAGGTATTGATAGACGAACGTATAAACTACGTCCTCCATCAATGCCTAGTTGTGGCCAAGGCTTGTATAGTACTTTTCTCTAATAATACCTACGTGGAAATTAAAACTAAGTTATTCCGAGGCAACATTTTTTATTTGAAAATACAATTAGTTTTCAAAAGCAATGACGAACATTAAACGTTTTTTTGTTTTTTTTTTTCAATTAACAGCTTGCTATTGGCAAGCCAGTTTAAAATGTAAATAAAACTTTTGATAAGATACTTTGCCTATACCTTATTTGCCATGTGCAGGAGTAAAAGATAGTTCCATTTTTAAATTACACGACAGATATAAGTTTTTTAGTAATTTATTTGGCCGCTATAACACGACAGATATGGATTTCCATACAACTTTTGCCGGCCGATGCTCGCATGTATTTGGCCAGTACAGCAATTATTTTCCGATTTATGTCGAAGAAGCGTGTCAAAATAAGGCTCAAATTTCCAAGCATGTTTGAGAAAACATTATTTTCATAGTTTTTTTTTACTTAAAACTTGTTTTAACTGTAGACTTTATCATTTTTCAACGGTTTGTGAAAACCGTACCTTGAAGTGAAAACCTGCACCTTTTCAGAAAGCCAACCGTTCTTTTTTGGGAAATCATACTGGCAACAGTGGCAACGCTGCATACTAGGGACAGAGAAAGCGACTTTGTTTTATACTATATAGTGATAGTGATGTATTTAAACTGAATAGTTTGCGCGAGAGACACTTCCAAAATGGTAAAATGTGTCCCCCCCCCCCCCCTCTTTGTAACTTCTAAAACAAGAGAATGATAAAACAAAAAAAATATATGTACATTACCATGCAAACTTCCACCGACAATTGGTTTGAACAAGATCTAGTAAGTAGTTTTTTTTTAATACGTCATAAATCGTAAACCGCAATTTACCTTTCATTTGCTTTTTATAGATAACGGTAGGTGGTTACGTACTTATTAGTGCCGGCCGGTTTTTGGATTTCCGGACAACTATTTACCTAATTTGTTAGTTTAAGGTAGGTAGCTAATTGGTTTGACAGCAATCTCTTAACTTTAATTCGTCTAAAACTAATTAACTGTGGTACACCCGCTAATTCAAATATGTTATGTACTCGTAAGTAGGTGTCTTATGTCATATAGGCAACCACTATTAAGGGATTTTCGGCAATTCCCACGGGAACGGGAATAAACTGTTGCCGCGCGGGCAACGCCACTGGGGACCCGCTTTATATTCTCGGAGCTGGTAAAATTGATTTTGCAAAAACCTTGCGTTTTGAACATTTACTTACTTGGCAATTATCTGTTTTTATTTCCGGGCCCCAAATGAATTTTAAATAGATGTTTTATCCGCTTCCTTAATACCATTAATTTCTGTTGACATGAAAGTTCTGGAACTTCATCTTTCTCAAGACAGTTTTGCTTGAGCCCCTCAAATAGAACAAAGTTTCCTCAGCGCTCTTGTGCTAGACTTCACTTACAGTAGTTTTCAGTATGTCTTAATTGCATAGATATAAGTAATATAATATTTTTATAACCTCGTACATTGTTCTCTTTAGTAATCCCTGTAAATAACATTTTTTTGTTTTTATTTCAATGACACGATTTTGGTATAATTATTATTATTCCTAATGACAAACACCGCATGAGTGGTTTTAAATGTTTAGCAGCATAAAATACATTAAGTGCATTCTTAGTCTGGTACCTGTTACAAGATTACAAAATATTTCCAAAGGATAGCTAATAAAACGTTTCGAGACTACTAGTAGGTACCCATATCGGAAAGCACTGTGCATCGTAATCTGTAAAAGTTTCACAAGCGTAATGGCTTTACTTTTTTGCCACAATGCGTTGTGGTCGTATAACATGACAGCCACGACACGAATTTCGCTATGTGGTCTTCCTGTGATTGCCACAACGCGCGCGTCATGAACGTTTTCGTATAAGCTTCATAACACGAATTTTGCGATGTGGATGTTTTACAGTGACCACAACGCGTTGTAAACAGTTTTTTCGCTCAATGAGCGTTTTCGGTCTTGAAGCGTAACATATATGTACCTAACTAAATAATACAACAGACAGATAGAAATAAAATGTAATTGTTTATGTAAATGAAAACATTTGTTTTCGTCCTTTTTCCGAGGGTACTCCCTCGGAAAAAGGACGAAAACAAATGTTAAAAAGAAAATGTTGAAAGACTACTGTCTTGGATCCCTAAACGTCACAGCGGGTAAGCCCACCGTCAGACAGTGGTCTTGTTAAACATGCCTCAGAATCAATACTGGGGCCTGCGGGTTTCCTCACGATGTTTTCATTCACCGTCGAGCTAGTGATACTGTAAATATGTACGTAAATTTATGAATGAACTTATTAGGACGTCAGAATTCGAACCCGAGTCTTACATATGCGAGGCGGTCTTACTGACCACGGAGTCATAAGGGTAAGGAATAAATCAAAATCTATAAAAAAGTTGGGAAACTATTAGGACCCAAATTACAAACCACTGTACGCAATCTATTACGGTTCCAAACGCGTCATGGGTTTTATTTTTTTACCAGAAAGCGTTGTGGTCGAATAGCCACGACACGAATTTCGCAGTAATCATTTTTTCAGAATTTCATTTTGTCGAATTTTTCAGTAGCCCGAAGGAGTTTGTGAGCCTTTTTTTCGCTCTATAAACTATTTACTTTGAGCCTAATGACATTATAAAGAACCGCAAAGTAGGCTACGAATGCAGGTTGTGGAGTCTTTACAATTTTGTTTTAAGTTATCGCTGTTTAACAATATCTCCACTCCATATTTTCTTAATCTCACTTTTCAAGTAGTTACCTTTATTGCCGTACATAAAAAAACGCCGTTCATAGTATAATACGAGCGATGGGAATAGATGAAGCTCGGACTATTTACGTATCATGAGGTAGAGTAGTTATCAGCAACAGTTTTAAATTCCGTTAGAGATGTTCCGTTAAACTTTGGCCAGAGTAAAATTTAAAGCGTTTCCGAAAGTGCCATAATTTTTGTTCTTTAAAAAAAATACTCAAAAATAAAGGAATGGCACTTTTTTATGCGTAATTTGGTAAGGTCATTTGTCAAAATAGCTTGATAGCTTTTGCCAGACTGGGCTGGGTAGCGCTTTTTAGTAAACTTTATTCTCAGGTATCAAACACCACAACAAAATCCTTAGTATAGTTTTAACTTCTTGTAGTTTTCTACGTCGAAAAGTATGATATTTCAAATGGGAAATTTAGCTATAAAACTGAGCAAATGCACCGAAACGAAATTGACTTCGGGCTAGTGATGAATATATACGTAAGCTGTTGAAAAACACATTGGCACATGCCCTCACCAGGATTCGGACTTAAGTCCACGCATGAGAGGCGGGCTCAACCACCAACGGGGTTAACGATGATCTGAATAAAAATATTTGAGTTATAAATTTAAATTCCTTGAAACCACAAAATATGATATAATCACTGATACATAAACGAAATCAACATTTTCCTGCGAATAGTAGGGCTTGCGGCGCTCATTTTATACAACGGTCTGAAGTGGTGCTTAGGGATTCGAGGGGACGAACATTGTGATATTTTAGAATCTAGATCTCGGAAACGCAATTCAGCTTGCAAATCATGTCTGCGACCAACAAAGTGTATCAACAAAATGACACGAGCGTAATTTTTTTACCGCCGACGCCGTTCAGCCAAAAGATAACCTGCAAAATGGAATTTGTGTTTTCTTTGTGATCAATTTTCTTTGTCAACTTTTTATGTAAACAGGAATTGTAACGTTATTGTACCTTTTTGATCGCGTGTCGGTCCCCTTGGTGGACAGACTTAGTTAACGTTGTTCGCCCCGTAATTTTCGCACTGTCTCCGCGAAACATTGCAATTTTCCTCTTCAAAGCTTTGCCTTCTTGAATCTTGTCTTCTCGAATGAATCGTGTTACATTGTCTTCGGTTTGTTTACCTAAGCTGCAGTTTGCTTACTTTTTTTATAAAAGTAAAGTAAAATCAACGGCGTGTAAAAGAAACTGAAATTATCCTTCTTCTGGTAAAAATGTAGGTCATTAATCTTCTGAGATCAAATCTAACGACACCTCATTTATTAACATCTGTAATTGTACTTATTTATGCATTAAGGCGGATAGGGTCCGCCATAGTTTTTTTTACGGTGCACCGATAGCACTTTCACAATTAGGGCTAATCTAACAACACCTAATTTTTAAGTTTTCCAACCTTGACTCTGCTACAAGCAGCACCAAATAAATACAAACACCCAAAAATACATTGACCTGCTTCTGTCGCAGTACGGTAAACAGATATTAATAATATGAAAACGAAATCGTTACTTTGATTCTGCTATATATAGCTACTTTCAATCATTTTCAGTAACTGGATAGTAGATACCCCATTAATCCCGAGAGCTTATTGAAAACTGAAAAACTTTTTCCCTCGCGATGCCATAAATCACCGAAATCAGTCACAGAGGGTGAAAATTCGCTCATTCATAAATTAGGTTCAGATCCACCCGTGATTATGTCTGGGATTCTTTTGCTGAGAGTTCGATTTTACGAGGCGCGTCTCAATTTCCCGGCAGTGGATAGCAATTTCCTCGTGTTTGTCGCTGCGCGCGCCGCCTGTTCTCGCGGCCACCCTCAGGCCGCCTGCGCCAGCCGCTTCCTTTTCACTTGGACGACGCACTATCTATCTGCTATCAGCGCCAAGTTTATTTAATTTGATTGAATAAATACTCTAAAAAATATACCTTAGTAACTTTATAAATAATTCAATAATAAACCGTTTCAAATCAGTTACTGCGAAAATATTTATTTATTTTTGACGTGATAACGTCTATAAATCGATGAACGCCAGCTGCACGCACGAAAACGTAAACCGACTTTACAGACAACCATTTTTTTATTTACTATGTGTAGTACACAGACAGAGCCAAAACACAAAACAAGGCAATATAATAGGCAATATAAATCGATGAGGCTGATAAGCATTGACTGAGCTACTCGATTTTGCTTTAGAAGCTATATTATCTGTGTATTAAAAACTACAAATATTATATGACATCAATTTTCTATAGTAAAAATAATTTATTTTTAGACATCCCTATTCATGTTTCGCATCCTATCGCGGTTGCGCTGCTCCTCTAGCGATATTCGCTGTGCCATCTAATCTAAATGCTTTTACGACCGACGCTACTAAAGTGGCGGTCTAACACAAAATCTTCATTTTTAAATTACTTTACTGCGATTCACGAATTTCATACCGCGCTTTTATTAATACGTATAAAATAAAATAACATTAACTTGACAGTTAAGTGCAAAGTCGTGTAAGTTGCAAATATTGTGTACGGTGAAAATAAAAATATTTATGCATATTCTAAAGTTAAATTACATAAGTTTTTTAACGTTTGGCTTTTTAATAATAAATTTGTGAGATCTAAAGCACCTGCTAAATTATAACTCGTTTCCAATTTCATTATTACCAGTAGAGCGTTTTTTATTTTCTTTTTATACCTTTCAAAACATCGTTTTAGGTAGCTCAAATGATTGTGTTGATTTTTCCCTTTAGCCCGCATATTTACACGGTTCCATTAGCGCAGGGCCATTGCCTTCTGGGAAACAGTGAGTGTCTGACGCCGCAGCTGGCACTTAGTTCCAAACAACGAGTCTGCGTGATGACACTGTCATGGAACTCGGTCACTCGAGCACGTCCCCTCCCTGTAGATACCTAATCTTTTATTAAATGTTTTTAGACTACCTCATATAAAATTATGACTTCTATCGTAAATGGGATAAATTAAAACGTCTGTTGCCAATTTAACCAACAGGTCGGTTAATTGGTTCATTTTTGCCAATCTACAACCTTTGTCGGTTTTGTTTTTATCATTGATTTTCGGGTACCTATGGCCACATTCCTCGCGCAGACCCAGTTTTATCCCATTTCCGTGGATATTTGGGTAAAGACCACTCACGGAAATTTTGATAAGGAAAACTCTTTCTCGTCGGAATTACGATTTTTCCTACAGAAAAATTTGATGATTTGCGTACAACAACTTACTAAAGTTTCATCGCAAGCGGATAAATGGAATACAAACTTATAGGGGACAAACAAACAAAAAATTAATTTTATTCATAAATCGAGCTTTATACGAGTATATTATAGATAAGGGTCCGGATCCGTGCTCTACCTAGGGTCTCCACTAGAAGCATGATAGGTGGATACAGTAATTAGTATTCAAGGTCTGCATGAAACTACACGTGACAATCGGTACTATAACTCATGATGTACAATTGTACATTGCACAGAATCTGATAAAGATTTGGAAAATCGAGTCGAATGAAGATATGGTAGACTTCTCAGATATTCTAATTTAGCTATGATCGCGAGTCGTAAACTAGTCGCCAGCGAATATATGGAGTTTATTTTTGGTGCTCGCGTCAACACATTTAATTTGCAATGATACCCCTTTATAGGATTGATAATATAATTCCCTTTGTGTGTACGCTAAAGAATCGATAACCCACTGTCAATATGAAGGATTGCTCTTAAGTGCCGGCAAACCTAATAGCCCTCCAATAACGCCCCATAAAATAGGAATAAGAAAGATAACCGTCATAAAAAACACATGAACTCTTATCCTCTTTTATTGAGTTTAATAATATAATATAATCTCACGCCTTTTATCCCCGAGGGGGTAGGCAGAGGTATTCCATTACTGGATATACCCACATTTCACGAGATATATTGGACCCCTAAACGTGATAGGTGGTGAGCCCATCGCCGGACCGGGTCTATTTACACATGTCTCAGAATTAATTCTGAGACCTGCGGGTTTCCGGGTTTTTCGAGTTTTATTGAGTTTCAATGTACAATATAAAACAAATACTTGTATAGTATCAAACAAGTAAAACAGGCGACAACATTTTAGCTGAAGAGAATTTGTAAGTAATTTATTAGGGAATGCTTTTAGATACGCGCCAACAATCTTGAATAATAAAATTAAAATAAATACAATTATGTGAGATATTTGGTTGGGTAAATTGAATCTCCGTAGTAATATCTAAAAGAAAATAGGATAAAAAGACCACGCTTCCGACGTTGTCGGGAAACGATATTTGGGTGAAAATGAACACTGGACACGAGAGTTTTTCATCGTTGACGTTCGTTCATAGCGATCGATGAAACCAAAAAAGTGGGCGAATGGGGAAAAAAACTGGGCGACTGCGGGTAATGTTCTCTGGCTGTCGGCTAGAGTCAGTATTAGAATTTGTTGACTATTTCTTGATTAATTAATCTGATTTTATAACATCGAAATCTAAGTTATCCAACAATGCGTTTTTTTTTCTTTTGAGGTACAAAACCATAAAAAAATACTAAAACGTTTCTATCAGACAACGTTTTAGAAATTATAATAAATGTAATTTAATTTTATGATGGAAAACTGATTTTATTTATTTCTTGCAACTCCAAATCAAAGCAAATTTAAATTTAATGACAGGAAGACTTTTTGTGGAAATACACGCACAATGTTTTTAGAATTGTTTTGGGTTAGTTTCAGAGATATGCAGCTCATTATGACTTTCATCAACATAGATTAATTCCTCTCTATTAGCGTTAATGAGGCACAGCCTGCGCGCATTTGGCTTGTGGCTCCCTTAATTCCATTCGCTTCATACACATCCATCAGGCGGTCCCAAGGCGTAGCTACATTTACTCAGTAATTATACTTCAGTGATAGTATTACATTGTTTCGAAACTATTCTCTTGCTTAAGTCGTCACTCCATAAATTTTCTTCACATATTAATTTACTTTACGTCTCAATATAAGAAAAACAGTAGGTATTAAATATATAGGTACGTGAACAAACATACATCCTTACTTAAGATTGGTAAATAACATAAACAAATGATCCGGCCCTAAAACCACGGATCCGGGGAGCGTAAGCTGAAAGCTTTCTTCATCTATACGTTCTATACTAATCAAAAAGCTTTTGTTGACTTTTTTCTAAATATTTCTCGCGTTAGAAGTTACGTTATGTTCATTGAAATATTTAATGTAATGTGGTTATTTTTTTTAACCTTTTTGCTATACAATTGTAATTAACTTAGTACTCTGGACGAAAATCCAGTCAAAAGATAATTTATAAATGATCAATCTCCAATTCAAAAAGTTCAAGCAAAGTTAGAATGAGGCGAGGGTAGTAACCAAACTTTATTAATATCACCCAACGAAGACAGGGTGGCGACATCAGTGGAACTCAAGAGCTTCCCTCGCCAATAAGAGGAATGGGTTCGATACCCAAATCATCCGTTTATCCATTTCCAGTTCCTAAAGCTAATCCGGCCAAAGTTTGAACTCAATACCTGTCATCTGCAGACTGGAACAAAATGTTTTTCAAATGTATATTACTTTTACAGAAACATCAAGTCTGTTTATTGTTAGAAGTTCACACGTACCAAATTTTTCTTTTGGAAAAGCTGACAGCTGGCGTTTATTGAGTTCGAAAGTTCACTGGTCCGTTATTGCAGTGTTAAGTCTGAATCACTGAAATCTTTTAAAGTACGACCTAGGTTTTCAAACCTTAAAAAGTAAAGCCTATTATTTTGAATTTTCATCGATTAAAAGCATCAATGGATCTTAAATTGATTTTGTTTAAGAATTTTCTTATTCTCTGAAAGTGTCTCGTTAAGCACAAGAGCTCCGAAGCGAATGACTCAATTTCCGCACATACGACACGGGCGCGTCTACACTTTATTCCCTCATATTAAATTATCGCCAAATGCTTCTCTGATTTATCCCCATGACACCTTCCACTCCAATATAAGATTAGGATCCTTATTTGAACCGAATTGATATGTGTATCGTGGATGCTAACGAACGCTATCGACACAACCCAATGTCCGCCCGTACGACCGTAATGTCGTGTGGTATCCTGGTATTACGTGTATCTGTAAACACACTACAACACCATCAAAACGTTCTGGTTAACATAATTTATTACCGCTGAAATTAATGTGAGTGTTAACTAAGAGCTTTTATGCTACGTTTGATCTTGTCTTAATGTGTGCGGTCTGGGGTGTATGTATCACTTAATTCAAGAAAGCCACTCCTACTCACATAACATTAGACATAATAGGTACCTACTTTATGAATTACAGGTACTTAGGTAAATACCTTATACTATGTTTATAAATAAATAAAATTATAATAAATTATTTCACGCCTATTAACCCCGATGGGATGGCAGACGTATTTCATTTCTGGTAATACCTACGTTCCACCAGTATATTATTTGGACCCTTAAACATGATAAGTGGTAAACACATCGTCGGACCGGAGAACTGTTACACAAGTCTCACCTCACGATGTTTTCATTCACTATCGAGCTAATGATAAATATGTACGTAAGCTTTTGAAAAACTCATTGCTACATGCCAGGAATCGAACCCGATCCTCACGAATGAGAAGCGGACTCGAATCACTGGGCTCCTATAAGTACCTATTAAGTTTCTACCTTTTTTTAAACACATTATTAAAATCTTCATAGTAATATATGGTAATAATTGATAAGAAAAGCTATTCATTATTACGTATATACCTATGCTTGATTAAGTACGAAACTTGGTCATCACACAAAGGTTGCAATTAAGAGAATAACTAACTCATGGAAGTGAGTAAGACACTAAGTAACAGAGTAGTTGACTGTATCGAAATTAAATTGCGAGTAATCATTAAATTTAAAGTTTATCCCAAAACAACTCTAAAAATGTACTTTGATTTTCATTTTATAATCGTAGATAATTTTAAATGTTAAAACAACCAAAAAAGTGAAGCAATTGATTACTAAAATGTTTACGTCACAACTCACAATTTATGATTACGTGACAGATCATAAAGTAACTCATTTGGCTGCTTTACTAGGCAGTCAACTAACCTATTCGGGACAGAGACCCAATGTTTTAAGTAAGTGTAGAACGAGACCTGGCAGACGGTCAGAGGGAGGCCGCCCGATGGTCCAACCATGTAAATGTAAAAATCGCAGAACCTGTCTTGATTTTTACGGCATTAATTATATTTGAAAATTAATTCATAATTTTAGAACGTAATTTATTGAATACTCAACATTTAAAACCAAAATACAAACAGACTAACGAATACTGTCTAGTAATACCACGGCAAAGGAATACTAAAAAGACTATTATTTGCATATTCAACATCCATTACCTACTGTTAATAAACCTATTACGCTGATAGCGAGTGATTTGCTGATGTCCGTTGAGGAGTTCCATTCTCCACCTGAAGTTCTTCATCAGATTTTCACAAAACTTAAATGGGACAACCCTTGAGGCATACCCTATCATACTAATTTAAATAATAATTCAGATTTGACGGAAATTATGGTTTAACATACCAAAAAAAGAACAACAAAAAACATACGTGACAAATTGATAATCTTAACTATCGACAACGTATGTGATATAAACTCAAAAAGTTTTTGTTTAGTCTCTATAGTTAATATGAACTTTTGGAGCTGACGTTGAATAGAATATGTTTTCCATTTATAGAAGGTGAAGTTGGGAGTAATGTAGCGTAGTCCCCCTCAGAAGCTAACGTTGACAGGAACCAAGCCGACGGGAATGAGTTTTCAGTCCCAGTTCCTATCCGTATTTCGCTCACCAATACGAGGCAATCCAATTTTCTATATACAACCGAAAATCTGGGCTTGTATGCAAGAACCATTTCCTCGTGCCACTGACGGTGTGGACAGGAAACATGCATTGTTTTCCCACTATTCCTAGACTGACGTTGGCTGACAGACAACACTAGCTCTAGACTTGTTGCTTTTGCTCGCGACTATGTAGGTATATTGCAAATAGAATCTCTCGACTGAAAAACCTTTTTCAAAGCCCTAAAAAGTTGGCAACTAGTGTGGTTACGATTTACTATTTTATACAAACAGACATACTACCATATTTTCCGTGTAAAAGATGCAATTAGTCCTATCCGATTCAAATACTTCCGGTATAAATATTTTAACCAGTGTAACATAAAACATACCAGTAAGTACCTAGCGGCGTTGCGGATCGTTTTTTGTTGGTCGCGTTGGGATTTCGAAAAACCAGTGACAACATCCTAAAAGTCAAGTTCTACATAATTTTATGTATTTAATTCATTTCATGAATTATACAGGGTGGAATTTTTTAACGCCACCTGGATGGAAAGTACTCGAAATACTGCAGATAAAAAATTTACTCAAAGGAAACCTTCGTTTATTTTTTCAAGGCTTGGTGAATTCCAAGTTTAGCGAAAATTCGCTTGCCATACCCGAAAATCGAACTGGATAAAATCTGAAAAATAACACCCTTAATTTTATGGCATCAACCGAAGGATCAAATCTCTCTAAAAAAGTTGGTAAATTAAATGAAAGGAAAACCATGAAATCTTAACTTAATCTACTATATAAAAATAAGTCGGGTTTTCCTTCCTGACCATATAACTCCAGAACGCACGAACCGATTTCCACGGTTTTGCATTCGTTGGAAAGGTCTCGAGCTCCGTGAGGTTTATAGCAAAGAAAATTCTTATTAGACCAGGCTCAATAATTTTTAAAACAAAATTGAAAAAAACGGGCGATCTGAGGTCGGGAAGGGGTGGGGGGGAGTTTTTTAGGGTAAAAAACGGTTTTTCTCGGTTTCCGGCAAAACTAAAAGTCCTATTGAAGAAAGTCAAATGGCAAAGTTGTAGGTAATAAAAAGATCTAAAACTTTTGTATTTACACTTTTTTCACATAACCTCAAAATTTATGTGAAAAATTCAAAAAATCAAAAAAATTGTACAAGATAAAAATAAAAAACCAAATTTTTTATTTTTATCTTGTACAATTTATTTTTTATTTTTAACGAAATTTTTGAAAACTTACCTTATTATGTCCCAAATACGCTGTAATTTATTTGATTAAAAATATTTATTTTTTTCACCATATTTTAAATTAATATCTAAAAAATACCCTAATCTTCAATCGAACATTCACCCGTCAAAATATCAGCTTTTTTCAAAAAGTTGGATATATGTTACCATAGTAAATCTTCTCAGAAAATGCAAAAAATCTTGTACTAAAATATCATTTAATTTCAATCTTTTTTTTTGGTTATGTTACGTTAAGCATACTGTTTTTTAAAGAAAATGTTACGATTTTTATGTTTGAGTTGATTAATACAAATAGAAACAAATAAAAATCGTTATATTTTCTTTAAAAAATAGTAGGCTTAACGTAACATAACCTAAAGATTGAAATTAAATGATATTTTAGTACAAGATTTTTTGCATTTTCTGAGAAGATTTACTATGGTAACATATATTTTTTTTAAAATCAAAAACCCAAAACAAAAAAACCAAAAACTTGGTTTTTTGAATTTTTCACATAAATTTTGAGGTTATGTGAAAAAAGTGTAAATACCAAAGTTTTAGATCTTTTTATTACCTACAACTTTGCCATTTGACTTTCTTCGATAGGACTTTTAGTTTTGCCGGAAACCGAGAAAAACCGTTTTTTACCCTAAAAAACGCACCCCCATCCCGTTCCCGACCTCAGATCGCCCGTAATTTATTTTTCCTTTCATTTTTATAATATTCCCCTCCTTTTGTAATGGGTTTCATTCTACTATTATTTTTTTTCACTTTTTATTATTTTTAAAGGCTTCTACCCTGGTCTATATAAGCATTGCAACCGTGCGAAGCCGGGGCGGGTCGCTAGTTTTTTATTAAATAATAAAATAAAATAAATAATCTCACGCCTTTTATCCCCGAGGGGGTAGGCAGAGGTATTCCATTACTGGATATACCCACATTTCACGAGATATATTGGACCCCTAAACGTGATAGGTGGTGAGCCCATCGCCAGACCGGGTCTATTTACACATGTCTCAGAATTAATTCTGAGACCTGCGGGTTTCCTCACGATGTTTTCCTTCACCGTCGAGCTAGTGATAAATATGTACGTAAGGTTTTGAAGAACTTATTGGTACATGCTCACTGATAATTAGTGAGGCTCGTGTTCGAATCCTCTCAAATCCATGTGAAGGAGGCTCTTTAACCGTAAGGCTATCACTGCTCTATCAGATTCATGGTATAAATCCATTGTAAAAGCACAACGGTGTTATTGCTGTAAATCCGTGTCATGTGTGTCTCGGGCCAGCGGGCGGCCGAGATACAGTTTCAGTGAGACGATGCCATACATCACGTTTTATGTGTGACAAATAGTCCTGAGTTAGGCGGAATTGCTTTCCGATCCACTCTGACAAATAATGTCGGTCAGTGACGCGTAGCCTCACTCGTTTTCGTGACGATCACAATTTGCCTATGTACTCCCAACTCCAGATCTGGGGTGGACCGTGTTTTGTGTATCCTACTATTGTACACCCAGTTCTTTACCCTACCCTCGGAAGTGTGAAGAAATAATAAAAGGACCGAATAAATATTTTTTCATGTCCAACTTTGAACGTACTGCCTCGGAAACATAAAAGCTTTGAAAAAAGTAACTTTCTTAATTTACATACTTAATGTTTCACGTACCTACTTATTAGAGTTTTCATGACGGCTTTTGTGACTATGGTTGTGGCTTATAACTTCGAGGCAGCAACGTTAAGAGTTTATGCTCAAATTAAATAGCGAACAGCCATAATAATAATACAATGCAACGGCTAGGCGGCTCAGTGTATTTCAGCTGGTGCGTTGTCGCTGCCCCATTGTACTCCGAGTCAGCCTGGAATAATATACGAATCTTTTATTCAAGTTTTCTGGCCCCCGAATGCCAAGAAAATAAGGGAAGGCAGAGATGAACCCAACATTCATTGTCCTCTCAATAGAATTTGACGGAATCGTAGCACTAGCCCTCTTTAAAAGAGTGCCTCTAATAAGACTCATCTTGCTGTCACGAAATATAATTCCCGTTGACATTGTATATTTTTTTATCGCATGCAAGGACACAGACGACCTAAAGAACTTTCTTTCTTTCTTTAATCTAGAAAGTATCTACATTTTATATTAGATGTTCAACTGAATTCACAGTCAAATATTTTATCCAACGTATGTACTATATTGTCTAATGCGTGATGTGCGTGGAATCCAAAATAGGGTAAATTGGTATATTTTATATGCCGTCAGAAACAATATAAAATATCAAACCAGTAATACCTTTATATTGCTATCTTTTCTCTGCTATCTAACCGGTTTATAGTCACGAAAATAATGCCAGTTTGTTGTAACCTACCTAATATTGTCTTCTAACAGCAATAACCCTGATAATAGATTTCGGTCAATTGTTTTTGTTGTCCTGATCAACATTTATTGCCTAGTTTGTATGCGGGACCAATACGAAAAAGGTCCCGTTCCACGGTTTTCAATAAAATTTTATTGGATACTGCTGAGAAAAGAAATTATCAATTCTTTGTTATTGAAGCATCAAAAATTTCTAATACAGCTTTTTGGAATAAGGTGTAAAGAATTTTCTCACTATATTTCAAACGTGAGTTTGAATTGATGAATGTCTCTCAGTCACATCTCAATTAATCTATTGATCTTAAACATAAAATTTAAATCCACACTCAACTTTGCGTAGTAGTGATTTTGTAAAACGACTTTATCTTTCGATGGAACATGTAGTTCCCACATAATAAAGTCCAGTCCAGGCGAGTAGGTATGCAGAGTATTCCTTTGACTTTTAGTTTAACATTTAGCCGTGATAACCCTGTTGAAAATTGAAAGTGAACGTTTAAAGCCAGGTCTCAATGAGTTTTGATCACAAACCTGCCGGTGAAAGAAAACATGAAGAAAAGAGCAGGTCCCTGAATTTCTTCTGGGACATGTGTAACAGCCACTTAGTTTCTATTGCCTGTCCCGTTTAGGATCCAAAAAGAGATTTGAAATATCTCTGCTAACCAGCATGATATGCATATTTTTTATATTAATATTATTTTATTTATTTTATTTTGATACGAAAACAAAGAACTGTCTTAACTAATTAACATAAATTTACATGCTTAACTAAAAGCCAATTATATGTTTTCGAATAAAGTTAATATGGTAACAAACGGGTTAATTAAATATGTTACTTATTTATATTCTCAGAGAAGAACAACATCCGAAACAAAAACACAAATAAATTATATTACATGACAAAAATTGGTGTTTTGGTATCTACATCCATAACTATATACACTACCGCTAAAACTTTTCAAAAATATTTCATGTACAGACACGGCCCCGTTAGAGTTTTATTATATGTATGTATTGATATACATGTATAATAAGGTCTTCAAGCATCATAAACCAAAGGTCAGTGCGAGTAAACTTGATTTTAACATGTTATTTGCCGTATAAAGCGTCGAGTTTCATAAACATGAAAGATTCGTCGTTCACCCGCCATAATGGTCGCAGAGGCGGCTTACATCCTTCTCTATACAGTTTACATTTCAATTGAAAAAAAAAACCCATTATTTTGTAGAGAAAACAAACATTGGATGACATATAGTGCATTCCTTGCACATACTGGACACTGAATTCGACTTCATGATTTGTAACCTAAACTTCTGGGACGCTCTTTCTTATAAAGCTATATTTGTGTTAATACGAGAATAAACAAGAAAGTTGCTTAAGCTTTCCTTTCTTGTCTAAATCCTAAATAAAATAAAATGTAAAATTCCTTAACTTACCTTTTTCCGGTGCGGAACTAGGTTGAGTGCGACCTAAAAGGTCGGCGATAAAACGAACAAGTGTCATTGGTATTCTCAAGGACCAAAATCGAAACGTAAGCAAATGTGGATGGCTGAAGTTTAATGAGCCATGTGCCTACCGCGGTACCCAACTTTGATCTACCTTCCCTATTGATTATTCTTCCTGCTTCATATTGACACTGGTGTTACTTTTAACTTATGAACTTTTTATGCAGACAATCTCGGTGATAAACGACTCTTACCTCCAACAACTGCTTAGTCATAGAGTCAACCGATTTCCCTTTTGCGTATATCTATTAAGTCTGCTTATTCACTGTCTTGTCTCTTTACCACTCAATTTCCTTTTCAGCAAGCTAATCAACATTATTATGTCAAAGATAAGGATATTATCCAACAATATACGCCAAGAATGATAAACAGAAAGGGGTTTATATCAGCTCCGTAGTGCGAGTTATTTGCAGTGCGAGCAAATAAACCAACATTTTCTAACCCAGCATTTTTCGGGTTATTCCGCCACTAAATTCAGTTACCATTAATCATGCGTCGGCATTATCTGCGTTTCGATGCGTCGCAAGAAGTGATGGTGTGATGTGCGTACGCAATCGTATACCCTTCACGTGGCTACCCATTAAATCATGTTGTGTTATTATGGTAGAGGTACATATTATACGCCTATGTATAGGTAGGCATTTGTGGTACTTATCTTAGGGCTAGATCTACTGAATGTTAGCCAGCTAAATTGACAATTATGTGTATAGACCTCTTTCAATAGTCTGCATGAAGCTCGAAAACACACCACTCGAAATTAGAACCGTACACAGAATATCTAACTATGCGCTTTTGTATTGGACATTCGCGGATACTGTTGCTAACACTCCAATTATTAGGTACTTCTGCAACGGTACAGTTATCTAAATCTGTATTTACTGCATTTAGCGAAGTTTCGGAAAGTTGTTATATGACAATTTATGATAATATGTACTTTCTTGTCTTATACATTTCCTTACACTCTACTATAGTTTAATATTTTATCTATTTACTGACTACAGAATCAAATGAACCCTAAGGTTATAAATTTTCTGAATTATAAAAGATTCCTAAGCTGCCTAATAGAATTATATATATATATATAAATTACTACTAGCGCCCCGCGGTTTCACCCGCTTAGTTCCCTCTCCTGTGGCAATACGGGAATATAAAATATAGCCTATGTTACTCCCTGATTATGTAGCTTTCTATTGGTGAAATATTTTTTATATCGGTTTTGTGGTTTAGGCCTGTTCCCGTGCGAAAATTATAGCCCATTCTACTCCCAGAAAAGTCTTTCCACTGGCAAAAGAATTTTTAAAACAGGTAGTATCGGAGCCTAATTAATACAAACAAACAAACAAACGGAAAGTGATTTTTTTCCTCAATCCAGTTTATTCCCGTTCACGTATCGGAGCCTATTTAATACAAACAAACAAACGAAAAGTGATTTTTTTCCTCAATCCAGTTTATTCCCGTTCCCGTGGGAATTTCCTTAAATTCCTTTATAGTGGTCGCCTCAAAACATATAAGACACCTACATACCATATTTCAAAAAGCGGGTGCGCAGGGGACCTCG
Source organism: Ethmia dodecea (assembly GCA_963855545.1). Classification (NCBI taxonomy): domain Eukaryota; kingdom Metazoa; phylum Arthropoda; class Insecta; order Lepidoptera; family Depressariidae; genus Ethmia; species Ethmia dodecea. The sequence continues at coordinate 8,297,343 of OY979437.1, read as the reverse complement.
AGGAAACTGTATATAATAATGATAAATTGTGGGACACAATTCAAACACCGTTATTTAGTCCCAAACTAGGCAGGGCCTGTAGGTACTATGGGTACTAAACAACTGATAAAATACTTAAATAAATATTAAACGACCACACACGAAGCCAGCAATGCTCCTTTGGTCCACTTTCACAACTATTTTTTCACAACTAGTTAAGAAAAAACACTTTTTACTCCTTATTTCATAACAGGTTATGGTTTGGTCAAATTGAACGGATGAACGAAAGTCGTCTAACGATACAATATACAAGGGTGTTGGTTGTGAATGGGCGAGTCGGTGGAGGACGACCTAGGCGTGCCTACATGAGAGATCTGCCAGGTTCGTAGCAAGTGGCAGTCTATTGGCTCTGCCTACCATAATGGGAAATAGGCGTGAGTTTATGTATGTATGAACGAAGCCAACACATACTACTCGGAGGAGGAGGAGATATTATATAGGTATACTCGTATACCTATATAATATCTCCCATTTTACCGACATTTGTTATGGTTGTGGTTATAAAATTTTGTGTTGAGAAATTATTCTTTGCAACAACTGGACTATGCAACAACTTTCTTTGCCAATAGTGATGGTGGTTTATCTGACGAAAACAAATACGATTTTGATATGGCTTTTTGTTTGATATCAGGTTTTTGCGATGCCAGTTTTGTGTTTACAAGATCATCATTAGCTGTAGGGAATTGTGACCAATATTTTGTATTTAAGGTCAAAGGTAGTTAGTCTCATTTTCTAGACTCGAGAGGTATACTCGAGAGACCCGCTGATAGAGGATAACGACATCTGGATCTCAGTACAATTATTGCAAAATAAAATGAATATATGCAAGCCCCATTTGACCGCCTGTGTTACAAATTGGTTTGAGAATATTGAGAGAGTTTTGGAGACTATTTCGCCTAACCGATGGCCTTTGATAAGCCTTTGATATACCTACTTTCAACAAGGTGTAGTTTATGTTTATTTATTATTTTATTAAATAATTTATCCCCTGAATCTAAATTCAAATAGTTAAAACTTTGCCTTTGAAAGAAAAAGTTGTATTTATCTAAATTTAAATTGTAATATAAACTCTGAAATTGCTTTTCCTAGCCCTGACCCAGCCTATTATCGTGTAATGAAATTATTATTCATATCACGTCGCCTCAATTATCTCATGCTTGCCTTGTCAGCGCTATGTATCAATATTTCGATTATGACGTATTATGCTATCATCACGTTATCTTGTTATCATGTTATTAAAATATGTGACAAGCTCATAAGACCCTTTGAACGGATCATTTGTGATAACAACAAGCAGTAGCTTAATATGACTAACTCGATTTATGAGGACAGTTTATTGGTATTTTGTTTCAAGATAAATATTTAAAAAAAATCCTCATCAAATAAATTTGTATTTCGTAAAAATATTATTGGAGGTACATTTTAATTAGAAAAAAGCGTTCATTTGTTTTATAAACATAAAACTCGATTTGTTTGTGTCTGCTAACTATTAAACAATATAAGTGGAGCGACGCTTTGCGCCAAGTGGTTCGTGTCTAACCACATTACTGTCTCGATATTGTGCAGATTGAAATTGTGGGAGTGCAGCGCAGCGGAGCGAGCAAACACTTATCGGGCCAAGAGCAGCGGGCGGTTGAGGTGCGAACGTATTTACCCGATGAGATGTATTGGATAGCTTAAATCGTAATAAGATTTGTGCTTTTAGAGCAAAATAATCCCTAGTTACCTCCTAATAATTGGAGATGCAATAGTAACTATATAGGTTTGTTGCCTTTTAACAGTGGACCGATGTTGATGAAATTTGGCAGGACGGTAATTTACATCTTGAACGTTCCTCGAGAATGAAAAGTAGCATATCTAAGGACATAGGCAAAACACAAGTTCCCATGCCGATGCGGACGTAGTTGCTTTCACTATTTAGTACAATATATCTCAAACCTTTTCCCCGTGGGGGTTGAAAATATAAAAACTAGTTAAACGAGATACACTTACTACTCCAAAACGATAACACATAGAAACTTGAAATACGATAAGTAAGTGTCTTATAATATGTCGTAGCCAATCGTCATAAATAGATTTTTGGTAATGCCCATACGGGAACAAGAATATACTGAATCCGCTGAATCACCATTCACTAGGTATACATTTTTCCTTATACATGATGTATGTATGCAAAACCTTGTAGCAGACTTTATAATATTAAATCTCCTGATCACGAGACCGAGGGTAAGTTATCAGCCCCTTATTTAATATATTATGTGTCAGTATGACCCTACGTTATCGGATTATATATCTTGTATCTTAACATCATGTATATTTACGATCCACTTTTGGTGCTCACGTTCAAAGTGAACTATATTTTGAACAGCACTCCAAATGCCTCTGAAATGTAGTTTCTCTGTAAATGATCATATTAATATACTAGCGACTAAACTGAAGAAAAGTGAGAAGGTCGCTATTCAAAAAATATAAGTATTTATTCGGTTGAGCTATGATCTTGTGTTTAGAATTTATACCGTCGTCCTTTGAATAACGAATTGTCTACTCCAGTCCGCATCGGGCGCACTTTAAATCGAGGACTTTACTTATTGCTAACGATGTAGTCGACGTTGTGTAATGGAAAAGACGAGGGCAAGGTTTGTAGGACGGAAGCTAAGCTGGGAGCTGGCTCTCAACCTGCTAGTTTATCACTTGGCTCCCGGCCTACTCACATCTCGCCCGATTTCTCTCTGTTTCCTTGACAAGAGTAATCGCTAAGTCCCCCCTGACCGGAAGAACGAGCGCCCGAAATTAGCTGGTGACTTCACGACCCCTGTGATCTATATTCTTAAATGTTTAATTATCTGTTTTGTATTTGAATGCACAGCTAGGTAAATATATCTTTTTTTAGGTATATAATAGAATATATTGTAGTAGGTAAGTACCCGATGTAATCAATTATACTAGACTCAATAGATTCTTATAATAGTGTCTAGGCGTTTTATATTTAGTAGTACGTACAAAACTTTTAGCTGTGACTAGTTTGGGACTAAATAACCGTATGTGAATTATGTCCCACAATTTATTCGCTTTTTATAATAGTAATAAGACCACTCATTGCAGCTTATGTGATGCCGCAATATTAATTGAATGTATTAACAGACGATAGGTATATATTTCATTGAAGAAACTGTTTGTCTAAGAAAGGCCATTGTTAGATAGTTCCGTTTTCCTTGTTTTTCGTATGTTTTGCCTGCTCAACTTCAATGATGCACAGCATTGACCATAAGTTCACATCTACATTAGATAGGCTGGCTTTTGTGATAGCTTAGGTCATAGCGGAAGGGCGGGCGCTACTTCAATTTTATGAGAAAGTAACCACTAACTCAGGAAGTTGAAGCACAATAGCGCCGACTGGAGTCAATACAGCTCTGTCTATTTGTAGAACAGAAAAGATTGCTCTACTTCCCCGCAAACATAAGAAAATTCTTTTACAAATAGTACCTCCACAATGTTTTACTCTACGAACACAAGTAGGTCTTTCTTGGCAACCACAAATATAAATAAATACCACTCTTAAATGGTATGTATTAACCTAAATGTGAATGATAAATGTAAACAAAAATAATTCACCGTGTTTTTTTTCTTTATAGGAAGAAAATGTAACGCATTCCAAGTTTTTGTTGAGCTTTCTTTTTAATATTCTTTTTATAAAGTTGTACTAAGCAGAGAAGACAGATAAGACTGCGCTAGTAATAATTAAAAAGCTTCATTGTTTATAAATTACTTCTGAAAACATTAGTTGGGTACTTCTCGCTTTTATGAAGAAACCCGGCTTCAGCACCTTGTAAAAAAGGGCGACGGTGAAGTTACGGGCGGCGAGTACACAACATATACTTTAATTTTTAGGGTTTCGTACCCAAAGGGTAAAACAGGACCCTATTACTAAAACTCCGCTGTCCGTCCGTCTTTCACCAGGCTGTATCTCATGAACCGTATTTCTGGTAAACCTCTTCAGCCAAGAAAATGAAACACAATTTATTTTCAATTGTTCTGTCGCACATTGGAATCGCAATTGACTGATTAAACAGAATAAAATAAGTATTTAAGGGGGCTCCCATACAGCAAACGTGATTATTTTGCTGTTTTTATAGAAAATAGTGCGCGGAACCCTTCGTGCGCGAGTCCAACTCGTACTTGGCCGTTTTTTTTATCTGCAGATATAATAAAAGTAACTAAGCGGCGCGCTTAAGAGTAGCTCTGCGGTGAAGGTGTGCTTGTAACGATAACACCGGTTAAGCAATGTTAGCTGCGGTTGGGCAGTGGGATTATATTAGGAACATGTTTCTCTTGGTTCCAGTTTTCATTGTGTATAGATGTTGGGTGTAAAATTCGTACCCTATGGCATAACATCATCTTTTAATCAGTGGCGAGCTTAGCAGATTACGGCCCATACCTCGGCGGGCTGTTGCGGGTTTATGATAATGATTATAAAGTGAAAAAAATAATTCGACTATTCGTACTCAAAACGATTTAGAATCATCAAATATATTCTGAGCACAGGTAACGCATCTACCTCGGTTAATGTAGAATATATTTGCATATAAGACAGCATTAATTTAACTTTACAGGGAAAAACTTAATTTATAAAAGACAGTCTTTCAGCAAGGATTTACGGTTTAAATTAAACTTAATAGTTAAAGGACACCACAATTAACTAACACAAATATTTTCTTGAAACTAAGCAGTGATTTTCGTGCTTATATATTTAACTTTGTGATTGTTGTTTGTATTCTCTGCGTTCACGTAATTTTGTAGACTTTGTTAATTAATCATTTTGTATGCAGACAACCTGTGTCCTTCGGATTTTTATTTTTTCAAGTTAACGATCCTTTGGCGTGAATGTCTGCCAGCTGAAAAAACTGTTTATCATACTGAAGCAACCGCGGAGATAATTATGTGTGACGGTGGCGGCGGCCGCGGCGGGGTGTTATTCGGCGCGGTCATGCATACGGCTGCGGTCTGTCTTTGTTTAGTCACAACTTGCAAGTTTTTCGACACTATATTCGACTATATTATTATAAGTGGTTACGTTTGTGTTTGTAGTTGTACATTTTGTTTATAATACGACCATGACAGTCGTTCTAAAATATGTTCCATATTTTGAATAACATGCAAAAATATTATATAGGTAAGTACGAGTAGGTATTCGTTGGGTATTATTACTCTCAAGCGTTTCGTATGACTTCACAGATCATATTCGACCTCCAACCTAATTTTGCCTAACATTCTAACTACATTGGTTTTATTTACTTGACCCTTTAACTATTGCGTTTATGCTTAGCGGGTTTCCTCCAAGCGTATTGTGTTATCCAATAGTCCTTTAGGCAAATACCTACTTGAAAACAAAAATATGCAAGGGATTTAATTTGCAGGTAGTCTATTTACTTTACCCAGGCCCTTATCCTTATAAGAGCTAATTTACTATTTTTATTTATCCTGTTTGTCCCGGGTTCAGCAAAGATTTTTTTTTCAAAACATATTTAATATACAGCAGCTAGCCTTTGTAAATCTTCGCGCAATTGGAACGTCGCAGTCGGAGGAACTCATTCCGTGATTAATAGCAATCTTGTCAGGCCGAATCACTATACATTAAATCAGCCCGATTTCTGCGGACTTCATCGACGAACCTACACCCGAAAGGTGACAATGAATTACACTTAAACTGTCCAGATACCTGTGCCTAACTGATTACATGTAGGCATCATTTAGATTAAATCTGACCTTAATTTGGTACAAATTAATAAAAATCCTTTTGTTATAGCTGTTGTCGTTTAACATTATAAGTTTTTTTCTTCATTTGCTACATAAATATGGAGTCACGTACACCTCGTAAAGAGTCTTCGTAGTTAGGGTAAACAATAAAAGTCAAACATAAGATATAAAACAAATGTCTTAGTTTTTATGAGCAGTGTGGTTTCTTTGGTGTGAATATATTATTATTATTTATACGAAAAAAAAATCGAAATCTGTTCAGATTTGATGGAAATATGGATTAACATAAAAAAAACATACGTGACGAATTAAGAACCTCCTTTTTTGAAGTCGGTTAAAATTGCGTCATTACAGGTATTTGCTGTCATGGGTTGTATGAATAAAAATAGTACAACGTAAATACAATATATATTTCACCCACCAAATTCGCGGTGGAACACCTGATATGTTCGAAAACAATAACATCATTACGAGTTATAAATTTCACTGGAAAAATAACCTTTGGGCACAAAGTTATAGAAAAATATTTGTATACAGACAAATATGTAAATTACTTATTTAAAATTTAACTTGACTGAACCCAAACATTTTTGTTTTATACTCCCTTTTCAACATTTCCGGGATTTTTTTTAGCCTTTTTTAAATAAACGGCTTTTCACTGACTCGGTATCAAAATGTATTGTAAGAGAAATTAACTCCTAGAAAACGTGTTCCTATCATTTTGTTGAAAAGTAATAAAGTATTAATTAGTTCTAAGTTGAGAGGAACGCATAATTACAAATGTTCGTCTCTTTATTTCCAATCAGGGAAAGTTCTCCACGAGAGCGGTAGCCATAAATAGTTGAAGTTGGTTGTTGTGTCATGGCCGAGATCCCGCAATACCTTAGTTCTCGTTGCGGGATATAGCAATTCTATGAAAAAAATATTACCGCGTTGTATTTTGATTTCATAACAAAACCTCAATTTTCTGGTTTACTTTTGTCCTAATAAATAAAGAGGTATAGTTTAATTAAATTTGTATCCGTGCTTTTATGACCGCCGAATGTGTATTTTGTAAACATTAATTGATTATGACGTTGTTTTGTTTGAAAATGCTGCTCGTTTGCAGTAGAGGCAAGGCGGGGTTCTCTGCTTATGGGGCAGGCTCGCGCGGCAGTCCGCTCCAGGGCGCCTCGCATCCGCCCGCCTCGCGCCTCTCGCTCCCCACTCAGTACTCTTGCCATAACAAATACGGGATATAAAATGTGATGTGCGTCGGTGTGGTAGCGCTAAAATATCAGTTTGATGTGTGGTCTGTAAATAATGTTGTGCATGTACTGTAAACATATTTGAGTGCGCCATGCGGTGAAGTTCCGCCGGTGCTGTTTGCAAGTGCGGCTATGGTGGACCCTCTGAAGATCTTCTGGGTTTTGACCAATAGCACTTATTTGGGTACCGTTGTTAATATTAAATTTCCTCATATATAAATACATAAATTATGAAGAATTGTACTCTTAGATATTTTATTATTACCGATAAATCCAAGAATGAGGTTTCAAAGATATCAATACTAAGTAATTTAAGTTTAGAAATTAATTCATAAGAATAAAACACGTCGAAACTATTTTCTTTTACAGATTCATACATAAACAACTAAAATTACGAGTATTGAATATCCCCTTAGTTTCTTGAAAATGTATACTAAAATTTAATACAATAAACTGTCATACATTTCAAAATTCACATAGAACTGATCCACTAAAGTAAAATGAAATCTACATAAAAGTCCCTTTCTTTACGAAAGAAAGCTTAATTATCACAAACTCTGTAACCCGCGTCTAATCCGTACAAACTCTAACGACGTGGAAAATATTTTTAGTAGCTAGCAAAATTACTGACATGGCCATAAGTTTCGGATCTACGCACTCATTCGTCAGTTAGTCTTATTTGCTCGGTCGTGAACGAGACTAGCAGGTCATTTACGACTGCTTTTATGGTACATTCTACGTTCGATGTGCACAGAACCCCGGTCTCGCCGCCTTAACACCCCCAGTTTGTTTATGTCGAAGACATAACATCGCCAGCGCCATTCGCGAAAAAAACGTCGTAAACAGGAAAATTTATACTGATACAACCTAAATATACCAGCTCTGCCCGAAACTTTCTGCTGTTATATGCAATAAGTTTGTTGCATAAAAGATAAATTCTGCCACAGACTTGTAATTTAAACAGAATTTCCTAAGATATTTCTTCTCAAGTGTTGTTCCAAACAATTGGTTACTTGGCACTTGGTACATCAATGCGACGGAAACTTTCAGTGGACATCCGTATTTAAGTTTTTTTTACGTTGTATCAGGGAGAGGGTCTCATTACCAGGAAATTTATTTACGTCAAGTCCCGTCCTTCCTGTTTAAGACTCACTCGACGCAAAAAACCACTCTACATTTATTAAGAAAATTATCGGTAACTTCGCTTTCATCCTGCGTTGAGTTTCTATTGTAAGTGTATTTAAAAATAAAACAGCAAATAAAGGGACCTAAGTACCTTTGCTATTTATTAGCAAAAGGAATATTATATATTATGTAGGATTATTAAATGCGAAGCCTGTTGTCAGTAGGTACTCCTAAGAGAATTGATGTTGGTGTACTTACCTGCTCTATCTTTAAAATAATATATTATCGTAATGGTCCTCGGTTTTACCGCGTTTTGTAAAAACTATGTATTATTCTCCAGTCAGCTTTTAGATTCTTACCTAATAATTTATTATTTCAAATAATTCATGATGATCTTCTTAACCTAGATTAGTACATTGTGGAGTAAGTATTATTAAATAATCATCACGAGGGTAAATATTAAAAAATATATTGCTGTTTGTAGTTCATTTAGTCTCCTGATTGTTCTTACATCATATTCTATGAACCAAATTTTCTTGATTTACCGTTTAATTGGTAGGTAGATTATATATTCTGCTTTTTTGCACTTACTATAATTATTTAATTCGTTTTTCTATTTAACTAACAGAATTAGGTAGGTACTGTTTGAAAACACTTTAATGAAATTTAATTTATCATAGTTTCAAGTCAAAGTTAGCGCATGTTAACTTTCCAACAAGATGCAATGAATGCCTACTTGTTGCCGTCAAAACTTCAGTTGGTGCTTTTGAATGTTACGTACAGAACATTATTCACACCACAAAGCTATTTCTTAAAACTCTTACTAAATAGACAACAAAATATATAACATCATTATTTATTTTATTTTATTGCAGGATACACAACAATTCCCTATTGTACGGTATATCCCTATGGGATATACCGTACAATAGGGATTGAAGGCGAGAAAGTAGAACAAGTGCCAGAGTTTGTTTATTTGGGAAGTAAGTTTACAAGAGACGGAAAGTGTGACAGTGATATTGAAAGGAGGGTGAATGCAGGGAACATGATTAACGGAGCTTTGCACTCCTTTATGAAGAGCCAGAATGTGACAAATAAAGCACGTCTGGCTGTTCATGATGGTGTGTTAGTACCTACGTTGATGTATGGCAGTGAGTGTTGGGTATGGCAGAAGAAGCATGAAAGTAGAATAAATGCAGTCGAAATGCGTTCATTAAGAAGCATTAGTGGAGTAAGATTGATAGATAGAGTGAAAAATAGTGTGATCCGAGAGCGTTGCGGCTTGAAAGATGATATAGTGACTAGGATTGAAAGAGGAATGCTCAGGTGGTTTGGTCACATTGAGCGGATGAATGAAAGTCGTCTAACGAGACAAATATACAAGGGTGTTGTGAATGGGCGAGTCGGTAAAGGACGACCTAGGCGTACCTACATCGACCAGATCGGCGATGTGTTGAAGAAAAGCCAGATAAAGAGTACCCGAAACCGACGAGCATGCATGAGTCGTTTGATGGATGTGGAGGAAGCGCGTGAGATCTGCCAGGTTCGTAGCAAGTGGCGGTCTGTTGTCTCTGCCTACCCCAATGGGAAATAGGCGTGAGATTATGTATGTATGTATGTATCCCTATGGGAACAGATTGCTTCCTCTGGTTTATTTCCAAAAACTATCTGTGGTCAAGGTAGGCCAAGACGAGCCAAGCTAAGCGCCTTGCTCCGTCACATTGCCGTAATTATTCACTGTTTATTACTTTTCTGTTATACAACGGTTAACAGAATAAGTGCAATTCCTCATACACCCCAATTAGTATATTAATATAAAAAAAATATGATGCCTTCGTAGTTTAGTTGTGTCATACCAATTTTCTAAAATAATAGTACGATTTCCATAGTTAGCACTAAATTCAGCTACGATAATTAGTTTTGCGGAAAAATTTAACACATCAAAAATAGCTGAAATCGATTAAGTAATCAATACTGAACAAACTAATTTCAGTAATTGCGCTTATTCTGTTACATATATCACTACATAGTATAAAACAAAGTCGCTTTCTCTGTCCCTATATCCCTATGTCCCTTTGTATGCTTAAATCTTTAAAACTACGCAACGGATAATGATGTGGTTTTTTTTAATCGATAGAGTGATTCAAGAGGAAGTTTTTAGTGTTAGCATTGCACCCGTGCAAAGCCGGGGCGGGTCGCTAGTATTGTATAAAATAGTTCTTGTAGTAACGAAACGGCCAATCCACAAATTTTGACTAAGGTATAAAGTTTTAGAAGACAGGGTTTGTAGAGTTAGGGTGTGTAGAGTTAGAAGCTCTACATGAGATCTGATAACTTTTTGACAGTGCGAGCCATATGATCTCGGCTTGGCAACATTTTACATGAATATGTTTTGGTGGGATAATGATTTCTATAAGAAAACTATTTGGTAACCAACAGCTAATAAACAGGTCTGAAAAGTTAGTAAGCAGTGATAGCCCGGACGGTTAAAGAGCCGGCCGAAAATCAGTGAGGCTCGGGTTCAAATCCTGGCATGTACCAATGAGTTTTTCAAAAACTTACGTACATATTTATCACTAGCTCGACGGTGAAGAAAACATCGTGAGGAAACCCGCAGGTCTCAGAATTAATTCTGAGACATGTGTAAACAGACCCGGTCCGGCAATGGGCTGACCACCTATCACGCTTAGGGGTCCAATATATCTCGTGAAATGTGGGTATATCCAGTAGTGGAATACCTCTGCCTACCCCCTCGGGGATAAAAAAGGCGTGAGATTATATTATATTTATTATTATAAAGTTACCAGACCAGAAAGTTACCATGGCCAGAGGATGCACAGGATAGTGATGAGTGGAGGAAATTAAGAGATGCCTTTGCTCAGCAGTCGGACAATACATAGGCTAATTATATAGATGACGGCGGAGGGCACCTGCTCTCTTACACTACATCAGTCATTACTAATGATACTCAGAGGTCTCCCGTGCATCAGAAGTATTCAGGATTGCCGATACGATATCTATGTGGGCGTATACTACTCTGGGCAGGGTAGTAGGTAATAATTAAACTGGTTACACAAGAAGGTACATAGTCACTTTATTAAATAAGGTCACAAAGTAGAATAACAGACAATACGGTAATTACACTAACAGAATAACAGTCTACGAGCTATTCCAGTTACGAAAGCGGGTAGGTACTCTCAAGCTAGATTGTGGGATGGGACCTGGCGGCCCACCCACCCTCCAGAGGACAGACCCACCACCATCCCATGGTCTCGCCGCTCTATGGCTCTGACCTAAGCTCGGGTTGCGCTCAGTAATCTCTCTACTCATTACAACACGCCTGTCTTAACCCTACAAGTCATAACTGTCCTCATACCTCGCTATTATCAAATTTTCAAATTGTACAGACAATACCAAATGCAGCGGTGCACCAGCCCAACCTTTGGGCTGCTCCGACCAAGGCTCCGTCTCCCAGCGTCTTCACTACTTTACTGGCTAATGACCATCTGTCTTAGGTGTCGACCGACTCCGGCGCAGGAACAATGTAGAATGTCTGCCCCGTTCGATGTCTCGCGTTCGTTAACTTCATAGATTGCCCCCACTATCGACGAACCAATCACAATGCTCCATTTCGGTTGACCAATCACGACGCAGTAGTAGTGTTGCCTGTTCATATTGCTAATGTTGCGTCTGGCCTCCGATAGATGTCGCTATGAAACTTCCGTATAATTGACTGCCTCGCCGACATAGGTATATATAATAATAAATTAAGAGTAAAAAACATTTTTTTACAACAAGCTTTTATTTTAATGCGCTAAAAAGAATAAAATAAAGTTTTCCATTAAAACTTTGACTAACCTTAAACGTCATTACACAATTTACTATGTAATAAAAGCTTGTCGCGAGATTTAAGTACTCATATTTAAGTAAAAGAATTTTCTTTTTAGACTAAGTAAATATAAGTTTAAGAAAAAAAATTATTCAATCAGTTATAGTTATTAATATATCTACTATATGAGTAGATATATCTCGCGACAAGCTTTTATTACATAGTAAATTGTGTAATGACGTTTAAGGATAGTCAAAGTTTTAATGGAAAACTTTATTTTATTTTTTTTAGCGCATTAAAATAAAAGCTTGTTTTAAAAAATATTTTTTACTCTTAATTTATTTTTTACTTTTTAGTTGGATTTAGAATGACGTCACATGGCTAACCATGCATATATACAAAAGTACTCGTAAAGACAAATCATACGAGCCCAAACTCGATGTGGTTGTGTCGTTTAATTACCTAGTTCCCATAGCCATCTTCCAGCTCCATCATCAGACCCTGGTTACCATCTAATGCCAAAGTACTCGTCAAGACGAATCATACGAGATCAAACTCAATGGGATTATGTCGTTTAATTACTGAGTTCCTATGGCCATCTTCCAGCTCCATCATCAGACCCTGGTTACCATCTAGTATCAAAGTACTCGTAAAGACAAATCATACGAGCCCAAATTCGATGGGGTTGTGTCGTTTAATTACCTAGTTCCCATAACCATCTTCCAGCTCCATCATCAGACCCTGGTTACCATCTAATATTAAAGTACTCGTCAAGACGAATCATACGAGCCCAGACTCGAGGGGTTTACGAGTAGTCATTGAGGAGTTGCCACATCCACCTCCTGGCTCCATCATCAGATCAGCTCGGTGGTGCCATAATATTGCATTGTCACCAAACTTACATAAGTATACCAAATTTCAGCTCAATCGGTTGAAGATATCTGCTTCAAAATTGAGTTGCAAGATTCCACCCGAACATACATAGTTACATACATACATTGCAAGTTAAATAAAAGCTTTTAAAAAAAAAATTAAAAAAAACATGTTACTGCCAAAACATCCGACTACCAATCCATTAAGGGAATGAATCTTCGACACTCTTTGGAGGTCATTTCTTATCTGGAAAATTGTTACCTACGCATTTTTTCTGTATAAGCGATGATCACCAAATACTCAAAATGCGTCAAATTAAAAAATCTGTTTTTATAACTTAGTCAAGTTGATGCAGCGTAAAGTGCCCTAGTGCTGCACCTGGCGCTCGTATAAATTGGACCACAGACTGACGCGCGCGGCGTCTCGCAGGCGTCAGATGAGAAAATAACTCAATCGAATGAAACCGGGGTGTGCTTGGGAATGTAATCGCGCCGCAGGCACTGAACCAACACAATCGGCCAATCCGCGCCACCCGAACCCACTTATACTAATGCGACCTATTGAAACCGGCCATGCTACATTTACTGCTAACGAGAAGGTTTTGTTTGCGTAGTGTGTGAGCGTTAGGTACACCTCTACCTGTGATGTGGTCCAATTAGGTACTCATGTGTATCATGTTACATCTCGTTGGGATCAATATATTTGAATACAACAAACTTGGACGTTAAGAGGTACCAAGGTTGAACTAGAGGGTTGTAAGAGCAAATTTTGAAATAGGTAATAGTTTTAGTCCAAGCATAATTAGTTTATACAAAAATGCTATCTGAACATTGTACACAGAACAAACAGTACAGTCAATAGTTTGTACAGCCGTAAACATAATATCCTCAAGCCCGCGCCACTGCAATACCTCTGAGGACAAAGAAACTTTCTTTTAGCTTTTCCACCATCCCCTTTGACGGCGTAATGAAACTGAAATTCTTTACCTAAACCGAGCTCAAACATGCTGACTCCTCGTTACTCTCACCTCATTGAAATATTATAGGTAAACGATGACTCTTTTAAATTGCTTTAGAAGTTTGAAAGTTTAAATTAAGACAAGTTCTTTTTGTGCTTCTGTCTTATAATGTCTTCAAAATTAAAAACAAAAATTATATTACAACACATAGTAGAACATTATCTATAAACATCAAGAACTTGACTATGTTTAAATGGCTAAAAAAATTATAAATATCACCCTTCTCAAGTGCAGTCGAGTAAAAATGTAACCATTACACTCTAGAAATAAAAACGACACAACGCATTTTAAAATCCTTCAAACAATTTAAGCTACAAGCAGCGCTAACGAAATAGACACACATACTTACCTTACATATAAATATATTTACCCGAAATCCATTATCCTCTTTCAGGAGCCGTCGCGTAAAAATATGATTAAGATTGCAAATTACATGTTTGTTCACGAAACAACAGGAATGTGTAGCCACGCAATACAGGCAGTAATCATGTGGCGTTATCACGCCACCTGTCAGGCAAACATGTGAAATTAGTTTTCTTTCAGTAGTGGAGGACGTATGCGAGTGATATATGGGGAGTGATATATCACGTAAAATCATGTAAACTGTTCATGATCTATCCAAAACTCACACGTATTCGTATGTATCTGTACAAAATTTGCTGGTGTATTCGAGTTAACATTGTTATCAAATGAATATTATATTATATTCAAAGTGCTCGCCCAAAACAGTGAATCTCGTTAAATTATATCATACAAATGTGCTAATAAGAGCCCTCTACTGAATCATCATTATGGAAGCGTGTCAAGAGGCCGTCCGGGGCACGCGGCGCAATGTTAGTTTTATTTTTTATGCTGCATTATGGTCATCTGCAGTTGCAGGAGCTCTTCCAAACAACGCTGTTTATTTAATTTCCCACGCGGACAAAGCAGTTTACTGTGGACAGTAGAGCTTCCGCCACGAGACTTCAGAAATGTAATTGAATACGCTTTCCACACAAACTACGCTAGTTTGGTCGTTCGTGGATACAAATACAATGTGTCCAGTGTCTACATTGCAATTCAATGTACAGTTTACATCAGTTAATAACTGAACCAATTAGGTAAACCATGCACGGAAATCAAATTAGTTTACCTATGTTTTAATTTTTATTTTCATGAAATGTTCTGTCTGACAGACTGACAAAGCCTTAAGTCCAGTCCAATGAGACTTAGGAAAGTAGCATTTTAGAATGTCCCTACTAAGGATTTTTCTATTCCTACGGAAACGGGAACAAACGGGTTCCGTGTAAGGCAACATCGCAAGGCGTCTGCTTGTGTGTATTCAGGACAAATTAATATCTTCTGAGCGGTATTATGTTAAACTTTCGTTAAGACTTCTATTATGTTTCTATATGTTTCTGGTACCATTAGGAACAGTTTCACTTTATGCAAACTACCAAAATATTGGAAGATTTTCCCGATCGTAGGAACAAATAAATAAAAATCGAGCACTTTTTACTAAACTGTTTTGTATGTACAGATAAATATTTCTTTTGAGACTGTTTGTCTCAATTGAGAAATACATAAGAGTTCCTCTGTTTTACAGAGTAAGAAGTAGGATTTTCCTAGGTAAACGCTAGCAAAAAAGCTACTGCGAAAACCACAGACCTGAATCTCTCTTACAGATGTCTGTGGGGAAAATTCAGTGTCAAAGCTTCTTTTGGCTATCCATTTATTCAACTAACGGCGTGCTGAACTGAAAATACATAATAGGAACTTCTCATCTAGAGTATCGAACTCTGTTTCGTTTATTTATAGAAAACTCCGAAGATTGATGAGTATTAAAATAACAGGAATACATAATAATATAATCTCACGCCTTTCATCCCCGAGGGGGTAGGTAGAGGTATTCCATTACTGGATATACCCACATTTCACGAGATACATCCGACCCCTAAACGTGATAGGATGGTGAGCCCATCGCCGAATACATTGCACTTATATTTTGCAAAGTTGACGGTAAATGAAAGAACACAATCCTTTATGTTTTCATGTGAGAATATGAAACATAAAGGATGGACTAAAGGATGTATGGTATGTACTATATACGATATATATCTCCCCAAAGGGGATATATTTTCCTCAAAAATTATATATCCCGAGCAATTTTACGCAACCTTAATAACGCTAATGCCCACAAAGGGCTATCGTATTACTAGAATAGCAGCTGTACTCATATCATTACATCCAGCCTCACAAGGGCGCCCGAGGCATTTCCGCCGAAATTCTATAACATTTGTCATATCCCGCGTTCCTCGTGAATATTATTCGATTGTGTTCCGTCTGTGAGAAAAATCTTAGCCAGGAAATCTTTTTTAAAAGTTGTGAAAAAGGGATTTGTATTTTCTATCCTTTCTAAGATTACGTGTAGCTTACCCGTCGATAGTATTTATTATTGTGGATCTATCGGATCCCGTCTTTGGAAAGTTTTAAATATTTATAGGCATCGCTTTCGCTATCTGGCTTACAACTTTTCAGGGAAAGGAAAGGCATCTGATCTTCTACATTGTGCACATTTCGAGTTGAATCGAAAATCGGAATTTCTTTGTCTGAGTTTTATCGTATCGCAGTTAAGTGTGGGCACACCGTCGTAAATTTGTCTTGCTGCTCGATTTACCTTTGTCTCGGACAATCTAGATAGAGGTCCATGCCCGTGTTAAGCCTGTTGGGAGTAGATCTGAAGTGTCCTGTGGCATATCGGAAATGACCGGCCGGCTCATACACACACTGCTTTACACATCCTCGGGGAAATCAACACACAATTTGTGATATTCATCTTACGCTTTTGTTGAAGATAACACGATTGAAAAACTTCTAGACGGTCGTTAAGACCGCCTATTTAGCTGTGTTGCTACTGGCAAACTTTCCCAAAGTACAACACAGGCGTAGGCGATCATTTTGTTATAGAGAGTAACGGCCTTAGAACACCTCGTCAATCAATCCAATTAGGGAATTTTACACTGGGCTATTAAAACTTTGTCGACCCATTTTGCAAATTGTAGCACTTTGTGTTGGCCGGAGCCCGGGGAGCACGCAAGTCAAGTTAAATGAACACCGTTCGCTTAATACACAAAGACATTACAAATCTTAAGTAGTTATTACCGTTTTGTTCGTATAATTTATTGTACATCATTTTCTGCTGCTAACAGTTTCTTTTTGCACAGTCATTTAAGAAATCCTCCGTCACACAAATTATTCTAATGAAGCGATTACGGACAAAAAGAAGAAATGCAAAAAAACATTAAGGACTTTAATTCTCATTGGAATATTCTAAGCATCAGCAAATTATCACAAAATGTAAAAAGGTGATTTCTTTTTTGACTCGGTTAAAGTTTTAATAAAATTTGTTCGTGAGTAACTCTTAATAAAAGGGCGTTTAGCATGGAATTTGGATTGCACGATACCCGCAGACATTGCCTTCTGTCTACCCGTATACAATCAATCATTCACTCTCATTACTGACATATATTGTTCGTCTGTTTGAATTGGTAGAACGTTGAAAATAGTTGAAATAGACAGAAACAATGATATTTATTTTGACGGCGCTGTGTTCTTGAATACTTGAAATAAACTTTAGCCAGCAATATGAAATGTTAGGTGGGGCTTTATGTTATTTATGTAATCAATGCAAATAAATAAAGACAAAATGGATGAGCATAATATGTAAAATTTGCACAGAACCACTTTTCCAGTATTTAACACTGCTCACTTTTATAGTCGTCGATGTGCAGCTATAGAAGTTTTATGCTGTCAGCAAAATTGAAAATCTGAACTGCTCGTGTTTTATTGTTTCCATTTTACATCCATTACGATACAGACCGTTTAACGCAAAAAGCAACGCGTCGGAATATACAAAGGCTTCGCAAATATTATACCTACACAATATGTACTCGAACATTATACTTAACTGAAAATAACTTAATAATTATTTTACTAGGAATTCCACCCATTCAATCCGATTGAAGATAACTATTATTAGCATTTTCTCCATACACAATCCTAAAATTACCATTACCTGTATTAGGTAAAGAATAAAATGTGATTTTCGGATTCCGGTGTTAGGTTTTCAATCGCGTTCACGAGAATAGAACAATCCCCATTTATCTTGTAAAGTAGTTCGGGGAGGTCTGATAAGACGATCAGAAGACGGACGGTGAGATGGATTTTCTGAATTCGGCAACAGTGTATAGGACGGTGCTTGTGCTGAAGCATTTTATCGGGCAGAGCCAACAGCAGATGTATTTGCTGCCAAGATATAGACCCCCGTATCTCACTCGAAGTTGTCCGCCTTTAGCATCGCAGATGGGGACACGCCTCACACCTCTTAATAAAAGAATTTCATTATCAGTCCGTGCTCTGAGAATGTGCCCTGAAGCATTCTGTACGCTACACCGTACCTGTGTACGGGTAATTGAGTAAGATTGAACCTTAATTTCAGTATTAGACCACACATTGATTATGACCGAATAATCCTAATCAAAAGGAATTTGTTTTTGAGTTGGATATTGTATAGATTAATATTTATCGGCCAATTTTTCAGATTATACTAGGTTGTAATATCGATTTGTCAACATAAGATTTCTCGGCTCTATGGCAATTGGGCTGTCGGTATAGTTTGAGAAGCTCGTTAACATAATGTTCGATTACAATTCAACTGGAATACTAATGGTGTGAATTTCGTTCGAGGCTCGTATATAATACGTTTACTACCTACTCGTAGGTTACAGGTACAAAGTATTGTTTTCTTTAAATAATACCTTACTATATGCTTACTATATAATAATTCAGTATTTTTACCTGGTAAACATCACCCTTTGTCTGGTGTAGACCAGACAAAGGGTGATGTTTACCAGGTGCACAGATATTAGAATACTATAGCCAGGTGTACGTATTTACTGTTTTTTAGCGCGGTGACACGAATTGCACCAGAAAGACGTTAATATTTGCTAAATATTTTCTGTGTCTTATATACGCATTCGCGGTTAGTGGATTTTCTAATTGATGTAGGTCACAGAATTAATTTTGACGCACGTGTATCATGGGCTCACCACCTATCACCTTTAGGGGTCCAAAAAACATTCTGGTGAAACGTGGGTATGCCCAGAAATGGAATAGGTACCTCTTCCTACCCCCTCGGGGATAAATGACCTAGATTATTAATTTTGTTATTTGATATTAGTAGTCTAAAAATATTCGTCATGGACTTGAAGTATCTATGTATATATTCGTCTATTTGAAAAATTGTTGTAGGTACGTTACAAAAATATTCTCGCTAAAACCACCTCTCTCGTGTTTGTCAAAAAGCCAGTGCTCGCGTCGTTACTCCCCTCAGGCTCGCTGATTAGTTTTTACGATCATCCAATTCCAGCAAAGTTTGTAACTTCAAGAAAACCAATATCACTTGGCCCATTAAGATTGAAAGCAGGACGAATAAGTTATTTATGGAGACTTATTCAACATACAATTTAAAAGCGGCGAATATTGTCTTACTTACATTTTAATTAATGCAAAATTAAAAGGCTTTATTTAGCGTAACTAGTAATTCACCTTCGTCAACCTCATAATACAAACAAGGGAAAAGGTTGAGTCCTATCAATATTGACAGTTCCCTCAACTTAATTTCACTTTATAGTTATTAGTTCATTACATCGATCTAGAGTTTGCTAGTTTTTGTTTTACTCACGTTAAAGAAGCCACAATAAGCGATACCTACAATAAGTTTACAAATAATAGTTCAAATGTCCTACTTCTAAAGTTCCAAATTATTTCTTAATTAGGGTTAGCTTCTTCATTAGGGTAAGGCATAAGGCAGGCTGGATTACTGCAACCTTTTTAGTAGTTGGTTCAATACTTAAAGCTGCAACCACATACAACCGTATGTTTTGTAATAAAACCTAGGGACACTACGACCACAAAAGCTCTAATTTATTATTGTTAGAATGTGACTCAAACGAAAGCAATACCTACCCGTTTAGATTTCTTTTTCCACGACTCTGTGCAAAATTCGGAGTATTAATCATTCTATGTCATCCAATTAGGATTCCACTTGAGAAAATTTCTACAAGGATTCAGTCAAGCGCAAATCGTTCCACTGCACTGAATGTTGTATTTCTGTAGCAGAAGTACCTAATACGTTCAAAAAATAAATTTATGTAAAAATTATGGTGTGAATATTAGGTAGGTATTCCAAATATAGAACTTTTTAAATAAAGAGATGGAGGAAGAATATAGGAGGGAACAAATGATAAACAAACTTAAATACATGTTTCAAACATTCAGAGTTTCAGCACATAAATGTAACACACGTACCAAGATCAAACTTTCTACCATCTGAACTAAAAGGCAAAAATGTTAAGTATAATTTACCATTGTGATTAAATTCTAGAAAATATATTCAGCGATATCTGAAAAAATCTTACATTGTTTGTCGCTTTCGTTTTGAGATTTCCATAAAATTGCTTTTCATTTTGCAACTCGTCCCGGGTCAGTTGAGCGCGGTGGTGCAAAATTGCAAGAATACTAGCTTTTCCCTATGGAAACGAGACGATTTTTTTAAAGAATTAATAAATTTAAATAGCCCTGCCTGATGTCTAATTCAGGTCCGCTGAGTACAATTTTCTTGGCACACCCAGTTAATAAATAAATAAAACATGCCATACATTAATATTGGAACATTTTCACAACTACTGTTCGTTAAAAAACTTTTGTTGGCTTTAGGTGTATGCTAGTGCACCATTATATAGCTCACCTACATCAAAGGAGCAGATGGTGCATTTTCATTACGTAGTTGCTGTTTGTAGTTAATACAAAACAGTGGCCGTAATATACAATCGACACTTATATACAATGTAACAGAATAAGCGCAATTCCTGAAATTACTTAATCGATTTCAGCTATTTTTATTGTGTCAATAAAAAACACGTACCTATCTGTATTGGTAATATTAAATATTTTACTTATTGACTGTACTTTTGATATATTTAGAAAAGGGGACGAATACGGAATCCAAAATCAATGTGAGACGAAACAAGAATTTTTTGGAATGTGGGACAAAAGATTGGGACCAACAAGGAACAAACCGTATGGGAACCCCGAAGTCTAGTCTTTAACTTTTTAAAATTTATTTAAGCTTTTTATATCAACTATAATAGTAATACACAATGTATGTCTGTGTTTCAAATGTATGTCTATTACTGTCCAAAAGATAAAGTTCTGTGGCAGATGAACGGACAGACAGAGAGCGGAGCGTGCCCAAATGCACCTTTTAGATACGGAATCCTAATTAAACGATAAAAATTTACCTAATATACATTGTTACAGTGACGAAGTTCATCCGTATCGGTATCGCTGACAAGAATGACAACCCGCCGTACTTCGACAAGGAGCTATACGAAGCGGAAGTCGACGAGAATGAAGACATTCAGCACACCGTACTCACCGTCACCGCCAAAGACCACGATGAATGTGAGTAACTTTCCTTATTACTTACAGCCTACCAAACGCGTCGAGAGTTATTGCTTAACTTTGAATAGAAACGCTTTGCTATGAGAGAGCGATTCGCTAGTAGGTACTTGTATTTTCGACCGGCAACTTGAAGTATCGCAGGAAGGTGCACTACTAAGTTTAAAATTAGAAACGTCAGTTTGTATCGGTTTACAGGCAGACGGAATAGTTTAATGTCGATATTAAATACTACTATATAGAGGTACATTTGAAATAATTAACTATTCAGTTGCCTATATTATGCAATGCAGTGATATATATTTTATCGTATTGTGAATAAGCTATTTCGATATTATGTAAATAAATAGAAACATGTTCACGCGTAAATTGGTAGAAATATGAAGCCAAATTGACTTTGTCAATTGATATTCAATCATGATGAAATATTATATCAGAGTATTTGATAGATGAAGTTATTTATTCACCTATTGAGAAGACAGTGAGTAGAGACAGAGACAGCAACCGTTTAAGTGAGATAAGGTACCTACTATGACGTGTTGGAAATCCCAGCCACGTCAAGTCAATATGGAGCAGTTAATCATTATTAGCCTATATCCTACGCTATGTACTGCTTCTATAGGCAATTCTACCAGAGAAAACGGTCACATTTGGTATATATACTACGAGTTGTATAATACTCCCTTTTTATCCGCCACTTACGGGACCAATCATGTGGAGAGGTGGGTACTCAAAGATAATTATAATCGGCCAAATAATTATAAAATGTCGCTGGAGACATTTAAAACGCTTTGGCGATCCTTATTATTGATCGTTGCCAAGCACCAACATATTAATTAAAAGGAGAAACCAAATGACGAACTAAACTTTTCCTTTATGTACACGAGGAGACTTCTAAATGCTATGTGAGTTATAATGTCCAATGGGCAAAGTTATATTGAGCTAAAACTCATTGGAAACTATGACACGGTTTGTATACATTTACCACTTACTCGTATACGATAATATTAAATGTTGACGGAACAAGTGATATTAACTTATCAGATTTCCTGTTTTTTTTTTAAGGCATGATAGCCTTCTTGTAATTTAGCCCAGTCCTCATGTTTCCCAATATAAGCATAAGGACTGGGAAAAATTTTGGATTAGTTGGTGTAAAATTTGGGTGAGGTTTGGGTTTTATACAATGAGGTTTTCTAAAAACTTCTGTACATATTCTTTATTAGCTCGACGGTGAAGGATGAGACGAGAAAGTCAATTGGTTTGAGCCATATATATGTTACAGCATCTGGTCCGGTGAAGACCTCTACCTTGATGTACTACGTTTTGGTCCCGTTCTTATGGAAATTTCGAAAGAACCTTTTCTAACTTTTAATTGTTCTATTTTTTATAAAAAGCTCATCCCAAAACACCTCTGAAATGCATTTCGATTTTCATTTCACAATTATAGCAAATTTTAAAATAAAAAAACATTCAAAAAAGTGATTTAATTGAGTACCTACTATGAGTTGTGTTGTGACTTCACAGCTCAGTATTTAGTGGGTACATTTTCCATTATAAATTTTCATTTTGACATATCATAAAAAGTAACTCATTTGACTAGTCAGTCAAATACCATATCCCCTCTGGTTAACGCTTCCTATGGAAACAACCCAACCCATTGAGTTTTTAAATAACCCAACGTATCCACAACAATCGAATTCATAACGCATCAAAAACCTTGTTTATCACTAGCAGCGCCCCGCGGTTTCACCTGCGTAGTTCCCGTTCCCGTGGGAATACGGGGATAAAATATAGCCTATGGGTTATTCTGATGTATATAAGCTATATAACTGTAAAGCTTCATCAAAATCCGTTCAGTAGGTTTTTGCGTGAAAGAGGAACAAAGATCCATACATCTATACATCCATACGTATGTAAAAACACGTAAACTTTCGGGTTTATAATATTAGTAGGATAGTAGAATATAGGAAAGAAAATGAACAACCTATACAATTATTTTTAATTTCTCAAAAGGCGAAAGGTGCTTTTATTGTGATGTTCAATCTGTAACTATGCAGGCCTTTGTATCTATTATGTAAATTTAACGTCACTGAAAACAAAAAAGTGTCAATTTAAATAGAAAGCCAAGTCAGTCTCATTTCATGAAATTCATTAAAAGCTTATTGACAAAGTATTGTGTGCTTCTCATTCTTTTTTGCAAATCGTTTTTCAAGTTCTTTGTCCCACAGAGCTTTGTTCAGAACCTTTCAAGTCAACCTAGAAATTGATTTTGTGATATTATTTTCTTCTTTACAATTCAATATAGGTACCCAAGGTCACCCCAAGGCTAAAACAACTTACTTTTGTTACCATTTATATGTTCATGAATTTTGTTAACTTATACGGGTTTTGTATTATGGTTTTAACTCCTTTGTCTCTTTAATTATCTCAACGTTTCATAAATAGAGCCAATCTCGTTATATAAAAGGTTCGCGTAATATCTATAGGTAAGAGTTGCTAATGAACTAATGAACTAATAATAAGCAAAGAACATTTTGCTGGATATCCTGTTTATAATTTTGTTATCTACACAAAAACTGAGCTTTTTAATTGGAAAGTTTATTCAACATGATACCGATATAATAAGTTGTGGTGACTTGCTTTGTCATGATATCAATTCTTGTGAACAATAGGACAATGATCGATACAATTTAAATGGCAGATATAAAAAAATATATGATAAGTATTGGGTGGCAGCAGGGTATGAATAACACATTTACTCGTGTGGAAGTTTCACATGTAGGTGGGACGAAAATTACTATACATATCCCATAGAGAGAAATATCAAATATAAGTACCACCCAACGTAAGAAGTTTCATATACTTCCACTTTCTTTCTACCGCGTTTAGCGCTTGATCGATGAGTTCATACGTTGCTACGATACGTTACGGGTGCTTGCATATCATGACGAAATGTCGGCTGAGTGTGAGCGATGCACACGTACCGCAATTTTATAAAGGTTTAACCTCTTCAGTCAGCCGAGCTTGCTATGAACTCGTTTTAATACAAAAAACAATCTAAGCGCGCTTTGTATAAGCGATTTTAAACGTAAAAGGCTTTGCATTCAGCCTTATTAAAAGACCGACCGCTCCTGTACCTTCTCGCAACGAAGTTATTGACGTTAATTCCCTTGAAGCTGCCAATATAATTAACTTGAATACTTTAGATTGCCATCATACGCATGCGGCAATCAGGCCTGATGAAGGAATACTCAACTACCTGTTCAGGGAATTCACTAGACCCTGAGGAATATTTTCGAACGCACCATCTAAATTGAAAGTGTAATAAAATTTTCTCTACACCGTAAATCTTTTCGGGTCGTTTATGTCCAGTCGTTTGTTTCACCAAACACAATTCGATAAATGAAATTGATTTTACTTTGTGATACAGGTAAAAGCTAAAAGTAGAATGAAAATCTCAGAACTATGAGTAGGTACTTTTATATACTTACGTAAATACATTTCTAGTTATAAAAAATACATTAAGGTCACAGAAAAACTTTACTATGCCTACGTAAATAAATTAGTGATAATAAATATAATAGGTAATAAATACAAGCTATAAATTGAGGGCGAAGACTTTACACAAACCTAAAAAGCTTTTCCCGGCTTAACTCACGTTAACTTGTAAAAAAGGAAAAATATTTATATGGAAAATGAAATGGTTTAGTTCGATTAAATGAAAGTCTTTTCGATCCGTAAAAATAAAAACCTACTTAATGTGTTGCTATTACGCACTGAGTGATAGACGAGATATTAAATTTAAAAATATTCGAGAAAAAGCATTTTGAGCTAAAACGACCACTTTCATGGTCATTACCGCGACACCCATAGTATCTAAGTTGCTTTTTTACATTCGTTTTGAAAGAGTTTAGTTTTCTCCAGGACCTGAAACCTATTCTAGAAACATATACAGTGCTTTTAAAACGTTAAAGAGTACTGTAGAAAACCTTCAGCGTTCCGTGACAATGTAACTTGTTTTAATTTTTTTTGTTTCTCAATATATTTAACCGACTTCAAAAAAAGGAGGAGGTTACCAATATGTATGTTTATGATATACTAGCGACCCGCCCCGGCTTCGCACGGGTGCAATGCTTATAAGAATTTTCTTTGCTATAAACCTCACGGAGCCCGAGACCTTTCCAACGAATGCAAAACCGTGGAAATCAGTTCGTCAGTTCTGGAGTTAAATCGTCAGGAAGGAAAACCCGACTTATTTTTATATAGTAGATTATGTTTATTTTGGTCCAGTTCTGACAGTGTCATCCATGAGAAAACCATATAAGTCTTTAATTTGCATTAAGTATTTGCGCGACAAATGGATATAACTCAATATCACGCCAACCTATTTCGATGATTCTTTCTTTAACCGACTTCAAAAAAGGAAGAGGTTCTCAATTCGACTGTATTTTTTTAGTAATATTCGTTGAAGTCGGTTTTTTATTTCAAGTAAGATAAATAAACAAGTCTTCCTTTTGTTTAGGTCAAATATTGCGCCTCGTACGAACTAAGTCGACCTTTCTCTCTAGTTGCTTGTGACAGTAACGTTTACCAGCAGGCGTATTCACGGAGGCTCGATACCGTTTCCGTTCGATTCAGATCGAGTGAAGAATTTTCCGAATCCTTATGTCACATATGACTTTAGTTTTCGACACCAACATCAGCCCATCTCGAAAGTGTTCGACAGATTTTCCGATTCCGAGTCGAATATCGAAGCTAATGGAATACGCCTGCAGACGGCAACACATTCCGTTCTTTTGAAAGTTTCATACACCTAATGCGTTCTAGACTGAGGCGGTATAGCAAATCTATTTCAAATTCACATTTAAAATCATTCCAGCATAAATAATAGAACCTCAACAATAAAAGGAACGGGAAAATATACCGGAGAACTGGATGGGCACGCTTACACCGTCCATTCGCTGCAGCAGCGGCACTGCTTCTTGGCGGATGCGATTTTCTGATTACTATTAAAAGCTCCAAGGCATCTCCAACAGATGTCGCCGAGCGGCCGAATTCAATCTCGCTTGTAAACTGCCTCCTTTTCTCTTCCTCGGGAAAATTAAACGCATCTTGCAAACCGTGAAACTCACTGTACTAGAATTACAATGCAGAATCGCAATTCCAGTTTTAAATTCTGTACAAATTATTAAAGTTATGTCTGCTGCTACAAAAAAGAGTAGAATTTATGATTCATCCGAGGTAGTGGTATAACCAGAACATTGCTGGAACAAAACTTCATTGTTGAAACAAAAAAGAAGTAGTTACCTATACTAGACTACTTTTTTTAAAGCGAAACTGCTTCTCATACACGAAGTTAGGTTTGTTGCGGATGTTTTTCGAAAATTTTAGTAAATTTTTTGACTACCTCGGCAGTAAAAATGCCTGCCTGATCCGCCGTGGGTTCATTTGTCACGCTTAGTCTACTAAAAAATTCAATGAAAAAGTTATCTCTTGTACAGACGGCATACATGATATTATAATTGTAATAACTTCACTGTCCTCTTACTTACACATTGATACCAAAGTTTAGCAACTCTAAATGAGCCGTACGGTATTCCTTGATTCTCTCGACTAAACCGTCCTAAATCTTACTAGTAATTAATCACTAGAACAATTTTAGCGACGGTATCAGTGTGAACTTGTTAAACTGTTAAATTGTTCCTCAGAACTTAGTTTTGGCAACATAGTCGACGCTAACCACATTTCGTGCGAAGAGTAATTCATTTCAGTTTAAGACGGTTAAATTACAATTTTGTTTACCGAAACCCATAGAAATAAGAGCTAGCTAAGTGGCAAACGAAGGTTTCATACGCTTTGTTGGCGTTCACTTGATTGTAATACCAACTATCAAGAACTACGAGTCAGTGGTGGTTGAAGCGCTCGTAGCCTTGCGATACTAGTGTGTTTGTAACGATCAAACTGGTTAAGCACATCACAATTCGCTGTGGGCTCGCGTGGGAGATTATGGCCCATACTTCCTCATGTCCGAGGAAAAACCCTTAGCTCAGCAGTGGACTGTTAAGGGTTGATGATGACGGTGACGTGACTATAGTTCTTTAGAGTGTTGCGTCAATTTTACTTGGTCGATGACATAACAAGTCGTCCCTAGGGCATAGCCAAATTGAAATTAGCATTCGACTTGTCGTGAGCCCGGTTTTATAGCCCGTATAGTCACTGATACGTAGTTCTTAGTATTATAATAAAGCGAACGCCAACTAAGCGAATGAAACCTTCGTTTGCCACTTGGCTGGGCCAGATTACTGTCAGATAAATTAGTTATCTGTGGCACAGAGTGTAACAATGCGGCGCACCATTTAACAGGAGGTCTGGCACTAAGTGCCGGTGTCTATCGAAACAGATCCTTCGCGATCGTAACGCTATACGGTCATTAGGCTAACGAATTGCGATCACGTCTCTCAACTGATTGCTTTTGCTGTGCTTACTTTGCTTAAGCTGAAACACCACTTAGAGTAATCATCCTCAAGAAAAAATAATCAGGATTTGTAGTTGCCCACACTAAGGTAAATCTTAAAGATTACGAGAAAACGTACTATCAAAGCACAGCCTCAACCGCTAGAGCAATTTGGAATGTAAATAGCTTTTAGGTCGTAGGCACCTCCTTAATTCTCAGGGGATCGGAAAAAAAGTAATACCATCTTGTAGTTGACGATTTTCAACCCCATAAGCCAAAAACAGAGATTTAGTTGCCATAGTTCGTGCAGGATATATAAAACAAAAAATCAAATATATGAGAAAAAGTTTTCTTCCATAAGGGACCGTTCTACGCCCCTTATCGCATCTACAATGTATAAGCTGTCAATATCTTTTTGTATTAAAATCTCAGAGGACAGCTTCTTTTTACGCAAAAGTAATAAGACAGCTATAGCTACTCAGATACCTT
This sequence comes from Ethmia dodecea, assembly GCA_963855545.1. NCBI lineage: Eukaryota > Metazoa > Arthropoda > Insecta > Lepidoptera > Depressariidae > Ethmia > Ethmia dodecea. The sequence goes on along the minus strand of OY979437.1, from coordinate 8,269,015 downwards.
ATTATATTTAGCTGTAGATTGGAATGAGAGGTATCATAAAAGTACGAGTACAATGCGGGCTCGTGAGTGCTTGTCATTTGATAACGCTTTTAAAAGTTATAAACAGAGGTAAGATCCAGTTTCTTGTGTTATATAACAAGAACGTAAGTAATGTAACTTGGTGACATAAATTATTATAATATGATATGTTAAATTGGTACACCAAATTAAAAAGTCGCCATTTCGTACCTCAATGGTAAAACTCAATGGTACAGTTGGTCCGGCGGGAAAATTTCTAAGCAGCTGGTCGTAGTGCAAATCTGAAAACTTCACAAGAGACTTTATCTTTTAATATCCATAAGAGACACATCCTAGAATGACTAAAACGACTCAAAATAGAGTGATTATTTAACGTCAATTATTATTAGTTCTGTAAGTTTTGATCTGAGGGACTGAAATAACTTTGATAAGTAAATCTCGTTGCTTTGGGGCGTCCACTGGCTGCACTATTGAGTGAAGACGAATCTTTAATTAATTTTTAACGCAAGACATTATTAAACTGCTCTAATTAAAGACGTCTTCTGCTCGCTTCATCCTTAACTTGAGATATTTTGTGCAGCCAGCGAGGGCAACGCTAATGGATGATAAACCGCGACAACGCGCCCAACAACAGAATAAATTAGCAAAACTCCCAATAATGCCTGATAAATTGCTTCCCTCTCTCAATCCACTTACGTGTTGAAATCGTCGCTTGTTAAAAGCTTTTCGATGATAAATAGGACATATTTACTGGCTTTAAAACTCAAAGATTTATAGTTAAAGATCAGTGGCATAAAAATGTGCGGCCGCCGTAAAAAAAATTGGTTTTGCTAATCTGGAATAAATCATAAAATAAGTCGACGTTACACTTTTAGCTAGCTCGGCTTCCCGCTTAAGCTCAAGTTATCTACTTGAGCTTAAGCGGGAAGCAAAATCTTGCAAAACCGTACATTTACTTTCAAGGATAAAATATAAAATGCGTAAAATCCACGCCATAACCTTAAAAGGCTCATGGACGCATCAAAACTAAAGTTATTTGCCTAGCCAGTCGTAATTTATTATTGCCCTGCCAGCAATTAACCACACCGTTTGTAATGATTAGTAATGGTCCCATCATATTACCAATGGGAACATATTCAGGTCAAATTTAGCTCAAGAACTCTCGTGTGGAGTGCGGTTCTCCATTAACTGCGGCCGGTCCTCTCATGGCGTCACGCTGAGCGATTGTCTCACTAATTCGCCATGACATGGACGATCATTATCCTCCTGCATCACTGGACACTCTCTCTATTCCGAGGCTCAGTTATTAGGCCACCTGCAATGAAATTATAATCGTATCAAACTAAATAAAATGACAATTTCAACGTTCATCGTTAACAACAAAAACAGACAACAGTCGACATTCAAAAATTGTTTTAAGCCCTTAAACCGTTTTAGGGGGCAGTCTGTCGTGAGTAAAAAAAATTATGATTTATGGACGCGTATTTCATTTTTTTTCCTTTAAGTGCGTAACGTCTGTCAAAATAAAGTCGAGAGGGGCGTTGGAATAAAGGCGAGATAAAGCGTGATGCTTATGTTTTTATACGGATATAGGAACACCAACACCATAACGAGAAAAAGCGTCTATTTTCTTTTGCTTCGCAAAAAAGTAAAGAAAGTTTCCTTCTATCTGAACATCTATCTATCCATCGAAGTTATTCCGCTTCGCTACAGTTTTCTACAGTTACTTCAAACTAAAAAAAGTTGTATGTAATGAAGCGTTGCTTTGGTTAAAATTGTTCGTCATATTCTTTCTATATTCTGTGCGGTAAAATAGATGACTGACATACAGGCTATATTTTATATTGTTTAAAATATGTTTATAGTTGGAAATCTAAATGTTAGTTAAACAAATCGGGAAAAACAGTAGCTTGTCTGCTTTATAGTCGTTTGCAACTCATGTAAACCTACGAAAAGTGAGGGCGAGTCGCTATTCTACATCTACACTTATAATTATATAATAATATATATATATAATAATATGATCTCATTTATAATTATATACTTATTACTTATATACTTATCTATCTTTACTAATATTATGAAGAGAAAAGATTTGTATTTTTTAATGTTCGTATGTTTGTATCTTTGTAACGAATAAACTCAAAAACTACCGGACCGATTTTAAAAATCCCTGAGTAACATATTTTATTTCTGTATTCCCACGGGAACGGGAACTACTCGGGTGAAACCGCGCAGAACCGCTAGTAATATTATAAAGAGGAAAGATTTGTATGTTTGTTACGAATAAACTCAAAAACTACCGGACCGATTTTAAAAATCCCTGAGTAACATAGACTATATTTTATTTCTGTATTCCCACGGGAACGGGAACTACTCGGGTGAAACCGCCCAGAACCGTTAGTAATATTATAAAGAGGAAAGATTTGTATGTTTGTTACGAATAAACTCAAAAACGACTGGACCGATTTAAAAAATTTATTTTACCAATAGAAAGCTGCAATAGCCCTAAGTAACATAGGCTATATTTTATCATCGTATTAGACCGAACGAAAAGATTTTTTATGTAAATAGTAGATTGTGTCATAAGGGAGCAAAACGATATTTTTACGGCGAGGGCGTTTTTTAAAATCACGAACATAGTGAATGATTCTAGGATAGAATCCCGAACGTAGTGAGGGATTCTAATGTAGAATCATGAACGAAGTGAGGGGTTTAAAGTACATAGCCCAAGGTAAAAATAATTTTGCGACCGAATGATACACTCTGCTTTTCACACCTCTCTATGAGAAAAATTATTGATGACATTGTTTGCTTCTTCTTTTTGGTGTTTAACTATCACTGCAGTCACTGCTAGATACTTGAATTCATTTTAAAATATAAAATACACAAACAATTCGATGTTGGAATTCGAAAATTTGGCGTATTTTACGCCTGTGAAAAATAACTACGAAAGCGCGCGCAGTGCCACAACAATTTTTTCTGACAGTGTGGCACGACCATCGCAGGCCATTCAGCCTTGTCAACCTAATGCGGCTAAAAATGGAACTAATATTTTGTTATACAAATGTTTGATGTAAACAACAGTGGCGCTACCCTTAGATGCAAAACTTATTTTGCTAATCTCTTTGGCTAAGAATTATGAAGAATATTTTTAATTCCAAATTCAAAACTTTTATTCGCACTTATTAAAATCCTATCGGAAAAGACTGACTTTGCTCCCTCTTTTTGAGGACCAAAACGTCACTTTTCGAATAGATGGTATGAAAAGTTTATTTATTAAACGTATCGGGACGGATTAAACTTCCTAACCTAATACTATTTTTAATAATCTCAAACGAAAGAACCTGCAGACCTCTTTGCCAACCGCGACGGGCACCAGCGCTGTTGCATGTCTGTTTTTGCATTTACGACTTTACAGAAATAGTAAGTAAGTAGTAAGTAGTTTTCTAAGTAGTATCTTTTGACGTTTTATATATATCTTCATGGTGAAGTCAGATAATTCCTGGTTATTGATAAAGAGTCTTTGATATTTATTTATTAAACAGGTCTGAGAAAAGATTTAACACTATTAACAACTACAATATTTAAACCTAAAATATCAGCAACTAACACTCGTCGTAGGCCATTCGCATGTAAATACAGCAGCAGTACTCGAGATAAAAGCTAATCGTGGTTCATTATCGTAGCTCGTGCTAATGATTGTTCAACCAATAAGTATTTGATTTCACTTTGAGTAAGATGATTAATGAAGATTAGGATAATGTATAAGGCTTTTACTTATTGGAGAAATGCTCATACAGTTCTATAACGACTTACTTTAATGTTTTCTTACGACACCTACCCAGACTGCATATCAAACAAGTGAGATATTCTGTTTATTGTAATACATTTGTAGGTACCCACCTACAGGGTTTACTAAAATGTATCTACCCTCCTTATTTATATACACAGCTGGTATAAATAGAGGTAGCCCATTAAAGCAAGCAGATCAGATCCGATCACCGATCACATTCGATCTCGACTCTCGAAACGAGCAACATCTTTCATTCTTCAACCCTCATCGTCCTCGACGTTACCCAGTGGCAGTCACCATCGCTGCCCCTAAACATTCAAAAAGTCAAAGTCACAAATAATTTATTTTCTGTAGGTACAAAAAGTACACTTAGAAAGGTCAATAGTCTAATAACAAGGCACTCTAAACTCGTCCATGAAGATTATCGTCGTTAAATTATCCATTAAATCCAATTATCCCGAATTCTACTAACAAAAGACGTATTACGCAATTTAACTTATGTATGGATCTAAACTTGTTACTAGGAACCGCTTTCTGCGGCCTCTCTTTGTAACTGTATTTAAGTTACATTTGGAAACACGACACTTAGTCGATTCATGCTATAATGATATAAATTGTAAATATATTGTTTTAGTCAGCCTAGTATAGCAGCAATTTATTACCTTTGGGTTTTCTCACGACGCCAAAGTTTTTACTGCTTACTTTTATGGGAGGCACATTTGTCGCTTTTGCATTGCGATGACCTTGCTTAATATTTCTTTTCACGTACTGTGTAGGGTACCATCTACCCTTAGTTATAATCTCTCAGTTTCATCCATCCTAATGTTGTCTGGAAGAGATCGCTAAAAGCGATAAGACCGCTCATTGTACTTTAGTTAATGTTGGTATCCATATTGTGTTGTTTTTGGTGTACAATAAAAAGTTGTTGTATTGTATTGTATGGTTGTTGTTGGTAACCACATAGTTTCTGTATCAAACTACCAACAATCCATATAAGAATTATTCGAAAATTCTCGCAAGAAAAATGTTCTCAAAAAGGTTAAGTGCTTCCTGTGTCTAGTCAAAAGGTAAATTTATGACCACACTTTAGTAAAATGAGCACATTGGACCGATAATATTACTTGATCAGGGACCATAAAAAAGGAATTTACACTTTAATAATACCAATATCGTTTGTATAGGGCATGATGTGTTTTCTCGTTTCTCAATTAATGATATTTTGTTGTCAATGGTCGATAAGGTCGATATATGAATTTTCAACACACTTGCTCATAAAGTGGCTCTAATTTCACTGCAATTAGGCACATAATGACACCTATAATCAAACTGAGACTTTTTGTTTGCTATTATTCACTAGTGAGTTATAGATTTTTTTTTTCAATTTTGTTGCTAGAGTTGCTTTGTTCTTAAAAAAGTTTCGATACAAAAAAGATCGTATTCAATCGTACTAATAAATTAATACACAAATATGGCTTGCTCATTTCATGCAACTTCGTATTTAAATAGATCATTTCAACTTGTACGTGTTTAATAAACAAAACTTTCACTCAAATATAACTTTGGTTTTCTCTGTAAAAACTTTAAATACCCCATTTTGTACGTGGCTAAAACGCTATCCACGACAAACCAAAGAAAAAGAAACCTAATTTTTTTAGTCCATGGCCGATCGCCATTGTAAGATGCGAGCGCATAGGAAAACGAGGCTGTATGGGCCTAGATCCTTTTGCCTTTTCCAAATTATATAAATAAAAAATTGGAAAACCAATTAATTTTCCCCGCCATTGCGAATGATTATTTTAAAATGATTTTTTAGTATTATTTATTCACAAGTGTGTTGAAAAACGTCGTATGATACACGTGTGTATTGATGATTACCGTCCTCGGCTCTCTTATGACCCTCGCCTACGGCTCGGGTCTCAATGGCGCCTCAGCGGTAATCACCAACTTTACTCACTTGTACCATAATGTACTATTGTACTTTTATGCTCTTTTTTTGAATCGCTTTTAAAGTTCAAACATAATATATAACATTAGCAAACTAAAGAATTTGCTTTTATGCAGTGTATGTGACAAGGCGGAAACTGTCGTAAAGGTATATTAATCATGTAGTAAAGATAACGATACTCTTTGCATCAGAAAGTTTACGAATGGCTTCACTCATTGTTATGAGTAAGATCCCATCTAAACAAGTTGATGAAACATCTGAAGTTTCACGAATGTCTTTTGGCTTCAAAATATTATTTATAATATCTCAATAATCCTCTTAAGTGCCGAAGTCTAATAAATAAATAAATAAATAAAGTAAATTTAGTGAAGATAGATAAATTTAAACAGTCAATCTTTTCTTCTCTAATCTTTCTAAATCTATATGCCCTGTATTATTATCTGCTTACTTCTTCTAATCTACGTACTAGATTTTGATACGGTTTTGGCTAATAGAAAGAGCGGTAAACGAATAAGGTCTATATATTTGTAGAAACGAACGAAGCTGGGGTTTGTGGCTAGTTAGGTACTAATAAAATGAGACAGAGCAGATTGTATTTACTTCTTTTTAAATAAGCGCAATACACTGAAACCGCATGAACAAATGCCACATGGGTACGCTGTAAAACTGTAGTAAAGGTCACCTGTGCTCCACTCGTAAAATATCGAAGACGGATTTTTCAACTTAATATGACTTATTGTAAAGTATTATTTTTATAACTCAATGTTTAACTTTGAACTACGATTGACAGCGTTTGCTATATATGTTTTTACGTCATATTATACCAAAGAGATTTAAATATAATAGGGCATAGAGGGGACAAAGCGAGGAAAATTTGAAGTCAAAAGTTATTCCAAGTGGAATAAGTCTAGTACAATTTCGACCGAATGACAGCTCGCATTCATACTAACTGACATGAGAAGGACATGACGCTTAGGCTTCAAAGTTTTGTATGAAAATATTCCCAATGCCCCCTCTATGCCCTATTATATTTTAATCTCTTTGTATTATACCTATTGCGGAGAAAATACAATGCAAAAAAAACTGTGCATTTTTACAGCCTATTTGACGTCATGCTCAATATCTCGATATCAATTTAAAAATATACTTATTTATGAAAGAGTACATTGGTTAGTTTGGTAAGTAGGTACCTTTCCGTAACTTTCTAGTAATGTATGTCATAAAACATTGCATATTGCACATTTAAAGTATAACATAATATAAGTGCATTCGAGCCTGGGCCCCGAAAGGGTAGGAATATAAGTAATACACATTTTACAGGATTTTTACCATTTTATCTTTTCGGACACCTATCTGATACGGTTACTAGTGAGCTCATAGTTGGACAAGGCACGCTGTACAAGTTTCTTCATGAGTTTTTCCTTTGACAAAAAATATTGTAACATCAAAATCAAATAAATGTATTTTTTATACATTTGGGCACAATTTCGCTCGAAGTGTCTGACTGAACTTACTACAGACCTGCCTACGTTCCCGGGCGACATTTGACAAATTACATTATGATTTTGTTGCCGGGCCTGCCGAACAGCTTTGTAACTTAATTCTGAACTTATACGCGTGTTATGCTAAGTGAGAAACTTTTGCCAACTTGCCACTGCACGAAGCGTTTAATATTAAAGATTTCTTTTTCAAAAATTATTCATGTTTATCAGAAAGAAAGTATACAATTTAACGCCATTTTGTGAAAAAAAAAAGTCTCACAAATATGACATTAAATTTTACAGCTGCTACGCTTTGTGTCTACGTCGCTGCTATTGCTACGCCGTAGAATACTGCACAGCTACTAATTAATACACTATTTATTTTTATTTACCTGAATTGGACAGTGCACCGTGCCAAAACGAAGTAAGATAATATTAAAATAACAGCTTGCGCCCACATTACAGTACGACAAGTGCGAGTCGGACTCGCCCACCGAGGGTTCCGTACAAATTTCTAGGTACATCCTAACTTATTAGAAATGCGAAAGTGAATTTGTTTGATGGTTACGCTTTTACGCCGCTTATACCACTAAACTGACTTTAAAAATTCTTTGACCAATGGAAAGCTACATTATCAAGGAGTAACACAACATATATATATTATTCTTGTATTCTTTTGGGAACGGGAACTACGCTGGTGAAACCGCGTGGCGCATCTAGTATTAAATATACATTGATGATTGATTACGTACTTTAAATAAAGACTGTATTTTTTAAGATTCCATTACAAATGTATACTGCCGTGCTTGCAATATTAGCAGTAAGTATGTTTGACATGAAACCGAGAAAATGGCGCGTAAAGTTTTATTCAGATTTTTATTTGTCATGACTTTATTACTGAGCTATTTATGTTTTTGTTTATTTGTACGTGTAGCTTACCTGACGTACTTCAAATTTATTTAGATACTTAACTTGTGTTTGTTTTCCTTAACGTATAAATGACGTAAAACCTTTTGTGCTAAGTGAGAGTTAATAAACTATAAAATTTAATCGCTTAGAATAACCGCAGTAAGTCAGTAGTTGCTGTCAATATGGTAAGTAGTCCATAGAAATGACAGTATGGACTGGGAACAAAATATACGAACTTTTGGTTTTAAAAAGGTTTATTTAAAAGTTTTTTTTCTAATAACTAAAATAATAGAAACATTTATTAAGGTACGCATGAATTATTGAGATCCTAAATCCAAATTGAGATCAAGAAGTTACTAGATAAGTACGTTATAATGTAATAAAAAGAAACGAATACAAATGAACACACTTTTTCCTTATTCTAAATAATCCTGTTCTTAAAAATTAAAATAATAGAAACATATTTATGGCACGCATTGTTTAAATTCGAGATCTTTAGGTAGGTACTACTCGTACGTACCTACCTACCTACCTACCTTATCATACTTTATAAAAAACTAAAAAAGGTATACAAATTAGTATCACAATTAGGTATTTTCTTATTCTAATTCTGCAACGTCATCTGAAATATACAGGTTAAGCCAAAAGTTTCTTCGATTTTCTGGCATTAAATCGATCAATTTGCTGATGATGCCATTCTTGGTAGACGCTGGTATTCCTCTGGGAGAAGTTTTTTGGATAAAGATGGGAAAACTCTTTGATTTTAAATACTTTTTCTGAAGAAAATCTAAAACCAGCATGTGGGTATCTGTTTGGTTAATCTTGTAACGGAGCGTAAACTCACCCCTTTTTGCCTCTAACACCATAATATCTTTGAGGTAAACTCTTGGTTCTATTTTACGCACTTTATGTTGCGAAGAGAGATCAATAAAAATTTTAAAATCAGCAACTTCCATGGTTTTTACAAATGTTTTTTGTGAGTTTGCTTGTTGGACTGCATCGACAAAGTCTGAAAAATCGTATACCTTATTTTTTCTTTGTAAAGCCTGTTCCACCTGATGGTGGAAGCTGTCAGCGGACATAAAAGTATGGCCAGGCTCGAAGTATTTAAGAGTTATGGTGTTGGCATTTATGTCCGTACTGTTGATAATGTAAACTAAATAACTCAAAAGCGCCCAATTTTTGTTTTGTGCCGTACAGTTATCCATCCAAAGTACAATATTCTTGACATCTCGTTTTTTTAACAAAAATGCATTTAATGTGGAGATAATATCTTCTTGTTTCCTCCCAGAAGTGACTTCGTTCCACACAGCTGCAAAAGGAATGTTGTCATTTTTAGCTCGCCCTAAAGGTACAAAGCTTTCGTTGAAAGCTATAATACGCGGGCAGAATATTGCCCGTTTGAACTGCTCCATACGAGGCAACATCACAACTTTTTGTAGATCTACTGAGTAGTAGATTGTATCTGTTGTCTCTTCTTTAGATTTTTCTGCATCATTTTGGTATGCTTTACGAGATTCTCTATATCTTTTTTTATGTATATAGTATTTTTTGCAGATATCACAATCTTCATTTTGTAACTCATGATCATGTGTTTTCTTGTGAAGTTCGAAATGTGCGCATACTTCGCACTCTTCATTGCCTAAATGCGCGAAAGAAATGTTCATCTCATCTCGAACAATTTTTCTATAAACGTCGAAAGAAATAATTTGTTCTGGGTGTTTGTCACAAAATTGTTTATGCATTAAGGTGATTGTGATATCACTTGGTAAATATAACCGCTGCGGGGCATGTTCACGTCTGTAATGTGAATTCACTGGATTAAAGGACATAATTTGTTGTTTAACAACTTCTTTGTCATATTTTTTCTTTCTTTCGTAACTTCCTTTCTGATATTGTTGTTTATCAATTGGTCTTTGTAATGCTAAAAGAACCCTTGTATCATTTTTAGGATTGTAACCTAAAGTAGCTAAAAAGAAAGGTTTGCAAACTTCAATCCTCGTTTTATCAACATAAAAATAATAGCTGTACGTTACATCACGTTTCGGTGTTCCAGTATTGGTGCTCTTTCTACACGCAACTTTTTTAGTTTCTACTACGCTTTTTATAAAACAACCTTTGGATTCCCAAGACATGGAAACATACTTCGCATTAAGTTCTTTCCTTCGTTTGCAATCAATTTTTTCGGTACATTTTTTTCTACAAGTTTCTGTGCACGGGTCCTTAAGTGTGAGTTTTTCCATTTCCATTTTTGATTTTTTCTGTTTCCTTTCTTCTAATGTTTCTTCTATCTTCTTTCTTTTTCTTAGGTTTCCTTTTTTTGTTAGTCCTTTGTTTTGTTCTTCTGATATTTTATTTTTAGCTTTTAAATCGTTATGTACTTTGGGTTTCGGCTTATTACATAATTTCTCTTGTTTTTTACGTTCGGTATATTTTTGTATCGAAGAGGATATATGCTTTTTGCAGTCATTATAAGTATCTTCCTTATCAAAATGTGTAAAGCACAGAAAACATAAACACTTTCCGCAAGTACTAAATATTTCTTTATCACAATTCTCAAATTCACAACAATTGTTGTGATTGTCGTCGTATTGCTGAGTTTGTTCACGTCTTTCTCTTTCGGGTAGTAAATTTAGCGCATTTAACTCATTTTCTTTTGATTCATCATCATGATTTTCGGATGACTGAAAGTAATTGCATCTATTTCCCGTTGAGTATGCCTTGTGTTTTTTGCAGTTATCAAATTTCATGACAGAGCTAAAATGTACCGAACACAGCAGGCATTGACAATCGATGCAGCAGCTGATTGGAATATCCTTGCAATCTTCAAATTCACAATGCTGAAAATCTTTATTGCCATTTAAAGTCTCGTCCTCCACCATTACTGTTTCGTCTGATTGTTTGCTCTGTAAGTCTTCTTCTGGTATAAAGTCTTTGTCTCGACTGTCGTCGGATGCTGCATATGGATCGTCCGGAAATATAATTTCAAGCTCATCTGAAGGAGGAAGTTCTTCGTTACAGTATAAATTTTCTTGAACAGGTTTGCAGTTGTTCGAGCCATTGTCGTATCCCATGTTTATTAGTTCAACATGTTTATATTTATTATCTTGCTGACATGTTACTTGTTTTCTATCATCTTTTTGTAACAGCCTATACATAGGGTCTTTATCTTTATTTGTTTTGCGTAAGGTGTCTTGGGTCAACCAAGTTTCTGACTTTTGAAAGTTATACATTTGCGCAAATCTATAATTATAAGAATATTCATTGCGATAGTCAAAAATGGCCATGTTATCTTTGAAATCATATGGTCGGGTAAACATTGTATCGATGTCTGTAATTTTCCATCGTTGTGCTCCTTTTTTAGCCTTGTTAATTATGATATCTTTTCTGGTGCCCATTACCTGAAATAAAAATGTATTGTTATGCATTTTAACCACTATAAGCATACATTCGCAAGCAGAGTTAAAAATTATTATAGGTAGCAATAAAAACTCGACACAAACCAAAACTAAACTTCCAAATTTCTTTTGTGTTTTATAAATTTAACATCTTACCAAACACACATACTCATACTCATTTTTTATACTACTCGATGTAAACTAATATATAAACTAGATTATAAGTACGTTTTATTTTGTACTGTGACCAAATTTTTAGTTGAATAAAATAGATTTTTTCGTCTGTATGAATCTAAAAAAATAGAAAGCGCGGCGTCAACACCACAGGACAGGACCGAGCACGATTATTAGGTAAGTACAAAATCTATGTAGTAAGCCAAGAACCTATTGTACATATACATGCTAACAAGATGCTGAATCACAAACATGTAGAGAAAATATATATATTTTGAGATTATCGTGGTTATTCACTGCACTAACAAACCTGATACTGATAAACCATAAACCCGTTAATTGTGACAATGTTATTGCATGTAGAGAAAAAATAAAAACCATATCACTTACGTAAACTTTGGCGCCGATTACGAAGCGCGGCGACAGGCACACGCCGCAACACGTCTTCCTCCTAAACAGTGGCTCGCCGCACTAAACGGTAACGCGCGCGACGCCTTGCGCAAGCGTCTAGCACCCCCCCTCCACCCCCTGTTTGCCCCTCACTTTCCGGGAACAGCCATGTACTGTTAATATAGTAAGCTCACAACCTCTAAACCATTTAATATAATTGCTTGGTACAAAGGCAGTAAGTCTAGTTACTGCTGATATGTTAAGTGATCAATACTTCAATTAAATTAAATTTTGCTTAATAAATCAACAGTATGATTAGTTACTGCTGGTATACTAAGTAAATCATAGTCCAATGTGATTAAACCTTACTTATTATTATTGCAGTATGTGTAGTTACTGCTCATGTGTTAAGGAGCACTATAATTTGATTTGTAGGAAGACACTTAAATCACCGCAGTAAGTATACTTACTGCGGTTGTGATAAGTACTCTCTATCAGAATTAGCGACTTACTGCTCTTATGATTATTGAAATCAAAGGATCTAGCTAAAATATCAATAACAGGGCTTGATTATAATGTAGAGCGAAAAACGCTGATTCCGAATCTGTATGTAAGTCATTTTTTAAAAAAAACGACTTACTGTTCTTATCGTAAGCACGGCAGTATACTTTTCAGATTTTTCCCTTTACTTGTAGTAAGTATAAGCCCATATTACTTGCAAGATTTCATAGTTCTACGTCAACAAGAAGTACCCTATTAATTTTTGATTCCCTTGAGTGTATCGAAATGTACGTTTTTGAGGCATAAACGACCGTATCTTTTTTTTAAGTTAACTTAGAAGTGTGATTTTTTTACAACTTGAAGGGACCGTAGACTTGAGTAGGTATATGATTTTAATTTTAATTTGAGACCTCCACGCGTTTTCGAAATAAATGGTCTTGACAGACAGACGGACTACAAACTGATCCTTTAAGAGTTCAGTTTTTTCCTTTTTAGGTACGGAACCCTAAAAATTAAATTAGAATATCATATAATATGTATCATCTGTCTGATAAAGTGTCAGGTACTTCTGAGATAAAGTTGAAATAGGCTGTGATAGCGGTGTCGGTAATAGTATATAAATTATTCCACAAACAGTGTAACCGAAATCTAATAAGCCTGCCAGCCAGAATAAGCTGAATCCGTATAATGTGCACATAATGTGTTATCTATTGTTCGCCCGCTATGAAGCCTAAATTACGCACGGGTTGCTATTTATTAATTTTAATTTAGAGGTTGTACTGTGCCTTTTACTGTAATTCGGGTATCTTGAGCTATCTTATCTAATATTTGGATAGGAGTGTCATATGCATAACATAAAAAACGAGGGATGGTAAGTATGTAATTAACTTTTTAGGAAATATATTAACAGAGCGTCTGCATTCTGAAACCATAAAACATTTCTCGATTATTGTCTTATTGGCCAATGTCCAAAAAGTCACGGATCATAAGTTATTCTTCCTAAAACTATTGTTTTTGAATAGCTATTGTTTTGCTTCATGTGTAATATATATTGTTAATGTTTTCATAGTATGTCTAGTGGGACGTTTAATTTGTACGAAGTTAAGCTATATAGGCGACGATACTTTGCATGCCGTTTAACCGAATTCTGTGAGTGAAATTAATTCTGTGCCTTCTCCCGTAGTTTGCCTCTCAAACAGACCCTCCGTCCTCTTTAATTCGTCCGCTTTGTTACACCCGAGAGAAACAGTCGTTCTATTAATCTGTAATCTGGATTATCCTCGACACAATCGTGCAGGAGACAAGTACATTATTAGAGCCGTCTTATCCGTCCTTCAGATTAGAAGTGGTTCTGATTTAATCCCCTTCGAGAATGCCGGATCGAATTTATATTATTATTATAGACATTACATCTAAAAAAATCATTAGATAGATAACTTCCATGAGTACATAATATTACTCACCTTACCTCACTTACCTTACAATATTACTTTCTCGTGAGTTAGACTAGTCTCTACAGAGCATTGATGAGTAGGTACCTATATACTTAAGGCTAGACAAACACAGTGAAGACATTGAGACAAATGGGAGCTTTGGCAAACACCATTGGGAGTTGAGTTGGTCAAACACAGAGCTACGGCCGAGTGAATATATCCTATTTATAGTTTGGCTTTCTTCGCCGGTCTCGGCGAATTGGCAGCGGGCCGGGGTTGGGCTCGGTCTCGCGCGGGCCCGCCAGCTCCTACTCGAGGCATGTGATAATTAGCTGCGTCAATATGCGCCGTGCGCGCTCTCCAGCCGTCATTTGAATATTTCCCCACGGGCGAAGTTTGTGGCGTGCTCGTTAGAAACGCCGGATAGAGTTTTATTAATGTCCGAAATGATAACGACATGTCGCGCGGTCGCGTACCCGACCGGATTACTGACGGGTAGCTGAATTAATAACTCGCTTACTGCCTTTCCGGACGCCACAATATGGATTTCAATTCGTATTTTAATTTTGGTAGGGTTTATGTGTGCTCCGCGTTATAAGTTACAACTTTGCGGTTTAATGACCGTCTGGGGATGATTTGCAGTACAAATGTTTGACATTTGTGAGTATTATTATTGGAGCATGAACGCTACGGTACCCTTACAGTGGCCGCAGGTGGAAGATTTTATTGACGGAGCGAAATATGTTCTGCATTCGGAATTAGGGACGACATGATTAAATAAATAAATCATACTTCTGGCAGTCTGAACTGAACGAATAACACGCGCCGAATTGTAATTTATGGAATGCGTTATTCTTGATAGCAGATTTATATGAAAAGAAAACGCTAGAAAAACTACATTGTAGTAAGATTACGAGTTCACGTCACTTCCATCACGTCTGTGCTGGAAGATTTATGTCGTTGCAATAAAATCTCCTCGTTTGAATAAGCATCGCCGTCGCTGAGGCTGTGATAAATTGCTGCCGCTTACCGCCAAAAGCCAAGACGAGCATTAGCTGAAATAATTCTTTTTAACGGCGAAGAGTAGGCTCGCCTTGCCGCCTAATTATTCATACGAGCCCCGACCCGTCGCTGCCAGTGCAGGCCCTGCCAACTCGTACCCTTGTATTATTTTGCTACACTTATATTTGGAAAAAAATACTTCCTATTGTAAGTACTTTTTCGCGATCAACATACAGCGAACACTAGTTTAATAAATATTCCCTTAAATTTTTTTTTTATTATTTTTGCATAAAAATGGCTGTGCGCACTTTAGTTCCTTATATAATATGGTATGGTTAAATCCAAAAAATGTGCCTAAAGGAAGCTTTCCGGAAATATTAAAATCTTGACTTTAGTTCTAAAATCCTACTAAATAATAGGTATATTTAACAGTATTTTGTTCTCTTTTTACGTCGCAGTGGAAAAAATAATCGATGTGATTTTTTTATACGCAGGCGAAGCTGGTTAAAGCTTGTTTTATATAAAATTGATTTGTATTTTGAGTGATTTATTAAAGCTTTGAATTTCACTACGTGATATTCTTTCTTTATTAAGTTAACCTATAAACTAAACAAGATTTATGGAATTGCTCAAAGACGAGAAGAGAAGTAGATACGTTTACACATTTAATACCTCTGCGATCTCCTTTAGGGAGAGGTAAGTGTATATATTTTTTAAGGACTTATTGTAACGTAAGTATAATAAATCTATACCTACCGTCTTTCTTCACAATGTGTTTTCACACGATTACCCCATTTGAGATATTATGTATCGCCTCTTCACTCGGTGACACGCTCAAAACCCAATGCTCGGAATATTTACTAAACATTTTATGTGCATAATATTTGTTGACACCCTATTATTTATGTTGCTCGCATTTTTATAGGTTTCAGACACCCTTGGAAGAAAACCCTGAAGTGAAATACACATCGGTTGTCCCTATCGATTTTTCAAGGTCTTCTTCGTATAATACTTAATATAATACGCGTTTTGGTTTCACACCGTTTTTTAAGGAAAACGCATTTTTATCTGTCAATATTTTAAAATGTATTCAAACTCTGTAATCATGAAATCACTAAGTAACTACGTAAGTTGTTGTGTGTAACAAATATGACATGACTGTTGTAGATCAGTTGTCAGAACGTGGTCGCTGCGATCCGAGCCTCTTAACGAAAGCTACAAAGCACGCAATGCATGACGTATTGTCACTATCATGACGTGCTATCGTAAGTCTGAGTCTTTATGAAAATTAATAGATGTGTGTTCTACGAATTAATGTAAACAAAATAAAACAAATATGTTGTAACAGCGGACAGATCGTACATCTAACAAAAACTAATTAAACCGAACATCGGCATCGGCATGTGTGTGTAGCCTCCGCCAGTAATGAATAGTGGAGGGTAGACCCCGCTTACGCCCGAGGCGCCCCACTGCCGTAAAAAAAGCTTTAATTAAACCACTGCGCTCTTCGAACTAGATTTTAATTGAAATCTCAGCTGAGCTACTGATAAAGGTAACTTTTGAATTAACTACCGTTTAATTTATAGTAGTTCTTTATTATCTTTCTTAGTGATAATACATTTTCGTATGATTTGTTATACATTTACTCGCTTTTGTTTTGTGCGATTATTCAAACAACTTGAATCTACCCGTAAAATGTGAGTAACACAATAAATATTGCCGAAATAGTAGCGAAATCAATTTCGCCTTCTTCACTCTCAACATGCTCTTCTTAGATAGATCTTATAGTCCACTTACTTTATCGATAAAAGCTTGAGATTCTACTTGCCATATTATATTATTCACAACTGGTAGAACGTCTTTTTCTACGTGAAATTTTTCCTTTTCCGTATAATTATTTTTCTCTTTGTCGCGACGCGATTTTGCTGGTTGAAGCTACATGCCTACCTACTTTTAGTCCCTTGGGCTACAACAGTCAAAGTTGCCTAACTGAATTTTAAGATGACGTAGTAACCTAGTAAATCACTGCCCATGGGACTGCTAGTTCGACAGAACTCTATGATAGAGAGGTTGATTAGTAGACGAAAAGTTGGCAGCGGTATAGGATAACTTCGGGTAAATATCAAAGTATAAGCTATTACAAAGCTGTTGGTAGTTAGCTATAACTCTGCAAGGGTTGACAAAGTCCCGCAAGAAGCGGTTATTAGCGTTAATCCCGACAGCAATCCAATTTCGGTAGCGTGCAAATAGTGTTGCGAAGTGCGACTAATACGACCAGCACTAATCGGCATGACCAATTTGCGGGTGTCGCGTTACCGATCTCTATACCATTATTGTTAAATTTCACATACATTAACATTTTTTGAAATCTTTGTAGATATATCAATACCGCTCAGCGTCGTTTGCGTCAATTAATTCGATTGGCGAGTCTTACTTGTGCCGCTTTTTTATACACGACACTAAGATCGATCTGGTTCTTTAAATGAATGAAAGTAGCGTAAACCTTCTGAGAGTGAAACCTCCTTAAAGACAATTTACAATTGCCTGTGTAGTATGATAATGTGACAAGTGTTTATGCTTGGAGCTATTTGCTGAGTGCGTCCGTCTACTTAAGTAATGAATGGTGTAAATAGCTATAAACCTCGCAACACGTGTAGTGCTCGGAGGCGACGGGGCGTGCCCGGCTCATAAGACGCTGGAATGCCGGCGTAGCTATATGCAGGCAGGGGGAGGGTCGCCATATTCGCTCACGCTGTGCCCCGAACACATTTCATCTTTCCATTAGGGCTGTTAATGCGGGATATTGTAGCTCAATAAAAGGCATTCACCTAAAATAAAGCATGCCCAATTAATATTTATAGATCCTGGTAAAAAAGAAGAAAAAATCTGTACCTATTTGTGGCCTATAAAGTGTCATTTATCAACACGTCATTGTGTCTTGTATACTGGAAGCAGTGACATCTTTAATTTAAAAAAAATAAGATAACGTTCGTGTGCTATTTCTAGAGACTGAAAACCTTACCCGCAAGTCCCGCAGAGTCAGCGCTCCAGCGAATGTCCTACGACGTTGCTCGTGACCCCAATTAACTTCCAACAGGCTTGATCTTGCTTTCTTTTCATTACAAACTTTGGATATTTACTGCCTACGCGATAAATAGCACAGTTTAAAATTTCTGGCAAACTTTCTCAAATTTTATTATCTACAATTTGGACTAACGCTAAGATATTTAGGTGAAATGGAATGTTGCCAACATTCAATAATAAGTATACTTTGGTGAGGGTAAGATTCAGTTGCTACAGAGCCATTTTAAATGGATGCTGAATACCCCAAAAGTAGGAAGTAGTCTCCTTTTACGAGTATTATAGCCATTGCTCTCACGTCTTATGACTTAGACATTCCAGTTCATTCGTGGGAATGGATTTTCCGATATCTGTACGTACCTACTCGTTTTATTGACTTTAATCCGTATCACATCGACTGTACGTCGCGTCGTATCAGGTTGGCGCAGTTTTGACAACACAGTACAAAACATAACATGTTTGTATATCTGCATAGATTGCACAGAATAACCAGACTAGATAGTTAATAATTGGTTACTAACTTTTTGGTAAATCGCACAAAGTGTAGTCCACACATTATTATAAACATAGTATACGTAAAACCTGTTACTCGCACTCGGGGATAATGTATTTAAATTAGAATTAAGTTCGTAGTTTGGACTAAACGCAGCATTCATCCTCGCTCTAATAAGAGACGGCAATGTTTAATTAAAGGAAAATAAACGGTACTTAACCTTATCGGACCCTGATACTTTGTTATCAAGCAGCAGCAATTTTGTTAACTGTAGTGCGTGATCCGCAAGGGTCGGCGCTGGAGGCGCGGCGGCCGGACGAGCCACTCGGATATTATGCCGGGCCAAGCGGCCACCCATGCATATTCATGCGCCCGATCCGGAGGCGCGTATTAATTTGCATCCCGATCCGACACCGACCCCGCTACATTGCCCATTTTCGTTTCTTTGTTATGTCACTGGCTCTCTTCGCTCACTACATTCGGCTATGATTCAATGGTACGGTAAATTAGTGCGCCTTTTATAGAAAACTACACAAAGATAATGAAACTTCGATAACTAATCAAAGAAAAATAGTTGATGGATTCAATACTCAATAATTTGATTGCACCATAATGAAATACCATACAGATATCCTTAAAGCTGAGGGGTCATTATGGACCCTGAAGGGCACAGCAAAAAAGATTCAGTTGGTTAGAGCGGAAGGACTGTTGTTTTTATAGACTCGAGTGTCACTATCGTAAACAGCATTTTTAAAGGAAGAAAGAACTTTGTTTGAACCTGAGTTTACTTTCCAACTGTAGAAGTAAACACCTCCCGAGTAAAGTAACTACCGGAACAATATTTTATCGTAGTTGCCTGTACACTTCGTTTAAATTGTGAACTCAGATCATTATCTCGATTTTATTGCTTCATAGTAAATCAAAATAAGTGTCTTTGCGGTACATTTTAAAACACTTACGAGGGACATTGGTCTAAGTGCCCCATAAATCTGTAAAATCGGTGGTTTATGTGAGTTTTCGAGGAACGCGGTGCGAGAGTCTCTCTCCGCTAGATTGGATCCTACCTAGGTTTTCACTACACCTACTTAAACGACATTACATATAAGACCTGCTGGAGTGACTTAACGTGAATAAATCTATATATATAAAAGGAGAAGCTAAATTTAAAAATCAAGGCCCAGCCCAAACCGCTGAACATAGAAACATGAAATTTTGTGTGTAGGTTACGTTTATAGTGTAGATGCTCGCTAAGAAAGAATTTTATGAAATTCAACCCTTAAAGGGGTGAAAGAGGGGGTTGAAGTTTGTATGGGATAGTGTGATTTCTGCGTGTATCAACTTTAAACTTGGCACAAATACTCTTCAAAACACACTATGAAATATTAGTTTTAGGATTTTTTGAAAATCATCCTCCAAGGGGGTGAAAGTAGGGGATGAAGTTTGTATGGAAAACCTTCATTTTTGGGTGTATCAATTCGAAACTTTGTAAAAATACTCCTCAAAACAAACAACAAGACACGTATTTCCGGATTTTTCAAAAACCATCCCCTAAGGGGGTGAAACAGGGGAGTGGAGTTTGTATGGAGACGTGTTGTTTTTTACGTCTATCAACTTCAAACTTTACATAAATACTCTTAGAAATAAATTATGAGACACATATTTTTGGATTTTTCGAGAATCATCCCCTAAACGGATAAAAGTAGGGGTTGAAGTAAGTATAGAGAAGTGTGTTTTATTGTGTCTATCAACTTTATATTTGGCACAAATACTCTTAAAAATAAACTATGAGATAGAGTTCTAGGATTTTTCGAAAATCATCCTTTAAGGGGGTGAAAGTGGGGGTTGAAGTTTGTATGGAAAACCTTAATTTTTTTGTGTATTGATTCGAAACTTTGTAAAAATACTCTTCAAAACCAAAAACAAGACACATTTTTCTGAATTTCCCGAAAACCACCCCCTAAGGGGCTGAAACAGGGGGCTGGAGTTTGTATGGAGATGAATTGTTTTTTAAGTCTATCAGCTTGAAACTTGACAGAAATACTCTTAAAAAATAAATGATGTGACACGTATTTTAGGATTTTTAGAAAATCATCCCTTAAAGGAGTGAAAATAGGAGTTGAAGTTCATATCGTTCATATATTCAAATCATCCTCCAAGGGGGTGAAAGTGGGGGTTGATTTTTGTATAGAAAATCTTATTTTTTTGGTGTAACAATTCGAAACTATGTAAAAATACTCCTCAAAACACACAACAAGACACGTATTTCTGGCTTTTCTGAAAATCACCCCCTATGTTGCTGAAACGCGGGGTATAAGTTTGTATGGATACGTGTTGCTTTTTACGTTTATCAGCTTAATACTTGGCACAAATAGGTACTCTTAGAAATAAGTGTTGCGTGTTTTTGGATTTTTAGAAAATAGTCCCCTAAAGGGCAAAAGTAGGGATTCAAGTTGGTATGGAGAATTGTGGTTTTGTGCGTCTATCAACTTAAAACTTATAAACTACAAATATTTTACAAATATTCTTTAAAAGTCTCCATACAAAGTCCATTTTTTTTTGAGAATCCATTAGATATTTGTTCCTTTGGAAAATTTGTTTGCTGTCATGAGCACATGCATACCCTTTGGTATCAGTACTACTCCGAATCGATAACACCTAGAAACTTTAAATGTGTTATGTAGGTGTCTTATATGTCGTACGCAACCGATCTATGAAGGCATTTTTAGAAATTCCAACCAAAACTAGAATATACTGGTTCCGTGTTGTTCTACTTGAATAATAAAAAGAACCTACTTATGTCCTTCATAAAGATACATTTATCCCCAAAATGTTTTAAAAATAAATGTCCACCCGTGCGAAGCCGGGGCGGGCCGCTAGTAGCCTAATAAATGTTTTTCTGAGTTCATTACCTACTGGCGGTTCTGCGCGGTTTCACCCGCGTAGTTCCCGTTCCCGTGGGAATACGGAAAAAAATATTGCTTATGTTACTCCGGAATATTGTCGCTTTCCACTGGTGAAATACACACACCGGCACAATTAGCGGAACAGAAAAAAAAAGGAGAAAAAAGAGGGAATTTAGAACAATGAATGTAATTTTTAAACAATATATTATTTAAAATAAAACAACAATTAAATTAACATGTTTTGACATTCATTTGTAACACCATACTTAAAATTTTATAAAAATAAAAATTAAATTAAACAAAATGCATTTTTCTTCGATTTTTAATTATAGAGAAACAGCAGAAAATTCAAGATTTTCCAAAGTTTAACAACAATTTCAATGACTGTTCAATATCGAGTGTTTCCTCCTCGTGCTCTGGTGAGGGTTTCCATCCGTCTGGGCATGCTGCGGATGATGTTATCAATGGTTTCTTGGGGCAACCTCTGCCATTCTTCAAGTAATGCGTTTCGCAACTCGTTGAGATTATTGGGAGGGGGCATTCTTGACTTTACACTCCTCTTTAGCAAGTCCCAGACGTGTTCTATAGGGTTCATATCGGGGGACCGTGCTGGCCACTCCATCACCGTTATACCAACATGGTTTAGGTATGTCTGTACTGTGCGAGCACTGTGAGCCCGAGCATTATCCTGCATTAGAATGAAGTTGTTACCAATAAAGGGGGCAAATGGCACAACATGTTCTTCTAAAATCTCCCTGATATACCGATCAGCATTCAGATTCCCGCCATCGACCACTACTAACTCCGTACGAGCTCCTAAACATATTCCTCCCCAGACCATAATTGAACCGCCGCCATATGCAACTGTATTTTCAAAATTAGACTGGATATACCGTTCTCCTTTGCGTCTCCATACTCGCTGCCTTCCATCAATTTGATTTAACATAACTCTGCATTCATCAGTAAAAAGAACCTGTCCCCAGTCGTCGAAGTCCCAATCACGATGTTCACGACCAAAGTGTAGACGGTTTGTGCGATGATGTCTCTCAAGTTTTGGGGCTTTGGCGGGCACTTACGAGCCTATACCCACTTCTTCGAATCTTCTACGAACTGTCCGCTCACTCATCCTTACTGCTCGTACCTCTTCCAGTAAATTTCGAGCCTGCACCGCCGTTAGTCTCGTGTTCCGTCGGACTTGAAGTTGGAGAAAACGGTCATCCCTCCTTGAAGTACACCTTTTCCGGCCTTGTCCTCTCCTTCTCACTAGAGCATTCGTCAATCTGTATCGTTGGATGCTACGATAAATCGTTGATAACGATCGACGAAGGCTTCTGGCAATCGATCTGTAGGTTTGACCATTTCTCCTCATTTGATCTGCCCTAATGATTTCTGATGGCGTTAAATCAGGCATAATTAGATGCTCGTAAATTATCAATATGCGAAAAAACTCAAAAGCCTCAAAAACAGCAATTCAAAGCTTTTCAAATGGAATTCACGAACCTTCTAAAAACGGACAAGCGGTGGAAAAAATGAATCAATGAAAATTAAAACAAAAGAATGAAAAAAAGGGCAGTCGCTTAGTATTCCATTTTTAAATTAAAACCCAAATTTAAAAAAAGCTTGTTTAGCCGGCCAGTAACACGCAAAAATGCGTAAATACTCCCTTTTTTTTCTGTTCCGCTAATTGTGCCGGTGTGTGTATTTTTTTAAATCGGTCCAGTAGTGTTTGAGTTTATTCGTTACAAACATACAAAAATACAAAAATGTATAATATTTGTATAGATTTATTTATTTATTGGAGCTCAACAGCAACATAGGACCTTTCACTTATAAATATAAACAATAAATACAGCCATTTACAGAGCTTCACTCATTATATAAAACTAGTGATAGGTACAGGGTATGCTTGAACCATTCCGTTAGATTGAGAAAACACTAGTAATAAAATAATATTAGTGTAGATTTCAATTTTCCAATATTATAAAAATGTTACTACTATATTATAATTCAGTTATTATTAAAATAAGGTGAAATTTCAACCATCTGTTGTAGCGCACCGCTACTTAAATTTAAAATTTTTACATTTCCTAGTCATGTGAAGGATCTTAGTATACCATGGTTAAACACTTGAAATAGCAGTAAATTACCTTATTTGCAACTGAACATCCATTTTTATTGTTGAATTTGTGCTAAAACAAATTCACTTTTACTATTTTCATTTTTCCATTGTAACTTTGTAACTTTCACTAGCTCTGAACAACCTTAATAGATAGGATTACACTGAAATGTGTGGTCACTAATTCTAGTATATTTATCTAAAATAAACCACTTAAAATTCCAAATTTTCATACAAATGTTTTGTAAACAAAACTTAACCTCTTCTCTCTTGTCATTTGTCTATCGGTCAAACGTCAACCAAGCGCATTCCGTTTCTGCAGAAATATTATTGCAAAGATTAGATTTGTCAAAATTCTCGAGTTAAAATTAATTAAATTAGAATCATATTTCCATATTATTTATTCGAATAATAATAATCTTCACTTTAGTTCATTTGTTAGAACATTTATTAGCTTATAAAGTTAAATAAAACAATTAATCAATGTTTTACGTTCCATTCGACCGAATATCGATTGAGATGGAATGAAGGGAGTAACGGAGCGCGCTCGTTGACCGTCTCTTGATCTTCGGACGCGGAGATAGACGGCGAGCTCCGGTTTTATAGAATTTTGGATTTTGATTTTTTATGGAAATATTCCACTGGAGCCGCACTAGCAGCGACGGTCTGGACAGGGCGTAAGTGGTAGCTTATAAAAAGTGAGAATAGTGCGCAATTGTACCGGCCCACGCCAAACCCTTGTGACCGCCCCCGGTCCGTCCACGTGGAAGACCTTATCGGCCTTTGTGGTCCCTGACCCGAAGGCGCTCAGCGTGCTGCGCATACGCAGCCGCCCTTCTTCCCGCCTGCTTCGTCGCCGTCACCGCAGGCCCCCATTTTGGGGCAGTGCACCGCCGCCGCGACCCGGTGGTGTAGGCTGAAGCCAAGGTGCACCGGCGACCACCACTACGTGGTGTGTCGCATTGAACGTGAGGTCTGCAGCATCCCGGACGAGACTTTCCCTTACATTGGAGCGGGGCCCGAAGAACGTGCCGGCTAGGGACTTATTTAACCTTTTGTTCTGGATGCATCCAAAGATATAACAATAATCTATAAAGGTACTTATAACCTATTGTTACATATTTAATTTCATAATATACATTTGTTGAATTTAAACTTTGTAATAATTTCAGACCCGCTGCCGAACCCAAATATATGAGATACGGTCCTTGAACCAATAGTTGGTGTTCAACGACTGAACTTATCCGTGCAACATTTCAGAATTATTTACCATCAAATATTAGTAGCGAACCCATTTAAGCCAACCTTCTAAATTTAAATTATAACATTAACTTCATCTTTCACATTTAATTTCTTTAGACTCCCAATCCGATTACATTCTTTTTTTTAAATTCTTTTTTTATTCGCTACACTGTCAATACGCCAGTTTATGAGTTTTATTATGCAATAGCACAAAGTTGATCGGAAATAAATTCTGATTACGGTTCATGTATTTATAGTTAAACAAAGTGAGCTTTTAATCTGACAATAACATTTTAATTGAATTTGATTATACTTACTCCTTTCAAACCAATGAATACTTACATTTTCCTGTTCCAATATCTTAAAGGCAAATATAAGTTTTCATTAAATCTAACTGGAATTTATTTGGCCAGTTAAACGGTGCCAGCGCGGGACCATGTGGAACAAATTGTCTGCTTTGGGTGTGCTTATTGTTTTACTCTATTCAGACCAACTCCCGTTATATTGCATTCAATAATTCTGTGGAAACCCAAAAACAATGCTACATAGAATAAATCTTTATTGCACATATATAAAGATATTAATTTGCTATGTTTCATTAAATGAAATTCTGGTACCTAATACAGCTTCTGGAGAGAAATCGGTTTTCAAGACAATTTATATGGTTGTAATCTACTACAGCTATTTAACACGTTAGGGAAAGTTATACAACTCCTTAACTTGCAACTAAAACTTTAGAAAATGTATATCTTTGCAAGTCCACTCCGTTTATAAATAAATATAGGTACATTCGCGAGGTACCCGGTGAAATTCAATATCTAAAAATTTGTTTCAAACGATTTGAGGTACGTAACAGCTAATTGAAAAGAGAAATATGTATTATTTCGCAATAATACCGATGCTATTCCATTCAATCCATTTTTTATTCAAATTCTAACGTCAAGGAGACCCAATATTGATTTTAAGCAAAATGTTACAGCTAAATTAAAATATTTGTATTCAAAGAGTGTTGGCGAGTGATCAATCAGTAGGTACCTACCTACTGTGGCTGTATAGGTACTTATTTTTAATATTTTACGAAAAAACTTGTTAAAGTAAGAAGTGCTTGTTAACTCTTTCTCTGCTGAACCTTGGCAATTTCTTTAAGAGCCTCTGTGCTAGCGAGTAGACTTCGACATTAACTAATTAAACTAAACATAGCGCAATTTTATCCAATGGGCAAGTCCATTTAAATGTTTGCAAGGGACTCAGTTTTGCTTGCTCGGTTTAGATTTTGCTCAAAGGCCATCGTTACCGCCATATTATTTTATACTAGATTTTTCTGTGGTCTGTAACTCGGGTCTTCATTCGCAAAAACTAACCTATAATGAATTTTGCTTTGTGTAGAGCCATATACTATAGAAGGGTAAAGACATATGTCTACGCAACCAATATTCACTATTTGATTAGCTACTCGATAACAGAACGATACCAATAAAGTAGTGATATAGTGCAAAAATAAAGTACTAGTAAATATGTAGCACGAAGTTGATAAACAACGCATGAAAAAGCTTACGCTTCCCTCTGAATATAACAGAAAATAACATCATATCCGGTAAATCGAACGTCGATATCACGAAAACTGTGCACCAAATAAAACATTGTCGCCTACATAATATCACTATAAACTATGTAGAGCCCATAGAATTTCACGTGGTTATATTTTTTGTGTGCTGTCGTATTTTAACTGTTTGTGTCTACTACATCACTATCACTACATAGTATAAAACAAAGTCGCTTTCTCTGTCCCTATATCCCTATGTCCCTTTGTATGTTTAAATCTTTAAAACTACGCAATGGATTTTGATGCGTTTTTTTTAATAGATAGAGTGATTCAAGAGGAAGGTTTTAGTACTAGCATTGCACCCGTGCGAAGCCGGGGCGGGTCGCTAGTATTATATATTTTATATAAATATATGAGTGGAAGTTGCTTGTGTATTTTAAAGGTCACCCGTGACCTATCCGAAAGATATCGTGGGCTGCCAATAATATTTAGAATCATAAAATCCAATTACGACTTTGTGCCGTATTCATTTGTCACAAATCTTCATCGATTGATTTAATAACGTAATGTTTATTGAGTTGGAACATTCTGAGAAATTCTGGCGCTTATAAAAACGTTTCTGTTCGAGATATACTTTTAATTACTAGATTTACAAACTAAACATTTAAATATAAATAAACGCTCACGCCTTATCTTTCAGGGTGTTAGCAGAAGTATTCTATTTCTGGGAGTACCTACTTTTCGCTATTGTATTTTTGGGACTCCTACACGTGACGGTTGTGAGCCCGCAGCCTAACCTGGTGTATACACATACCTCAGAACCATTCTCGGGTTTCCTCACAATGTTTTCCTTTACCGACAAGCTTGTGATGTATGTAAGTTTATTGAAAAACTCTTTGGTACCTCACTCGGAATCAAACCCGGGCCTCTTGCAGAGGCAAGTTTACTTCGAACAGGGTTATCACTGCACTTAGCTTAAAACAATGTGTATAATTATAAGTATTTCTCGACCTGGAGGCGTCGGAAAACCACTTTACTTTATGCTATTAGCAGAGCATGATGCACTTAGCGTAGACACCACAAAAGGATGCCGGTGTAACAACTGAAATAGTACTCTTTATTCGTTTATAAAATAAACTAAAAATAATATTATCATTTGAGGAGAATCAACTACAAAATATAGGTACCTATACTAATCTATATCCATATTTGTATACTAATACTAGCGACCCGCCCCGGCTTCGCACGGGTGCAATGCTTATAAGATTTTCCCGCTTTTCTGTTGACATTTTTCCTGAATTTTCTTTGCTTTAAACCTCACGGAGCCCGAGACCTTTCTAACGAATGCAAAACCGTGGAAATCGGTTCGTGCGTTCTGGAGTTATAGCGTCAGGAAGAAAAACCCGACTTATTTTTATATAGTAGACTAGCGACCCGCCCCGGCTTCGCACGGGTGCAATGCTTATAAGAATTTTCTTTGCTATAAACCTCACGGAGCCCGAGACCTTTCCAACGAATGCAAAACCGTGGAAATCGGTTCGTCAGTTCTGGAGTTATATCGTCAGGAAGGAAAACCCGACTTATTTTTATATAGTAGATTATAAAGAGGAAATATTAGTATATTTTTATCTTTGTTACGAATAAACTCAAAAACTACATGACCGGTTTTAAAAATTTTTTCACCAATGGAAAGCTAGAATATCCCGGAGTAATATAGGCTATATTTTATTCCCATATTCTCACGAGAATGGGAACTACGCGGGTGAAATATTGTTTGAAAATTTTGAGAGTTAGATAGTTATCGATTTAGATATCAAAACACCAATTTGAAACATTTTTCTGGATGACTGTAGTTAGTAGAAGTTATAATTTATAGAGAATATAAATGTTTACAAATTGTTTAAAATAGCTACAGACACCAAAGTAGATGTACTTGAATTGTTTCGAAGATGTTTCAAAGTCAAGATGTTTTATTCAAAGTAGAGATTTATAAGTCCACTTATTAAAAGTAATTTAAACTCCTCCGCTTCAGCATGTATAGTTTAAGAGAAGAAGCCCAGCGCAATGAAGCTGCGCTAGAGTTGGCAAGTCCCATTGTTTCTAAAGACCTTTGCTTATACCCCTTACAAATTCACCACTGTTCTTTATCGTTTTATTGGCTTTGTTTTACATTTTCTTTGGTCTTTTCTCTTTGTTTTCTTGTAACTTTGATGTGAAACTCAGTGTTGCTTATTTCAATTGTGAACGCCACTGAGCTAGATAAAACAATGTTTCTCTGCATTCCTTTGAACTGAAACACCATTCTTCATAAGGTCGGTAAATATTTAAGTATAATTCATTAGGTAAGCACCGAGAAGAGTTTTAAAACCTTTAATTATTAGGGTCCATTTAATTATCACACCCGTGATATTTAAATGGAATACTAGTATAAGAAGGTGTTCCTTCTGTAAAGCAGATTAGAGCGTCCTCTCTTTCCGTGTCTCACTCGGCAACATTGGACTTTTTTTACCCGAATGTATCAAAAGCAGAGTAATGTTTATTTTTTATTTTTATAGCCGAATCTATTTACTGGATTTTGAAGTCCGAGGTATCACTAAATGTGTCTTCATCTTAGCGGTATAAGGTGTAGTATATTCTACTTTGTTTTCATGATTGCACCCTAAGGTAATGGGGTTTTGGTTTTTCTCATTGCTCCCCGGCGTATCATCCGGCCTTGCCCATTTTTTTGTCTTGCTTGACTGTTTTCTCTTTTACTCTTCTCGAGTCTTGTACTCTTTTTTTATTTATATTTACATTTTGTATATACAATGTAAGTAGTAATATTATTTGGCATTCTGGATCAAAATCGATACGACCTCACTCGCGTTGCTCGCTGCGTCGCTCCGTTTTACTACGCTCCTCGGTCGTATCGATTATGATCCAGAATGCCCAATAATATCAAATGGAACACCGCAACACCGCTCCGATAACAGCAGGAAAGCTAATGACTGATCGCTTACGTTAAATAAAACTAAACTCATCCTATAATATCATGTGATTGATATTACGTAAAAAACTAAACCGTTAAAACGCTATATAAAAACCTACCCGATAAAAGAAAGTTGTCATTAATAAAATATCATTACTTACAACAACATGAAGTTTGTGAAACAACCACTATCCTTGAAGGTTGAAAAAGTTTGTACAGTTTCAAAAAAGAAGAATTATCGTCATGGGAAACTTTTGCCTAACACAATTCGTTGTATAATTTGTGGTCCATCAAACTGTGGAAAAACTAATTTAATGATTGGCCTTCTTTTACATGAAAACGGATTGAGCTATAGAAATGTTTA
Organism: Ethmia dodecea; assembly: GCA_963855545.1. Taxonomy (NCBI): domain Eukaryota; kingdom Metazoa; phylum Arthropoda; class Insecta; order Lepidoptera; family Depressariidae; genus Ethmia; species Ethmia dodecea. The sequence goes on along the minus strand of OY979437.1, from coordinate 8,239,258 downwards.
CGTATATTCAAAAACTCTTCACCAACCGAAGTATTTATTCTTAGAACATGTTTTAAAAAAAGTTCCTGGCATCACTTACGTAAAATTTCATGAAAATGAGACAGTATTGAGTCCTCAGCATGCTAAGAAAAATTCTGTTATAGTTTTCGATGACGTGGCATGTGAAAACCAAAATAATATACGTGACTTTTTTGCTATGGGCAGACATAAATATATAGACTGTTTTTATTTAAATCAAACATATAGTAAGGTCCCTAAACAGCTAGTCAGAGATAACGCTAATTTAATAGTTCTGTTTAAGCAAGATGATGTGAACTTGAGACACGTGTACGAAGAGCATGTTAACACAGACATGTCATGGACAGAGTTTAGAGATATGTGTTCAAAAATATGGACTGAACCCTATAATTATTTGGTAATAAATAAAGATTGTAACAAAAATAAAGGTTGCTATAGAAAGAAATTTGATACCTTTGTAATGTTTGATTAATGATATAAAATACCACTTTTTCTTGACTCCCTATCATTTCAACGCAAGTTACTGAGAGCTTAGAACATACCTACTAATTATTTTATTTAAAATGGAAAAAACATTAAAAAAACAAATAGTTAGTGCTGCTGAAGCTGTTAAGAGAAAAGTTAAAAAGATGCGCAATATTGAGATTGATAACGAAAAAGTTTTAGAAAATGTTTTTAAGCCTTTGACAAATCCTCTCAACCAATTGGTGGATATAAACAAAAACACAACCTTAAAAGAAACATCTTATCCGTCCAAAGATCAGAAAATTAAACATACTAAATCGAAAAAAGAAAAAGATAGTTCTGATTCGTCAAGCGAGTCGGAAAATGATAAAACCATTTTAAGAAGGAATTCTAAAATTGAATTTCATGATGATGATGCTTCCAGAGCCGAATATAATTCTTCTGATTATGATGAAAATTTTTTTGGAAGTGATGAAAATGTGTCCAGTGTGGAGGACCGACGCAATATCAGCAATGAATCATTTCGAACAGTTGAATCTGCACCGACATGCCCTAGCCTAAATGTATCATCATGGTCGCTATCGTCCGAAGCTTTTGAAGATGTTCCATATGGTGTTAGACGTGAACGTGGTAAACTTATGATGGGTTCTGGTAGTGTATTTGTTAAAGATAAGAAAATTATGGTAGCTGGACGTGAATACGCAAATACGAGAGGCATACAAGAGCTATTATTCCAAAAAGTGCCTGATTTAAGTTTTGTAACAGATCAAGATGCACAAAATTATAAGTTAATGCTATTGGCCACAAATGCACATAGACGAGATTTTGATCTAAATAAGCCTATAAAAAGCAACAAAGGAAGAAAATACTTAAATGTCATAAAACCGCTGTTTAAGTTACGTAAAATTTCTGTCAGCACAGATAGTAGTCTACCTATAGGGACAGGACTCCCAGTTATGAAAAAGTGGAAAAAAAATGTGGACTACATCTACTGGGACGATCCTAACGAATTAGTAGAACGATTAAAACTATTAATTGCTTCACGAGATGCTGGAAACACTGGATTGGATAATGAAATAATATCTATAATTGAAGAATTACGTGAATCTGGTATTATTCTCTAATAAATGTTATGTATTAAATGGATTATTTTCATTTCAGTCCTATTCTTTGTACCTTACAGTTGTCTTTTTAGGAAAATGGATGTTGACAAATTCGGTCATCACGTTCATAAACGTTTACGTTTGTCTGAAATATTAAACTTATCCGATAAAGTTTTGATGAAGACAGAAACTGGTGAATTCGATTTTAAAATGACAACACTTAAAGGTGTGAAAGCCCCTCTGGCAGCAGACGAGGTTGTTAACAGAGAATATGTTGATCAAATTACTCACCGTTTTTATGATAAACATGAAATAGATGACATCATTATTAGTATAAAACCAGAGATACAGAGTTTCTTAGCTCATTTTCAAGAGAACTACTACAATAAAAAGGAAGTAGATCAAATAACTAAAAGTGAAAATGGTAAAACAACAAGTGGTAAATGAATTACATAAACCAGCGCGTAGAAATTTCGTTAGAAGGTCTGTAATTTTAAAAGGAATTGATGATTTATGGCAAGCTGATTTAATTGATATAAGAAACTTAAAGACATACAATAAAGGTTTCAAATTTATATTAGTTGTAATAGATTGTTTTACAAAATTTGCTTGGGCTTTCCCCGTTAAAACAAAATCCATGTTAGAAATAGCAAATGCCTTTGATCAATTAATAGTTAAATCTCATCGGCGGCCTGTTAATCTACAAACTGATCATGGTACAGAATTTTATAACAGTGAATTCCAAAAACTGATGAAATCATTTAATATTAACCACTATTCAACCTATTCAGTAAAAAAAGCTTCAATAGTTGAAAGATTTATTAGAACCTTAAAGAATAATCTGTATAAACATTTTAGTTTAAATGGAAGTTATAAATGGATTGGTGAACCTTTAGATAATATTGTTCGCTGTTATAATAATACACAACACCGCATCACTAAGTATAAGCCTAGTAGTGTCAACCATAAAAATGAACATATTATAATGAAAAATATTAAATCTTTTCAAAATAAGATAAACATACCAAAAAATATTAAGTTTCGTTTGGATGATTATGTTCGCATAAGTAAATATAAGACTAGTTTTGATAAAGGTTATACTCCAAATTGGTCCAGTGAACAATTTAAGATAAAAAAAATCAATAATACTGTACCAGTAACCTATCTAATTGAAGATTTAAAAAATCAACCAATTTTAGGAAGTTTTTATGAGCATGAGTTACAAAGAATTAAATACCCCAATGTATACCTAATAGAGAAAATTATGAGGAAGAAGGGTGATAAATTATTTGTAAAATGGTTGGGTCTTAGTGATAATGAAAACAGTTGGATTGATAAAAAGGCTATTGTTTGAGAATTGATATCATTATTTGGTTAGTTATGCAAGGCAAAGGACTTGTTAACAATTTGATAAACAATTTACCGTTCGAGTTACATTTACCTGGTTATAATTATTGTGGGCCTGGAACAAAGCTAAATAAACGTTTACTACGTGGTGATAAAGGAATCAATAAATTGGATGAAGCTTGTATGCATCACGATATAGCATATTCAAACTTTTCTGACTTAGAAAATCGTCATAAAGCTGATTTACAATTAATGAATATGGCTAAACAGAGACTAAACTCAAAAGATGCAGGTAAAGGTGAGAAGCTCGCTTCCTGGTTAGTTAGTAAAGTGATGAAGACTAAGTTGAAGACTGGAGCAGGGGTTAAAACATTTAAAGCAATAATAAGAAAAATACATTCCCAACTCAAGAAGTTTAAACCTAAAAACACTAAGACAGCTATCAAATTTGCTCATTCAGCTGCAAAGAAGTTGCTTTCAAGAAATAACAACATTCGTCTTCCACGAGTGATCCCTCTTCCAAAGACTGGAGGTATTCTACCGCTAATACCTATTTTCGCTGGGCTGTCAGCATTGGGAACCTTAGCTGGAGGTGCAGCTGGGATAGCAAAAACCGTAAATGATTATAAATCCTCACAGCAAAATCTTCGTGAGTCTGAACGACATAACAAAATTATGGAGTCTATTGCACTGGGGAAAGGCTTGTACATAAAACCTTATAAAAAAGGTAATGGATTGTACTTAAAAAATCCAAAAAACTAAATAAAAGGCTGCCTAATCGTGCTCTTACTAATTTAGACATTCTAAATCATGCAAATGGTATACCGCATTTCAGAGGTGTTTTTATGAGAGATAAACTACCTAAAGCACCAAGACATATTGAATGTGGTATTGTAAATTTAGATAACTCTTATAGCCAGGGAACTCATTGGGTAGCCTATGTGAAGTTTAATAACTATATAGAATATTTTGACAGCTTTGGTGATTTAAAACCTCCAGTAGAACTAATTAAATATTTCAAAAATAGAGATATATTTTATAACTACAATAAATATCAAAACTTCAATACCGTTAATTGTGGCCATCTATGTTTAGCGTTTTTATGGAATTTTTGGAATAAACATATAAAATGACGTACTTTTTTTTATTTGTATCATTAACACAATGTCTTTCACCCTGTCTATTACTGGTAACACATCACTTTTATCAACAAATTATTCTCCCAGTCTTCAACTTGAAGGAGAATACGAGTGTGCACTTTTGTATTTATCTACATTTAATTCTATTCCAAATATTGTTCAAAATAATAATACATTTCATTTTGATTCTAATAGTGTCATTGAGATACCTGTGGGAACCTATGAATTTCAAGACATTTGTGACTATTTAAAATCAAAAATAGTGGGTGACAAGATAGAACTATACTGTAACAATAATACTTTAAAAACTTCTTTGATTTGCACAAAAGATGTTCACTTTGAGAGAAATAATTCGCTTGGAAAATTATTAGGTTTTGGAAATCAGACACTTCAGGCAAATATATTACATGAGTCGTTACATCCAGTCAACATTCTATCGACGACCGTGGTGAGAATAGAATGTGATATAATTAGCGGATCATATATTAATGGAAAACCAAGTCATATAATTCACGAATTTGCTCCAAACGTGCCACCTGGTTATAGAATAATAGAAATTCCGAAAAATATTATTTACTTTCCCGTTAATCAATATAATATTAATGCTATCAATATAAGATTACTGGATATAAATAACAACCTCATAAATTTGCGTGGTGAAGAAGTGCAACTATATTTACATCTTAAGAAAAAATGATTGACTACAATAAATACATGACTCCCCCAATCAAACGTATCAGTATTGATCGAGCTATTGATAAAAAAACATATAGAAGAAAACCAAAACAAATAACAGAAGAAAATAAAAAATTTCTTAAATTAATTGGATTACTAAAATGAGTAGTATTTTAGATATATTAAATACGCCAGTCCAGGACACTGCTATCGAAGGCATCGAAGTTCATTCATATAAACCTTACGTAACCAGTTTCAACAAAAATGATGAGATTCGCATACCGATTAATCAACAAGACCTGTATATATTACCATCAGAGAGCACTCTCTACTTACAAGGAATCGTTCATGTACACAAAGGCACCCCAAAAGAAAAAGTTTTAAATGTTCACTTCATTAATAATCCACTGTTATATCTTTTCCAAGATATTAGGTATGAGCTTAATGGGGTTGAAATAGATAAAATAAAAAATGCTGGAATTACTACTACAATCAAGTCATTAATATCTATGAACGAAAATGAGGCACGAATGTCGAAAACTTGGGGATGGGATATCGAAGGAACTACAACCTCGAATGGAGGCAGCTTTTCGGCTTCTATTCCGTTAAAAAACATTCTCGGTTTCGCTGAAGATTATAAAAAACTAGTAATCAATTGTAAACATGAACTGATATTGTTACGAAGTAACACGAACCTCAACGCAGTGAAACTAAACGCTGATGAAGTTATCAAAGATATCGAGATACAACAGATTATGTGGCGAGTGCCACATGTTAGAGTATCCGATAGAGAAAAAATCAACTTGCTCAAAATCTTGGAAAAGGATCGTTCTATACAGTTAACGTTTAGAAACTGGGACTTATATGAATATCCTTTACTACCTAAAACTACGAAACATACTTGGGCAATAAAAACATCATCGCAAATTGAAAAACCAAGATATGTTGTAATCGGTTTGCAGACTGATCGAAAACATAAAGCAACCAAAGACATGTCTCGGTTTGATCACTGCTATTTACGCGATATTAAAGTTTACCTTAACTCAACTTATTATCCTTACGAAAATCTTAACGTGAATTTTGAAAACGATAGAACTGCTTTATTATATGAACAATATGCGAGATTCCAACAGTCGTACTACGGTCGTCGAACTGAACCCTTGCTTAGCGTGAAAGAGTTTAAAGAGAAGGCCCCACTGTTTGTAGTCGACTGCTCTCGACAAAACGATCACCTGAAGTCTGGGCCGGTCGTGGATGTGCGAGTGGAGATCGAAAGCGAAACTGAATTTCCTGATCATACATCGGCTTACTGTCTTATCCTAAACGATTGTATTGTCGAATACAAACCTCTCAGCAATATAGTCAGAAAGATATCATGAGTACTGATATAATTATTGTAGATGTTCAAGGATTTAAAGATGGTGAAAATAAATTTATTGTTAAGGAGTTTGCAATAGCCTATCAGGAGCATACACAAACATTCCTTATTAAACCACCGTATCCATTTAAACGTTTATCAAAAGAGGAAAGTAAACAAGTGCGGTGGTTAGAAAATAATCGTGGAATCTATTGGAGTGAAGGATTTGTTGACTATTGTGAATTCAAACGCATTGTTACTCCATATATAAGTAACAAAAAAATTTTGACAAAAGGTCTGGAAAAAATTAAGTGGATTAAAGAATTGTGTTCACACTGTAAAGTGGTAGATTTGGGTGAGAAAGGTTGCCCTTGAATATAATGAAATTGTATAATGATTATTCTACTGATAAAAAATCGGTTTTTAACTGTGTTCATCATACAAAAATGTGTGCACTTAAAAATGTACTTTGTATAAGAAAGTGGTATAATACAAATAATATGTGTGTATTTAATTTATTTCATTAAGTAAACATTTTTATTCTATAATAAACGGGTTTGAAAATTATTTTGCAAGAGTTTTAGTACCTATCCCATATAAAATAAAACCAAATATTACAAATACAAATTTATTTGCAAAAAACATGGTATATACAGGTGGTGAGTTGGTGACAGATACATTCAGAGCATTATGACACAAAGATAAGTTTAATACATTTAGTCCTATTATAGTACATTTTATTTTAATCAATTTAGAGCATAAATCAAACTTGCTAAATTATATACATTTTATTTAAGTAAATGTTAACAATATTAATGGAAATTAAGTAATACCTAGTTATTTTTAAAAATTATATCCTATTAGTTTTTTTGAAATATTTTTAATAACACTCTCTGTTTGATCCATAATTTCATCGTGTTCGTTTTCCATCACATACTGCACGTTCATCACTTCTACATAGTCACTTTTTTTATTTTTTTGGAACAATGAAGATGAAGATATATCATGCACAGATATTTTGATTAAGCGAATCCCTTTTCTTGGTTCGTTATTAATGACATATGATTGAACTTGCGTGGGTGACTTCTTTATCTTATTCAACTTATTTTTCTTGGTTCGCTTGTTGACTGGATTCGGTGGTTGGTGGGCACAGCAACTAAGTAATCCTTGATTGGATTGTTCTAGGTCGGTTGGGTCTAGAGCGTATTCTGGGAGACATAGACCAATATCGCCGCAATCCGTCATGATATCTTTAACAATTAAAAGAACTATAATGAATAAACAAGAAAAAAATGTGTGAATAAGTAGGTATACAATTGAAATATAAATAAATAAACACTTGCTCACCTGGATTATTAACTGGATGCGCAGCGTTCTCCGATCTCAGCAGTCATTTGATTTATGAGCTGCTGAGTCCTGTAGAGAATATTGTCACCCTCATCAAAAACCAAATATTGGTATTTTCCAAGTAGTTTAAACTCTACTTCGGACGGAGAGTCTATAGTGTCCATGATTTCTAGTTTTATCACGTACTTTGGAATTTCAGAGTTCACTGCTACCGCATAACTTGCACTGACTTTATACTGGTTTTCAGACATATTAGCCATCGAATGCTACGAGTAAGAGCGTTAATTAAGAACTGAATCATTTTGTAACGGTACAATTAAAGATATACGATACCAATCGCATTTCGTTGAATGTAATATTCATGTCAGAACTTGAACAAATGCAAGCTTGCAATTCCGTTGACTTGTAAAATAACACCTGTGCATCGGCACGTGTGACGCATTTACTCCATTCATTGACAAGTTTAAACCTGTTGAATAAACCTATTTATTACCTTTGCATTTTTGTGAAACAAACATAGAATCGATAGCTCCATTTAATTTGTTGCAAATCCAGTTCTTTACACTTAGTACTCGTTGGCTCAGTTGGTAGTGCCCCACCTTCTCAGTCAGAAGTCGTGGGTTCGATTTACAAATCGAAGGTAACATGCATAGGATATAAAATATATGATAATGTTAGGGTGGATATCTAATATTAATAAAAATATCTTGTTTAATGATTATAAAAGAATTTATTTATTATTTACAGTAAAGTTTATTCTAAAATTAATATAAATTTATAACTAAACTAACTAACTAAATTTATAACTTAAAAATATATATATAAATTTATGCGAATGATTTCACAATTAATAATCACATTGTAATTGAATAATGCCCCCAAGATTTTGTTACAATATTATCTTTTAAAATAAACCGTTTATCATCTCTACGTGATAAAGCTACTTTGTTTTGTTCCTGAGTAAAAATAACATGTTTGATGGACTTAAAATGAACATTTTTCTTTCTTATTTGCTTACCACTCGACAAAACGTCAGTATAATCTGTAAATTTAATGTTTTTTGTCACACATTTTTTAATTCCTTTTGCTTTTTTGATTTCCTCATCATAAGTTCTAATGCTGTACAGTTTTGATCTTAGGCCAACAAACTCCAAAATGATATTTCCTCCCATCTCATCTTTAAAGAGTCCTGGAACCTTCTTATTATTTTGAAGTATATTGAATTTGTTATTTACGGGATAATTACTCGTATCAAAGTAACATAAAAACCATTCTTTTAAATCTTTATAAAAATCATTTGTTTTAATCAAATACAAAAAGCTGTCTGTATCAGTGTAACAGAGTGATAAGTTATCCTCATATGTTTTCTTCATTACCGAATAATGGAAATCATACATATGACTCTTTGACAGTTCCAAAACTGAAAAACCTATATATATTGGCTTATCCAAAACAACCTTTTCACGATTTAACTGTATTGCAACAAGGTTTTCAGCAAAAATTGTTGAACTATGGAAATTAGGTCGTGCGATGAGTTCTTGCGCACAAAAATATTTCTTTGTTTTATTCCGCTTATCGCACCACTGGTTAACTAATTTTACATCAACTCTACGTTCGGTGTCTTCCAAGGTCTTACCAAAAATACTATTATTTAATAATTTAAAAAAATCTTGTTCAAATACTGACTTGGATTCTTGCCTTAACTTTGTATTTAAATCTATATATTGTTTTAAATATGGACTCTGTTTAAATTTGATTGCTCTATGGATTTTTTTAAGAATTAATCCGTTTCTAAGACATGTTTTCAAATGAATGTAATGAATAACATAATTGAATTTATCATACAAATTCGGAGTTAATTTTTTATTTTTTGATCCTGGCGGAACAAAATGTTGCGCACAAAATGGTAGGTCATCATGTAAGTCGTGTAAATATTCAGGATAGTTAAGATCGACTTCTAGTATGTAACCAAACTCATTATCATCAGAAATATTGGTTACTTCAAGTTGTGCGCATTCATTCTCATTAAGCAAAGTAAAGTTCGAATGTGGTAAAAAGCTACACATCGCGTATCCGTACAAATTATTACAGTCAATATATACCAAAAACGTTTCTGGTTGGGACGGATTAAAATTTAATTGATATTTATTATTAGACTTAGCATATCGCCTAGGACACAAACAAATGCCGCCCCGTATACCTTTTTGTATCATTCGAATCATTTCTAAATTATTAATGAGTTCTAATTGAATTTTTGTTTTAAAAAGCATCGCATCAAAACTGAGACTCGGAGCAGTCAGATAAAACGCTGGATCCAATGAATAATTTGTTTTACAAGTTCTACGGAATTTTTCAAAAATATCGGCCAATAATAAAACATCGCTTTTGACATACAAATCAGTGTACTGTCCAAGATTTTCAATTTTGAAACTATTCCATACTTTAACAGCGTGGTTGTAATCGCTCTCAGAAATAGTTTCATTGGTAAGTTTGTTAAAAAAACAATCTTTTGACGGTAAACATGTTTCCGTGTATTTATGACAACTGGTCATATAGTCGTATGGATACACGCCTTTTCGACAAAGCAAATCAAACTGTTCTTCGTTCATACATAACAAAAATAAATGATTGAAATCGTTCGTATCAAGATTTTTAGTTAGCTGATCAAGGCTAGTGCCTAAAAATTTGAATGAATCTACGAAACGAACTGCTGCAAATTTATTTTCCGAAATATGAATGAATTTAGTAAATGATATATAGTTTTCCTTATTTTTGGGTATAACTTTAATCATACCAGGAGTGGAACCTAGCTGACGTATAAATAAATGACAATCATAGCCTGATAAGTTATGGAAGAACACCGGAACGAATTTAGGTATTTGAAAATTGAGGTTGCAATATGAATGAGCAGCGCCTCTGTACTTTCCAGTAAAGTGACAATGGTCTCTGACTTTATCATTTAACAATAATTTTAAACACAAGTGACAATATTCCGAATCATTAAAATTTTGCCTATCGTTATTATGAAATAATATTGGCGTCGGGTGAGCGGATTTTTCTTCTAATATATTATAGATTCGCTTGATATCCTTTTCTAATGACTCAATAAAAAATTCAGCACTATCAGCACCTCGATAAGACACAAGACTATTAAGAGAGCTGTCATAACTGCAAACAATATAATACGCAAACGCGGCTGGTACATGTTGTTGTATATTAACTGTATGACTACCTTTTTCTTCAGAACAAGGCTCTAAAAATGTTTCAAAGTCAGCATAAATAATAAAAGGTAAAGTTTGTAATCGCGAGTAATTTTTAAATTGAACAACAGCACCGTTTTCAGGTAATATAGTTTTAACACCTCCGCAAACATGGTTATTGCATTCATTAGCACTTTGAAAAAATAATAAGCAAGTATCACAGAAAAATAGTTTTCCATGATGTCTTGTTAACTGACTTCTTACTAATTTGCTTAAGTCTTTAATAAGACAATAATGGAACCTTAAGTCTTTTTGTAACAACAACATGTTAATGTGGTTTTCTTTTCGGGTAGATGTTTTATACAGAGGTCCTATAACTTTACCATTGGTCAATCCGTAAATATTAACACTTATTTTTTCATTATTTTTCTCAAAAATTCGAATATCTGACAATGAAACAGGAAATGTCATATTATCTAAATTCAATACGGTGTTAAAATGATAGTAAGATGAAGTGCGATTAGCGTTAATTTTTGCGGGATACAAGGCAGCCATAACTGTCCACGCAAAACAAAACTCATCATCGTTCTTAATATTAAGACATGCTTTTTTGGCCTGTATTTGCTTTGGCAAAGGTAAAAACGATGACCCTCTGAAAGGAGAGTATTTATTAATATTGACTTCTAAGTACAAAATATCCAAAAGAGACCACCCGCTGCCAGTCTCTTGAAATTCATCTAATTTATAAGAAAGAGTCTCAATTAATTTGTGCATAACTTCATCAAAATCATACGATTGATGTAAAGAAATATTTTGTGTGACAAAAGACTTAGTCTCGATAACGTCGTCTTTAGGCAAAATAACTTTAACAAACAATTCAAAGTTTACCTTGATGTTTATGTGACTAGTCAGTGCCGTATCTAGCAGCTGACGAATCAGTGGCGCTATCGACACTGTAAATTGAGGGATAGAGCTGACAGGTGCGCTCGCGCCACCGCTGTCGCCTCCGTCCCTGTTCGCACTCGTGGCCTCAGAGTATACCCGGTAACTAGCTATACGACCTTTGAATGCGCAATTTATTTGTTCAATATTACTGTTAAGTATTACTGCTGCATTATTTTTATGTGCAATACTACGCAAATGACCAGAAAAACCTTTGCTGAAGATTGATTTATTACAAACTGAACAAAATATGGTTTTCATGATGAAATTAGAATCAAAAGTAAACTACTTGAGGAAAATTTCTATAGTAAAATTATGTATAGGTTTTAACGTTTAAGTTTCAATTTAAGTACAAAAATTAAATAGTAAGTATTATTTTTTCATTATTTATTATGTAATTATGTATCTAGTAAGTAGGTACTTAACTATACTAATTAGAAAGTACAAAAAAATATATATATATTTTAATAATAATAATTAAAAAGAAAAAAAAAGAAAAAAAAAACTACGGCTTTTTATCGCCGTAAAACGTAGCCTCTGATTGGAATTTTTTTTTCGCGTCTGCGAAGAGACGCTTTATTATATCCCACTGTGGATCTCTGTGGGAGAGCTGCAGTCGAAGATTGGCCGTTGCCTTCTCGTATCGCTGTTTGTACGATATATGGCGGATGTCTTCGGTGTTGTACACCCATACTTCTACAAAGAAGTCCCCATCGAGTAAGGCGGCCTGGCGAAGGGTTCCATCTGCCACACGTCGCGATAGAGATGACCACAGCGGGGATACATGCGTCTCCTGAACCGCTTCGTCCCCAAACAACTCATCTGCAGCCGAATTTCCACTAAAACAATAAGAAAACTAATATTAGACAAATTAAAAGTTCCTAATCAGATGTTTAATAATATAAGGAAATACCGTACTATTAATCTAAGAAATACTGGTGTCGACTTCATTGTACCTACCTTACAGCCGGCTGAGCTGCTTTAGATTTTTTATTTTTGGCTTGCTTGGTCTTCTGCTGCGGTGGTTTCTTTGTAGTGCTGTGGAGCAAAAGGAAAATCTACGTTAAACATCCGCATACATAAATAATTTTATAAAAGTTTAACTTTAAAGGCTTCAAAAACCGAAATAATGAAAAAACAATTGACAATTGCAGGACTAGAGAGACACAAAGTAAATTACCGTTTAGGCTCTTCCTCTGAATCGTACTCTAAATCATCGCCTGAAAAAAGCGACTGGTTTTTGTCCTTTTTAGTGGACTTTGGCGGTGTTTTCTTTGCAGGGCTGCAAAAGAATAGTAAAAACATCGTTAGTAAATAATAAAAACAAAAAGTATAAAATATGAATGTAAAATCAATGTTACCGTTTGGTTTCTTCCGACTCGTAATCAGATTCCTCTTCAGGAAAAGCGCGTTTGTACGATTTCTTGTACTCCGATTCCGACCTTCGTACAAAATATAAAAAATATGAATAAACATATTCTATTAACTGAATGAAAAAATTCAAACTTATAATATTTTTATCAAACTTACGAACATTATTGCAACACACTTGAATCGAATTTTGGATTCAAATAGGATCGAACAAATTCTAATGCAGCACCAGCTTTCACGGTGAAATCACAATAACGTATATAATTTTTAGCAATAAATATCGAGTACTAAAAAGTGTTCCTAAAAACATAAGTACATATAGTCAGGACAGTAATAAGAACATGTTGAAGGGAGTAGTATGGGGAGAAAGGGACCAGGCACAGATAAATAAATATTCTAATAAATGTAATGCTAAACTTAGAGATATTGACTTTCCCAGTGAATTTACTTATTGTTGTGATTGTCTATGTAATGATGTGAACCACAGAAAAATTATTGACAGTATATACGATTCAATTGTTGCAACTCTAACTGAGGCTTCTATTGCTAGTTGTGAAAGTAAGCAAGAAAGGAGGGGCGGCTGTGTTACGGGTTGGAATAAGCATGTGCGGGGGGCTCATCAAAGGGCTAGGCTTTGTTTTCATGAGTGGTGTCTATATGGTAAGCCTAAGTCTGGGCGGCTATATGACGAAATGTGTTCTTCCAGAAAACTGTTTAAGTCTAAACTTAAATTCTGTCAAAACCATAAAGACCAAATAAAGATGGACATAATTGCCTCTCATCACAAGTCCAAAAATTTTGTGCAGTTCTGGAAAGCTACAAATAAGCTTAACCCCAAAATGAGCCTACCAGTCAGTGTTGAAGGCATTAGTGAACCCAGTGATATAGCCGACCTCTTCATGAACCACTTCAAAGTGGAGCCCTTGCCGGTGGACCCTGGTGTGCCGGTGCTCGGTGCTGAGGGCCGTGTGGGTGAAAATTCCATCAGAGTATCTGCAGCAGAAGTCTCCAAGATTGTCACACAAATGACAAGAGGTAAGTCACCCGGTCACGATGGACTCAGCATCGAGCATTTGCAACATGCAGGTGTTCACCTACCAAGGGTCCTTGCAATGTTATACACCTTCTGCATCCGACACAATTACTTACCAGACGACCTTATGAAGACCATTGTGGTGCCTGTTGCAAAATGCAAAACGGGCGATGCCTCCGACAAGTCCAATTATAGACCTATTTCCTTAGCTACCATATTAGCTAAAGTGCTGGACGGTGTGCTTAATAAGCATTTAAATCAGCATATAGAACTACACGATGCCCAGTTCGGTTTTCGACCGGGGCTATCAACCGAGTCTGCAATTCTATGCCTTAAGCACACCGTCCGGTACTATACGGACAGGAACACACCAGTTTATGCTTGTTTCCTGGACTTGTCGAAGGCATTTGACCTAGTGCCTTACAGCAGGTTATGGAATAAGTTGTATAGTAGTACCTTACCAGTTGAAATTACTAATATGTTTAAGTATTGGTACGACAATCAATCCAATATGGTGAAATGGGCAGGAGAGTACTCGAAGGTCTATAAATTAGAATGTGGTGTGAGACAAGGGGGTTTAACTTCACCCACGTTATTTAATATTTATGTAAATGGGTTGATTGAGGAGCTTAGTGGTGCCGAAGTTGGTTGTTCGATTGACGGCCGTTTCTTTAATAACATTAGTTACGCCGACGACATGGTGCTGCTGAGCCCCTCAGTCAACGCACTAAAGATATTGCTTGCAATATGTGAGAGGTATGCTGGGGCCCATGGACTCAAATATAATGCTAAGAAGAGCGAGATACTTATCTTCAAATCAGGCACAAAAACCTACTCGGTTCCGCCTTTAACACTAAGTGGATCTCCTCTAAAAACCGTTAAGCAATTTAAATATTTGGGTCACTGGGTCACAGACGACCTCAGAGATGATCTGGATTTGGAAAGGGAACGCAGGGCACTGTCGGTGAGGGGAAATATGCTGTCTCGCAGGTTTGCACGCTGCTCACGTGAGGTAAAAATTACATTATTCAGAACGTATTGTCAAACTCTGTACACATGCAGCCTGTGGAGTAATTATACCAAAAAAGCCTTCAGTGCTCTGCGTGTCCAATACAACAACGCCTTCAGAGGGCTGTTGGGGCTGCCCTGGTGCTGTAGCGCCTCAGGGATGTTCGCCGACTGCAATGTTGACGGCTTTCATGCCGTGCTGCGCAAGCGGGTGGCCTCCCTGTGGGAGCGAATGCGGGGCAGCACCAACACTCTTCTGAAGGTAATCGCTGAAAAACCTGACAGCCCTATTGTTGCACATTGGGTGGCTGTGCACAGAACACCCAGTGTATATTTTAAATTTTAAAATTTACTAACATAGCTAGTAAGTGATACTAACATTTATATGGATTCATGTCCGAAATAAATAATTTCATTTCATTTCATTTATATCATTTTCAAATGCAGTGTGTACACAAAACACACACAATTGCAATAAGTACCACACGTTCACATATTCAAGTCAGCAAAATCAATAAGTGACAAATAATTGTCTCAAATAACAAAAGAGCGCAATCCTTTTGTCGGAAACGTTCGATGAACAAAATATAAAATTTCACAGAGTAAGCACTTTGTTTTCGATTCCAATAAAGTTGCTTAATCGAAACGTTTCACATGATATTATATTATGAGTTTAGTTTTATGATTAAATTTATATATACATATATTAAACTAGCCAGCGATTTAACCGGCGGCGTAGTTCCCGTTCCCGTAAGATTACGGATATAAAATATTTCGATCGGTATTTTTAAAATCGGTTCAGTAGTACAGGCGTGATTGCGTAACACACAGACAGACAAAGTTACTTTCGCATTTATAATATTGGTAAGAAAGTAAGGACAAGGTGGTAACAGTATTTTACTAGGTATCTATGTGGGAACCTTTTTTTTTTTTTTTTTATCTTTTTTAAATCGGTTAAAAATAATTTGAAAACAAGTAGAGCCAAACGCGAAACATGTATAACAAAAGTATCATGTCAAATTAGAATTGCAATCTTGCAACTCGTACGAGTGTGTATTCTTTTTTTTTGCTGCATATGATAAAAATGACTGTGGGAAAAAATATACTGGAATATCATTTATCATTATGATCAGTGAAGTGCGGACTATGTAACAGTGTATTTCAAATGTACGTAAATATCTCAAATGATAGTGATTGTAAGTACGTTACGGAAAATATCTATTAAATTAATAGATATTTTCCTTAAATTAAATATAATAGGGTAACGTAATACCTAGCAGGACTCAGACTCAAACAAAGTTTGTCCCGAGGACCCAGGTCCATCCTCAGACTGCTCGTTAGAGACGAGATACAGTACACTCACTGTAATGAGGAAATGCAATGCCTAGCACGACTAGGACTCAAACAATGTTTGTGACGAGGACTTAGGTTCATCCTCAGACTGATCGTTAGAGACAAGATTCAGTAAACTCACTGTAATGAGGAAATGCAATGCCTAGCACAACTAGGACTCAAACACTGTTTGTGGCGAGGACCCAGGTCCATCCTCAGACTGCTCGTTATAGACGAGATACAGTAAACTCACTGTAATGAGGAAATGCAATGCCTAGCACGACTAGGACTCAAACAGTGTTTGTGGCGAGGACTTAGGTCCATCCTCAGACTGCTCGGTAGCAGACGAGAAACAATAAATTCTATAAACCGTTAAATAATTTTGAAATACCTAATCCAGTGCAATGCCTAGCAGGACTGGGACGTGAATAGATATTGTGCAGGATACCTACTTTAAATCACTCTCATAATTTAAAAACTTTGCAAAAGTGAAGTAACTGTAGAATTGTGTATATCTACCATGTGTTTAGTTATAGTGTGATCGGTGTTCGTTCATGGTATTTTAGGAATGGCTTTCTTTTATCAGGTGAGTTTTTATAAGAAGTTTAAACGGTTGTATAAATTAATTTTTTTACGTAATGTCAGTCAATAGCTCCACACGATTATCGAAACGTTTCTCATGACATTGTAGGATAAGTTTAGTTTTTTTTAACGTAGGTAAGCGATCAGCCATTAGCTTTCCTGCTGTTATCGGAGCGGTGTTGCAGTGTTTCATTTGATATTATTGGGCATTCTGGATCATAATCGATACGACCGAGGAGCGTAGTAAAACGGAGCGACTCAGCGAGCAACGCGAGTGAGGTCGTATCGATTTTGATCCAGAATGCCCAATAATATTACTACTAATGTATATGGTTACATAATTATCTTTAGCACGTAATTTAAACGTGTGTCATTAGCCACCGTTTCACACCAATGAATATTATTTTATTTACATAAATATCCCATTTAATTAAAAGCAGATTAATAGTTTTACTGTGTAACGCGTAATGTAGATATTTTGTATCCGATTTGATATATAGGTCATTGGTATAATTCGTGGCTTCGCAGAGCGATTGTTTCCGCTTCCAGATTGGGAGCCGATAGGCGTAAGCGCTATATTCGTACAGTTTATACCTACACCGCGCTTTTCATTGTTTCATGCGAACAATTTATATTCGCATAAATCGAGGCTATCTCCACTAAAGCAAGATATTTTGCAAGCTTTTGGAACATTATCTCCGCTCGCTATGAAAACTCTAACCGTAATAGCCACCCAAAATATAACTGGTATTCCTACAATATTTCTATAATGCGAGGAATAACAGAATGTGAGGTCCGTTGTCTGACATCTCTGCCAATTTTAGTCCCCATAAAAACTACAATGAATAATAAATATTAATATTACCTATTAGGTTTTATGTATATTGAACTTATTATATATACTATTGAATTATTTTACAATTCGTCGTATAATACTTAAACACGTCCATCATCTTTTTGAAATAGAATCAAGGTGTTGGAATAATTTACACACGATTATGTTGTAAAAATTTAAGCAGAGCAAATACTATGGACACCTACTAAAACAACTGATTAAGATACATACTTAAATAAAACAATCATGTAATTAGCACAAAAAAAGGTTCAGGAGGAAATCAAATCCTTGACCTCGACTCAGAAGGCAGTGTGACTTTCAACTGACCTAATAATCTACATTTGGATATAGAATTCGATTAGTTCTACTGACAGTTATATTGTATTATTATGAGCCTTTTTAATGATATTATGGCTTGTTACTGAGGTCGACGGAACAGGTACTTTTATTAAGGAAACATAGTCTTGTAAAGGGAAATATTATGACAAAAACTGGTAAGAAATAAAATGCGGGAATACCATAAACAATATTTTTACGAGCGGTAACGAACAGTGTCCCACAAAATTATAATGTTTATTCCTACGTTCACATTTTGAATAATTCTGAGGTATTACGAGGATTTTAATCAAAAAAGTGCGATACATAGTAAGACATGTTTGTCGACCGTCGTTTGCAAACAAATGTTTGTGTTTACGGGATTGGTTGTAGGGTGCGGCAATATTATAAATATTAAACAAATATTACGCCGTTTACACACGCTCGACCACTTCCATAGAAGGGAATAATTCAGAGATTTGAAACTCGCGTGCACTCATCACAATTCACAACCCATGAACGTATACACATGAGTGATTAAAATGACGATACATATATTACAGCTGCCACTTTTTCATGTAGTTTATTTCTACTTTTATATAAACGTTCCTGGAATATGATAACCAGCTTATTGAAAATAAGTAGTTGCTAAGCTACCTACTTATTTACTACGTACGTACAAGGAGCGTTGGTACGAGGGGGTATTATGTACTTAGTTTGTGTATTAATATCTGCGTTGATATTCATAGCAACTCTCGACACGATCGTTTTTGATAAAACTTCTATTATAGGTCTATAGAGCGTCAATGTAAATAGCTATTTCAGGTTCGCAAAAGGAATAAAATAATTCAGATATAAGTGTATAATTGTAGATAATATTGATTCTATTTCAGATAAAAACTAATTATCAAATCAAAGTTATTTACATTCGGGTCATCAATCCATAATATCTTTGTTAGTACACAAACTAAAAAATATATAATAAGACATTAATACAAAACTTTATGCTCTCTAAATAGTCATTCCAACTTAATGATCGTAGATGAAATTAAATAATATCTGCTGATTTGTGCACAGAGATTATAATAAAATTATGAAAATAAATAAAACAAAGTTTTTTCTTTGTCAAAAAGTTTTAAAATCTTGTATGTCCCAATCTGACTTAAGTCACTTTAGCATGTTTATAAGATCGATTAATGTGAGTGTGATAAAATGTTTCATATATTTTACACTACATCCACGTTTTTCAAACCTAGATTTCTAAATATCAGTAAAAATGTATAATAGTTTGGTTTCATAAATTTGTCGATGTGAGAAGGTTTGCGATCAAGAGTAATGGAATCACGTCGTTGGCTGAGCGTCGTCGCATTAGCCGGGCCCGGCCCGCCTGATATCGCTCGGCATCGGCCTACCAGAAGGCCACGCTTCCCAGCTCATATTTAAACTTTTACAATGGCACCACCCCGACGCCCCATAAATCTCCCGAGCCTTCCTTCACACATCTCGCGTGAATTTAAATATACGCTCGATCGCTCGTAATTTAGGATCTACTTACCAAGCACCAGCAGTTTTTACACTCTTGGACTTGATTTATTAACAAAAACCTGCGACGTGTATTTTTAGATACAGTAGGGTTCCATGGCATTGGTATAAAACACAAGTTTTAGGTGTAATTATAAATTAGGATTTTATTCCTCAAGTCAAGAGAAAGTTACGAATCCTCAAACTAATTCTTACAACAACCAAAGGTGGTTCAAATGTTCTGATTTAGGAACTCTAAAAATATATATTTACGATCTTCCTACATTCAAAACTAAAAAATAAAAATACCCACTATATTAATGTTTTTGGTCTTATATTACTACACCAATGGATATTAATGAGGTAGCTGTAAGCTTTTTGTACATGAAAATACCCGTATAAATAACTGGGGATATAATAATGAGGCTAATAAGTATACTTGTATCTTGTGTTAACACAATGCCGCTAGCTAGGCGAGGGACCTCAAGCAACATTGAATGGCGCATAATCGCCGCTTGCTCCATCTTTACCTGCTCAAACCATACAAGTAAGCACTTGGCTTAGTGCAGATTTCGAAATGTAAATAGGTAATAAGCCTCGCGTGGTTGGCATATTTTCCAAAGTCGTAGCAGCGAGTAAATTACGCGATGGTTCAGTAGCGACCGCCTGCCTCCACTCTGCGGTATTTAGAGGACTATTAAAGTCCTCCCGGAGACCTGCACAGATTTACATGGGAATCCTTGGATTATACCCGCAGTAAACTCCTACAATGACAGTTTTATTTCGTAGTTAATTATTTCACACCGCTTTTATAGCCCAAATAAGACTCGTTTTGTTATCTTTAAAATTCATAAGTATTCTAACTGAGCAACGCAAAGATCGCAAGCTAACAACGGTAACTTTTATTGTATCGCTCTTAGAAAAGTAAAAAATCTTTACCTGTTTCGTTTACCATTATGTACATTATACATTATAATATTAATATACCTACGTAATATAGATTCAATCTTCAGAAGATTTGATATATGTTTCTCTTCCTTAGATTGTAAAAGAAAAGTTTATAGAATGCCAGTTTGTAGGCGCGCAGACAGTTGGCAGTCATGCATAATGTATAGAATGGCTTCGGCTCTCGGCGTCGTCTGATCGGCTGATAGCAAGGCCCATGTTTATACGGGGCCGCTAATCTTGTCTTTTGAATTTTAACAAGATTTGAGTGATTTTGCAATCATCGATCAAGTTTGTTAACTGCTTTAAATAGACTGCCATAACTTGAGAACGACTTAAACGATTCTGTACACTTTACTATTTTTTTTTCTATGATCTAGAGGGTAACTATATTCAAATTCAACATGTTTGTACCTATTATATTACTATCATGTATCTCTAATATGGCATAGGCACAATCAATGATATGAATTTGAAAATATCAACGATCATATGGTTCTTATATTTCACAATACACATACACAACTCCCACACCCCTCATACAAAGACGTACAACACACCCGCACACACAAAATTACAAGGACTTATGTGGTACTTAATTTTTTTCCCATACTTTCTCAAAGAAATAATTAATATTGTACCTTACCGATATTCCGTTGGACCAGGATCCTAAGACACAGGATATACCTAGTTTGGGCTCCTGTCTTCACCCATGTTCATCTTAAAAATTGTGCAATATGGACTGTGTGAAGAAAAATAAAGATTTTTTCATTACCACCTTGCCAAACCCGATTTTTTCTCTTCCTCTTTATTTTTCCCCTTTCATCCCATCGACAAATATATTCAGACTACCATTACAGGCAAATACACTATAACCGTTAATGTTCAAGAAACAAGTTCTCCAATGGCAGTCGTAAAACGAATCGTAGCTCGACCGAAAGGAAAAAGAAAGTAGCAACTGCAAAAGCAATCGTTTTAGATGCTTTTCTTTTAGCAAGAAACCTTACGCTTCCTATAGTGTTGACAGATTTGCTAACTTGGTATCTATGGATTTACTAAAGCTTGAATATAACAAGATACCAATTATAATTATTAACACTAATATCTACATCTACACTAATATTATAAATAGATAATGTATGTTGGTTTCTAATTAATAGATTCTGATATTTAGAATCGATTTAAAAAATTCTTTGATCAAGGAAAACCTTACATTTCTGGGAGTAACATATAATTTTTCCACGGATACGGAACATACGTCTGTAAAATTGTGGCGAACAGCTAGTATAAGTTATAACTCAGAAAAGAATTTTGTTAATTTGAAGTCTGTACGCATAACGATATTTTTACTCCTAAAGTCTTTTATTTCTTCCATATCTCAGCAGCTCAGCTCTGTAAGTTCTTAATTTCCTGTTCACTGAATACTGAAAATATTATATTACTTGTTAAGATAATTGTCCGTAAACAAGTTGATTACTATAGTTTTACATTCTTGTGACTTGTCATACTTATTTACATTGAAATATTTACAAATACGTCGGTAGTCACTGCCTATTTTCATTTAAATTATATATTTCGCATGAAACCGCGAGTCGAAATGTTGTTCTCGCAAAATGAATTCATTTGAAAAGTTGCGAGTGATGAAGCGTTTGTTTTTAGAATTGCGCTTAGTACGGATACGTGCGAACATTAGTTACGTAACGTGCAAACATGCGCCGCGCGTTTTTTACAGCATTTGGCCAACTTCCAACAAAATTATGGAGATACCTATCTGTAATGCAGTCAGTGTTATTCCGCGAGTGTTCTGGGGGTGAAATATCTACTCACTGATACAGTTCTCATCCAAGTCACTTGATTTAGTATCGGTGTTTTTATAATACCTAACTGCCTTTCAGCTAAAAAAATTTGCGTGGGAAAACAATAAATTTTAGACCAACCGTAAATCTGCAGCGGGTGCCGGTAAACCGCTTGGGGCGGGCCGGGTAATCGCAAGTTAACTAACCGTGGCAGCACCCGCTGCCCGCCAGCTCCCCTTCGATGTTCCCGTAATGAGCCCGAGACAATCTTTTATTGTCTGTTTGGACTGGGATAAATTGTGATAGATGATCCTCTACCAGATTTGGAGCCAACTCTATCCATCTTCCAATTTATATCGAGAGAATTCGGCGAAGTCTCCTTTCTTTCTCTGATATTAGGTACGGTGCATTTATATCTCAAGGGCCGGTTTGGTACTAAAAAAAAGAAACGTTTAGTCGCTCGTTTTCCGCATTCATTTTTCGCTTAATGAAATGCGAGCTTCAGGCTCGTACTGCAGCTTTTTATGTCGGACCTTAGTGCAGACATTCTTTTTTGGAGATAGTCACGCTAATGAAAAACAGTGAACATTACAAGTACGACTCTTAATAATATCGAGATATAATATTTTCACAAAAGTATCGCAGCAAAAATAAATTAATCATTTCAATATCGTATTCAAGCAACGAATAATGTATGAGCTAGCGGGTTGGTCCGCAGACATAGGTATATACAAGATACATGAAAAAAGAAAACGCTGCCTAATTTTGCGGTGGATAAAAGTTGCCATTGGGATTTTAAATAAACCACTGACTAAAAAATGTGACTGAGGCGACATTGTTGACAAGAATACTTTATCATTGTCGGAATGAGTGATTACTGTCCGTGTGTTATGTGTCATTGATAGCAGTGATGATAAGGCCAGCCCTTCCGTTTACCTTTTTCTAACGGGACCGTGTCTGTACATGAATTATTTTTTGAAAATTTTAATGGTATTGTAGATAGTTATCGATTGAGATACTAAAACAATTTTTTTTTTAATTTTTGTCTGTCTGTCTGTGCACGCATCGCGCAAAAACTACTGGACGAATTTTGATGAAATTTGGTATGGATATAACTGAGTAGATCGACTGACGCTGGTGAAATCGCGGGGTGCTGCTATAGTCTATCCATATAATAAAACTATAACGAGGCCGCCTGACAAGAAATATTTTTTTAAATTTTTTTGCGGTAGTGTAGATACTTATCGAAGTAGATATCAAGACACCAATTTTTGAAATTTTTGTCTGTCTGTCTGTTGTGCACGCATCAAGCAAAAACTACTGGACGGATTTTAATGAAATTTCGTGTAAAGATAACTAAGTAACAAGGTCAATATCTAGAGCACTTTTTACAGCTAGAAGATGGCTCATTCCCAAGGGAAATTAAAAAAAACTAGGTAAAATAGAAATAAATACTACTCCGAAACTATAACACCTTGAAATATAGTATGTAGGTAGGTGCCTTATATGTCGTAAGCAACCGCTATGAAGGGATTTTAGGAAATTCCCACGGAAACGGGAATAAACTGAATTCGCGCGGGCAACGCCGCTGGGCACCCGCTAGTATACAAATGAAAGGTGCAGGAGAATGGTCGAGGTATACCACGTATTTCAAGTGACATTTGACCGATGACTTAGTAAACCATACCTTAGACTATGTCTGTACAATTTCCGCCGACGGAATGGCTCCCTTGGAAGCCCGCATCAGGATTCCAGTAAAAACACTCAGGGGAATAAAACTGCTTCTTTTTTTTGGCTTAATCTTGTAGTCTCCGCATTACACAACGCGTATTTAAGGTATTCAGTTTGAGCTCCTGGATTTGTTTAGTATGCAAGATTTATGCTTAGAGATAACCTACCTAATTTCGCTGTAAGATACCTCACGATCACAAACATTCGAAGTCGCATGCTTCGCTATCGGATACTTTCGCTTTAACGTACATCGCGATGACAAACCGTCGAAGTCCCATACGTCGACATCGAATACTTTCGCTGTAACGTACATCGCGATCACAAACATTCGCTTTGGTAAAATTCGCTGTAATAAATGTCGAAGTTGTGAATTACAGTTACGTAGTCATACGGAACAAACTAATTTTAGGAATTGCGCTTATTCTGTAAACAATCTTAAATTTTAATCTTTATATGCATATTGAATTTTATAAATAAATTTATAACATTACATATTTTGAGCAAATCAGTTAGTCTGCGGGACCAAAATATATCTTAGTCAATAAACTAATATAGAATTTATCTTGCAAAAAATTTAAACCTTATTATAGGTAAAAAAATTGTACAATGTTTACTTACTTCAATTATATAGCTTCATCACCGTTTCAGAACATATTTAACTGTTAACAATAAACGGTGCACAAACAACAATAGGTACCCATCATTCATTTTATTTTACACCATATATCTATTATTTAAAATTGCTTTCAAAGTGCTACAGCTATGAACAAAACGAAGAAAGAAACTCTACAATGATAAATAACACTGGTTTGTCTCTATAAAATATATACCTAAAAATAAGAAATGGCAACACGATTGCTTGTTGGATTTCGATCTGGGTTAGGAGAGATTTTCCGTTAAGCTTGTTTTAGCATCAAACAGCTATAATTCTCGTTATGAAAGGATATTACGTTATCCTTTATAAACCGCATTACACCTAAGGCGTCCGAATAGAGGCTTTATTTATCGCTGAATCATCCCCTTCCTCACAGCCACTACCTACAACATTTCCAAAATATCTAAGCAAAAATCTTACAATTTGTGACGCTCTCTAAGAGTATTTTGAGTAATATCGATATCTATAAAACGTACGCAATAGGATAATCATCATAAAATTGGAACGTAACACTCGAGAAATTTCGAAAGAAATAGCGATAAATATTGGATTATGTATTATCATACTTATCAAGAATCGTTATTCTATACGTAACTAATATTTTATCGATATAAGGAAAGGTCACGATCCTGAGAAGTGGTGCTTCAAATAGACGGGGCTATGGTGATTTACCGCTGGCCACGGCCGCTGCGGTTGCCTTATTGAATACTCCATTCAATGAAAGAAAAATCGTATATTTTGATGTCTGTGGTCAAATTTATGGCTTCCATTTATTCTCTTGACAAATGGCAATTAAATCTCGATGTCAGTGGCCAGACTGATATTAGTTCTCGTTTGGTATATATCTGACATGTTTGTGTTCTGTGTAGAAATACAATACCATATTCTGCCACTATTAATAAAGAGGACAAGTATTATAGTAAAAAGTCTGAAAGAATAGGGTATATAAGCGATGCTAATAACTCAAGTATTTTAATGGCGATCATATATAGGCTTTTAATAGTAAATGTGAGCGATCGAGGGGGGCTGTGACAAAAGAGGCCTTTAGCCATCAGCCATTATAGCTAGGTCATTACGCTGTCTCGATTTACGATGTGCACTCGCTCGATGTGAGATTTAAGTGCCTACCACCTTTCAGACTTAGTCCGCAGACGACCGCAGCTACCGCCAAGTTTGTTAGGCACCAACTCCCAACTTCGTGAACTAATTTGTAGTACTCCTACCTAACTACCTACTAGAGATTTAAATCGATGTAGATTTTAATGTTACAGTATAAACATGAGTACATCATTAGCCAGACTGAAACTCTTGACCAGAAGAGTAGACTTGGAAAAAATGGTAGCATGGACTGGTTGGCTGTGTTTTTGTCCTGTTCTCGGTCAAAGCAAGAAGAAATCCTTGAAAAAGCTTTATAAACTTAGAAAATTCTTGGCCAACTTTTAAAATATTTTGGTTCTAATGATTTTTCATGCGTTGATCTACACAATGTACAGATATTATCGTATATATAAAATAGTTACACCATGTCCAACCCACTCAGGCTTACAAATGTTCATTTTAAATAAATATAGTACCTACTTTATACAACAACATTTACAAAAATAATACCCTTTAGTATTTTATTGCTGGTTATAGTGTTTTAAATTTTAAATATTCTTTTAAGTTATAGAACATGCTTTTTAGTAACCATATTTGTTATTTAATTGTAAATTGGTTAGCGCAGTAGCGTTTACTTCTGTGTTTATAATGTCATACCTGTCTCAATGGCTCTTATGATTAATAATATCATAACGTATAAAATCGGTAAATAAAGGTTTACCAAATATAAATGAACCCAAAACAGTACTTAGCTTACGTTCCCCTCCCCTTAAGCGCAGCCCTAGTTTCGTAAAATGAAATCCCGACGTAGAGAGGCGAAGGAGGCTTCTTTATGGGCCAATTAGCCTGAGAATACGGTATGCGTTAATTACCGTCGTATGCCGACGATTAGGTACGTACGTTATACGTAGGGAAAAGCTTGGCTGAGCTAAGGGCGCACGTTGCCCGACTATTGCACCCTAATCTGAGTCTGCAGTGGCGTAGACCCCCGTTATTGCGTGGGCTTTGGGAATTATGTCTAAATTGTAGAGAACACTGGCGTACGAGTACGTGCGGCTAAAAGTCGGGCCAGTGGGTCATTCATGAATACGAGTACGTATTAGTCGTTTCCTAAAATATACCTGTGTTGTAATAGATTTACAGTTCAGGGCCTAGCCAAGTGGTTTTTAAAACGTAAATATTAGTCGAACAGAATAACAAATGTATGGGATTGAGATTGAGGCATTATAACGCGACTAAGTAAAATAGACGCAACCACCATAAAGAAGTATAGTCCCTGACACGTAGTTCTTAATAGTTAGTACTACAATAAAGGGAATGCCAAGTAAAAATCGAATGAAACCTACGTTTACCACATGGCTAGGTGGGCAGTATGCATCGGTAGGCAGACAAAAAACTGTCCGAGGCCTAAATTCTGAAGTGGGCAGATGTGGAGTGATGAGATAAAGCTTCATTTTGTGAAAAGACATTTACGTACACTCTGAATCTTGTCAGAACATAATACAATATTAATAAGAACTCATGTACAAGGTGAAGTTGTATTCGTATAACGTCACCATTCACCACATTCGACATAATAAATTAACATTCTCATTAAAACTTCCGTTATGTTAGTGAACGCGTGATTTGGGTTGAGTGCCTCAACTCATTTATTTACATTTTCTAATAAATGTAAGCTACTGTTTAGTTAAAATTAGTTACAACTTTGTACAAGCCATGATTTACTAGTGTGTTGTGATTAAATTTTATTTAAAAAAAATATTTTCTAGCAGGTTTATTTTCTTGAATGATTTTAATATATTAAATTTACGGTTTCCATAAAACACTTGTATATATATACACATTAAAATTGTTGCTCAGAAATTTGCACGACGTAATCAATTATCACGAGCTGACGTTTGCAGACTCTCAGTAAAAATTCTTGCAAACTGATTTATACATTTAATAAATATTACATCAATAAAAGTCCTATTTTTTAGATTACTCTTCAGTAGAACCAATAAATTAATAAATTGGATACGGTAGGTAAGCGTCTTTTATGTCCATAAACAAAATAACTCAGACATACCCTTAACCTATGAATAAGTAATTTTCTTTTCATCTCTCCGGGCAGAAAGCGGCAAATTACCCGATGCGCTAAACAAAGTATACATACCTCGGAAAGCAAATAAAAAACCCGCAGATCACATGTAATTGACGACCGAGGCGAAGCCGAGGTCTGCAACATGTTATCTGAGAAATTTCTTATTTTAGGTGTGTAATTATACTATTTTTGTTTACAAACTTTCTGAAAAAATACTTTGAAACCCTGATATTATTCGCATTATCACATTAGTTTGGTAGCTGTATTTACAATTAATCATTCTATTCTATTTTATGAATTTCTCACTAAAAATACAGTACTACACCACGTAGGTATATCTACAAAATAACGCGGCACGTCCACGCATAATGTCATCTCATCACGTTAGATGATGAAGGCCAATTTTTTGTGCCTCCCCTCCGGCCTAGTAGGTACAACGGGAGCCCGTCCTATATGGCTGCATTACGTCCACTACAACGTTGCCTTTTTGCTGTAATGAGATAATACGCATCAGCCCTGCCCTAACTTAGGCCGTACAAAAATACTCGCTGAGTTTACCGCCAGACACGGAATAAAAGCAATCTTCTGACAATCATGGCCCGGGCCGGTCCATCTAACTTGCTCGACTCTTATCTACAACCCTGACCGTTACTAGTAATGGAAATCCAATTACTATTTAAGCAAGATAAACGGAAAACGTGCGGTCGGTACTTCAACCGCCGAAAGTCATACGAAACTTTAAACTTTATACCTTAGCTTAGAGGGGTTTGCTTAATGTTTCATACCGTATTAAATTACACAAGTTGAATGAGATAATGCGTTGTAACTCTTGCTTATTGAGTTGTTGGTATTACTTTGGAATGTTCGGTGTTCTTTCAAGAGTGCGGTTGGGTATACTAATGACATGTTCATGACGTAGATTATAAGAACCCTGACAAAAGCCTTAAAGGTCATTCCTTTATGTAATTCACTTCAAAACTGATACTTATTGAATACAAAATCCGTATGTTTCGTATTACTTGCATTGTATTGTATAGTAAATATCAAAATTTTCATAAATTCTTTTTCAGTACTCAATTTATTACTCCATATACCAGTGCAAAGGAAAGAGGTATGATATTTCATGCTGTCATTGAGAGTCGACGCGTGAAGTTTTAGCTTTATTGAAAGTTTTACGTATATCCCGTTTTATTGAGTGACTCGGATATTCGTTTTTTCCATAAATGTGAATTCCTTTGCCAATGATAGGTATAAGACGTAAACCTATTCTATTCTTATTACGACTAGGCAAAAAAATTTTTTTCGCATTATACGCGTTTCTCACGGCAACAACTGTCTACGGAACTTGTACCTACTCGTACCACCAAAAACGATAATAGTATGGATATCTATATATATATAATGATAAACTGACTGACTGATTGGTGATGTATCAACGCACAGCCTAAACCGCTGGGTCTAGAGTCTTGAAATTTTGCACATTGATAGCTTATACAATGTAGGCATCCACTAAGAAACGATTTTGCAAAATTCAACCCCTAAGGGGGTGAAATAAACGTGCGCAAGCGAAGCCGCGGGTAAAAGCTATAAAAAAATATTAAAGTACAATTGGCGGTCTTATTGCTTGTAGCGATCTCTTCCAGAAAACCTTGATCATCGCATACGGAATATCGTCACACATAATACCCGTTGTTATAGGCAGAGGTATTCACTTCCATTGCTGGAAGTACCCATTTTTTAACAAATTTAACTTCTATATCCCTAAACGTGCCGCGTGCTAATCCCCATGTTGGCCGTGTAATACACATATGTTAATATTGTAGGTTATTGTAAACATATTTGTGTTATTAGTACAGTATTAATAGATGATCAACTTTCAATGCTAGTCAAAAACTTAATAGATACCTACCTACTTCGTGTTGAGAGCTATAGTGATTTACCAAAATAAAGATTTATTTAAAAAACTACAGTAACTGCTTGATCAAAAAAGTCGTTTGTACTTCTAAATGAAAGGAAATTGAACCGGCATCTCATACAAATCTTTTCTTTCACGTTATTACAATATTATTTTAATAGCCCGTCTATCCCACGAATATTCAAAAGCGATCCATTATAGGTGCCTACCTATACAATTCTTGGTTATAGGTTAAGTGTGTAGTCATAAGCTTTACGACAAACTGACAAAAACTGCCAAAATTCCTGCGTTGACAGCGGTAATATTTTATGCGAAGGACTTTGTTTACTTTTCTCGTCAGAAAAAGTCTCTCTTTAGCTTACCACCCTTATCTGGGCCATGCAATATCTTATGGCGAGTAAAAAAAAATACATTGTCGTTAAAGAACCTACTTCATTTCAGCTGGAGTCTTCTGACTGAAACAGATGTGCCCCGTTATGTGTGTAGTCGTAGTGGATATTAATCTTGTTTATTTTTTTAACAGCGTCGCGTATTCGATACGAGATTACGAGCGGGAACATAGGAGGAGCGTTCGCCGTCAAAAACATGACCGGCGCCATATACGTCGCGGGCGCCCTCGACTACGAGACCAGGAAACGGGTGAGAATCTTTTTAAATGTCTTTTCTCAATGAACTTAATATGGAAGCTAACGATAATGGAAAAACAGAATTCAAACACAAAATTACTGTCTTTTTAGGATCCGTACCCAAAGGGTAAAAACGGGACCCTATTACTGTGCTATTACTAAGACTTCGCTGTCTGTCCGTCCGTCTGTCTGACATCAGGCTGTATCTCAAGAACCGCGATAGCTTTAGACATTTGTCACAAATTATATATATTTCTGTTGCCGCTATAACAACAAATATGTACTAAAAATAAAATTAAATAAATATTGAAGGGGGGCTCCCATACAAAAAACATATTTTTTTTGCCGTTTTTATAGATAATGGTACGAAACCCTTCGTGTGCGAGTCGTTTTAGAAATTCTTCTATTTATGGTACCTAATTTACATTGTTGTTCTACAAAATAATGTAATTAAATATTTTTAATGCAATCTACGATGTTGGACAGATGGACTAAGACACAACTTATATATTATTTTTACCTTATTTAGGAAATTTTACGATTAAATTACCAATATTTTGTGTTTAATATTAGGTAGATTTTACAAATGTAACGATCCGTTCGTTCATTTACTAATGTGAACTACTTCTATTTATTAGCCAAAATTAGATAGTCAGAGTGCAACACGGAGCAGATATATATCTATCTTTCTAGGAATTACACAATATAGAAGCTTTCAAAAGCAAAAGCTTTTAATATAATTAACTACAGATGCGTTAATAAGTAAAATATAGGATTCATTAATGAATTTTGTATTTAGTTCCAAAATCATTTATTTTTATTACCTGCCATACATGTTATTTTAGATAACTAAGCAATACGTTATGCATTTAGGTATCTGTCGTCAGATACTTATTCATTTTGTGGATTGTTCAATTTTGCATTCAACAAAATGCACCAAACTTTTCAATTCTCAGCTTACTAACCTATAACTAAACCGTTAAAACCTTTTAGTTTATTGACTGCTTCTGATTAATCAAAACACAGTATTCTAAAATTATTTCTAGTAATCATCATTTGGCAAATCCATTAGCAAAACATGTTAGTTGAATATTATTAATAAGAATACCAATGAAATATTTAGTTGTAAATGTAAATATACTCCTACCAACAAGTGACATCTGTTTAATAGTGACGAATAGTCCCCATAACCCGCGATAAAAGTGAAAGAGCCTAGCCTACGGAATGTATGTGAAAATAAATCGATCCCGAAACCTTTGGGTTCAAATAGAAAAGTTTTTGTGGAATATTTTTCGGGGGTATTTCGGGAATGGGACGCCGAAGTTCTAATAATCGCGAGTATGAGTAAGAAGACTACTCACTTTACACTCTAAACTCATTACTACCCGCGAATATTAAGTAGTTTTCAACCGACTTCAGAAAAGGAGAAGGTTCTCAATTCGACTGTATTTTTTATGTTTGTTACCTCAGAACTTTCGACTGGGTGAACCGATTTTGATGATTCTTTTTTCATTTGAAGCTGATGCTTCCCGTGTGGTCCCATTACAATTTGGTCCAGTTCTGACAATTTTGCATTAAGTATGTGCGCGACAAATGGACGAATAACTCAATATCACGAAAACCGATTTCGATTATTCTTTTTTCAACGGATTTCAATAAAGGAGGAAGTCAATTCGGCTGTATTTTTTTTGTTATTAGTTGAAGTCGGTTTTTTATTCTTTAAAATTATATGTTATATTGTGCATCGTCTACCCTAGTTCTAAGTTCTCAGTTTCATCCATTCCAAGATTATCTGGAAAAGATAAACGCAACATGGCCGCCCATTGTACTTTAGTTAAATCTCTTTTTCATTGTTTCAGTGTGAAATAAAGTAAATAGATTCAATAAAAAAGTAATTGTATTACAATATTATCTCAAATCTGGATGATTACTATCTTTCATATTTGTAGGGATTCGTTGGCACTCAAATTAATTGAACCTGGTATGCAAACACGCAAGAACGCCCTTTGATTGCTCTCACTACAGTTTACAAGAATAGTAGGCAGAACACCATAGTAATTGGTGTATTGTTTACTGTTTAGCATTAGTTAATTGTTTCACGGAGTCGAGTGTGTGATGGAATTACATTGGCTAATTCCACTATCCCTCTTCCATCATCGGGGGACTATGCGTAGTTTGTAGTTTTACGTATAAACGTTATTATATGATTTCAAAGGAGACTTTTCATGAATGTATGGAGACTGAGCCTGCACCATGTACACCATTTTTTAAGATAAATATAAATGAAATAACTATAGTTTTATTTATGATTTTGCTCATATTTGTCTAGTTTCGTTGTACAATAAACTTTAATTTTCTTTAAACTTGTATCGCGGCGACCGAAAAAAAAATTGCAACCTGACCGGTGAAATGACAATTGACATTATTTTTATGTTTGTCGGACTAATTTACAGTAACATGGAAATTGGGCTTATGAAGTTAGAAATAGTATTATTTCAATATGATTTCAGGCGGATCCATTGAAGTTTATTACTTTTGTGCAAGTTAAATAGATGGAAATGATTATTTTTTTTTATTTTCTGATAATCACTAGATTTTTTTTTTATCTTTTACGCTGGTGTACAATGTGCAGGCCCAAAATGGAACGTCTCCTTTATATGGAATAGATATGGATTGGAATTTCCTGCTTGCAGACTTGTTCCCTGATCAGTATAGGTTGGGCCTTTGGTGGGTAAGGCGAGAGTAACAACAAAGAATAATAAATGTATAATATGCTCCCTCGTGGATCTTATTGTCACATTGAATCAAATGAGATGGAGATCAAATGTGCACTTATGAATTATGAATTAAATAAAAAAGAAGTGAATTACTATTATGGAGTGCTAATACTTTAGCACTCCGTTCTTCATTAGATAAACAAAATTCATTTCCCACTGAAATTACCTCTCAAAAGTTTTGGATTAGTTACATATTCAGAGTCTGCTTCAATTTACTTAATAATCAAAATAAATGAACAAGTTCGTCGGCGGAATAAACGATAAATATCCAACAAAGTAAATAAATATTAATCGGGTTCCTTTTGTCTTTACTCCAACGAAAATTCCTTATTGTAGGGTAATTAAAATGGAGAGATGGGTTAAAAGAGTACTTAAAGTCCTTTTGAACATAATTTCTCGTTAAAATAAAATTCATTTAGCGGCTGAACACTTTGTTTTACTCTGTTTGCCCATAGGCGAGTTGCTCGGGCATACTGCCGCGCCAAGAGGCTGGGTCTGCGGACTGCTCACAGCTCGCTATCAGAGAGCCCTCTTTGTTACCAGAAAACTTTCATCGAACTTTCCCCGCGATAAATAATTTAATCTTTAATAACCATTTGAAACGGGCCGGCGTAGTTTGCTGGAATATTGTATCGTTGTTAACTGAGATTCTGAGCCCACTTTTCTGAAGCAATCAGTTTATTCCAGAAGCTTTTTATCGTGTTCCTTCATTTCTCAAAAGTTCAGGGCGTTTACGGAAAAGAGAAAAGTTTACTTGTTCCGCACAGAAAACTAACGGTAATCTCGCTTATTAGTTTTATAACGCATTACTTAACTTCAATAAGTTTCGGCAACTAGAAACTCTTTAGTTAATGAGAATAGCTATAATTCTCATACGTCGCACCTGCTCCTCTCCTAGCCTGCTACATAAATAAAATCGCAAATCATGCGAATTTCATATGTAGCAGGCATTTTGTGCGAGTTGCAAATTTAATTCCCAGTAGCAAGAGTGATTTTTCATTGTCTATGAAAGAACAATGGCAAAAGTCAATGTGTTTTGGGTACCCCACTTACACCTGCCCACGGAAGACGAAACCGTGTAAAATCGATAGTTCTTGGACAGACTAAGATAATATGTAATCATACCACATTTTTATAAGTTGAGGTTTAAAAGTTATTCGTTACCTAGTGTATTTTGTAGGTTATTATGAGATCAAAGACGTGTAAAGAAAAAGTTTCTCTAGGAAAGAAAATGATTTTCTTCCAACCTCTTTGTTAGAAAATAGCACTGCCTACCACATGCCATATAAGTAACTCTATGCCAGTGAATGATGGCTTGGGCAAAAAATATCGATACCTATATTAAAATATCGATATTTTTCCGAATACTAAATTAGCATATTATATATATCGTCGATATATCGACATTTATTTTACAGTATCGAATTCGTATCAATTTTAATATATTTTTAACGCAATTCTGGTTTCGTGTTTCATTTCATGTTAGGTACTAGATACTTGCCGACTCAAGCATTTATAAAAATATACTATTTTCATCGTCCTTTTTTACGAATTTGGGAATATGTAGGTATATGTAGTAATAATAATGTAAAACTGACGATATATCGATATTTTTCATTCGATTTTTATCTATAGTATTTAGAAATGTCGATACGATAAATATCAATTTATTTTTTCACTTGGCCATCCCTAGTGAATGACATGGTTGACGTGATGACACGACGTTCAATTTTACCACAACAACAAAAAAGTTTTTGTATTAATCAAAGACATTAAAATATAATAGCATAGAGCGGGCATTGGGAATATTTTCATACAAAACTTTGAAGCTCAAGCGTCATGTCCTTGTCATGTCAGTTAGTATGAACGCGAGCTGTCATTCGGTCGAAATTGTACTAGACTTATTCCACTTGGAATAACTTTTGGCTTCAAATAATCCTCGCTTTGTCCCCTTCATGCCTTATATTATATTTTAATCTCTTTGGTATTAATAGATTTCCCAATCGATCGATTCGTGTTTCTATGATATTTCTGTTTTATTTGACTCAATATTTTCAACTGCTAGATTAATTTAAAAATATGGAAAATTTCGACTTGTTATGAGTCAATATAACAAGCATAGTGTGATACCCCGTGGGTGTCTATTTCAGTGGGTACCAAAGCTGCCGATGTTCTTTCACATTTAAAAGTCATTTTGTTCACATGATTTTAAATGTAAAAAAATCAAATGATTATGAAACGAATAAGAAAGAAAAAAGAAAAGATTAAAAGTAGCGATCATACCCATCTATAATACATAGTGCGCGCTCGCGCTCGTAACTATAATATGAATTTTGTAAAAAAGCGGCAACATTCGATCTGTCAGTTTACTTCGTCTGATTAAAAATCCGACTTGACCTACTCGCCATTTTTGTTTTTACCTTCATACCAATAGTTTGGTTTTCGTCGATATCAATTAGCAAGGCTTCCGAGTTTTAACTTCCACGAAGCCGATGCGTTTTCACTTTTATATTGAATTTTAAATTGGTCAGTAGTAAAATTCGGTTCCTATTAATTTAAGATCTTGAGTATTCTACGAGTATAGATACTATCAAATCGAAATAGATTGCGTCAATTTTATTGTAAAATTGTAACAGTATAGTATCTATGCTGCAGTTCTGTTCTGTAGGGAAAAAAACAAATACTTTACAATAGATGAAAATAAAACAAGCTCTTACTTTTAGTTACAAAAATATAAAGGTAAATTTCTCTTCGATAAAAATACTTGTACAGTCAAGAACACATAAAGCTTGACACTTTTAGTGCGAGTCTGACCTCTAAGACGATTGTAATTCAACGTTCCGAGTCCAATGTGTCAAGCTCAACGTGCTCTTGTCTGTACTCTATTGTAGACATATATTATAAGAAGATATATATATCTTAGGACTGATAAATTTAATTGATGTTCTCCTTAAAATAAAGTTTTCAAAGAGTTTTGAAAAATATATTTCTGAAATTATAACGAGTTCGGTAAAGTTAATTACAGCAGTAAATTACTTATTCGACTTCCTAATTTCTGAAAGTTCAATTATAAGATTTTTAATTATTAACATTTTTTGAAATAAGTACTTCATTTGTAAGATTTTATTATTATGAATATATAATATTAATTAATATCACATCTGGTAAAGGAATAAATTGTCAGTCGCCAATATGCAGAGTAATCCAATTATATCGTATATTCGAGCAAACTCTTTCATTATCGAAAAATATTTGACCTCATATTGGAATTGTATTGGTCGGTGACAGTATGAACTGAAGCTAGCTGCTTCGGACAACCTGAAGGAGAACTACACCACAGTGGTAATCCACGTGAAAGATGTCAACGATAATCCACCGGTTTTCGAAAGACCCACCTACCGCACTCAGATCACCGAGGAAGACGACCGCAATTTGCCGAAACGCGTCCTACAGGTCCGCTTCGTGATATTAAAACCACGTTCGATTCTTTATTGAACTATGTTTATCAGATAAATACAATAGTCTTTATATTTTCGTCTAATTCTAATTTCGCCGTTCTGTTTAGATAGTTGATATTGCGTTCGTACGTAAGCTTGATTCCATGTATTCACAAATAAAATGTTATGCATTATAATAATTAAAATACTGTCTTGAAACTTTGTATAGGTAAAGTCGAGCTTTATGTATTATAAATATTCGGATGCTTTATAAAATATTACTACCAAATGGATTCAAAAAAGAATCGTATGTGGTGACGATGTTTCCAGATTGACCTCTGCTGTTTGTTCGATTTTGCATGGCATGACGGTTTCGTTTGTGGCACACCGTAGACATGTTTTATTTCGTTGTAGTGTTGTTATAATTGTTGCTAGTTCGTCGATGTCGTTTTTTTACAATTTGCATTCGAGTTGTTTACTGCGAACGGCGACAGCTGCAGAGGGTGTTTGTCAATGGAAGCAACTATTCCTATGACTTCCTATTTTTTTATTACAGGTGTAAGTTTCAGACTACGTAGTTATAGATAGGGGCACGTTTTCTTATTTTTATCAAAGCTATTTTTTTTTATAATTGGTAAATATGATTTCACCGGGTTTTTCACAAAAAGAGTTACAATTTTAATTTTAGTAACTCCGAGATGGAACCATCGGAAAATTCTACGTTAACCAATAAGAAATCTTCGTCTAAATTTCACTTATAGAAGTTTTCGAGAGGAAACGACAAAAGTTCAGTGGATCGCGTAATACCTTGACTGGTATGATAATGCTTCTCAAACATTTTAAACAACTGACGCGATAGAAGTATTCCTGGAATACATTTAAAGTGAAACTCCACTTTCAAAATTTTTGTAACGATAATGACGGGAACTTCGGCAGCTGAGTGGGCGCGAGTTCGCCGCGGGCACGCGTTTGAAGTTACACTTTTCAATTATTAATCCAACCCCAAAAAGTAAAGTTCTTCTCGGGGCAAGAATTAACTTTGGCATTGCGATTAATCTGCGGTGGTTGTTGCTGAAACATTTTCGCTGTTGCCTTTTAGGAGATGAACCAAATAATTGAATAAAGCGAAAATAAACCTACGGTATCAACATGATTTATTGTTTACAGCGTCCGTTACCAGAGAGATATGAAATAGTGTCGGGAATAAATTAAGTTAAATAAATAAATATTCGTTTAATCTGTAATATGATTTTAAACATAAAATTAAACATCATCGATATGTAGTTTATGACCGTTTAAAAACTGGTACCGTGTTATCCTGTAGCTAAGTATTTTATAGGCTTGAGCATGGAGTGTGCTAAAGTTTGGTGTGCACAGTACGAGCTGACTCTGGTGGCGTCCGACGGGCGTAACGAGAACTCGACGCGCGTCGTGGTGCGAGTGCTCGATGTGAACGATCTCCCTCCGAAGTTCACACGCAGTGCCTACGTCACAGAAGCACTAGAGGAGACTGGCCCTTACCCTCATTCCCTTATACAGGTTTTTGTTTTTTATTTATTATTTATTTTATGTTTTTAACCCCTGGTGTTGGTGATGGCAAAATGTTTAGTATACAGGTGTTAATTATCATAAATTAACACATCTAGTGAAGTACAGTTATAAATATTTTTAGCGGTGGCGGTTATTATATTATTTTCAATTGTAGCCGGGAAACAATAGGATTATCGATAATCTTGACGGGGTTGTTGGCTCAATTGGTAGTGACCCTGCCTTCTGAGTTGGAGGTCGCGAGTTGGATTCCCGCTCGGGGCCAACATTAGTGTGCATGAACATGTCTGTTGGCTTCGTGTCTGGTCGTTTAATATTTATTTGAGTATGTTTATCAGCTGTTGAGTACAGTTGACAGGATAAGTATTAATTACGTTAATCATATTTAGAAAATCCTATGAATAAAGACTTGATATTACAGATATAGCCTACTGAAGTGTTATTAATATTTATTGCATCATATAAATATGAAATGAGTACATTAATGTGAGAATATGAAAAGATATGTCATATAAACACCTATGTAATTTTACTTCAAATCAAACCCAATTCAGAGTACACTTGTTGTCATTACGATTTGTTATGTCCGTGTTGTTTTTTGTTTATTACATTTTTTTTTTACCTACTTCTACTTCACTCATTGCCAAATCCCTCGTTAAATCACTTTGAAATGTTAATCTGGTGGTAACTGTTTACCTTAGATTTTTTTATCGTTAGCATTTAGATTGATCGTGTCGATATTTTCCTGGAATATGAGGAATTTTGGTATGTATTATAGAACGGATCAAATATTTTGTGTGTGATGTTACTGATGTTGCATTATTAGCTATTATGTACCTAATTGCATGCACGTTTTCTTGTAGTTAGAGGATTTTACTAATTTTGTAATGTTTAGATTTTAATCGTTTATAAATCTATTTATACATTGTAAATATTATATCTTTGCCTATGAAACTGCCGTTTTGTGAAGAGAAAATTAAAAAACTGTTTTTTATACTAACTTTGTTTTTCGGGATTGTCGGGATAAGTTGAGTGAGTGTAGGTAATGGATATTGAATATGCAAATGATAGTCTTTTTAGAGCTATTCGTGGGAGTCGATTTGTATTTTTGTTTAAAATTTTGATTATCTAGATTACTTATCAAACAAAAATCCCTTTTTATTAATGTATATTCTATCAATACGAGTATGATGTATACTATAACTTTTGAATTAAATTATCTTCTGGCTACTCGCAAAGTTACATATATTTAAAACAAAAGAATTTGTCAGAATTTTTCGGCAATTTTATAGGTAAGGACCTAATACATATACGCTTCAAGCGGGTTCGACGCCAAGCTGGTATATAAAACTATATTTTGTGGAAACTTGGCCATTGTTATTAGTAGGTAAGTTTGGAAAGAAATATCTGCATATTTACAGGATTACAGATTTTACAAGACAGACATAACACAAAAAAACATAGGTCTTTATTTACACTAAAATACTTATTCTGTAAGTGTGTCTGTGTACTATTTTCCAAAAGTGTATTATTTTCTTCTGATTTAGCGACCGTCCAAAGAAAAAGTAACGTGTCAGTATTAATGGTCTAGGAAAAGGGTCCATCTGTACACTCAATTATGGGCAATGTCTAGTTACAATTAAAGCAGAGCCCTCGTCCCAAGTCGCTTGTAGTGATAAGCTTTTTTATAATTGGAGTGAGATTTGCAAATGATCCGCGTAATTACGCAAACGTCGACCCTCTTCATTCCTGGTCCGGCCAGTGTTCCATAATTGGACTCTACACACTCCATAGCAATTTCTTCCCTCAGCCTCAATTTAGCTGATAAAAAAACTGTCATCTTCTATACTCATAAAAATTACCTTCTTATATTTTTATGAATTGTTTTCGTCACCAACATTTTGTTGCTATCTCAAGTTTTATTGCTTTCTCGTCCACAAGCTCGGCGATTGCCCGATACATTATCTATCTTATACAAACTATTTCAGATGTTCATAACTGAGAAACTTTACGGCATCTACCATTGCGAAGATAGTTAGTCATATACTCGTATTAGCCGCCTTAGATAAGTTCAAACTTATTAAACTTAAAAATTCCTCGTAAACGTAAACAACGCGAAAAAAATATAGAAATGTATAGAAACAAAACAATGTTGTAGGTATGTACTATGTATTTTTTCTTTTACAAGTCTCTCTTTGTGTGTTGTACAGATTACCGTCCTTTTTATTTTTTCTTACA
Organism: Ethmia dodecea; assembly: GCA_963855545.1. Lineage (NCBI taxonomy): Eukaryota > Metazoa > Arthropoda > Insecta > Lepidoptera > Depressariidae > Ethmia > Ethmia dodecea. Next base: position 8,198,819 of record OY979437.1, on the reverse strand, counting down.
ATGGAATAGGAAAACTTAAAAGAAACGTTTATTTCCTTCTGGTTATATATACTTGTAAATTTTGGAGACAAAGGCCAAATTTCCATGACGCTACAATATAGTCATTAAATCAAGTTATAATTATTCCAAAATTGTATATTTATTGTTTAAATACAGTGCTGTATTAATACAAATGCTATTTGGTTTAAACAGGTTACAGCAACTGACGGAGATAAAGATAGACAACAGAATATCGTCTATTTCCTGACTGGTCAGGGAATTGATCCTGATAATCCAGCCAATAGCAAGTTTGACATCAATCGCACTACAGGCGAGATATTCGTCCTCAAAGTGAGTAGCGCACATATTGTGTTTGGTAACATGACACCAACGTACTGTGTTTCGTAAACTGCCGCTGTGAGAGCATGTCCTCTAGAACACAGATAGCCAACCTACAGGATGGCGCGTGCTTTGCATGCACAATGCAATCACACATTTATTGCGTTCCATTTGTGTCATAACCTGAACACAGATATTTCTGTAATGAGAAAACCGGAGCGTCCGCTGAATGTTAATGACAAGCCAGAGGACGTGTGTAACTAAACTAAAACAAATAGTAAAAAATCTCACGGGGCCCGAGACTCCTTTGAGTACTTTTCGCTATTCCTCATAGTTTCTGATTTAGCCATCCACGCCCACTTGAAAAATTCACCCTGTATATTTATTTATTTGTACGCCACATTGCTGTTATTGCTATTGCTGGATTAATCGCCGTGTACAGCAACTTTTTTTACTATTTGTTTTAGTTTAGTTACACAGGTCCTCTGACTTGTCATTGCCATTCAGAATTTTAATTGTCTATTTTTGTCATGAATTTCATGTAAGACTAATATTAGAGGTAGGTACGAAAAATACACCGGTGGTAACTAGATATTTCCAGAAAATGAATACCTTTGCTGACCCCCTCGGGGGTAAGGCGCAAGCGTATTTAAATAAACAACACTCAATATTTACTGCTAATTTATTTTCTACTTGTATCCATTTTAATATTGTCTATTGTTCATGATAATTTTATCTATGAAGAGATGTCTAGAAATTGTTCTGCCCAATTTATAAGGCTTAATATATATTACATATTTTTTTATTACAGCCCTTGGACCGCGATCAGCCTAATGGAAGGCCGCAATGGAGGTTTACAGTATTTGCTCAAGATGAAGGGGGCGAAGGTCTTGTAGGATACGCAGATGTTCAAGTTAATCTTAAAGACATCAACGATAATGCGCCTATTTTCCCTCAAGGCGTATATTTTGGGAATGTCACTGAAAATGGCACAGCTGGAATGGTTGTTATGACGATGACCGCAATTGATTATGATGACCCAGCAGAAAGTAATAATGCAAAACTTTGGTACTCTATTGAAAAAAATGTTATTGAAGAAGAAACTGGATCCCCTATCTTTGAAATAGAACCTGAAACCGGTGTTATTAAAACCGCTGTTTGCTGCCTGGACCGTGAAAGGACACCAGATTACTCCATACAAATAGTTGCGTCAGATGGAGGGGGCTTGAAAGGTACAGGTACGGCTTCTATAAGAGTTAAAGACATAAATGATATGCCGCCGCAGTTCACCAAAGATGAATGGTTTACTGAGGTTGATGAAACTGATGGAACAAATTTACCAGAAATGCCTATTCTCACAGTCACCGTTCATGACGAAGATGAAACAAATAAATTTCAGTATAAAGTTATTGAGAACAGTGGATACGGTGCTGATAAATTTACCATGGTTAGAAACAATGATGGTACTGGTTCTTTGAAAATTGTACAACCCTTAGATTATGAAGACCAATTACAAAGTAATGGTTTCAGATTTAGAATACAAGTTAATGATAAAGGAGAGGATAATGACAACGATAAATATCATGTAGCTTATTCGTGGGTAGTAGTTAAGCTTAGGGATATCAATGACAATAAACCACAATTTGAAAGAGCTAATATAGAAGTATCTGTATATGAAAATGCTGAAGTCGGAAAGAGCTTGGAAACTTTTAAGGCCACTGATCCCGATCAAGGTGGAAAAAGTAAGGTTTCCTATGCCATAGATAGGTCGTCGGACAAAAAACGCCAATTTTCGATAAACCAGGAAGGTACAGTCAGTATACAAAGATCCTTAGATAGAGAAGATACACCTCGGCATCAAGTTAAAATTCTAGCTATTGATGACGGAGTTCCACCACGAACCGCTACAGCTACGCTCACTGTAATTGTGCAAGATATAAATGACAATGCACCAACGTTTCTAAAAGACTATAGACCAGTTCTGACTGAGCATATAACACCAAAGAAAGTGGCAGAAATTTTGGCTACTGACGATGACGACCGTTCTAAGAGCAATGGTCCGCCGTTCCAATTTAGGTTAGATCCTGGTGCAGACGACATCATTAGAGCTTCATTTAAAGTAGAACAAGATCAAAAAGGTGCCAATGGAGATGGTATGGCAATTGTTTCGTCTTTGCGGTCTTTCGATAGAGAACAACAAAAGGAGTATCTTATTCCTATTATTATTAAAGATCACGGAAACCCAGCTATGACCGGTACAAGCACATTGACTGTTGTAATTGGTGATGTTAATGATAACAAAATGCAACCGGATTCTAAAGAAATACTTGTGTATAATTACCAAGGACAAGCACCAGACACTGAAATTGGAAGAGTTCACGTCTATGATCTTGATGACTGGGACTTGCCTGATAAAAAATTCTTTTGGGAAAACACTGAACATCCAGACTTTACGCTTAACGAAGAAACTGGTATGATACAAATGAAGCATAAAACTAAAGAAGGTAAATATCACTTGAGATTTAAAGTGTATGATCGGAAACATACTCAAACAGATGTACTAGCGAATGTAACAGTGAATGTTAAAGAAATATCACATGAAGCTATAATTAATTCAGGTTCTATAAGAATATCAGGAATCTCAGATGAAGATTTTATTAGAGTTTGGCGTTATAAAGCCATTAACCCAATAAAAAGCAAATTAGAAATGTTTAAAGAAAAGTTAGCTGACTTACTAAATACTGAACGAGAAAATATTGATATATTTAGTGTACAGCTTAGAAAGAAACACCCTCCTATTGCTGATATCCGATTCTCAGCTCATGGAGCCCATTACTATAAACCAATCAGATTAAACGGGATAGTACTAATGCATCGAGAGGAAATAGAAAAATCAGTGGGAATCAACATTACAATGGTCGGTATAGATGAATGTCTTTATGAGAATCAGATGTGTGAGGGATCCTGCACTAATGTTCTGGATATCAGTAATCTGCCATATATGGTCAATGCAAATAAAACTTCTCTCGTCGGTGTTCGCGTGGATGTAATCGCAGAATGCACATGTGGTGCCCGAAATTTCACTCAAGCGGAAACATGCCGTAACTCCCCTTGCTACAACGGAGGAAGATGTATAGAAGGGAAATATGGACTAGCATGCTCATGTCCGCCGGGTTACACTGGTCCCAGATGTCAACAAACTTCAAGAAGCTTCAGAGGAACTGGTTGGGCTTGGTATCCCGCTTTAGAAATGTGCGACAGTTCCCATTTGAGCTTCGAATTCATTACAAGAAAATCTGAGGGTGTCCTGCTATATAACGGCCCAATAGTTCCTCCTGAACCTGAAGAAATAATGGTGTCTGATTTTATATCAGTGGAATTAGAAAGAGGAAACCCAAGATTGTTAATTGATTTTGGTTCTGGAACTTTAGAACTAAGAGTCAAAACCAAAAAATCGCTAGATGATGGCGAGTGGCATAGAATCGATATCTTCTGGAACACAGAAAATGTGAGAATGATTGTAGATTTTTGTAAGTCTGCTGATATTCAGGAAATGGAAGATGGGACTCCTCCTGAATTTGATGACTCTACTTGCCAAGCTACGGGAACAATACCTCCGTTTAACGAATATCTCAATGTAAATGCTCCACTACAAATAGGTGGCCTGTATATAGAACATTTTGATCCTACGCACTATCACTGGCAATACATGCCAATAGGTAAAGGATTCGATGGTTGTATACGAAACTTGATCCACAACAGCAAACTATATGATTTGGCTCACCCAGGTCTAATGAGAAATTCAGTGGCAGGTTGTCCACAAACTGAAGAGATTTGTAATCAAGCTGATACCACATCCAGATGTTGGGAGCATGGAACTTGCGTCGGCAGTTTCTCTGAGGCTAGATGCCAATGTCAACCTGGCTGGACCGGACCATCCTGCAGCTTGCCTACTACACCTACCAGTTTCCGGCCGCAGAGTTATGTTAAATTCGCACTTAGCTTTGAACCTGACCGTTTCAGTACTCAAATTCAGCTACGATTCAGAACTCGCGAACCTCACGGTGAACTGTTCAGAGTTAGCGATCAGCACAATAGAGAATATGGTATTCTTGAAGTCAAAGATGCCCGACTACATTTCCGATATAATCTAAACTCTTTACGCACCGAAGAACGTGACGTGTGGTTGAACTCGGTCGCTGTCGATGACGGTCAGTGGCACATAGCGCGTGTAAGCCGCTACGGAAGTGCCGCCACTCTTGAGGTTGACGGTGGTGAAGGAAGACGATACAATGAGACTTTCACCTATGAAGGACATCAATGGTTACTCGTTGATAAGCAGGAAGGTGTTTATGCAGGCGGAAAAGCAGAGTACACTGGTGTTAGAACTTTTGAGGTGTACGCTGACTTCCAGAAAGGTTGCTTGGATGACATAAGGTTGGAGGGAAAGCATCTTCCGCTACCGCCGGCGATGAATGGGACGCAATGGGGACAGGCGACTATGGCCAGAAACCTCGATCGAAACTGCCCCTCTAACAGTCCTTGCATTAACGTGCACTGCACAGAGCCCTTCGTTTGCGTCGACCTGTGGAACGAATATGAATGCACGTGAGTAATTTATCTTAAGACCAATATCTTACCCCTAAACAAAATAAATTTAAAACACATAATTTTAATGTGATTTCTTTAAATTTATTAATTTTATACAAGTAACTTTTGTGTTTCTCTCTTTGGTGCTTACCATGCATCACTTTATCTTAGTTATATAAGTTGTTATGGGCGCACTGAGTTTTATTTTACATTATCAAATACATTTTATAATACTTATCAATTCTGTATACTCCAAGCATAAGTTATATTAGACAGACCGATAAGTTTCTAATGCTGAATGTAAAAGACGCCGAAAATATCAAACTCTAATTATTATGAGAATTCACATTTATCGCCTACAAGTTCTGTCTAGTATTACGCAAGCTTCAAATTACAACAAAATACTATTGCTTTACGTTCTACACACTCAATATATTTTCAACATACAGTATATATTATGTATTCTAATTTATTTATGAATATTAATAACAAATATAATTATCATTTTATTCATGCTTAATAATAATATATTGGTGCTAACATATTGGAATGGTGTCTAGTTGCGGTGAAGGTTTGGTATTGTCGCCGGACGGCAAAGGTTGCGTAGACAAGAACGAGTGTCTCTACTTCCCATGCCGCAACGGTGGCTCGTGCGTGAACCGCGAGCCTGGGTACCGCTGCCACTGTCCCGAAGGGTTCTGGGGCGAGAACTGCGAGCTTGTGCAGGAAGGCCGTACACTCAAGCTCAGCATGGGCGCGCTCGCGGCCATCCTCGTCTGCCTCCTCATTATAATGAGTGAGCAACTAACCTAGCTACGCTCTCTAGTCTCACCACTCATCACCATCGCACTCATACTTACCTTTATATGTGTATCTAGTTGCATTAGTGTATAGTGCATGCTATGGGGGCTCAGTGCGCGAGGGGTTTGGATTGGAAGGTAAAGCGCACGCTGTGTAGGTGTCCGGGCGGATCGGTGCGCGCGGCTGGCACGTGCGTCAACGTCGACGAGTGCCTCAACTGGCCGTGCCAGAACGGCGGCACGTGCGTGGACCGCGAGCCTGCTCGCCGCTACGACTGCATATGCGCATTTGGATACACTGGCCACGATTGCGAGCTGGAACTACTCGCCTCTGGAATCATCACACCCTCAAGGGATTTCATTATAGCTATCATTGTCTGTTTGTTTATGCTTTTAGGTGAGCACTACCATATATTTGTTTGCATACCATTATTTTCTGTGAATGTTTGATTTCAGAAGCAAACATCAACTAATTATTTTTTTCAAAAATTTGGTTGTATATGCAAAGTATTAGTTAGTACCTATACTATCTATTTATCTGAAATCGAATATTCTATTGACCGTTTTCATATTATCCTTTTAGTCATTAATACTTAGGTATAGATCATCTGTCTAGTGGACATCATTATTGTATCGTAGACTATTATTTAGATAAATTACTTTAGTAACTTCACTTATATCTAAGAAGTTCGTTTTGCTGTGTTTTATTACTGTACCAGGGATCCCAAAAATTCAACAAAGCAGCAAGAATTATCTTAGTTACAAACATTAATTATGTAGGCACAATAGTATCTAATAACGTAGGTCAAACGAAAACAATTGCCTAACGCGGCACTATGTCATTTCAAATCGATACCCCGGGCCCTTGAGACCCCCGTCAGATATTTAATCTATCGGAAATTGAAATTGCAGAAAGCTGCCTCAATCCCTTTTATAGTATTACCAATTTCCCAGTAACAAATCTTCCCGGAGAATACGGTTATAATAATTAATCGTAAGGTTATCCCTTTAATAGGACAGATCGAAAAGTACGACAGGGGATGAAACAGTAGACCGCTTATTTTTCCATCCAAGAAATTAAACAGGTGTTCTCAAGGATCACATTGGAGAATAAATTCATTTTGTACATTGTTCGAGTTCTTTCAAAGACAATTTATTCCAAAGTGTCAAACACGTATTATGTAAATCCCACGATATATTCGGAATGCCGACTCTCTCATCCCGATCTTACGTATGTAGGTCTGCAATACATACATAATCAAGTTAAGCGCCCTGAAGATACCAGGGCCAGTATTGGTACGGTCGCTGCAATTTCACCAGCACCAATACACGCCTATTCGCAAGTTTTGCAACTCAATGAATCATGGATGAATCTATTTGTACCTACATAATACTGTGTTTGTCACGTTAACTTCAGTACATTGCGTAGGATTTATGAGACAGAAGTTTCGGCGACAGAAAAAACCTTGTTACCTGGTATATTGTCAAGAAATGCTAAATGTTCTTTACACAATATGGAAGCCACAGCATATTTTAGCCAGAGTTTACCTATAAACTATCCTTAGACAAATCTTGGAGCATTCTTTCATAATCATAAAAGATATTTCTAAATGACTGTCAAGTAGATTATTGATTATTTTTATATGGTGAAAATTTCTTACCCAAAATTAAACTAAGTGTTAATGAACAAGAGTACTTTGTCTATTATAATTTCCATGCCTTGAGTTGACTCGTATCTTATACGAATACCTACCTACTTTAACCGTCAAAAATTCTAATTTCTAATAAGAAAGGTATCGCACTTAATTAACCTTCATTAATGTAAAACACAAAAGATTATAAACACCATATTTCATGTTTTTTCGAAATTAATATTTGAATTGTAGAACAAAACTGATTATCATTTTCTAATCTAATTATTTAAAAAAAACAGACAATTAACTTCAGTTCGTTATGTCATGGTTACAGGTCACGCAAGAAATTTGCCATAAATAACACAAGTTTACCTAACTTTAAATGGTATCTATGGTTCACATTTTACTTGTTTTTTACTAGTTCTGGTTCTGGTGTTCGTGGTATACAATCGGCGTCGCGAGGCGCACATCAAATACCCAGGACCAGACGACGACGTGCGCGAAAATATCATCAATTATGACGACGAGGGTGGCGGTGAAGATGATATGACAGCGTTTGACATCACCCCCCTACAGATTCCCATTGGAGGACCTTTGCCTGACCATGGACCAGCTAAATTACCATGTAAGTCTTACTATCAGCTTCCTTTAAAGTTAAGTTGTAGTTAAGTCGTAGTGGAAGGAATTTTGTAGTGTAATAACTTAGAGAGACTCTACAGCTACACTCTATAAAACTGCTTGAATGGATGTTTTTAATTAGTAACTGTAACTATTGATTCTTAACTATAATGGGATATAATAATATATTTTATTCATCCTCAAGCAGTGAAAGGATTAATAACCGGACAAGTTCAAGTCCAACTTGTTTACGAAGTTATTATAATTTTTCGCACTACGTGCACTGGAAATAATAATTTAACTTTGTTTGTAAATAGACCCACTGATGGGCGTTGGACTCGGCGTGGGGCCGATGGGCCCAATCGCAGTGGGAGTCGCACCGGGTGTAGGCGTGCCTTTACCAGGGGAGACCAATGTGGGGATGTTCATCGAGGATCACAAGAGGCGCGCTGACAGCGACCCTAACGCGCCACCCTTCGACGATCTGCGCAACTACGCGTACGAGGGTGGCGGCAGCACCGCCGGCTCGCTGTCGTCTCTAGCATCTGGTCAGTACCCTCGTTTAGTCGGTCACAGCCGGTCTCACCGCAGGATACCCTCGAACAGACTGGTTACAAACCCAACTCCATTTTAAAATTTATGAAGACGCCCTGTGGCAATTCATTCACAATGCATGAAGCGAAAAATGAAACTACCTCGAGACTTCGTGTCTAAATAAATTATTCATATGAAATTGTAATGTCATGTGCTTTCTGGGTAGGTACCGACGACGAGGTTCAGGAGTACGACTACTTGGGCGCGTGGGGTCCGCGGTTCGACAAGCTCGCCGACATGTACGGGCCCGACGACATGGACGAGCAGCTGTAGGTGCCACGCGTCGCTCCACATTTAGTCAATTGTCTCCCATTAACTACCGTCTAAACCGCTGTAAGCCTGCTATCTCGAGCGAGCCATTCCTGTACCTACCCGCGGAAATTAATTTGTACATAAACAAGCAAGGCGATCCGGCGCGGCTCTTTGTACCGCGCCACGTTTCGCCGTCACTTTAATTCTTATCAATTTTATACAACTTTATTTGTAGTAGTAGGCATTTTTAGCTTAAGTACCTACTCGTTTAATTAAGATACCTATTTAATTGCGTAACTTTTATAAAAAAAAACTAATCTTACGTATGTCTTCACCAAATATTTGATATAAGTTTTATTCGATTTAGCCATATTATGAGTCAGTATTCTATTGAAAGTTATTGGGGTAAGCTGATTTCTGCCGGAGGGCCAGATGTGAATCTGAATCGTGGGTGTTTGTAGATAGTGTGCTATAAATGTGAATAATTTATACGAGTATTTTGTAAGTCCACAGCTTTACGTGATATCACTAAATGTATGGCCCTTCCGCAAAAAATCATTGTACTTGAAGAGAATAATGCTATATTTTATGATAGGATAAGCTTAGATAAATGTGGTCCGTTTGGACATCGAGTTTATAATGCTCATTTGGAATGAAACTACTAAATCGGGGATGTATATAAATTAGGTAATTACTAATTAATAAAAACCCTATTTATCCTAGTGAAATACTCATTTGAAAGTAATGACAATTTCAGCTGTACGTAAACTGTACAGTAGGTATCCGGTGTTCCTCTCCTAACGTCTCTGGTAGTGTTAGTTAATTAGAATATCTGAAACGACTACGGTCTACTCGTAACGATAGATGAATAATAATAGTTATGGAATGAGTCGCGGAACTCGTGGAGTTTTGTATTTGCGTTGGGATAATGTGCGTCAGGCTGAGCGCGTGTTGTGTGTGCGATCGAGCGCGAGCGTGAGCGTGAGCGGGTGAGTGAGCGCGTTGTCAGTCAGCCAGCGGCCCCGCTCACAAACAACATTAACTTATATATTATTGGCAGCCGTCTCCTTATTGATCCAATTTGACTACACCATCTGCATGTCAGACCTATCAAGTACCTAAGTATACCGGTAAATCGAATAGTATGAGTTGTGAACGGGCCCGCAGGCCATAGCGCAGTTATGAATGGGATTGTGCCAATTTATTAGCATTATTGATGCAGCTGATGATGGTAGACTGTTAAGTGTTTGCACTTTATTTATTCGTATATTTACTATAAAATTAGTCGCACCTAGGAAAATATCAATAACTTATTAAGAGTGTTGTGCTAGAATACTATGAGATCGATTTGGATGCGAGATAGTTATTACGACCATTAGAAGTCACTATTTATAAATTAATTTTTAAGAATTTATAGTAAAATAATTTAATATAAAATGAAGGTTCTAGAAACTGTCTCACGTCGACATCGATTTACAATCGGTGTAAATTTTAGAATATACTGTATTGCGTTAAAATGACTGATTTTATTATGCGTTTGAAAGCCTAAGATTTTGTAGATTCGGTTATTTAATTATAGACTTTAAATACCCTACTGTAAGTTCACCCTATAGTTTGCACTGAGCAAAATTTTATTCAAATACATCAATATAAAGCAATTCTCGTTAATTACTATTGCATAAGTAGTCTTAATACATAGTGCGAGATGAACACCACGGGTTTCACAATTCTTTTTAATATCATTACACTGCCAATCAAATCATATAGACGAATTAATATAGAGTTTGGGTCCGATTTTATATTTCAGTCTTATACAAATTTATATTGTAAGTTTTAGACTATTCTACGACGTTTCTTTCTTGCCAGTTTCGTGTGTGGTTGCGCAAAACTAAATCTAATTAATAACTCTCAGCTCTGCGGTGTCTTCGTGTACCATTTAAAATATTCTCAATCTCTGTCCGCGTCCGCGTTCCAGCGGACTATAAGCTTAATTACTTGAATAGTCCTGCAAAAATCAAGTAGAGATGAGTTAAGGGAAGTTATTTTCATGATTTATGTACTGCAGTTAATTCTGCAGTCAGGGGCAGCGGTTCCAGAATTGTTACGAAAAAGAAGAAATCTGATTACTTATAAAAAGTATAAAAATTCTGGTATGGATTACTATTATACCAGTATTTTTATATGTCACTGAGTAAAATCGTTAGACCAATGAACTTTTTAAGGTACCTACCTGTAATAATGGATAAAAGTAGATACAGGCTGTATCTACTTTTATCCATTACCTGGACATAGATCGAGTCGGGAACTCCGTTGTAGTTTAATGCGAACCGACACATAGCATAAATCTTATTATTCACGCTTTCACACTTCTACTGCGGTATGCTACCAGCCGGAATATTCAGGTACATTCTGCACGTAAATACACAGCAGAGCACACAATCCCAGTACAAAATATCTAGAGGTGCAATGCAAAACCTCTACCGACACCTTAATTATTTTATTTGATACTGTAACTTTATATTGTATACCTAAAGTTATGTTTGGTTTCAACTGTGATTATTTAGTTGTACAACTCTGATGATTACATAAAAGAATGAATAAAATATTTAAAAAATGTATGTCTGCGTGTTTCATTTTTCATCCGTTAACAATAGTTTATGTAGGTACAAACAGTTAAAATATTAAACACAAAAAAATACATATGTTCATTCCTTTTATGCCCGATCTGGTAAGGATGGGGTATTCGATTGTTGGAAATACCCACTTTTCACCAAAATATTATTACCAAACACAAAAAGAAATTAAAATTATGTTCGTCCCTTTTATGCACGATGGGGTAAGGATGGGGTATTTGATTGTTGGAAATACCCACTTTTCACCAAAATATTTTTTTTTACCCCATAACGTGACAGGTGGTGAAACTATCGCTGGACCGGGGAGCTGCAACGTGTCCCAGAACTAATTCTAGAGCCTGCCTGCCTCACGATGTTTTCCTTCACCGTCGAGCTAATCTTAAATCATCTCTGTATTTAAAAACCTCGTTGGTATATGACCTAGCCAGGATTCGAACCCACTCTACATTATGTAAAAATACTGTCATTAGTCGGGATGAAATCTGAAATTAACACAGATAAATCGCTTTACAATGACGAGCAAAAATTTGTACCTAGTTCCCTACATACTCATATGAAGATATTTCCTAAACTAGTACATTGATAACCATCACTAGATACCTAGCTTATTGTAGTAAATGAAATTAAATGAATGAAATGAAATATTTTATTTCGGACACATAATATCCATATAAATTGTTAGTATGACTTAATAGCTATGTTAGTAAATAAAAAATATATTTAAAATGTAGGGACATTGGGTGTTGCGAGTATGTGGATTGCCACCCTATGTGCAAGGATAAGGGCTATCGGGTTTGTCAGCAATTACTTTCAGGATAGTGTTGATAGCGCACTCTCCCCCACAGAGAGGCCGCCCGCTTGCGCAGCACGGGCGTGAAAGCCGTCTGTGTGGCAGTCGGCGAACATCTGCGAAGCGCTTCAGCGCCAGGACAGCCTTAACTAGCCCTAAAGTAATAGGTAAACTTCAACCGACTTCAAAAAAGGAGGAGGTTCTCAATTCGATTGTATGTTTTTTATGCACTTACGTATATTACACGATTATTCAGCAAATTTAAAATTGATTTGTAAAAATGATTTTAATAAAAAAAAATTGATCGGTAGATCATACTTCAGAGGTTTTAAAAAAATAAACAAAAGTCTAAACATTGTACTTATACATCGATGATATTATTATCAGTGTTATTCGTTGAAGTCTATTTTTCACTCTTTAGAGTTCTTTGGTATTACTTTTACGAGCCACCTATTTAGTAGTTTATGATATATACCTAGATATCACTACTTATTTTTGCTTGTTTATATTGCTTACCTGTATAAAACTACTTAATACCGAAGAGGAATCGCGCAGGAGTGCCCACGAGGCTAGCAGCATTTTCTCCCTATTTCCTGTTTCCGTTATAGAGCTCGTATTTATAAAAGGTGAATCGTCTTGAGTTGTAAGTGATGCTTAACGTGGACTGTCCGGCTTTTGTCGTTTTTTCTATTTTTAGATATTTTGCAGTTATTCAGAGGAGCGTTGCCAACCCATACCCATATGCCACAGCAATTAAACTATAATATGATGCATGCTAGACGAAAACTTTCAACTTGATAATAATATTATTTTCTAATATGTAACAAAAATAAAATGAGGTAGGTAAAACAGAGCTGTGACGAGGAAGCATATTAACAGGAAGTTGGTATGGAGCGAGAAACATTAACTCACTATTTGAGTTTAAACCCGTGTTCCAATTATAACGCATAATTGTAAGCATTCACTAGCCGTGACCCAGGGAACTAGTTAGTACTATTGCGTTAATAGTCACCCGGTAGGATCGGATCGCTGTATATCGTATGGATATCATAATATTGTTTGTATGTATGATATCTCTGAAACTACTGATCCGATTCAGAGAATTGTTTCTCTGACTGACGAGATGCTGTGTAGCTTCACTATTTGTGAGCGTATTTTTTATCGATGCGAATGAAACCACAGAGCGCAACAAGTAAATACCTAATAATAACAATAATAAATTGTGGGACACAACTCACACACGGTTATTTAATCCCAAACTAGGCAGGGCCTGGGGCCAATTCTACTAAATGTCAACGGTCTTAATTGGACGACTATGACATATCAATGATCAGACAATGGTGTTATTTTGACACTTCAGAGCAAATAACACCATCGACTGACCATGTCATTGTCATCAAACTGTAACGGACGAAATTTAGTAGAATTGGCCCACTGTAGGTACTGTAGGTACTAAACAACTGATAAACATACTTAAATAAATATTAAACGACCAGACACAAAGCCAACAGACATGTTCATGCATACAAATTCTGGCCCGGAGCGGGGATCGAACCCGCGACCTCCAGCTCAGAAGGCAGGGTGCCAACTGTGCCCACAGACCCGTCAAATAAATAAATAGGTAAAATTGGCCGATTAGTTTGTTGAATTACTACTAGGTACTGCTACTGTTAAATTGCGGGCACTGACTAACGAAGGAAATTTACAGTCCTGTAATGTGAATCACAGCGATATGATGTGAACTTTATATCGTATGACGTAGGGACTTACTAATTATTCTTGGCCTGAGTATGTTACCTAATAGAGACACTTTCATTACCTAACTCACAAGCATTCTCCTTAATACGCCGGCTGTGGTAAGGACCCTCTGCTGTAGGTACCTACGTGTCTAAAATACTCCCATGTAGGTGCCTATACTTATCTAATACTTAGTCCTAAAAATATTAATTCAGAAATTTAAATGAAGCTTTAGAAGGGTTATATATTATTATAATATGAAGGGTTTTCCTAATTTAAAAGTGGGTCAATAATACCAACTTATATTGAGTGTTTTAAAAAATCGCAACCATCGGTTTTTACCTGATTGCACTAGAAGGAGTGTAATATTTTTCGAAATGTGAAGCGATTACAACTTTAGTGCCAGTGTTTTTTTGGTCTTTAATTAATGTAACTACCAACTTGTTTCATGTTTATTCTTACTTATTGTAAAGTGGAATTGTAAGTATTTAAATAACATCTATTGCCTTAAATGTAAGTATTTGTGATAGTTTACTGACAATACGTACCTAGATTAAATTAACGCTTCGTTTGTCTTCGACAAATAGGTCGATATTCAAATCCGATTTAGTGTAAAGTTTACTTTGTGTCCCTAATAGATATAGGAGGCTAAGACAGAGCGGGTCTAAGAAGTGTAGACCTCGGTATTCTTTGGAAGGGTGTAGTTTAAAGGTAAATATTTAGTGTAAGTAGTCTAAATTCCCACCTGACTAGTTCCACGAACGTCTTGACTCAAAGGCATTTTACTATATTTACTGCCAAAAAAACAATCACAAAAATACCTACTGTTCATCATCCTGGGGATCTAGACAAAGTTTGAGATCACGTCAAAAGAAATGATAGCGAAACGCCACGTAATAATAATGTGTGAGAATGGCTTTGTCTGTGGAAGTAAAAATTTTCGCAACATCATAAATGACGATGATGAAACCGCAATTTAGTACAACCGTACTTAGATACCTACCTACCTATATTTTTAGGGTTCGGGACCCTATTACTAAGACTCCGCTGTCCGTCTGTCTGTCCTTCTGTCTTCAGGCTGTATCTCATGAACCGTGATAGTTAGACAGTTGACATTTTCACAGATGATCTGCTGCCGCTATAACAATAAATACTAAAAAACCGAATAAAATAAATATTTAGTTTGTATTTTTAATATTTTGTATGTGTAATCAATAGCTTTTGAAGAACCCGAATACTTACTAACAAAAGTTTTATTAGCATCTTGTCGTGGATGTTAATATATTTTGCTGAGGCTCGGGAAAATATTTCGTTTATATTATTATTATAGTCGGTAGCTCCTTCTATGTACTCGTATTTCAAGTTCCTTTGACAACTCTGCTCCTATTGAACCTAATAGCGTACTGTACTGAGCTACCTAGTTTGCTTTGATTATAAAACGTTATTGTACTAACTATCCAATGTCCTAAATAGAGAACTAACTATAGCTACCTAAATTATATAGAGATAACGTATATCAATAACGACGCACACTATAATGGAACTTTCGAAGCTGTAAGAAAACTGATTAGTAATTTAATTACACGAGAACATTAATAATAACATCTGTAAGTAGAGCTGAAAAGAAATTGTTATTAGACACAGAAATAAGAGCTGAAAAATAGTTATGATTAGTAAACAGCTGAAAAAGAGTTATGATTAGTACACAAAACACTATCGCAGAAGCACACAAATATAACAGTTAGCAAAGCATAACACATGTAAGTTAGTAGTTAGAATTAGTCTTTACTTTCAATTATAGTTCCATTCTCCACTCTCCTATAATAGTTAATTCGTTCTTAAAATTATTGTTACTGATACACGCTCTCTACTTCAATATAGATTCTAATATAAGATCCTACCTACTTCATTTTCATTACATAATTCGGCCAAATGATCATCTAGTGGTAGTCTACGTTATGCTCATAATAACTCAGCTACTTTAGAATTAGTCGCGCTTAATCAAGATGTACAACCCGTCAAGTAAATAGATTTAAAGGTAAAATATAATCACAAAATAAAATTAATTAGAGATCACATTAGAATAGAAAATAGGGTTCAAAATAACTGAAAAGATAAAGTCATGAATTATAAGTTCATTACTGTACTTCTACTGTTCCCTAACTAGAGAAATAAAATTCCTATTACGATTTAGCCCGGGCTAAGACACTATGTATTAGTCCATGGAGGTTTCCACCGTTCTCTATAAAAGCCCCAGAACACAAGGTATTAATTTCACCCTGGGTATCCAGACCTTTTATCCCATCGCCTCTCTTTCGGATCTCTTAACGAAGAAATCTTCCAGATACCAACCTATTTATCCATGGCTGAGACTCTACATTTGCTTCATCAACAGCTTTTATGTATCAGCTGGGAATTTGCAAATCAATCGCGTGTCTGAGATTTATAAATAAGATGATACTACCTTACTCAAAATCATTTCTAATGTAAGTGAGACTTACATTTCCAGATTTCGATTCCCATCACTTATTGTTTATAAGCTACTAAAATGTATGATCAGTACAGTGAAATATCAGTTAGATAATTGGAAACTAGACAATTTGTTTTGTATGTCTGAACTTTGTTTTCGTTCTGTATTAAATAAAATAGTTATATTTTAATATTCCTTTCGTCACATCAAAACGTTGTTTCGTATTTGAGTCAGATTGGAAAAAGGTTTTGTTTACCCAAAATACAACTAAAATATATATTAAGTAAATTGGTTTGTGATTGTAATTTCAATCCAAATTTTTAGATAGTTTACTGTACTAAAATTCAGTGTTCTACAAAAGTTATTGATTACTCAAAAACCCTCTACATCGATTTGTTATAACTTTGAGGCTAAAATTTGATTATAAAATAAATATTTTATATAAGCGGAGTTTTCTTATATTGACACTCATATAAATAATTTTAGATTTGAACCCAATTTTCATTTCATGTCATCCCTATCATAAAAAGGAAAACCTAGTCTGACCTCGCAAATCCTCACGAACAAAACACTGAAATCCTGTATGCCGGATGGCTTTTACTCACTGCACTTCACTCTCACTAGTTTTACCCGATTTCGCGTTTGATTATTTAAAGTTTTAGACCGAATTACAATTTTATTATTAATGCCAAAGGCTCACTTCACTATTCTCAAAACACTAAAATAACTCTGTAATAAATCAGAGCTTCAGCCCCACTGGAGACAAACGGGATTCTCCTCGAATGTGGTAGGCGCGCGAATCCGAAATCAACTAACTCGATTTTTCCCGTGCTACCTCTTTTAAAACCTTTCTTCCCGCCGTCGCGAGCCATCCAAGCTTCCAAGTTTCCCAAAACTTCCCGCGCCAAAATGCTCACCCCTCATTGGTTCTTTTTCTCCGCGTCATCCGCACTAACTCCTCCCCTCTGATCTTCTATCTCTTTTACTCGCGCATTAATCGTATCTTCCTTCGTAATTCGGTCTCGAGGATCTCCACGGTCTCGGAGGTTTCGGCCGTCTCGAGTGCCAAGCTTTTGTATCGGATATTCACTTCTCTTTTACTCGTTCATGAATCATATCTTCCTTCGTAATTCGGTCTCGAGGGTTTCGGAGGTCTCGAAGGTTTCGGCCGTCTCGAGAGCCAAGCTTTTTTATAGGATATTCACTTCTCTTTTACTCGTTCATGAATCATATCTTCCTTCGTATTTCGGTCTCGAGGGTTTCCACGATCTCAAGGATTTCGGACGTCTCGAGAGCCATTCGTTTCTGATTGGCTGCAAGTTTTCATGACTGGGTGATTCTTCGATTTAAATGAAAACATTAAACTATATTTTTATTTTATATTTGCGAACATATCGACCAGCGGCTCGGTACAGTACTTTAAGTTTAATTGGAACCTAATTGTTTACTAAAGTATCTCGGTGTGTTTTAAGAGTTTACCGCTAGTTTGGACTCCTTATTGCAATCAAATAGCTATATGCTATTGGAACACACTATTTGCCTGCCCTTATTTATGTCTGATTGTGCCAGATCCATTATCCCCCATCATCAGGCTAATTATAAAGTAAACAGGTACCTACATAGGATAGTTAGTTTCCAACTACTTATAGCAATGGTAAAAGAATCTCATTCTAGGTCTATGTATTCAGCAGCGACACACACTACTACCCAATTGACTAATCTGTAATTATCACTTATACTTAGGTATAATCAAAGAGATTAAAATATAATAAGGCATAGAGGGGACAAAGCGAGGAAAATTTGATGCCCAAAAGTTATTACAAGTGGAATACCTCATTCATACGATTTCGACCGAATGACAGCTCGCGTTCATACTAACTCACATAACGCTTGAGCTTCAAAGTTTTGTATGAAAATATCCCCAATGCCCCCTCTATGTCCTATTAAATTTTAATCTCTTTGGGTATAATAATGTACCTAGATCAGTTTATAGAAATGCTAAGTAATGGGTCGACATTAACTTAACAGTTATACCTAACCTTGGTTAACCAGTGTGATCGTTACAAACACACCGGCACCACAGGACTACGAGCGCCTCGTAGACTGATTTAGATCTGTATATAATAATAATAATAATTCTTTATTTCAGACAATATTTACATTAATAGATCTTAAATAACATAAACAGAGGCCCATATTATATATACCTTACAACTAACATACAGATAAAAATAACTAACTAAACTATTTCACACGTAACTAGCGACCCGCCCCGGCTTCGCACGGGTGCAATGCTGAATTTTCTTTGCTATAAACCTTGCGGAGCAATACAAATACACGTAGGTATACAATATAAGTAAAACAATCCAATCTTGAAACTGTAAAAGAAACTTACAAGGCAAAATTATTCCGATCCTTCTACTTCTATGTCTAGGTAAGTAAGCAAGTAGGTAGGTAAACCTAAGTGAAAAAAACTGCATTCTACTGGCGGACAACTGCTGAATTCACTGAACAAGAAAAAGTTGCAAACAATTCTTAAAACTTCAGTGGAGAGAAAAGAGTTAATGTTTTCTACCTTCTGTATTTAGGTTTTTATAAAATGACTGATTTTCTTTCCAAAGCGGTGGAAAAGAATAACGCTAACTTAAAATTAGGAATTTTAGCTGGTTTGCAGAATCGAGTCCTATATTATATTATGTTGTTATTTTCAACATGCGAACATGTTCCATCGTTATATGTAGAAATGGAGGCATTTAGACATATCCAACTCATGAGACCCTAAGACAACAGTGGATTAGAGCTACTTATAGATGTTTAACGCAAAGTCGGGTGGAATCTGAAACCACTATAAACCTAGTGTAAGGCAAGAGAAAACACACCAACCACAACACAAATTAGATATCACTAATATAAACAACACGTCTCTCGGCATTAATAGCTGTATTTATTTTCATGACCCTTGCATTCTTTTGAACAAAAAAAGCCATCATTCGATGACAGGTTATTGGTATGTGGACATCGCCATCTATCTTTACTGAATGAACTAGTTTTTCTTTTTAAAAAAACGCCTCATTACAAATTCCGTAAGATAATATATCGAAAATATCGATATTTTCGACCGTTATATCGCAATGTATCGTTACAAAACTGCGATAAATCATATCGAAAAAATTGTATTTTTGGACATGCACATCCATAGAGACCAACAGTGGTGGGAGAGAGGGTGTGGAATCGCTCAACGATTTGCGATTGCCGGTTGGGGAAACAAGCAACTTTACACACCCGATACAAATTCGAAAGTTGCTCGCTGATTGCAGCAACTGGAAACTGTTCTATTTGTATTTTCTGTCGTTTCAGTCAGTTCTATATTCTGTCGATCACCGAAACTCGCAAAACGCAGTTCCATTGCGATATATGTATGTAAACAGCTAGTTGCCAGTTGCGGCAATAGTTGCTCCATCTGCAAAGCGCCTAAGTGACCACTAGCGTAAACGCCATCGTCTGGCAGTACTTTTATGTGAATGTTCTGGCTGACGGAATGATGTGATGAATCAATAAAATAAAAGTCATTTACTTTCAGATAGAATCACCTCGCAAAACAAACAATTTGTCGTAGTATATACCTACTCTATATTAAAATTACATACAATGTAAAAGTGTGGGTAATGTTCAAAAGAATGACTAACGATGAGAATAAAATTGTTTCTTAGCAGGTACCTGCCTACCTAACAAGTTCATAGCTAAGACCTATATTTTGTTAAATATTCCGCTCTTATCTTAGAAAATCTTTTCTCTGCTCTCTTTAAACAACAAAGTCGTTGGACAAGTTGTTTTTCAAGTGGGGTTCTCAGTGTTCTGAATCCAATAATACTGTAATGAATCTTATACTAAGTACTTATTGTTTAAAGTAGGTATCCTACGTCTGTTTTCTGGCTTTCAACATATATTTTACTAAAGGTAGGTTGGTATACCTACATACGTACATAATAAGTACATTAGCACGTAGATTTCCCAAGGCGCAGTGTTTAATAGTAGGTAGGTACATACCTACTTAGGTACTTACATCATTGATAGTACTTAGATAGGTACAGTCAACAAAGTTGTTAGTGTTACATGGCCAAAAATTAAGATTCACTTTTCTCTTAAAGCCTTATTACTAGATTATACAACAAGGGAAAAAAGCACTGTTTTATGTCACGGGCGCGACATTGAATCCTGAACGTAACGAAGGACTCCTGAGTTTAGTGAGGGATTTCAGCGCCTAAGACAAAACCAGTTTTATTCCCGAGTTATATACTCTACTTTTCTTACCTTATGCGAGACAATAAAATGCAATTGCATGGTAGTAGATTATTGACAATGCCTATGGCATCTAGTATAATAGACTCTGAAGTCAAAGTACTTTCATCACTCGAAATTTTCGATATTCTTTTTGAAATGTTAAAGCTATAAAATGGATACAGCAACTTGTTTCTGCCGGCGTGACCTAGGTACCTACTTGATTTAACAATTGAAAATCGTGCGAATCTAGTTGGTCGCGGCTTCGGTTTTCGAAAATCGAGTTGGCCACGACTGCACCACATTTTGCTTAACGAAATTAGACTTTATCGTCATAGCAATAAGGATTATGAAAAGTGAAAATTACATTATTGACCTAGGGTTATAATGAAATTCCATACAACATTATAGCCTGGCTAAAGACAAGGGATATAATGTCTTGCTTTCGGTGACGTTTATATGATACTAGCAGCGCCCCGCGGTTTCACCCGCGTAGTTCCCGTTCCCGTGGGAATACGTTGATAAAATATAGCCTATGTGTTATTCTGATGTATAAGCTATATAACTGTAAAGTTTCATCAAAATTCATTCGGTAGTTTTTGCGTGAAAGAGGAACAAACATCCATCTAGACATCCATACATCCAGACATCCATCCAAACAAACTTTCGCATTTATAATATTAGTAGGAGTAGGATAGGATATAATCCGGCTTTGTCGAGCATGTGGTGTGAAAATGTATTTATAGTATTTTTTTGGTAAATTATAGGGATCAAAGATACCTTTCGAAATAAACATAAGATTTATTTATGACTTCCTCAGAAAAATGAATTCTTAGTTACTGGCCATGTAACCCTAACAACTTTGTTGACTGTACCTCTTATTTTATGTCAGACTAACTTTTGCCTGTGACTTCGTGTTCCGGGATAAAAAGTATCCTATGTGTGAATCCAGATTATAATCTAAGTATCTAAGTGGCAAATTTCATTAAAATCCGTTCAGTGGGTTTTGCCTAATTGGAAACCTAACAAAAATCCAAAAAAAATACAAACTTTCATATTTATAAGATGAATAGAATAGAATTTTCATGTAATCATCAGATTATTCGTTTTATGCAATGGTCTGCTCTTATATCTCTGAATATTCTTTTCAATGTCTCTCGAAAACAGTTTCTGGCTCCGCCCTTCTTACCTAGAATATAATCCATTTCGGAAGTATCATTGGAGACAACAGGGGGAGCAACGCTTATGAATATAACAGTATCAAATGAATATGGTAATGTTAACCCAAATAGACCTAGAACGTAAATGAAAAGAAATGTAGCGTAGACATGATAAAAGGTACTTATATTTGATTATTTGATATCCAGTAAAAATTAAACTATCCACTTAAGTACCCTCTTTCAGTTTATATTTAACAAGCGAATGCTAGCGACTTCGTAGGTACTTCGTTCTAAGAACAGCTTAGCTTCACGCATAGTCAGGTTATCCCTTATCATCACTTAAACACAATTGTCCAAAGTATAGGCAGTAGGTAGGTAATTCCCACAGTATCAGCAGAGTTCTCTTAGCATGAGATTTCCTTGATTTTGTCCAATGTTTTCACTTTTACGATTGTAGGTATATGTTATATCTATTTTTGAAAACCTACAATCTAAGACCATCTTTGAATATCAGATAGCGTCAAAAGACATTAAGTTCCCATTTTACGTTCAAATTGACGTTTGCGATTTGAATTGGGACCAAAAATGGCGTCGTTCGGGCATAGACAATTTACATCATCGGTTATTTTTGTTTTATAATTGTCTATCATTGCTAAATAAAAAATAAATCCTTTAATGAAACTCAGTGTAGGGCTCTTGGTTGTGGTGATGTAACGACTATTGTATAACTGTAAAAGTTTGGGAGCCACACTTGGTATTGCGACACGGCCATGAGTTTCAACACAAAGGATTATTACTTATTAGCTTTCTAGACAGAGATTTCTATTACCTAGAATAATGAACTATGAGATAACTTTTTCAGTTACAGAAAAGTTTATTGAATCATCAATAATAAACGAATGCACACACTTAAACCAATTTTTTAGAATAACAACAGACCGTTATAAGCAGGTCGTACAGTCAAAATGTAGAGCACATTTCCTGTAAATACAAAAACTAAAAGAGTTCCAACATTCTACCTCTATTGGAGTTAGAATTGGTGAATACCAAGAAAACCACATCTCGCACGAATGGCGTGGTACGTGCTCCACACATTGCGAAGTAACTAACTACAACATAGAATGGTACAACCACTCTCGTAGATTTCATTTTTCATTCACGGAAAGAACCCAGCCAGGTTCAGTAGGTGCTGAGATGAGGTGAGCCAGCAAAAATTTCTGAAATTTATCTGTGTACAAAATTTTATTTAAACCCCTAAAATAGAAAATATTTTCAGTACCTATTCCGTTTTACGTTTAAGTTTTGCATATGACCTCCATTAAATAGCGGTAGAGTTTATCAGATTAAAGAAATCTTTAAAAATTAAGTACCTATATAACCTTGTTGAATATCCAGGTACCTACCTGTGCTTTATTCCAAAATTGATAAGAGCACAACGTTTTAGTACCTAGTAGAAACATATTATGACTAAGTATATCAGATTCTTCAAAATTTAACCCACACGATGAGACTTTGTAGAATCCTTAGAAATTAGATAACTTTTGGATGGACCTGTTGAAAGTACCTAGTTACTTGATTCAATATTATATTTTTACATCTATAGGTATATAGTGTACAAAATTCTTACATTTATAAGTAAACATACCTACTAGCGTACAGATTTCGAAGCGCCTTAATTTTGGTTATATTTACTTTCCGTACATAAATAGATACTTTTTAATTATTAAAGTATACGGTAGGTACTTAATGTGACTTGTAATGCGCTATCTGATTTATATTACATTGGTAGATAGCGGTCAGTTCGCACTAATTGACGGTCGTCGATCTCGTTTAATGATAGTGAATTAAGCACTGAAACGGACACGATTTAAATTAGTACCTGTTAAATAGGGATACCTTTACACACTTCCCTGCTGATTATACTTAGTTTGGGAGTAGGTAACCCCGGTCGATAACACGCTCCGTTAAAATCAAAAGACTTACAGCCTTTATTGTAACATAGGTACCTACCTACCATTTCTAAAATTAAAGATTGTAAAAGAAATATCTTTGTCTATTTCTAGTCGCGAATTGGAATAATTTCTATTCAAAGTATAGTATTCAACCTATCCTAATTAAAAAACTAAGTAATAGGTATGTATATTAGTAGGTACCAAAGAGATTAAAATATAATAGGGCATAGATGGGACATTTATTGGGAATATTTTCGTACAAAACTTTGAAGCTCAAGCGTCATGTCAGTTAGTATTGAACGCGAGCTGCCATTCGGTCGAAATCGTACTAGATTTATTCCACTTGTAATAACTTTTGGCATCAGATTTTCCTCGCTTTGTCCCCTCTATGCCTTATTATATTTTAATCTTTATGGTAGGTACCTACACACTCAGGTATTGCATTTTACATTATTTTTCAAATAAAATTATTTGTGATGGTATCCCTTGACTCCCATGTAGGTACCTATTCCCTTCGTCCTCCTAGTATCTCAATACAGCCTAAACCTTTATTAAATTGTTACTAAATTAACAAAAAAATAAGTAAGTACCTATGCCATTCTTTATGTTATAGCAGCTATAAAGTGCCGTATATTGCAGGCATTTCAGATGATAATAACCCACTTGAAATAATAAGCTCGCAGGACCCTGCTGGAGAACGGCAGCTAATTGTAGGTTAACTTGGAATAATTTTAACGATTTAATTTTAGTGCCTACCTACCTTCATAAATGAGCCTGAGAATCATAAAAATTTAACTAGTGACGTTAGATGGAGGTCGGTACCAACCTACTTGTTTTTTAAACAAGTTGCACGTAATCTACTTATTACTGAATAACATCAGGCGCAAACATTCGCCCGATGCAAGAGAGACTTCTCGCCAAACTCGGTGTCACAGGAAGGAGCTCTAAGTTTCCATCTAAATCATACTTAGTTGTGACGACAGTATCCGAGGGCGGCGGCATCGAAAGCGGCGCCTCTCTCACCACTATGAAGAAAACACGTGTTTAATATGATTTAACGTAAGGAAATGTAAATATACCTATTATAATGACCAAGAAGTTGTACCTACATAAAAAATAAAATAAATAAATATATACACGCCCTCTTTCCCTAGGGGGTCGACAGAGACATTCCATTCCTGGATAACTACTTACACCCAGTATGTTTTTTGGACGCCAAAACGTGACAGCCTTGGGTGAAAGCACATGCTTCAGAATCAATTCTGGGGCTTGCGGATTTCCTCGCGACATTTCTATGACTAGCGGTTCTGCACGGTTTCACCCACGTAGTTCCTGTTCACGTGGAAATACGGAAATTACATCTAGCCTATGTTACTCACAGATCTTCTAGCTTTTCAATGGTGGTAGAATTTTTAAAATCGGTCCAGTAGTTTTTGAGTTTATTCGTAACAAACATACAATAATACAAATCTTTAAACTTTATGATATTATTTAGATATAACATATTTATCTTCATATCATACGTGTAAGTTTTTAAAACTCATTGGTACATGCCCTTACCAGGATTCAAACCCGAGCCTGACGCATGAAAGGGGGGGTCACTACTGTATTGTACCTACCTACACTCTGTGCCATAACTATCACTTCCCTTAATTTAATTTTATTTAAGCTGTACAAGTAGGTAAAAATATTGTATCTTACATGGAGGAAGAAGATCGATCGATAAAATTACCCCTCATTTAGGTAGTAGATTAACTTTATTTAGTCTTAAAAATTAGTGCAGTTAAGTTAAATATTAAAGTAGGCAGAGTTGTTTTTTACAATGTAGGTAATAAACATAATTGTAATGAGTATAATTAAATACCTACTTAAAATCACGTCTATTTAATGTCCGCACAAATAAAAAAAAGGTAGGTAGTTATCTAAATAAAACGTACCTATTTGTAATTAGATAACTACCTACCTTCCTACTAACAGCTTCCGTTTAGATGCAGAGGCCCTAAACAAATTCTGTAGGTGCTAACTTTAAAATTCCCTTAAATAAAACAAATGGTAAGGAAAGCGCGTTTATCAAGCAGTTGCGACCACGCGGTAGTTTAATTAAATTTTAAATTTATTGTAAGGCGCGTGTGCAGCCAAGCTCGACGTCCTACCTCGCAATTTGCGCCCCATCTCTGTCTTATTCCACTTGATTTCATACTAAAATACTAACTTTCAGAAAACCTTAACTGATTAAAAATATTTTGAAATGTTACAAACATTTTAATTTATGTTACGTAAGGTAGGTAAGTATATACCTACCTACTCTACTACCAAAGTGTTTTTAGTAAAATATACCAAGAGGAGCCACAAAATAAACCTTATTTAATGATTGACTAAGTACAATTTTATTGTGGCATGCGGTGATAGACTGATTAAATCTGTTATCTACTGAAATTTTGACACAGTTGGTAGTGACCTTATCTTCTAGTCGAAAGTCACGGGTTCAATTCCGAAGGTCCGAACATTTCTGTAACTACTTAGATTAAAGAAGGTGGGAAGTTTTTGTGATAATATTAATAAATCCTTGGAAGTACTACTTACTACGAATTCATGTGTTATATATCTAAGAAAATAATATTAAAAAACTCCCCCTTTATGTTGCTCCCTACTAGGTACCTACCTATATTTCAGCCGCAGTAAGTCTTGTATTCGTGGAGAATTTAAGCAAAAGGTGATCTTATGTTCCAAAAGTCGATGCCTTTAATTATTTTACATTGAAATAATAACAAGTACCTAGTAAGCAAGAACCAACCAAGAACAAACTAAGTATACCTAATGTACAATACAAAAAACTGTAACGCGATAACAGACCCAGCCCTACTACGTGCTTACCTACGAAAAAGGGCAAACAGTTTGAAATCTGAAAGTCCTGAAAAACTGTGAACAAATATTATTCTTTCAAACAGCTACGTACGTGCCCTGCAAGTTGTAAGAAAGTTTGATTTAAACATAAAGTTCTATCTCCGGCAAAACTAAAAGAAAACTCACAGCTGAAATTTAGCACATGAAAATATATTTTACAGAGATGTGAAGTGGGGGTGACGTAACTGTTTATGGGAGGCGTTATGGCTTTATTGTTGGTAGGTAGGTAGGTAGTACTTTAAAGTTATGGAGCATTTATTACAGTTCTTTGGCGTAAATTTATGTTTTTCTATCAGCTCTTTGTGCCTTTCATTTTATAATAGCTGCCTAGGTAGGGACTCTGTGTAGCAATCTCTTTTTTCTAGGGGCTTCAGAAAATCCGTACCTATAGTGCCTACTTCCTTATAATAATATCTTAAATTTTAAAAAATTACAGGCTTTCTCATTACCTAATTATAGCCTCTAATATTTAACAGGAGCTGATTTTCAAAAACCACAAATCTTCTAAGCATGGGCGTAGCTAGGAAGGGCCAGGGTGGGCCGGGCCCACCCTAGAAAGCTGTGGGCCCACCCTTGAAAAATACCCTTCCTCATACATAAAAGAACTTCATCCTCAACTACCGAAATCGAAAACCATCTTCAAAAAGCTAAACACAGAAAACTTAAAATAGTTTGAAAATATATTTTTCTAATTTCAAGGTCGTGGAGTGGACCTATTTATGTGCACTTGGATTGAGGGCCCATTTTCAAAATATTGCGAGACGAAATGACACTTACAAGGCATTTAGTTAAAATTTGGTAAAACTTAAAGCAAAGATTCTTAAATTTCTTAAACGTGAAACAAAAGAGTTATGGTCAAATAACTTGGGCCCTCAATCCTGACGCCTGCATAAAGCGGCATAGCCTAATCTCAGAAAGTAGGTACTATCCCTGGGATAATAAATTTAATTTGGGCCCTCAATTCGTGGATATATGTACTGAGGAATCAGCCAAACAAAGGAGTTTATCTAAGGAAAGAGATTAATACAACTTTAATATACTTGAGTTCAATATCGCTCAATATCGTTGGTAAATTAGTTAAAAAGAAAACAACACGAAATTTAATTGTTAAAAAGTAAACAAAAATCGAATTTTCTTAAAACGTCTGAATTGAGGACCCAATATTTTCGACTGGTTAGGTACTGAGTTTTAATTCAAGAGTGCTTTATTATATTTTTATGGTCACCCTACAGAATTTCTCCTATATAAAATTCTAAATCAATTTTCTCTTAAAGTATGGCATTTAGAAGAAGGAACGCTTTGTTGCATTTTAATTAAAAATTGGTTAAAATACTTAACCTAAAGTGCGGTAGTGTTGAAGGCTTAATACAATACTTAATAAAATACTGCCAAAAATGTTGGGTCCTCAGTTCAGACGTTTTAAGAAAATTCGATTTTTATTTACTTTTTAACAATTAAATTTTGTGTTGTTATTTCTTTTTAACTAATTTACCAACGATATTGAGCGATATTGAACTCAAATATATTAAAGTCGTATTAATCTCTTTCCTTAGATAAACTCTTAGATATTTTTAAGCTATTGCATAGCTTTTATCGAGGGCCTTGAGCGCGGGGACCGAATCCAGAAATTCCATAACGATAAAAACCTCACGCTCCCCACTCCGACGGGCACGGAGGTCCAAATCCGAGTCCGAGTCCGAGTCCGAGTCCGAGTCCGGGTCCCGGTCTCAGTCCCACTCCAACTCTGACTCCCACTCCCACCCCACCCCCAAGCCCACTTCCACCCCCACTCCCACTCCCACGCCCATTCCAGCTCCCACTCCCACCCTACACCCACCCCCACTCCCACTCACACACCCTCACACTCCCACACCCACCCTCACTACAACCACCACCAATATAATTCTGCTGCTTACAGATTATATTTTTCTGCTTATAAAAATACGAATACTCTGCTAACCATTTAATTAACACCCATGTGGCTTGAAGGCCGTGCATTGTCTAACGTCGTTTCTTTTCGGCAGTCTTGTTGATACAAAATGCTATGCAATAGCTTTACCGCGGCAGTCCCCGAGTGCCACACGTCTTTTTTATATTTATATTATATTTACGAATTGAGGGCCCAAGCTAAACCGCCATAAATCTGTATTATCGTATTCTTAAGATTTGGGAATTTCTTAATGTATTTAAGAAAATCTTAACTAAATTCTCAAATAAAAATTATTATCCCAGGGATAGTACTTTCTGAGATTAGGCTATACCGCTTTATGAAGGAGTCAGGATTGAGGGCTCAAGTTATTTGACCATTACTCTTTAAGAAATTTAAGAATCTTTGCTTTAAGTTTTACCAAATTTTAACTAAATGCCTTGTGTCATTTCGTTTCGCAATAATTTGAAAAATGGTCCCTCAATGCACATGCACATGATCTATATAAATATTTTTGGTTTCTTTTTTCCTTACTTCAATGTCGATTTGATATACCTTTTGTTGTTGGTAATTTGTCAGTGTATAGGTACCTACTTAGCTATATTAGCGACTTAAACTACATAGCTTTGGCCAGAACACAGTTACAAAAAAAGAATTAGTATAATAGGATAGGATAACTGAAATCCATACTTGATTCCTACATACCATCTTGCCGCGCCGTGGCCATCCGATTCATGGCTGGGGCCATGGCCCCCCCTAGGAAAAATCCCTAGCTACGCCAATGCTTCTAAGTATTTATACTTCTGCACCTATCTGACTTCATCTTACCTCTCAAGCCAATAAAATAAAACACAATTGATTTTTAATTGTTACGGTGCCTATTGGAACTGCGCGGTGCTCGACGAATAAATCTATATTAGTAACGAATTTACATCCAACAGTTTTTCTGTTAAAAAACCCCCTGCTTTTCTAAGTTCAAACTTCGGCAGTTTTGCATCTATTCTGGGGTTATGCTGGGTTCTCATTGATCAGTAGGTAATAAAAAAGGGACTTCTCTCTATATTTAAGTATATATTTATTTGGATAGACCTGCGACTTCAAGAAACCGAGGCAGGCATTTGAAGGATGTCTTATTCGCTTATTCCACAGTTCCACACATAATCTATATCTATACATATAATAAAACTGAAAGGGGCCGTGTCTGTACATTAAATATTTTTTGAAAATTTTAACGGCAGTGTATATAGTTATCGATATAAGTAGATACCGAAACACCAATTTTTGGAATTTTTGTCTGTCTGTCTGGTTGTGCACGCATCACTCAAAAACTACTGGACGGATTTTGATGATATTTGGTATGGAGATAACTGAGTACCCGGGTCAACATCTAGGGCACTTTTTATTCCAGGAAAATATCTCATTCCCACGGGAAAATATAAAAACTGGTTAAAAAGAAAAATACGTACTACTCCGAAACGATAACACCTACAAACTTGAAAAATGGTATGAAGGTGTCTGATATGTCATAGGAAATTGGTATGAAGGGATTTTTGGAAATTCCCACGGGAACGGGAATTAACTAAATCCAAGGCACCCGCTATTTGAAATATGGTATGTATAGGTGTCTTAAATATGTCGTAGGCAACCAATATGAAGGGATTTTCGGAAATTCCCACGGGAACGGGAATAAACGGAATCCGCGCGGGCAACGCCGCTGGGCATCCGCTAGTGGGACATAATATGGGCCTTTCAAATTAAAAATAATAATTTTGTTAGTAGGTACCGAACACACAGCTTGTTTTATTTCATTTCAACATCCACTCTTCTTCTTCTTCATCAGCCTAAAAAGTCCAACATCTACTCGCCCTTATTGAAAAACCCGAAGTAACGCCGAAGAATAAAGGATATCTATTCATTCACCACCTATCACATTTAGGGGTCGAATATTGCGGTAACAAGTGGGTATTTTCAGAGATGGAATACCTCTGCCTACCCTCTCGGAGATAAAAGGCGTGAGATTATTTTTTTTACCTACGAATCTAAACAAGCACTATGACAGAAGTATGAGCGTATCTGGGCTGCGAGGGAATTGAAAAATTGGTTTTAGAAAAAACTATTGCCCTCTCTGCCCCTCTGATCTCCCCCCGCATGCGATAGAATAGGGACAACTGCTGATCAGATAGATTAGGTACCCAACTAAAACCTTATATATATAGATAACCTACTAAAACCTTGACCAGACCGTCCTCTAAAACGGTTTTTGGAAGGTTAATTATTAGTATGAAAGTAAATGACACGGGCATGCCTATAGTAAGTAGGTAGGTACATCTGGAATTAAATATGATGAAATACAATATATTGCTCTAGGCATCATCCATAACGAAAATTAGCGGAATAGGTACATTTGTATGGAGAAAATGCAAGACGGCTCTTAAACAAAAAAAATGTAGCTTCTACTATTACGAGTACTAACCTAAATTTTTAAGTGTCAATTCCAGTGGATCACCGTCTATCAAAGAGAATATTTGGCATAATCTTGCAATTGGAGTCATCCATCAGCGAAAGCATGTGCTTTGTAAAAGGGCGAAGACATCGGTGTTCGTTTTGTCTTCTTTTAATTTTTTATCGCTTAGTTTAGGTAGGTAGGTATAGTTTAATAAACTACAGTATAAGGTGAAGAGAATAAACACGCTCAAATCAAATTTTGGTTGTTTATTTCTCAGGAAGCAAATGATTCACAGCATTGGTGGGATACATAGGTCTTACAATACTGGGCCGAAACATTAATTTTCCTGAAACGTTGATCATTTTATTATTAGTATTACAACAGCTTAGAATACATAAGTACCCAAATATAAAAATGTGGGAAAACAACATTATACTTAGATAGCTGTATGATAGTACATTTTTTTTATTTAGTAAAGCAAGTTTCTTTTTTTTTTCTTTTTTTATAATTAACTACACACCTTACTAAATCACAATTTCTAATTATGTCAAAATTATTTATCACATTTATAACATTCTGTACAAAGTAAAAAAATATTTTCATACTTCCACTAGTACGAAAACAAAGCTGCGTTCGCCAAAAAGTTATCCGGTTGCACGTGTTTGACAATTATAAAGGTTAAATTCATTCCATTTATAATAAATAACTTACTGAATGCTGATAACTAATTCCACTAAAGGGCGATATTAGAAGTATCCACTTGAAATATTTAAATGTAAAAAATGATATGCAGTTTGCAATTAAAATTCGTCAAACAGTGCCACAATGTCGCTAGTGATAGAAATTACTTATAAAGATACGATATCCATAACTATTTTTCTATTATAAGCTATATTTCCAGTTGTTTTAAATATTACAGTAATAAAATTGTTAAGTTATAAAATTATAATAGGGGTCCATTAACGTTCAACCTTTATAAGAAATGATACTCAATTATTTTTTTGTCCCTGCTATGGTAACGAGTGATGGACCATATACCTCTAGAGTCAATAGAATCGCACCAATAGTTATTACAATCGTCAGATGGTTTAAGAAATGTTATGATGTGTCAATTATCACATCAATATAAAACTTATATACTCATGACATGTAAATTTATCGTAATATTTATAATAGTGAATGCCAGTTATTATTTTATAATTTAACAATTTTAATGTGTAAAAATTGTATGCCTGATAAGGCAAATTGCAAAGGAACAATAATTGTTTGTTAGACCTTTTTATGTAAATACTTGCAATTTGACAATAAATCTTTGAATCTTATTAATTTACAGTAAACGAATTGTATTTGGCTTTCAAAATATTCAAACGTTAAATAATTAAAATACTTATTTAAAAAATTATTACAAACTACGCGAAAGGACATATTTAGGTGATATGTTGACTATTTCATTGAGTTTATTAATTACATTTTTACAGAAGCGCTTCTGTGAAGTTATTACAAAATTGTTTTGTATAAATTATCTCAGGTAAGTAACTAAATGCAAGCATGCAAAAGGTAAATCCCACTAAAGAAAACTAGAGAACGAAAAATATGAATCGGCAAGCTATATGTATAATCGGCCACAGCGACGACTCCCAGTACCCCACGCGCGTGACGCATCTGACTTGATTAAAAAACAGACTTTTTAAATAATAATAATGCAAAAAAAAAACTATTATACAACCCTTCTAATTTGAACTGTTCTCAAGAACGGGACTTTAAAAATGCAAGATTGTGATTTGTGACAGTGATCATAGAGAAACAATCAAATATAGTCTATAGGGACACTCAAGTTATTACAAAGTAATTTACAAATATACTCAATCTCTAAATATTATCTAAATTATATAAATTGAATTATTTACATAATAGGCGCACATCAAATGTGACATGCCAACTCTCTTACTCGTCCGTAATTATTTACAATGACTATTATAAACATTAATTTTAAAGAGCATTGCATTTCAGTGAGCTTGATCAAATTAACCCCTTGTTCAATACATCGAAACTGCTCATTATGCACATGTTTTGTGGTTAGTCGCATAATAATTCATTCACTGGTTTGTTTGATGTTATTTCTTCAATTACGCAATAGGTCTGAATTTACAATAGGGTATTTGACTGCCTAGTCAAATGAGTCACTTTTTATGATCTGTAAAACAAAAATTACTATGGAAAATGTCCTGAATACTGAGTTGTGATGTACATTTGTAGTACTCAATTGCATCACTTTTTTTTATTGTTATACTATTTAAAAAATTGTAAAATGAAAATCGAAATACATTTTTAGAGATGTTTAATGATAATCTTTTTAATTAATGATTACTCACAATTTAATTTTGATACAGTCAAACACCCAATTGGTTTTTGGGCTTCTAGGTTAAGTTAGTAGTAAAAATAATAGTTTCCTTCGTTATCTAAAACTAATTTTACTTTCGTACATTAACGTCTAGCTGGTTACCCAAGCATTTGTTCAGGAGTTTCAGCTCAGCGCCTTTTCCGCGTGGAGCACATTTATTCATTGTCGTCGTAGGTAATTGTGGACAGCATAAAAACCTTCGCCATGAAAAAAACACTTAAAATTACATATGCCAACTTTCATGGTGATTAGTCAAACAGTGCAGGAGTTTATAATATAAACAATTCTTACTTAAAATCCGTTTTTATATACCTACTTACATATTTTTTTAGGATACATTAGTGGCGTCGAATTGAACGTTTAATTTCGGAAACTAACATAATAATTTACCTATAAGTATTTTATTTGCTTAAGAAAGAGAGACATATGCAATAGAGATCAAACCTCTCGGCAGTCACTCATATGTAAACGTAACCGGGCTGGCTAGCTAGTACATCAGTGGACTCAATTCTACCAGCACGACGCTTAAAATGCTTAGAGCTAAATTTCAAATTTAAAATTAAATTTAGGGCTTCTTAAAAACATCTCTACTCCAAGGACATCAAGCTTAGTCAGTTTAGAAAGGGATTTTAGATTGTCTAAATTGAATTGACCTAGTGTGGCTATAAAAAAAATATGTAATGAATGGATGAACGATTTTTCAATCGTCAGATAAACTTTATCTGGAGAATAAATTGATGCTGTCACTCTCAGACACAATAGAAAGGAAAAGTGACAGGTGATGTTTATTTTTCAGATAACTTTTAAGTAACTATTGGAAAATCTACCCCAAAAAGAATTAAATTTATGACTTGGTTGAAATAATCGTTTTTCATTTGTTAATTTTAAAACAAATGTGTACATTTTAAAGCGTGATTTTAATATTTATTTTCTTATTTTACTTTTTTTTATTTTACTAGAAAACATTTTTGATGATTTATGTCATTGTGTAGTGATGCCAGATTGGGGGATTTTTTCCAAAATTTGTGGGTTTTCAATAGTTCGTTATGGGAGGGAAATAATTTTAAGGGGATACTTGAAGAGAAGAAACTGTGGATATTTGGAATTTTAGCTCAGCCAGAATCGAGTCCAATATACAAGTAAAATCAGTTTTAGATAACAAAGGAAAAATTCACAAGAAAATCACGTGTCTCAATTGTCAATTGTCTCCTAGTGCATTTTTTACACTTAAATTTATTAAAATGTGAATTTCAGTAGCCCACCTTGGCTAGTAGAAATCAGTCTTGGATCAAAGGAAACAAGTCAATTCATAGTAATTACTCTCCCACTTTGATTGTAGTGAATAGTTCTACATACATGGCCAAGTATTTACTAAACAGATATATACATTGGTATGCCGAAAATAGAATTTTAGGGAATTCCATTCTGTACGGATCCCAATATATTACCTTAGATTCTCGTATTAGATTAATATATTATTATTCATATTATTGCTTTTCGCTAAGTACAATGATACCCAGATGTATTTACTTTGAGGTTAAAACAGCAGCAGATATACCTATATTATACATACGTTGAGTAACTCGTATTAACCTAATTAATATTTAACAATAAGTAAAACAAACACTGTGTACCATAGCATAAAATAGTAATTCCACAAACATTAGAACTCGTTTTTTCTTTTAAGTTACTAAACTTATCGTACTACTCCAAAATGTCTAAATATCGATTTAAACTTGTACTAATCAAGATGTACTAAACGTCAAATTATTTTTCAACAATATTTTATAATTGTTGTTAACACACCCCCTCGATTTATAAGTTATTTGATTTACACAAACTATAGGTATATTAAAATTTGTAGTAACATAGAAATCGCTTATTTATACCTTACCAAAAGATCTTAGGAGTGCCTTTAAAAAGATTACCCAGTAAAGATATTGTCCAACCATAGCTTGATGTGATTTGTTGAATGATAAGAGTATATTCTGAAAGATATCCGAAAACGATACTTCATACTACCTAATTGTTTTCTAATTTGTTGTGCTGGTGTTCATTGTATTGTACGTACTTACCTACCAATTAAAAAAATACCATTATGGCACACATTTTTTAACCCGAATTTAAACATATTCCAATGAGTGTTAATAATCCAATTGATCAATAAACAATGGGACTATGGGACTATCAAAACCACTAACTATAAATAAAACTGCTCTTTACGGCTTTAGCAGCTTTACTGCTGTTTTAGTGATTAGACTTTATAATAATGACATATCAAAATAATTTACACATTTTTGTTGATTTTGTTAACCTGCTGCTGTCATTACATAAAATATATGGAATTCCCTCCAAATTCTTAAATTTACATATGGTTAAACCTGCATGCCTGAATATAATTGCACTTTCAATTTAGTTACTGAGAATTAAGAACTTTAAACACTTTGTAATGTTATACGAACAAATTAATGATGAAGCTGTTATCTAAAGTTAAAAATTTCAAAAATCTCCCGTCGAATTGATAATGTTCACCTGTTTTTTTTAAGTCGGTTCATAAATAACTCATGTCTAAGAAGTGAATTATCAAAGTAAAATACCAAATATGAAAACCAAAATTAATCTATTTTTGAAAACTTTCTTAACGTAATAGAGGAAGCTTGGTATTGTTGTAAGATAGAAGTCCAATAAGATTAATACTATTGAAAAATACTCTTGTAATAAGTAAATCATATACAGCAAATACCTATATATATGTGCAAAAATGATTACTAGAACTCATGTAAACGAAATCGCCGGCAATCTATATATATAAAGAGAGAAGTCCTGACTCACTGACTCATCAACGCCCAGCCTAAACCCTTACACCTAGAAAGCTGATTTTTTTCACATATATTATTTTGAAGACGTAGACTAGGAATAAGAAAGGAATTTTCCAAATTCAACCTTTAAGGGGGTGAAAAAGGGGTTGAGAGTTTGTATGCAAAACCTTCATTTTTGGGTTTATCAATTCGAAACACAAACACGTTAAAATACTCCTCAAAACAAATAACAAGATACGTGATTCTGGATTTTCCAAAAAAAACCCCCTAAGGGGTTGAAACAGGGGGATGGAGTTTGTATGGAGACGTGTTGTTTTTTACGTCTATCAAGTTGAAACTTGACACAAATACTCTTAGAAATAAATAATGAGATACGTGTTTTTGGATTTTTCGAAAATCGTCCCTTAAAGGTGTGAAAGTGGGGGTTGAGTTTGGTATGTATGGAAAACCTTCATTTTTGGGTGTATTAATTCCAAACTTTGTAAAAATACTCCTCAAAACAAACAACAAGAAACATATTTCCGGATTTCCTAAAAAAAACCCCCCGAAGGGGGTGAAACAGGGGATGGAGTTGGTATGGAGACGTGTTGTTTTTTTTATTCTATCAACGTGAAACTTCTCACAAATACTCTTAGAAATAAATGATGAGATACGTGTTTTTGAACTTTTCGAAAATCGTACCGTAAAAGAGTGAAAGTAGGGGTTGAGTTTGGTATGTATGGAAAACCTTCATTTTTGGGTGTATCAATTTAAAACTTTGTAGAAATACTCCTCAAAACAAACAACAAGATACGTATTTCTGGTTTTTCCAAAAAAAAAAAACTACTCTTAGAAATAAATGATGAGATACGTATTTTTGGATTTTTCGAAAGTCCTCCCCCAAAAGGGTGAAAGTAGGGGTTGAGTTTGGTATGTACGGAAAACCTTTATTTTTGGGTGTATCAATTCAAAATATTGTAAAAATACTCCTCAAAACAAACAACAAGATTTCCTTATCTTCAACTTGAAACTTAGCACAAATATTCTTCAATAGTCTCCATACAAAGTCCACTTCTTTTTTTCGAGAATTTACTATGGGTTCCTTATGGAAATTTATTTGTTATTATGACCACATGCGTAGCCATTGACATCAAGAACTAATTCAAAAATCATAATCCAGAGAGTGTCCTAGGCTTTACAACACGTAAAAGAATAAGCGCAATTCCTGAAATTAGTATCAACTACTTAATTGATTTCAGCTATTTTCAATATGTGTAAAGTTTTTCCGAAAAATTAATTAGAATAACTAAATTTAGGACTGCCTATTGACACCGTACGTACTGTTATCGCTCTTTATTTAAGCAATTTGGTTAGACAAAACTAAAGTACGAATGCATCACCATCTTTTTATGTTAGTATACTAATCGGGGTACGTATCAGGAATTGCACTTATTCTGTGACGCGTTGTATATAGGATGTTTTTAATAACAAAAATATTAAATAGCAATGATAGCCCAGTCGCTAAAGAGCCCGCTTCTCATTCGCGAGGCTCGGGTTCCAATCCCGGCATGTACTGACAAGTTTTAGTAAGGATCCCAAATTTTTTCCTTATAGATATATCCTATATTACTCAGGGATAATGTAACATTCTAATGGTGAAAGAATTTTTAAAATCGGTCCAGTAGTTTTTCAGTTTATTCGTTATTAACATACAAAAATACAAATCCTTAATTCCTCTTTATAATATTATTGTAGATAGATAGTGTATAATATCCTTCTTGATATATTTTCTAAACTCAAAGGAATAACAAATTCCACGCGGACGAAGTCGCGGGCATCAGCTAGTATTTTATAATACAATAATATACACTACCGCCTTAATTCTGAGGGGTAGGTATGGCAGAGGTTCCAATCCATTTTACTTACCACCAGTTAGGTTTTTCGGTCCACTAAACGTGACAGGTCAGGCCATTACACATGTATAAAAATACATTTTGGGACCCAAGAGTTTCCTTACGATCGTTTCTCAGCCAACTCTTTACTTATATTCATATGGCGACAAAAAAGTCATTGGTAGTACATAATTGATTTTTTTTTCCTATTCGAAAAAGTGTTGGAAATGAACCTCTGCAAAACCCTTCGGAACAAAACGTGAATATAATATGTATAAGAAATATTTCCCTAATATTTTTTTTTGTGTATAAATCGTTAATAAGTGAATATAAACAAAAATACAATGAAGTGCGAGTAGCACTCGCGCTCTGTGAGGATTCTGTACTGTTGGATGTTTTACATGTATCTTTACTTACTTTATTTCTCTACATATGAAACAAGACCTCCCTTCGTGTCAGAAGTTGTCTATAGGTTTTAATAATCAGTTAGTAAGTGGAACGTTCAGTATGAAATTAGGCTTTGAACAAATGGTTCGTTGCCTTTTCTCAATATTGTGTTAGACTAAAAACTGAAATAAGAGTCTTAGTTCGACTTTATACAACAGGCTATATCTGAAAACAAAAATAGGCCTAGACATATGGATAGGTAGACAGATGGAAAAAAGATGCCTTTTCTTTCTATTATTTTCGTATTTATCTAGATGTTGGCAATATTGAGAAAACAGAATCTTTTTAATTTAATATGACACAAATTAAGTATATAATCGATCACGACGAGGAATCGATTATATTATGATATTACAGGTCAACAAGCTTGTATCGTGTTTGTAAATGAATATACATCAAAGAAAAAACAGGGATATTTCCTTGATGTTTGAGAACCCTCGTATTTTGGTTGTATCGGATTTTTAATACTTTCAATCAAATGAGAAATCTATTATTAGTATAGATACAATAACCTTATTGATGTTATGGCAACATTGAAAGTTCGTGCTTTCTCATCAACAATGCCATTCGCTGCGCTGATATAGTCTGTGATTTTCAGTCGTGTTATATGTTTGCAGGTAACGCAATCTACATCTTGCTTTTGCAAATGGATAACTTTTTCAAACCCCAAGTTAGTTAAATGTGGTATGATTACTTATTATCTTAGTTTGGCCAAGAACTATTGATTTTGCATGGTTTCGTCTTTTGTGAGCAGGTTCAAGTAAAAACACATAAACATTTGCCGATCTTATTTTCACCCCAATGAAGGATAATTTATTTAAAACATATGAATGAGATATATTATCAAGTAAAATCAGATGGATGGAATGTGTCAATATCTCATGAAAAGCAATAAATCGAAAGTGCAATTACTCTTATACAATATTACAAAACAAATTCACTGCAATGCTATTATGTACGTCCAATAAGCACATAATAATCATCATACTTCTACTGAATATTTCGATCTATGATCAAAAGTGTCTGTCAAAATTAGTGATCCGAGAAAACGACACGCCGGGTACGGATCGCACGCGTACGGGCTGGTTCAGGTCGGTATTTACAATTTTTAAACCTGACACTTTGGTACTAATGGACAGATCGCACGAGAACGTCGCAAATTCTACAAACTAACGCCTCACCTCCGATCCGAGCGCGGAGACCCACCCCACGCTACCGGCCGAGCCGCCCGGGTTTGTAGCAGAGCGCCTCGCGCCGGTCGCGGCAGATATCCTCGAGCGGCGCGCCGTCCGACCCCTACTTGTCTGTCGTCTCGGGCGGCGCGCCTCCGAAGTCGAGCTGATAGCCTCCTGCGCGCGTCATCTCCTCCATGCTGGGCTCCTTGCACTCGTGGCCCGCGTGTCCTGCGGCGCCGCAATTCCAACAGGA
The DNA here is from genome assembly GCA_963855545.1 of Ethmia dodecea. Lineage (NCBI taxonomy): Eukaryota > Metazoa > Arthropoda > Insecta > Lepidoptera > Depressariidae > Ethmia > Ethmia dodecea. Next base: position 8,158,750 of record OY979437.1, on the reverse strand, counting down.
GAGTTTCGGCGGCGCGTACAGAACCGGCACGAAGCCGCCGTACTGGGGGGGCGTGGGGTAGTGTGGCGGTTCACCGTTGGCGAAGGGCGGCGGGGGGGGACGGTAGCCGCCGGGCGGGGGCGTGGGGTACGCGTACGGCCGCGGGAACGGCAGGAACGGCACGGGAGGCGGCAAAGAAGGTGTGGCTCGTCGTGGCGCCGGCGCCGGCGTCCCTGGCGGCGACGACGCAGCACTCGACCCGCTGTCGGACGACGACCGCGTCGGCGGGCAGTATGCGCCCGCGCGTCGTCGCACGCCGTTTAGCTTCTCAAGTGAGCGATATTGATGTAGCGCTGTTATCTCACGTAACCTTTCGTCCCCGATGTTATGTCGTATCTGAAAATGTTATGTGATTTTTAAGTTTACTATCATAATATAATACACCGCAGCTGTTGTTTGATCAGATTAGTTGTTGAAATAAAAATGAATATAAGAACTATAGCTATTTTAATTCTATTTATTTGACATGTCGGTTGACTTCCTCTGTGCTAAGCTACATAATATTTATAAAGGGTGCACACAAATCAATTCCAGTTTCATTAGGAGCTAAAGAAATTTTTTGAAGACTTATTAAACTAAATAAATGGGCGACTTACTTCTCCAACAGTCAAGTTTTCGAAGTTGGTGGCGAGATGAGCATGCAATTGGTCGGTGGTGGAGGCCGGTGGCGGCGACCTGTCGCGCGACTGGCGCCGGCGCATGCGCGGGGAGCCTGCGCGGCTGTCGCCCGGCGACGACACGAGAGGCGACGGCGGTGCGCCTGGGCCGACTTGGTAATTTAGTACCTGCAATTAAATTGACATGTTAATGTAAGGGCATGTAATTCACAATTACCTCTTACCACTTAACTGAAACAGCTCTGTTAACATTAACTAATTAGTATGATTTGTATGCCGAGCGACACTGTTGTGATGTTATCTATCACCGCTCCCTCACTGCACAACTACCTCAGAAAAAGTCTCAGTTAAGCAGTATATATGTATTATTGTGCAATGTAAAAGAAAAGTAATAAAGTAATAACACACCTCTATCGGCTGGTTGAGAGGTGAAACAATTATATTAGCAGGCCAAGGATGTTGTCCAATATAATCTGGTATATTATATGGAGGCAATGGCAACCCAGGAGGTGGATGAGTCACCTCCCCCAGTGGAAGGGACACTACTCCTCCAGGACCACTTAGCACTGGTGGTGAATTGAGCTCAGGCACTGTTTCTGTACTAGGAGGCTGAAATGATATAATATCATTTTAAACACAACATACTTTACATAAAAATACAGATATATACTAATAAAATAGAATAATATTATGCGAAATTAACTCATTGTTTTCTATCTTTTCATGAAACCTGAAGAGATGAAATTGGGCAAAGAGTAAGCAGGCCAAAACTGGGTTATAAATATACTAGAATTTTCTCGCGGTTTCACCCGCGTAGTTCCTGTTCCCGTAGGAATACAGAAATAAAATATATTTATGTTACTCCGTGATGATTTAGCATTCCATTGGTGAAAGAATTTTATAAATCGGTCCAGCAGTTTTTAAGTTTATTTGTTACAGACATACAAAAATACAAATATTTCCTCTTTATTATGTAGTTTATTGGGTGTAGATACAAACATATAATTTTTGTTAGGTATATTTGTTGTAAAGTAACAAATAAATGATATGCTGGACACTTTCAGGAAGAAAGATTACTATTATTAATGACACTTAGAACAAGTTTTACTGGTTTACGAATTGTCTCTGAATATGTTAGAAACGAGGGATTGCACAAACCTAGGCAACTAATGTCATTTCAAAGCGCAAGCTGCAGAGGTATAGTAAACCTAATTTTCGAATAAAGTTTTGCACATCTAGATTACTATGCACATTGAAATATAAATAATTTCAATGAATGTACCTACTATCATTAAAAGTTCTGCCTGATACACCTAAGTGTCATTTTAGCAAGCAGCTATCTTTTCCCGCCCTGTGGCGACAAAAACCTCTCTTGTAGTAACAATGACAATTACAAAAAGTATTTCTTTCATGTTTAAGACCATTTAGTGTCGATTAATATATTGGAATAAAAAAAAGAGACAGTGTTACTGGCTTCTAATTGTTTAACTCTAATTAGGGTTCGGGCAATAAAAACTTGAGCTTTCTAGCAACAATTCTTCCAAATGTATCAGGCTTAGCATTTGTCGATAGTACATAATAGGTTACTATAAAACCAGAATTTTAATATCATTATGAGTACACAATGGATTTCCAAAATATTCAATCAATACTGTATTAGTGTCCTAGTGAAATTTTCACCTTGCAGATTGCTTAAGTTTCGCTGCAGCTTTACAAACACCTGAATGCTCAGCCTTGAGTGATGCTTAAATCATGCAATATTGTCAAACAAACTGTATGAAAAAAGAAAAACAGACTGGTTGCTTGCTTAACATTCTAAATAACTTTCATCAAATTAAAAATTAAGTCCTTAAAATAAAACAAGTGAAAATTCTCTTGATCTGGTGTTACCTTCTTCTTGTGGTACAAAGTACACTGACCAGCATAATATGTCTCAGTCACAGATATTAGAATACTCTCAGTATAAGCTTGATAGCACTTGATAGTGAGCTAAAGCACAGATTATGTTAAAGATAATGCTACCTACAAAATTTCTTATAAGATTATCTGTTTACTATAAACATATTAACTGGCGCACATACCAATGTAAAATTAAATAATCCTCTAGTTATCAAAATTATTTTAAATATTATATACTGCAGTTTTTTGGTACTATTGTTTTCTTGTTATGTTGATTCCATTTTTAAAACTGAATGAATAACATAATAACATCAATCACACTAACCTGCACCCCGGGTGTTTTAACAAACATGATACCAGGTGGTGGCCCCAAGCTTGGGAGATTTGGAGGCGGAACTGACATATTGGGGGTGACACTCGGTTGTGTATGACATCCACTCACAGGTACCACGTTAATATGGTCTTGCTGCTCTTGAAACTGTAACCGCTGATCTTCTATTTTCAATTTTTCTAATATATCACCAAAATGTGACTTTTGATCAAATGTGAAGGCTGGATGATGTAACGCCATAGTGTATAATAACAAAATTTCTTCCAATAGGTCACCGTAAAGGCCTTTTAATAGGCCACTCTGTTCCAAACTGACCATAGCATTGTATAGAGTGGTAGCACAAGCAAAGTTACATGATCGCAACAATGACACATATAGAGCCATTTTCCGTCGCGTCCTGGGATCTGTGTTGGCTCCTCCAATGTCCGCAGCCAGGTCTGTGGGGTTGTTGGCTCTCAGTTCGGCACCACGCAACTCCTGAAAGTCCCGCTTACCGAGCTCCTCGAGGTACGTGCCAATGAATCGTAGTTCAAATGGCAGGCACATATTTAACAATGTACACATTGCATCTATGCGTTTATAGCTTTCTAATTCTTTAAACCATGATACCACGTCCTCTTTGCAAACCATTTCCAGAACACATTGAAATTTTAGGTAAAGAATCAACCGGTCCCCTGCAGCCGAAGCGCCTCCGTCGTTTAGGATGTTTGGCACACACGGTTTTTGTGACAATGAAATGGTTGTAATCCAAGAATTTTCGATTGTAACATTAGTAATAAAGCTTTTTATCAGTATTTCCCAAGTACAGTACAGTATATTGGTTAAGCAACTACGAGCAATGCTAGTAGTTTTGTCTTGTCTATAGTCTATACTTTAGTGTTTCTATACTTTGACAGTAAAAGTTACGGTTTTATATAATCGGTATATTAATAGTATAATCGGTAGGTACCTATTACATTATTATTTATTGCATGTTTAATTATGTATTGTACTTTTCTACTATGTAGATAGCCCATATCGCTACCAAATTAAAGATTACTATTATTATTTTCTATTTTTGTCTCTATTTCTCGAAATATACAATATACAGTGTGAGTCTCCATAAAGTGCACATATGAAAATGGTTGAAACGAGACACATTATTATAGTCAGAAAAAAATGTTAAAAAAAATCTGAGATTTTATTTTTATTTTTTATTAATATTTTTTCTTTTGATTACCTACTGTTGACTTTATGTAAAGAAAACGTTATAACTTTTAAACTAAGACGTATATCGTGATAAAATTAAAACAGTTATGATGTAAAATAACAGAAGATACTAAGAAAATAAAACAATACCCGAAAAACGGTACCAAAAAACAATAAAAAGGAACTTTTTAAGGAAAATCTGTATTTTAATTCGTGTTTTTTTTAATTAATTGTCAAATTTCTCCAAATAATGCCCATATTATAGGTAGTTTTTATTACTTTATGTTATTCTCCATCGTATTACCTTTCAAAAACCAAAAATCCCGTATCTATATCCTTATCACAACGTTTACTATGAGTGTTTGAACTAGTCATTCCGGGTGCACCATTCAACGCTTGTTCTAGATTTTCCTATTTTATTATTTCTTGGTACCGTTTTTTGGGTACTTTTTTTATTTTATTAGTATTTTCTGTTATTTGACATCATTACTGTTATTATATTATCACGATATACTTCTTAGTTTAAAAGTTATAACGTTTTCTTTACATTAAGTAGGTAATATAAAGCAAAAAAAAAAAAAAAACTCAGATTTTTTTTAAAAAAAATTCCGTCGATAAAAATGTGTCTAGTTTCACCCATCTTCATAATATGTGCACTTTATGAAGACTCACACTGTAAATTGTATATTCGGTAAGTTTTATTATTATTATCTCTAACAGCTTAAAACTTTAATTTAAACAGTATCTGAGCTTCATTAAGACTCTGAGTGACTCTATAAGACCGACAGGGTTTCGTTGATCCTACCAGTCGAAGCGGTTGAACCGGGGGATCGAATCATGAAACTGTTGATGGTGGGTGTTACTTCGTTATCGCCCATACTACAGGCGCACTTACACACCTGTGACATTTGGTAGGTATCTACATACTAGAGGGTATATATTCGTATATCCCGCACATACACTTTCTTGTCATTTCTGTTTTTCAGCCGAGACAGTACCTACTCTGTTATACTAACAAGGTCTCTTACTAGAAAGGTCTCTTTATGTCGCGATTATAACAAATAAACAACTTAATCCCTATTTTAATAACCGCCCTATGTGAATAGATGAAGTATGTATTACATAGTAGGTACAATATAATATTCCCTAAATAGGTATAATATTATTGTAATTGACGGGCCTGTTGGCAGAGTTGGTAGTAACCCTGTCTTCTGAGTTGGAGGTGGCGGGTTCGATCCGACTACAGAGATGTATGTAGATACATACAATCTTTGTATTATACTGATGTAACAAAACTATGCCGTGTGTGAAAAGAACAAAGTAATGTCAGAAGTTATGTTTGGTCGGGGATTTCCCAAACATTGGGTCGGCATAGATTTAACTCACAATCTTCGAAGCGACAAATCTTGCTACTTATTTATAATACAAAAGGTTTATTGTACTATTGTGAGAAAAACCTCGTACATCTGGCAGCCCTGCTCTATAACTTTATGATCGTAAGTACATAGATATACGTTCGGATATGCTTTGTCAAGCCAGGCCAGTTGGTACTGTTGCATGTTGGTAGCATGAGCACGAGACCGGTACAGAAGAGTACCTACCTATTTATAAATTACTGTTGCTTGCAACAGTCAAATATTTTTAATAAAAGTAGGTAGGTATTTGTAAATCACAAGTTCAACTTAAATACCTAAGTAACGATTAGTACCTTGTTGAGAACCTCAGTGAAAGAGCCCGTTCCGAATGGTATCAAAAAAAGGTCCAAGCGCTGGTTCTATTATATTTTGCTGAGAAGGACCAACAATAACAAAATACCACTTTTGGATTTTTTTATATTGTAATAATAATAGGAATAAGTAATGTAAGTAGGTGTGTGTATAGTGTATGTAGTCAAACGTGAACGAAATTACTTGGCATTTTTTTTGACATTTGTATAATGTCATGTCATATAATCTGTCTTGTCGTTCGTAGCCGATTTGTGAACTAGAAAGCGTTTTGGTTGGAATTTAGTGACTAATATTATCTTGGTTTACCAAAACTACTCTAAAATGGCTCCAATAGAGCAAGATGTTGAAATGAAAAATGTCGAAAGTCCAGCAGCCGCTAGCGACGTCGAAACAACTGAGGTGAAAAAGGATGCCGACGTACTTAGTGTTCAAGATTTGAGGGAGCATGTAAGGCAAATAGATAAGGCAGTCACATCAAAGGAACCCAGATTTGCGATGCGTGTGCTACGATCTCTTCCTAGTACTAGAAGAAAGCTAAATGGTAATGTCCTTCGTGCTATTATTAACCAACTGTATCCATCAAGCCCAGACAAGGAAGGTCTGATTGCCTTTGTTGAAAACCCTGCGGCTGGTGCGGTGGAAATTGAGACACCACGCTCTAGAAGTGCTCCTAAGACACCAGTCCCTGAAGTCGATGTTTATATTCATCTATTGGTGCTACTACGTTTGCTGGATACAAACAAACTCGAAGAAGCCAATGAGTGTTCGCAACAGCTCATGAACAAAATAACTTCCCAAAACAGAAGAACCCTAGATTTAATTGCAGCAAAATGCTATTTTTATCATTCAAGAGTCTTTGAGCTGACCAATAAACTTGATCTCATCAGGGGACTACTGCATGCTCGTTTGCGTACTTCTACCCTGCGAAATGACTATGAAGGGCAGGCTGTACTAATCAATTGTCTACTGCGTAATTACTTGCATTATTCTCTTTATGACCAAGCAGATAAATTGGTGAGCAAGTCTGTGTTTCCTGAAAATGCAAGCAACAATGAATGGGCACGATTTTTATATTACCTTGGCAGAATAAAGGCTGCTCGTCTGGAGTACAGTGACGCCCACAAACATTTAGTGCAGGCTCTGAGAAAAGCTCCTCAGACTGCTGCAGTTGGATTCCGTCAAACTGTACAGAAGTTAGCTATTGTCGTGGAGCTATTATTGGGTGATATCCCAGAACGTGTTATCTTCCGCCAAGCACCTCTGAGAAAAGCCTTGGCACCATACTTCCAACTCACCCAAGCTGTACGCTTGGGTAATTTGCAAAGATTTGGAGAAGTGCTAGAAAACTATGGTCCTCAATTCCGCATTGATCACACTTTTACTTTGATTCTCCGCCTTAGGCAGAATGTCATCAAGACTGCGATACGTTCTATTGGTCTTTCATATTCACGCATTTCTCCTAAGGACATCGCAAGGAAGCTGGGATTGGACTCCGCTGAGGATGCTGAGTTCATAGTGGCAAAAGCTATTCGAGATGGAGTTATTGAGGCTACATTGGACCCTGAAAAGGGATACATGAGCAACAAGGAAAGTTCTGACATTTACTGCACTAGAGAGCCGCAATTAGCATTCCACCAACGCATATCATTTTGTTTGGACTTACACAATCAGAGTGTGAAGGCTATGAGGTATCCTCCAAAATCATATGGCAAGGAGCTGGAAAGTGCTGAGGAGCGACGTGAAAGAGAGCAACAAGATCTCGAACTGGCCAAGGAAATGGCTGAAGAAGATGATGATGGCTTTCCTTAAACTTATAATTATTATAATTGCCAATTCACCAGTAGTTGATTCATTGATATTTGATTAACACTTCATGTTTGAAATACATATAATATTGTCATGTGTAATAAAATTAACTAAAAAGAAATGGTTTTGTACTTTCTTAATAATCAAGGGTAAAACACCCAATTATTGATACCCTAGTTAACCCTACCATTTTTAAAATAAATTTAAATATTAAGATAAAACCACTGTGTTTATTTGATTATTCTAAATACAACTATCGTAATTTCGTTAATTTTGAATAAAGTTGTTGGGGTGGCAATTAAGTGGTGGGGTGTCAACAATTGGTGTTTTACCTTACTTAGATTGCCCATAAAATAATAATAAAATAAATAATGTCACGCCTTTCATCCCCGAGGGGGTAGGCAGAGGTATTCCATTACTGGATATACCCACATTTCACGAGATACATTGGACCCCTAAACGTGATAGGTGGTGAGCCCATCGCCGGACCGGGTCTGTTTACACATGTTTCAGAATTAATTCTGAGACCTGCGGGTTTCCTCACGATGTTTTCCTTCACCGTCGAGCTAGTGATAAATATGTACGTAAGTTTTGAAAAACTCATTGGTACATGCCAGGATTCGAACCCGAGCCTCACTGATTTTCGGCCGGCTCTTTAACCGTCCGGGCTATCACTGCTCTATAAAATAATTATAAATGACCCAAATTTATGAAAAATACTGTTTTTTTTTAAAGTACTTGAATGCACTTAATCAATTAATCATTTTTATATATTTTTCCCTCCCACGAGGAGTAAAACCGCGCGGAACCACTAGTATTATATAAATATGTAGTAAAAAGATTATGATTAATTGATTATGGTGTGTAAAAGGTTTACTTTTTTCAACTTTTTACTCAAACTTTTTATTCAAATATCTTTGTATACGAGTAGGTATAATTTATACTAAGTATAACAAAGGAGTGCACATTCTGATTAAAAGTAATATTTGATTTTATCATGACAATCGAGACTCCATGGTAACGAGGCTAGTTTGTTTATATTTGTTCAATATTTTTTGGAACAGAATGTTTCATGTTTCATTAGATCTTTAATTGTGTGCTATAAATACAGTAATATTAAATAGAGTTATTGTGCTGAAAAAGTCTTCATATACCTATAAAGCTACCTATTCCAACGAAAACGAGTTAGTGGACGGAATTAAAAATGGTCGAGTTTACAGCAGGTTCTCTGCAAAAATTGGCAGAATTATTACGACCACCCGAGCCAGAAGTTCTGCAAGGGGACGATTTGCCATCAACTGGTAAATAATATTACGCAAACACAATTCCACGTTCTTTTTACTCTCTTATGTGCTTCGGAAGTGACCTTTCCTCTTACGTTCACATGAACGAGGTCTGCGTCGATTCCGACCAATCAGCAATTAGTAGGGATTTCTCACTAGCTCGGTTGAAGAAGTGGTATTGAAAAACCAACTTGCTGCCGAGCCGTGGGAGTGGGATGGACAGGTTCGGTAATCGCTTGAAGCGCTTCGCTTGGCCATTATATTCTTTAAAACCTCTACCAACGGAATTCCAGAGACTACTTATAGTTCTTACACTTAGAGCATTTAAAGTAAGCAACGCAATTTAGAGCAATGCTATGCGAATTATTGCAGTTCATTTCCAATAAACAGATTTCGACATAACTTCAAGGAGAGATAAAGCTGTAGTAGTTCAAGATAGAATAGATAAAACCCCGAGGACTATTGAAGAGTATGAAGAACAAGAAGCTAAAGAGATTGAAGATTTGAGCCATGTAGGTGGCGGCGTTGCGGATCGAAAGACTCCGGAGTACACCATGAACTACCAGCAATCAGTGACTGCGGAGGATGTATATCTTCAGGTTAATAAACAATTTTCGATTATTACGATTTAAAAAACTTAGTTACCTACAATTTGTAAGGATTTGCGAATTCTGTCATTATGCAAAGCTGACCTTTTCCGTGACTGACAAACTGCGAGAGAGCTCATAACATTTAAGTAGGGTAGGTAGGCAGATAGGTACTTACTTATAAGGTACTTATAGTCATTTATAAGAGATACCTACGTACCTACTCATAGCTCGACCTCGTTAAACAAAAAATTAACTTGGGTAATCGCTAATCCAGTACTAAAAATTTAGGGCGTTAGTTACATTTCGGAAGATTAACCGCAAGCTATCGTTAATCCGTTAACGAGTCATTGAAATTGCATTTTTGTTGTTGCGTTGCGCTAATGATCGTTATGTTGGTTTGAGTTTTGGAAGTTGACAGGATAGGAACAAAAAAAGACGTGTACCTATATTGGAGTGTGTATGTACCTAATTTAAGCATCTGACATAATGTGAATATTGCCCTTCATGAAAATTAATATTTTGAAGATCGCGTCTAAAAGCGAGGCTCGCTTTGCGTTAAACTTATAGATAGTGCCGATGGAAAAAGTACGTTCAATTGCAGCGCTTGAGGTTAGGTAGGTATAGCAGAAGTATTATCTACCTACACTAGTACAAAGAGTACCTATAGTTACAGAGTACCTATACTTCGCGATTTTTTGTACTTATTTAGTTCGTTTGTAGCCATCGTAGTATATTCTCGTCGCCAATTTTACATTCCCAAATAAAATATATCAATATAGAATTCATGGTATTTATTTGAGTGACGGTTTACATCAAAAACGTAGTCTCGTCGATTGCATGGCAATTACATAAAGGGGGTTATTATTAACTAAGAAGAGTATATAACATATAGTATACAGCACTAGTACCTATACCTACTCTTACACTAATATTATACAACATGTAACAGAATAAGCGCAATTCCTAAAATTAGTTTGTTCAGTATCGACTACTTATTCGATTCCAGCTATTTTTAAATTTTAGAAAAAAATGAATTAGCGTAGCTGAATTTAGTGCTTTCTATGGAAATCGTGCTATTATTAATCGATATTTACGAAAATTGGTTAGACACAACTAAAGTTCGATTGCATCATATTTTTTTATATTAATATACTAATTGGGGTGTATGAGGAATTGCGCTTTTTCTGTTACGCGTTGTATATGGAAGAAATATTTGTGTTATTGTAAAAAATTCTTTCACCAAAGGAAAGCTACATTATCAGGGAGTAACATAGGCTATATTTTATCCCCTTATTCCCACAGTAACGGTAATTAAGCGGGTGAAGCCGTGTGATGATGCAAGTACCTAGGTAATATTATAAACGAGAATCATACTCTGCCCGTCTGTTTTATTTGCGTGTCAGGTACCACAGACCTTAATCTTTTTAACAGCTTAATTAACCGTTGAACCAATCTTGATTTTTTTTGCCAGGAAGTTAACTTGTTCATGAAAAACATAGGCTACTTTCATTCATCCCAGAAAGAAGCTAGTATCTAGTTAATAAGTGGCCTAAGTATAAAATATTAGTAATAATATAGGTAGGTATGTACATTCATATTCCCTCGGGGGTTCGCAAAACGTATTCAGTAGTTTGTAAAGCACTTACCGACTAACTTTCCATGTAGATATTTTTCGTAATTATTAAACCTAAGTTATCTAAGTAAGTATAATTAAAATTATGAATGACTGGTGGACGGAAATCACTTCATTAAAAAACTTCTTAATTTGTTATGGGCCGGATGAAACCTTAATGAAGTTGGTAGTTACTTAACTCCTAAATTTAAAAATAGGTAGAAGAAAAGTAAATGATTGCTTCTGTTGAAAAAACCGGTCACTGATTACTATTACTAAATCATGGTGGGGAAACCTACAGGTCCCACAATTTTTAGGGAAGTCTAACAGCAATCCAGTCCGGCGATGGGCTCACTACCTGTCATGGTTAGGGGTCCAAAAATACACTTGCGTGAAAAGTGGCTACATATATCCAGGATCTGAAAACCTCTGCCGACCCTCGGGGATAAATATGTAAGATTACTTCTATAATTTAAATTTTTAAACTGCCTAATTTACATATCTAAGTATCTAGGCGTCGAGCATCACCTAATGTAATTCAATATACTTAAATAGATAGCTATTATTACACCGAACAGTTTTAATTTGTGGTGTCCCCTCAAATGTTGATTGGTACCTACGCTACCATACCTACCTAGTAGTTAATAATTTAAAAATAAATAAAAAAAACACGCCTTTTATGCCCGAGGGGGTAGGCAGAGGATATACCCACTTTTCACGAGATGTTCTTTGGACCCCAAAACGTGATAGGTGGTGAGCCCATCGCCGGACCGGGTCTTAGTAAGTAGTTAATAATTTAGATAGGTAACAAATTTTGCAGATTGGCTCAAAGACACCCGGTTCAGCCAGCTGCGAGAACCTCATCGTAAGAATCAAGATGCCCGGAGATAAGAAGGAGAATGTGGATTTGAAAGTAGAAACTGCAAGCGTGTCCGTGAACTCCTCGCGATATTCTCTGAAACTTTCCCTTCCCCACGGCATTAACCCCGACTTCTCCAGAGCAAACTGGGATGCCGGAGAAGAAACATTAGTTTTGACTCTTAAGTTGGACAGAGAATTTGATTTTGTCAATTTCTAATTTACTTTCCTATAGGTAGGTACTTACGTACATTATTATTGTGCCTAATAATAATAACTAGTGATAGTACCTAATAATGTAAACATTTATTGTTTACCTTTTATTGCATTATGTAATAAATATTGGGTTATTATTTTTACTAGTCAAGCTCTGCCTTGGACAATATTTTGAAACGTGTTATAGGAGTGACTGTCTCAGTAATTGAGAATAATAACAGCCACCAAGCGTCAAGGCATCAATTTGTTGGACGTATCATTGCCGGATTTAATGAAGTGACTCGTTGCGTGAGTACATAATTATTATGTTGATATTATGAATAATATGTAACCATAACTGTTAGAGATTTAAAATGTAGTGTTTAAAATCAATTGAACCAGTCTTTTATGAAATTATATTATAATTACTTCATCCAAATAAACGTTTGTTTCAAAGCTTGGAGATCGTTGGTAATTAATAAATAAAATAGGTAAAACTGAATTTTCTCTTTGATGGAGTAACATATATTTTGCCCTGATCTTTAATAAGTAGGTACCTACCTAGGTAAGTATTTATAATTTTTGTTACCCTCGACTTTTTGCGCATTCGGGGATAAAACGTAAGTACTTGCATTATCCTTCTTCAAGATACTACTTACTATAATGTATTTATTTCCATCCAAATTTTTATTCGGCGCTTTAGCTGTGAAAAGTCAATTAGATAAATGGTCAGAGTTAATTTCGCATTAATAATAAGTAGATATTTTTAGGGATACTTAGATAGGATGATCCCTATAAATATTATTAGTACCTACCTATACTTTATTCAGGTCAATAATAATAAGAAGTAGGCACCTACAGACCCGGCCTAGTTTGGGACTAAGTAAATAACCGTGTGTGAATTGTGTCCCACAATTTATTATTATAATAAATTATTTTGAATGAATGTGCTATTATGATTTTCTTTACATTTGATCGTTCATGTTCGATCGTTCGATGCATGTTGATCGTTTCTCTCTCTCTATTCGTTACAATCGCGATCTTTCGTAAAGGTCAATTGTAATGATCGCCTCAAATTTACAATTGCTGGTTTTTATTTAAGTTGCGTACGAGTGTTATACCTACAAGGAATATTTGCTGCTCGTCCGTACGTGGTTAGCAGCAAATGCTGGCTTATTTCTATTCCAACGTCCGTGGGATGCGGCAGTGACCCAAGTCCATACAAAGATTAAACTTTTGTGAATGCTGTGAAACTCAATTAAAAACCATTGTGATGCAATTCCTTTGAACAAGCTATTTGCAGATCTTATCTCTAAGCTCATTAGATTGGTACGTGTTGACTTGGTTTACCTGAAAGGGTAAGTGAACGCAGTTCTTTTAAATCTTTAGTTTTATTTACCTCAATAAATAGTCTATTTTAAATAACTCTTAGGCTGTCCTTTGTATCTAGGCATATGCCTAGTAAATAATATTATTTACATATTATTTTTATTTATCTTGGTCACGGATCTGTGACCTATTTAGCTAAACATACGAAGGCTTAATTAATAATTTTACAGCACATGCAACTGTAAAATCCTATAAAAATATGTTAATCAGTAGGGCTCATTTTATTGTTCATATTAAATGTTAATAAAGTAACATTTAGGTATAAGCTATTTAATTTTCAAGGCATACGCGTCCAAGGCGATGTCACTCCGCTGATGGGACACACGAGATAGTGATTCTTTGATTATGAATTAATTTATATGCTCCGTAAAGCATCGTGTTTCGAATTGCATTGTTAATATTTTAGTAATCAATATCATAACATAACATAATCAATATCATAGTTTTAACAGTACTAACCTATGTTTATGAATATATTTATCTACGTAAGTATAACTTCACGCTTTGTGTAAATACTTGCTTTGCTGCGGTTAAAATTCTTGCATATAAATGTTATGAATACAATATTGATTATTCTTTCAGAATGCATCTGCGTGGAGCTTTGTGGTTTCACATTCTTATTATTTTTAATGTTACACTTGTGCTGGAAAGTCTAAGACCATGGGGGAATCGACGTAAGTATTTTCAATTAATCGTATTATGTATCTACTTATAATAAGTACTTATTTGAACATAGATCCTGTGTTGTTTTTTGGTATTTGCATAAAATAAATAAATATCATAACCTACCATTTCCTCTTATTAGATTTCCACGACATGCCTAGATTTTTACTCCGACCCTGGATGTTTAGTGAGTATAAGGATAGTATATTTTATACTTATGTATATCAATACGGGCCAGATAGGTACTTAATTGGAAAAACAATACACAACAATTGTTAAATCAAAGATATTTTTACTTACTTGTCCTTAACCTTCCATAAAATATGCTCACGTAGGTATAGTTCTTAATCTATACATATACCTACTTACCTAATTATTATACGGAACAGTTAGGTTAGGGAAATTACTGATAATAAAATCTAAATTGTCTTGCTATAATTCCAAAATGAATGCCAAAATTTGGCGAAAACTGCTGTTTATACGATGTATAACATAGAATTCCTTTTTTGAAATGTTTGCTGATATATTTTTTGGAAAATATAAAAGATTCAGTCAGAAATATTGTAGTAGGTTATTACTGATACCTGTTTTATTTTGTTCTTAGTGGGAACGGTGAAAGGTACGTCTAAGCCTTTTTCTTTTTGTGTTATCCATTGTGTCACAAATGTCTGTATCCGTAAGTTCTCCAAAAAAATAAAAAAATCTATAGGTACCTACATATAATAAAACTCTAACAGGGCCGTGTCTGTACATGAAATATTTTTTAAAAATTTTAGCGGTTAGTGTTTGTGTATAGTTATCGATGTAGATACCAAACACCATTTTTTTATATTTTTGTCTGTCTGACTGTCTGTCTGTTTGTGCAGCTAGACGTCACGGAAAATCTACTGGACGGATTCTGATGAAATTTGGTGTGGAGATAACTGAGTAACCGGGTCAACATGTAGGGTACTTTTTATTTCAGGAAAATATCTCATTCCCACGGGAAAATGTAAAAACTGGTTAAAAGGATTTTCATACTATTCCAAAACTATTCCACCTAGAAACTGGATATATGGTATGTAGGTGTCTTTTATGTCGCAGGAAACCGCTATAAGCGATATACTTTGATATTCCGAAACGGAAATAAACTGGATCCGCGCGGGCAACGCCGCTGGGCACCTGCTAGTAATTAAATATTTAACCATTAATTTCCCCCATTTAATAGATTTCTCCGATTTTCTTATATTTTTAGATAGGGCCCGGAGATTAAGTAAGTACCTATTCACCAATGTTTGTCTACTATATTATTTCATGTTTAATTTTGAGGTTTTAAAGTATTTCTTGGGGTTTAGAATAGTTTCTAATGATAAAAATATATTATCAATTAAATATTTGAAACCGACAAGCATGCGCAGTGATAAGTGAGCCCACCTCTTATGTGTAAGGTTAGGGTTCCAATCCTGGTGAGTACTGACCTGTTATAGTAGCAATGAGTTTTTAAAAGTTACATTCATCACCAGCTCGACGGTGATGGAAAACATCGTAAGAAAACCTCACCCTCAGGATCAAGCTAGTCTATACCGACCTGCTGACTGAAAGATTCTGTGGCATATGTACAGCATCAGCAGCAACATTAAAAAATATTTTCGACGATTTCGACTTCCTCGAGTATCTTATTTTACATGGCCGGTGAATTTCCTTATGGACCGGGAAAAAATGTGCATCGATTATTTCTGATTTTTATAAAAAAACCTTTGATTGACTAAATTGTTTGTTGACTTCATAAGAAATTTAACGGATACAGACAGTAATATTTTATTTCCAGATAATATGATTCAATTATTGTGTTGTGCTGAAAACAGGTTGTAGGTATACAACGATTGAGTAGGTATAGGTACGTATGTAGAGTCGATAGGTAGGAACAATGCTTCGATTTGATATATATACAATATGTAACAGAATAAGCGCAATTCCTGAAATTAGTTTGTTCAGTATCGACTGCTTAATCGATTTCAGCTATTTGGTATTTATGTATATATTATAAATGTGTAAATTTTTTCCAAAAATTGAATTAGCGTAGCTGAATTTAGTGCTACCTACGGAAATCGTGCTATTATTACTCTTTATTTAAGAAAATTGGTTAGAAACTAAGTAGTAAAGTTCGAAGGCATAATATTTTTTTTATATTAATATACTAAAAATGTATGAGGAATTGCGCTTATTCTCTTATTATTATATTATATATATTATATCAAATATTATATTATATATTATATCAAATCGAAGAATGTTTCCTAAAAATATAATAATAAAGTTATGGAATTCCTTGGAAAGTTATAAACTATTTACGAGTGTATGGACCGAGCATGTTAAATTAAATTGCTTGCTATGTTATTTATTATACCGCATCAAATCGGTGTTTTGCGTGTTTTGAGGGGAACGTGAATCTTTTTTTTATATATGAAAGCCAAGTATAAGCTAGACTTGTAAATCTAAACGTATCTACAATTTATAAGATAGGTAACAATGGTCTACGTGATATATTTTCTTTATTTTTATCGCTCTATCTGTAGTGGAAAACAAATGGCTAGATTTGGTTTGGGTTTACATTCTGAGGAGCCTTTATGCTATATAACTTGTGGTTAAGAATTTAATATAACTTCTAAGTAGTTTCGTTTTCCCACGCAAATAAATCCTATTTTCATTATGTTAGATTCATAATTTTAGTAATAATTAATAGGTCAGAGTTTTGTAGGCTTAAGTTATTTTGTTGACACTTGTTGTACGAGCTTCATGATACATGACATAAAAACTAAATTATATTCTTAACAGTTCCGTATTTCAACATACGACTCCAAATACCGAAAACAAACTTTCCAATAGCCTATAATGAAATATGTATAACTAGTGACCCGCCCCGGCTTCGCACGGGTGCAATGCTAATACTAAAACCTTCCTCTTGAATCACTCTATCTACTTATTAAAAAAACCGCTTCAATATCCGTTGCGTAGTTTTAAAGATTTAAGCATACATAGGGATATAGGGACAGAGAAAGTGACTTTGTTTTATACTATGTAGAGATCTCCTAAATATTCATTTAAAAAAATCCATGCAATGTACTTACAATCTGACTGCCATTTTATTTTAAAAAGAGAGTCGTACATGCATAATAAAACGTGAAAATAATTACTTATTTCTAATGATTTTATGCTTAAGAACTTGTAGAATGTTTTATTTGCAGAACTATTTCCCCCACATCTTATACCTGACGATGCCCTCAGTGCTCGTAGGGCAGTGGTACGCCGGAAAATAGTGCTCTATCACAATTTCTTTCGCACCAAAGTTAGACCTTCCGCCTCCAACATGCTGTTAATGGTAAGCTATAATTTAATATTATGTGCATTATGCTATTACAATTTGTTATCTTTATAAACGTGAATGTTTGTGAGTATGGAAGGACGATTGCTAGGCGCTTTGCAGATGGAGCAACTTTAGTTTAGGCAACTGGCAACTTTTGAAAAGTTCCCTTTAAAAATTTATAGTTGCTACAACCGCTACTTATAAAAATAATCTTCCTAAATCACTTTCTACCTTTTATGTAGAAAGAAATGAAACTTGGCAATGATGGGTACGGCCGGTCATAGAGACAAAGTATACAAAATAAATTTAATTTATTGACAACTTTTATTTCTTACCGCCTCTTTCTACTGAGAAAGGGGGCGGCTGGTAACTACTACATGGTCTGGGGCCTAGGGCGGCCAAGACTGCAAATCCGCCACTGATACAAATATAACCATTTTGATAGGTAAACCAAAGCGAGGTACGTGTTTGGAGAATTTGTGGACTACAATTTTTTATTAAACTTGTCATCAAAGTACACACACATCGCTATATTGTAATTCCTACAAATACAAAATTCTTAATAGAGGTCTTTTACAAAATATAGTACAGGTACTAAATCATGTATGTACTTACCATTCTTATTCCAGTCTTGGCATGAGGGCGCGGCAAGGCAAGCTCAGAGATACGCAGAAAGATGCGTCTATCTCCAGCACAATGGTCCAGAAGAGAAAGTGGTGCCACAGTTGGGCTCCTGCGGCCAGAACCTATTCGTGGCAGCGCAGAAGACGCCATGGTAACTATAAACCTTATTTTTCACTTCTCATGCTCTAAAAGTACGCCAATATAGCCCTACGAAGCGGGACTAAAGTGACCACTTTAGTCCCTAGGGAGTATAAAGTAATTAGGGTTCCGTACCTCAAAAGGAAAAAACGGAACCCTTATAGGATCACTTTGTTGTCCGTCCGTCCGTCCGTCTGTCAAGACCCTTTTTCTCAGGAACGCGTGGAGGTATGAAGCTGAAATTTATATCAATTACTCAGGTCTACTGTCCCTTGAAGCTGTGAAAAAATCAAACTTCTAAGCCAACGCAATCAAAAGATACAGCCGTTTATGCCGCAAATTTTCGACACTTGCAAGGGAATCAAAACCTACAGGGTGCTTCCCGTGAACTCAGAATCTTGAAATTTGGTACGAAGCAACGTCTTATAGCATAGATAAAGGAAAAATTACGAAAACCATAAATTTGCAAGGTTGTACGGAACCCTCGGTGCGCGAGTCCGACTCGCACTTGGCAGGTTTTTTTTTTTTTAATTTCCTTAATTAGAAAAAGACAACCTCAAACAGCCAGTAAATATCTGTAGAGTGTGGACCATCTTCATTGCGAAAATGTGAAGAGTTTTAGTTCCATGGTTTTTCCGCGAAGAAGGTGGCGCCATGTGTTTTAAATTGTTTACCTGAAAAGAGATTTAAATCTCTTTGTTAATCTGTGACAGCCTGACAGGTTTAGAAGAAAAAACTGACCGCGAAAATTTCTGAATTTTTGTCGAGTGTAAATTTGTTGTGTTTTAAATAAATTTGTACTAAATTGACAATTTTTCTCGCACTCAAAGTGAAAAGTACAGTTTGCACCTCGAGACTAAACGCCAACTTAATATACCCTCGGTTTCATACCTCTGGTATATAATGGCTTCGTTTAGTCCCTCGATATAAAATATACTATTAATGAAGTTACTCGCAAAAAATGTCAGTTTAGCAGTGACATTAGCTACCTAATAATACTAAAAGTAGTGTACCTAAACTCTACTTTTAGTATTATTAGGTAGGTATTTATTACTAAAAGTACAATACTTGGCGTTGTAATTTCTGAGATTTGTAGGGTATATAATTACATGTACCTTTTGTATATATAATCTCAATATATATACTATATATATACTGGATGATTTTTTTTACCGTCTGGAAAAAAATATGACGTATAAGGTATCTAGAGCCGAAGTTATACATGAGATTAATTGTTAAATATCGTCTTGTTTAATGCAATTTACAAAATCTAGAAAACTACGCACAGTACTACGCGCAGCTGGCGGTTGTAGGTAAATTGCGCATAAATGGAACCTACGAGCTTGTTTCTTTTTAAAATACTCATAGACCTATTAACTTTCTTTTTCTGGAAGGATCAGGGGGCCAATTCTACTAAATGACAACGGTTATAGTTGGATGACAATGACATGTCAATGGTCAGTCAATGGTGTTATTTGTATACGACAAGTGCCAAATAACACCATTGATGGACCATTGACTTGTCATTGTCATCCAACTCTAGCCGTTGACATTTAGTGTAATTGGGGCCCTGTTGGGAGTCTAAAATGAATGAATAATTACTGAAGTGACGTACAATATCATTAAATTAATACAAATAAATAAACACATTAATAAAATAGATTACCTACATTACATTTTAAAAGTCGAATACATTTTATTACAGCATACATAATTTTGTGTAATAAGTCCATAATACTTCATTCGTTCACATCGATATCTTTTATCGATAACGGCAATCACTAATTGATGTTAAATGTAATGAACGAATGAAACATTGACCGATATAATTCGACTAGTTACAAGAGAACAGATTTTTCATAACAGTGCATTATATAATGAGTATATTTAAATTTAGCGTTTTATTTGGCAATTTTGTACCGAATTTAATTGATTTTGCCAAAAAAAACCACTAAAATAAAACAAAATTGTACTTATTGGTGAAAAGAAACATAAGGTGTTCAATTGCTGTAGATTTTGCAGAACAATGCAGCGCATTTGGTCATTTTTACAAGTTGTTGTTATTACGGACGCTCAAATCACACTGACGTTACAATTTCATCATTTTCATCTGCTAAGGTAAAAAGTTCCTAGCACGTCAAAAAAGTACTGTAGGCGAGAACGACTACGTTTCGTGTCCCGTGTGTTAATATGTCTATGAAAATACTATTTCAAATATTTCAGTGTGTATTATTGACTACAATTGAGTAATGTATATTAGTTTAAGCAAGAAAAAAAATTTTTGAGAAAAAAAAAATTTTTTTAAGTAACATTGCCAAATGAATCTATTACACTTACCTATCACACCACATTTTTTTCCAGACGTTAAAAAAAAGTCACCCTGTATATATATATATACAGTGGTAGTCAGATAATTAGAAACACTTCTTATGAATAAGGAAAGTATAACTTCAACGTACAAATGTTCGTAAAAAATATACACATTCAATAATTAATAATTATGCAATAATATAGCCACTCAAATAAAAAACTCATTAAATGCATAAAATATAAAACATATGTTATTTTTAATTACAAAATGAGTCTTACACATGTAGGAGTTTATTTTCTGTAACTTGCCGCTTGGACGCATAATTAGAAACATTTTAAAAAAGTATCCATAGCTCATTCTTTTTTTGGAAATTGGAGAATAACATTTCTTTCGTGGCTTTTTCTATTATTCTAGCGGCAATTCAAAATTTAATCTGAATTTTATTTTGTTCAAAATGGGCCAAAAAAAAAGATGTGACGCGTCAACTAGGCAAATCATTGTTAATTTACGTATAGATCATATGTGGGCGTACAGAAGAATAGCTGAGCACTTAAATTGTTCTGTAAAGAAAGTTTTTAATGCAATTGATCATTACAAAACACATGGAACTGTTGAAAAAATGTTCTTAGAAAGGCTCGGCAAAGAAAAACCTTTCCCAGAGAAGATAAGTTTTTGTTCGTGTTTCTAAAAAAGACCCAATTAAAGGCTCCAACCAGATTATAAATGAAGTTTTTTCGCCTGATGACCCGAGAAACATCTCGCCAAGATTGATACGCCGAAGATTAGTAGAAGCTAAATTGTTTGGAAGAATCTTTCGAAAGGTACCGCTTCTTACCAAGCAGCACCGAGAGAAGCGATTATTAATCGCTAAAAAAATATGTTAATTGGACGGTACAAGAATGGAAAAAAGTGTTATTTTCGGATGAAACAAAAATAAATATGGTAAATTCCGACGCAAAGTGCTATGTTAGACGTCCTGTAAACAATGCTTTTAATTATAAATACACAAGGAGTATAGTCAAGGACGGTGGCAGTAACATTAAAGTTTGGGGGTGTTTTTCCGGATATGGAGTTGGACCCGTTCGGGAGATTGAAGGTACAATGGATCAATGGCAATACTAAAATATCTTAGAGCACACAATGATTCCATACTCGGACGATCATTTGCCTGTAACCTGGATCTTTCAGCATGACAATGACCTTAAACACACGGCCAATATCGTCAAATGTTTCCTTAGCAAACAGCGTATATCCATTTTAGACTAGCCAGCAAATCGTACGGATTTAATCCCGATAGAAAATCTCTGGTTTATTGTTAAAAAGAAAGTCTCAAACAAACGTAACACCAGTCAAAACGAACTAAATGAAGCATTTTTTGAAGCATGGAATTAAATCCCCCTACAAAATTTTACGAAATTGATTGAATCAAAATGCCACGTCGTTGCAGTGCTGTTATTGGCATTAAGGGATACGCCACTTAATATTAATTATAACTATTGATAGGTTTGGGATAGTAGCTATTTCATAAATAACAATACTAATTACTAATACTTTAAAAAAATGTTTTTTATACTTTTTTGTTGTTGTTTCTAATTAGTTGACCATTATTGTTTATAACTTAAAATGGGTTTAAATGTTTGTCCGTAATGTAATATTGAAACTGCCCTTGTGTAATGGAATTTATATTGTTTTTCTAATCAATGATAAATCGTTGAACATATTGTTGTCCTATTTATTGTTTATTTTCAAAATAAAAACGATTGCGGATAAGTATCTTACATAATGTCAAGGACCGTTGGCAGTGTTTCTAATTATCTGACCACCACTGTATATATATATATATATATATATATCTTTACCTTTTGTGTAGTATTATATTTAGATATATTTCCGAAATCTATTTAAACTTGATATTTTATACTTTAATCATCTGCCTACCAAGCACGGGCGATCAATGATAATATAGATGATCCTATTGTTTCACGGTTATGCAACTTGATAGGTTTAAGAGATTTCATACTAACACACTTAAGTATAATTGGGTAGGTAAGGTGATACATAGGTAGTTGAAATTTTCAAAACTTACGTACATATTCATCACTAGCTGGACGGTGAAGGAAAACATCGTGAGGAAATCCGCAGGTCTCAAAATTAATTTTGAGGCATGTGTAACAGACCCGGTCCGGCGATGGGCTCACCACCAGCTATCACGTCGAATATTCTCGTGAAAACTGGGTAAAAGGCGTGAGATTATTTATTTATATGAAATTACTAGCTCTGCAAACCTTAAACTTCAAAGTTAACGTAAAAAAAGATTCGGAGCATCCGTATCTTTTTTATGATGCATTTTTTTTTATTTTGGGATCACTCTCATGGTAATTAAAATGTATAGGGTACTTTCCGTTGGCTAGAAATATGAAATTTTACAACTAATATCGTCTTATACTACAAGTACTGGGAAAATCTAAAAACGATAAATCAGTCATACTTGGAAACTCGATTTCTGAACTATAGTAATTTATAATATCTACCCACAAATTTGTACGGAACGTACACGTATAGTTTTAAAAATAATCTTAATACCTATAGATATCTATAAAATTTAAGTAACTATTAAATTTAATCCATTTTGGTTCTAAACTGGAACAGACAGAATGAAAAAGTAAAAAGATCGCGGTGCCTAATATCAATTCAGCTGTTTACTACTTTGTAACAATGAAAGTGTTCTGCCGGTTTATTTTCTTAATCAGCAAGGATTTCTTCCGGTGCAGCAATCAAATTAACATAGTAATACCTATCGAATCAAAAACGCGGGTGACGGCCGTTCCGCATCAAGGTTTTGCGTGCCCATGAATAGATGATAAATGACCAACTAAGGTCTTTTTGCTTATTTTTTGCTGCGATCCACTTCATTTCCTTATCCACTATAATACTATACCATTGCCCACATGTCACGTTTTGAGTATAAAACTACACGAATTCGTGAACTCTTAATCATAGATTTCACAGTTAATCTGTTCTGACACGTTGTTTAATATTGTTACAAAAATTTGTTTGTAGGTGTTTGTAAGAAGTAATCTCGGAACCTTAATATAACACTGTAGGTATGTATTTAAACAAGGTTTTCAATATTCTCAAATTAGGAGATAAATAGTGCGCTAGAAAGCCCGTTATCTGATGTACCTACCCATTGTCAACAGCGTGCAGCGGGTTGAGCAGAAAAACTCATAAATCAGTTTTTTTTATAATAATGACCAATAAAAATAATGCATTCTACAAAACAATACCTACATGAGAACTTCGTAGTAAGACACAAATCTCGTGTTTATAGAAATATCACTCAGATTATGAAATATTATAAACTTTTATATTGGGAACGATTCCGAACTCTTAAAAATTATAATTTAGTTTGCACTCTATTTGACCACACACTCTATTTCACTCACACAAGTAGGTACTCTATTTAACCAAAATATATTTAGATAGTGACTGGATAAGAAGTTTGTTTTGTAGTTCCCACAGTATAAGTTTCTCAGTTTCAGTGTCGAGTAGGTATCATCATTTACCTTCTGAAAACCATTATCTACCTGATACAATAGTACATTGCAATTGTTAATTGGTTTTGCGATTTTCCCATCTTCCCGTCTAGGAAGATAGTAATTAGAATCCCATAATTTGTCAAGCTAAAACAGTTTCTCACGGGGATCACCGTTTACCTACGCGTTAACACAATAAAACATGGTTCTTATTATTTATCTAATGTTTTACGTAAATCAAATGCAATTACTATGTCGGATTGAAGACTAAATTGATTTTATTTATTTTATGGAATTGCATGTAACCTTTTCTTTGAGATTCTTAAGTGACGCAATTAGTGACGGTGAATAGATTGACGGTAAAATAAATCATTGTGAAAAACTCCGCAGGCCTCGGAAGTGATTCTGAGGTACCTATGATTTTTTTGGAACTGTCGTTATGCTGTTTCCCCTAACGATTTGATAGCATTCACCGGACAAATCTGAGGTATGCATACGCAGGCACCCCAGTCCGGCGATGCACTTAGGTATATGTTTATGGAAATTCCGGAAATACAAAAAGTCTCTGCCAACACAAGGCGTAACTGTCTCACAATATTTAATACCTATTTAATTTAATGTTCAATTACATATTTAATATTTTCGATATTCCAGGTGGTTTGCCATCAAGAGCTGGTTCATCGAGTATAGGAACTTCACATATGGCTCCCCTGTGTACAATTTTCACGATATCGGCCACTACACGCAGATGGTTTGGGCTACCAGCCACAAGGTGGGGTGTGGGATAGCCAATTGCCCAGGTGGGCCATGGGGACACTTCTACAATTACGTGTGTCACTATTGTCCCGCGTAAGTAAAATACATTCAGAAATACTATTGTCATGTATACCTATGTATTGCTGTGTGCCAGCGGTCTTGATAAATCCAAATGGTAAGAAGGTATCGTAAGAGTCTGATAAGAGTCATAATATTAGGGTTTTTGGCTATAAGTTGCTGTTTTGTAGATATAAAGAACTTAAAAAAAAATATTTTTGTACTTACAATTTTTTTTTGGGAGCGATACATCCAAATCCAGCAAAGTTTTGTCTGTATATCAAGAAAGAAAAACATAATTTTTTACGAAGAGAACTGTAAATATTTAAAACTAATTTGTTATGGAATCGGAAAACACATGCCAAGAACTTTTTTTAGTTTATTTATCAAAACTTAACCAAGTTTTACCGAAATAGTAACTTTTTGAATAATGTGTGGATTATTCGCAAAATTACAAAATTTGTTTTCAAAAACATGAGCCAGTTTTAATATCATAGGACCCATTATGGGATAGACCGTGTCGTTGCCTTACGCCACAATTCCCGAATGGTGGTTAATCTTTCACCAGCAACGCCAACAACAGGCCCAGGAAAGTCGGCCGGTTAGGTTAGGGACTTAGATAATTTACAAATTAAAATTGAACTTTATAAAACCTGCATGCAGTTGATGCCGACCCAAAATAATAAGACACAGGTACGACGATGATCAAATGCTCGTACTTCTGTAAACAACTAGAGGTAGTGCTTAACTGAAATATAGATGCGTGGGGCAGAAGAGGTATGATCGACATAAAAATATTAATATTAATTAACTTACCTCAGGACCCATTTCAGTTAAACGGTACCTACCTAAACCTGTAGCGGGCGTTGACAAGTGGAATTTTGAAAAATCTTTTCTTTGTGTTCGTACTAAAAGTTACAACATTCGAAATTTAAGCTTCAGTCCAGCGGTTGATAGTGTTTTGATAGGTCAGTCAGTCAGACATTTTGTGTTGATTTTAAGCTAAAGCAAATCATACTAAGTTACCTACTAAAGCAATAAACGTCACAGCGATGTAATCGCACTATCGGTTGTATTGGATGAAATTCGATAGTGCCCACACATAAGGAAGGTGTCAAAGAATCGTGTGTAAAAATATCGAAAGCCATTGCTTTTGCGAGTGAGCCCACCTTGCATGACCCCTGGGTTCGATTCCGGATGAGGGCATGTAAGAAAGACTTTCGAAAAGCTTAAGTATCTATAACTTATTAACCACTAGCTCGACAGTGAAGGCAAACATCCTGTGGAAACCAGCAGGTAATTGGTTCTAAGGCATTGTGATAACAGCAACCCATTTCACCGAGAGCGAAAAGTGAACAGTTCCAGAGATGGAATACCTCTGCCTGCCTCCTTGGGTATACCGGAAAAAAATCCAGCTAAATTAGTCAAAACCATCCGTTTTTAAATACTCACCCAGGCGTGTTTATTTACATATAAGTATTTATAACTAATACTCCTATTCGCAGAGGCAACGTTGACGGGATAGTGCAGTATCCATACAAGCCCGGTCCGCGGTGCGGCGATTGCCCCAATCATTGCGTATCCGGCCTCTGCACAAACGCCTGCGCAAAACGAGACTTCTACTCCAATTGCCGTGATCTGGTAGTACATCCTGGAATCTGCGACAGTGGATACTGTAATGCTACTTGCAACTGTGGAAACAAAGATATGATATTCAAAAACTATCCCTTCGACTAAATGTATATTAAGTGTACTAACATTATTTTGTACCTACAGGCATTTCAGTCTTTAGCTCTATATATACGTAGGTTTTGTTTTTAGGGTTTCGTACCAAAGGGGTACCTAAAGAAGAAACTTGTCGCTCTATTTATGAATATAATTATCATTTGTTTTTATGCCGCATAGTTTTAACTTATGAAAAAAAAAATGTCTAGGTTTAACAGAAGTTTAAATGTAAATAATGTAAGTAAATATTATAGGAAAAATAAAAAGATGTTTCTGTCATGGATTTTTAGAAATCATCATATAACTTTTAAAAACAACTAGTGAAGCGGTCCCAAAAGTATTAAAACAAAAATATAAGTACCCATATAATTATAGATAGATACTCATAGAAAAAGTACAAAGTACAGGAAAGTATAGTACTCATACATACATACAAAGGCGTAAAAAAGTATTTATAGAAAAAGTACGGAGCTCCCCTGCCGTGAGCGAGGTCGATTCGAACTTGCCGGCTTTTATTTTAGTTATAGGTAAGTATTTAAATTTAAGTAAAATGTAACTAAAAAATGTAACTACTCTAAGGTACTTTGAAATATTTATTTTACTTTTACATTAAAAATAGCGAGAATGTTTCTTTTAATATTACAAAATCTTAAATAATATCGGAAATTAGCTTGTTCAGTAGAATATGTGTTAAATCTTATAAATTTGCGTGCTTGTTCTTCTTGCTGAAAACACTGTATTAAATATTAATTACTAAGACCTTTTTACTGTTTTCTTGCCAATAAAAATTATTATTATTAAATTTTTCCGAAAAAATAATTATCATAAATGAAATTAATAGGCTACCGTTATTTAAGAAATTTGCTCGGACAAAAGTAAAGTACCAATCCACCTTTTCTTTATTTTAATATACCTACTAATTGGGGTATATGAGGAATTGCGCTTATTTTGTGACGCGTTGTACAGTCAAGAGCACGCTAAGCTTGACACTTTGGACTTTGAACCGGGCCCTGGTATTCTATGGCGCGCAGTATAAATCAGAGCTCCGCTTAAACTGGTAATGTGAAGCTTGACTTGCTCTTGACTGTACCTATATGTTTAAGCTGCAGTTTTGGTACTTTTTGCTCACAATCAGATAAATGTACCTAAGGCTAGAATATTTTATATTTATAATTATAAAATTATTCTTTACAATTTAATGTCTTTGAAATTAAGGAATGTAATGTTTAACTCTATTTGATACAGATAATATACTTAGTTTGACTTCGAAGTATTTAATAGGTTATTTAAATTTTAAATAAAGATGAAAAGAATCTATTTTTGAGAAAAAACCTACATTATTTCAGTGTTAGATATGCCGATTGCTAATTTAACGTTGCCTCTTCTCTTAGGTATGCACTTAAAAAAACTTTTTTTTAAATATGTATCCTACCTACTCGACAAAAATTGCGCATTTTCTTATCTATCTATATATATCATCTAATAACCAAAAATGTCGTGTTACGGTGTTTGTTGTTGAACTCCTTGGGAACAGCTCGACCGATTTTAGTGATTTTTTGTGGGTATATGAGAATAGGGTAGTTTTATTATATAAAACAAAGGTTAGTTTCTCCATTTATAGCTCGAGAACAGCTGAACCGACTTTTATGATCTTTGATTTGTTAGATTTGTCTCCGTCCCTAATAGCAGAATCACTATTAACACATAAAAAAAAAATCCACGCAGGCAACGCCACTGGGCACTGGCTAGTTTAATAATAAACAAATGTTTATGAAATTAGTACAAACTTAAATATAAGCATTTATTTACAATGAAAATATACATTTATTTACAATAATTACAGATAAAAATAAATATAAAATTTTATTATAACAATAAAAAGTTTTTATTTTTATTTTGCTCTATCTTATAAAATATGTTTATCCAATAAACCTAAATCTAGCAGAAACGAATCTAGTAAACGACTATCACTTGTTGCGTAATTCTAGTATGGACTTAAGAAAAAAGTAAACAGTAGATATATCCGGAGGGGTGGCACTCGGGCGCAGCAGGTGAGTCAGCAGGTGGGGTGTCCGTCGGAGCGGAACCGGCGTTATGCTCCTTGCCGTATACTATCTCGTATTCTTACGTAGGTATCTACTCGTACAGGTCCATACCTACTATAAAATCATAGATTATTGCACAAGTTGCAAACTAATCTAATCTGTGTTATGTATCTGCATCATACCTTCTAGATACATTTTCATTTACGAGATGGTATTGTTATGGCTACAAAAAAAATATTCTTGCATTAGCGGATTCTGTGTTCCGTTTAATTGCATATCTACAATGTAAAAATTCATAATTGCGATTAAGGCCTATAATTATCGAAATCAGAATCTTTTAGCGCACTGTGATACTTGATCTTTATATGGAGAAAATGCAAGCTTATTTCCATTTTACCGTATTCCCGATTGACCGCGCAACATATTTCCCACCCCCACTACTTCTCCGACCCAATTGTAATGCAGAGCGGGTGCGGAGTCCGGCGCGCGGGCATTGTGCCGCCGGCGTCCGCACCTCGCGACCACCTGCCGGCCGCCCGGCGCGCCATGGTCTGCGACGACGGTCTGCACGCATCATCGCCCCCCGGCCGACGCAAATCGCTGCGACGACTCGCCTCCACACGCGGCTTCAAACCACAAAACACAAACGAAAACGGCTACATTCGCGTATTTGACGGCCTTGAGCCGTACGCTGTTGATGCGCCCAGCAAACTCGTCAAGGCCACCCTCAATACTACCGTCCAAGACATCAACCAGGAGCTTAGCTTCAATGATGAACTAACTTTGTGGGTGCAAATCGGGAATGAGAAGACACGCAGGTTGGAGTTAGATGAATATCCGCTGCGGATTCAGGATAACTTTTTGGCAATACTAGGATGGAAGTCCGAAGCGCGAAGATTGCGGTTGTCTGTCGATCCGGAATTGAGGCATGCGCTGCGCTTTTGTGCGGGTCCGGCTGCCAGGAGTAGTGGCGGAAGTGTGTTACGATCAGGGACCATCTATGTTTTGAAGGGACATGTTTTTCCACAGTGGAAACCACGTCCAGCCCATATCATTGGTTCCCGGTTACACATGTATGGTACGTATACGTTAAATATTCAATAGTTTTAACGCGGCTAGCGTAAAAAGTATGCACTTTGCAAATATATCTGCTGGAGACTAAATGAATAGATTCTCAAATATATCTGCTGGAGACTAAATGAATAGATTCTCTAATATATCTGCTGGAGACTAAATTAATAGATTCTCAAATATATCTGCTGGAGACTAAATGAATAGGTTCTCGAATAACAGAAAAATTTGGTCAATAGAATGACGTCGTAATAGACACCAGCTCATTAAAATAATACTTTCACCTAAAGTTGTGTAATCTAACACCTTTCTCGATCTTTTATATTTAATTATTTCACTTCTATATTAGCATGCATCAGATTTTGAGCATCATCTAGTTAGAGTTTTTCCATTAACTTTCTCATCGAACTATTCCAGGATCGTCATGGGAAACACTAGAGCTAAGTGGAGGCAGCATAGAGCTGTGTCAGCCCAAAGCGCAGCGGCTGGTGTTATGTGTGAAACCCCGTATCCATGGAAACGGCGTCCCTGGAGACTCTGCTGTTAATCATCTCTTCCTTGGATTCAATACTGTATGGGAAAGAAACATGTGGTTCTGCTGGTTAAAAACGGTATTAATTTACAATATTTTTTTACTTTGTCCAGTTCCAGTTCATCCAGTTTAAGTTTAATTCAAAACTAAAATTAAAGTTTAAAGAGTTAATGGTGAATTCAAAACTAAGCTAAATAGCGTACCTAGTACAGTTCAGATGAGAGATGTATTCAGGTCGAGATAGGCATATGGAAAAAACGTAACGCACATTGAAAAAGACTATTTGTATCTAGTAATAACGGACTACAAATCACGCGACGCCAAATGCTGTTATGGTAATGGATCTTAAGTCAACGGAATTGGAGCAAATCTAGCTCTTGTAGTCAAATAAAACCAGACCACATGAAATCTATAATTCCAGATGATTGAAGTTTTGATTCCGGTACACTTCCCCGATTAACGAACCATCAGCAAACAGCGGCAAATTGTTAGAAACCCACAAGCTTATGAAGCTTTTGACAAGTCAATGCGCAATTTACTTGGTATTCTATGCAGGGTTGCGCAAAGAAATATTTTGTAAATTTACAATTTACAATTTCTTGTTCATTTCTTTTGAACGACCATCATTTCCAATGTACATACACAATTACTTTCGACAACGTTTTTTCATATTTGGAACCTTTTATAAAATGTACTCATCATAACAAGCAACGTAGATACCTATTTTAGGTAGTAGGTACGTCTAAATTAAAAAACAGGAATCGGAGAAAAAACTGAATTGATCAAGAACAAAGACCCGTATGGTTTCCGAGATGAATATCAATAAGAGTTAACAACTTTGGTGTTAGATTCAACGAGGTATCAAAACATTTACGTAACGTTTCTTATTCATACCTACGTACCCACGTATTTATAAGATTATTTAATGTGTTTACTCGTATATACTTTAGGATTTGCGTGATTGTTTGCATCGAAATAGTTGGATGACCGAGAGAGACATAGGTTACTTCTTATTCCTGAACGATGAAGAAGGCGCTGGCAAATCCTATATCAATTGACCTATTTGATTTTTTAAATATAACTATTTACCTACTTACATATACAGAGCCAAAGCATGTTATCACTAAATAAATTGTAACATAATATTCACCAATAAATTGATTTTAATAATTTTTTTGATGAACTAGACTTGTATTTCGGGTGCATTAAACAAAGAGTGTTAATTAGAAATTGCGTGCATTACCCTGAAAGAAATGTCACGGTCGAGATGTCCAGCGCGCGCGCATCTTTAGGACATAGCGGGGCTTGCTGTGCTCCAGCGTCACAAGTGAAAAGTCACTCGAAACGGTCGCACTCTACATTTTCTTCGCGGCACATTCTTTTTTTACAAACAGAACAGTTAGTGTTTTTGTGAATAACTTGTGGTTATTGTTATTTTAATAAATCTATTAATCGCAACGTAAGCGACTAACTAAATAGAGATATTGTCTGCTTATATACTTACATTCTTAGTAATAATATGGTAAAATGTTCAAATATAACTTATTCCATCTGCTATTTTAAGGTCTGACAAAAGCATAATACAGACATTTCATGTGATATGAAGTTTGCAGTATACGTGTTAGTATTTTCAAGTGTTTTTCTAAACCAGACTCGAGGACCTAAATGGCATTTAAGCAAGCAATATTGCCGTGATCGGAATAATGAAACCGCAGACTGAAGTTACGAGTATTTCGTAGTCTTTGGGAATAACAATGCTTTGAGTTCGTTGGCCCGTGCTTATAAACCGAAACAAACTTTGAATCAACTGTCGCCACTCAGTCACCTTTTAAAAGTAGTTTGTAATGAGAGAAATGTTAGCGATACAACAACGTAAGTGCTGCTATAACAGTGTATTTGAAGTGTTAAGTGTGTAGTAATGTGGTGTGGTATGTTAAATGATGGTAGAGAGAGTCACAATGGCTTCCGAAGAAGAGGAAGTCGACAGTTTGAATGTGTTTAGACAGGAAGAGTGTGAAGATGTTTTTTTGGACAGCCTGGAACCTAATTTTGCGAAGGAGAAAGAAAAAAGTGAAGAACAAACGGTTAGTTATACAATATTGTACAAGTATTTATTGTTTTGAGATTATATTTTAGTAAAAATCATGGCTAGAAAACCTTATTTTTTGTGGGTCGAATCTAGGTTAATTAGTATATCAGCTACAATATTCATGCAATGTAGGCAGAATTTAGTTTTTCTTATTTCGTGTTTGAGTGCTAATTATGTTTATCAGTTACCAGCTGTTGCCCGCAGGTCTATCTGCGTTAACTTTAGGTTATAGGATTCCCAGAGGATAATGTATTTTTCCGTCCTTTCTTTTTCCTATGTTCTTCATTAAAATGCAAGCTAACTATTTTCTTGCCAAATTTAGAGTGGTTCGGCTGTGAAAACTAAACACAAACAGACAGAGTAAATCTCGCATAGCTATAAATGCCAATATATATAGGGATTTAGTATCCATAGTAAAGGTTCTGCTTAGTTTAGGACCAAATACCGTGCGTGAATTGTGTCTCATAATTTTTATAATATATAATTTATATATACATTTCCTATCAAACCACACAACTTAGTTCTTGTGCAGTCACCACATTTTATGTAGGTACTTGGTATAATTATGACCCTAGCCTAGTTATGGGTTAAAAACTCAATGGCATGTTGTATATTACGAGTTTTTATTTTCAACCAGGTTCAGGTTAATGAGAAAAACTTGCATACAGTACTGATTTAATATCACTACTACGACTGTGAAGGAAAACATCGTGGAAGGATTCTATTTTTGATAGTTCAAAAGATCCTATATCGATTCAACGGCTTATTTTTTATTATTTTAGCCGACATGTATAATGCGTAATTTGACATTCACAATGCGTTGCAGTCCTGAGTTCACCAAATTAAACAATTTATTTATTTTTTGATTTATTTTATTTTTGATAACAACAGCTTATTACATATTGGATAATCTTATTTTAACAATTTCAAAGCCAATTAAAACTAAAAATTCTATACAAAAGACTTCAACGCGTTACTCTTTTACTGCGCTACGAAATTATAACATCATATGCACAAAAAACGATAGAAATCATCCACTGTGCTGGAATTCACTGTGAATTGGTTGGTATAGCTTTATAATAGGTGTAATTTACATCATTCTAGCCTCAAATCCTCTAATCGTAAAAGACAACGGGAACTTCATATCTAAATACCCGTTCGTTATGGCACAAATCAGATAACGCTTGTTAATATTTGGGAATAAATAAATAAATGATATTAGATGTGGCGTCGAATGAAGCAATCCCATCACTTGGTAATCCAAGATAATATTTTGTTGGATGTACACGTATGAACTAGAATGGATAAGCAAAATTCAACAATGTATCAAATAGCCTCTAAGCTTAATATGCTACAATTTAAATAACAGCTACTGCTTATCTTATCTACGAAAACTGTCTCGTGTCTCTACCCGTTTGCATCAAAAATATGTTTTAGGATGTATGTATGTAAATATGCATCGTTGTGACCTTCTGCCTAAACGTAAGCCTAAGATTTTGAAGTGCGAGGTGACGTGGTCGTTGTATTCGTCTTCATCTCTTTCGTGTCATAGGCTACATTTTTGCGTCAGAGGGAGTGTAATGTTTTAAAGCAATCAGTGCTTTTACTGGCATGGCAGTCGAGTTTTTCTGGCGTTTTCAATGGATAATTATTTGACTGGAGAAGTACGAGTACCTATTTGGTAAGATAGAGATATAGTGCGTCTGGAGCTCTCGTTAATCGTGCTTTGTAAACAACCGATCTTTTAGTCGTGGCTTTTCTATTTAAATATAAACTATTAAAGACATATTATTATTTTTCTAGGGCACCCAAAGCACACAACCCCCAAATGTGTTGGACCTCAGCGGTGGCGGGGGTGCGTCCATCGGCGCTGCGCTCGCGCATCACGCGTCGGACGTGTTCACGGTGCGGGTGTTGCGGCTGTGCGGAAATGCTCTCTGCTCCTTACCACCACAGGCGTGGACGCTGCAGTCGCTTACGCATCTCGACATCAGCGACAATAGGATCACTGAACTTCCAGATGAAATCTGTCAGCTGACACAGTAAGTATTTATATGTTCTGTGGTATCAATAGCAGTGGATAAATGAAAGCGATGGATAAATCAAACTGTATAGTGTTCTGTGTGGCGATCAGCTTTACATACCTTTATTAATTGTGGTCAATTGTTTTGGACTGTTATATATATAACTCCGATTTTCTTACGGTCCTCAGAATGTAAATTGAATAACAATCACCGCTTGAGGACAGTCAGAAAGAGGTGGCGATATATGATCGCATACACCTGTCCCATTGTCTGTGAGCATCAAGCGGAGTTCCATGCTTGATGATAATTCTGAAATATAGGACATAAATGAAAATGAGAGGGATCAAAAAGTTTAACTAAAATTTTCGTATATGTTCCATTTCGATATTTTGCAGGGTTCAGAAAATATATTTAATTTTGATCCACTGAAGGAAAGCTACTACTACAAAGCGATAGTGTGGAAAAAGTTAATCTACTATATAAAAATAAGTCTGGTTTTCCTTCCTGACGCTATAGCTCCAGAACGCACGAACCAATTTCCACGCTTTTGCATTCGTTGGAAAGGTCTCGGGCTCCGTGAGGTTTATAGCAAAGAAAATTCAGGAAAATTTTCAACAGAAAAGTGGGAAAATCTTATAAGCATTGCACCCGTGCGAAGCCGAGGCGGGTCGCTAGTATTATTATATATTCTAGATTATAATACTAACAGTATTATGAATTATGATCTAAAGTATTTAATTTATTTTATTTAGAAAACCGGAGAAGTGTAAGTCCGGCTTGCAAGTATGGTGGCTTAGTGCCACCTCAAGAATAGTAAGGTGGCTTTTTGGACACATAAGGTGGTGGATTAACCACCAAAAATTCAATTCTCTTGAGCGTTCGGGCCGACAGATGGTGATCCCTTCGATGGACTGGGTGCTATAAGCTATTACTGCGGATATACTTTAGATGTTTTCCTTCACCGCCGAGCTAGTGATCTATACTAATATTATAAACAGAAAAGATTTGTATTTTTGTATGTTTGTTACGAATAAACTCAAAAACTACTGGACCGATTTTAAAAATTCTTTCATCAATGGATAGATAGAAGATTCTTGAGTAACATAGGCTATATTCTATTAACGTATTCCCACAGGAACGGGAACTACGTGGGTGAAACGGCGCAGAACCCCTAGTAAATATTATACCCAGTTCTGGATTTGTCAATAGACTGTTTAAGCCACGACCTGGGGCGGCAGCGTCCTAAGGGCGGTAGATTTAAATTTTTGCACTCCCTCGCTTTGGTAAACCGCCAAGTTCATTCACAATTATGAACATGTCACTTATAGTCGAAGTTGAAGACAGCACAAACTAAAAGGTAAATTCAGTTTGTGCCGTCTTCAACTTTAATATGAAAAGTATGAAATATGTAATACTTATGAAAAGTATAAATCCGGAACTGATACCTACCTAAGCTTTTGAAAAACTTATAAGAGCGTGCCCTCACCACGAATCGAACCAGGGAATTATGCATGAGAATCGGGCTTACTTCCAACAGGTTTTTTAATAAAAAAATTGTACCCAATGTCATGGATTTTCCAATCGACTTTAACATGCAGCGGTGCTTCAAAAAATATAAGTGTTTGAACAAATAATAAAGGAGCAGTGATAGCCCGAACGGTTAAAGAGCCGGCCGAAAATCAGTGAGGCTCGGGTTCGAATCCTGGCATGTACCAAAGAGTTTTTCAAAAACATACGTACATATTTATCACTAGCTCGACGGTGAAGGAAAACATCGTGAGGAAACCCGCAGGTCTCAGAATTAATTCTGAGACATGTGTAAATAGACCCGGTCCGGCGATGGGCTCACCACCTATCACGTTTAGGGGTCCAATATATCTCGTGAATTGTGGGTATATCCAGTAATGAAATACCTCTGCCTACCTGCCTGCCTCGGGGATAAAAGGCGTGAGATTATATATATATATAAATAATAACATAGAACTCTAAAGAGGAAATCATCATCATCAGTCTACATTTGTCCACTGCTGGACATAGGCCTCCCCTCATGAGCGCTCCCATAGCGCCCTCTCTTCAGCTCGACGCACCCGTAAATAAGACTAGGTAAATAATGGGTGAACCGATTTTGAAGATTCTTTTTTATTTTAAAGCTAGTGCTTCCCGTGTGGTCCCGTTATTAATTAAAGTCCCAAATTATGGTTCAGTTTTGACAATAGCATCCATGAGAAAACCATAAAAGTTGAAGTCTGGTTTTTTTAACTATTTAGAGTTCTGTGTTATTTGAAGTCAGGAGAAAAGGTAAATTAAAGTAAAGGTTGTTATTATATCACATCACATAACTTGGGTATAGTAATAGGTACTACGAGCAAAACCTAGTGGGATTATAATTATTATTATTGTTTTTATCTGATCTCTGCAGGCGTAGAACGTAATCGTCTCGATTCACTCGAGTTTTCATTCAGGGCACATTCAGGGTAAAGCACAAATTGTCTCTCTTTATCATCTGTTTGTAAACCTATGAAGCCGGTCACTTATTATTATGCACCAAATGGTCACAAAGACAATATTTAACCTTGGTGCTTTTAGAACTGTGGTGGCCTCGAATGGTGAGTGAGTGTTAATCGCGAATTGTAAAAAATTTGCCAAAACCTCTTACAATTCCTTACTGTAATCCATTAATAATGGGATCAGGGTAGAATTATTGTACATAACTATATGAAGTCTTATTTACCCTTCCATTTTACATATAAATAAGTTTACAGAATTAGACTGTTCTAAATTTTTATGTTTATGTTCTAGAACTTTCTACCGATCTATCAACGCACAATCTCAATCGCTGAGCCTAGTGGATATGAAAAGCGTTATAACAAGGATTTAAGGATTAGGTATATCCTAATCCTTAAATCCTTGTTATAACGCTCTAGGTGATTAGTAGGTTTCCTTTATGCAATAAGGAAAGCTTTTTATTTCCCCCCCGGTAACAAGAGAAAGGAGATCTGGATACCGTCGCTGGGCACATGCTAGTAACAGTTTAAAATTACTACACACAATTAAGGGACTTATTAACGCCTCCTGAAAATTTTGGTAGGCGCTTTGATCCCTAACCAATTTGAGGTTTCCCGTGTCTTCAGAAAGTTCCACAAGTTTTTTACAAATTTGCGTAATTTTATTTAGAATATATCTAGAAACAAATCCTCATGCGTAAGAGGTAGGCCCTCTTTAAAAACATATTCAAATGAAACAGAGAAGATAATTTTCTTAAAAATCACTAAAAAACTCGATACCTA
Organism: Ethmia dodecea; assembly: GCA_963855545.1. Lineage (NCBI taxonomy): Eukaryota > Metazoa > Arthropoda > Insecta > Lepidoptera > Depressariidae > Ethmia > Ethmia dodecea. Next base: position 8,121,015 of record OY979437.1, on the reverse strand, counting down.
ACAGTAGAGAGGGGTACGATTGTTAAAAGTTAAATACTATTTACAAAATATAAGTTTAATTAGTCTTTACACATCTTTTCAAACTGCAAGTAAAATAAAAATTGCGCTCGACGCTGTGACTCAACGCGATTTCTAATTGAAAGTAGATAATATAACACTAAATTGAATAAACAAAACAAAGTTTAATTCAGCGTAGAAGCGTCTCGAGCACATTGTGCACATATCACCGTACGTGGCCATTATGGGTTCTAGTCTGTAACGCTCGGTCGGCGGAGCGTGGAGCTCTTGCGTCTCTACACTGTCTCAGCCTTCAGCCCGTTTGCTCTCAAACCTCTCAAATCAATATACCCAACATACGTTTATAGTATACCTAGCCTAGGTACATAATATTGTACTTTCACTTTATGTATGTCTCGTTATAATTCCAAAACGGAACCCTTATATTTTCGTCATATCCGTCAGTGGGCTGAGTAGACCCACCACAGTACAGTAGTCGTATGGTTGGATTTTGAAGATCAGTCATGTATAAAATTTGCTCTGAAAGACCGTATTGTGTTAAATGAGAAATTTTATTTTTATATAACAGTATGAGACCCGGTGCCTTAATAGTAAACGATATTAATTTCAACTTGATACCTCAAACATTTACTCAGAAAAAAAGCCCTACATGATACTCGTAAGGACAAAAGGACAGTCAGTCAGACGGACAACAAAGTTAAGGGCTACAAGGATTTGGATCTGCAAGATTGACAGCTAGGTAGTCACACTGTCAATAGAGTAGGTACTTAGAATAGAAGGTTTCTGTATAAGATATAGAAGATTTCTATTGTTATTTATATCAGTACTAGCGACCCGCCCCGGCTTCGCACGGGTGCAATGCTTATAAGAATTTTCTTTGCTATAAACCTCACGGAGCCCGAGACCTTTCCAACGAATGCAAAACCATGGAAATCGGTTCGTCAGTTCTCGAGTTAAATCGTCAGGAAAGAAAACCCGACTTATTTTTATATAGTAGATTAGCGAGTGCACGAATGGCAAGCCAGTAGCCGTTGCCAGCATTTGCCGTTGAATATAAATAGACCTTTAGTACCTACTAATTTTAGAGATTTATAAAACCTTAATAATTATTCTAGTGTTGTCAGTGGGTGGCAAGTTTCCGTTGTGTGCTAATTTTTTTAAGTAAGTGCTTGCGTACGCGTCGGGTGGATGCGGGGCTATCTACATCTGCGCATCGGAGCGTGCACGTTACGTTCACTTTGATACTCACAACAGTCGCAACCCTATTAGCTAACATCACTTCACTAGTCAATACGATCGACACCTATACCAGCTATTTCATAAGCTTTAATCCTGTCTTTAGCTTTTCCGCAAAAGTCTGATACTTCTGTTAAAATGTAGATTGTTTTGAAATAATTCGTGTAAAAACATACTAGCAGTCATCCTGTTCCGTTTTTTCCAGTTCCTGTGGAAATCTGGAAAATATTTATTAGGACGGTATTAGGTACAGAGCGCAACTCAAGCACAGAACTTGAGCTCAGTTGGAAGGGGACAGCTTTATGCCACTCGTATAGCTACAACTCTTTCTGACTGTCCTCGATCGGAACTCTATTTTTGAATTAGGGTGCGTTTCCATTAATGCGGAGCTGAGCAGAGCAGGCTTTTCATACATTTGACGTGTTTAAGCGGCGCCAGTGGTGTCAACGCGTTACGTTTTTTGATACCATCCTACAGCCTCTACATACAAAATTAAATGTTTACTTCCCAGTTATAGCACTATGTTCTATGTTCTATGTTAGGGGGTTTGGTTTCCGCACTTAGTCCTGAAGTGGACCATTGTACGTGAGCCATGGCGGCCGGTTACTCCAACCATCCTACCTCCTTCCAAAAGCAGATCAAACTTCCGAGTCTACTCAGGGCGTCCGCAAGAGATTCTGGTGTTCCGAGAATCTTCTTGCGGATCTGGGCAACGCCAACGCACTCAAGGAGCACGTGCGCTACCGTCTCCTCCGCCTCCATGCACGCTCTGCATAGGGGGCTGTCTGTGATACCTAGGGTGTGTAAGTGTTTGTTCAGTGAGCAGTGTCCGGTGATGGTCCCCGACACCATTCTCAGGCTGTCCCTGTCCAGGCGCAGAAGGCGCTTGGTTAGTTTCTTATTCAAGGATGGCATAGCCTCCTTGGATTGCCTACATCCTGGCGTCGAAGCCCACCAAATCTCCGCTTGAGTTTGAGTGTGTTCCCTTAACCAGCTCCTGAGCTGGTTAAACGGGATGGGTACAATGGGTTCGGGTCCGATGGGCTTAGTGTCAGAACCCCTCCTGGCGAGTTCATCCGCTGCGTCGTTCCCACGTGAGCCACTGTGCCCTTTAATCCATTGTAGTGTCACTGTGTTGTAGTTTGGTACCGTAATGCGTTCTAGTGCATTAAGGCACTCCAATATAAGTCTCGAGGTGATCTGGTTTTTCTTTAGGGATTGAAGGACTGAGGCACTATCTGAGAGTATGAGGATATGAGTATCCGTGACTTCTCTGGCCTCTATGGCGTGTGCTGCCTGGATAATGCCCACACATTCTGCCTGGTAGACAGTGTTGAGCATCCCTAGTGGTCTGGATATTCTGATGTTAAGATCATCTGAGTAGACTCCGACTCCTGTTCCAGTGTCGGTCTTTGATCCATCAGTGTAGATCCTTAGCTCTTTTGGACCTGGGTGATCATGCAACTCCGCTGTGAGCTCCACGTTGTAGTGTTTTACAAAACAGTGTGTTTTCTGGGTTCTATCGCTCGGTGATGCCATCATCGGGTGTCGCGAGAGGGCATCCTCTTTTATGCGTGTGTGTTTGATTCTGGAGTCCTTGTTTAGGGTTCCGGACAGCTCCAGCCTTAGTGTCGCTAGGGTTGCTTCCTCCCTTACTACAAGATGTAGGGGTGGCAACCCCAGCATCCCCTGTAGGGCAGCCGTGGGTGATGTTCTCATGCTGCCGGTAATTGCTACGCAGGCAAGTCTTTGTAGCTTCTCGAGGTCCTTCTGGGCTGTGCTCATTTTAGTCCTGGGCCACCACACTAAAGAGCCGTATGTAATAATTGGTCGGATAACTGTGGTGTATAGCCAGTAGGTGATTTTGGGGCTTATGCCCCAGTTTCTACCTAGTAGCCTTTTGCATTGCCATAGGGCCATGCTGGCTTTTGTAGTGATGTGTTCGGTGTGTTTTGCCCAGTTCAGCTGTTTGTCCAAAAATATGCCCAGGTATTTGGATTCAGTTGATAGGGTTAGGGTGGATCCAAAGAAGCGCGGTAATTGTAGGGTTGCCAGCTTTCTTTTCTTTGTGAATAGAACAAGTTCGGTTTTGGTGGGATTCACTGTTAGTTTGCATTCCTTGCACCAATCCTCTACTACCTTCAAGGCTTGGCGCATGAGGTTGCACAAAGTGTTTTCGTGTGCACCATTTATTATTATAGTTATGTCGTCAGCGTAGCCCACAGTGAAGTAGCCTTTATCATTTAGTCTTTTGATGAGGCTATCCACCACTAGATTCCACAAGAGTGGCGAGAGGACGCCTCCTTGTGGGCATCCCTTCGCCACAACGGCCCTCGTGGTGCTGTTCACTGTGACTTGTACGGCTCTGAGTCTGAGCATGTTTGTGATCCATCCTCGCAGGGTCGGGTCCACACCGTGCTCCTCGAGACCTGCGCTGATGCTGTCGAAGATGGTTTTATCAAAGGCACCTTCTATGTCGATAAAAACCGCTAGTGAGGAGCATTTGTGGTCTACTGCACATTCAATCTTGGAGATCACACTATGTAGTGCGGATTCTGTCGATTTTCCTGTGGAGTAGGCGTGTTGTTGTCTGTGTAGTGAGAATTCTCGAAGGGGCCCGTCCCGAATATGTCGGTCACAGAGTCTCTCCAGGGTCTTCAGTAGGAATGATGTCAGACTTATTGGTCTGTACGCCTTTGGTTGAGTGTAGTCGGTTTTGCCTGGTTTGGGGATGAAAATGACTTTCACCTCTCTCCATGGGAGCGGCATGTAGTTCTGTGCTAGACAGGCTTGATAGATTACAACCAGCCATGGTGATAGGAAATCCACTCCCCATTGCAGTAAGGCAGGGAAGATGCCGTCTAGGCCTGCGGATTTATACGGCTTGAAGGTTGTAATTGCCCATTTTATTCGTTCTTCTGTTACTACGGTACGGGCTCTGGACCAGTCTTGGTCGTTGGGTATGTGTGAGGGTTCACTTGCCCATGTTCTGTCCTCAGAGAGGCTGCAGTCTGGGAAGTGTGTTTCTAGGAGAATTTTACTCGTCTCGTGGTCTGATTTAGTGTATGTGTTGTCTGGGTTTTTCAGCGAGCCAAGGGTGCGGTTATTGTCCGTAGATAGGATCTTCCTTACTCGCGCGGCCTCGCTGTTTGATTCGATGTCTTCACAGAATTTTCGCCAGGCTGCTCTACCGGCTTTCCTGATTTGTTTTTTGAAGGTGTATTGTATACTTTTGTAAAGCTCCCAGTCTTCTGGGAGCCTAGAGTTTTTGGCTCTGTTGAATTGCTTGCGTACCGTTTGTCTGAGTTTACTGAGTTCCGTATTCCACCAGGAGTTTCCCATGCTCTTGGTGTTTGGATCTATTAGTTTACAGCAGGCGTGGTATGCTTCTGTTATATATTCTGAGAGTTTTCTTATAGTGTTCTCGAGTTCTTTGGGGTCCGTTAAGTTTGAGGGTGTTGGGTGCCTGGATAGCAAGGAGGCCAGAAGGCGTTTGTAACCAGGCACGTTGGTTCGGCGCGGATTGCGTCTAGGTTCAGGTTTTTTGGTGTTGGCTGACAGTGAGAATCGAATCCACCTATGATCGGAACATGAGGGTTCGTTGGACACGTGCCAGTTGGAGATATGGGTTGTTACGCTTTCTGAAGCTAGTGTTAGGTCGATAATTGTTTGTCCGCGAGATGTGACCCAAGTGGGTTCCGAGCCGCGATTTAGGATGTTAAGGTTAGTGGAAAAAAGGTATGTGCATAGTACCTCACCTCTATGGTTGGCTTTGTTGCAACCCCAAAGCGGGTGATGGGCGTTCGAGTCCGTGCAGATGACCAGATCCAGTTCAGTCCCCTCACCTTCACAGTACTTCACCAGATCGGCCATGTCTTCTGGTGGGCAGTCCTCGGTCTCGCCTGGCATGTACACCGAGGCTAGGACGATGTCAGGTGCGTCGCCATCAGTCATGAGTCTGACGGCTGTTAAGTCTCTGGAACAGAATTGGGTAAGTGTCGTGGTAGGAATATCTTTGGGTATGTAGGCACACAGCTATAGCACTTTTTTGTACCTACTTAGTGAGAACCTATATATGTATAGATTCTTTTCTATAGGTATATGATCATCAAGTTTTGTCAGTATCCGTTTAAAAATTTAAATAAATAAATAATCTCACGCCTTTTAAACCCGCGGGAGTAGGCAGAGGTATTCCAATTCTTGGATATATCCACTTTTCACGAGATTTTGTTTGGACCCCTAAATGATAGGTGGTGAGCCTATCGCCGGACCGGGTCTTTCACACATGTCTCAAAATTAATTCTGGGACCTGCGTTTTCCCTCACGATGTTTTCCTTCACCGTCGAGCTAGTGATAAATATGTACGTGAGGTTTGAAAAAATTATAGGTACATGCCAGGATTCTAAACCGAGCCTCACTGATTATCATCACCGTAAGTCTATCACTGATATTATCAGTTTAAATTTTATACTGACATGTTTTAGTGTACCTACGCGCAAGCAGGATAAAATAATTGTAGGTATAACGATGCTTTTGTATTGTAAGTAATTAGAGGTGGAATGTTATCTTTTGATCTGCAAGGATACCATGAAACAGGTAAAGGAAGTCCATTCTTTTTCAATACCATACACGTTTAATAATTAATTGCTTGATAGTATCTTTTAGTAGTTGTCTCTAGTATACTTATAGAATATTGTAAATTACTAACCAAAATGAATTTACAAGAAAATCTCCGACCAACACATGATTTAAATATTGTATTACTTGCTCAGTGTAATTTTAAGTGCCTTCCTCTGTTTACCTGTTGTAATTTTCGACCAAAGCGGATTAAATTTGTTTTAACCCAATAAAACATATTTTTTTGTTTACGTAGGTAGAGTTTGCCTAGTTTGGGACTAAATTACTGTAGTATGAATTATATATTAATTACTGAGTATATATAAATTATATTCTAGATGACCCGGCAAACGTTGTTCTGCCATATAATGATAAAAAAATCTTTAAAATCGGTCGAGTCGTTTCGGAGGAGTGCAACCAAAAACACCGTGACACGAGATTTTTATATATAAGGGTAAATTTTCAAACATACTTTTTTAGGCGTCCTATGCCCTTTATGAAATAACTATCATTCAAAACAGACTAAACACATGCTTTTTTGAAAATATACCTTGTAGCTTAACTATTTACATAAACCAATTAGAATTAGTATTAAAAACTTAAAAGAAATTCCACCTTCAATAATCCGACTTGTACGGCGGCCTACCCCTGGGAGGCTTGTCCCACTTCAAATTGCGCTCAGAAAACGACTCACTATAACACGAAATTTTAACGTATTTTTTATCCAAATATCTCATTTTATAGTACATTATGGTACAAGTGAGTAAAGTTGGTGATTACCGCTGAGGCGCCATTGAGACCCGAGCCGTAGGCGAGGGTCATAAGAGAGCCGAGGACGGTAATCATCAATACACACGTGTATCATACGACGTTTTTCAACACACTTGTGAATAAATAATACTAAAAAATCATTTTAAAATAATCATTCGCAATGGCGGGGAAAATTAATTGGTTTTCCAATTTTTTATTTATATAATTTGGAAAAGGCAAAAGGATCTAGGCCCATACAGCCTCGTTTTCCTATGCGCTCGCATCTTACAATGGCGATCGGCCATGGACTAAAAAAATTAGGTTTCTTTTTCTTTGGTTTGTCGTGGATAGCGTTTTAGCCACGTACAAAATGGGGTATTTAAAGTTTTTACAGAGAAAACCAAAGTTATATTTGAGTGAAAGTTTTGTTTATTAAACACGTACAAGTTGAAATGATCTATTTAAATACGAAGTTGCATGAAATGAGCAAGCCATATTTGTGTATTAATTTATTAGTACGATTGAATACGATCTTTTTTGTATCGAAACTTTTTTAAGAACAAAGCAACTCTAGCAACAAAATTGAAAAAAAAAATCTATAACTCACTAGTGAATAATAGCAAACAAAAAGTCTCAGTTTGATTATAGGTGTCATTATGTGCCTAATTGCAGTGAAATTAGAGCCACTTTATGAGCAAGTGTGTTGAAAAAGATATTTACTCCATTTCATATTCAAAATCACAAAAACTTTACTAACTATTAAATAAAAAAATTGAGAAGCTAATATGTTTTTGTCCCGCGTAAAACTGCTCTTTTAATACTCGTATTTGACTACTTGTTTCATATTAGTCAAGCGATTTCACGCCAAATTTTTGTATCGTACCACCCAAGCGTTTGTCGGACCCCAACTTGTGTGTGGAGAGAATGGCGTATACGCAGGTTTTCACATGTTCCCGAGGTAATTTTTTCCTGAAATCTGTTTTGGTCACCGTGAGCGGCCAGTTCGGTGGCATGTTTTAAATAATGAACAGAATCATGTATTGTGTCTTCAAGTTAGTACGTTGTGGATAATTACCTCGATATTACGACCTGCCAATATCTTCCAAATTAATTAGGTAGTTGGATAATTATCATGAAAAAAAAACATTTGGTCGTCATTTTGGTGGCGTCATTGCAGTGGCGCAGTGGGCCACCGTAATGATGAATGCCTGTATAATCAATACTATTACTAATAATATATTAAACATAGTACTTGTATTTCATATATTATTACTGTGTTGTAAGTATTTTACCGTGATAATAGCATAACAGTAAAATTTACGTACTATCTAGGTATAACTGTGGTAACCCTATAAGGCTACATACATTAAGAAATAAATAATATTAGTAATGTGTTGGGTACCAAAAAAGTTGATTAATACAAACTAAGACATTTGTGTATATAATATGGCTTCTTTATTTGAAATATTTAAGAAAACGTCATTACGGTGGCGCAAAAATTTAAAAAAATATATTTCTCAGAAAGTACTGTGTTTCCAAGGGCGCCTCCCAAATTATTAGATTCACAGCATCTTAATCTATAATCTAAAGCATTTAGTTTGAGTGAAATATGAGAAAAAAAAATTGCCACCGCAATGACGTAAAAAAGGCCGGTTTGAAAATTTACCCATAAGACGTAGAACTTTTTTCAAAGAGTCTGCATAGCTGTTCAAAGGGGCAATGCTGCCAGTTGTATGGGTACTTTGCCTCGATGTGATGCTTTTGAAGAGGTTTTTAATTTATAATTTTAAAATGTGAAATTAAATTAAATGTCATTTATTCCTAATAAACACAATGAGGAAGACGTAGAATGAATTTTGTACTTATATACTATAGGTACTGAACAACTGACATAACTGTAAGCACCATGTTAAGTTATCAACAAACGTAAAGTCCGTACACACAAATCTTGTGCTGAGCGGGGATCAAACGCGCTATGTCTGGATCAGATTCAGAAGGCAGGGCCGTACTATGTGAGCCAACAGACTAGACGATCTTTTCTTGTAATTTTCCAAGTTGCATTGCAAATACATAGTTTGAACTATTGGTAGGCACTGTACTGTTAGGAGTATGAAGTTTTTCCTACCATATTGAGGCGATTAACATTTTCATCCGACAAAACGTTTTAAAGTAAACGTTCTAAGCATGATAGGAAGTCCAAAGTTATGTCGTAAGGTGGTTGAAAGGGAAAGGGACCAACAAGCAATGTTTTATATTTAAGTGGTATTGCATAGATTTGATAGGAGATAAACAACAATGGGTGTGTTACATCGATGGTGTACCTCGGAGCTCGCTCGCCTTCTTGCTAAACGCGTGGTCAGTGGGCCGGCGCGCGTACTCAGCGGTCAGTCTAGGTGCAAACTCGCATACTGTTGGTAGCATACGTTGTTATTAAACGCCTAATTTTTTTCCTTGTTTCCAACAATATCGATTTCAATTATGAAACCTGCGAAGCTACCACCAGTCGGTACAGCTATTTTCATTAATTATTTGTTGCGAAAATTGTTGTGTGTTGACAGCTACTTTTGATGGACTGGTTGTTTTAACTGTGTAGTGAAGGATCAGTGTTTTTATTTTATTACTGAAGTGTTTTTAATAAATAATAAGTTAGTTACACGTTTTTAGAAACTGTAAATATCAGTTGTTTCATAAAGGTATTTATACTTATTAACATTACAAAGCCTTAGGATTTTCTATTTACCTACTAATAATAACAAAAACTTATTTATTACTGCGAAGAAAGTAAACTTTGTTAAAAAATTTTGAAGCCGCATTTTTTGTAACATTTTCTAATGTAGACAGCAGGATTATTTATTGTCCTTGTCCGCCCTTGGTCCTCTGATGCTTGACTAGCTGCTTTTAAAATTGTGTATCAATTCATTGTACTGTTACTTTAAGAAACTACCTATACCGCAAATAGTCTTATTAATTAACTTTCCAAACAGTTAGAGTTTGAAGCGTTAATTCTTACCTTCGTATACTGTTAGGCGAAAAACTTTTAATTTCGTCTGTCACGCTTAATGCGCTTGTAGAACATACCTACATCGTTAATATATGGCCAGCCTTCTTTTAACAGGCCACGAAACTACGAAACCCTATTGTTAAAACAAAAGTTATGCAAGAAATACCTACCTATAATAACTGTATCATTTGTGATGGACATTATACCTTTTTAACTGTTTAAAAGCGTTTAACCGCGTTCTTAGATAATTGCTTACAATTATTCAGAGCTACATGAATAACGAAACAATTTAGGTATTTGTTCAATCCTGTGCGATGAACTTTTAAAAATTACGTTTATGTTATACTGGATGTTTTTTTTACCGTCTGGAAAAAAACATGACGTTTATGGTATCTAGAGCCGAAGTTATAAACGAGATTATTTGTTAATTATAGTAATGTTTAATGCAATTTACAAAATCTAGAAAACTACGCACAGTACTAAGCGCAGCTGGCGGCTGTAGGTAAATTACGCATAAATAAAAGCTACGAGCCTGTTTCTTTTTAAAATACTATTTCAAATATTTCAGTGTGTATTATTGACTACAATTGAGTAATGTACCTATATTAGTTTAAGCAAGAAAAAAATATTTTGGGAAAAAAAAATTTTTTTAAGTAACATTGCCAAATGAATCTATTACACTTACCTATCACACCACATTTTTTTCCAGACGGTAAAAAAAGTCACCCTGTATATACTTATACTAACACGTCTCTTATTCATCAAAAATATCTAAGAAAATACAAGGTGTCTTAGAAAACAGAGCAATGATCTAAGGTGGTCTAAGTACGAGCATCAATGAAACTAAACAACGGTGGCTAAAACAAGTTTCTTAATCAAGAAACTTTAATTGCTGCATTCAAAAATATCAGCTTATCCTCACAATTTGTACCTACCGGGAAATGACTTTTTAAAATGATGTACCTAATAGTTATTCTTGTTATTTAGATTCCATTCCAACATACATGTACCTAACTGTAACTTCGTGTTTCAAGAATCGGAAAACTTATTCCGTATAATATGTTGCTTATTCAGTCAGTATTTATAAACAAATATAAAAAATGGTTTAGTTATTTAGTTTACAGTTTCAGCAGTTTTGCGCTTAGATCAGTAACCGGATACACAAGAAGCCAACGCTTTGTTTTGTAAAAAGTGAATTTATTTTGTTTAATAAATGTTGCAAGCATTTATGACACAATAAAAAAGTTTTTTCGTCGAAGTAGACAAAGACAATAGACCACATGCTACGAAACTAACAGAAATCTTGAGTTTCAACCACATCCATCAATATACTCATGCTCTCATCCCATGCGGGTATTTGGTTCTTTTAGCTTTTCCTCAATACATCGCCAACCTGGTCGGTGTAAGTAGGTACAATAGGTAGCGCTCCATCGATTCGCCCATTCACAACACTTTTGTATATTTGTCTTCTTCTTTAAATTATAGATTAGAAGAGCTTCAAGTCAGCGATAACGAGCTTCGATCATTGGACTGTGTGCTGCAACTTCCGCGCTTACGAACCCTTGTCGCCGTCAGAAATCTTATCATCAATTTTGGGGTAATTACGAGTACTTATTGAAAAAAGTTCTGAAGAGTATTTTTTTCTTGTATTATTAATTTATCATTAAAGTGTCAATCCTGTAAAAGTTTAAGTAAGTATTCGTTTTAGGGGAACCCTTAATCTAAGAAAAACACTTACGTAGAATTTTAGGGTCTTGTTGGTGAAAATGGGCATTAGGAGGACCTAATGCCCATTTACAGGTAACTAGGATAGTTACCTGTAAATAATAATGCTTCTTTAATAATATTATAGACTTACTGCGCGCTTTGAAATAATTTAACTTTATATAAGTAAGAAGTAAGAAGAAGAAGAAGAGCAGTGATAGCCCGGACGGTTAAAGAGCCGGCCGAAAATCAGTGAGGCTCGGGTTCGAATCCTGGCATGTACCAATGAGTTTTTCAAAAACTTACGTACATATTTATCACTAGCTCGACGGTGAAGGAAAACATCGTGAGGAAACCCGCAGGTCTCAGAATTAATTCTGAGACATGTGTAAACAGACCCGGTCCGGCTATGGGCTCACCACCTATCACGTTTAGGGGTCCAATATATCTCGTGAAATGTGGGTATATCCAGTAATGGAATACCTCTGCCTACCCCCTCGGGGATAAAAAAGGCGTGAGATTATATAAGTAAGAAAATTTTTTCAGACTCGGATCAGACTATAGAAATAGTCTTTCAAGTAGGTCTGACCAATTTGATATTTTTGATATACCTAAGCACGGAACTAACCTCACCTCACCTAAGACGCTTCGTTTTTTTTTTTACAGGCAATTGTACCAATACAAATGGGCCTCGAGCAAGAGAACAAGTCCGAATACTGCGCGCCACTCACTAACGTGGACCTTCGCCATAACAGGCTGAAGGGCAGCATCATTCTTGGAAATTATGAGGTGAGCTTGAGGCTTCCGAACTAGTTAGCGCGGATGTATTGGAAGGCATTTATACGGTGGTATTTGCTTAGTTTATAACACATAAAACGGAAGTATTTCCAAGGTGTGTATATGAAAGTAGTATTCACAGTACTTGAAAGAGTTTTGAATGTTTCTAAGTAGCACACCTGAGATATGCTACCCCGTTAGAGTTTATATTCCGGAATACCCGATCTGAAAAGCTTTTCAAATAGTTTTTTTTTATCTACAGCATTTAGTATCATTGGACGTGTCTTACAATTCCGTGGAAGTCCTAGTGGTATCCGCGCTTCGCGGACTCCGTGAGCTGTATGCAGCACATAATTCGCTGCAACACTTGTCGCTGCACGGGGCCTCGCTGCGCACACTGCGTGCACCACATAATCGTAAGTCTCATCATGTGTTAATATTTTCTACCTATTTATTTTCTAGTCTAAAACGGCCACGCTTGCTTCTCACATTTCACGGATAGCTGAAAGTGTATGATACTTTGCATGTTTGTCAGCCACGTGAAAGAAGCCGTAACCTGAAATATTATACATAATACTTAATTTACATATACCTACTATATTTACAAACAAAATTGCTTGGAATTTTATATTATATTAAACACCATAAACCTCTATGATTATAGGTTGGTGGGTGTATGTTCGCGCGAGCTTTGCATTTCTATCTTTTAAAATTCTAACTGGATTACTATTAAGTTTTTATTTGTTACATCTTAGCGAGAAATGTCCATGGGCATAGTGTTACCTATGTGAGTGAAATACAAACATACCCCATAAGACACATTTACATACACTATGTACTGGTTTTTCTCCGAAAAAATAAAATAAAATAATGACTTACTCATTCATCACGGAATCTCCAAAACTATAACGTCCACAAATTTGAAATTTTACAGAAGATTAATTACAGAAGTACGATGTAGGCATCCGCTACGGGTTTTACTTAATTACCCCGGCTAGTTAAATTTAAATTGCGAACACAAATTTCACAAGCGCCGTTAATTAACGCCTCGTGTGCTTTATAACTGCCATTTTTTTTATTATTAAAATAAATACCCAGACATCCCATTTCCCATAAATGTTAATAAATAATTTTCTACTTTAATCACAAGTGTTGTATTATTTTCCATTTCAGAATTAGAAAGTTTAACAACAACAGTACCACCGATAAATCTGGTTGAAATCGACGTATCACATAACAAACTGACTACACTACCACAATGGCTCTGCGGATGTTCGGACCTTACCACTCTTCACGCGAGCGATAACCAGCTAACTTCACTACCGGATCATCTGTTTTGCAGCGAGCTATCAAGTCTTAGCAGTCTACACTTAGCTCACAACAAAATAGCAAATATTCCCTCAATGCCAAGGCTAAGAGCGCCACTAAAAGAGTTACTCCTTCACGATAACTGTATACAATCTTTACCAGAGAACTTTTTTTCGGTCTGTGACAGACTATGTGTACTGAATCTTTCCAACAATAGACTAAGTCGCCTACCTCCTGCAAGAGGGCAATCATCCCACTGTTTAGAACGCCTATATTTAACAGCCAACTGCTTAACCGACGATGTCGCTGATGTAATCATAGCTTTTAGAGGATTAAAAATACTGCACATAGCATACAATTGCCTCAACAGTTTGCCCGACAGTTGTGTCAACTTTTGGCCAGAAATTGAAGAATTGTTACTGTCAGGGAACTCTCTTACAAGGCTTCCCGAAAATTTGCCGCAATTAAATAATATCAGAGTTGTACGAGCTCATTCCAACAAATTGCGGTCAGTCCCTATGTTCGCTTGTAGTGCTTCCGTAAAAATATTAGATTTTGCTCACAATGAACTCGATAGTATTGATCTACGGCTTCTTGCCCCAAAACAACTAAAATTTCTGGATATATCTTGTAATCAGAAACTGCAAGTTGACCCTTCTCAGTTCAGTGCATATCGATGTCAAAGACCGTTAAGTTTAGTTGACGTTACTGGCCGCAACTCATCGCCCTGGTCACAAAAAAGTGGTTACCATGAAGAACTATGTGGAGCCACTCCTTGGAGAACAGGATTTTCAGAATGCCCAAATAAATCTTTACAGCTATGCTGTACACAAATTCGTCTACCTTCATTTTGTAATAAAGAAGGACTTTTTGCCATAATCGACGGGGAAAGTGACATAGAAGTACCAAAAATCCTACAAACGTCTCTACCTGGGCTACTACTGGAAGAAAAATCTATAAAGGAAACTGTAAATGAATACATGAAATATGTAGTTTTATCAGCCCATCGTGAGCTGAAAGAGAAGGGTCAAAGGAAAGGTGCTTGTCTTATTATGTGTCATTTATCTCCGCTGAGCTCACCGGATGGTGGTTTTGGCCAGACATCTAAAAAATATAGTATGAGACTTGCAAATGTAGGAAATACCAGAGCCGTCCTAAGTAGGCGAAATGGACCTTTAAGTCTGGGCATAGAAAATAATAAACGGCTAGGATATTCGAATCGTTACCCAAATACGGTGCCAGACCCTGATGTAATTCAAACTGTAATAAAAGAAGACGATGAGTTTCTAATATTGGGAAACGGAAAATTTTGGGATGCAGTGAGCGTTGATACAGCTGTATCCGAAGTAAGATCAGAACGGAATCCTGTACTTGCAGCAAAACGATTACAAGATTTAGCTCAAAGTTACGGAGTAGAGGATTGCATATCAGTTATGATAATTCGATTTGACACCACGGCACGCGCAGACGTTGACTTATTGATGCGCGAGTTAAGACAGACAATAACAACCAGTAAATCTGTGTGCCGGTCAGATTGCTGTTGTTCCAGATTGGAAACATGTTGTCATTCAGTCACCCCACCAAAACCAGGCAGTGATCGCTCGTCTCCTAGTGGTCAGAGTGACAGACCTCCAAGTGAAGCGGTTAGCCAACACTACGCAAGTGCTCGGTCGCAAACTAGGGCTTCTGAAAGGAGAAGTTGCCGCGGCGGAGTTGCTCGAGCGATTCGGGTTCGTGTAGAAGAAGATAAAGAGGATGATCAAAGAACGGATGATCTCCCCGAAGAACAATTCAAGTGTTGGGAGTATATGCTAGAACAAAATACACAAATGTTGTTCGATAAGGAATTAGACAACTTATCTAAGGGTATAAGATCCAACGTGAGCAGCTTGAGAAATGTCAAGGGTCTATCTGGTAGTAGTCCACAACTTCATCTAACTGGTAAGCAAACAAAGGGAGTTCCTTTTCTTTCAAAGCACTTCGGTAGCGCCAGATCTTTTGGAACCGCCTTGAAACCTGATTTCCGTTTCGGATCAGGGAGACTACCAAATGGGGGACCCAATGCTGCATACTTTGGATCTTTGCAGCGACTTATGCCTTATCATCTAGAATACGATTTTGCTGTTATACAGGAAAAATCGGCACATTCCCAAGACTCGCTGGACCTCGAAGGCCGCATGCAACAATACTGGGGAGTGGCCACGACCGAATTGTAAATAGCAATATATTAAGTAAGTTTAATAACCTTGTAAATAAAACTACCACATAAAGTAGCATAGAATGTTATCATTATTCAAAGACCATTCATCTTTCGACTAGATTTTTTGCACAAAGTAAATTTATATCACTATGGACTTACCTATGTGAGCTATGTAATTACATAAATATTACAATCATTCTATTTACATTCTGTGATACTGTTTGTCAAACATTTAATTGATAGTTTCACGCGGTTATTAAACGATAATAAAATATTAAGTACATTATATATTTCTTATATAAACCGTTTTAAAATACTTACCTATCCGTAACTAATTACAGTTTATCAGTAAGAACATTATATTACAATTACATAAAAATTTGCTGTTACGTTAATTTTATAGATAGTAATTTATTTACAGTAAATATTTCTATTTTAAGGCGTTTAAAACTGTCAGTTTGTGCTGAATTTACGAGTAGTTCACAGTCACATAACACAGACACTATTCACATATTAAATTATACATAACATGATGGACGATAAAATTACAGTTTTGAGAATAATTTAAGGCAATGAGAGTTTCATTGATTTTTATTGACTCAATTCCTTTTGTGGCGCTAGTGCAGCAATTAGAGCTCCCGTTTTACTACGAGCTCCAGTGGTTGAGGTGCAAGCGGGTGAGAAAGGAAGGGCGCGGAGAGCGGCGGGGGCGCAAGCTGCGCGTGCGCCGGCGGTGGCCGCCGCTAGGGGAAGCCCCGCGGGGAGTAGTGCTCGCCCAGCCAAGAGTCCGGAGACGGGGGAAAGTCAGGGTAACCTCCTGCCGCGGGAGATGATGAACTGCTAAGGTCGGATGCACCACCTGTGCCTGTACCTCCAATTCCTGCACCGCTCATAGCCTGACCTGTAAATTTATATGCAGTTCCTAAAATAGAGTAATACCTTACATTACGCATATTTGAAAAAGTGTCCGTAAATTATATTTTTGGATATATATATATACTCTTATCAAAAGAAATATCAATTATATAATATGGGCAACGAAACGAAAATTTAACTGATTTCCGAATATCCAAAATTCTAAAAGCCTATAATGACTAAAACTTACCAATATTAGTATAGACGAGGTGATCGGGTGGGTAGTGGTAATGTGGGTGTGGCGGCGAATGTGTCCTCAAGTACGGCGGGGTGGCTGCGTATCTAGCGCCCCCGGTGGCCCCCGCTCCAGCGCCCCCCGCTGGTGACCCCTCCTCACCACCCAGGGCTACCGTACTGTAGCTATCATTGCTCAGTTCTGGACAAAAATAAACGATCCAATTGTAGTAAATATACGTAGGTATACTCGCACTAGGTAGGTATGTAAAAAACAAAATACGAACGAATGCATGCCTAGTACTGCAGTACAGATCTACATCTCATCTGTGGCTAGCAATGCTGTAACTTTAATACTAATACCAGAGACCAGTTTAAATAGTCTCTGCTAATACTTAGTTAGGACCAGCTATTTTTCAATATTATTTGTAGGTACATGATAGACTTCGAGGTGCGGATGAAAAATTACATCCGGAACTGCTTGATTGGTAATCTTAGTTGAAATATATCAAGAAACATGTGTAAAGATTTCAAGTTGTACATGACATTCGTAGGAAATTTAAGAGACCTCCTGAATCGAACTTACCGTGATGACTGAAAGAGTCCAGGTCAATCTTGAGCTCGTCCTTGTCAAGAAGCCTGTCGTGCCTTGGGGACCCTCCACCAGAACCCTTCATGGACCTGAAGTATTGTGACCAACGCGTGCGCCCCGCATCCTTTTTCAATCGCTTCTCCTTTGCTCGTCTGTATGAAATGTTTTTATATTAAGAGAAACACAGTCGATGTAATCATTATGGTACCTAATTAAAACTTGTAATATATAGGTATGTAAGCATGCAACCAGAGAAGTGCGTCCCCCCGCTATAGTGCAAAAAATTGCGTTTGCGTTTTTCAAAAACTTATACATGTTTATCACTACATAAACCGGTAAAGGCAAAATTGTGAAGAAACTCGTAGGTCCTAGACTTAGTTCTGGTCTGGCGATGGGCTCATCGCCTGTCACGTTTAGGAAACCGAAAAGTATAGTGGTGATTTTTGTACCTAACTCTATATTCCAAGATACATTCTATATGTTTTTACAAGGCGTTTGAAACGTATATGATTTGCCTAATTTTCTTGTATGGAAATTGTTAAGTTATAACGCTCCGATGACTTTCGATTAGAGCAAATAATTGTATATGGAGTATAAACAAAACACCCCATCGAAACATGTTTTGCGTGCGTTGTTATTAACGGAGCAGCGGGGAGTCGTGCGGGCTTTCAACAAAGAGCTTGATTAATTAAAGTGCCTCCTCCCAGTCCGCCGGGAGCCGGCGTAGCGTGCTGCGTTATAGCTGCCTCGGATTATTGGACAACGCCCTGAATTACCTTCTTCATAAGCTTGTGAGAACTGACAACCACCGTCTAACAATAAACAACATTGTATTTAGTTGGGTACCTATGCTATTTAATTTTATTTAGCATTAACTTTAGGTTATCGCGTCTGTTTTTTTCAGGATTAACAGTGTATTTTCTCAATATGTACCGTATAACTATACTATCGTCTATCCAAATTTCATTTATAATATTATTATTAGGATTTTATAGTAGCGGTCTGTAAATATATTTGCTCTTTACCTCTATCTAGCGTAGATGTTTAAGAAAAGGTCAGCGCTGTAATGAGCTTGACGATAAGGAAAGCCTCGATGCAACTGTACGTACAATAATACGGCAAGTTTTTATTAGTAGGGAAGAGTGAAAATTAAATTTCACTTATCCAAACTAGTGACAGCGTGATAGGGAAGAGTGGAAAATGAAAAAATCCACTTGTCCCCACCAGGAGGGACAACTGGTAGGGTCTAGTGGAATAGCCCACTCTCGAATAGTGTATGGTAGTATACCCATGAAATCATGTATCTATACTTGGCAGGGCCCTTGGCCCTAGAAAGATGTACATGTTACCGGCAATCTGTATAATCCGGTATTATATATAATCCCTAGGCAATATATATAATGCCTTAAACTTGCAGGTAATGTATGAAATATTATTTATTTCATACTCTACCTAGGTATTATATATAATACCCAATGCGCAGGTGGTAATGTATCGAAAGAGTTCATGTTTTCAACGTTTAATATTTCCTTGCACAGGAACTAGTGAGCTAAGAATAAATAAATATTTTTGAGTCCTCAATTTTGAGTAGGCAATAAATAAACATTCTTTTTTTTTTACTTAAAATATTTGATTAATTATTTTTTATTTATGACATCATTTTGAACAACTTGAAGAGCAGTGATAGCGGTTAAGTGCCTGCTTCACATGATGATAATCAGTAAGGCTCGGGTTCAAATCTTACGTACATATTCATCACTAGCTCGACGATGAAAGAAGAACATCGTGAGGAAACCCGCAGGTCTGAGAATTAATTCTGAGGCATGTGTAACAGACCCGGTCCGGCGATAAGCTCACCACCTATCACGTTTAGGGTTCAAATATTCTCATGAAAAGTGGGTGTTTCCCGAGATGGAATACCTCTGCCTATCCCCTCGGGGATAAAGGCGTGAGATTACTTATTTATTTTTTATTTTATTTATGAACAACTTTTACTATGGAACCGACTGGGTCAGGGCAACTTTATTTTTCACTCCACCATACAAATCAGCTGAGCGCTGGGAACGAAATGTACTGAGATGAAAAAAATAAAGTTGCTCTTATCAAGTTGGTCCTATAGTGAATGTTGTTCCGATTCATGTCTCTAACAACCCACTTTCGGCTTGTAAACCCCTTTTTGTTACACATTACAGTTACAGAGAGTAACTCTACTTTTTTGAGGATTATTTTAAAGAATAATTTATTGATTAAATAAAAGGTCATTAAGTTACTCATAAAGACTTAATTATTCTGTAAAAAATGCCAACCCTATTATAAAGATTATTTTCGAGGAGCAGCCTAATTGGTAATTTAATAAAGTAGATTTAATGCATTGCATGATTTAGAGCAGTGATAGCCCTGACGGTTAAAGAGCCGGCCGAAAATCAGTGAGGCTCGGGTTCGAATCCTGGCATGTACCAATGAGTTTTTCAAAAACTTACGTACATATTTATCACTAGCTCGACGGTGAAGGAAAACATCGTGAGGAAACCCGCAGGTCTCAGAATTAATTCTGAGACATGTGAACCCGGTCCGGCGATAGGCTCTACACCTATCACGTTTAGGGGTCCAATATATCTCGTGAAATGTGGGTATATCCAGTAATGGAATACCTCTGCCTACCCCCTCGGGGATGAAAGGCGTGAGATTATATTATTATATATTATTATATTATTTATTTAATGCAAACAGCACATCTTTCATTGGTACGTCATTTCATACGTAGGCAGGTAGGTACTTACATTGTTTAATAATACAGACCAAAATCTATTTATTTTATACATTGCCGGTGGCCAAGCAGGTATTCTATATAATCCATGGGCATTGTATATATTACCTAGGTAGAGTATGTAATGGATATTAATATTATAATATTTCATATGTTGCCTGAACGCCCCAGGTATTACATATATTGCCTAGGGATTATATATAATACCTGCATTATACAGATTGCCGGTAACATATACAATGCGTAACAGAATAAGCGCAATTCCTCATACACCCCAATGAGTATACATATTAATATAAAAAATTATGATGCCTTCGTAATTTTGTTGTCAAACCAATTTTCTTAAAAAAAGAGCAATTATAGTAGGATTTTCATAGGGAGCACTAAATTCAGCTATGCTAATTCATTTTTCGAAAAAATTTTACACATATTAAAAATATGTATGAAATAGTACTCTTAAGTACTCGATACTGAACATACTCATTTCAAGAATTGCGCCCAGTATTCTGTTACATATTGTATGGTTAAAGTTAGGTAGTATCCTAATCTAAATTTTCTAAACATGTACCTAGGTATTGAATATTGATGACTTGCGTGACCGTATCTTTTGCGATGATTGTCGATTTCATGTCTGGGTGCTTATGAGTAGGTATCAATTTAAATTCGTTTATCAGTTGTTTAGCACCCTTGGCCCACACTCTGCCTAGCTTAGGCTAAATAACCTTTGTAAATCATGTGACACAGTTTATTAAGTAATGTTATTATTTATTGTATCTAGCTTTGGCTTCGCACGGGTACAATTTACTGATAAAAATTTACAAAGTTCACCATATACCTACACCTTCATCGTTTATCGCTCTTTCTATTAGTGAAACCCGTATCAAAATCCGTTGCATGATTTAGAAGAAGTAAGTTAAAAAATAGACAGAGGCGGATAGAGACTTTGTTTTATACCATGTAGAGATTAGAGATGCCTAAATCCACGTTCACTGGCGAATTTAGTAGGTAGGTAGGTACAAGTATGTTACGTATATTATAGTATAGAGAAGTCGAGCATTGTGATAACGCTCATGCACAGTGGGCATAGGTTTACGAGGCGAGGCCGAGCAGGGCGTGACCGCTGCCGTGACTGCGGCAGCTCGCGCGCGACACAACAGTTCCGCGCCTGTGCTAAGAAATCACCGATAGGTATAAATGGTAAATTTTGAAAACCTCAGGTAATTAACTAAGGACAGGTTACAAAATCCTTATTTTAGTTAGAAGTCAGAAAGGAATATGATAATGTGAGGATTTTTTTAAACTGAATCAACTCGATGTTGTAAATTTTCAAAGTTCCTTCTAAACCGAAGTATTTGATATACGCATAGAATTAATATTGCATGGTAACGAAGGGCCAAAACATACAGCAAGGATTTCCAAAAAATATATTTATTTTCTTACCTACTCTAGCAACCCTTACTTCCCTTCGGTGTATCAAAATAAAACATATCTACTGATCCCGAAATAAAGATGTCGGAATTGAACATACACGAGAAAAATCTTATTTGAAATCCGTAGAGTGGTTTCGGAGCCTATTCAAGACAAACTTTCATACAGACAGACAAAAACTCTAAAAAATTGACATTTATAATTTTGATTAGGCAACCTATACCTAGGTAAGTAAATAGAGGTTTCCCTTAAATGTTGTTGTCATTTTTTTAAATCACTGTGGCTGAACTTCAATTTTATTATATTGGTACTATTGGTAGGTATATAGGCCCGGCCCAACTCTTGAAAACGGTTTTTATCTCTTGTAGAGTGTAATAAAAGTGCCTATACCTACTGTTATCGTGTCAATGAAATTAATTTCGCTCAAAAATTTTATGTTTAGTTTCATGTGCCCATAAAAACTTAATCACTGTTTACGTCTTGTTAAGTCACTGACCATTTCAAAATCATTCGTGTTAACTCACTTTCCAACTTCTAGTACGTATGGAAAATCGATTACACCTTACAGTTTCCATTTATACATTTTGTATGGTTCATAGTGTTATTCTTGCGAATCTAATCACGTCAGGCTTCTTAATAGAGTGAGAGCCCAGGCTTGTCAGACCTTCGTCATTTTGTAAAACCTCAAAGTTTGTCTGTGTATGTCCCTACTACAGGTGTAAACGTTCCCCGAATATGAAGTTTGGATAACGGTTCCTTTGGAAGTTATCAAGCAGCAAAGGTCCATAAAGTTCCACCTCAAATCGTTAAAGTTTAAAGCCCAGTTTTTATATATTTTATTCGGATTAATATTAGAAATCACGTCGTCCATTGTCAGACACTTGGTGCGGTGGAAACCCCCTGTCAGACCCTTGAATCATGGTGAATTGAGGGTATACTTTCATGACATGATTTCTGCCCATATATAGCTACTAGGCCAAGTTTGATATCATTTTCATATAATTCAAGGATGAGGAATTCATTTCTGGAATAAACTTTTTATCAGTCGATAGAAAAAAACGGAGTAACTTACAAAAAACCAAAATGTTGAAAAAAATTTTTTAAGAATTTCGTCGCTCAAAAGTACACTATAACGATTAAGACTAAATAAAAAATATTATCTTATAGCTCCTTTATTTCACAATATAAAAAGTATCATTTCAATAACATCGTCAAAGTATAGAAATGTAAAAAAATATATCAATAAGTATATCAATTCACCATGGTTTCAAGGGTGTCTGACAGGGGGTTTCCACCGCACCAAGTGTCTGACAATGGACGACGTGATTTCTAATATTAATCCGAATAAAATATATACACAAACTGGGCTTTACACTTTAACGAATTTGAGGTGCAATTTTATGGACCTTTGCTGCTCGATAACTTCCAAAGGAACCGTTATCCAAACTTCATATTCGGGGATCGTTTATACCTATAGTAGGGACATACACAGACAAACTTTGAGGTTTTACAAAATGACGAAGGTCTGACAAGCCTGGGCTCTTGGGATATAACAAAATAAAGGCCAGCTAACGTTCTCTATGCGATAACAAAGTTAACGCTACACGTTAAAACGTAGTTATAGGTACCGTATCCATCGAATTAGTAACATTGCATTATACAATAGCTTTAGGTGCCTACTTGAAATCAATAATTCTATAGAATAAATAGAACATTAAGAAATTTATAAAATAAATCTTTGAAATCAGAACAGCCCACCTAGCCATGTGGCAAATAAAGGTTTCATTCGCTAGTTAGAATTCGCTTAATTTTGTTATAGGTACTAACAGAACTACGTGTCAGTGACTATACCTCTTTAGAGTGTTACGTAAATTTTACTTGGTCGAGCTATAAAGCCGCGCATGACAAGTCGAGCGCTACTGTCAATCCCATACGTTTTACAAAGCAATTTGACTAGGCCACCATTCCGCTAGTCTAACCCTACATCTTGAAGATAACACCGTACTTTAATTTTTTATCTGTGTACATACAAAGAAGCCCTCTTCGGTTTACTAAACCGAAGATATGAACTCACCTGTTTTGAAACCAGACTTGCACGACCCGCATGTCAAGACCAGTATCCTGTGCGAGCTGCTCTCTCACGTGTCGTGCAGGTTTAGGGCTACTACTATAAGCACTCTTCAGCGTCTCAAGCTGTTTTGCAGTGATTGTGGTTCGTGGCCTCTTGCTCGCCGCGTCACCATCTATTGAACCTTCGCCACCTGATATTCAAAGAAATTATTTAAAAAGATCATAGATTTACTGCATTATACGACAACAGTAGACTTGTTACATCTACACTATTATTATAAAGAGGAAAGATGTGTATTTTGTATGTTTGTAATGAATAAGCTTAAAAATTACTGGACCGATTTTATAAAATCCACGGGAACGGGACTTACCTACATACAGGTGTAAAATCGCGCGGAACAGCTTACAAAAAAATACTCTAGTTTTAAAAAGAAAATGCTTGTTTTTTATATTGTGCAGAACGTTTAGCCCAATTAGCTAGGAAACCGAAGTGACGATTTTGAGACGCATATTGAAGTGATTCTTGGACTTTATGTCGACGTGGTTCTATAGATTTAAACAAATAACTTGGGCATGTATGTAGGTCCAGTGCAAGTAAAATTCTAGGAAAACGCTAGGTTTAGGGTAAGACCCAGTTATTTGTATAGGTTGCCCGTAGATACCTTATAAAAACAACATGTGTTTAATACAGATAATCATCAGCCAAAATGGACCACCGTTTGAGTCAAGCTGATCATCAACTCCAAGCTGTCGTCTTCTAACCAACCTTTGGCTCTAGCAGCTTCGTAGTCAGGTTTGCAGACGAGCTTCCCATCCTCCATGAGGTAGAATTCGTCGCCCGTGTTGAGGGTCCGCGCGCATGCTGCGCACGCAAAGCACCGCATGTGGTATACGTGCGACTGCGCTCGCCTCACCACCTGCGTTGGCGGGATGCCCTGCCCGCAGCCCGCGCATTTAGTACCGAACCGCCTGGGACAACAGCCGCAATCACAACAACATTATCAACGTGATTAAGTGGCGACGATTGGAGATTGGTTAGCTTTGGCGATACACGTTAACGCACGCAGAAGCGGGTAAAGTGATAAAGCGGTCGCGGTTGGAAAAATTTCCCGTCTCGGATCACGATCGCTTTCCCGCCTTTTCCGCCTCTGTGTGCGTTGACTTTAAATTTCATGGAGCTCACAGGAGTAGAAAGAATCTCATAATAAGTCGTGTTAAACATCCGTGGTACACAAGGATCCTCGAGAATATAATAACACCACTTGAGCGCAGATAGACGTAGGCAGCTTTATGCAACTGATAAGTATAGCGGTATTTCTTTCCGTGAGTCATCAATTGTGTTTAAGGGTGTGTGATTTCCAAACAATTTATTTTTCTGCTACAAGTTACTCTATGATGCGTACCAACGCGCGATAGCGTTCAAGTGTGTGAATGTACTCGTATTAAAAGCATCAATTGGTTTAAAGCATGCTGAAGAGAAGTGATCACTTGCCCGTATCTAATATCAGGCACCTAAAGAATAAAGAATAGATAAATAATAAAGAGGCTTACTTGAAAAAATCATCGGTGCAGTAAAGTTGGTTGTTCCTCGCAAAGCATTTTCCGGACAGCATTGCCCGGCATTCGACGCAGCGCAAACAGCCAGCGTGCCACGTGCGGTCCGATACTTTCAGCACATAGCGGTCGACTATCATCTCGTGGCATCCCCCGCACTTCGGTATACTGGCTGCAACAACATTGAAGAATACATTTTTTTCTTCTTATCCTACTACGCCAGGAAGAGGTTAGAGTTAGAGAATAAGTCTCGAGTGCCTTTTACACGCACTCGGATTCCTCGGACTTTGCTAAATAACTGGCAACTTTTTAAGATTTCTGCTGATTAGAATATTTTTATTGATGTTCAGTTTTTTGTTTTTTTTGTTTTAGTTAAATGTCTATTTTTACGATTGAGAGTTTATTAAGTAAAACAATTGTTTATTTATTTTATTTATATACAACGTTATCTATTAAAGTTAGCAAAGGAAACTATAGGAATAGAATTGTACGTCGAGGATGTGGGCTTTTTACGTAGAATATCCGGTTGTTTGGTTGTGGTGAGTAGTGTTGACGATCCGAAAGACTCCTTTCCAAAGTTTAGGGGGACAACGGATGCATGGGTGCATAATTTTCGGTAAAGTAATAAAGAACAGTTGTCCTATATCCATAGCTAAAGCACAAAGAAGACAATCTCATGGTGTAGGTAAATCTAAGAGTCTGTCATTGACCCTACCGAAAAAATATTTAGGTATCAGTATCAATATAATATGCAAAAAGGGCATACTTAAAATACTTGAGGCTTGTAAAGTTAAATAAATGAACCAATGCCCATTATCTGAGGGAATTAATTTTTAGGCACACCTGCAGGTGGATGAAACGTACAGTTAAGAGCAAGTCAAGCTTTACACTACCAGTTTAAGCTGAGATCTGATTTATACTGCGCACCATAGAAGAAAGGGCCGGTTCAAAGTCCAAAGTGTCAAGCTTAGAGTGCTCTTGACTGTACCTACATAAAATCTGTGTTTAATACTTTGACTACAAGTATTGTTGTTATTTTTATATAATATTGTATATCATTTCCATTTCTTTGACTCTTATCTGAGTAAATAAACAAACCATTATTATGTTTACAGCGACTCTACCGTTGAGGAAGATTTAATAAACGTGTACCTACACGTTTAAAGGTAAAAAAAAACCAGATTATCAAGCTAAGATTTGAAGTACCCTGATAAAAAAAATATTCTCACGCATTTTATAACCGTGGCGGTAGGCAGAGGTATTCCATTTCTGGATGAGTCCGTAGCGGAAATAACGACGTTTCTGCAGGATATGGTTTATACCCCTAAACGTGATAGTAGCTTATATGGTTTGTATTACCACTATAATCCATAAGCTACTATCAGTGTCAGTGAGTATAGTCTACGAGGTGAATGTTAAAATTATACTTCAAAATCGCGAAATAGAAAATGTGGAGTACCTACTATTAAAATATTCTGAACAGCAGTTTTTTTTTCCCGATTTTGAAGTTGCTCCCTCGGTTAAAGTCGTTCAGATCCATGAGTTCATTCACCCCTTAAAATATTTTCATATATTTTCGATAGACCATATTATATCCATTGACAATAGCCATCCAACCCGTCAAGTAACGGTTAGCAGACGCAATACGATTTATCTAGTGTCCTTCAGCTCGTATGGGCCGCTAATGATTGACTGGAGGTTAGATTTTATATCTATTTGTAAATAAGTCTAGTCTAGTTACAGTGTTAGTTATTAATAATGAATCACTTGCACTTAACACAGTGGGCACAGCACACACATTACGTACATAGGAACACTTCAGGCAGGTGTTCGAGCTGGATCGGCGGCACACGCATGTCCTCGAGCTCGGCATCGTCGCTGGGATACATCATGGCGCCCAGCATCTCCGCGCGGCCGCCCGGGCCCGCTCTCCTCGGCGCACTGCCGCCACCCCGCCGCGCAACCCCAACCCCCTTATCACCGCTTCACCGCCATTGGTCGACGCCACGTCCAAGATAACAACCACCACGCCCAACGACCAATCCCAACCATCGAACCCACCCAGCGATCGATCGAAATTTTTCGCATTTCCACAACAGCAATATTGAACGCTGAAATGTTCAGCTAAGCTTTACTTTCTTTTTCATATTCTGATTGTTTAGTCTGAATCGTTAAAGGGATGGTGGCTGAAGATCTCTTGTTTAATTAGGGTAGGAAAATTCTTAAATGTCTCAGTTATTATTTAGGTGCCCAAATATAATTAATGCTTAATATTTCAATTGTACACTTAGTATTTTATAGATAGAGTATTCTCTCTTATTTGTTTTTAATAATATTGTACATAAAAATAAAAATGAATTAAGTTTGAATGAATAATTTAAAACGGTTACGTCTAAATGTCGAAAATTAAAAAACCTAACGTTAAATAACCTAAGTTCAAAATACCTAAAATCAAAATACCTTATGTTTTAATATACCTCTCAGAAATACATAAAAATACCAACTCTACAAGTACTCGAATCTAACTCTTTATTAGGTAGGTACGCATTCGTCATTTGAATCGGCAATTCTTCGTTTATATTACCGATCCATTGTGGCTATTGTAAGCACCAGTCCAGTCCTATAAATACACAACAATAAATCGCCAACAATCCGGTCTAGGCCTTGGTCAAGCGTGACCTGTGCATAGTGTTCCATAATAAATTATACAAGTGAACGCGAGGGCAGCGGCGTGCGACTTTACGAGGGTATAAATCACAGTGTGAGCGTACCCTAACGTCACGGGTACACCCCACGGACCAGGTTACCACCCGGCTGAGACGACGTGGTCTTACCTTAATTCGATTCTGACCTTTAGTAGGTCAGCGTGATATTCGCCTTGCTTATAAATAAGGTTTACGACGTTAGCCTTAGTCGGTACTTGAGATTATTCCAGTGGTTGATCAACAGTATTAGTACTGGTTGATTATTTGAAAACGAGTGGATTTGACTAATTCATATGGCTCATTTTTTTTCGGTTATATGTTGGATTGCTTAAATTATTTATTGCGAGAAACTCACTAATATGTATATATCACGAGGGCCACGTTTGGCTTTCAGCAGAACAAGAGTTATATTGTACAGATAAATTAGTGAACCAGGTGAATTAGAAATTGACCAGACAAATGAGGGTCTACCAGTTAAATGATAAACCCATTGAGATTTACATACAATTTAATACTTTTTAATCAGTGTGGTATCCAAATACTCATTCTCTTAACTATTGATAATTAAATACACCTTTTAGATTTGTTTATCTAAAAGAAACGGCCAAGCGTGAGTTCCATACCATTATCTATAAAAACTTAAAAAAATCACGTTTGTTGTATGGGAGCCCCCTTAAATATTTATTTTATTTTGTGTTTTAGTATCTGTTGTTATAGCGCCAACGGAAATACATCATCTGCAAAAGTTTCAACTGTCTAACTATGACGGTTCATGAGATACAGCCCGGAGACAGACGGACAGACCGTCTGTCTCTGACTCAGTCTTAGTAATCGGGTCGCGTTTTACCCTTTGGGTACAAAACTCTAAAAATACTTGTAATAAATGCTTAGTTTTTTATACATGTTTTGACAAATCTTACTAGAAATTTATAGGCAGCAAGAAAGTTTTCGACTATAAAAATAACCAAGAAATTTGTACTAGATCGCAAATAATCATAAAAACACTTAAGCTAAGAGAAAAAACAAGTTTAATGAAAGAAGTAGTATGGAACGCTTTATTCCTTACTTTTAATATTATTGAATTAAGCAAATAGTAGTTATCCTTTTAATCAGTCTTATTTCCACAATCTAGAAAGTTTTAATAAACAAATATTTAAAAAAATACTTGAGTCTTTGTCATCATCGTCGATTACATACGGATCTATATTTTCTAAATTAATATTCGAGCCTTGATTGCCATCTTAAGAAAAAGTCAAATATTCTAGAATCTAGATCACGTCGTTTTATCTTCTGCACGTGTTGTTTTTTTTCTATTTGTTATTTCATTATTTTTTTTCCTTTCTGTAATTTCTTTTATAATGGCGGTTCTTTTTTTTTAGTTTATTTGTTGAATTCTTCTTGGGAACATTCGTAGAAGCTACACATCCCGCTTCAGTATAACTTTGATTATTATGTTCCCATGAATTTTGGTTTTCGTTCTTTTGTTTATTGATTTGTCTTTTATACTCGTATGTGCTGTAGTTTACTTTTTGCGTTTTCTTTATTAGTCTTGTTTGTTTCCTTCGTTTCTTACGGGTTTTATTTTATGTATTGTAGTTTCCTATGTATATTATTTATAGCGTTTTAATATAGTTATTATATTAGTGATACTCTATGCAGCTAAGCTTTCGAACAGCAATCATATTATATTCCACGTTCCATATTACTTTTTTACAATTTGCGGAAAAGGAAAATCATTTTCAGAAACGTCATATTTAGAGAATCATAATTTTATCAAATTTCAGTTCATGAGCTCTGAGAACTAGTCAACATCTTTAATATCTTGTCCTTTTAGTATGTCTCAAAATTTGAACAAAGACTTGATCTTGAGGGGTCTTGTAGGGATCTACAAAATCCATCGCAAAAACAGATAGTTTTGTCTATTCTTCTCTTGTATTTCTCTCCAAAATTATTTGTAATATTTTGGAGAGATATATTTTTATAAATACGCTAATATTTTCTTTTCTCAACCAGTGGTTTTTTCTTAGCCTTTCTTCTCTCAAATCAAAAATAATCTGCAAAAAGACATTTAATAATTTATTGTTTTTAATTAATCTATTTCATATCTTTAATAATATTATACATGCAAACGTTATGGAATTATTCAGTCTCAGGTCCCAGCTAAACGTGTGATCATATTTTATCAAAATTGGGAACAGTAGACTAGGTCCTGGAACGGTAATTAATAACCAAATTAGTGGTAATATGTAATTTATTATACCTTTGTTCTATTTGCTTTAATATTTTCATAATTTATCTGGCCTATACTAATTCATCTGCCTAAATCAGCCAGACAAAAACAGTTTAATGAGTACCAGACTTATGAGACTTTTAATGAAAATAAATTCTAATATTAAATTGAAAATAAGAAGAACCATTTTACTTCAATTTCTAAAAAGCTAAACCCTAGAGAAATATTATAAAAAGTCACCAACTCTAACGGTTTTAGATTATTAAAATAAATAAAGACATATTAATTAGGATACTTACCTTACAAAAGCCAGATCACGAGATATTATCAAAATTATCTACCCTAAATTAGCTGCAATCGGACGGCCTCCCACTCTGACATCTAGCGGATCGTTGGCGCAAGCGGCTGCGCATCGGTCTATTTGATTTGGATATTCTATAGACACAGTACACACAGCGACGTACTAGCCCAGACAAATGATGATTTCGGTCGCGGACATTTTTAAAATTACCGTAGCTTCCAAGACCAAGTCTTTTGTAGGCAATTATACATAGAAATCGTAAAAGCAATTTCTGAAATATCGATACAGCTCAATATCTCGTCTCTACCGCAGTTTGTAGCTCCACAAAATATATAATAATCCGGAAAAAAGGAGGTTGGGACATACCAGATTAATGAGATTTGGGGTTGTCTGACGACTAAAATCATACAGTTATCTATTAAGAGTAATCTTACCAGTAGGCCTCGATAGTCAGAGTTACGATACATACAACATGCAAATATAGTCAAATATATAAATATTTTGATACGTTCTTTGGTAAAAAACACAATAAAACCGTGTTCCAGAGAATCACCCTCTACGTTTCGCATGTTTTTGTGGCTTTTGACACAGATAGCTAGGATTTTAACACAGCAGGAGTGTATGATGCGGAAGAAGATTAATTGAGCTATTGTTACCCATATAAACACTCTCTCCTTACATAAATGAGGATTTCTTAATCTGGGGTCAATGGACCTCTGGGGGTTCATTACATGTCGGTGGAGTGTCGGCGACCTTGACTACTCTTAGTGCTTAGTTGTTCAAGAAAATAATTAATGCAATAAACGCGCCTTATCCAATAGGTACAAGAAATACCTTATCATTAATCACTAATTTATCTGTATATACTTAAAATAATAAAAACAGGAACATCCTAATAAGAACTGAACCAGCTAAATGTATTTAATTACGTTATCTATATCTATACATATCTATACATATAATAAAACTCTAACGGGGCCGTGTCTGTACATTAAATATTTTTTGAAAATTTTAACGGTAGTGTATATAGTTATCGATATAGATACCGAAACACCAATTTTTGGAATTTTTGTCTGTCTGTCTGTCTGTCTGTCTGTCTGTCTGTCTGGTTGTGCACGCATCACTCAAAAACTACTGGACGGATTTTGATGAAATTTGGTATGGAGATAACTGAGTACCCGGGTTAACATCTAGGGTACTTTTTATTCCAGGAAAATATCTCATTCCCACGGGAAAATAAAAAAACTGGTTAAAAAGAGAAATACGTACTACTCCGAAACGATAACACCTAGAAACTTGAAATACGGTGTGTAGGTGTCTCATATATCGTAGCCAACCGCTATGAAGGGATTTTTTAGAAATTCCCAGGGGAACAGGAATAATCAGGATGCGCGCGGGCAACGTCGAAATGGGAACCCGCTATTTGAAATATGGTATGTAGGTGGCTTATATGTCGTAGGCAACCACTATATAGGGATTTTTGGAAATTCCCACGGGAATGGGAATAAATTGGATTGAGGAATGATTATATTTTTGTTTTGTTTGTATTGAAAAGGCTCCGATATCTGCTACCGGTTTTACCGATTAAAAAAAAACTTTTGCCAGTGGAAAACGTACTTTTCTGGGAGTAACATGGGCTGTAATTTCCCACGGGAACAGGCCTATACCACAAACCTGATTTTAAACATTCTTTCACCAATTTAAAGCGAAATTATCAGGGAGTAAAAAAGCCTATATTTTATTCCCGTATTTCCGCGGGAACGGAAACTACGCGGGTGAAACCGCGGGGCGCTGCTAGTTTTAAATATGGATCTTGATAGTAGAGGATCCCAATATAAGACGACCTTCTCCGAGCTGCTTATTGGATGAAAAGTATTTTATATCAAATTTAATATGTTAAAAAAGATATCACGAGTGGGCTAGCTGAAAAAAATCAGTCAAGGATACAATTATAAGCTTACCTTTTTTTTTAACATTGCACTGGTTTGGTCAATAGACAAATTACATAGGCAATCGAAAGTATGAAGTCTATAGAACATGAAAACAATCTTGAAGTTAATGAATTCCGGTTGTTAAAAATCAAAATATTGCTGCGAATATAACGTAGGTACCTACAACCACAGAATAAGTAATTGTACTACGTAAACTGAAAAGTCTTAGCGAACCGTCATTGAAAGAGAGTGCGCATGTTATTTGCCGTGAAATAGAAAAGGATAGCCAACCTACTCGCGATATCTTTTTTAACATATTAAATTTGATATAAAATACTTTTCATCCAATAAGCAGCTCGGTGAAGGTCGTCTTATATTCGTATCTTAGACTATGAGGAATGACCAAAAATATCAAAGACGAGTCACGAAAGACTGGTAGAGGTCCTTTATTTAAATTTATTGTGACTAAGGGCATAACAATTAACAACTCAATGGCAATAGAATCCGTAAGGTACTTGAAATTATATTTATTGAAAATTTAATATTTTGAAGAACTTTTCAACAATTATTCACTATCATTATGACATATTTGGTTTGGTTTAGTTTGGCAAAAGCATTTTATCTAAATATATATTGTATATTTAGATAAAATGCTTTTACCAAACTCACTTCGACATAAGATCATTGGAGCCTCAAAAAATCTAATGCAAACAAGAAATTCCTGACGTAGGCGCGTTTTATTTCATAAATCGGAAGGGTGGGTCGCGTGCGTGGTCCCCAGGGCACCGGCGCGTGCGCTGCGCGGTAATTGAGGGTTGCGGGCACTGCTGGAGCTTCTTCCTCGCAAATCCACTGATCGGACGCGACGGCCGACAACTCGCTTGGAAACAATTGAGGAGCACTGATGGTTAAACCCGGTGGTTAGTATCAAATATTAAAATAAACTATAAAAAACTTGTAAGATTTCATACTCTGACGAAGTCTTTGTTCAGAAAGATTTTATTTGATCGATTTTAAAAACCGACCAAGTCCGAGTCGGACTCGCCCACGAAGGGTTCCGTACCATTATCTATAAAAGCTGCAAAAAAATCACGTTTGTTGTATGGGAGCTCCCTTAAATATTTATTTTATTCTGTTTTTTAGTATTTGCTATTATAGCGGCACCAGAAATACACCATTTGTGAAAATTTCAGGTGAAAGTTTTGTATGACTTTCATATGACATCTCATTAGATGTTGACCTATGTTGAGGACTACTATAAACTTGACATCGACTCCATGAAAATACTATGATAATACTGCGTGCCCCGAATTAATCAAGCCAATATGGATAATATTTTTTAAACATTGTACTTAGTATTTTGGTGCTATTGCTTGAAGTCGTTTAGCATTTTGTTAAAAATAATAATAAAAAAATTATATACTGTACTTACCAAAATTTCTGAAATATTTTTAGGTGATTAACCCTTTTTATTGCTATGTTTTTTAAATCCAAATCTAATTAATTTACAAATTAATGAATAAAAGTCACATATACCTACCTAGTAATAGAGGTTATTCAATTACATTACAATTACAATAATATATGTATCATACGAATCTCGTAAGATAACATCAGATATAATTCTCACGGAACAATGTGAAATTTGTCCCATAATGTTCGTGATGTCGGCGTGTTTTCTCTGGGCGCGTGCCGACGGGTGGTGTCCGGTTACTATGGGAAACTGATGTCGAACTAGAGAGCGATCGGACTGTAAATATTTACCTTAAAATATGAGATACTTAGTTCAGCATGGGTAATTGGATTGTCTATGAACTTTAACAAATTAATGTTTTCGGTAGAGTCTTATTTAACATCGGCTGTAACCTATGGAACGACGACGGAGTCAACTCCATGCGAAATCTTTTTAAAATAATTTGATACATTTCATTACATACAATATTGACTATAATGATCCTTAATAAGTTATTAGGGGCACACCGAACGCGACTGACAATATCTGACATAGTAATCAGAGCTACCTACTGCTTTCACGTTCACATACATAATTTTTTATCAGTAAAGTTCTGATTAATCTGAAGTTATGCATATATTGCCGGTCAGGCATCATTTTTTAAAATTTAATAGGTAGCTTATGTATTGTTATGATCGTGGCAATATCTTAGAAGTGATTACTTCAGAATTTGGTTAGGTTAGGTTAGACTATTTCATGAAATTGTATACAACTATTTCATGAA
The DNA here is from genome assembly GCA_963855545.1 of Ethmia dodecea. Classification (NCBI taxonomy): domain Eukaryota; kingdom Metazoa; phylum Arthropoda; class Insecta; order Lepidoptera; family Depressariidae; genus Ethmia; species Ethmia dodecea. The sequence continues at coordinate 8,086,500 of OY979437.1, read as the reverse complement.
ATGTTCAATTATTATGATCTGGGCACGACATATACGAGTATATGTGCTTTTGGAAACTTTAGTAGTTACGTAGTATGTACAATAATAAAATTATGGCACTTCACTTAGGTACTTCGTTTTTTTATTGCTCAGTCCGATCTTAGAGGTCCCAATTCTCGATGTACGTGTACCTACCTACTGTTATCTATAACTTAAAGTTCAGGCCACAATATCTTTTTGTCTTTTCTTGAAAATTGGTATACCTTCTTACCTATTCCCTTATTTAATTATCATTTCGCCTGATATTTTGTCACCTACGCTATTGAATCTGTATAAGACATTTATTGACATCAAACCAAGATACATAATAATCATAAAATTTATGCTCAGTCGTGAAATCGTAACAGCATGTCAGTGGAAAATTATTAATGATGCTGCCAGCGATCCCGCCCGCTGCAAAACAGCGTTTTAATTCGATAATGTCTGCGTTATCTGATTAGGAGCGAACCGAAAAATTATATCATTCGGTAATTAGATTAAAATGCAATTTAGCTAGATGCGCCGCGGGCGGCACGCGCCGCCACCGACACTTTTATGGTACTGTGGCAATGAGGGGTCCCCATAATACCGATTACTAAGAAGTGAATGACACATGGATCCAAACGAATAAAGTCATAATATGTAACTTAAATCGACATTCAGTTACCCGCTCAAAAAATCTGTCTTAGTTTCACATTACCTGATGAAAAGATTTATCACTTATCGTTTACATTGCTTTAACAAAATCGATAGGCGTAAAGAAATAAGATATTGTATAATGAAAATAAAAGACTGACGTAATGCGGTATATTTTTAATCTAGCATAACTGCATAAAGAGTCTACCAAACCATAAAATATAAACTAATAAAACAAACGTAGCGGACTGTCGTCGCCCCTTCAAATCAAACTGCGAGTCACCCTACTTATTAAAATTAATAAGTGGGCCCTCGTCTGTATTAATGATCGCACTGTGTCAATAGCATTATAATATATTTGGCAAACACCAAGCCAGAGCACAGCTAACGGCGGTACGTACCAGCCGGATAGTTTGCGGGTTTCATGTCTAAATATACTGCTCTATTAGAGGGAAAAAATATTTAATTTTTAATCCAAAAATTTTCAGCATTAGGTTAGTATTGCAAAAAAACACATTGTTTCCGAGTCATAGTTACAGCGGTATTAAAAACTTCTATAAACTGTGCACATCGCAAAGATGACCACAAATTACCCAAATGAATACTTGAATTGTAGTACTCTTAGGGTACTTCGACTCTTTGATCTAGTTGTTTGCCCACCACTACAATCCCTTCAAGAGAGGGTGCAAGAGGGGAGGTTTATTTGTTAAATAAATATTTTCAATAACCACACTCACGTTTATTTGCCTTTTAATTTATTATTGCTGACTCTACATAAGATTTGAGGTTCCTTTAATTAAATGCAGGCATTTTTCTGCGGTTAAAATGTGCTGAGCCTACTTATAGCACCGAGAATCGGGTTACGAGATGGAATGCGTGTCGACATTATTGTTTTGGTGTAAACGCGTTTTCTTTGGGTAATAGGTACATTAAGAAGAAAGCGACCGGTGTGACTGGTTGACAGGTGTGGATTTAGGATCTCCGAATCAATTAAGGAGTCACTCTAGATTTGAAAAGGCAACTCCTACCCTTATTTAGTATCAAAGTAGCTGATTTTGCAAAACATAATCTGGAATATGTAGTAGAACAGCTAAGTAACCTACATGAGCATGTATCCTTCTTAAAAAAAAACTCCTATCTTGTATTTTTTTTTTATATCTTGTCAGACATCACCTCTTTTATCGGTATACTTTAACCTGATTTTAACTTAAGATCAGTCCTTTTGATAGTAACTCGGGCCATTAGTTAGCAGATGAAGAATAATGTGGAGACTCTGGGCGCTAAGAGGATTATAAATAATGGGGATTAATAACTGTCGTTTCTGAATTCGTCCCTGTAAACGAGGCACTGTGTTCGAGCAGTAGGCTCCGGTAGCTGAAATTGAATCTGGAACGCATGCCCCCAACGCAGCCCAGCGTTTAGTTATGCTCGCCCGCTACTGGCACAAAATGACGACCGAAAGCTGGTTTTGCACTCTTTATTACGGTTTGTATATTTTATAGATCCTTATAAGTGTTTGTATTTTTAGAGCATTATAATTAACACTTTCATGCGTATGTACTGCGTTCATACCATTTTTCCGAAGGGGATGGTAGGTAGAGATCATAGCCAAACCACCTGCTCAAACCTCACACACCTCTCGTGCTTCCGAGAAACAGGGTTTTGCTTACACATCGTAAAGTAGGTATTATGAAAATCATGCAAGAGACAGCTGGGCTATTGTTTATTGTATATCAACCTTCATCGCAATTGTCTTATACTTATACGCTGCTTCTTCCGTACGTCTGTCATTACCGCCAGCATAAGTAGAGGAACCCCTGACCCCGTAACAAAATGTCAAATAAAGACCATTGCAATTACAATTTATAGATGGACAGTAAGGTCCCAGATAGGCTAAAATTTAAATCGTATTTTAAACCATTATTGTGAATTAAAAATCAGTGTAATTATCTCTTAGGATTTTCTTTGTATTCTTTTGGTGTAATATTACGTATAAGCCGATAACGAAACACACCACAACCTGACAAAAAAAACTCAACTAAAACCTAAATAATGCCGCGTGGATCAGTCAAAACTAGTTTTACTTTAACCGGTAAATTAAGAGCATTTAGGCTTGCGTTTCTCGAAAATGAATATGGATAAACATGTAATTTAGGACAAACAAAAAAATCTAAAAAAGATTTTACTGCTCCAGTTTTTGCCAACCTGTCCTTTACACATGATGGGTTCACCACCTATTAGATTCAAGGGTCTATTGGTGAAAAGTGTAATTTTTGGAAATGAAATAAATCTACTATCACGTCTTTTATCCTTAACTTTTTTTTTAACATATCGTAGATATCCCGTAAGTCCGAAAATGTATCCAACGCGCTATATTCTATTTCCCTAGCGATGGATAATAATTATGTATTTGTGAAATAAGTACTATTACAAATTAAAGATTACTTTTACCGGCTTGCGGCAGTGTTTATATTTAGTAATAAAATAATCTACGAATACGGAAGTAGTACTTACGCTACAAATAAAACGGACGGAGTTCATGACTATCTAACATTACGTGGGTTTGACGCACGATCGGTTAATCAGTTAGTCATAGTCAGGCAGCACAAAACAGAATGATTAGAAAAATAGATTTTTTAACTTCCTTCTTAAAGTTTTTCTTTACAGGTAACATTATCCGGAAAAACAGTAAACTACCCTATTGCACGGTATTTAGATACTGTATTATAGCTCTATCATTTAAGTAATTATATACCTAGGTACATGTTAGTTGATGGCTTGAAAAATTCTGACACTTGGCCAATAGTTTAAAACCATTTCCCAATCTGCGCTGGGCTCGCCTTGGAGATTATGATCCATATTTCTCATACATACATACTCTCACGCCTTTTTTCCCGAAGGGGTAAGCGTAGACAATTTGAGGAAATACCCTTAGCTTATCAGTGGACTGTTACGAATTTATGATGATTTTCGCATAGATGTTTATAAATAATACTATACGTTGTTAATTTTTCTTTATTTATTCTACAATTGCTAAGGAGCACTACATCAATGTTTATTTCTTAAAAAGGTAACATGACTTATTACACTATTATTAATTATCATTATTAACCTGTGTGTGCAGTGACTTTTTGTCCTATAGAGGCTCTCAATAGTGAACTGCTGGTATATAAAACCCCCATTGTCTTAATCATGTTTTGATTGCAAGGCCCAACAGCGTATCAGAAGAGTAGATCATCAGATTAGACACCGTGACCTAGGCTAGACATGGCTGCAGGACGACTCATAATTATATAATCATTGATCAAGCTATTTTCTTGACCTTGTGCCGCTTGCGCCTGCGGAACTTCGCGTGCAGCGGCACATGCCTGCTATTCAAATTTCATTAAAAAGACAATGAAGAATTTTTAGGTAGGTATAAAAATTACCTTATAGGTATAGAACTCAAAATCCGTTTAAAAGTATGCTTTCTTTTGGCCGTCTAAATAATTATGCCGTAGTGTATTATTATGTATCTCTACTGAATTCTTATTGGAATTTAGAGTGCTTAAAGGGCGTAGGCATATGTAAAGTTAATAATACTGAGAGAATTTTATATAAGTAAAACCATTCACCTTACATAATAAGATGATAAAATAAGTGAGTACCTACTTACTTATATACCTTTAGATAACTATTGACAGCTATTATTTAATAGATGATCAAGTAGATTGATCGTGAATAAACAACCTCGATATTTAATTGCGTTTATTTATAAAATGTTCATTGCGTAAATTTATGAAAATTATTCAATTTTATTGTTTCACTCAAGGGTTCGATCCAAAGAAAGAGTTTATTATGATGTTTGGTGATACTACCTGGGTAATTTCCATAATTATAAGAATGAAATCATTATTTCATTATTCTAATTTGTTTTTTTTTTGTAATTACTTCATCGTAATAATAATAATAATAATAATGACCAGACGCCTTCAAATTTTTGCGTGCACAAATAGGTACCTACTGTAGGTAGATACTCAGAATCTTAACTTCATAATATTAAACTTATCAACTTTCATTATCTACTGCCTCATAAAAAATTATAGCACAATTTTAGAGTCATCCTCATAACGGAAATTGATCATCTTCATGTATAAATTTAGAACAGAATTTAGAACTAGCAAGTCGAATGTAAAACTACTAAAATTTCACCTTGTATTCATTTCAAAGATGACTTGCTTGAAAGGTTGGATCAACAGGTACTATATCATCTCCATTGCTTTAGGAAACAACTTCGTACAAGTTTGCCATCATATACTATCTGTGTATTGGCAGTAAATCAAGTTTGGTCAGCTGTTTCATAGGAGATACAGGCGCGTGGCGAAGCCCCGTGGCAGGGCTTCACGTGACGTCAGCCGCATCTGCCCGACAGATGGCGGCGCGCCCCTGACCAGTCCAGCAGATAATATCGCACCGCGCACGCCACCGACGCGGACGCATTCGGGGAATACAAAATCAACTATATGCCAGTATTGGAAATATATATTTTTCTATATTAGTCCACATACTACAGAAGAAATATCTTGCTTTACATGCAGAATATATAGGTATTCAGCGAATTCGATATACTTAATAGGTAGATTGGCTAGTGCAAGTTTTTCATTTGCGTTACAGCTGTGAAATATGTTTCCAGAGATAGGTACCTACCTTAATCTTAATTTGGCTAGATGTAGTTAGAAGGATTTGGATTAGTGGAATGAAAAGAATGATATTCGTGCTCTTCGTCGACATATAGCAAAAAAAGTTTTTTAGTCTACCTATAACAACACAAACACGGTATGAAATGAGCGAAAACTAGTCCAAAATAAATTTAAAAAAGCCTTCTCACTTTATTATAATACCAACTTTACATTTAGGATTAATGTAAATATCTGAATTTTTTTTAAATATACGAATTCCGAATGTTGCAGCTCTGAACATTTTATGTATTGAACGCTCATTTTAAACAAGGCGGTGCGTCCTCCCTATTGTTTTTATTACCATCTAGTGTTGGTAATTACGGCATCATCATAACATAAGTGATTTGATATAGTTACGCCATATGCCTAATTACTGTGCATAATAATTTCATTTCGTTAATTTATATATATATATGTTTTAAAAACCAATTATTGAGATTTGCTCACATTGGAGCCATTTCCAGCTGTTTGTGTGTAAGTCCAGTATCTCTTTATTTTTATTATTTACTAAAATAGGTTGTTTGAAGTTTAACGCATGAGTTATGCATATAGAAAGCAATTTTTTGTATACCCAAATATTGCGAATTTTTTGAAATCTCTTTTTACGTGTGCCCTGTCTTTTCGATCAGTTACGTAAATGAGTTCTCTCTTTATTATACAATATTTAACAGAATAAGTGTAATTCGTGAAATTAGTTAGTTCAGTATCGACTACTTAATCGATTTCAGCTACTTTTTTCTTTCAGCTATTTTTTAATTTAGGGCTACCTATGGAAAACGTACTATTTACTATCGCTCTTTATTTAAGAAATTTGGTTAGACAAAACTGAAGTACGAATGCATCACAATTTTTTTTATATCAATATACTAATTTGAGTGTATGAGGAATTGCGCTTATTCTGTTACGCTTTGTATAGGTAAGTAGGTATGATAATAATATAGATTGTTTTAGAACATTGATTGTTGTAGAACCAGGATGTTATTTATCAGCTGCGTTTATCGTTAGGCACGATATGTTTTTATTAATGCTGATTTTAGATTATAACACTATATCTTGAAATTAGTCATAGTTATACCGAATGAATATAAAAATAATTATATTATAGACTTGGTTCAATTAATATAACCTTTTAACAAAATCCTTTCAACTCAGCTGCCGCAACCACGGTATTTTTTTATTTTTTTACTTAACGTTATTTTATGTTGTATATTTTTATGAGTTCTCATTAAAATAGGATTGACGTCAATAAAGTGGAGCAATAAGTAGGTATGATTGACACTTGGCATAATAAAAATAAATAGAGGTACCGGGGCCGACGCTACCTTGTTTTCTGAGTTCGCATAATATTGTGTTTTTTGCGATTCACTTCCTGCAAAGCAGGAAAGGGGATGTCATATTCAATTCTGATAAGTCAAAATCACCGGCAACCTCGCGCGTTTTTTGTCCCCGCTGAATACAAAAATAAAATATACAAAAGACTAGTAGTACCTACTTTCAACTTTTATATCAACTGACGATTTCAATGGGTGACAATCAACTAGACTCTTTTATAAATCTGTATATCAGTTACAAAACTTAATCGAAAATATAGAGTTGTTCAAATGACTCAGCTATGCAAGACATCTTTTTCTGTCTGTTCGTCTGTCTGGCTGTGCACGCATCACGCAAAAACTACAGGGACAGATTTTGATGAAAGTGTGGTGATAGCTGAGTAGCTGGGTCAACATTTAGGTCACTTTTTACGGCGGGAAAATGTCTCACGGGAAAAAAGAGATAATTATACATACTACTCCGAAACGACAAGACGTAAAAATTTGAAATAAAGTATGTATGTAGGTAGGTGTTTTACAGGTCGTAACTTCAACCACTATAAAGGGATTTTAAGATTTTCCCACGGAAACGGGAATAAACTGAATCCGCTATCCGCACACGCTATATCAAATATCGCAACTGAAAGTCAACAGTTTTTTTTTTTTCTAATTAAATATTTGAGTGAGCGCGCGCGCGTATTTGGAATTGTTTTTCTTCTAAAGAAGCCTTGAAACTGAAAAGTAAGTAATATTTTTTTATATTAAAATAATTTTCTATAAGTGTCAAACTAAAAAACTAGAATTCCATGAAGGATACAGTTTTACTTGTTCACGTGTAGTTCTAAGGTATCGTAAATATACCTACGGGCTCATTCACATGGGATCCGTCATTGCTCATTGGCGATACGTCAAAAAAGACGAATCGTTATCATGTCGGATGAACGTTCACATTGAATTGTTTTTACATGATTCGTCTAAAAATCCGAATTTCAGTTCATTCTTGGATGAACTACCGAACGATGGACCGAGCTGATCAGTCGTAAAAAAAGCGCTTCCTGTTTTTTTACCAACGCAATTTTTAAAAGACGATACGTGATTTAAGACGTTTCGAGTAGCGTGTGAACAAGGGCATATTAAAAGAATTACCGCCAAAAAAAACATCGTGAAAAAAGACGATTCGTAAAAAAAACTAATCGTTCTCGTGTGAATGGGCCCTATCATGTAGGTATAACTCTCATTATACTAGATCCATGATAACTTCTAATTAAAACTATCGAACCTGCTTTCAAAATACAGACAAATTACATAAGAGTCCGTGACAGTGAATTAAACTGAACTGAACGTAGACATTTCCTTGTATTTAATGTTTTGTTTACTTGACCTTCACTTTCATAAACCAGTGTTTTGACAACAACGTTACTAAGCCAAGGATATTGCAAATTGTCTTTTGTGTACGTATCATTTTCTCTGACTACGTTGCATCTTTTGAATCTCCATGGCATAATATAATAATTTAATGCTAGGCTATGTAGTATCTACCTACTTGATTATTGTGTCTTGAAGGTAAGGATTTTAAACTTTGGCCCTTTGTTATAATATCAACAAGAGAGGAATAATTTGTAGAGTTAAGGTTATTAATGCGTTCACCCGCGTAGTTGTCGTTCCCGTGGGAATACGGGGATAAAATATGGCCTAAGTTACTCAGGAATATTCTATGAAAGAATTTTCAAAATCGGTCCAGTAGTTTTTGAGTTTATTCGTAACAAACATACAAAAATACAAATCTTTCCTTTTTATAATATTATATTTAATATTAAATGTATTAAATATTTATATTGAAAGTATAGATACAGATAATTATAACACCTGTATCCTTAACACACGACAGCTAAAATTTTTTTATGTATTTTATGTAAGTTTTTTTTATCAAAGCCGTTACATCTAAACATAAAAAAAATGTAATAAAGTTGTAAGAAAACTTAATATGAGAGAACTTTATACCAGCAATAGAAGCAAAAATAACCATTTTTTTAATTTTTGATTTGTCTTTCGAGAGAACCCACGAAATTGGATACGGTTTTCAGTTGTATTGTTTCAAGACTAACTTTACAATATGATACAAGTTTCAACTTGTAACAGAATAAGCGCAATTCCTGAAATTAGTTTGTTCAGTATCGACTACTTATTCGATTTCAACTATTTTAAATATGTATGTGTTAATTTTTTTCCAAAAATGAATTAGCGTAGCTGAATTTAGTGCTTTCTATGGAAATCGTGCTATTATTAATCGATATTTAAGAAAATTTGTTAGACACAACTAAAGTTCGATTGCATCATATTTTTTTATATTAATATACCTACTAATTGGGGTGTATGAGGAATTGCGCTTTTTCTGTTACGCGTTGTATACAGAGTAATTTATTTTCTTAACAGAGTCAGTACGGGAACAAAGAACGTACAAAGGCTAGCATAGATACTGTATGTCGGCCATATATCTGTAGAAAATGTTAATTTAAAAGTCTTAATCGCGATAGCTACGCCGCGCCGTTGAGGTATTCCCACTTTTACGTCTGTGTATTTTTCGGACCTCTGAACGTGGCCGGTGGTGAGTCCATTGCTGGACTGGGGTGAAACAGACCTGAATTTTTCAATTCTGGGACCTGCGGGCTTCCTCGCGATGTTTTTTTTTCATCGGTAGTCGTGATAAAAACCTTACCTACTTACGTAGGTAACGTAAGTAGGTAAGTTTTAAACACTTTGACATACATATTAGTTTACTAGGTATCAAAACAGACAATATTCTACATAATACTTTGCTACGCTACGGGTGTCCCGAAATCGATCGTCACAGCGCGCGTAGCACTTCCATTACTTAATTGCAGAAAGCCATAGAGTCGCCATTGTTTTGAAGCAAAATAAACGCTGCATCGTTTTTTTTTTACCATACCTTTCCGTTTTCTCACGGGACCTTTTGGACAAAAAAAACGCTTGATTAAACCTTTGGTTTCAGTTTCGCTCCTTAAATAATAATTATGTAAAAAAGGACTGACTGCTATTTTAAATAATGTTACATAAACAAGTCTTTTATAGTCCGCAGATTTTTTTTTTAAATATTATAAGTCTGTTATATTTTATGATTACGCTTTTATGTAAATCCAAATATTTATCTTAACAATCAAACGCAAACGTCTAACTCTCGCATCATTCTTCGTAAACATAACAATGTCAAATAAAAAGTTTCTCTATGTAGCACTTTCAGTTTTTGTACAAAGGAAAATCTGAGGTTCACGTAAAAACAATGAACTTTCACACGAGAGCACCCAGGTTGATTTAGCGTAATTTATTGCGGAATCAAAGCGGAGTCGGCTTGCGGTGGAGCGGTAATTGAATTTGGTAAACAATCCGTTTCCCGCGGCGCGCCTCGGATACATTCGCAACACGCACGCTGTGCTACACACCTGTTCCCATCTTTATTTACTGCTTTGCTAACAATAAAAGTATGTCTGCTACTTACGATTCCTTTAAGAAAACTTTTACAAAATACAAAGTCTAAATACAATAAAATTGTTACTTAATATTATACTTATGTCAATATATAGTCATATCATTTGTTGCTCCATGCAATTAATAGATGTTTTTGAAATAGATAGCCACAATGCGTTATATATATTAGTGTTTTTTACTCATTAACTAGCTTTTGCTTCCAACTTCGTTCCCGCACTGACGCAGTTAAAAAACACTCTATATATTATCTATGCATATTATTATAAAACTCGGCTTCTACGCGTCGTCTCAAATCTAAACATAGGTACCAGATTTTAAGTTAGACTTGCAAGATTACATTATTGAATACCGCATTTAATTTCGTTCAGTAGTTTTTGCGTCATACTAGTACAAACTTACGGATACACATGCAGACAGACAGATTGACATACAGACAAAAACTTTAAAAATAATTGTATTGACTTTTAATTCTGCTATAAAGACCCCTCTTATTATTTTTTCTTAAATATAGCCTATTTACACTTACAGACATGAGCCAGTAACAATTATAATATATGTATATTGATATCTATTGATACTGGTTGTAATCTAAAAATATATGTAGTTATGCATACACCCTTATAAATATTTGACGCGTGCTGATAACTTTTTAACCGCGAGAAAAAACAATAAGGCAATCTCTCACAAGTATCGTTTTCATCCGACAAAATGTTAAACCCTGCGAGATAATTGAATCGCGAGGGTCCGGGCTACCCCGCAGCTAGCATTAGTGAAACATTTGATTCGTATGCGGCGACTAAAGTTGTTGCTATTGTCTGTCTTGCTGAAGGCTGTTTATATACTTACGTATATCTATACTAATATTATAAAGAGCAAAGATTTGTATTTTTGGATTTTTGTATGTTTGTTACGAATAAACTCAAAAAATTTAAATTATTTCACCAATGCAAAGCTAACAGATCCCTGAGTAACATACACTATATTTTATTCCCGTATTCACACGGGAACGGGAACTAGGAGGGTGAAAAGCGCAGAACTGCTAGTCTATAATAATTTGGAGCACTAATCGTAGTTATTTACTACTAGGTACTATACCTACTGAGTGAGAATTTGAAAACGGTAATATGTAGGTAGCAGTACTATTATAACTTGTTTATACTTTATAGTCCGTCTTTATAATCACCAAAAACATTTAATATATCTATGACAAATGATAATGTGGTGCCGTAATTAACGATGTTAGATACAATATAATTCGCAAACGAGTCTAAAATATTATTAACATATATTAACTCTTGAAAATATAAACAATAGTTGTATCCCCCATAGCGGGTAGACAGTTTGTATTTGCCTTCTATTCGGGAGGGGGTCATTACTAAACTCCATTACACTTTTTGTGCCAAGTGTTTTGGCGGTATAACAAGGGTGAAAACGACCCTACAAAACGAATGACACGCTCTCAACAGCCTCTGTTTTTTTATCTTCCTGAGAAAGGAAAACATTTATATCGCCGCTGGTTTATATTTATATTGTTGAACGTTAAGGTTACTTTTTATTCACCTTATACCACACATTACAGAGTAATATACTTACTTAAATCATGCATGACTTATTTGATGCATATTTTGGGAGGTTAATGTAACCTTGCCTAGTTTCCGTGAAGCTTATAATAAAATACAATTAATTTTGTTCTTAAAAGCAAGAGTCAACTGTTAACCATATGCAATCCCAATACGTGGGTTACTGTTGTGGTTATGCGACTCGTAGTGACTATTGTTTTCTATTATTTCAAAAATTTGCAGCGAACATGATAAAAATAATTTGCGCTAAACCCTGCCTTATTTAAAATAACAAATTCCTATGTCGTAACATTCTGAATCGGTTGCAATTATTCTTGGATGATAAAAAAAAAGACAAGAAAAGACGTTTGAGAAAATTTACTCAGCGCAAGCCAGCGTAATGAAGTGAAAACCAAATAGGGGTTCAACGACCTGCAAACGGCGTCTTTGTGGTTTGCACCTTCACGTTTAATTCCGACAGAATAATACAATGAATTAATGAGCAACCACTGCAACAATGCGTCGCTTTTTACTGTATTATAACATTAATCGTTTGGATCTCTCATCTTCATCATCATTAAGGTATTTTCGGTCAAAAAAGCACCTGTTAATGGTTTACAAGTTTTTTTTCATTTCGCATAGGTACCTAACATTGTAAAAAATGTATTATATAAAACTCACAAGAAATTTTGCATTCCATTTGACTAAGTGATTGCATAACATTTACATGCCCTAATACGTTTGAATGCGCCATAGAGAGTCGTCATCAATCTTGAAGGGGTGTGGAGCTCAAAGCGATAATGCGCTCGACATATGGCGTCATACGCGCATGTTCGACCTGCAGAACTATGTAGAGAAAAAGTGGTTCCGCATGAGTGCTGCCGAATGGTCCCGTGGCCCGAATGACCCGCACCAAACCCTATTCTCTAAACGAGACAAAATCACGAGTGGACGACTCTCAACACTTAGAGCACCTATGACAATAGATCCTTTGTGAACTGTATTTCAAAATAGCCAAATGTTGCGATTGAGATAGATTAAAGGAAATATTAGTTGGCTACTATTGTATCATTTCATTTGCAAAATACCCGCATCTTAAGGCCATGTATGATACACACTTTAAGGCGAATTCTAAAGTATAAATATTTAAAACATACTGCGCATACATTTATTTTATGGCCGTATAAATATCAATGACTGGTACCTATAGGATAGGATCCATCGGCGCGGGGGTGAGCTAGGAGGGAGTGCTAAGTGCCGGGAGGCCACATGTCGCTCTCGTCGCGCTAATCTCCAGGATTTGCCATCCAATGTCCCTTGCTATCATCTGTCCCGCTCTTCATTGCGTATTACAATACATCCATCTCACGCGGCTCATTGAATATTATTGCTCTGTGGGGATTTTGAAAATATGGAGCCGTTTAGCGAAAGCTGTACATTGTATCCATCCAGCGGAATTATTCATGTGCGGCCCGTTACATTTATCACTTAATGGTGTTAGCCATTAGACCGTTTAATCGCTCGATTTGCGACTTTATGCCCATATATTGATATTATTTTTTGAATTACATTGGATTAGTTAGAGAGGTAGACATAATATATTGTACCTACATATTTATACAAATATTTCCGTGCGTAGAGCTATGAGTCTATTTTTAAAATAAGTTAAAACTTTGTAAGATAATGATAGGTAATTAAAGTGAACCGAGGTAGTTCCGATCTCGCTAGTTGTTTAAATTCACAAGACACGAAAATATATATTTTATTATATTATAATGCATGCCACTGATAGACATATCAGGGAATAAATAAATCAGTAAGTCAATGTCAGTACAATAATGATCGCTGCGCCGCTGTCAGCGTGCCATGCGGCAATCCACATGGCGAATTATTTTCAATTCGACTATATTCGGTTGTAAATTACGAAACATCATTATTGCTATGGAATAAAGTTGAATTTCTACATACATTCCCGGCGACGTCGTAGTTTAATAGAGCGGGGACTTGGGCTTGTCATTGCTTCCCTCACAACCCTAAAATCGTTCCATTCTGCTGGCCGGACGCACCGACAGGTTAACTTTTGTCGTTTCACAAAAGCCGTGCATTATAGACCGATTGTTGGCACAAATGTCGAGTATTACAAAGCATTTTGTGTTTACTGATGATTTATTTATTTCAAGTTTTAATTAATTACGTTCATTTCACATTTCCTGTTGGTTGTACTAGTAATTAGGAATTCGGAAGTACCTACCTTCCTAAATACGTACATATAGTATACCTATAACACAAAAGGTTGTGATATGCAGAGTTAATTGACAGACACTTGCCGTAACAAGTTTGGTGCATGTGAATCAAACGCGAGATATTTTCCAGATTTACGAACGACCAATCCATGCTCAGTTTTGGTGTTTATAATAATTATAATAAATTGTGGGACACAATTCACACACGGTTAGTTAGTCCCAAACTAGGCAGGGCCTGTACTATGGGTACTAAACAACTGATAAACATACCTTAATAATTATTAAACGACCATTTATTTGGTACCTAAGTTTCATTATGGTATTTTGAGTAGGTAAGTACGATAGTTATTAACATTATTAGGTCTTCAATGATTTCACAGCAAATTCGAAGACGAAACCTGTTAGAGTTGTTTGATCGTAAAGTACCCACTCAAGTATTCTATTTTTGCACGGAAAAATAGTAAATGACCCATACTTCATAAAATAATTGAAATTGGGCTGCATGTGAGCCTGTTTCAAATTGATTTTGTTGGTAGCTGTTAGAATAAACGGAATAACCCTTTTTTTTTTAAACATGGGACTATGTTGATCGGAACGTTGAGCCGTTAAGTGGGTGGATGGGCATGAAATAAAATATCTTTATTTGCTTAAAAACATCATTATATATAAATAATTTAAACTTGAAACAAAAATACAAACCGACTTCAAGGAATAGCACTAGTATTTGAAGACTAGTATTTGCATATTCAACATCGATTACCTACTGTTACTAAACCTATTACCCTAATAGCTAGTGATTTGCTGATGCCCGTTGAGGAGTTCCGTTCGCTACCTGAAGTTCTTCATCAGATTTTCACAAAACATAAATGGGACCAACCTTGAAATATATCCGATTAAACGAAAAAAATACCAAATCGCTTCAGATTTGACGGAGTTATGGATTAACATACCAAAAAAGATAAAAAAAGAAACATACGCGACAAATGGAGAACCTCCTCCTTTTTTTAAAGTTGGTTAAAAAGAAGGTTGTTGGCGTAATAGTAAAAACACCATTTAATTATTTTGAGAATATTGACACGCAAATATACCTTTTTTCAGGATTTCCTCTAAAGACGCTTTGTTATTATCCGAGCGCGCTCGAACGGAGTGCGCTCGTATAAGACACTAGAACACCGTTTGACCCAATAATTGCCTGTCGATGTCCGAGTACCCACGTATCACGTGTTTACATGATACGAATAGCGTCTGAGTAGAATCACGTAGAATGTAGAGACTCGGCCCGAGCGCGCTCGTGATGTGCTAACGCGGTTTCAGCAAAAATCCTATAATTCCATAATCCTAAATGTTATATTTACCAAAGTGACTTTGTTTGTTTGTTATGATTTCACTAAATGTAAGTAGGTAACAACTCTTTATTGTACGCCAATAAAAATACGCAACAAGTGCAACAATGGTAAAAAAGTAAAATAATAGTAGATTGTTATACAAGGGTCGGAAGGAATCAATTCCCATACGAGGTATTTAGACGCCCGAGCGCAGCGAGGGCGGATATAGTCCGAGTAGGAATTGATAACTTCCACCCGCGTTAAACACTCTACTTTTCATTTCGAATTCAAGGAAAGTAAACAAAAAAAAATTACAATTTTACAAAAATTCAAACATGCAAAAACGCAATAACATCTACAAAAAAATAATATACAACCAGAGGTTGGAAGAAAGAGAATTTTTTTCTGCTAAACGTCTTTGAATACTACATCATAGAGTACCTAACCTAAATAACATTACAAAAATAATATACAAATCCTTCCTCTTTATATTTTTATGTACTTTTAGCCGAGTAATAGTGTTCTGTGCTTATTAGTGTCTATGAAAAACAAGATTTTGCTTATCAAATTATTACTCTTTTTTGAATTTTATAATGTACATTATTAGCGAATAATATATGCTATATTTTATCTCCGCATCCAAACGGGACGCGAACTGGCGGGTGAAACCGCGGGGCTATGCTAGTAAACGATAAAATCTAATAATGATTGTAAAATGCGCCAAACAATAAAATGATAATAACAACAAATAGTATAATGTCGGCGATCAATAAAAATGACAATGGCATTTCTATAGCCTTAATATCTATAATTTAGATTCAGTAAAAAAAAAAACAATTATAGCTTAACCATCCAGCTAATTTTTTTTATATGCAGGTAACTTAAATTGCTTGCTTGCTTGCTAGCCTTGGAATGATATTGTGGATTTAAATTGTCGTGAAACTATTTATTACCAACAAACATACAAACATACAAAATCTTTATAATATTGTAGATGTAGCCAAGTCCTCGCCGCTATCTATCTATCTATCTGTCTGTTCTTCTGTTTATTCTTAGAGCTTTTAAGTTTAAATCACAATACTACACTACAACAGTTTTGTATTTGATAACATAATAAAATAGTTTTCTGAAAAGTTGAATTAATAAAAATAGACAGCAATGTTTTTTGTATTCGGAATTGTTTCAATAATTTTGTTGTCGTTGTCCCTAAAACAGCAAACGACCTTACAACAAAATAAGTAACGTGACTTCTGTCATAATTGAATCCACATAATATTATATTAAAAATAAGATATACTGAGCGGGTTTTGTCATAAGTAAACTAACAGCAACTTTTTTATACCCATCGATATAAAAAAAAATAAAAAAAACTCGACCAGCTGACTGTAAAAAAAAATTGTATGAATAAAATTATATCAATTAAGATTTATACAGCAAAAGTACATATTTAAATATAAAAAATATTAAAAAAAAATATATCTGAAAATAAACCGAAGTCATACAATAAGTTTCCATTTTCAAAAGCAAGCTGGAAATCATATTGAGTTTTTTATTGACAAAGAAAATGTAAAAATATTTCTTTGCTTAGCTGTAAGTCAATAGAGGCTTGAAGCGTTGCCCCTGCGGTGGATTGCGCGGGTTTCAACGGAGGGACGGGGCGGGGCGCGGGAGGCAAGCGTCTGGGGACGGGGGTACTCTTCTTGATTACAGCACACCCTCTGCTCCCCCTACATTATCCCCATGCTACACAACGTAGGTACATGCCTATACAATGCGAGTTACGTTCAATTTTCATGGACAAGGTTATGGAAAATCTAAAATTTTCAAATAGGTATAGTAATTATTACAATAACTTCCGTTTTCGACGTTCTAAACTTAGAACGTTATACAGAGCTAAAAATAATCTATTGAGTCTTGATAATCCTGCTATTCCTATTATTATGATGTATTAAATTCAGATAGATACCTACAGGGAAGTGACAGACTGAGTATTTTTTTATCTCGGTATAAATATAATATACGTCAGTAATATGTCAGACTTTTTAACAATCATTGCGTCACAGGATTTATATGATCTGACGTAAACCCACCGTCCTTCCCCGAGTCGCAGGTGTGGGCTGGTGGGCTGCCGGTGCTGAGATTGTCCGCATCAAACATGCACGAGCGCGCCCCAAGTCTCGTAAAAATACATATTCTATCAGAAGGGCCCCTGCTTTTAATACAACGCCGTAATGAGGAGCCGAGGTCGTCGTCTCCTTAATTTTCTCTTTAACGGCCCATTTACGTAAACCGTTCTATTAACTGTACCAAGAAGGCTAAACCGTTTAAACTTTATAGAGACCTACGCTGTCAATCTATTCGCTGGACCTAACAATAGCTATTTACTTTGACATTTTTACCTAGTTTAGATTTCTTTGAGTGATCAAATACCTACAAGCTATAAATTTCTTTCTCTGGGAATACTTCTTTAATTAGGTATTCAGTAAGTCTGCTGTATTCTTCGATTCTCGTTTATATATTCAAATAACTAGGGAGGTAGGTAGGCATATAAGTAATTATCTTCACTAAACGAAATACCTAACTTTTTTCGTAATTTTACTGCAGCAATACATAAAAAGCCCTCCTCCGAAAACTCTACTTATGATGACTTTCAAACTTTGATTAAACGGACGAAAGTTTCACCCAAATTAAATTTATGATAATAGGAGTCAAAAAACCTGCTACCTACCTAACCATAATTACCCACGGTACGAACGCTCCCCGTGCAATACACCCACTATTTTGGCACCGAGTTTGACTTAATGTAGATAGGTAGCGATAACTTCATGGATACCTCGAAGTATTTTATCTTGCTTACTAACGTTTGTTCAAAACGTTTTTCAATAGATCTTTGCTCATGATTTTTTTTATCGATTAGGTAGATAAATTAGTATGTAGGTATGATAACTTGACTCTTGCTAAAAAATAAAATATCGCCGAGGGTGTTGTCAGAGCTATTCCATTCCTGTAAATACCTACTATTCACCAATTTTACAGACCCTTTGAGGTGATAGGTGGTGACTGGTGAGTCCATCTCCACACTGGAGTGCTGTTACACACGTCTCAGAATCAATTCTGAGACCTGTAGGTTTTTTGATGATGTTTTCTTACACCATCGAGTGCGTAATAAATATAAACGTAGGTTCTTGAACTCATATTCTAGCTACTACGAGTATAAGATAAATTCTTTATTTTATGTTGCGTCTATAAAGAGTATACCGCTCACGACCCCTAACCTGTCGGTAGGACTGGCAACTCTGATTGATTAAAACCCGAACAAAGGGATGAAGCTGATCTCAGTCAGCTTTGTATTGAGAAGCCTTTTACGCCTACGTAATCAAAGAATTCTCTCAGAATAAAATCATTTGAAAATATCATTCACAATACTACCTAACATGGTAGTTAGTACCTATTAAATAAATTTGGATTCGGGTTATATACAGTTTTATTTAGGATTTTATTTTTAATGTTGTTTCAGTGTTTATATCCTATAAATTTTAATACGTCAAAAATTATAATAATTATTTAGTTTACAACAGTAGGTAGGTGAAAATCCCTAATTATTATCCGCCAAGAAAAAAAAAGTTAAATAAACCTATTAATTTTCCGTAAAAAAAGCGAAAATATTGATTTCACTTTTCGGTAGCTTTATTTTCATCCATATTGGAAATAGGCAATGTAACACAATCATGCATTCCAAAATACTATACAACTGCAAGAGAAGCAGCCACATCAACACCAATTATTTTATTTATTAAGGAATTTTTTTTGGTTGTGCTCCGTATGGACAGTTGTATTCTTTACTACTTACCTACCTACTTAGTACATTTTAATCATAAAAAGAGTTATTCCTCCCAACAACTTCTTTTGGTACGCTATCTTAGTAAATTAAAAAATATATATTGTCTTGAAATTACATTAACAATATTTTTTTTGTTTTTGTTTATTTTTGACTTTTGAAGTTTTTATGGTAAAAAAACTAAGACAGCTGGCTAGCTAAAGTATGTATTTTCTTGACTGGGAGTTACGAAAAATGTCTTCTATAATCTTCTAAAATCTCTTCTTTTCCGCTTGCAAGCGAATTTTATGGAGTAATTGAGAGGTTAAATTAGAGTGGTTTTGGGTATATAAACACCATTTCCAACCAACTGCAAAATGGGATTGAAATCTCGAAATGGTTTTGAAATCCAGCATTATTTATTATTATTTTACATACTTACGAAATTGTGATATTTGTTTTATAAAGTAGGGAGTATAAATAATCGGTTTTTCATTGGCACTCAGAGTAAATAAATACCTGACACAGTAGCAATACACACACGATAGTATATTCTAACGAGAATATAAAATAGAAACAACAAAATATTTGACAAAAATAAACAGTTTAACTTTAAAACGACCTCTTTTAAATGAAGTTTCCCAAGGAGAGAGACAGAAAGTTATTCTACGAATATTACATATATGGGACCACATACGTCAGAGGTATGTGTATGGGACTTTAAGAGATGGGCAACTGATTGAATGTAAAAAGACTATTTGCTCGTCTTTCAATAAGGTTTCATAAAGACGTAAAAAGTAACAAACATATGCTGTCATTCACAGACAGAGCATGTTTAGAGCATTTAACCCAAATGTACCTGATTTAACCCTCCTAAGTACAGATGATGGGTATTATGCACCAAAGACAAGTAAGGAGTTTATTTTACAGATTCATAGAAACAGTCGTGGAAAACGCCTCATTGAGTAAATTTGTAAAAAAAAAAAATTAATCTCCAGTAGAAGCTGAATGGGCCATCATATCAGGTGAGCCCAGGTAAGCCGAGGGTGCGAGAGAGGGTCGCACGCAACGCAGTCGACAGATGTCGACCCCCGCTGGGCGGATGATGAGCTACCGAACCCACTAAAGCTGCCGACTCATAAAAGTTAAAGTCATCAATTGTTTCAAGCATCGGCTCCAATAAATAGATACCTGCATCATTATAAATTTATTAATTACAGTATCGAAACGCATATTTCAAAACATATCACCTAAAAAAACTAAAAAACCCATGCATTTTTCAATTTCTAGAAATACCCACGTTTCACCAGATTATTGTTGGACCCCTAAACGTGATAGGTGGTGAGTCGCCGGACCAGGTTGCTGTCATACATGTTATGTCTCAGAGTTACTTCTGAGACCTACGTGATTTCTCGCGATATTTTTCTCCACCGTCAAGCTAGTGATAACAATGTAGGTACATATAACTTTTTAAAAAAAGTCATTGGTATTTAACCCGAGCCTCACGATTTTTTATTTTACCAATATGGTCTGAGATTTTAACAAGGAATTTTAGAGGCATTAGGTTCGCCATATTGTGTTCAATTTTCATGGTAAGTATATTGTGAAGTCAAATAAATAAATAAATACATTTTTGGCGGGTGTGTTGGCTCCATTAGTGATCCTACCTTCTGCGTCGCGGGTTCGAATCCTGGTCAAGCGTTGAGTACTTGAACGTAATTATTAATATTTTCGTGATTGGGTATTTGAATATATTTTATGCATGTTTTCTGCTGTTTATTGAATTTCATAATGTATCTGTTATTATTGTAAATTGCAAAAAACTAAACAATAAATAAGTAATACATGAAATGCTTTTTTAATTCTTAAAATGCAAGTCATAAAAATTAAAACGTTATTTTTTGGTTTTGTTTAACAGGTCGCGTTTACTTAACCGAGTGTGGGGGCTGAAGAAAGCGGAAGGAAGCGATTCGCCGCGCACGCGCCGCCACGTGTCCACTTCCGGGCCTAATGTGATAATATAATAGGTGATATCTCCACCTCTTCTCATCGTCTCTAAACACTTCCTAAATCATTTTCTCACATTAAACTAGAATTTACCTTGACACCAGCGAAGCGTCCAGCATAGATAAATCAATCAATAAATATAATTGGCTGGAGGGGTTGACAGTAGTGTTACGAAGTCTTTGTTTTTGTACGTCAATTTAAGTTCTTTCATTTGAATTTTTGATACGTTTTCTATGTCAGAGTTAGTTGTCTTTTGTGCATAAAGTAACTTATATACTTTTGTTAGTAAAAAGAAAAGGTTGAGCTAAGGAGCTGCTTTGCTTTTCATTTCTAGGCGTATTCATGGAGCTTCGATATTCGGAATCGGAAAATCTGTCGAACACTTTCGAGATGGGCTGATGTTGGTGTCGAAAACTTTCGAGATGGGCTGATGTTGGTATCGAAAACGAATGTCATATGTGACATAAGGATTCGGAAAATTTTCCGTGGCTGTCAGAAACGCCTAGAACTGAAGTCGATAGATTCGACTTCGGAAAATTTTTCACTCGACCTGAATCGAACGGAAACGGTATCGAGTCTCCGTGAATACACCTACTGGATTAGTTACTGTCCATTCGTATTTTATCCGCTTTAAGTAGTAGTGTCTATACCACAGATCATTAATTATACCCACTTTTCACCGATGTATTTTTAAAACCCTAAACTGGTGACCAGTGGTTCTGATGAGCTGTACCGATGTTCTGTTATAATTCTGAGGACTGCGGGTCTCCGCACGATGTTTTCCTTTACTGTTGTGATAGTGATAAATATACTTAGATATACTTAAATATACTCGTACCCAAAGACGTTTAAAGAAAAAGTTTCTCTCTCCTAAAAATAATGATTTTCTTCCAACCTCTTTGCTCGTACCTCCAGCATCTAAGTTTTTTTAAAAATTCATTGGCATTGCGACCTCCTTGGACCAACAGACTTACGAGATATCTAATTTGAAGATTCTTTATGCGAGGACGGCGCCATTTTGAGTCTCAATTCAAATCGCGAACAGAAAATTGAACGTTAAATAATAACCAAATATCATTTGACGCTCTCAAGCTATTAAGATAAAGGTAGCAATAGGAATAAAGAGTGCCTTAGATCATATGGTTGCTGGAATCGAACATGAGTCTCACTCATGAGGGGCGGACAATGGACATACTTCAACAATGCGTATTTACCTATGATCTCTACCCCCTAACAATATTTATTGAGACACCCTAGAATATTAGCTAATAATTTAATATAATATGATATAAAAGTATTTCATTTTATGTAAGTACCTATACTATATTAAAATGCGTTTTATATCACATACAGTAACTTCGCAGTTCAGTTACCTATACACAAAGTTTGTGCCTCCTATTTTTGGACATGACACTAATATGTATATTTATACTGATATTATAAAGAAATAAAATGGTGTGTTTATTTGTCTTTATGTTGGGGGTCACTTCTGAAAGTTCTGATCCGATTAAAAAAACAATAGAAAGCTATATTAGAGCAGTGATAGCCTTACGGTTAAAGAGCCCGCTTCTCATGATGTTAATAAGTGAAGCTCGGGTTCAAATCCTGGCATTTACCAATGAGTTTTTAAGAACTTACGTACATATTCATCACTAGCTTGACGGTCAAGGAAAACATCGTGAGGAAACGAGCAGGTCCCAGAATTAACTCTGAGGCATGTGTAATAGACCCCGTCCGGCGATGGTCACCACCTATCACGTTTAGGGGTCGAATTTACTAATGGAAATAAAATTGAATACGTCTGCCTACCTCTCGAGAATGAAAGGCGTGAGATTATTTATTTATTTTAAAGCTACATTATACCTGACTAATACACGCTGTATTTTATTTTTACTAACCGAAGTAAAGCGAGGCGTAGCTAGTTTCTTATAAAGAAGACAAAAAGTTGCACAATAATTAATAAAAAAACATTCATTCACTAAAGACGATCGTTCTTTTTACCTCCTTGATATATGTTATATTTGACGCGAGAAATTCATTAATTTAAGGACACGAAATCCATTAATTTAATGTAAGGACAGACATATTCTTCGTTTACTTAGCTTCGTCGAGTATAAGTTACTCTCAACTACCTAAGTTTTTTATGAAAATAATACTTTGCAGTATTTTTTTTTGCAAAACGTTAAAGTAAACTAACAAAAACAATACTATGTGTGTTTGTTGATGAAAAAGACGCTAGATATTTTTTTTATTATCTAAGCAACTTTTTATTGTCACAATCTGTAGTTCAGATTAGAGACCGTCAAGTTAGAAGCCTCACCATGGAATTGAGCTGTTCTGATAATGTCAAACAACTCTTCCTAAATAGTGCCAAATAGTGCCCGAAGCATATAAATAGTGCTATCATACTTTCGGAGATATTCAGGTCGTTCAGTGAGGTTGCTATCTTGACGTCAAGATAGCAGCCTCATCTCAGTACACAAAAACCACAGCACTGTTCTTGAAGAACTATATACCAAAAAACTCTTCTTAAATAGTGCCTTGGATTTGCAAAGTTTCAGAATTAGTGCTTTAAAGGAACCGAAGATATTAGGGTACATTGATGAGGCTTCCAACTTGACGTCAAGCTGGAAGTCACATCATCAACGAGGAAGAATTTTGAATCGAGACTAATGCCAAAAATCTCTTCCTAAATAGTGCCTCCGGAATCAAAACAAAGCGGAACGATTTATCTTGTATTTTAGTCAATAAATGATGATAAACTTCCACGTACATTTTGGATTCGGTACCTACAGATAGGAATAAACCAACTAGATGAAAATAGAGGCTCAGCTTCATAAAGAGCAACATCTCAGAATTTTTTTTTTGTTTTTTTTTTGTAGATAGGGGTACAAATTGTAATGATTTATCAAGTATCAGGATGCGGACTGGTTTATTTTTTGAGATATAATTTTTTTGAAGAATTATAACTTAATCATTTATAACCTCAAATATCAAAGAAAACGCAATGTCCAATATAAAACTTCAAAAAGGCGTTTTAAAAAAATTTTGTTCATTGATAAAAATCTATTGGTCATTTATATATATTTTTTTATGATAAAAAAAGGAGGCAAACGAGCAGATGGGCCACAAGATGGCAAGTGACTTCCGTCGCCCATGGACACCTTCAACTCAAGAGTTATATTAAAACCTATTTTTATTTAATAGTTAATGTTTTGTTACGGAATACATTTATTAAAATATGATGTGACTTCCAGCTTGACGTCAAGTTGGAAGCCTCATCAATGTACCCTAATATCTTCGGTTCCTTTGAAGCACTAATTCTGAAACTTTGCAAATCCAAGGCACTATTTAAGAAGAGTTTTTTGGTATATAGTTCTTCAAGAACAGTGCTGTGGTTTTTGTGTACTGAGATGAAGCTGCTATCTTGACGTCAAGATAGCAGCCTCACTGAACGACCTGAATATCTCCGAAAGTATGATAGCACTATTTATATGCTTCGGGCACTATTTGGCACTATTTAGGAAGAGTTGTTTAACATTATCAGAACAGCTCAATTCCATGGTGAGGCTTCTAACTTGACGGTCTCTTCAGATTACTATAATTATTTTACCAGCATAACATAGCGGGTACTGCCCTTTTTGCCGACTTTCCCATTTTGCCGACTTTTTTGTAAAGTTATACATCTTTTCCCGATATGCCGACTTTTCATGTTTCATTGACTTATGTCGACTTTTAAATATTTACATGCCATTTTAGCCTTTTTGAGAACTTTATAGAATTTGGGAATTAAGAGTTTTCTTTTGCCGATTTTACAATGTTCCTAGTAGACTTTCAGTTTTGTAGTTTTTTCATAAATAAATATGTTTATTAAATTGAACTGTTAGTTTCTTCTTTACGAAAAGATGACTTTTAGATTTTAATTTAATTTACTTTGCATATGAAGGTATGATTTTTAAGTATAGGTTTAAAGATAACATAATAGTACATTATGGTACAAGTGAGTAAAGTTGGTGATTACCGCTGAGGCGCCATTGAGACCCGAGCCGTAGGCGAGGGTCATAAGAGAGCCGAGGACGGTAATCATCAATACACACGTGTATCATACGACGTTTTTCAACACACTTGTGAATAAATAATACTAAAAAATCATTTTAAAATAATCATTCGCAATGGCGGGGAAAATTAATTGGTTTTCCAATTTTTTATTTATATAATTTGGAAAAGGCAAAAGGATCTAGGCCCATACAGCCTCGTTTTCCTATGCGCTCGCATCTTACAATGGCGATCGGCCATGGACTAAAAAAATTAGGTTTCTTTTTCTTTGGTTTGTCGTGGATAGCGTTTTAGCCACGTACAAAATGGGGTATTTAAAGTTTTTACAGAGAAAACCAAAGTTATATTTGAGTGAAAGTTTTGTTTATTAAACACGTACAAGTTGAAATGATCTATTTAAATACGAAGTTGCATGAAATGAGCAAGCCATATTTGTGTATTAATTTATTAGTACGATTGAATACGATCTTTTTTGTATCGAAACTTTTTTAAGAACAAAGCAACTCTAGCAACAAAATTGAAAAAAAAAATCTATAACTCACTAGTGAATAATAGCAAACAAAAAGTCTCAGTTTGATTATAGGTGTCATTATGTGCCTAATTGCAGTGAAATTAGAGCCACTTTATGAGCAAGTGTGTTGAAAAGAGTTTTTTTCTACTCATGCTATGCTATATAATATGAAGTCCCATGGCCATGAGATTATTCCCTGATTATGATAGAACTACTTACGTGGAAATCGTGGCATACCACGATCCCACGCTACGATTATCCTAGCTCGGTCATGTTGTGATTGTTTGCCGATACGCATATTTCTATAACAAAGCAATATTGTTCCCCACAAAGAGCGCAGTTTAGTAAAATAATAAGTTAGTAATAACCAGCCGAACCGCCGCCGCCCTGCCGCCTGCGGCTATACACACTCCCTCGCTCCGATAATCATAGGCTTTGGTATGTAACTAGGGATTATTTTAATATAATATGAATTAGTAAATGTAAATGTTGAGTAGGTAAATTAATGAAACATTTGGATTTTGTGATCAAGTCAAGACTATGTTTTTTGAAATTAATTATTCCAACATAGAGACAGCTGGAGGATGGGCAATCTACATCTCTACTCCTAATATCGGAACACGGAGCAAGTCGCGGACAAAAGTTAGTTTTAAGTAAGTATGTTTTGCTGGTTTCAATAATGAGAGTGGAGAAAGTGTCGTAACATCATAATGACAATAAAAACAACTCCAAATTGTCATCAAACTCATTATAAGGTTGTTGTTTCCATTTGTAGGCACATCATGTAAATGGTAAATGTGTTTAAACAATTTGCTAAGTGCGACGTTATCGAAATAATAGCTGCTGGCGTTGTCTGGCGTTAAAATCAACGCTCATCGAGGCTTCTAGGTACTTTTGAAGAGCACTTAACTTGATTACACGAATTCATATGGCGTGGGCACAAGCCCATAGGAAAACAAAAGTAGGGGCACGCTACAGGCGTTCGCCGGCACGGGCCCGTCGGTCGCCGGCACGCGCCAACTTTTCCGCTAATTGTAGTGTTCAACGATGTGAACAACGACACTCAAGTATAGGTAACGCCTTTGCATAACTTGTTGACATCATGGAAACTAAGTTTTGAATAGGTAATGTTGCATGGTGTTTCGACAATATAAACCTTTCATTGGGTATTCTTGTCATAATTAGATGAGGTGTAGCATTAACATCAAAGTTTAACATAAAATCTGTAATTAGTTAGTAGGAACTTTCAAAGACTCAACTAATGTATTTTGAACTAAATATTACAGGCCACAAGATTTTCTAAAATAATACCTACTTACCTACGTAAATTCGTAAAGAAATTGTTGACTGATGAAATCCTATTAAAAGTTCAACGTTACCATTTTTTGAGACAACTTAAGGTACCAACCTAACAATTTAAATGCATACCCTACCTTCAAGCGTCTTATTCCTAGCTATGAGAGCCAGGAGCACATCGGGCGGCGGCGGGTCGAGTTGGTGCATGCTGTCGAGAGCGTTCATAGAGGCCGGCAGCTCGCGGCCCTCGCACTCCACCACCACGTCGCCGTAAGTTTCCATCAAATCCACACTACGTCCGGAAAATACACTGCAAACATTGACCTTCCACTCCGCGGCTTAGCATCCCGCTATGACTGTATAAACAGCACTAAGCAAGCACCTGCTCGCCGGGAGCGATGCGCGCGTCGTCCCGGGGGCCACGTGGTGCCGCCCACGCCCGCCCAGCCGCCGCACGTACCTCGCGCCGCCCTCCCTCCTCCCATTGAGAAGTCATTTTTTACCTCCCTGAATCTGATAAACCCTTGGGCCAGCCGCGCAGGCAGCGCGGGGCTCCCCCGCCCCGAACTAATTTGCCAGAGTCGTACGACACACCCCCGGTGCTTACATCCATCTACAATATTACTCCAGCACGTTATCCCGTTCGCGGGGGCACTTCGTTTCTACTCATCTGGTATCGTTGAAAGAAAGAATTTTAATTTTGATATTACAAACGATTCAACGGAGCGCCTGCATTAAAAAAATCATGTTCAAAAGTTTTGCCACATATGGATCACAGATCCTGAACTGACAATGTTATGCACACATATTCAAACACATATCTACTCATAATATATGTTATAAAAACTCATTACAACTCGCAAACAAATATTCATTAAATCTTATGGCCTGAGCATAGTTTTATAACATCGGCCATCGGCGCTTTAAGTGCTTTTCGGAAGCTCGATACGTGGCTGACCGCTACACTCGCAAACTCACTTAGGCATTGACCCGTTGTTTCATCTATCCGCACACCGAAGCAGTCACTAAAATGCGTGATTTCGATACCGCGATCAAATGCAGCAAGTTGCTAAAACGCGATGCAATCAATGCAAAATAGCCAGAACGTGATGCAGTCGCAAAGTCAGGGACGCTAAAAGTATCGTGTCTGCTCAGGCTCAGGCCTATGAGGCTCAGGCCATTATTGCTTCTTACCTAACCACAAGAGAGATTCAGGTATGTGTATAAAACTAAAAAGTTTGGTGTATGTACCAAGTAGGTACTTTTTACTATACACTATAATTGGTAATTTATTTAAATTAGCAACAGCTGTCATTTCAACGTCATATCAATTAAATGACATATTTCGCTTTATTACCAAGCATATTATTACGCAATACCTATATTCAATATGTACATACTGAAGCCTCTAGTTAATATTTTAGAAAAGTTACTGCAAAACGACTAGTACAACACCCAAAAATGGAATCAGAGTGTGATTGTTTTGATTTGGACAAAGTATTTAAGAGGTTCAAAATAGTAGAGTTCCCTATATCATTTGTGGGTCTATCCACTACCGAAGATCTCGATGTGGAAGTGGATTTAAATAAAACTACTTATTTTAAAACTCTATATGAGGGCGTCCTAATGGTCAGACACCTATAATTATTTTTTATATTTTATT
This sequence comes from Ethmia dodecea, assembly GCA_963855545.1. Classification (NCBI taxonomy): domain Eukaryota; kingdom Metazoa; phylum Arthropoda; class Insecta; order Lepidoptera; family Depressariidae; genus Ethmia; species Ethmia dodecea. The sequence continues at coordinate 8,057,837 of OY979437.1, read as the reverse complement.
AGTAGGTAGTTAGAGCCATATATACCTAACCCAAGCGATTTTTGTACATCTTGTTCTAAACTGTGTAGCTTTAGATGGTTTTGTCTTAGCTCTGGTGCAAACGGGTTCCACGAAGCTATTTTTATATGGAAGGATGCAAGCTATAAGGATGTGAGATAGGGATGCACGGTGGTGTCGCTATGTGCAAAACAAAATAGACGACGTCCGTGCGTCGCCCCGCGATCCGCAACTTCCTCACGCAGCACATTTTACCTCTAGCTTTGGTGGAAACGGTCATATAGATACTTAGCTTTTTCTTAGCTTACCACTTTGCTACCCCGCATATTTATCATGGAAAAGCAGCTATCGTCATCGGCAGACGGTATCGTCACGATATGATGATTTTGATATTTCGCATCACCGTCGTAGCGTCGTCAGTTGCGGGCCCTGGCTACTAAACTCATTTCATGCAATTAACGTTTCAATGTAGTCGCGGCGATAAAGTCGCGACGTCGCGGCATTATAATAACGACGACGGGCGCGAGTGCAGTTGTGAAATTGCTTATCAAAAACTCGGTGTGTGATAGGACTCTAACATATTATGTCAATGTACAATTCATCATGTAGGTACTGTAGCATTAAGGCAGCAATTTCAATAGGCTCTGATTATTCTGATCGATTTTGAATATCTTAATTAATTTTAAATAATTCTTGACTTGTTGTTTGTTGGTCAAAAATCGTAATAATTTTAATTTATTTTATAAATTTAAGGACTTTGAAGATGCCCGTGAAATTTCAGCAGCGCACAGGGCTTTCCAAATATCACATTTAAACGATCATACTATTCAAATAACATTCAAACCACTCAATGAGTGCATATCGAGAGCAATAAAATATAGAACAAACTTGGACAACAGATTTGTATTTGATTTGCGTCTCATAAACGTCGAAGGCACTCGCTGCTGTAACAGGCAATTCCATTCAGAAATTGGCCGTTATTACATAAGCGGACAATATGAATTCTGTAAAATCAGCCACTCGCCAAAACTTTTGAGCTTTGGAAATGTACCACTTAAAAGTACCGCTATAAGATATGTACGTATACGGAATGATTCTATTGTCCCTGCAAAAATGAGCTACATGAAGGTCACAGGTTTTGAAGTAACTCCACAAAAGTTTACGATACTTCCAAAATCCTCTAAGAAAATATTGATTACCTTAATACCGCACAGCTTACAAGTGGATAACACTCTCATTTTTAACATTAGAAATTTTCATGATTTGTTTGTAGAACCAATGTCTTATGACTTAAAGACAATGACTAACGATAATTTTATACGCTACATGATTGCTACTGAAACAAATGTCATCTATGCTCCAACTCAAAGGAAATTGCAAATAGAATCATTACATAAAATATATGAACAAAACCCTTACCATACATACATGAATGAAGAACTAGATAAACGTAAAGAGAGGAACATTATTGCTTTACAATTTTTACAGCTGTCAAAGTTAACGCATGAGAAACCAATAAAACCGCGAGTGATTGCCGGTAACGATCAATGTTGCTATGAAATCAAATTGGAGGAAAGAATACCCGGAACTAACATTTGCAAAAAAAGACGACATAAAATTACTGCTCATGAGCTCTTTGATATATTGTTTAATCCGCTGACGATAAAATTCGGACAAGTTGCTGTAAAAACCTATGGAGAAAGCGATCTGTTTATTACTAATAATACAGAATATGACGTAACCATACACTTATTGAGAGACAAATATATCGTTTATACCCAAGAGAAGCTGACGCATTACATTATAAAATTAAAACCATTTTCAAAAGCTACAGTGACTATACTATGCCGAGCAATTATCCAAGGAAATTTTAAAAATACTTTCGAATATTCAGTAAACAATGTATTTTTCTTAAATCACTCATATGTTCTTGAAGCGGGTAATCCAAAGTTGAGGTTACAAGAGACTAATTTGAAATTTGGAATGGTCACTAGCGAAAGTTTCATCACGTCAGTTCCAGTTGTAATACACAATGAATTTAATATACCTGTAGATTTTGAGTGGTCGGAGCTAAATCCAGATACACCTTTTGAAGTAATTCCAACTTCAGGCACAGTACCTAAGCACTCAAGCAAAATTTGTGATATATTATATGCATGTACAGCTACGAAAACAAAGACCCATGAAATCGATTTTGTCTCCAAAGGTCCGATAAACAAAGTAATTGCAATAGAAGCAGTTATAATGTCCAGAAAACTTTCAATAAAATTCTTACAATCCTCGGTAGTATTCAAAGATATTGCTTTAAATTTAGAGACGACAGAGATTGCTAGGTTAGAAAACTCATCTCGAGAAATTGCTCTGTTCTACATCATGGAGCCGCTAATTCCAGGAATTACAATACATCCAAAGAATGGAATTATGAGACCCAAAACCATTATAACTTTTGAAATTATAGCTAAATTCTCGTGTATTTTGGAATTCGTATTTGATATCATTGTAAAAATAAACAATAAAGAGAATTTAATATTACCTATAAGCGGCAACGTAGTAGAACCTAAATTAAATATTCACCCTAAACATATTTACATGCCACGCATACCTTGTGAGCTGGTTACGTATGTTCCCGTTACATTCCAAAACACTAGCTTACTAAGAGCTATAGTAGAAGTTTTGGACACAGGAGATGAAAATATATTTAAAGTTTATACTGCTAATGGGAATGAAAAAGAGAGAGCTTTCAAATTTGTCGTTGAAGGAGGCCAATCTAAAATCGTTTTCGTAAAGGTATATGATGTCTTTCGAAGAGAATACGAGATGTACTTACCGTTTAAAATAAACGGACTCTTAGGACCTCCAGATAACAATAGTGCATCGACAGAACTTCACTATTATATTGGGGAATATGAAAAGTATGATAATTATTAATCAGTTATTTCATTTGCAATTTGCAATATTTATAATTGGTTCGTAGTAAGATTCAAAACCATCGTACCTGTAATACGTAGATGAATTAAACTTTATTAATTTAATGAATCATTATTTAGTAGTCCATGTATGTAGGTATATTTGTATTTATATCTTACTTCATAGCGCCTAAGTAAACTACTCATGTAAGTACACATTTTTATAAATGAGAGAGTGTCAAGTCAATCCGATTCATTATTATGGTCCAGGTTACAGACTCATATTTTCCGCAGGCGAGGCTTAGTTTCACATATAGAATTACTGAAAATCCTTTTTTTTTTCAGTGATTATGAAAACAATCCTCGGGTCAAAGTGAAATCTGTAAATAAAGATATTAGTTACTGTCGCATATCTGGAGTAATAACAGTTTCTTGGTTACAATTATCTCAAGAAAAATTTGAAATAGATTATGTACCCACTGGTTTAAATACAATAAACTTTACGATGACTAACATTTCAAGATATTACTTGCATGTCACTATTGTGACAGCGAAAATAGCACCAAATTTTTCATTAAATCTTACCACTGAAGATAATCAATCTATCATTAATGAGAATCATATAAAATTTGAATTAGACCTAAAAATGAGTTCAACATTTGCCGTACATTTCCACCCTAAAGGCCACGGGAAATTTGTGGCTACCGCTTTATTATTTTTGGATAAATATATGACGATACCATACTATAATTTGACATTTGTCGGGCGACGTCAGGCACCTGTGATAATGCCCAGTGTAAATCGTATAATTTTTCCTCCTTGTCTCGTTGAAACAAATGCGTCACGTGTAATGACGCTCAAAATGGAAATTGATCTCAAGACTGAAACCAATCTGGATGCATTCACATGCTCCTCAAAAGCTGAACCAAATTTACAAGTTTCTATAACGGAATGTGATGTTATAGAAGAAGGAGACAAAATGTTTGCAGTAGTAGCCGTAACAGTGGCCGTTAGCTGTCGAGTTGCATATTCTCGTCAAATGACACTCAATTTTCATCACACATGTGGGTCATGTTGTGACATTCAAGTTGTTTTTTGTTTTACATATTGTCCTTTAACATTACACACTCTTCCGTTTGTATCTCCGGAACACAATCCATATCCTTATTACCCGCAGAACTCTCAACCTGAATTATATGATTACATGGAAACTTGTACCAGTTTTCTTGAAAAGTGGATGTTTCAGCAAGGTTTCCGAAGAGATTTGTATCCTGAAATTCCTGACACATTTCATGCTATATCGTGTTCCATCACGACAGCTCCTAAAGGGAAGGGAATCAATGTATCATATCTTAATTTTGTGAGAAGAATAGCTGGCCCGTTAATGAAACATGTACGCAAAATATCGTAAGTACAAAGATCCTGCTTGATCATCATCATCATCAATCCGTAACAGCCCACTGCTAAGCTTAGGGTCTTTCCTCACATAGGGAAGAATGGGCCATAGTCTCCCACGCGAGCCCACAGCGGATTGGGATTCCTACTTAATACTTTATCATAATCACACTGTGCAATATTTTGCCTGATCAACATATTATGAAGCCAAAGTAACATTTAATCTTCTGGCATAATTAAGTTTATAACTCAACACTTGCAGAGTTCACGGTATTGAAGAATCATTTAAAATGGTAAAGGAGATTTATGACACATATAGAGAAATTGTTCATTTACTAAGATCTCGAGGAGCTAACGTATGCTTTTTGCATGCCAAATATTTACTAAGCCATGATCAATTCATCACATTTGCTGAACACGTTGCTGATAAATGTAATGCAGATATTATTTTCACACGGGAGCTTATTGCTGATGAAGATTTATTTAATAGACTCAATAAGCAGTGTTGGCTGGATTTTATCTTACAAAGTTATAAAGTATTTGTTATGGATAGTTGTTTCTTCGATTGTGTATGTGTCAGTTCTCAGCCAAGGGATATCATCAAAATTTTAGTCGACTGGTATAACGAACAAATAGCACTATGTCAAAATCGTTTTCACACCCACGGAAAACATGTGAAATATATCTCCAATTTAACTTCAGATTTGTCAGATGGGACTGCAATAATATCAGCATTTTTAACTCATTGCTCCTTTTTGGAAGAGCATTTTTCTATATTCTGTGAAGTACATGAAAAGGACAAAGAAGGAGATACTATTAATAATGCATGCTTAATTATAGAGGCCATGAACCAATTAAAACTCTACTTCCCCCTGATAAGCAAAGATTTTCTGAAGCCAAATTTTTTGCAGATGTTATTTTTGTCAATACATTTATACGTAACATTACCGATGTTCAATTCAAAAGATACCATTGAATTTAGTCCGCCTCTTTTACGAAGCTCTACGCGGCAATTGGGAATAAGTCCAATAAACCAAGAAACAATAATGTTCAATTATACCACGCTAAACTATAAAGGAAATAATTTTACAATAGAAAAAGGGCCTGCGGGAGAAAATGGAAAGAAAGTGTTTGTGAGTGTTAAATATACAGCAAATTTCATAGCTACAGAGACGGCACTGCTGCTTCTATATGGATATAATAAAACACGGATTTTTGATACGTACATCATATTCAATCTAATTGGATCCGTAGGTTCGCTGGTACCAATCAAAAAGTGCAAAGTGACCGGTCCGCTGTACCGTCCTAACAAAGTAGATATACTTGTGTCGTCTCCTTTTACCACAACGGCTGTATTTCAGGTATATATAACGGATACTGAGCCTTCTATTCCTCTTGAACTTGAACACAATACCAAGCGTAAATTCTATGTCAAACGACTAAACCTTATTGACAGAGAAATAAATTTAACTGGTGTAATTTCTGAGGCACCACAAGACGTTTTAGAGCACAAGTTATATCTACAATTGATTTGCCTAAGTACTCAAGTAGGCAATACGTGGATATGGTTCAAGTCGGAGGTGGGTGAATTCTTTGTAAAAATCACAACCCAGCCTAGGTGGGACTTGGCTGTAGACACAATACAGTGCAAAGTTCATTCTTGGCCGCTGAATCCATGCAGCTGCGGGGAAGCCTGCGAATGCTATCGAACTACAATCTTAATGATACCTCATCGTAATGAATTAATGCTTAAAGCTTTGCGTTATGCATTACTCGAAAATGCATCAGAAGCCATGATGAAAATTTACGATGAGCTAATAGGTAAGATGCGAAATTTGTTTTTTTTTTATATCAAATAGTATATTATTATGTAGGTCCACTGGCTTAAAACAATGGCTTTTCATAAAATGTACAATCATTTTCTAACCCTTTTCCCATTATTTGGGGTCAACGCAGTATGTCTTCTCCTTTCATTTGTATACATTCACTTCTCTCTTGCACATATCATCCTTCACATAATCCATCCATCTTTTCGTTTTCGTCTTACAACATTACGCTCATCCCTCTGCATTATATGTTTTGCAACTATTTTTCCAGAATCTACAACTGGCCAGATTATTCTTACGATGCTGCTGAGTGAAGGCGGCACCAACATTTCAGAAGTGCAGCATATCCTTAGAAAAGAAAAAAGTTACCGTATCACGTCTCGCGTTCTCCTGCCTCGCATCGATCGATGTACTTTTTCTCAGCATACCGATTCAGTTTTAGCTTTACCGGTTACTATACCGCCAAATGATAAATCCGAGAAATATTCAGTCTCGTTCACGTCCGATTGTGGTATGGATATACGTACTTACAGAATATTTTTCATAGAGGATAATACTCTTGCAGATACTGGAAAATTATGTTCTGCGTATTAATTTATCAACTACTTGCATTGATATTTTTAAATAAATTAGCATGTCTATTGATACTAGTATTTTATGTAATGTATCTATGTATTACGAATGAAAAGGCAGTATTACTGTATCTTTTTCAGATATATTTAAATATTTCGTGGCATTACCACTTTTTGATAGGTATTTATTTCTTATAGAAAACATAATAATTCTTTATTTAATAAACAAGGTTCGCAAATTATGCGTTTACGCTTATCGTATATATATTGTTAAGGTAAAATTAATATGTACTACTTTATTTATTTATTAGTACATTTATCTTAATAACAATGTGATTTTGATTTAGTACGAAATAAGGTGGTACCCGGAGACGTTTAAAGAATAAGTTTCTCTCTTGATTTTCTTTCTATGGTGGTAGGTAGGTACCTAAGTAAAAGTAATACACCTGACAAACAGGTTGGAAGAAAATCAGAGATAAACATTTTCTTTAAACGTCTTTAACACATGAATTAAATTTAAAAAACTCAGAAACACAAAAATAGAGCTCCGGGCATTGTACATAATGCCCTCGTCCGAGTCTCGTCGTCGTCGTACACTTGGTCCATAACATATACATACCTACATAGAATATTTTTGTAAATTTAAAAATGGTTGTCTTGTTGATCCAAAATATCAGAACACCACTTTCTGTCTGTTTACTTATTTATGCATGTTTCATAAACTACCTACTTGATCTATTTTTATGTGATAATAACTTTACTATAAGTTACCGATTTTTATGTGGTAATAAATAACTTTAATATAAGTTACACTGGGTCAATATACAACGTGTCACAGAATAAGCGCAATTCCTCATACACCCCAATTAGTATATAATATAAAAAATATGATGCCTTCGTACTTCAGTTTTGCCTAACCAAATTTTTCTTAAATAAATAGCAGCGGTTTCCATACGCAGCCCTAAATTCAGTTATGCTAATTTATTTAAAAAAAATTAACACATAAAAAATTGCTGAAATCGATTAAGTACGAGTAGTCATTTCATTTTTCTCTGTCTGAGAAAGACAAACTAATTTCAGGAATTGCGCTTATTCTGATACATATTGTATAGGATAGGCACTATTTACTTCGGATTCCCAAAGAAACATTCAAAAACGGATTCGAACTTTATAAGTATTCTTTCGAGCCATTCGTGCAATTTATAAAATGGGGTCTAGGATGTCTCTAAAGGAAAAATTCAAGGAAATTAATATACTGACACTGGCGTCACAGTATATTTACGAAAACGTATTGTATGTTAAAAAGAATATATCACTTTACAAAAAAAATTGTGACAGACATTGTATAAACACTAGAAATAAGAATGAACTGGCTGCTTGTGTTAGTCGATTATCTAAAGTTACCAAATCATATAAGGGTCAATGTATACGTTTTTACAATAAGATTCCCATTGAATTACAAAATTTGCCTCTTGACAAATTTAAAATAATAGTTAAGCAAATATTACGTAAAAAAGGCTACTATAAAATTACAGACTACTTAGTAGACCAACATGCATGGGATTAACCGACTCGACGCTATGTAAGGCTATTAATTATAATTATTATTGTAAACGATATTTATTAGTAAGACATGAGATTAAAAAGAGCTGCCCTTGAGTTTCTTGCTGGCTCTTCTCGGGGTACTGCATTCGGAACCAGCAGCTCGTCGGTGGAGATGGGCTGCTGTTTGCATTTAGCCAATCTTCATGGACGAGTTTAGAGTGCCTTGTTATTATAAAATATTGACGTTTCTAAGTGTATATTTTAATACCAATAGAAAATAAACGATTTTTGAATTTTTTGAATTTCTTTCCGTTATGTTATTTTATATCTTTTACCTTTATGAAAATTTTGTTGAAAAATCTTCGAATCGAAAACTTGACAACTATCGATTGACTTACTCAAAACTGAAGTAAGTATATAAAATAGATAGTATAAGTAATCAGCCATGGTCTTGGTCTGATAGTGTTGCTACCGGAACCCGGAAGACGCTGGTAATTCCATGATTAGCGAACCGTAGGCATCGGAAGAGATGACGATGGCACCGCGTTCGCCTGCAGCCGCCTTGACCGAGCCACTCAGCCATGCCGGCAACCGATCGTTGACCGATCAGCCCATGCCACTAAACATGGGAAACTAATGGCTACAGAGAGACACGAATTATGTAATGCTAATTCATGTCTCAAATGTAACAATAACCAAACGTACTCACAATGTAACAATAGCCAAACGTACACACAAACGAAATCATTTAGCCATGATTATGAAAAAATAGGGTCTTATACCAATGTACGCTTCTATGCCAAACGGAAGACAGGGTACACCCAGCATATTTTGTGCCTGATTGATCATTTTATCAGCGAATATAGAGCATTACTTAACATCTGCTAAATCATCAATAATAATGACCACAAAACACAACCCATTCGCACCAGTAATAACCTTGGGAGAGCATAATATACATCTGTTATGTATTCCTATATTCCCTCGCAAAGGAAAGGATAACATTAGCTTCAGACATAACACGATCTCCAAAGAGTATCTCCAAAACTTTTTCTTTGTACGATGTCACTAGTTCCTCATACTCCTACTGAAAGGAAAACGAGGAAATTGTGTTGTGCCGTCATAACGTGCGTCAACTTATCTTGCTAATTGAAATCACGTGCATTGAGATTTCAGTACAATTTTCATCTAATGCATAGGAAGCATGAGATCTATGAATTGAATCACGATACATTTTGAAGGTTACCAATCCAACCAATACACGAAATTGTTATAACTAATACCAATGTCCTAATATCCGACTAACCATATTCAAGACGTCGCATTTATTAAATGAAGTGAATGGAAAATTAAATAGGCAGGTACCTATTGTGGAAACCCATTGTACTTTTTGCAATTATTGTTGTAGATAGATAGGTCTAGTTAGATAGAGTTAATTTGTTCTAGGTACTCCACGTGAATCATACCGATTGTGTAATGTTTGCGATGATAAATAGATCAGAATAATATGTTTATTATCAGTTATCACGGTTAATCACTACATAGTATAAAACAAAGTCGCTTTCTCTGTCCCTATATCCCTATGTCCTTATGTCCCTTTGTATGCTTAAATCTTTAAAACTACGCAACGAATTTCGATGCGGTTTTTTTTAATAGATAGAGTGATTCAAGAGGAAGGTTTTAGTATAAGCATTGCACCCGTGCGAAGTCGGGGAGGGTCGCTAGTAATTATAATAATATAGTTTACTAGCGACCCGCCCCGGCTTCGCACGGGTGCTATGCTATTACTAAAACCTTCCTCTTGAATCACTCTATCTATTAAAAAAAAACCGTATCAAAATCCGTTGCATAGTTTTAAGTGAGCAAACACACTTGGCGGAACTTACGCGCGGAACTTAAGGTGAGCAACATACATTACGGTTGACGCGGGAGGCAGATCCATTTATCTTCAAAGTGAAACGTCAATGTATGTTGTTGACGGAAAGTTCCGCGGTGTAATTTCCGCAAGTGTGTTTTGACCCTAAAGATTTAAGCATACATAGGGACATAGGGATAAAAGGACATAGGGACATGGTGACAGAGAAAGCGACTTTATTTTATACTATGTAGTGATAGTGATGTAGTGATGATACTATTGAAGATTGATTAACACTTACACTCAATTAGGTAGGTGTGGTCCAACGTCAGCTATTAGGTCTAACTGTGAATCTAAACCATCTGACCCCATCAAACACACTCAATTCTCATTCTCATTAAAATCGATTAAGCCATTTTCTAGTTTTTGGAGACTAGCGCAAGGCAATTGATTTTGGCGGGGATAAAATTTCAATTATTAATATATTATTTCTGTAATCAATAAATATCTGTAACACATTGATTTTTATTTATTTACTTATAATATATGGATAAATAAATTGTGGGACACCATTCATAACCGTTTATGTAGTCTCAAACTAGGCAGAACCACTATGAGTACCTACTAAACAAATGATAAACATACTTAAATAAGTATTAACACGACATGTTCATGCACACATAATATTATATTGACCCCGGGCGGAAATCAAACTCGCCACCTTCGACTTAGTATATACGAGTACTAACTACTAAGTACCACAGTTTGTGAGTAGGTATTTGTTTAAAAGCGTTTAAGAGTAGTTAAGGAAGCTTAAGGAACTTAGGTAAGTAAGTAGGTACATATTACATTTGAAACAAAAAAATTGCGTGCGAAATTATAAATGGTTTCATTTACCTACCATATAATATATACAAACACGCCTCGAGCTCTGTAGAAAGCTGAGCTGCGCTTGCGCATATAAATCCACCTCCAGTGAGTCTACCTCCATTGTCTCACAAGGCGTCATCTCAGCTCTGTCTTGTCATTTGCATTTAATGTTACTGATTTTATTTTAATTGGAACTAAAACTTTGTGACTTTTTGTTTGTGATCATTTGACTAAGTGTTTGTAGTGAAAATGGACTCCCAACAATTTCGGGAATTCGGCAGGGCAGCTATCGATATAATTGCCGACTACATGGATAATATTAGGCTAAGGTAAGATGGAATTATTTATTGTTTATGAAATACTTACTTTGCTTTTAATAATATAAGGTATTTAGGCCCAAAGTAATTTTGTGCGAAACCCGTTCGTTTCTCATTCGCACAATACCGGTTCGAGCAGTAGTTAAATAAAAAAGAAATTACGGAAACATAATGCTGTACCTATATAGATTGATGTAGTATTTCAAAAATGCAACTGTTTTGATATTTGCAATAATAATAACAGCGTTATGTGGATTCGAACCCTAGACCTCATATTTTTAAGCCTGTTCCTAATAGAATTGCAATCAATAAAATGAACCTAACAACTCTACCTCAAACTAGGATTCCCTGTACTTAGTTACTAATAGATAAAAAAAAAACTGTACCTATTATTGTCTCGTAATAATTAGTTGTAGATTAAATTGTTTCATACCTACGGATGTGTCAAATAGCGTTGCATATACATACTTATGTGTTTTAATAAGACAATATACCTACAAATAGAATAATCTTGGAAGAATCTACCTACCAAGTTAACTAACAAATATTCTACGATAAGTATTCAAATGAAGTTGTTGATGGATACCGATTTATTTTCAGTGATCTAAACGTAAGTATACCTAAAGAATTAACGCAAAGAGTTTAGATTGGCAGAGATTTGCGTAGACATCGATTAGAATATTATCGAGTTGACACTTGTGCTTGATGGACTTGGAACAATGAACCATGTACTTCCCAATCCTACAAAGATAATCACTTTAGACACGAAAGATTCATCAACTACAACGTAAATCCGATTATTACACAATTCAATTATGAAATAATTAGAGACGGTTTTCCTCCTATTGTAAAATGATGGAAATGAACGCAAAAGAACTTGTCTGACCTTTCATTAACTTTGAACTAAACTTTGACAACACTAATTTTATAGTCGTGCCTATATTTTTAGAGCCTTATTTTTTTGTATATATATTTGCTCGCGAACCACAAGATCTGTACTAGGTCGGTATTCTTATCTCATACTTATGTAGGTACCTAATCTATTACCTACTCCGGCAAGATTTGGTCTTAACTTTAATCTACTACCAATCGCAACTAAAGCGTTGGTCTTGTCAGATTTGTTTATATAGGTATGCTATCATTTTATCAATAATTCAGCACATATCCCAATATTGTTAAGCCGCTCGAGGACTCAATGAAAATTTTCAGTAGGTATAGGTAAATCGGGACCAACGACTTTACGAAAGAAGGAAAAAGGAAGGAACAAATTAGTCATTGATAAGTAGGTACGCTCGGGATCATCCAATAATTAATTACTTACAAAGACACTGGTAGGTGCTACGAGTAAAAAACTAAAGCATAGGTATTTTTCCTTTTTTTTCTGCAATTCACACACGGTTATTTAGTCCCAAACTAGGCAGAGCATGTACTATGGGTACTAAACATACTTAAATAAATATTAAACGACCAGACACGAAGCCAACATACATGTTCATGCAGACAAATATTGGCCCCGAGCGGGGATCGAACCCGCGACCTCCGACTCAGAAGGCAGGGTCACTACCAACTGAGCCAACAGGCCCGTCAATTTAGATAATTGATTTAAATAATTGTTTCAGAGATGTATTGCCGTCAGTGAAACCGGGATATTTACTGGAAGCTCTCCCTGAAGAGGCACCAGAGCAACCGGAAGACTGGAAGGAAATCCTCAATGACTTCAAACAATCTGTAATGCCCGGCGTAAGTATATTTCTGCATTTTGTTGTTGTATTAAAACCCAACACGCTCTCGCTTCACTTTGGTTTATATGATATACTTACAAAAACCTTCTTCGTTTATAGCTCTTTCTATTAGTAAAAACCGCATCAAAATCCGTTGGTTTAAAAGATCTAAGCGTAATACTGCGGTAAGCGACTTTGAAAACTAAGTCGCTTACCGCAGTCTTACGCTGTATGTAGAGACCGTTGGTATAATTTACTTTACTATGGATAGCAACTATTCTTCCGCTACCAGAGATTGTTATTATAAGTACTTATTAATCTTATGCCCGCTATACACGACAACGATATAATGTAACGCAGTTTTTTACATTTATTCGTAATACCTAGTATCGGTTCTAAAAGTATAATAACTACAAAAGTAGTTGTAGGTACTTTACTTAACTATGGTTAAATAAAATAAAATAAACTAAACACTAAAGGTTAACTGGTGGCATATTATGTCCTATAACTTGCAATATAGATATGTCTTAAAAATAAACAAGACAATTTTTTCCCTTTTAGATTACCCACTGGCATTCACCACGTTTCCACGCCTTCTACCCGACGGGTTCATCGTATGCCAGCATTGTAGGCAACTTGCTCAGTGATGGCCTCGGTGTCATAGGATTCAGTTGGGCAAGTACTTAGAAATACATAAAATAAATATTATATAGGTAAGCTCACGTGTTATCTTCGAGGATGTTGACAGAGGTGCTCTATTCGTGGAAGTTTTAACTTCTCACCAATGTAATAAATTAAGCCTGTGTGGAGACTCGCAATGGGCTCGCCACCGACTGGGGTGCTTATAAAGTACCTACATGCCTCAGAATAGAACTATTTTTGGAGGCTTCCTTCAATGCCGAGTTAGTGATCATAATATGTAGGTATAGGTTTTTGAAAAACCTATTGATTCACTCCTACATCCATATTTACATTCACAACACCATTATTTGAACCCGAGCCCATACAAGGCAGGCGGGCGCAATTCCGACATGGCTGTTCCTATACTTACCAATAATAAAATTAAAGTAATAAGTAATTAGTATGTATATGTAAATGATAAAATTTAGTAAAAACTGGTATTAGTAGGTATACCTATTCGTACCAAGCCGTAAATTACCATTTATAGAATTTTTGTCTGCCTGTCTGAAAGTTTGTCTCGAATAGGCTCCGGTCTCAACGGATTTCAATTAAAAATTTAAGTAAGGAGTAAGTAATTGTATGTTCCATTTTGATATCTTGCAGGGTTTTAAAACTACCTTCGCATATAGATGAGATACCTACTTATCGTCATAACTAGATAATACCTAGTTTCATTGTAATTTTCTGTTGCAGATGGCAAGCCCCGCATGTACCGAGCTAGAAGTTGTGACGATGAACTGGCTTGGCAAACTGCTGGGTCTCCCTGAACAATTTCTTAATTGTTCCAGTGGACCAGGAGGTGGAGTAATTCAGGTATTTTTTTAAATTTTTATATTCTAACTTAAACCAAAAACTCAGCACTAATATTTTCTTCAAACTATTAGTGATTGTAAATTTATAATATTTTTTATTTCTAATCTTTCATCTATCGATAATATATCTATCATTCTATATTATTATTAATGTTAAGTATAAGAGCATTTCCAGGCGGAGGCCGGTTAGCCAAAGTAATCATACTAATGGAAGAAAACTGGCATACATTTTATAAAGAATAGGTATATAATCATGATGATTTCATTTCGTATGCAACATTCACTACCTCTTAAGCCAACAAAATGAGACACAGTTTATTTTTAATTGTTCTGTCGCGCATTGGAACTGCACGGTGTTTGACTGATTTGAGGCTTTATATACCTATCTCAGTACCGACCTATCTAAAACTAAGATTTTTTTAAACTTAACTGTATTCTCAGATATGTAGGTATATTTTTTGCGAGCCAAGGTCAGTTCTAGACCAGAAATAAATAAACCAATTAGCTCTTACCGGAAATCGAATCCGTTACCTCTTAGTAGGTACGTGATATAATTTAATTGAGCGTCTCTAAGATGAAGTCTAGACGAGGATGTTTTCGTTGATAACTTTGAAGTAAATGTTTAATAATACTTTTTTACTTAACAGCTTTTAACGTGCCCAAATCGTTACTTGTCCTTTCGATCATAATTCACTAAAAAAAAAACTGTTAAAGTTGTTAATGTTCACAAAGACCGATTTTAATTGTGTTTTATCTTTAAGGGTTCCGCAAGCGAGGCGACACTGGTAGGACTCCTCGTGGCTAAAGAGAGAACCGTGCGTAGACTAATGCAAGACGATTCTAGCCTTGATGAAGGTGAAATCAAAGCTAAGCTAGTTGCTTACACTTCAGATCAGTGCAACTCTTCAGTTGAAAAAGCAGGGTTATTGGGTTCGATGAAAATGAGATTGTTAAAAGCCGATACCGATGGAAGACTACGAGGTCCGACCTTGCAGACAGCATTCGAGGAAGATAGAGCGCAAGGTCTCATTCCGTGTTACGTTATAGCGAATCTTGGTACTACAGGAACCTGCGCTTTTGACCCCTTGGATGAATTGGGACCCGTCTGCAACGAAGCTGACGTGTGGCTGCACGTCGACGCCGCCTACGCTGGTGCTGCCTTCATTTGTCCAGAATATAGAGACCTGATGAAAGGCGTTGAGCTCGTTGATTCTTTTGACTTTAATCCTCATAAATGGATGCTTGTTAATTTTGATTGCTCTGCTATGTGGGTGAAAAATGGATATGATATAATTAACACCTTCGATGTCCAGAGAATCTACTTAGATGACATCAAAACTACCATCAAAATACCTGATTACAGGCACTGGCAGATGCCTTTAGGTCGCAGATTTAGAGCTCTTAAATTATGGACCGTATTAAGAATATACGGTGCTGAAGGTCTTAGAACGCATATCAGAAATCAAATTAGTCTCGCGCAACGCTTTGCGAAATTGGTTCGTGCCGATGAACGTTTCGTAGTAGAGCCGGAACCATCGATGGGGTTAGTATGCTTTAGACTAAAAGGAGGTGATAAAATTACAAAACAATTATTAGAGCACATGACAGAAAAGAAAAAGGTTTATATGGTAGCGGGATCATATCGAGGGAGATACGTGATTCGTTTTGTGATATGCTCGCGAGTTACGAACGCAGAGGACGTGGAGTACAGCTGGAACACTATTAAAGACGAGACCGACCTCCTTTATTCTGAAGAAATGCACGTCAAACCACAAATTCCAGCAATTAATCAAATTCAAAATACAAAATTATTTGAAAAATCAAAGTAAGTAAGTAGTGTAAAGTAGTGTATATCGTTAGGTACTTATAATTTTTAACAAGGATTTAATATTAAAAATAAATAATCTCACGCCTTGTCCCCGAGAGGGTAGGCAGAGGGATTCCATATCTACCAGTATATTCTTTGGATCCCTAAATGTGATAAATGGTGAGGTGAGCCCATCGCTGGACCGGGTCTGTTACACATGCCTCAGAATTAATTCTGGGACCTGCGGGTTTTCTCAAGATGTTTTCCTTCATTGTCGAGCTAAGGATAAATATGTACGTAAGCTTTTTGAAAAACCCATTGGTTCATGCCAGGATTCGAACCCCGAGCCTCACGAATGAGAAGCGATCTCTTTAAGCACTGGGCTATCACAGCTTTATTTAGTCTGCTGATTTAGTATTATTGTAATTATTTAATCTAGATTTGGTTTAAGGACTTACTATCTACCTAGAATCTTAGAATAATATGTAGAAATAAATAAGTAATAGATCGGCAATATCCTCCAACTTTAACTTGATTTGAATGATACGTGTAGGTACTTTTCTTTTTAAAAGTACTATTGTACCTAAGTACATAGAATAAATGATTTTGGTATAACAGGCTGGTAATTATGATTGATAGGTATTCACTTGCCTATTGCCGTGAGACAATCTGATCTTGTTAATCCCATAATATGTCCAACTTATAATATATAGGTACCTTAGTAACAACTTATTGGGCTAATGCGTTATTTTAACTATGTATGTACTCTATAGTCGATTTCAAAATTAGAGACGGCTATGTAAGGACTTATTAAGGGTGGTAATGTTCATCTATTGTTAACTAATTGTTTTACGACCTTTCCAAACGTCCATTGTTATTACTTACCTGTACTTAAGTAATTACTTACTTTTATTTTTATTATAGCATAAAGACCGTCTCAAGAGCCTATTTAGCAATACCATTTCAAATCGCTATAGCTTAATCATTAGCCGGTGGGGTTACTAATACCTTAATAATCTCACGTCATATCCCCAAGGGCATAGGTATTCCATTCCTAGATATATCCGTTTTGCCTGTAGGTAATACATATTCTTTGGACCCCTCAACGTGATAGGTGGTGAGCCCGTCGCTGGACCAGGGTGCGGATACGCATGTCTTAAAATTAATTCTGAGGCTGGTTTCCTCGCGATGTTTTCCTTCGCCGTCAAGCTAGTGATGTAGGTACGTAAACTCATACTCAGAGCATTACTTAGAGCCACAGCTCTTAGAGCACTATCAAATAACTCCTAGACCAACCAGTCTATGTTGAGCTCTCAGCGTTGAAGACTTGCCCATGAGGCAAGTTTAGTTATATAGAATGGCACACACATACATATGCTCACGCCTTTGTCCCGAAGGGGTAGGCAGAGACAATAGACCGCCACCTGCTACGATCCTGACACACCTCTCGCGCTTCATCTAAATCCATCAATCGGTTCATACATGCTCATCGGTTTCGGGTACTCTTTAATTGGTTTTTCCTCAATAGATCTCCAATAGGATAAACAGAAACGGTTGGTAAGTACTTTAATGTACTACTGGGTAAAATGCTCTCAGGAAGAGTCCCATAAAATCCGTCCAGTAGGTTTTGTGCGATGCGGTAACGAACTGATAGACAAACACTGAATTAAAAATTATGAACAACATTCAAATTCTTGACTTGGTTCTGCCATCCGCCATTCACCCCTTGGATACGAGTTGTTTTATTTCAGAAATTGAAGAAGTATAGGTACAACTAAAATCTTGAAAGGGAGAAAGCAAAGCCTGTATTGAATATAAATATATATATAAGTGTAGTTTAAGATAGGGTAAGTATAAATAAGGGTTAGTTTTCTGTAAACATAAAAATAAAAACATAAAATTTATAAAAACATTTTTATTTTACTAAAAACGTAGGTAGGACTTACTTATAGGAAAAACAGTGACAATGTAATAGTGAGAACTACTTAATTCATTTTTTTGCTAACAAAATTACAGCAGGATATTGTGCAAGAGCAAAGTAACAGTCAGTGACCTCTGCACTAGGCACGGAGAGATATCGCATATATGTAGTTAAGTACTCGTATATATGTAGTTAAGTGATTTTAATAAAAACAATTCGCTTCAACAATGAGCAATTAAAAAAGACGACAAACCCAGACCACGCAGAATTATAAATAGTACCTACTAACGTACCACGAGTAAACAATGGTAGGTATATGTACATATATACCTAAGTAAGTATATTAAATAATTATTTACATTAAATATGCACGAAACGACTTACCTACCTAAATAAAAATGCTATATTTTGGTATCATTTTAATTCCTATCCAGGAATACTTATATCAAATCATGTAGGTAATAATCAGTAAACACAAAATAAAAATAAAACTTATGTATGATTAGATGTTGCGAAAATATTTTATATGCAGCTACACTTCTTATTAATGCACAATCCGAAGAAATAACCTTTAGGAATACAATGGGCTTGGCAGATTGTTTCCTCGGTCGCTTCTTCTGACTGACACGAGATAAATACAGGAACTTTCAATTCTGAAGAAAAAAACACAATGTAAGTGCAAATCAAACAGTGATGCCTACAGTTTTTTTAGTATATTTGTGTAGGTAATTATAGATCTGACCTCGAAAACTTTACAATCACCGGGTTCTCGAACAGAAACAGTTATGAGATCACAGTATCTTACATAAGGAACAAAAAAATATAAATATTCAGATAGGTAGTGTGTTCTATTTTAGTTTATGCGTGAGTAAGCACTAATTTCAGTTGTATAGGTAACGACAATAGGTAAGTAGCTACACCTATCTACTATAGTTATAAAGTTGTTTGAATTATTAAGAACCATGTAACTATATATACGTACCACTGGGACGATAGGTTTCCGTAGTTTGCTTCTCAGATAACTGTGGTATCGATCCATCGGTTACTGGTACAACGTCCGCTGGCTTTATTACGCTGCTGTCTCTAGGGGAGCCAGTAATACTTTGGACACAATACACAGTTAAAACTATGAAAGTGAAAGTACACAATCCTTTAACTTCCATTTCCCTTTTGTGAGGTAAAGTAAATGGATAAATTGTGCACTGAACAATGACCTGCTTCAGCAAATGGGAATGAATGTATGAAAGGTCAATAAGCGGTCTTCCTTATATATTCATTTACGACGTTAAGCGCAACGTGACTAATACCTACTGCAAGTCCACGTAATCATCCAATCCGTACGGGTTCGTAGTAAATGATTCACACTCCGTATTTGATTGTTATCACAGACTAATCATTATAGTTTGTATTGTCGATTTGTAGGAAATAAACACAATTCTGTTGTATATTCAGTTCAGTTTACCTACGTCTATAATTTCTGTAGGCAAAAATAGAAACTTTTATATTTTCACATCCAATTACACCTACCTAGTGGTTATATTTAAATAGGTAGGTACTCTTATTTTATGATCATGGGTTTCTATGACACTTTTAGTATTCCATACCTCAATAGGAAAAAAGGAACCCAAGTTCTAATTCGTTTACCGCCCTGTCTGTCTGGACTTTGGTCCCATTTTCTCAGGAACTCGTGGAGATATCAATTTAAATTAAATATCAAATACTTTGGTCTACGGAATCATAAAGCAACCGCATACAATATGGGCACTCGCAAATATAATTTAACCTATTAAGTAGGGTAGGTAAGTAGTGCCTGTTGGTCTAGAAATTTATTATAAAAAAATTGGCAAGAAGTAAGATCTCACAACTCGAATAAAGAAAAAATCACATAAAAACTAATATTATAAAGAAGAAAGATTATATTATTTGTTTGTTTGTTCGTATTGAATAGGCTCCGAAACTAGTTACTGGACCGATTTTAAAAACTCTTTCACCACTGAAAAGCGCATAAATTATTACAAAAACTTAAAAAATCTAACACACGGTATGTAAACAATACAAGCACACTACCCAATCAAAAATTGGGCGAAAATAACAAAATAAATTTAAAAAAACGACAATATTGGCATTTAGTGAGGGTATGTTTACAAAACAATATCTTTTTTGTTAGAAAATAACAAGAAAAATACTAACGTTATTTTCTCTCTTTATGATCATATGTTAAATTCTGTTTCTCTTACATTTTTGTATTTTACTTATCCTTTAAATATTTGCACTTGATTTAAAATGACCTGTATGGTATGGTCTGGCGTTGTGATGGCGCAATAAAGTTATTGAGTAGCTGCATAGCATTCCCGTTTTCGTGGGAATGCGTGGATAAAATATAGTCTATGTTCCTCAGGGATATTGTAGCTTTCCATAGGTGAAAGTATTTTTGAAATCGATCCAGTAGTTTTTGAGTTTAATAGTTACAAACATATGAATCTTTCCTGGATCTACACTAATGTGTAGAATATCCCAAATTCAGTCAGTATTTGTACTATGTTAGAGCTAAGCTTCTACGAGGTATACTAGACCAGCATTGCTAGTGCGAGTAATCATTAAAAAAAATCTACTACTATAACTACCAATACAATGGGTTCGATTTTGCTTTACAGGGACTAAACTTTTTTAATTTTACTCCTGTCATTTTCTTTCTCCTAGCCAGAGTTGAAAAAAAAACCTGTTTTTTTTAAAAAGAACAAAACATTGTGTTTCTTTTTTTTTCAAAAAAAACATGTTTTAATCTTTTTTTTTATAATGTTGAAATTGACATGTTTTAATCACGTTTTAAACATAGTTTAAAACACTTCTTGTTATAAAAAGAATTACAAAAGACAACAATATAAGAGGTTTTTATACTGAAGTGAAACACTAATAAATCTAACGAGAGAATGTAATTCTATGGACAAACTTCCACCTGTTTACTGCCAACAACAAAACATTTTTGAGATTTTTGAAATTTTTGTCATTTTTCTGAGTTTTGACATTTTAGACCTTTTTGACATTTTTGACCTTTTTGACAGTTGACATTTTGACATTTTTGAGATTTGAAATTTTTGACATTTTTGAAATTCAAACTCGATCGAGGTATTGACCTAAGGTATCTACTGACCGAATTTGAAGTCAATCGGTCCAGTAGATCCGGAGATATCCTGTCGACAGACACACAGACAGACATCCTACTCAAACCATTAACTTCCTCTTATAATGCTACGCAGGAGGAAGTTAATAAATCAGAAGTATTTATTGTAATAATTTTTAACTACTAATCTTTACTTTAGGAAAATCAAAAATCCACATGTTTCATTTCACCTTCCATCTACTCTACTTATTCTTCGTCTGCTACATCATACATCTAAGTCGTCCAACTCGTCCACAGTTAATTTTTCTTTCGGATTGAGCGCTCTCATGATCGTGACACAACCTCAAATATATTGCAAAATTGGCAAAAAAAAACTGTATTAAATAAATGAATAAGTGTAAGTAGGTATATGTTTTTTTATGTATGTTTTTAATGTGTTTAAAACAAAATGTTTTAAAACATGTTTTAAATAGGTTTGTTTTTTTTTCAGTGTTTTAAACAATGATTTAAACATTTGTTTTAAACAATTGTTTAAAACATTGCCAACTCTGCTCCTAGCATAGCAAAGAGACGAGAGATATATTAGTCCTGTCAAATTAAAATTGGTCCTGTCAACTAAGGCATTTCATATCGTGTGTTTAGTGCAAAAGTAAAGAAGTCACAACTGAAATACAGCCTCTGACAGGACTAAATTCGGTAGGTTATCTTATATCAAATTTTTTTTTTTGAGGTAAGACAAAGACAGGACTAAACTGATAAGTTTAGTTGGTGTCAAGCAGAATCGACCTCAATAACCCTCCTTTTGGCTTTGCTGTAGTCAAGTAAAAATAAATTGTATATTTGTATACATATTATATTTATAAGAGCAGTGATAGCCCGGACGGTTAAAGAGCCGGCCGAAAATCAGTGAGGCTCGGGTTCGAATCCTGGCATGTACCAATGAGTTTTTCAAAAACTTACGTACATATTTATCACTAGCTCGACGGTGAAGGAAAACATCGTGAGGAAACCCGCAGGTCTCAGAATTAATTCTGAGACATGTGTAAACAGACCCGGTCCGGCGATGGGCTCACCACCTATCACGTTTAGGGGTCCAATATATCTCGTGAAATGTGGGTATATCCAGTAATGGAATACCTCTGCCTACCCCCTCGGGGATAAAAAAAAAAAAAAGGCGTGAGATTATATTATATTATTATTATATATATTTATATTCATAATTATACATAAATTCTATGTTATTTAACCTAATCAAAAATATCATCATAGGATACCAGGGTTCTTTTAGCATCTTTAACAGGTGGGGTAGGGTTTCTTGGTGAAGGCGCCGGTGTCCAGGCTCCAGCGGCCTGTGGAGGTCGACGCACACTTGTTACCCGCCACCCTTCATCAGCGCTTTCTAGTGTCACTAAGGCATGAGAAGCTGCCTCAACAGAGTCAAACGTTATGAAGAACCTGAAATCAATCATTGCATGTGAACAATCCGTTATTTATAAACACTACATATAGTACAGTGAATAGAGACCAAATAAGGGGGGTTACCTTACAAACGGTCCGGTAGTTCTAAATTTTTTACATGTTGTCTAGGATGGTTATTAAGTGTTTAAAATACAAAATGCACAATTCCCCCCCCTCCGCGCCCGCCGCCATCTTGAAAAAACCGAAAAAAATCAGCACTTTTTTTAGAATTTCACTTATATCTTTGTTTCAGTGCATTTTAGCTACAAAACAGTTCTATTCAATGATGTAGAGAATGAAATTTCCTATAATATACATGTTAAATTTTGTTTGTAGGGCAGATAGTTCACGAGATATGATATTTTAAAAAATATAAAAAAATACGCATTTTTTGGAAATTTTTCAAACTTATCAAATAAACAATATGCCATTGTTTTCATTTTAATGCTTACTGCCCCCTCCGTAAGGTTGGTTAAAAAAAGTATACATCCATTTTGTAGGTAATTAAATTCCCTACAATTTTTATTCTTATACTTGTTTTTCTCAAATAGACCAAAATTGAATTACAGCGTTCTAAAGTTAGAAGTTTGAAAAAATTCCGGAAAATGCGTATTTTTTTATCTTTTTTAAAATATCATATCTCGTGAACTATCTGCCCTACAAACAAAATTTAACACGTATATTAAAGGGAATTTCATTCTCTACAACATTGAATATAACTGTTTTGTAGCTAAAATGCACCGTAATAAAGATATAAGTAAAAATCTAAAAAAAAGTACCGATTTTTTTCGGTTTTTTCATGATGGCGGCGGGCGCGGAGGGGGGGGAATTGTGCATTTTGCATTTTAAACACTTAACAACCATCCTAGACAACATGTAAAAAATTTAGAACTACCGGACCGTTTGTAAGGTATCAGCTCTCTATTCACTGGGCTAATAGTTCTATTCTATTTGTATTTAGAAAGGAAACAAATGACAATAAAAAATCTATAGGTATCAGTCTAGATTTGACAAAAAAACACTCCTTTATAAAGTTACTTCCAAGTTATACCTACTATATTACTCAATTCTAGGCTAGGCTAACAGTAAACAATAAGTGCCTTACTTCTCATCATCTGGTTCATGGGTGATGGAGAATGGTTCAAAGGTAGCCAGGCGAATCCTGATGGCTTCCTCTGTGAGGCGCGGGCTTGTGACCTGAAGCGTACTACTCTGTGCTCTGCCAGCAGCAGGAGTGTCACCTCCAGGTATGGTCTTGGTCCCCCCTTTCTCTTCTCTGAAAGATTTATTACAAACAGGAATGAAAATTTTAATAATAATTAATGGCATAATAAATAAGTCATCTTATCAAAGAAAAAAAATTCCTCCAAAGAGGAACCAAGTGGAAGAGTGCCCAGAAGACTGGCTGCATTCCCTCTTTGGATGGCTAGGTTGATCCTTTTTGTCAGATATAACTGCCAGCATTCAGATCACAAGAAACTTCAAAAAATCCATAAGTTGACAGCTTTTAGAGCATTGAGTAAGGCATGTTCAATATTAATTCTTACTTTTCACGAGCAGTAACAAAAGAGTCATAAAGGTATTTGACACGTGGAGCTGGCTTCTCTTCAGGAGGTGGAGGTTCCTGCGACGCGCTGAATGGCTGGTACGAAGCCACACCGCCGGCTGCTCCTGCTGAACCGCTTAGTTTGCGTTCGCGCCCTGGATACCAAGTTTATAGTAATTGTTGGTTTCAAGACTTTCACGTGAAATTACGGAAAGTAATTAAGTAGATATACTTCATTTACTTTACCTGCTCTTGGTCGCTTGAAAGTAGCGTTCTGTGGTTGTGGCGGCGGGCTTTTTATGGCCTGGATTGCACCGCTTTTGATCAACTTTCGTGCTATTTCACGAGCATCACGTGCTTCTGTCGGGCGTTTAGGAAGAATCGGCTTTTCAGGCTCCTGTTTGGGAGCTTTCAAAGCCTGAAGAGCCTTCTTTTTTTTCTTCAACTTTTGATACTTTGCTTGTAGCATTAATTCTTCTTCCGTCAAGTTCGAAGGGAAATGTAAATATACCATTTTTAAGATGTTTATTGGACGAACAACAATATAAACAATACACAACAAAGTAGATACCTAAATAAAAATCACAGAAAAATATATTTTTTTTCTTTCTATAGGTACAGGGTGGAGTGAGGGAGGAGTTTTCAGCTGACAGCTGTCATTTAAGTATTCAAAGGTATCAATAGATGGTGCTGAAAAACGAGAAATTGACATGTTGAGAATTTTTTATTGCTACAAAAAGTTTAAGAATCTATATATTTGCAGCAACTACAATATTATATATTACTATTATATATTACTACCCGCGGGAATTTTTAAAAACCCCTTCACAGTGGTTGCCTAGACATATAATTTACCATATTTCAAGTTTCTAAGTGTTGTTGTTTCGGAGTAGTAGGTATGTATTTCTCTTTTTACCCAGTTTTTTTTTATTTTCCCGTGGGAATGAGATATTCTCCCGCTATAAAAAGTACTCTAAATGTTGACCCAGTTACTCCGTTATCTCCATACCAAATTTCATTAAAATGCTTCCAGTAGTTTTTGCGTGATGCGTGCACAACCAGGCAGACAGACAGACAGACAAACAGACAAAAATTTCAAAAATTGGTGTTTTGGTATCTATATCGATAACTGTATAGACTACCACTAAAATTTTCAAATAATATTTTATGTACAGACACGACCCCGTTAGAGTTTTATTATATGTATAGTAGGTACCTCAAAAAATAAAAAAAGATTTCATGTACCTACAGGCACGGCCCCGTTAGAGTTTTATTATATGTATAGATGTTATTTTTATTATGTACTAGCTGCGCCAAGCGGTTTCACCCGCTTAGTTCCCGTCCCCGTAGTATGGATATGACAATAAGAATATCCAATTTATTAGGTTCCCAATGATTTTTTTTGGTTAGACCTGTTACCGTAGGAATTTTTCTAAATCCATTCATAGCAGTTCTCTACGACATACCTATTTCAAGACCTACAAACCATATTTCAAGTTTCTAGGTGTCAAAGTTTCGTAGTAATAATACGTATTCAACCAGTTTTTATATTTTCCCGTGGAATTGAGATTTTCTGGAATAGGACAGATATTCAACGCAAAGTCAGGTGAAATCTGAGTAAATATTCTTGTGTTTGTTCGAACCACTAAAGCAGGAGAAAATACTCTAACCACAACCCAAATTAGCACGTCTATCGGCATCAATAGCTGTATATTTTCGTGACCCTTGCATTCATTAAAACAAAAAAGCCATAATTCGATCAGGGTGAATTCGCGGAAACTCATGAATTGCGATTTCTTGCTAATAATTAATTAAATAACATAGCTGCATTCTTTTTTTACTTTACATGACTTTTCTTACACATTTTTACGTAAAGTGCCGCTATTTAAAATTGTATACCACCTTTATTTCATTTATATATTTCAATAAACACGCACCAGACGTCATCACCATATCTGCGAATAAAAGTAGAGTATTGAACTTCCTGAATTATTTTCCAAAAATTGTCAATGTACTTTCCGTTTTTTTTTTCATATTTCGAAAATGTACATTATCTAGAATAACACAATTAATTATGAAGTGATTTGATAATGAATATCATATATAAATAAATTAAAGAAATTTTGTCACGGAAATTCATCAACACCATCGCGGCACCGTCATAGTTTTAATATTCTCGAATTTCTAATATCTACCGTGACCGAGAGGCGACCACCTCCTTTCCTCAATCTCTGTGGTCTCTCTCACAAAGCTACTTCAATTTTATCCACGCAGGAGTATCAAAATTTTCGACTTATATTAGCTTATGGACTCTTTATCATAAATTCACATCATCACCATCGATAGAAAAATTCAGGTTTGCACCATTACTACATCTTTTTAAACTATCCTGGCTTGTGTGTCTTATGTAAAAGACCACAAAAATTGCTGGTGGTGCTTTTTGCAGCTTGGCGTTTTTACTAAAAAAAATCATAAACAGTCATTCATCATAACCATCATCATCATTACCATTTCTTCTGTGTAAATGGTGATGATAATATGTAAACGGTAATGATATACTATGTGTTTATCTCATATTAATTCTGACTATATGTGATGTTTGCTCTTAAAAAATATTTTCAACTGTTAGTTTATTAATGTCTTAGACGGCGATACAAAAAATGAGCACTAAGTATCTATATTTATGAGACCTACATACCAGTTTCGAGTTTCTAGGCAATGATATTTCTTATTTAATATCATTGTTCCTAGGTGTTATTGTTTCGGAGTAGAACATACATATTAATATATATAATTTTCCCGTGAAAATGAGACTTTTCCCGCGGTAAAAAGTACCCAGATGTTGACCCAGTTACTCAGTTCAGCTAGTTGTTCAGCCACACAACATTTTTAAATTTTCCCGTGGGAATGAAACATTCTCCCGCTGTAAATAGTACTCTAGATGTTGACCCGAATATTCAGTTATCTTCACACCAAGTTTCATCTAAATCCGTAGAGTTGTTTTTGCATATTGTGTACTTATACATATTATAACGATTACAACTCTTTCAACGTTTTGAATCGTTATATCTCAAAAACGGTGGTTCTTAGGAAAAAAACTATTAAGACATTTTTCATAAATAATTATCTGATCTACAATTTTTGTTTTGGGAAATTTTGTAATTAAACTTACCGTTTTGCTGAAAATCGTGAAAATGCCTTTGATCCCGAGTAATTTTTTTTTTCAAGTTTTGGACAGATGAGGACTTTTTAGATTTCATTTATAATGGTGTTTTAAACAGTCCTACCAATTTTCAGCTGGCTGCGAATTTTTTTAACTTCACTCTAATTTTTTTGGTCTAAATTGACTGGACATCATCATTTGTTTGCCATTGTTACTATTTAGAATATCTATACATCACACCAATCGTTGATTTGTGATATTTTATTATTTTATTTTATTTTATTTTATTTATTCGGAGAAAAAACAGTACATAGTGTATGTAAATTCTTATGGGGTATGTTTGTATTTCACTTACATAGGTAACACTATGCCCATGGACATTTCTCGCTAAGATGTAACAAATAAAAACTTAAAAGTAATCCAGTTAGAAATTGAAAAGACAGAAATGCAAAGCTCGCGCGAACACACACCCACCAACCTATAATCATAGAGTTTTATGGTGTTTAATATAATATGGGAGTTATTGTAATAATATATCAGAAATGTGGTGACTATAGAACGCATGCCAAAATTGAAAGCATCAATATAAAATCAGTCAAACATTGTGATTATAGTTAGTAATTCAAAGCAGAAACCTGTGTTATTTGCTATTTTTCATCATTTCCATTCGCTTGTCATCATTACAGGTAAAGAAAAGTCATTACCAGGCTTTAGACATCATTACCATTTTAATCAAGTAACTTTAAAAGTCGATAACTTCTGATTCTCTTGTTGGATTTTAGTGCCTTCAGTAGTTTTGTAAAGGTTATTAAAAAATCTTTAAATTTATTATTTTTTGCACGCATTTCCGACCACTTTAAAATATTCAAAATAAATAAGAAAGAATCAAAACGGCGAATCCACCCGACATCACATCACTATCTATCTTTATGGGCAATTTACACGAGGCCAATCCACTAAGGGCTTCGTATAATGGGCCATTTACACGAGGGCAACCCACTAAGACAATCCACCTAAGACTGCACACAAAAAAAACATTTGGATTGGCTTAGTGGATTGTCTTAGTGGAATGGCCTCGTGTAAATGGCCCATTAGTGAAGGAACCAAGGAGTTTGTACTGTACCTTAACACAGTATATAGTACTAGCGTACAGTATGGCCACTCCCTGCCTCCCCCCGCGCTTGGTAACCTCACAGTCACCGGCTGGCTAGGACGAGACCATATTCTTATCTATGGACGAGACGACGACAAGGTGCGCAGAGCATGAGTGTAAGAGAGAGAGCGTTCTCACACAAGCATGGTACGCACACACATGGTCTACACGAGCTTAGACTGTGTGCGCAGCAACGCGTTTGTTTCATACATTTTATCGCTAGTGTCCAACCTGTGACCTTAGCTTCTTGGAAGGAACTCAATTTTTTTTTTTTAAAACGCCTCATTTCCTCAAGAAGCCGCTTCAATCTTCATTTTGTTAAGAGTTTTGAAGACATTGTATTTTTAGGCATTGACTCAGAACTTTGTCTCAGCAGTGACCTTTGAGTATTAAACCAACAGGAGACGTCACGCGCACTAGTTTCTTTACAAAAAAGTCTGCCAATTTCTGCGGGGGGGACGAGGAAACAATCACAAATAATGTTAAAACAAACGCATTTTTTGATAAAACAATTAAACACTAGCTTGAACTAGGTGCACACAAATACATTCACCAATACAAGCACTCCGTGAACTCAAACAAACTAGTTGTATTTAACCGGTGTGCTCAAAGACCGACACGTTTTTTTGGCAGAGGGGAACGCCTGTCAGTGGCGTCTCCGGTTGGTTTAATACTCAACTTAGCTAAAGTTGAGGCAGTATGGTCTATGACTCTAGCCTGTCCTACACAAGTTGGACTTGCAGTGTTGCCAACTTAGCTACTTTGTAGCTAGATCTAGCTATTTTTGGGTATCAGGCAGCTACAATTTACAAAATCTTGTAGCTAAATTTTTTAGCTACTTTTTCTAGCTACTTTTACAAGATGTGAGTACTTTTGAGACTTTATGTAAGGTATCGGTCCTTAAATTGTACCTAAACGTGGCTGGCTTATGTATTTTATTACTAATACCTAGATAAATGAAGGGGATAAACATATTTCTTCGTTTAAAACTTAAATTGCGTTCTGCTTTGTCTTATTTTATAAATTTAAAATTATTGCTCGCTGTTTTAATAAACTGAAAATTGATTTACCTATGAAAAAATACACTTAATCTGCTTACTTTACCTAGTTTAAAGTGTTAGCTACTTCTGGCTACTTTTTTGTGTCAACAAATCGGGCAATCTGGCTACTTTTCGCAAGATGTCTAGCTACAAGGTAAGGGTAGCAGTTGGCAACACTGTGGACTTTGACTGTGCAGTATCCAAAGGCCAATAAACAATTTCAAAAAAAAAAAAAGGACTGTGCAGTGGGCGAAAAAAAAAATCTTAGTTGAACGAACTGTCAAAAATAATGTTCCAAAATAACCAATAAAAAATTAATTTTTTGATGTAAAACGGATATAAAATAAACAAAATGTTTCGTTTTGGAAAGAATATCTGCCCCATCCTATCAAAAACCCTACAACGAACTTCAAAACATGACAGTAACGTTATACTGTTTTTTCAGGGCGAAAGATTGATCTCGAGTTCAGGTAAACAGTTTTTATAAGATTTTATTTAATTGCAATGTAGGTAGGTACCTATGTTTGTTTGGGTGAAATCTTGAAACTCAGTTTTGAAGCAGATATCTTCAATCGATTGACCTGAAATTTGGCAAACATATGTAAGTTTGATGACAATTAAAGCAACATTGTGATACCACGAAGCTATTATATGTTACTATCGTAACAAGCTCACTGACCGAGCTGATCTGATGATGAAGCCAGGAGGTCGATATTGCAACTCCTCAATGGCTACTCGTAAACCCCTGCCATACCTACATACAAAAGCTTGTTTTTTAGTTTTCATGAACTATTATTACTTATTCATTTACATGTTAACTCATAAAAACATTTTCTACTGACATACAAATTTTATAGACCCCTTCATAGTAATTTTAAATATCTATGGCTTTCAGATGATAACAATAAATTTTCATTAAAACATGAGGAGATTGGACGGCCTCTCTATTTTGATGCTCAAGCGACTACACCTGTGGTAAGAGATAGATAAATAGTGTGTCAATCATATTTGAGCTAGAATCTTTTAAAAAATATTCAATTTGAGTAAGTCTCTGTGGTAAGAAAATGTTAACAATAGTATTTTTTAGGATCCAAGAGTGCTTGATGCAATGCTGCCATATTTTGTCAGTTACCATGGCAATCCTCATTCACGGACACATACATATGGATGGGAAAGTGAAACTGCAGTTGAGAAAGCAAGGGAACAAGTGGCAAATTTGATTGGTGCAGATCCCAAGGAAATTATATTTACATCAGGAGCAACAGAATCAAACAATATATCTGTGAAAGGTGTTGCACGTTTTTATGCACCAAGAAAGAAGCATATTATCACTACACAGATTGTAAGTAGTTGTTTTTAACTAACAAGATCAGTGGGTCTAAAATGGCCACTTTGAGCAATTCCTCCTTTTATGAATTCCCAGCAAATCCTAAGCAATTCCTCTAAATTTCGTAAAATGGTCCCTCATTTTAGTGATTCACTGACAATTCAATTCATTAGCAGATTCGTATTTGGAGAAATTTTCGAATATGAATCGAAATAGGATCCTATTATGATTCACCCGAAACGGCCTTTTTAGATCCCCAGATCACTAGGTAGTTTGCAAGTATTAAAATCCCTTAAAAATCTATCCCTATAATATTTTTAATAATAATATAATTAATTTACTCTCATGGACTTACAATTTAAAATTATATTATGTATAGCTTATTATTTTCATAAATTGGCAATAGCAGCAATATTTGGCGTGATAACATGATAATGAATGCTGGCTGCACGCACAAAAAATTGTCACATTCCGCCTGAGCAGAGCATGCAAGTGTGAGCATGGAAAGCGATAGAGACACAATTGGCCTAAGCGTTCGGCTTGTGAGGCATCTATCTCTCTTCCACTCCAGTATAAATTTTTTTATCAATGTTTTCTTATGACGTTATTATGTAAAATTATTGTCCATAAACCGACTTTACAGACCACAAATTTTTTAATTATTCTGTTGATTTTTAAGTAATTAAAAAATCAAATGAAAATGGAAATAATATACTAGATTTAATGATTTTCAGGAACACAAATGTGTATTAGACTCATGTCGTGCTTTGGAAGGGGAAGGTTTTAAAATTACTTATCTTCCTGTGGGCTCCAATGGCATTATCAATCTACAAGAATTGGAAAAATCACTGACTCCTGAGACCAGCCTAGTCTCAATTATGACTGTTAACAATGAAATAGGTACTGTTCAAAAATGTTCTATTAAGTATAGTAAATTTTTTTTGTTGGTATAATGTTTTTATTTTATTTCTAGGTGTAATGCAGCCCATTGCAGAAATCGGACAAATATGCAGAAACAAAAAAGTGTTTTTCCATACTGATGCTGCCCAAGCATTAGGAAAGGTTCCGTTGGATGTCAACAACATGAATATTGATCTGATGTCTATTTCTGGGCACAAAATTTATGGTCCAAAAGGTGTTGGTGCATTGTATATTAGAAGGAGACCAAGAGTTCGAGTAGAACCTATTCAAAGTGGAGGAGGGCAAGAGAGGGGTATAAGAAGTGGCACTGTACCTACACCACTTGTTGTAGGACTAGGTAAGTAAACTATTTTTCACACCACATGCTCGACAAAGCCGGATTATATATCATACTAGCGACCCGCCCTGGCTTCGCACGGGTGCAATGCTGAATTTTCTTTGCTATAAACCATCCCTGGACCCACTCGAACCCACACAAAAAGTTTCATCAAAATCGGTCCGGCCGTTCTCGAGTTAAATCGTCAGGAAGGAAAACCCGACTTATTTTTATATAGTAGATAAACGTCACCGAAAGCAAGACATTATATCCCTTGGCTTTAGCCGGGTTATAATGTATGGAATTTCATTATAACCCTAGGTCAATAATGTAATTTTCACTTTTCATAATCCTTATTGCTATGACGATAAAGTCTAATTTCGTTAAGCAAAATGTGGTGCACCCGCCTGCACCCATGGTCGTGCGTGGCCAACTCGATTTTCGAAAACCGAAGCCGCGACCAACTAGATTCGCACGATCTTCATTTGTTAAATCAAGTAGGTCACGCCGGCAGAAAAAAGTTGCTGTATCCATTTCATAGCTTTAACATATCCCCTTCGTCTTAAACCCCAGACCCCTTCCTCTTAAATAGTGGCACAATTACCGCCTTAGTCCAGTCATCTGGTATTCGACCTTGTGCTAGACAGAGGTTAAATAGGTGTTGCAGCAGGTCTGCAACTAGCCCATCCCCAGCCCTTAGCATCTCCACAGTCACTCTGTCATACCCTGCAGCTTCACCTAGTTTCAAAAGCTAAACATGAAATACAGAAGCCTGCAATGGCTGCTTGGTAGAAACTTCATCCTAAGTATTGATAACAAGCTCCTCCTCTATAATGCTATACTTAAGCCGATTTGGACATATGGCATCCAGCTCTGGGGGTCTGCAAGTACCTCGAACCTAAATATAATACAGGGTACAGAATAGTATGTTGAAAAGTATAACAAATGCCCCATGGTTCATTAGGAACTCAGAGGTGCACGACATATTGGAGGTCAACACTGTTCAGCAGATAATAAAGTCTATTGCCGGACGCTACAAGACAAGAATAAGGAATCATCCGAATCCCCTGGCAGCCATGCTGTCCAGGCCCACCCACAAAAGGAGACTCAAAAGACTCGCAATAGTAGACTTAGCAAGCTAGACAATGGATCCCTAGACTCTAGCATGAAGGAAGAGGTTTCTTAATGAAGAAGTTACTCTGCAAAGCTAAAACCCTGCTAACATCTGCTTAAAGTTGACCGACTGCTCGCAGATTAAAATAAGAAAAAAAAAAAAAAAAAAACTAGTTTCAAACGTTTCAACGCTTCCATAATCTCTTTCATACTTATTTCACTATCCTGTGAAACTGATACCTCACTTTCACTATCAGGCTCATCCTCTTGCTTTTCAAATAGACTTTCAAAGTGTCTTTTCCACCGCTCTAGTACACACCGTTCTTCTATCATAACATTTCAAAAAGAATATCGAAAATGTCGAGTGATGAAAGTACTCTATTAAACTAGATGCCATAGGCATTGTCAATAATCTACTACCATGCAATTGCATATTATTGTCTCGCATAAGGTGAGAAAAGTAGAGTATATAACTCGGGAATAAAACTGTTTTTGTCCTGGGCGCTTAAACCCCTTACTAAATTCAGGACTCAGTTGCTTGCTGCGCTCGGGAGTAACACTGGGAGTCCTTCGTTACGTTCAGGATTCAATGTCGCGCCCGTGACATAAAACAGTGCTTTATTCCCTTGTTGTATAATCTACTATTGCTGAAGTCCTAATCTGAAACAAAACCTTATTACTACATGGTTTGTTATTAGGTTGTTTTATTTCAGTGAAAAAGGTAGCCTGTACCATACTAATTTTAGTTATTATTCTAATTTAGGAGCTGCTTGTGAACTAGCATTACTTGAAATGCCATATGACCATGCATGGATGGAGACATTATCACAAAGATTCCTAAACAAGATATACTCCAAACTCACGCACGTTATTAGGAATGGGGACCCAGAGAAAACATATCCTGGATGCATCAACTTATCCTTTGCTTATGTTGAAGGTGAATAGTTATTTTTTACTTAAAGCTTAGTTTATTGTGACTGATAAAATACTATCTTAAAATAATAAATAATTCCCCCAAGTCACCAATCCATGCCCTTTATTTATAGGTGAATCATTATTGATGGCTCTAAAAGATGTGGCTCTGTCCAGTGGTTCAGCTTGTACATCGGCGTCTTTAGAACCATCCTATGTATTGAGGGCTATTGGCACAGATGAAGATTTAGCTCACAGCTCAATAAGGTATAGTATTAAGAACTAAATACCTCATACTAAATGCCTTATTGACATAATATGAGTTTTGACAAGTTTGGCAGATGATTGAGCTACCCACTGAGAATCACTGCTTCGAGCCAGAACCCTACTTTCATATTATATTGCTAATGCATGGCACACAATTTTGGGGCTAGATAAAAGGGTTCATTACTAGCAGCAATGGAGTTTAAAAAACTAGTAACTATAGCTCTATCATCAACCAATAATGTAACAGGCCCCTGCTGAACTTTGAGTCTTTTATCATTCATATGGTAGTATGTACTATAATCTCTCAAGCAAATCTACTGTTGGATTGGAAGTAAACCGGGACCATTTGTTTTACAAGGCTTCCGAAACACCAAAGATAGCATGAGTCATGCATCACAAAATTTTAATTGCAAATAAAACTCGTAGCAACATCTTAGTTGAATACCAAACTCATAACTTACGCATACAACTAACAACTGTGACACAGTCATTACTCATTAGTTACACAGTTGTGTCTCAAAACTTAAAGGTGTTTTATTTATGTTATTTGTGATTTCAGATTTGGATTGGGAAGATTCACCACAATGGATGAAGTAGACTACACTGCTGAAAAGACTATCAGGCATGTGGAGCGGCTGAGAGAAATGAGTCCTCTCTGGGAAATGGTACAAGAAGGTGTAGACATTAAAAATATTCAGTGGTCTCAACATTAGATAAGTTATTTTGATCACTTACTGTAGGTACTATGAAAGAATTATTCCAGAACATGATACTACTTTTTTAGGTTAGAAATATATTTATGGTTGTAAAGATCTGTGAAGAAGATGAGTGATACAATGCAAGTGGTGATGAATTGTAAAAGTCAGTTTGTTTAAAACTTTTCCTAGGTGACTAAAATCTCGTATCTGGCTGTCTTTTACATTGCATAGCAATGTTTTAAATTAGAAGTGAGTAGGTACCTAGGTACCTACGTAATTGTTTATACCTACTGGAAAATTTAGTAATAAGTGCATAATTTTAGTTCAGATATATTTTATGAAGAATTAGAACCACATATAAATAGAGATAAGATATTGATTCAAACTGTTTTATTTTATAATAATAAATTGCAGAACGCACTGCTTCTGCACATCCTAAAACATTTATATCAGTTTCAATAAAAATGGCGAATTGCACATTATGCTAGTTTTATTTCTGAAGAATGTGGGGTAGGCAGAGGTATTCCATTTCAGGAAATACCCACACATTTTACCACTTTTCTTTAAACCCCTTAACGTGATAGGTAGTGAACCCATCACCGGACCGAGCTACAAGTGCCTCAGAATTTATTTATTTATTTGCATGTCACATGGTGTGATAAAGGTGTTACATTTTAAAGAGCACTAAAACATAAGCAAATGAGTTAATTCTCGGTATGAAAGTTTCCTCACGATGTTTTCCTTCCCCATCGAGCTAGTGATAAATATGTACTTAAGTTTTTGAAAAACTCATGCCAGGATGCGAACTCGAGATCTCACGAGGAGAGATAAAAGATTTATGACTATTTAATCATGCACAATATGTATAATTTAATCAAATAGTGTGTGTTACATTATAATATAATAAATGGTTACTTAAATCAACAATGTAAAAAAATATTAGTGTACAACAAAAAGATGATTTGGATTGTTCATGTCATACTAAAAATCTAGTTACAAACGCTGGCCATATTTTAAAGCTAAATTTTCACTTTCACCTCCTAAATGAGGAATACATAAACTTACACTATATTATCTACAGTTACACAGTTCAGTTTTGGTGCCAGATTAAAATGCTTCAGATCATAATTAAACAAGATGCAAAATTTTTATGTACAAATTCAATAAATAGTTTTACACTATTACTGAATGAAGTTATGTATGAACTTATAAAAAACAAAGCTATTCTTTTGGATTGCTACGAGTGGTTCCAAAATGTCTGCAATCATAAATATTAAAAAAAATATAGCACTCACAATGATGGTGTTTTCCGTATATTTAAATTACTCTATGATGGTGATGTCACTGTATTCAATATGACAATATTAGATTTTATATGAAACTCAATAATTTTATTTTCAGATTTCGACGACGATGTTCGAATACCTCCTAACTGACACCCTGGGCCAAAATGAGTTATCTATGCCACTGTACTTAGAGTTCAATTTCGCACCGACTGGCAAAAACTCCGAAGTGATTTTGTAATAAATAACGCCACAAATTCATAATGAGAATACCTCCTAATATCACGCTTTGAGCGTGTTAGCCTGAAATGCTGCTAATATATTCTAACTTACCAAAACGAATATCTCCTAAGTTACTTCCGAACTAATTTTGCTGCCAATACCTCCTATCTACCATCAAACACGTCTAATGTGATTATTTTAAAAGGAGTATAAATAAACATTTAAATTCATGTGATTCTTTAAATAAGAGTACTTATATTAAAACATTTAAGTTTATGTGATTTTTCCAGTGAGAGTATATGATTAAACTACATTGGGCCGCAAAAATTCCGGTTCGCTTATAAAAAGTGTGATAGTTTCTTAACTACACAACACAAACTAGTGAAACTATCGTATGTTATAGATGACTGACTTATACATAAAAGAAAATACAAAACACGTTTGTAAACTGTATAATTTTATTTAATTAATACCACCTAAAAAATATAAAAAAAACACTTCTAACTTTTTACAACAAAAATATACAACACAGTTAATCAGCAAAATGAAAGCTTTTCTGTAAATTTAATATCTTGTATTTCCTCCACGAGCCCGTATCGCTTCATTAAGACGATGTGGCATGCTGTAAATCAAATTTCTAATACGGTTTTGGTCTAAGTTTGACCATTCTTCTATTAACGCACTTCTTAACTCACGTAAGTTAAGTAAGGAGAGCGTTGTTTAACGCATCTCCCGAGGTCGTCCCATAAATGCTCTATGGGATTTAAGTCTGGGCTGCGAGCTGGCCACTCCATGCGGGTGATACCAACGTCTTGAATATACGCGTTGACCAAATGTGCTGTATGTGGTCGCGCATTATCGTCCATAAAAATGGAATTTGCGCCCATATTCACCAAGAAAGGACCATCATGCTCATTTAAAATCTCCTCTACATATCTGGGAGCTGTCAGAGAACCGTTTTCTATAATTACTAACTCCGTACGATCCTTTGAAGATATCCCAGCCCAAACCATTATTGATCCTCCACCGAATGGCACCTTTCCCTCAAAACACGCTTGACGATAACGTTCATTTGGTCGCCTATATACTCTTCGTCTCCCATCGTGTGGGAATAAACAAAATCTTGACTCATCGGAAAACATAACCCTGGACCAATCTTCATCTGTCTACCGGACGTGTTGTCAAGAAAACCGCAACCTGGCAACTCTATGTTCTCTGAGCAATTTAAGGCCGTTTGCTGGCCTATAAGGCTTTATATCAGCTTCCCAAAGTCGCCGCCGGATGTCAGAGCTTACATTGTTGTGGTGAATTTCTTGAAGGCTATTTCGGACCTGAACAGCCATGAGATGTCGATTTCTTAACAGAGTGCTCACAATGAATCGGTCTTCTCGTGTAGTTGTACACCTTGGCCTGCCATTCCCTGGTCTCCTGATGTTCTTGCCGGTCTCTTAAAATCGCTGGAGTACTCTTTGGACCGTGGATAAAGATACACCTACTGTTCTAGCAGTACTCCGCTGACTCCTTCCTTCTTGTACCATGGTGATAATTCGTGTACATTCTTCAGTAGATAACGACATGTTGATGCATGGTTGATGCACAAAATACTGTGATCAGCCAAAAAAACTGTTTATGATGACAGCTTGGTTTGAAACAAAAGCGAGAAAATTTTCTATTCAAAATTAGGAGTTTA
Source organism: Ethmia dodecea (assembly GCA_963855545.1). NCBI lineage: Eukaryota > Metazoa > Arthropoda > Insecta > Lepidoptera > Depressariidae > Ethmia > Ethmia dodecea. The sequence goes on along the minus strand of OY979437.1, from coordinate 8,019,382 downwards.
TTATTTTTCAAAAATCGGAAGTTCTTTATTTTTGCTGTCCAGTGTAGTTGAAAATACTAGAAATATTTTTCATTTTGCGTTGAAGTAATTTAACGTGATTTTTATGTGAGGCTTAATAGAAATAAGTTTTCAATTACTAGTAGAGAGTTACAGACTTATTTTATTGGTTATCTAATAAAGATTTTCCTAATTATTCCCTAAAACTTTTATTAAGTAATACCTCTTAACTTCATCAAAATAAGTTTGACATGGACATTAGTGAAACTAATAACTCCTAACTAACACTAACTTGAAAACCACTTGTCTGTACGTAAAATCAATGCTAGCATCAATTTTGCAGCCCCATTTTATAACAACTTGCTTTAGAACACATTTTCATAAAATAGGTACAAAAACATTTAAAACGTTTTTTTCGCCTCCTGTAAAATTTGCTTTTTGTTAGTTAGGAGGTCTTCGAACATCGTCGTCGATTTACATAATTTAAGTGCAACTGTTATATGCAATGGACATGTACAAAATAAGTGATATAACACCAAGAGTCCCTTGTTTTGTTATTGATCATGACCACATATCTTATTATTATGGCCACAAGAAAAAAGTATAGTTTCTGCTCAAATTTTGTGCTATTTTAGTATAAAACAATAAATTAAATACCTATATTGTGTTAAATTATGATACAATATGACAAGGATTTGTTTAAGTATAGTTTCACAACAGACAATGACAGCACATGCAAATATTAATGCCAGTCAAGCAACAGTGATCCACAACTGGACAAGGACAATAGATAATACTTTTGTGTTTGCATCTTGTGGGTTGACGGGGTAATTAACAGCAGCTTTAAATTTATGATTTCATCAACAGATACATGATGGCTCCTCAGGAGGATCTGGATTTGTTATCTTAAAGCTATTGTGATCCAGTGTCTGCAACTCTATCCGAGACCGGTTGGACTCCACCAGTTGCAGAGCAATATCAGTAAACATTTCTTCAATACCTTTTCCAGTCTTACATGAAGTTTTGTATGTGGTGCTGATAAGATTGTGGCATTGTTCGCTGAAATAGTATAGTGAGTTTGATAAAGAGTAAAAATCTACACTAAAACTATAAAGAAGTAAGATTTGTAAGTTTGTAATTAATGGGTTCTTACTGGACTGATATTAAAAATTCTTTCACCAATTTCGGCTTTTCTCTGAGTAATAAGGGCTATAATTTTCCCATGGGAACAGGATCAAATATAGGAGTAAAATATACATTCTAAATAAATATTTACCAGAATGTTTCAATATCAGCATCTGTTACTTGTGGTGATGATCCTTCTAGATCAGATTTATTTCCACACAAGAATATTTTGGCATTTTCAGCATATGTAACAATGTCCAATAGGTGCTGACTCAGTACATGAAATGATGATGCATTATCCAAAGAAAAAACTAAAATAGCTGCTTCAGCAAATTTGTAATAGCTTGATGTGACTGAAGCAATTCTTTCCATACCGCCTGTATCCCATAACTGCAACTGAGAAAATAAAAAATCGTGAATCTTACCACATCACATCAGTCACTCCTATTCACAACAATAAAATATTTTTGAGAATGAACCACAGATGAATCTACCTTGACCTCCTTGTCTCCCACCTGGTACATCTTTTCAAAATGATCCAATCCTAAAGTAGATCTTCTATCTGAATTTGGAATGTATGTATTGCTGATAAAACGACGAAATATAGAGCTTTTTCCAACACCATATTCACCACACAATATCACTTTGAGAACTGGCGTTTTGACTATTGCCATTTCTGCGAACAAAGATATTAGGTATTGGTTTGGTTTGGGTACTTCAAAATATTAATTTGGATTGCTAATTTAATTAAAACTAGTTTATTTCATTTTTTCACAACACAAGCAAACAAATCAAACCAATAAAGTGACAGACAGACAAGAGAAGAGAGTCCGGAAGTAGGGATGTGAAAAAATAATCGATTCTTAGAACAATCGATTTATTTTTTAAATAATCGACTTTAATAATGGATTTTTTAAATATAAAATAATCGATTTGTATTTTCTATAGTAGAATCCCGATTATCCGGATCAAATAAAACCAGGGGTATTCCGTATAATCCAAAATCCGGATAATCGATTTCAAAGCAAATCAAACAATATTTAAACTTAATATTTTTTAATTATGTAATGGGTTTTACATGCGTCGTCGTTTAGATAATACGATTAAGAAGAACCACAACGATAGATAATGAATTACATAATGGACTCGATTCTGCAGACCAGCTAAAATTCCTAATTTTAAGTTAGCTCTATTATTTTCCACCGCTTTGGAAAGGAAAGGGACAGAAATAAGCGCCATATTTATTTACAATATCACAAATGTCTAAATAACAAAATTGAACCTTATGAACGCATCCACATGGAGAAGGATAGGCTAACTTAAAATTAGGAATTTTAGCTGGTCTGCAGAACCGAGTCCAATAATTGTTACATACATACATACATAATCACACACCGAAAGAGCAACTTTGTATTAATTTTAGAGAAAATAATGTGATTTCTTTCTATAATCTACGTAAATAAACCATAGAAATACAAGTAAATAAACAAACATCTGTTTTCATTATGTTCAACTAGCGGGTGCCCAGCGGCGTTGCCCGTGCGGATCCCGTTTATTCCCGTTCCCGTGGGAATTACGGAAAATCCCTTCATAGTTGTTGCCTACGACATATACCTAAGACACCTACGTACCATATTTCAAATAGCGGGTGCCCAACGGCGTTTCCCCGCGCGGATTCAGTTTATTCAAGTTCCCGTGGGAATTTCCAAAAATCCCTTCATACCGGTTTCCTACGACATATTATAAGACCTACACACCATGTTTCAAGTTTCTAGGTGTTATCGTATCGGAGTAGTACGACTACGTATTTCTCTTATTGACCAGTTTTTCTATTTTCTCGTGGGAATGAGATATTTTCCTGGAATAAAAAGTACCTACCCTAGATGTTGACCCGGGTAGATACTCAGTTATATCCATACTAAATTTCATTAAAATCCGTCCAGTAATTTTTGCGTGATGCGTGCACAGCCAGACAGACAGACAGACAAAAATTTAAAAAATTGTTTTGGTATCTACATCGATAAGTATATACACTACCATTAAAATTTTCAAAAAAATAAATCATGTTCAGACACGGCCCCGTTAGAGTCTTAATATATGTATAGATATAGATATTAATATGTTATGGCGGTAAACTAGACATAAACCAAATAACAGATGTCGATTCTGTCATTTTTTTTATTTTTGCGGTTGATTCATAGTGCTGTACTCCGACTTGTTAACTGCGCCTGTAGTCGAGATTTTCGCCCATAAGCTACAATAGTAATATTACAGGGGTCTTTATAAAACACCTGTTACCTGTAGATTGTAACTACAGGAGCACTACAGGCTTTTTTTTTCCTGTAGCCTGTAACCTGTAGCTTTATAAAACAGACCCTCAACCGACTCGCCCATTCACAACACCCTTGTATATTTGTCTCGTTAGACGACTTTCATTCATCCGCTCAATGTGACCAAACCACCTGAGCATTCTTCTTTCAATCCTAGTCACTATATCATCTTTCAAGCCGCAACGCTCTCGGATCACACTATTTTTCACTCTATCTATCAATCTTACTCCACTAATGCTTCTTAATGAACGCATTTCGACTGCATTTATTCTACTTTCATGCTTCTTCTGCCATACCCAACACTCACTGCCTTACATCAACGTAGGTACTAACACACCATCATGTACAGCCAGACGTGCTTTATTTGTCACATTCTGGCTCTTCATAAAGGAGTGCAAAGCTCCGTTAATCATGTTCCCTGCATTCACCCTCCTTTCAATATCACTTTCACACTTTCCGTCTCTTGTAAACTTACTTCCCAAATAAACAAACTCTGACACTTGTTCTACTTTCTCGCCTTCAATCATAATATCACATTCAGACATGTCCCTATCTTTCTCCAGAACCATTACCTTCGTCTTGCTTACATTCACTTTCATGCCTTTCTTCTTAAAAGCCTCATTCACAAGAGTTACAGTGTCCTGCAACTTACGCGCCGATGGTTCAAGTATTACTTGATCATCGGCGTATAACAGGCATTTGACACGTACTATCGAAAAAAGTTCTGCCTGATACACCTAAGTGTCGTTTTAGCGAGCAGCTATATTTTCCCACCCCGTGTCGACAAAGCCCTCACTTATAGTAACAATGAGAATTACAAAAAAGTGTTTTTTTTTCATGTTTATGACCATATAGTGTCGATGAATGGATCGGAATAGAAAAAAAAGACGGTGTTACTGGCTTCTCATTATGTAACTCTAATTAGGGTCGGGGTGGTAAAATTTGAGTTTGCAAGCGACAATTCTTCCAAATGTATCAGGCTTAGCGTTTGCTGATTGTACCTCTCCCATTCGTACTCCACAATCTCGCTCTTTCAAATCTGTCAAACAGCTATCCATGAAAAGGTTGAAAGCCATGGCGACGCTACACAACCCTGTCTAACACGTACAGAGATGTCAAACCAGTCCGTGTAGGCGCCATTAATTCTGACACAGGCTCTAGAATCCCTATAGAGGGATTTCAGACCCTGTACCAAAATAGGGTTCAACCCATGCATGGCCAGTGTCGACCATAGCTCATTCCTTCTCACTCTATCGTAAGCCTATAAAGGGTTCCAGGTCTATAAAGGCGCAGAATATTTTTTGGTCTTTTGCCAAAAATTTCTCAGTGACGCACCGTAAGGAAAAGACTTGATCCATGCATCCCATCCCCCTTCCTGAACATCCCATATCATCTCATTCGTTTCACTCACGACCCTATCAATCAATATCCTCGCATATAGTTTGCCGACCACACTTAAGAGCCTAATGCCACTTAGTTCTTACAGTCCTGTTGCGACCCCTTTCTTTTATATAGTGGTACAATTACCGCCTTAGTCCAGTCATCTGGTACTCGGCCATGTTCCAAACACAGGTTAAAGAGTCTTTTGCAGCAGGCCTGTTACCAACGTGTCACCAGTCCTTAACATTTCTACCGTCACGCTATCATATCCTGCAGCTTTACCTAGTTTCATACTTTTTAGCGCTTCCACAATCTCTTTCATACTTATTTCGAAATCTTCCGGTGGAGTTGATATCTCACAAATTTCACTGTCATGCTCATCCTCTTGCTTTTCAAACAGACTTTCAAAGTATCTTTTCCACCGCTCTAGTACATGCCGTTCTTCAATCATAGGTTCACCACTTTCATCCCGTATTACACTCAGAGAAGATTTTGTGGATTGCCCCTGCGCTTTCCTTACAAGTTTCCAAAATAACTTTATGTTATTTCGAAAACAATTGTTAATTGTCAAATTAATCGATTGTATTCTTACACATTTTAATTGATTTTTGTAAACAGCACCATCTCTGTGATAAATGCAGAAACTAACAAAGTTAATGATAAATGGTTAAAGAATGTGAAAAAAAAATATCATTTCCGTAGCCAAATGGCAAATAACGGAACCTTTATGTATTCGTCATGTCTGTCTGTCTGTCCGGCTGTATGTCACAGCCACTTTTTTCCGAAAATATAAGAACTTTACTGTAGAAACTTGGTAAGTAGATGTATACTGTGAACCGCATAAATCTTTTAATACAAAAAAAAAAAAATTTGCGGGTTCCCCATACTTGGATGGAACTGAAACTCGAAATTTCTCGGTCAAAGTCAAGGTTTTTAAAGGTCTTAAAAATTATATAGAGGTTTCTAATAAAAAAAAAATCTAAACAGTTTGCGCGAGAGACATAAAGTGGTAAAATGTCTCCCCCCCCCTGTAACTTCTAAAATAAAAGAATGAAATATATGATGTGCATAACCATGCAAACTTCCACCGAAAATTAGTTTGCATTTTTTTTACGTCATAAATCGTAACCGCAATTTACCTTTCATTCTCTTTTTATAAAAAACGGTACGGAACCCTTAGTGCGCGAGTCCGACTTGCACTTTGCCTGTTTTTTATACAAAAAAAAAATCTCACACCTTTTATCCCCGAGGGGTAGGCAGAGGTATTTCATTACTGGATATACCAACATTTCACGAGATATATTGGACCCCTAAACGTGATAGGTGGTGAGCCCATCGCCGGACCGGGTCTATTTACACATGTCTCAGAATTAGTTCTGAGACCTGCGGGTTTCCTCACGATGTTTTCCTTCACCGTCGAGCTAGTGATAAATATGTACGTAAGCTTTTTGAAAAACTCATTGGTACATGCCAGGATTCGATCCCGAGCCTCACTGATTTTCGGCCGACTCTTTAACCGTAAGGCTATCACTGCTCTCTTTTTACTAATTTCGTTTATAATAATTTGTGTTTTTTTCGTATATTTTATTATTTAATTATTTTTAATAAAATTAGTAGATTTTTCAAACAATGATTATTATTAAAAGGAGAGAAATCTATTTTTTAAAAACCAATTAATTTTTATTAAAAACTAGGTTTTACCCGCAGCTTCGCTCGCGCACGTCTATTTCACCTCCTTAGGGGCTGAATTTTGCAAAATCCTTTCTGGATGCCTACACTGTATTTAAAGCTATCTATGTGCAAAATTTCAAATCTCTAGTCCCAGTGGCTTAGGGTGTGCATTGATACATCACCAATCAGTGAGTCAGTTTATCATTTTTATATAATGATCATCAATTTCACATCCCTAATTGTAGATTTTGTTCAACCTTTTGTTGCAATAATAAATTCTAGGTATTTACTATTTATTATGGAATAGGTGTTACTGTACCTCAGAGTACCTACCACAGTACCTACTCTACTAGTTTATGACAGCTCCGTAAAAGTTCTTCAGCATCATCTATTGACAACTTTGAATACTCAAGCAAGTGACAGAAAAACTAGTTTATTCACTAAAGATAGATGGCGATATCCACAGACTAATAACCTGTCATCGAATGATGTTTTTTTTTGTACATACATACATACATACATACAGCTCACGCCTTCTTCCCACAGGGGTAGGCAGAGACGGACGATGGATCGCCACTTTGCCCGATCTTTGCACACTTCCCTCGCTTCCCTCACATCCATAAGCCTTTTCATGCACGCTCTTTTATTCTTTGCACTCTTGACACCAGATTTTTGAAGGACGTCACTAATTTGATCCGTGAACATCCTTCTGGGGCGTCCTCTTGCCTTGTATCCTTCAACATTTGCACCATAAATCTCTTTCGTTACTCTTCTTTCATCCATACGTTCTAAATGACCAAACCAGCTTAACGTACCCTTTTCTTTCCTTGTCACTACATCTTCTTTCAAACCACACTTCTCTCGTATATCAGCATTCCTCACTCTATCAAACAATTTTACTCCACACATTTTCCTCAAAGACCTCATTTCCACTGCGTTCACCTTGCTTTCATGCTTCTTCTGCCAAACCCAACATTCACTCGCATACATCAGCGTCGGGACCAGAACAGCGTTATGCATAGCCATCCTTGCCTTGTTAGACATGACCTGGCTACTCATAAGGCTATTCAGGGCCCCATTCACTGCATTTCCTTTCAATACTCTTCTTTCAATATCTTTCTCATACTTGCCATCCCTTGTAAACACGCTACCCAAATACACGAACTCTTTCACTTGCTCAACTTTCTCACCATCAATCTTTATATCACACTCTGTCATACACTCTTCTCTTTCAAAAATCATCACTTTAGTTTTTGCAACATTCACTTTCATGCCCTTCTTTTCAAAAGCTGCATTCATTATATCCACCATCTTTTGCAACTCGGACGCCGACGATGCAAGGATGACTTGTTCGGCGGCGTACAAGAGGCATTTGATGGTGGTCTCAATCATTTTCAATTCACAATCACTCTCACGCAAATCATCCAAACAGCTGTCCATGAATAGGTTGAAGAGCCACGGCGATGCTACACAGCCCTGTCTAACACCCCTTGAGATGTTAAACCAGTCTGTGTAGGCGCCATTTACTCTGACACATGCACTGGAATCCTCGTAGAGTGATTTCAGTGCATTTATCAACCGGCTTTCCAACCCAAACTTGGACAGTACATCCCACATTTCATTCCTCCTCACTTTGTCATAAGCCTTCTCCAGGTCTATAAAAGCGCAAAACACCTTCTGATGTTTGGCGAGGTGTTTTTCTGTTAGGCACCTTAGGGAGAAGACTTGATCCATACACCCCATTCCCTTTCTGAATCCCGCTTGTACATCCCGTATTTTCTCATCCGTCTCTCTCATCACTCTTTCGATCAATATCTTTGCATACAATTTGCCGACAATGTTGAGAAGACTGATTCCGCGGTAATTTTTGGCATCCTGTTGCGACCCCTTCCCCTTGAAAAGAGGCACTATTACGGCGTTTCGCTAATCTTGCGGCACTTTACCGCTGGCCCAACATTTCTGGAAAATAGAGTACAACCAAGAAACTACCAGCCCTTTCCCAGCTCTCAGCATTTCGACACATATTCTGTCATACCCTGCAGCCTTACCTTTCTTCATATTTTTCATGGCTCTTTCAATATCATGCATAATAATCTCGCTTTCATCTCTCTCCTCCTCAAGCACATCTACAGTAGGTGCAAGATCTGCTTGAGGTAGGGAGTCATCACATTCAAATAATCCCTCGAAATATTGCTTCCATCGGCTCAGCACTCTATCCTCTTCCGTTATCAGCTCTCCATTCTCATCTCTAATCACTTTCATCCTTGTATTCTGCGACACTCCCCGGGACACCCGAACTTGCTTCCAGAACAATTTCTGGTTTTCCCGGAAGTTGTCGGATATCTTACTCTCATTCTTTTCATCCATGTTCTTCTTCATTTGCTCAATCTTGTCTTTCACTTCACATTTTATCCTTCTGTATTCATTCTCTACCATTTTCACTTCATCTTCAGTCACTCTAGCATCTACTGGTTTTCTGGTCCTCATAGCCAATACATCCAACCATGCTTTCTTCTTTCGTTCAACAATCTCTCTAGCTTCTTTGTTCTACCAGTGGTTTGGAGAACCATTCTTCCTCTTACTCTCTCCGCATACTTCTATCGCTGTTTTTACCACAGCATTTTTAAATATTCCCCATGCATTCTCTAATTCTCTTTTTTCTGGGCTATCACAATCACACAATCTTTCACTCAATCTCTTCAAATACTCCTTACCTGTTTCCTCGTCATCCAGTCTTTCCACTCTTATTCTTTTCAGTTCTGTTGTCTCCACTTTAGGTAGGGTACGCCAACCCTGGAACAGACCACTCACCCTTGAGATCACAAGAAAGTGGTCCGTTCCGACGTTCGTTCCCCGGTATACCCTTGTGTCGACAACCAACTTTCTCATTCTTTCATCCACAATCACAAAATCTATCACACTCACTCGAGCAGTCATCCAACATTTTCCAGAACTCCTGGAAAATTTTGTGTAGTGGTTGGTTTGTTTTCTCCTGATTTACACTAGATTTAATGTGGATCGAACAACCACACGAATATTTACTCAGATCCCACCCGAATTTGCGTTGAACATCTATCCTGGTAGCTCTAATCCACTGTTGTCTCAAGGTTTCATCAGTTGGATATGTATGAACGCCTCTATTTCTACAGTTAACGATGGAACATGTACCCATGTTGAAAATAACCACATAATATATATCGTAGTCGCTGCATATAGATAGATTGTGTTTAACCTTTGTAGCAATAAACATCCTCAGTGTCATGTATTTACTATCAACATGTCAACTTCTCGTTTTTTAATGTGGGGCATGGCTGTTAGCCTGTTAGTGTACTAGTTTATGAAAGCTAAATGAAAGATCAGTTCAGCACCATCTATTGACACCTTTGGATACTTAAATGACAGCTGTCACCGAAAACGCCACTAGCGCTCTGTGAACTTTTTGGAACTAATTGCTTAAATTGAAGAGTGTCCTATCTTATCTGTCTCCGACTATAGTCTATTTCACACCAAATGGGTTCGGTGACAGTTCACTGTGTGTCCTAATGAAATCCAATCGATTTTTTTAAAGTTTCGAGTAAGTTTGTAAAGGAAATGGAATTGATTTTATACTTTATTGATAGAATGATTTTTCAAGTTTACTTTTTATTGAATATGTTTAAATTTCACAGGTTATATAAGGGAAAAACATGGTAAAATAAAAAAAAATGTCATCGACTTTTTGATGCAATACGAAAATAATCATACATTATCGAATCTACAAATCACTGCACACTTTCACAGACCCCTGCCACATAATACACTATTACTATTTTAAACCCAAAAGATACAACAAAATGAAAATTTTACAAAAACATTGCACCTTTTTCGGATTCCCGCCAAAAAGCTTCGATTCATCGATTTAATGTAGATTATTTTGTGTAAATCCCTATGAGTAAAAGTTCCGTTCCACGCAATTCGTGTTTTTAGGATATCTTTTTTATCTATTGTTTTTTATATTTATCTTGAGTCTGAGATTTTAATTTAGAATTTTAGAGGCAACAATTATTGTATTTTAGCAATGACATAATAATAAATTATTCATTATTTTTGGAACCATCTATTTTTCTTACTATAAAGTTGTATGCGTAAAAAGGAAAAATGTGAACTGTCACCGGACCCATTTGGTGCGAAATAGACTATAGAGGCTTTTTGGCGGGAATCCGAAGAGGGACGTCATGTTTTTTGTTTATTTTTCATTTTGCTGTGTATTTCGGGTTTTGACTCATAATAGTGATAGTTTATTATGTGGCAAGTGTCCGTGAAAGTGTGCAGTGAATGGGAAATTCGATAAAATGCGAGATATGGACATTTTTGGATTGCCTCAAAAAGTCACAATGAAGTCGTCAGTAAAAGTGCTATCATTTTACTGATAACCAAGTTAGGGCAAGTTAGGGTTGTAGAAAGTGTTAAAGACACTGTATTTTTGTGCATGGACTCTGAAGCAGAGCCATTTTTATGGATATCATTAACTAATGACGAGGCTGCATGGCGTAATGCCTTTGCCTACCCTGTAAGGGGTAAAACAACAAAAAAAAAAATAGACTATAGAGAAATATATATATATATATATCTGTATATCAGTGTTGCCAACTTAGCTACTTTCTAGCTAGATCTAGCTATTTTTGGGTGTCAGGCAGCTACAAATTACAAAATCTTGTAGCTAAACTTTTTAGCTACTTTTTCTAGCTACTTTTACGCTTTTACAAGATGTGAGTACTTTCGAGACTTTATCGTAGGGTATCAGCCATTAAATTGTACCTAAACGTGGCTGGCTTATCTATTTTATTATTATTACCTGGATAAATGAAGGGGATAAACAGATTTCTTCGTTTAAAACTTATTCTGCGTTCTGCCTTGTCTTATTTTATAAATTTAAAATGATTGCTCGCTGTTTTAATAAGCTGAAAATTTATTTATCTATGAAAAAATACACGTAATCTACTTACTTTATCTACTTTAAAGTTTTAGCTACTTCTAGCTACTTTTTTGTGTCAACAAATCGGGCAATCTGGCTACTTTTCGCAAGGTGTCTAGCTACAAGTTAAGGGAAGCAGTTGGCAACACTGCTATATATATATATATATTTACTGTAAGGACTAGAATCCAAAGGCCAATAAACAAATATATATATTTAATTTAATAGACTATATAATAGACTATACTATAGATATAGACATTAGTTGGTTGGAAAAAAGCGCGGGAAACGTGAAAGTTGGCGGGTGTTTTTTTCGTTTCGGCCCTTTTCTAAAAATAATTTATATTGTTTATAGAGGATTAATTGAGTATTTTCTGTGTATATATTGTTTTAACTTCTATTTTGTTGTATGTAGTACTTTAAAAACTTACCTGGGGACCAGGTAAGTAGCTTTTTCATTTTCATGGATCCGCCCGAGGATCCTGGGGGCACAGTCCCCCAGGTTTCTCATTACGTTACTGTAGATAAATCTATCGAATATGAATCTAGTATGGACACGGATGGTTCACTGAATACTGGTAATAATGATATTGGACGCAAGCGAGTTACAGCTCGCCGTATTTGCAAGCATTGCAATAAAAAGAGGAGAAAACATCATGACTCACGAAAAAACCGACCTAATGATTGCCGATGCGATGATTTAGATATTGAATGTAAAATTAGCAAAGTCCCATCCAGCACCCAGGGTATCGTACTTCCCATTTCAACAACTGAACTTATACCTGAAATTAATCGTACTAACAATGGTACTGCTAGTGCCTCCAATAATACGAATAAAAATATCCCTTTATCTGGTGAAACACCATCAAACCCTAGTTTCTCACGTCCTACTATTGGTCGTGTTCTTTACCAATCTTCTGACGCCTCACCTTACATAGTTCATGTTCAAAAAATAACAACCTCTCCAAATGATCCTGCTACTCTCCACCCGATCACATTTGGGAGATTTCTGAAAAACAGATTCTTCCAAAACATAGTAAATGGTAGCCTAAAAAGAATAGGGCGAAACAGACTCTCCATTTCTTTTTCGGACTTTAATCAAGCGAACTTATTTGTTGAAGATGAAATTCTTTCAATGAACAATTTTAAAGCATTTATCCCAACCTTCAATGTAACCCGTATGGGGCTGGTAAGAGGTGTACCCTCAGACTGGACTGAGGAAGAGGTGTTGGAAAACATGACAGTGCCTATAGGTTGCGGAAAAATTTTAAAAATACGACGTATAAAAAGGAAAACTTTTAATAATGAAAATGCTCCTCAATTTCAGAACACGGAAACTGTAATAATAACTTTCGATGGTCAGGTTCTTCCCAAGAGGGTTTACATATGCTATTCTGCTTTGCCAGTTGATCTGTACATATATCCCACTATCCAGTGCTATAACTGCTGTAGGTATGGTCATGTTAAAACTCAATGCCGCTCCAAACCCAGATGCTTTAGATGTGGGCAGGGTCACTCGGGTGCCAGCTGTTCAGTAGACGATGATTGTGTGATATGTTGTTTGTGCAATGGGTCTCATGTAGCAACTAGCAAAGTATGCCGAGAACATGAAAGACAAAGGTCTATTAAAGAATCTATGAGCAAAAGTTGTATTTCTTATGCAGAAGCGGCAAAACTCCACCCATTTATTCAAAAAATGTCCTTTGCAGAGGCTGTAAATTCTACTAATAAATCCCCCAACACTTTTCAATCTGTGTACCCTGAAGATCGGTCTCCATCACATAATATGTCGCAACCGTCTTCATATAAAAAAACTGTATTTTTAAAACCTCGACCTCCTCCTAAGAATACCAAAGGCTTTGACCAGGAGGCTCATGCTGCCTTAGTTAAAGATTACAATATTCCTGCTCCTGCTAATGGATGTGCCTTTAATGATGAACTGAATGTAACATCCAAAACTTCTATATCAGATCTAATTATGCTCCTAATAAATCTTTTATCCAAATCTAATATTTTTTCACCGTCCAACGTTGCTTCTTCTATAGATATATTAAATGATATTAATATCAACAATAATGGACCTACTCGCCAAGGTAATTCAGTGGAATTGCCGAAGTATAACTAATAAGAAAAGTGACATTATCTACTTAGTTAACAAATTTAATCCTTTTTTATTTGCATTTCAAGAGACATGGCTTAAACCAGATTCCATCTTTAGGATTCCTGGTTATGCCTGTGTCCGAGAGGATAGATCTGATGGGTATGGGGGGGTTGCCATGCTCATCAAACATTCTTATAATTTTTCACTTGTTCCTATTCCTGTACATAATGATTCCTATTGTATAATAGCTGTAAATATTAATAATGTTTGTTTTGTATCTATATATATTCCTCATCCTTCTTCTGCCATATATAAAGAAATTTGTAACATTTTTGCCACTCTGCCTAAACCTTTTTTAATATTAGGAGATTTTAATTGTCAACATGAATCTTGGGGCAGTAAGTCAAGCAATTCTTATGGTTGGGAACTTCTAGATATTTAAGACACACACAATCTTTGTCTTCTGAACACAGGCGCCCCAACACGTCGCACTGGACCAGAAGTAGGAAGTAGTGTTCCAGATTTGTCCATAGCTACTCCAAATTTAGCTTCTTCTCTTTCTTGGAGCACGCTGTGCTCTTCATTTGGTAGTGACCATATTCCAATAATAATTTCATTTCCCTGGAATAATAAATCAAATACAAAACATACTCCGCGTATGAAATATCAGCTTTCTAATGCAGATTGGAATTTATTTAGCACCCGCATAGATCACAAAGTTTCTTTACTGCCCAATGTTGTTGCTGGTAATGAGATTACATGTGTTGAATTACTCACTAAAGCTTTCATCGAGGTTGCAGATGAGACCTTTCCACTAAAAAACAGTTCATTAGGATTCCTTCCCTCCCCTCCATGGTGGGACTCTGAATGTTCGGAAGCAGTTAAGAAAAGAAAAGAGGCAGAAATTAACTATTGCAATAGTATGACTCCTGAAAACTTTGATTCTCTTTGTGAAATAATATCTGGCACTCGTAAATTGTTTAAAAATAAAAAGTTTGATAGTTGGAGAAACTTTTGTTCTAGGATTTCTCCTGATGTTTGTCCATCTGAAGTTTGGCGCAGTATACGAAGATTTAGGTCAGCTTTTCGGGATTCTACATATAATGCTCTGCCCTCTGCCTTAGCTGACAACTTTTTAGATAAATTGGCTCCTCCGTTTGTTCCTGATGCAGGCTCATTACCTTGCTCCTTGCCTCCTGAGATTACTAACTGTTTGACAGGTCTTAATTCCCCTTTCTCTATTTCTGAGCTTAAGAATATAGTCGTTAATCTTAAAGACTCTGCTCCTGGTTGTGATGGTATTCCTTATTCCTTTTTTGCTCATCTTCCCGACACTTCGCTCAATTATTTTCTGGATATTATTAATTCTACTATGATTTCTGGTAATATACCTGACATTTGGAAATGTCAGATTGTGTTGCCAATTTTGAAACCAAACAAACCTCCATCTGACGCCTCTTCTTTTAGGCCAATTGCTCTCTCCTCTGTGTTTGTTAAAATTGCTGAACATTTAGTTAAAAATAGATTAGAGTGGTATCTGGAGAGTAATGGTTTATTGCCTGATAGCCAATACGGATTTAGAAGGGGTAGGAGTACTTTGGATAGTATTAGTATCTTTATTACTGATATTCGATTGTCTTTTTCTTGTAATGAATCAATTGTTGCTGCTTTCCTGGATATAACCGGTGCTTATGATAATGTAGTTTTATCAGTACTTAAACAAAAATTAAACGAATTACTAGTTCCAACAGTTTTACTTAATTTCATTATGAATATCTTGTCAGAAAGAACCATCTCGCTTACTGTAGATAATAGTACTTACTCCAGATTAGTTTGGAAGGGCCTGCCTCAGGGATCTGTGTTGAGTCCTTTATTATACAATATTTACACATATGATCTAGAGTCGTCCTTAGGTGACGTCAAAGTTCTTCAATATGCTGATGATCTCCTTTTATATGCACCTGATAAGTCCATCGATAAGGCCTCTGCCTCACTGGGTTCCTCCATGACTTTATTAAAGACTTGGCTTGATTCGAATGGTCTGGAATTATCTCCCCTTAAGAGCAATATTGTATTGTTTTCCAGAATGCGGCTGCCGCCTCCAGTTATTATCTCTTTCAACGGAAGTGTAATCCCTGTGAAATCGCATATAAAATTCCTTGGAGTCATTTTAGATTCTAAGCTCTCTGGTCTTCCGCATTGTGATTATTTAGTTTCCAGATGCGAACGCGTTTTGAATATGCTTCGTTGTCTGTCAGGTGTCTGGTGGGGTGCGCACCCCTATTCTTTGAGATTGCTTTATAACGCTTTAGTTCGTAGTGTTCTTGACTATGGTACTTTTTTGCTAGAACCCTGCAGTTCAGCTGGACTGAGGAAATTAGATGCCATTCAATATAAGGCTCTAAGGATAGTCTTAGGTGCTATGAAATCTAGCCCCACTAATGCCCTTCAGGTTGAAGGTGGAGAGCCTCCTTTAAGTATTCGCAGGCAGTATTTATCAGATAGATTTCTTTTTCGTGCCTTGCAAAACATTCGTCATCCGCTTTTTTCAGGCCTTTCTGCTCTTTCTCATCATGTTCTCTCTTCTGGATACTGGACCCATAAGTCTACGCCCTGTTTGGTCCACAGTTTTAGGAAATTTATAGCACTTTGTGCCCCTACTCACAGATCTTTGTATTATCCTCTTTTTAGTTGTGAATACGAGTCTCTAGTGTTGTCTCCAAATGTTCGTTTAAACTTAGGAATTATTAAAGACTCCCCTGATGCCTGTTTTATGTTTAATATTGCTAAAAATGAAAATTGGTCGGACTGGCATCATATTTATAGTGACGCATCTAAGCACTCTGCGAATGGCTGTGTTGGTGTGGGAGTATTTCATTCTCAATATAATGTAGTTCAAAAAATTAGATTGCCACCCGAAACATCCACTTTCACTGGTGAATGTTTCGGCATTTTTAAGTCGGTGGAATATGTCACGATAATGAAACTTAGGAGAGCTGTTATTTTTACCGACGCAAAAAGTGCTTTGGAAGCCTTAGTTAAATCTCCCTTTAAATCAAAGCCAACCTATCCTATTATAATCGAAATTCGGAAATTATTATTGAAGTGTGCTTTTAATGGCGTCGATGTTTCGTTTGCTTGGATCCCAGGCCACTCTGGTATCCAAGGGAATGATAGAGCAGATCGTCTTGCTAATGAGGCTGTGGAATGTGGAGACTTGTTTCCCTATAAAAACTATACTCATTATCTGATAACCTTGTCTAAAGAATATCTTGTAGATTCATGGCGCGATGATTGGATAAGAAGTAGTGAAACTAAGGGAAAATATTTTTACAATATCCAACCCGATGTATCGTTGAAACCATGGTTCTATTTATTTAATTTTCTTAAAAAACCAACAACAACCCTAATACGTATGAGACTTGGTCACATAGTGTCCCCAGCTCACCTTGCTAGACTCCATATTGTGGACGACCCGGGTTGCGAATGCGGGTCGGACTTTGCTGATGTCAATCATATTTTCTTGTCGTGTCCTTTGAATGATTGTTCTTCCCTTTTTACCTCGTTACTGTCCTTAAAGATTCCTCTGCCTACATCCATCCCTGTCCTCCTTGCTACCAAGGATATTATTGTTTATAAATTGTTAGCGATATTTATTTGTAATAATAATGTAAATATTTAATTTTATTTAGTAGGTAGTTGTACTTATTAATTTGTATATAATATATAATAATTAATATAGTTTTTTATATAACCTTTTAGAGGATAATATGTTTTTCCTTAATTAATCCTTTTCCTTTCCAAATTCCGTTCCTTTGTTTTTGTAAATATGAATCCGTTTCCCCGTTTTATGAGTGTGGTAAATGCGCAAGCCGCGCGAGGCCATTTAAAAAAAAAAAAAAAAAAAATTAGTTGGTTGATTATTCACTGCGAGTATTGTATCATTTACTATTGGTGAAATAAAAAGAGATGGATTTACAGACTTCTCATTTAGCTGCCGCGCTAATGTCCGGGAGTAACACATACAGTAATAATACTCTCACCGAAATAGCGGTCAGCAATACCAATGCCAGAGATGAAAACAAACCAGCAAAACCTATTGAAGTACAAAAGGAGCCAACAGATGAAGATAAAGAAGAGATGGGAAGTGGCGAAGATTTTACAGATGAGGTAAATTTGGTTCTGCATTTGTTTTTAATCAAACTGAATAGGTGTTAGGTGTGTAATATACAATTTTTTCCGCTGCAAAGATGACATTCTGACCCTAGATGTAGCGTGTATTTTGTAATATCCTACTAATAACAAAGATATTAAAGTATACATCTTTCTATATATATTCTATTCTATTATGGGTTATGGTTTCCGCACTTAGTCCTTAGATTGGACCATTGTACGTGAGCCATGGCGGCCGATCATTCCAACCAGCCCACCTCCCTCCAGAAGCATCCGCAAGGGATTCTGGTGTCCCAAGAATTTCCTTGCGGATCTGGGCAACGTCAACGCACTCCAGGAGCACATGCGCTACCTTTTTTCTCCTCCTTTCTATACATAATATCTTTGACTAATAATATAAACGCGAAAGTTTGTATGTATGGATGTTTGTTTCTGTTAACGCAAAAACTACTGAACGGAGTTTGATGAAACTTTACAGTTATAATAACTTATACATCAGAATAACACAGGCTATATTTTATCCCACTGGAACGGGAACTAAGCTGAACCGTGTGGCACTGCTAGTGTATTAATATTTTTATTTCCTTGAAATGTTGCTGTCACCTAGGTGGTGGTAGGTAATAATTAATTTGGTAGGTACAATAATTCTTCTAATAAATAAATAAAAAAAAAGTGAATAATGTTATGCCTTTTACCCTCGAGGGGGTAGTACATTTATCAAATTAAAAGTGCAAACATTGGGTTTAAAAAATGCTTATCACTATTTATTTCTGTTACATACTATGTATTATCACTATCACTACATAGTATAAAACAAAGTGGCTTTCTCTGTCCCTATATCCCTATGTCCTTATGTCCCTTTGTGTGCTTAAATCTTTAAAACTACGCAACCGATTTTGATGCGTTTTTTTTTTAATCGATAGAGTGATTCAAGAGGAAGGTTTTAGTGTTAGCATTGCACCCGTGCGGAGCCGGGGCGGGTCGCTAGTATAGTATAAAACAAAGTTGCTTTCTCTGTCCCTATATCCCTATGTCCCTTTGTATGCTTAAATCTTTAAAACTACTCAACGGATTTTGATGCGTTTTTTTTAATGGATAGAGTAATTCAAGAGGAAGTTTTTAGTGTTAGCATTGCACCCGTGCGAAGCCGGGGAGGGTCGCTAGTAATAATAATAAAGTGTTATAGAAACTACAACAATAGAAATAATTGTGAATTAAAATTAAAACTTATTTAAACTTATAAAAATTAAATAAAAACATTTCTTCATATCATATTTCAGGAGTCTGAAGCTCAATCCGGAAGCAAGTCAATGCCTGGCAGAGGTGTTACTTTACAGATGCTTCTGGAAGAAAAAATGTTGGAACCAGGAATAGCTGCAATGACAATTGAATATTTGGTAAATATTATTATAGGTACTCATTCCCTGCTCATGAGTCTTAATTTACAATTAAAAATAATAGTACCAATTAGCAAGCAGTTAAAATTATGCTTTTTAAAGCATACTGGCAGTCATTCTACACATGCAGCCTGTGAGTTTTAGTCAGAGGATATACAGCAACCTACAAGTCCAATATAGTAACGCAATTAGGTCACTGCTGTGGCTGCAGTGGCATGGTAGCATGTCGGGCATGTTTGTGGAGGCACAGACCAATGGCTTTAATGCTATTATGAGGAAACGGTGTGTCTTCAAGCTTGGCCACCTTCAAGTCAGCACCATCAGTGTGCTGTGGGTGTTTGTGGATCGGTGGGACTCACCACTGCTGCGCAGATAGATGCAGCTCCACACTGATTTAAATTATAAAATCTAATTTTTTAATACTAACACTAGCACGTAAGTTATTTTTACTAACCCCCTATGGACTGTCTGAAATAAATTATTATTATTATATCTTCTTCTGGAAGAAAAAATGCTTGAATATTTTAAGAATAGCTTCCAGGACAATTGAATATTTTTTATAATAGAGCAGTGATAGCTTTACGGTTAGTGAGGAAACTTTCACAGAATTAATTCTGAGACATATGTAAAAGACCCGGTCCGGCGATGGGCTCACCACCGACACAGTTTAACAATCATAAACTGTGCCACTGATCATGTTTAGGGGCCAAAGAATATCTCGTGAAAAGAGGGTATATCCAGAACTTTAATACCTCTGCCTACCCCTCGGGGATAAAAGGCGTGAGATTTTTTACTTTTTTTTTATTTAATCTAATAGGTACTCATTTACTGTGCATGAGGCTTAATTTACTGTTTAAAATAAAAGTAAAACTAATATTTAGTTCATATTTTTACAAATGAACCATCACTGTTGGCTTTAATAAATTAATTATATATAATTATAATATAAGAAAATCAGCTCTTTAGTTGTTTGTAATTTTTTTAGGGACAAAAGTTTGTTGGAGATTTGCAGCCAGATGGTAAAATCAAGTCACATGAAACTGAAACAATATTCTGTTCTCCATCAGCTTGGGCTATTCATTGCAAGCGTATAATAAACCCTGATAAGAGGTCGGGTTGTGGATGGGCGTCTGTGAAGTATAGGGGCAAGAAACTAGATACCATCAAAGCCACCTACCTTCGGAAAAAACAGATTCAGAGAGAAAATATGCATACTGATGGTAAGTTTCTAATATTGGTTCAAAAAAATTGAATAAAAATTGCTTTGTAATCCTGAAACTAGGTGATAGCTAACTCAAAAAAAGCAGGACCATTGCTAACTGAAAGAATAAGTCTAGAATCTTAAAAGTGTTAGGAATGACGTTTTGTCACGTCTGACCCCATTTCAGTCTGCTTATTTTTAAAGTAATTATAAGTAAATCTAATAATTATATTATTTACCCAAAAAAAAATTGCAGAGGAAGTTGAGATGGAAGTGGAGAGCCCTCCTGAACCACCACCACAACGAGTGGTCATGAAGCACAACACTGTGCCTAACAGAATGATGCAGCAGTAAGTAAAATATAATAGTAGTTTATGCAACTGTCATATAATAAGGGTTATTCACACACTCATTTGATAAACCCACTCTCGTGTTTTAATACCATATTAACCTCTACAATACTTTATCTTCACTCATGCAAAAAGGTACTTACGTATGAGTAAAACGAGTACTTACGCAATGAAGTAAATAGCTAATGGCGGCATATCTATGTTCAATTGAGAAAAAGTTTACTGCAATGAGATTCAAAGTGTATGGTATGTTCACAATAATATTTGCTAAAATGAGATTGTATATTCGAAAGTGGGTGGTAACTTTAAAAAATTCACTGCAATGAGATTTTATGAAAGGAGATTGACACAAGTGTTTAGTAATGAAAGGTAAAAAGGTATATTACGCAACCGGTATTTAAGAAATCCGATACAAATCTGTATTGTACATAATGTATTTTTTTTACGGTTGTGTGTGCATAATGATTGTTCATATGTGTCTTAACTTTGGACAAATAAATGTATAGGGAATACAGGGATTTCAGAACCTGCACCAAAACCGGGTTCAACCCATGCATGGCCAGTGTTGACCACAGCTCATTCCTTTTCGCTCTATCATAAGCCTTTTCTCGAGTCTGTGTCAGAATTAATGCTCGCTTACACGAATGACCTCTCTGTGAGTCTAAAGCCGTATACAGAAAGAAAGCTGAAAACTTATCAGCGCTTATAGGCGCCGGTCTACGCAGGTAACCGGCGCAGGTATTTATATGAACCAGCGCCGATAAGCGCCGATCGGCGCCGACAATCTTCGACAGGCGCCGGTCAGCGCTGGTGCCGCCCGCCAATCATCGCACGACATTTTGATCGCTCTGCTTCAATCTGCTTGCTTTATGTAGAATGGACCAGCGCGGATAAGCGCTGATAAGTTTTCAGCTTTCTTTCTGTATACGGCTTTAGACAGGGTTGTATAGCATCGCCATGGTTTTTCAACCTTCTCTTAAATAGCTGTTTGACAGATTTCAAAGAGCGAGATTGTGGAGTATGAATGGGAAATGCCTATTGTAAGAACGAAGTAATACTTGAACCATCGGCGTGTGAGTTGCAGGACTCTGTAACTCCCGTGAATGAATGAGGCATTTAAGAAGAAAGGTATGAAAGTGAATGCAAGCAAGACGAAGGCGTGTGATATTATTATTGAAGGTAATAGGAGAAAGTAGAACAGGTGTCAGAGTTTGTTTATTTGGGAAGTGAGACGGAAGTTGTGACAATGATATTGAACGGCGGGTGAAGGCAAGTAACATGATTACCAGAGCATTGCTCTCCTTTAAGAGGAGCCAGAATATGACATAAAAAGTATGCCTGGCTGTACATTTTGGAGTGTTAGTACCAACGTTGATGTATGGCAGTGAGTGTTGGGTATGGCAGAAGACGCATGAAAGTAGAATATTTATTTGCACTAAAAATGCGCTCGTTAAGTGGAATTGGTGGAGTAAGATTGATAGATAGAGTGAACAATTGTGTGATCGAGAGCGTTGCAGCACGAAAAACTAATGCTGAGGTGGTTTGGTCATATTGAGCGGATGAATGAAAGTCGCTTAGCGAGACAAATATACAAGGGTGTTGGTTGTGAATGGGCGAGTCGGTAGAGGGCGACCAAAGCGTACCTACATCGACCAGGTCAGCAAGGTATTAAAGAAAAGTTAGATAAAGAGTACCCGAAACCGACGAGCATGCATGGGTCGTTTGATGGATGTGGATGAAGCACCAGAGATCTGCTAGGTTCGTAGCAAGTGGCAGTCTATTGTCTCTGCCTACCCCAATAGGAAAACGGCCTGAGATTATGTGTGTATGTATACATATAAGTGTTTAAGTGAGCTCTTAATGGAAATCAGAAATTGCAATAAAGCTGTTACTTATTATTGATCGAAACATATTTTTTATTTTATTTTCAGTGATGCTAACATGCTCATAGAAGCAGTGTCATTCTCGTCTGTGGGGAAAGTACAACCATTTTTGGTGTCTGTAAGTTCCAATGCTTGTCTAGTTCTTGATATTCATTGTCATCTCAAGAAGGAAGAGGTTTATGGATATCTGGCAGGGACTTGGGATCTCAGTAGTCATAGTAAGTATAATTTATATAACACTAGCGGCCCGCCCCGGCTTCGCACGGGTGCAATGCTAACACTAAAACCTTCCTCTTGAACCACTCTATCTATTAAAAAAAACCGCATCAAAATCTGTTGCGTAGTTTTAAAGATTTAAGCATACATAGGGACATAGAGACACGATAGGGATATAGGGACAGAGAAAGCGACTTTGTTTTATACTATGTAGTGATTTTTACTTTACTAGATTTTAAAATTGTATTCTGGAAATTAATACCCAAATATAATTAATTTACAGATTTAATGATAACTCACACATTCCCATGTTTGATAAGCAAAAATGATACAAGGCCCCGTGTTATGGTTGAGCTCGATATTCAGATGGAAATCGAGAAGCTGGGTCTCACGCTACTGGGCTGGTATCATTCGCATCCCACAAACCCAGCTATGCCCAGTCTGAGAGATTGTGACAACCAGCTGGAGTACCAAATTAAGCTGAGGGGACCTTCTGAGATATCTTACATTCCTTGTATCGGTGTCATTTGCTGTAAGTATTCACACAGAGTACCAAAGTAACTTACGATATTGCTAATAATGCAAATAAATAAAATTATGTATTTTTATTTTTAGCACCATACAATCCTGAAAGTCCTGTATTGGAGTCATCATTGACATTTTTCTGGGTGATGCCACCACCAGAACAGAGACCTACTGAATATCCTCGACCACTACTTCTGCAATACAATATGATAAATGATAGCCATTTGTCGACACATGCAATGGAACAAATCAAGAAAAGTATAAAATATTACTTCAACTTTGCTGATGAGACATTCATTAACTTCAAGGATAATTTTAAACCTGATATTACATTCTTAGATAAATTAAAATGTACTCTGACACCCAAATTTCCGCGAGAGCAAAGTGATGGATTGCTGTGGCATTTCATTCGAGATGAATTGGGTTGTTCATCTGAACATGATGATAAGATGGATTTGGATGCTTTGTTGGCTGTTCCTCAGCCTATTCCAGTGTCAAAGTCAAGTCAGGGCACATCTATACCCAATTTCCCCTCTGTGAGTACTCTACAACAGATGGTTAGTAGACCAGCTGGAGTACCTCCTATTAATGTATCAGCGGGTATGGGATCGGGCTCTCCTCATAAGTTTGAAACATCTCCATTAAATATACCAGTTCTACCACCTTCCTCTAAATCATCCAAGTCCACGACGCCTTCCTTATCAACAGCTTACCCAACGGGGCTGGACATGTTGACAAGTATGGCGTTGGGTTTAGGAACAGCGAATATGCCAGGCTTGCCGTTGGGCGCCAGTAGCTTAGAAAGCCTTGCTGCCGCAAACAGCATGCTTACAGGCCTTTCTCCAGGAATGTCATCCAGTTTAGCAGCTAGTTTGACAGGCACAAAACTTCCTGATCCTCCGTCGTACGCAGCTTCACTGCAGAATTTAACGAGCAGCATTGGAAGTTACGAAAAGTCTTCTACCAGTACGTCTACCACTACTTCGGCTACGCCTATTCCAGCTAGCATAGCTTCCAACTTGATGATGAGTTCTGCAGACATTGCCAATGCTTTATTTTCGGCAAGCAAATACTCTAGCGCAGGTATTCTAGGAATTCCAGATCCTATGTCCAAATCCACATTAGCAGCAAACAATATGTTTTTGTCTCCCTCTTTGATGAAAATGCAAGAAACCTTGTTAAAACCACTTTCCAGTAGCAGTCCAATATCTTCTAAGGTTGGTTTAGATCAGAGTCCTTTGATGAAATCGCCCCATGACCTCTTGAAAGGCAATAAGGATTATTTGCCGCCCGACTTCGGCAGTATTGGGAAAGGAAAGCCGGAGAATCTGACGATGGATTCTTTGAAGCACTCGGAAACAAGTGTTTCATCCAAATCGGAGACCTCCAAGTCTGATTCTGTTGATGCTCAAGCTTCGGACTATAGTATGTCATCGCGAGTAGGCGGAGATTCATTTTTAAATCAAATGTTGGAATTGACTAAGAAAACTACAATGCCCGATTATATGACTGATTATAGTCAGCCCTTAAAGTTGTCTAAATCTGAAGAGTTGACAGCAGCGCCGTCGTCTAGTCTTTCGTACCCTAATCCAAATAGTATTGTCGACACTATAGCGCAGGTAGCTATGGGTAATTATTCCAAACAAGATGAACCCATTGACTATGGGAAAGAACAAGATTACAGTACTCATAAAACAGTCACTAACGAAAGTGAAAACTGAATCTGAAAAGACTTACTTTAGGTATTTTATGAGTAAACTCTTTTATAACTTATTAATATTTTCCAGAATATACCTATACAATTTTTTAGTAATTCAATGGGTACCTATGTAGTGTGAATGTGTGTGTAATCTAAGAAATAATTAATAGTGATTTTTATTTTATTAAGAATTAATTATACATGACAGTATTTTAGTTAAGTAAGTAGAATTTACCTATACCTTTTTTATTAAATGTAATGCATAATATAAATTTATTTTATTTGATTTTTGCGCTATACACCTAGTTAGGTACCTGATTAAAATAAGTATGTTATTGTTTTTATTTATAGTTGAATGTTTTGTTTTTCATCAACATAGATACCGTAGATAGAGCAGCGATAGCCTTACGATTAAAGAGCCTGCTTCACATGATGAAAATCAGTGAGGCTCGGGTTCAAATCCTGGCATGTACCAATGAGTTTTTCAAAAACTTACGTAGTACATATTTATCACTAAAAACCCGCAGGTCCCAGAATGAATTCTGAGACATGTGTAAACAGACCCGGTCCGACGATGGGCTCACCACCTATCACGTTTAGGGGTCCAAAGAATATCTGGTGAAAAGTGGGTATATCCAGAAATGGAAAACATCTGCCTACCTCCTAGGGGATATAAGGCGTGAGATTATTTATTTTATTATTTATACCGTAGATAAAGTGAATAACGGCTGACAATCAATCTATTCACACAAGGAAGGTACACGTAGCACTGCGATCGCGGTGTATCAGAACCAACTGCAGAGACAACTTTGTTTTTCATAGTGTATTTGGGAAATCGTATGAAATACAAATTTATTTTTGGTGTCCATAAAATAGCTTACATAGTCAAGATCTATTGCGAAACCACTCACTAAGCGTGGTTCGCAACCCTCGGGCTCTGGCTTTGATGTCTTCAACCAGTACCTACTCAACAGCCTAGGCGTTAGCAAACAGTGTAGTAAGCCATGGAAACTATTCAAAGGTGTCATGTACTATGCGATAAAGGGGGGTGACTTATCTTTATAATCTCTTCCAGACTGTCACGTCAATGAACTATAATTACGAACTTATATATGCCACAATATGTTATCTATCAGGTGCCTAATTATAAGGTTTTGATAAAAAAATATTTGGAAGGTATTTGATGAGATCATTATCATATTCACTTCCTCTGAAAGATTTTCATCATAAATCACAGTCATTAGTAACTACTTGACAATCCCCGATAAATAAGTAATCAATGTGCGATAGCAATGTAAAGATAAAATGGTTACTATTTTTGTTAATGTAAAATCAGTTATTACCTTATTGTCTTCGTTTCGAGTATCCGGTTAATACGATAATGGGCATTGTGTAAAAAGTGTGATATCATTGTGCAAGTGGTAATAAAATTTTATTTCCTTGTGCATTATCTACAAAATTATTATATTACGGGAGAAGGTAATATTTCAAATAAGGTATGTAATTAATTGAAAATAATATATTAATTAATAAGCCGCGGATCCTGTTTTCGAAAAGTCCTTTTTAGTTTGCCATTTGAGGAATGCGTTCAAATTTCAGTCAGTCAAGAAATCAGTCAGTCAGATTATACTTTTTTATACAAATGCTAGCTTATTCCCAAGACTCCGTTCGCGATTCGGGATGAAAAGTAGCCCTTCTTCAATGCGTATATCCCATAAACATATTATGCTTTGTCCCTACCAAATTCCATCAAAATCCGTAAATCAATTTAGGAGAAGAAGAATTACGAACACCGGAATATATAAGATGTAGGTAGGTATAAAGATAGAAGATTAGTAACATAGTACTTACCTACTGCTGTATCTAGGTAATATTGTGCAATTACATGCATAGTTCTTCTGAAATACTTAGTTAATTTTATTGAATGTACCCAATGACACTGAAAAACGCTTATTACAGAAGGAACTCAGAAATGATAAAATCTACAATGTGTAATACATTTTGGTCGTCGAGGCATTTTTCAGGTTCATGGTTATTAAGTACTTATATCTAGCCCTTTTGTAAAGTTGACTATTTCAGAATGACCTTATGCCTTATAGACATAATATCTTGATTGGAAATTAATAAAATAGTGTTTTTCAGAGATTGTGATGGCTACAACAACTCCTGGTTTCAAGGGTATGCCCGAAGATAGCGATGAATCTGACTCCGAATATACACCGCTTTACAATGACGCGGAAGAAATAGAGTACGTACACTATACTATCCTATTGGAATATTTAATTGCGAAAGTGAGTTTTTTAGTTTGTCAGTATCGGAGGAACACACATTCTGTAAAATTTTCAACCGAATTACTAACGGTTCAAAGATACAGTCCTCTAAAGGTAGGTACAATAGATTGACCGCAGGGCGTAAGCTTAGAAATAGGGTTCCTTGCTGTGGTATCTTAAAAAGAACTATTACCTACGCTAATGAATTGTGAGGTGGATAATTTATGATATTGGGGAATAACAGATTTCTCAAAACGTAAATAATTTATTTTTGAGGATTTGTAATTAAGTAGGTAATAGCTAAAAAGTACATTTATAGTGTTTCGTGTTTAATAATATTATCATACCTACTTATCAATTTCTATGAAACTTTGTCATTTTGATCGATATCTGAAACTACGTCATTGATTAAATGCGATCAAAACAAATTGGTTAAATAGGTATCTATTTATTTACATCAATATTAATAAAGCAAAATAATGTGTTATAAAGTAAAACAAGCAAGAGTGAGAAAATATAGGTGCCCATATATTACAGTGATTTATTAAGATTCAAGAGCAGCGATAGCCTTACGGTTAAAGAGCCTGTTTCACATGATGATAATCAGTGAGGCTCGGGTTCGAATCCTGGCATGTACCAATAAGTTTTCCGAACATTACGTAACTACATAATTCATCACTAGCTCGACGGTGGAGGAAAACATCGTGAGGAAACCCGCAGGGCCCAGAATGAATTCTGAGGCATGTGTAACAGACCCGGTCCGGCGATGAGCTCACCATCTATCACGTTTAGGGGTCTAAAGAATATCTGGTGAAAAGTGGGTATTTCCAGTAATGGAATACCTCTGCCTATATACCCTCTCGGGGATAAAAGGCGTGAGATTAAATTATTTATTTATTATTATTATTAAGATTTCATATAAATCAGTTAAGTGTGTTTGTGGATTTTCTCATTCTTTGATTTTTTTCCGGGCGTGGTTACTAAAGTTGATGTAAGGACCTACTGCGCGTATATCCCCGCCAAGTCGAGCAAAAAGCGGCACGGCCTTACCGTCCTTTTCTCGAAGCATTAACTTTTTCCACAAGACATTGCTATTATTCTAATAGAAATGTGCCCATTCCCACAGGTGGTCAAGGATAATAGATAATCTAATTTTGTCGCGATCTCGAGGCTGGGTGTGACGGGTTTCATACTGTTAAAGGACAAAGTAATGTTTCGAATTTATTTGTAGTTTGTAATGTTTTTTATAGCCAAAGAACAGCCCAAGAAACAAAAGGATGGAATCTATTCCGAGAGATCCCAGTGAAGAAGGAGTCCGGGTCTATGGCTTCGACTGTATGGATTGATAATAGCGTCAAGGGCCTCAAGTTTTTGGCGTATGTCGTTATCTTTATCGTCGTGTTAGGAACTTCAGTTATAGCCAAAGGCACACTGCTCTTTATTACGTCACAACTGAAGAAGGGTCGAGAAATAACTTATTGCAACAAAGCGTTAGGTAACGGGTATTATTTTTTTAAATTCATTACAACATTTTGATTTCGAATAGACCAACAATACATTACATAACTCAATGCAGTTTTAGTGTAGGTTGGGCCCCTAAACCGCCTTGACTGTGGCGAACCCCTTTTTGGGTTTCACACACATGCCAAATAGGCCATTTTGACTCCCACACTTGAGGGGATAATAGAGATACAAAAATAAAATGAAGTACAAGGGCCGGTGTTATCGCTGGTAGCGATCTCTTCCAGACAACCTCAATTTTGACAACAACGTGATTGCACGTCATTGTCGCTAATGTTGTTGTATGTGAGTTACGTTAGGTCAAAAATGAACTGACCTCTGTGCTGATAGACAAAACAGAAATTGGTTCTAAAAATTGGTGGTAAAATATCTTGATCACAAATATTTATTAAATATTCATTCGAGAAAATGAAATACAATAAAAGACGGGAATGTTGCTGGTAAGGATGCAAACCGTTCTTGTTTACAGCCTTAGACAAACAGTTCGTCACAGAACTGCCGTTGGAGGAGAGGATTTCGTGGCTTTGGGCCGCATTTATCGTGTTCAGTGTTCCTGAGCTTGGTGTGTTTCTCAGATCCATAAGGATGTGTTTCTTTAAGACTGCGAAGAAGCCATCGAAAATAATTTTTTTACTGGTAAGCTTATGAAACTTATCGAATAGGTACTTACCTATATAATAAAGGTGTTTTGTTATATTTTATGTAAAATGACATTTCAGGTATTTATAATTGAAACCTTGCATACTATCGGAATAGCAATTTTATTGCTTTTCATTTTACCTGAGATAGACGTTGTGAAAGGGGCCATGCTGATGAATGCTATGTGCATAGTACCCGGCATCCTAACAGCCTTTACTAGAGACCCTAATGACTCTCGATACAACATAAAGATGATATTGGACGTGCTCGCGGTATCTGCACAAGCCACAGCATTTGTGGTGTGGCCTCTTCTTGATGAGTCACCCATTCTGTGGAGTATACCAGTAACCTGTGTATTTGTTTCACTTGGATGGTGGGAAAATTATATCAGCCACGTTGATAAAGATTCCTCAGGTAGATAACAATTTATAATAATATCAGTATTGAAACAAAAATAAACCGTATTAATAACGTGGTATTGATTTACAGCTGCTGTACTATATCTATGTGGATTGCGCGACAGCTTGAAGAAAACTCGCTACTATACTCAGACATTCTTATCCGTCTGGAAAATGATTGTTTTCATTACATGCATTCTGATCTCTTTGCATGTCCAAGAAGACGCGCCTTTTTCTTTTTTCACATCTATAGGGAACGCTTTTGGGGACCACAATTATACTGTTCACGAAGTAAGTTACGTGTTTTTTTTACAGTGTAATAAATAATAGAACATGTTGTTAACTGATGGAACTTCATTTTAGGTTCAAGTAAAAGTTTTGGATGCATACGAAGGAGTGATGGACAACGAGCTCACAAAAGGCAGCTTTGAGTTGCCTGCATATTGGACCTCGTCTCTTTGGGTTGCTCTGATTCAAGTAGTATCAGCATACTTGAGTTTCGGAAGCGCTAAGTTCGCTTGCAAAATCCTCATACAGAACATCAGTTTTACTTTCGCTCTATGTCTCGTTGGCCCAGTCACTATAAATCTCCTCATTGTTTTCTGTGGCTTAAGAAATGGCGACCCTTGTGCTTTTCGTAATATTATTCCGGATTATTTGTTCTTCGACATTCCACCAGGTTAGTCTTTAATATTGTTGTTGTATTTATCATCAACCTGTTACAGCCCACTGCTAAGCTAAGGGTCTTTTCTAACACATGAGGAAGTATGGGCTTTAATCTCCCACGCGCGCCCACCGCGGATTGGGAGATTGTGTTAAGCTAGTGGCCACTTAACAGTCAGTATTTTTTAAGACACCCAAGGGTATCTGACATGGCTTAACGACTTCCATTGTGCGTAAACAATGAAAACCGGGACCAACAATTTAACGTGCCTTCCGAAACACGGAAGCGCTCGTGATATAAATGCCACTAGGCGGTCACCCATTCACGTTGATTGACCGCACCCAAGTT
Source organism: Ethmia dodecea (assembly GCA_963855545.1). Taxonomy (NCBI): domain Eukaryota; kingdom Metazoa; phylum Arthropoda; class Insecta; order Lepidoptera; family Depressariidae; genus Ethmia; species Ethmia dodecea. The sequence continues at coordinate 7,988,540 of OY979437.1, read as the reverse complement.
TCCTTAACCAGCGTGATCGTTACAAACACACTGGCATCGCAGGGCTACGAGCGCTTTATATGTTTTATATGTAGAGTATTTATATGTTGTAATATTTTTAATATCATCATTATCAGAAGGCTAAATTAAATCGCCTACCCCCCCTAGCCAAGCGCCAAACAAAAATTTTATGCGCTTAGCTGGATTTCACTTATTTGTAATATTAACTATTAAGAACCACGTATCGGACTATGAGTGTTGCGTCACTTTTAATTGGTCGCGCTATAATGGCGCTCATGGCAAGTCGAACGCTTATGTCAATCCCATAAAATTTGCAGTGTATTCCAATGTTTTTCTAGTGTACTACCTTAAGCGATACGTTGGTCAAGAAATGGCATGGGTATGGCTCCTCTGGCTGGGATCACAAGCATGGATAACGTTCCACACGTGGATGCCGCGATGTGAGCGGTTGGCTGCCACCGATAAGCTGTTCGCCAAGCCCTGGTACAGCGGGCCCCTTATCGACCAGTCGCTGCTCTTAAACAGGACTAAGGATGACGACATGGATGTTCAAGTGGAGGTAACGTATACTTATTAACAACCTCAAGTACCCACATGTGGACAACTGCAACTTAAATTACCTTAGTATACAACGCGTAACAGAATCAGCGCAATTCCTCATACACCCCAATGAGAAGGTAATTACCATAGATTTAGTATACTAACGTTAAAGATTGGCAATAGAGCCAGTACGGCGAGACCAAAAAAATGACACTTCTGTGCTTGTAACGTGGATGTGTGCAAGACAAATAGTGCTCTCCCTAAACTTGTAGCTCTCGATAACAAATGGGCGTGTGGTTTATTGTGTAGTGAATACCTTTGCCAGTCACGTTATCGAAATGTGGTTAATCGATATTACGACAATCACTATAAAATTGAGGTAAGAAATACAAGAAATTCACGTATTTAATTTTTTGCTTAAATCAATTCTTATACATTCAGAACATTTATATAATAAAAAGCAATGTTATTACCTATCTATTTGTGCACGATTTGTTTTTTAGTTTTCTATAATCATTGAATTTAGAGAATTAAATCTTTCAACCGCACTTACATGTAAAATGAATAATTCTGTGGATTTTCTTTCCTAGATGAATTACAACCGGTACTGCATACGTAACCATAGCTGTTTACGTCTATTAAACATCAAACTTACTCTTTTAATACGTGAGATTATTTAAAATAAGCGAGATTTGTTTCGTTCACAACTGACGTGGGCCCCGTAGAAGCCCGTAGAGTTGACAAAAATGGTCTCGTCTCTCTATCTCGCTCTAACACACGAGTACCTATGTTCTTTCTCTGTCGCAATGCCAATCTAAGTATACTAAATCTATGGTAATTACCCTTAGTCAGTGCAGCACCTGTTGCATGTTAGTAGTAGCGCTAATGATTGACCCTCCCGGAAACGGTGGGCCCACTGACAAAGGCTTTAAAAAAAATATGATGACTTCGTACTTTAGTTATCTAACCAAATTCCTTAAATAAATAGCAATAACAGTACGATTTCCATAGGTAGCACTAAATTCAACTATGCTAATTTATTTTTCGGAAAAAAATACACACATTAAAAATAGCTGAAATCGATTAATAGTCGATACTGAACAAACTAATTTTAGGAATTGCGCTTATTCTGTTACATATTGTACATTGTTCAGACTTTCCGTATCAAAATACCTTAGTAAAAGTAAAATCTTTATTTTTCCATATCAAATTGATTTTAAATTTCATTGCGTGCCATCCGATCGAGTATAAATCTATTTATAGTTGATAAACAACTTCGCAGATATTAGCTGATGAAATACTTGAAATGTAATCTTTATAGGTGGAATCGCAATGACTTTCGATAAGAGGACTTATAAGTCCCTACATTGAATAAAAACTTTTGACTTTGACTACATTTTTTCAGGATCTCAAAGATGCAGATGACGCTTCTATGGCGAGTTCTGATATTTTGACAAAGGATGTCAAGCCTTCTGACAGCATAACGAGGTACCTTCTTGAATTGCGCTTTGAATACAAGTTTCTTATCTCTTGTTGACTAACGTTCGCAAAAAGATTTGCCTTTTGGGTAAATTCCCGCCGTATTTGTTTTATCACACTCGTATCGCGTTATTAACAGAAGATAAAGGATTTTTAGGAATTTATGTATTTTTAATGATGCACAGGATATACGTTTGCGCGACAATGTGGCACGAAACTACAGACGAAATGATGGAGTTCTTGAAGAGTATATTCCGTCTTGATGAGGACCAGAGTGCGCGAAGAGTGGCACAAAAGTATTTGGGGATTGTTGACCCTGACTACTATGAAATTGAAGGTAAAATACACATTAATTTATTAAGAAACCAAAAACATTAGCCCTCTTCTAGTGCAGTCGGATAAAAATATACCCTATGAGACTACAAAGATACTCGTAAGACTAATCTAAAGACAACATCAAGAACCGTCCAACCGTTTAGGCCGATTAAATATGTTCACACATTCACCAAGACCAATATTATATTATGTATTAATATTATACTAGCAGCGCCCTGAGGTTTCACCCGCGTAGTTCCCGTTTCCGTGGGAATACGGGGATAAAATATAGCCTGTGTGTTATTCTGATGTACAATCTATAAAACTAAAGTCTCATCAAAATCCGTTCTGTAGTTTTTGCGTGAAAGAGCAACAAACATCCATACATCAATACTCACAAACTTTCGCGTTTATAATATTAGTAAGATTCTAAGTAAATAATTAGCTGGCTACCTACTATTTTGGCGATTGATTAGGTTACCTGCAAACCCTGACCATAAGAAAACTGTAATTGCAATGACCTTATTCTTTATCTCCTTAGTGAATATTTTCATGGACGACGCATTCGAAATATCCGACCACAGCTCCGAGGATTCGCAAGTGAATCGCTTCGTAAAATGTCTAATAGATACGATAGATGTGGCAGCGTCCGAAGTTCATTTGACCAATGTACGGCTGAGGCCCCCGAAGAAGTACCCCACCCCTTATGGGGGCAAGCTGGTGTGGACGCTGCCGGGGAAAAACAAAATGATTTGCCATTTGAAAGATAAGTCTAAAATTAGACACAGGAAACGGTGGTCACAGGTGAGTTATCTATCTATAAGTAGTCCAGTAGATTTGTTTGTGGTACAGGTTTAAGATGAATGATTTAAAGGTATTACAGACGGACCTACGAAGTCTTGGGAGCTGGGGGAAATGAGGAAACCCGCCGGTCCAAGAATTGATCTTGAGGCATGTGCAAAGCTCTTGTCACGTTTAGGGGTCAAAAATATAGTGATGAAAAGTGGGTATTTCGAGGAATGGGACACCTCTTCCGGAACTTCCGGAGAATCTTGGAAATCCCAAAGAAACAGCTGTTTAGTAAAATTTAGTGTAGGTATTTAACTTTTGTACAGATCAGCAGACTTCATTCAATCTCTACTCTTGCAGGTGATGTACATGTATTACTTCCTCGGCCACCGGCTAATGGACTTGCCGCTAACAGTCGACCGCAAAGAACTAATCGCTGAAAACACGTACCTCCTCGCTCTTGACGGGGATGTCGATTTCAAGCCCATCGCCGTCACTCTACTCATAGATCTTATGAAGAAAGACAAGAATTTGGGAGCTGCGTGCGGACGGATTCATCCAGTGGGAACAGGTAGGCTGTGGTCAGTAGCTACTCGTCCATAGGAACGCTGGTGCAGTCAAAATTAAATGATTAATATATCAACTATGTAGAAATGTAGACAGTTCCAGGAAATGCTCTTTGTTTGTCTGATAGGTATGTTGTTTGTCTATACAATGTGTAACAGAATAAGTACAATTCCTAAAATTATTTTGTTCAGTATCGACTTCTTAATCAATTTCAGCTATTTTTTATATGTATTAAATTTTTTTGAAAAATGAATTAGTTAGCATAGTTGAATTTAGTGCTACCTATAGAAATCTTACTATTATTGCTCTTTATTTAAGATACCTACCCCCTCGGGGATAAAAAAGGCGTGAGATTATATATATATATACATATATATTATTTAAGAAAAAATTGTAGACACAACTAAAGTATGACGGCCTCATATTTTTTTGTATTAATGGGGTGTATGAGGAATTGCGCTTATTTTGTTACGCGTTGTTGATTTTGTATTACCACACTTACTCGTACATATGGTATTGAGAAAAAAAAATATTTTAGACCTGTTTTCAACATCTTCAAATATACATATTATATTACATCAAAGCACTACAAAATTTTGTGTAGACGCTCTAATCTTATACCGAATAAACTTATTGGCTTAGATACCTACTACCCAAGAAATAATTATTCAAATATTGTAAAAAATATATATTTATACGTATTTTAGGTTTCATGGCATGGTATCAGATGTTCGAATATGCCATTGGACATTGGCTGCAGAAGGCGACTGAACACATGATCGGATGCGTACTTTGTAGTCCTGGATGCTTCTCGCTGTTTAGAGGAAAGGCTTTGATGGACGACAATGTTATGAGGAAGTACACGTTAACATCGAACGAAGCTAGACATTATGTGCAGTATGATCAAGGTGAGTTAATGGTTACGTGATTTTGATATACACACACCGGCACAATTAGCGGAACAGAAAAAAAAGGGAGTATTTACGCATTTTTGCGTGTTACTGGCCGGCTAAACAAGCTTTTTTTAAATTTGGGTTTTAATTTAAAAATGGAATACTAAGCGACTGCCCTTTTTTTCATTCTTTTGTTTTAATTTTCGTTGATTCATTTTTTCCACCGCTTGTCCGTTTTTAGAAGGTTCGTGAATTCCATTTGAAAAGCTTTGAATTGCAGTTTTTGAGGCTTTTGAGTTTTTTCGCATATTGATAATTTACGAGCATCTAATTATGCCTGATTTAACGCCATCAGAAATCATTAGGGCAGATCAAATGAGGAGAACTGGTCAAACCTACAGATCGATTGCCAGAAGCCTTCGTCGATCGTTATCAACGATTTATCATAGCATCCAACGATACAGATTGACGAATGCTCTAGTGAGAAGGAGAGGACAAGGCCGGAAAAGGTGTACTTCAAGGAGGGATGACCGTTTTCTCCAACTTCAAGTCCGACGGAACACGAGACTAACGGCGGTGCAGGCTCGAAATTTACTGGAAGAGGTACGAGCAGTAAGGATGAGTGAGCGGACAGTTCGTAGAAGATTCGAAGAAGTGGGTATAGGCTCGTATGTGCCCGCCAAAGCCCCAAAACTTGAGAGACATCATCGCACAAACCGTCTACACTTTGGTCGTGAACATCGTGATTGGGACTTCGACGACTGGGGACAGGTTCTTTTTACTGATGAATGCAGAGTTATGTTAAATCAAATTGATGGAAGGCAGCGAGTATGGAGACGCAAAGGAGAACGGTATATCCAGTCTAATTTTGAAAATACAGTTGCATATGGCGGCGGTTCATTATGGTCTGGGGAGGAATATGTTTAGGAGCTCGTACGGAGTTAGTAGTGGTCGATGGCGGGAATCTGAATGCTGATCGGTATATCAGGGAGATTTTAGAAGAACATGTTGTGCCATTTGCCCCCTTTATTGGTAACAACTTCATTCTAATGCAGGATAATGCTCGGGCTCACAGTGCTCGCACAGTACAGACATACCTAAACCATGTTGGTATAACGGTGATGGAGTGGCCAGCACGGTCCCCCGATATGAACCCTATAGAACACGTCTGGGACTTGCTAAAGAGGAGTGTAAAGTCAAGAATGCCCCCTCCCAATAATCTCAACGAGTTGCGAAACGCATTACTTGAAGAATGGCAGAGGTTGCCCCAAGAAACCATTGATAACATCATCCGCAGCATGCCCAGACGGATGGAAACCCTCATCAGAGCACGAGGAGGAAACACTCGATATTGAACAGTCATTGAAATTGTTGTTAAACTTTGGAAAATCTTGAATTTTCTGCTGTTTCTCTATAATTAAAAATCGAAGAAAAATGCATTTTGTTTAATTTAATTTTTATTTTTATAAAATTTTAAGTATGGTGTTACAAATGAATGTCAAAACATGTTAATTTAATTGTTGTTTCATTTTAAATAATATATTGTTTAAAAATTACATTCATTGTTCTAAATTCCCTCTTTTTTCTCCTTTTTTTTTCTGTTCCGCTAATTGTGCCGGTGTGTGTAGTTACCTACGTAGGGAAGTTTCGCATTCATCATCAACTCGTAACACGACCGAAACGTAATGACTCGATCAACGATTAAGAGTGAACTCGAAGACCTACTAGAATAGAATAAAATAGAATAGAATAGAGGACAGGCTATAAAGTGCTATTCTAATAATGTTGAAAATAATTGTCCAAAATGTTCGATCATCTGAGTCAGTCTAACAATTTGGAAGTATGGGCCATAATCTCCCACGCTAGCCCTCAGACAGGATTGGGAGATGGTGTTAGGCTAGTTGCCAGAATTATTTATGCCACCCTAGGGTATCTGATATGGCTTAACGACATTCATTGTGCGTAAACACAACGAAAACCGGGACCAACGTGACGTGTCTTTTGAAACACGGAGGCGCTCGTGATATAATGGCTCTAGGCTGACTGACTGGTCGGGCCCAACTTGGCTTTACCAGTGTGATGTTGCAAACACACTGATATCGCAGGGTTACGTGCGCCTCAGGGAAGTTATGCTTGTATCGTTTCATTCACATCTTTCTGTTTTGAATACTACATTTATTCTATATTCAAACTGAATTAAATGTGGAGAAGAGACATGTAAACAATGCCTTCGTGCGCTCTATGCAGTCTGCAGAGTCAGTCTGAGAGAGCAGTGACTGTTTACTCTACTGTAGAAGTACGAAGTACCATTTAACTTTTTTTTATTATTGTGTCACCTGTTGCGTATTTTAATTGGTGCACAATAAAGAGTTGTTACTTACATACGAACTCGCAGGGTCAGCTATAATTATTTTTCTGCGCAACTGTGGAATGCTCTTCCCAAAGTTTTCCTTTTGCGTTATGACATGAGGTTCTTCAAAAGGCTGGTTAACGAATTTCGCAAAGGTTGGCATAGAATCGGCGACGTGTTCTCAGATGTCCAACGAAGGCCCTTTGTTCGTTATATGGCTCGTCTTTAATAGAACACATATTATACAATATCTACCTACTTCACAATACAGGCGAGGACCGTTGGCTCTGCACATTGCTACTTCAACGCGGGTACCGAGTGGAGTATTCGGCGGCATCAGATGCTTACACACACTGTCCTGAACAGTTCGACGAGTTTTTCAACCAAAGACGACGCTGGGTGCCCTCTACTATGGCCAACATCTTCGACCTATTAGCCGACGCCAAACACACTGTCAACATGAATGACAACATATCGACTCTGTATATTATTTATCAGGTACCTACTCATTTATACTATGATCTCTTTTGTATACTGTCGCTAACGCCTAACATTGGTATGCAATCAAGAGATGCATCGATGCTCTTTTGTTACACATTGTAAGCGGAAATATTTGATCGTCCGTCATTAGTTACTGTCGGTAGACATTACGGATGAGGTCTCGTTTTATAATAATAACATAGAACTTTAAAGAGTAAAAAAAACGACTTCAACGAATAATACTAAAAAAATACAGTCGAATTGAAAAACTCTTCCTTTTTTGAAGTCGGTTAAAAAAAGAATCATCGAAATCGGTTGGCGTGATATTGAGTTATTTGTCCATTTGTCGCGCACATACTTAATGCAAATTTAAGACTTATATGGTTTTCTCTTGGATGCCATTGTCAGAACTGGACGAAATTAAAATGGGACCACACTGGAAGCACCAGCTTTCAAATAAAAAAAGAATACCTAATCAAAATGGGTCATAGACATATGTCTATGAAATGGGTTCACCCAGTCGAAAGTTCTGAGCTAACAAATATAAAAAAAACATGCAGTCAAATTGATACCCTCCTCCTTTTTTTGTTAAGTTGGTAGTCGCCCTGCCGACTGAGTTCCGCCTGGTGCCAACATTTGTGTGCCCGAAAATGTCTGTTGGTTTCGTATCCGTGTGTTGATATGTACCTATATGTCACCGTAAAATTATAAATATGTTAGATTATAATCTATCTCGCGAGATTGTAAATGTAATATATACTTACAAAATATTATTATTTTATTACTCTGTCAGTACACTACCCCTAAAGGGCAGCACACCTTGCATTTTTGCGACTAGTCTGCGGAAATCCGAATGTTTTTATTGTTTATCGTCCAAATTAACTATAGCATATTAAATCCACCAATAATTTCAGTATATCAGACTATGTATTGAATATTTTTCAGACGACGCTAATGGTGGGTACGGTTTTGGGTCCGGGCACGATTTTCCTGATGATGGTCGGTGCAATGAACGCTATAACTGGCATGAGCATCATGAACTCTCTACTACTCAATCTCATCCCAATTGTCTTATTCATAGGAGTATGCATGACATGCAAATCCGAAATACAGGTCAGAAAAATATTATTGAAAATTTATAAAATACAATTGCCACGTAAGAACATTGTATTATATTGCTTTAGAATTTAGACCAATATAGATTTATGTAAAAAATGATAAGGTGAGTCGATGTCCGACCATTGTCTTTGAAATCCTGCTTAATATTAGAAATGCGAATGTGTGTTTGTTGGTTTGTTCTTCTTTCACGCAGCAAACATCCGTTGGCAGACGGCACGTCACATTATATCCCGTAACATATACCAACTGTTTTTTTTACCGTCTGGAAAAAAATATGGTGTAATAGGTAAGTGTTATAGATTCATTTGGCATTGTTACTTAAAATTTTTTTTTCTTGCTTAAACTAGTATACATTACTCAATTGTAGTCAATATAACACACTGGAATATTTGAAACAGTATTTTAAAAAGAAACAGGCTCGTAGCTTCCAATCATGCGCAATCTACCTACAACCGCCAGTTGCTACATAGCAGTGTGCGTAGTTTTCTAGATTTTGTAAATTGCATTAAACATGACTATATTTAACAATTAATCTCGTGGATAACTTCGGCTCTGGATACTTTATACGTCATATTTTTTTTCAGACGGTAATAAAATCATCCAGTATAAATTAAGTACGAAATAATGTTGTTTATCATATTCCAAATAGGTACTTAGTACACTATCCCAAGGTTGTCTTTACCATTGTGTATGTATGTATGTGTGTTTTGTCATTGTGTCTCTTATCAATCACTTTTTAGTGTACAATAAAGATTCGTTACCCTCTTACTCACTCAATATTATTTTATTTGCAGATAATGCTAGCCAGCGCTATAACATGTATATACGCTATGCTGATGGTCATGGTGGTAGTCGGTATTGCTTTACAAATTATCCAGGACGGATGGCTGGCACCGTCCAGTATATTCTTCATCGCAACGTTCGGCATTTTCTTCATAACAGCGGCATTACATCCCCAAGAAATGATCTGCTTGTTGTACCTCGGTGTTTACTATATAACAATCCCTAGCATGTATATGTTGCTGATTTTTTACTCTTTGTGTAACCTGAATAACGTGTCTTGGGGAACTCGAGAGGTGGTTCAGAAAAAGAGTGCTAAGGTATGTATTGCAATAATTTTTTGAAAAACGGAACATGATTATGGAACTCCTCGATATCTTTGTTTGACACAGCCATTTTGTTTATCTAATTATTCTTGATACAGAACTTTATGATTCATAATTGAATCTTATCGGATTTATCATGCACAATAAACTAAATCTGGTTTTTGTGTCAATCTTATTACGTTTAATCCATTAATCCAAATACTCGACAACAATAATAGCCAATTGTAGGACACGTTATCGATAGGTACACAATAGATAAACGAAATATTTAAAAAATATAGTCACGTCTTATCCCCGAGGGGGTCGGCAGACGTATTCTATTCCTTCAAATACCCACTTTTCACCAGTATATTTTTCGGAACTCCAAAAGTGTCAGGTGGTTAGCCTATCGCCGGATCGGGGTGTTGTTGTACAAGACTCAGGATCAATTTTGAGGCCTGTGGGTTTCTACATGACGTGTACTTTTTACTTTTTAGGAGTTAGAAATGGAAAAAAAAGAAGCAGAAGAAGCGAAGAAGAAAATGGACACGCAAGCCATGTCGAAGTGGTTCGGCAAATCGGAGGAGACCAGCGGCACGATGGAGTTCAGCATATCAGGCCTTTTCCGAATCATGTGCTGCACTAACCCGAAGGACTACAAAGAAGACCTGAATCTGTTGAAAATTGCCACCGCTGTTGAGAAAATTGAAAAAAGATTAGATTCTCTGTATGTATAAAAGATTAATTATCAAGAACGACTTTTAAACTATAGACATCTGTATTATATGTACATAATATGGAATATCCATGGTTGAAACTATTTCACTGGCCACTAGCCGGTGCCCAGCAGCCTTGCCCGAGCAAAGATTTTTTAAGCTATTGCATAGCTTCTATCGAGGGCCTTGAGCGCGGGGACCGAATCCAGAAATTCCGTAACGAAAAAAAACCTCCCGCTCCCCACTCCGACGGGCACGGAGGTGTGGCTTGAAGGCCGTGCATTGTCTAACGTCGTTTCTTTTCGGCAGTCTTGTTGATACAAAATGCTATGCAATAGCTTTACCGCGGCAGTCCCCGAGTGCCACACGTCTTTTTTTTTTCTTCTTCCCATGGTGATATCGGAAAACCCTTTCTTGAACTATCTATAGCCTAAGTTCTAAAGCTATCTATCTACAAATTTTAAATTTATGGTTTTACAGTTGGAAATCTGTATGGATAACTTTTTTCGTAGATTTGACTTTACGGGAAGTCAGTTGTGTTATATTTCACTTCTACATAATAGCTGAGCCAAAAGACGTTTATAAAAAAGCACTTTATTAATTTTCCAATTTTCCTGGGCAGTTATTCGGTCTAATAAAAAGATTTAAAAAAATAATAGGGTACTTGACAGTATCGAAATTAAATTGCGAGTAGTCATTAATTACAAAGATTATCCTAAAACAACCCTGAACATGTATTTCGATTTTCACTTTACAATACAGTATTTGACTGCTTAGTCAAATCGTGTACTTTTTAACTGACTTCAAAAAGGAGGAGGTTATCAATTCGTCTGTTTTTTTTATGTTTATTGCCTCAGAACTTTCGACTGGGTGAACCGATTTGGATGATTCTTTTTTTATTTGAAAGCTAGTGCTTCCAGATTGGTCCCATTTTGTCCAGTTCTGACAACGGCATCCATGAGAAAACCATATAAGTTGAAGATTGAAGTCGTTTTTTTTTATTCTTTAGAGTGGTTATTATGATCCGTCGAAACAAAAAAATACTATGAAAAATGTGCTGAGTATTGAGCTGTGACGTCATCAATTTTAAAACTCAAATGCGACACTTTTTTGGCTGTTTAATCATTTTGTAAATTGGCATAATTTGAAAATTTAAATCCAAATAGATTTTTTCATGTTTTATGGGATAATCTTATTAGTATATGATATAATCAAATGCTCTTTTATACCAAATTTTTATTTTGAATAGGGGTGCGTCGTCAGAGGTTCCGGAGCCATCACTGGCGCGGCGGCGGTCGTCGATGGGTCTGCGGGGAGATACGCTTGCGATGTTGCCGGAGTACGAAGACAGTGATGTATCGACAGACATTCCTCGGGTAGGTTGACGACATAATTTATCAATGAAAAAGTTTGATTAGGCATTCACCTACCGGGTAGGTTCTCCGCTATTGAATTATTTTTTGTTAATGCCCCTTAAGAACAACCATAAAAAAAATCGGTGTTGTAGGTTAGGTAGGTTCTCATAGCAGACAGTTAAATATTAACTACCTACTTATTATAAACATGCAATTTCTATGCAGGAAGAAAGAGACGACTTGGTAAATCCCTACTGGATCGAAGATCCAAACCTCCAAAAAGGCGAAGTGGACTTTTTGACGACAGCAGAGACCGAATTCTGGAAGGATTTGATCGATGTCTATTTGAGACCAATTGACGAAAACAAAGAAGAACTGGTAACTTGTATTCCTTATTCTAAAATCAATCTAATCAAAACATGGAAATAAAGAGAAGTATGTTGAATAATTTTAAGCCTTAAAATAGTTTTACTGAAAGCAGACCTATAGAATATTCACTTGTTTTAGGACCGCATAAAAACCGACTTGAAAAACTTGCGCGATACGATGGTCTTCGCCTTCGTGATGGTGAACGCGCTGTTCGTTTTAGTGATCTTCCTGCTGCAGCTCAACCAGGAGCAGCTCCACTTCAAGTGGCCGCTCGGGCAGAAAGTCTCCATCGCCTACAACGACGAGTTGAATATTGTAAGGAAACATTTTGTAACACGAGAAACGTCTTACTACTTATATTGTAGCGATACTACATAGAACGCGCCAATAGACGCCCGAGTTCTAAACCGCGCTATCGAAGTTTTGTAATGAGTTTGTCTGTCCAACATCAACCGTTGGACCGCGGTCCCCAGGCACCATCACCTCGCCTGGCGGAAGATCTTTCCTTTTCTGGTTGTATTGCACTTTGGACTGGTTTACTGGGACTAGGACTTTATTTATCTGTAATATTTACTTATATCTCTGACCCTAACTAGGTATTTAAAATAAAAGGTTTGCCAACCTATTGCAAATTTTGATAGGAAACCCTAAAATTTTAAGTTCTTTCAAATTTCGCTCACCAGAATTTTTTTTTCAGATTGACATAGGTCAGGAGTTCTTAATGCTGGAACCTCTTGGTTCTCTCTTCCTAATATTCTTCGGTTCAGTGATGACAATCCAGTTCACCGCCATGCTGTTCCATCGGCTTGGGACTTTAACGCATTTGCTCTCATCCGTTCAACTCAACTGGTACTGCGCTAAGAGGGTGAGGAGAATTTCCATTATATTATGTGCTTATAGCTTATACTGGAGGGAATGAAGTAAGCACTGAATTTTACCTATGAATTGAACTCTAATGCAGTTACTACCTACGACACACACTATTAAAATTTGTAGATATACCACCACTTATGATTGTATGGTTTTGACGATATGGGACAAGTTCTTCGTCATTTGCTTTATCTGTCTTAACTCTTACTATGGCCACTTCTGGTTATAACTTTATCTGTTTCTGACCAATTCTGTATTCGTCGACTTCTGGATTGTCGACCCTTGATACAGCTAGCATTATAGCTCTTGTACAGGGTACAGTGGAAGGTTTTGCGTTCTGTACCTTTATCTGTTTAAGTCACCCTTTAACCCCGGACAGTTTGACAGACAGAACCTTATCTCGTGCGTTTGATTATGATTATGTAGTTATTATGCATTCATTTGTTTTTATAAAGCCCACTATCATTACATTGGTATTACTAATCGGTCGGCGTAATACCTTGTAACTCTTTTTAGACGGACGAGATGACAGATCAAGCGCTACTAGATAAACACGCGTTGGACCTTGCAAGGGACCTGCAAAAGCTAAACGACGATGACCTGCAAAAGCGAGGAGTTGACAACGACAAGGTGTCTCGGCGCAAGACTGTGCACAACTTGGAACGGGCACGAGAAACCAAGTCCAATATTGTAAATCTAGATGTTAACTTTAAGAGAAGGCTCACTATTCTTCAGAATGCTGATCCAGGTGAGTACTATTGATTCTGCAACTACTAGGAACCGTTGACTAATTAGGCGTATAAATGGTTTTGAAAATTGTAAAGTCATAAAGTGACTTTGACCTCCGATGCTAATCCAAAGAGAATCAATCCCAAGACCTCAGGAATTGCTATATAGCATTAGACCTTTTAAGAATTTCGAATAAACTTTTTTTTTCACGATTTCCAGTCCTGCAAGATAACAGAGAATGTTAAAAAAAACGGTCCCAGTGCGAGTCGGACTCGCACACGAAGGATTCAGTACCACCGTACAATAAAGAAAACCAGTGTCTTGTATGAGGTCCCCCTTTCATTTTAACTAATTTTTGTTATATTTTCATCTTATAGTGGCTATAGTAATACACATTCTGTGAAAGTTTTAACTATCTACTTATTACGGTTCACGATGCAGCCCACTAACAGGCAGACAGGCTAACAAAGCCGTGAGATTTTTTTATTTTACAGGCGAATAGCGGAATTGCTTAGTGTTTTTTCCGTTCACCGCTTAGTCCCGTTGGCACCTTTATATCATTATTTTCATAACTACGTTTTTCAATACATTTGCTATTAATACGGCATGGCATCGAAACTTGAATCGTAATATTGTATTATGCGGACTAGGCCCTTTTCTTAACACCAATCACAATTGCTCAATAGCCCAATCGCTTGCACAATTAAGCCTTTTTCCACAGACCAGTTTAAATTTCATAGAATCAAACAAAAGTTTTCATGCTGAAGGTGAGATGTGCTTTTTGTAAAAAAAACCTGAATAAATGTACCCTATTACTATATTGTTTTAATTCTTAACTTTAATAAATTCCTTATCTGCTAAAATTCATTCTCGTTTTATTTTATGGTAATCGCAAATGTATTGAAAAACATCGTATGATGCTGTAAGCAATTATAGTCATCAGTTTAATAATAATAATTCTACTATAATATCCAGCTTGCCGTACTTGTCTTATAATGTACTATTAAATGATAATGTTCCCAACAGCCATGGTAGCTCGCGTCTCCAACCGTACCAGCGTGTTGAAAGGGAACTCGACGACGCGACGCGCGACACTAATGGCGCTGAAGTCGAGGAGAGAATCAATGGTAGAGCGCCGACGCTCGCAACTTCAGACCCGCGATTCCAACGCTGGATATCTTTACGAGGCTCCTAGAGTCACGGTAAGTAAAATTTACAGTTTGTATTATTTGCTGCTACCCCATAAAGTTTTAAGGTGTAATATATACAACGGTAACAGAATAAGTGCAATTCCTCATACACCACAACTAGTAAATTTATATAAAAAAAATATGATGCCTTCGTACTTTCGCTGTGTCTAACAATTTTTCTTAAATAAAGCGGGTAGCACTAAATTCAACTATGCTAATTGATTTTTTGAAAAAATATAACACATTCAAAATAGCTGAAATCGATTAAGTAGTCGATACTGAACAAACTAATTTCAGGAATTGCGCTTATTCTGTTACATATTGTATAACTGCCATTAACAGTCTTTGCTAAGCATGACGCATGTTGTATGTTGTAATGTCAAGTGTTGTAACTGCTTTAGATTTTCAAGAAGTGATTCATCTTGCAGCGTTGTTTTACTTTATTCTTTGACAACGGATGTGTCCTACTTTTCCAGTAAAAGTGTTTTATATTTGTAGTGAAACTTCTGTTTGTCTAAAATTTACTTAACAGCCTGAAATATAAACTTTACAGGGATTTTCTATTTCCTTGGACAAACATTAAGCGAGTGAAACGCATTTTCCAGCAGAATCATTTTATTAATTTTCGAATAAGCTAATTTCTTTCTCAGCAACGCTATTATTAGTTATTTTTGGTTTTGTTTTTGCTTCTAAAATTACTTCTTTAGTGTCATGTATTTCTTCCGTAAAGAAAAGTTCACTACATGAATTCGGTTGGAAAGTTGTTTCATAAAGATGAGTTTCTATTCTACTTATAATATAAACGCGAAAATATGTAAGGATGGATCGATGAATTTTTGGTAGTTTTTCACAAAAACACTACTGAACGGATTTTGATGAATCTTTACAGAAATTTAGCGTATACATCAGAATAACATATAGGCTTATTTTTATTCAAATATTTAGATATTTGTTATCTCTCTCTCTGTCTCTCTCTTGAATATTTTTGTTTCCTGTGATATTTTATTAATTAAAAAATCTTTTGCTTCTAGGTGAGCGAGGTGCCCCGCGCGTCCACGGCGGCGGGAGCGTATGTCAACAAAGCGTACGAACCAGCTTTGGAAAGCGATGAAGAGACAACGCCGCTACCAAGACGCAGTACCGTGCGCTTCAGAGATACTTATGCGTGATTACAAAACATATAATTATTAAAAACCAGTTTAAAAGAACAATACTATTTATATAATATTTTATGTAGGTAAATTTGGTGTATAATTTGGTAGGTAATAGTACGTTTCTTGATTTATATTATAATCATCATAAGTATTCAATTCCCGATATTTTGTCGCGACTTTATCCGCTCGTTTTAAATCTGCGAAATAGATAAACATTTGTGAACGGGAATAGTGTTTTTATAATTTGAGAAAATATATTAATTATAGCTAACTATTGAATTAAAATTTTATAATAGGAGCTTCAGATTTTTATTAATATTCCATTATCTTATCTAAGCCTTATTAATTATTGTCATAACAATAGTAACATCGAAGTCTATACTAATAAAAATGTTGGAGTGTTGACCGTTTCTTGCTAATTTCTTCTCCTTGCCATACTACCACGCATTTCTTAAATCGCATTCTAATAACAGAGAACTCTAACATAATTTATTTAAAGTTAAAAAAGGCTAAAATATTCAAATCACGGAACTACGTGGGAAAATCCATAGTTTACCGAATTGTGCACATAGTTTGAGGTCCTCTCAGCTGTGAGTCAGTCTGAGTGCGTGAGGGGTCTGCGCGGGCGCAGTGTCCGCTGTCGGCAGTGAGCGCGCGGCGACCCGACCGACGAAACGTGCTGCGCACCATGCGTAGCGACAAGACCCCGCGAGTGCACTCTGCGTCTTACATAAATTTTGTGAAGTGACAATAAGGATTTCCGATACATATCTTCCTATCTGGATTGATCACACGGTAAGTTAATTTAGTAACTTTTAATTTATCTCAGGCAGTCTAAATAAGAGCTGACCTTTCGGAGATCTCGAGGCTATAATGCACGATCAGCTGCGAAAGTATCTGAGGGTGACTAGTAGGTCGTAAGTTGTATAACATTTCTTTTATCATCTTAAACATCTAATGAAAAATCAGGTTAACTTCTAAAGAAACGAGGGAAACTTTCGCTCTCGGACATTTCGAAAGTTTCTACTTTATGGAATCCGTAATATCACCATGAAAGTAGGTTGAAAATGAAACTCTATATAAGTGATAAGCAACTGTTAATTCACGAATGTCTATAATTTAATCTGCAAGCGTTTGTAATCATAAACAAAAGTGAATGTAGGCGCTGCGTGCATGGGAGAAGTAAGAACGTGAAACAAGGACAGACGTAACTTCCTTCGCTTATTAATTGACCTCAAAATCATCACCTACTTTTAAATACTAGTAGTAAAATAACAATAGAGATACGAAATGATAACTTCTTTAATTTTAAATGTAGGTACAATTTAGATAATGGTTAAAATAATTTGTGCCTATACTGATATTAGATTTTACATCAGATAGCACTTAAGACTGTGATATTCAGGTAGCAGTAGCTTAACAGCAGGTGTGGTTATTGTATTCCTAGGAATTTAATTGAAGACATGGGTAAGAACCAGCGCAGCGTGGCGGCCCTAAGGCCTTGTGAACATCCGGTTCCGGTCGAGGGTCGTTCTCACTTTGGCCAAGAACATTTTAGTGATTTCCGCGACTAATTAGAAGCAACAATTAATAGCCCCTATTGCGCAGTCGCGACCCGTTTCTGTGCAATAGTCTAATTAGAGGTACAACTACTGATATTAAAAACTGGGTAACGAAAGTACTTAGTTGTCCATTGTGCGAGCCATCAAGGTTTTACCCAAATAGTTTGTTGTAAAAAAACTGTATCACTTACTTTCCCGTACTTCTGACAAGGTTTTCAGTATTTCTAGCAAGGTCAAATGTAGGACAGCAACAAATGTGGTAGTTTTGGAGAAAACAAGCTAGTTTAATAGTTGTTGTTAATGAAACACTTAACTATACAAAAATACAAAATAAGTATCCTAATATATTTAACACAATATTTCACCTCCATCGTCTCTGCCTATCCCCGTGGGACAATGGCGTGAGCTTAATGTATGTATGTTCATCAAAAGGCTTAAAAACCATAAAACTAAAATAGAATAGGCAAAGGCTTCCAAAGTTAAGTGAATACAAAAATCAGATCATCGCATATCGACTATGAAAAAAAAACAAAACCAAATGCGCACTAAACTAAAAACTTCGTTTATGAACATTTTCTTATTTAATCAAATCAATATAATATCTCTATAAATAATAATTTGTATTCCACACCACGAAATCGACGTAATGTATTATTAATATATGAAATAGCATAACATACAGCGATCAAGTGATTGCTCTACTTAGCTTTACCCTTACAAAAGACTTCAACGCACGCCCACAGCTCGTGCGTTGAGACGTGATTGATACTAAGGACGGTAAAGTAAGTGAATGTAGGAACTAACAGTGTTATTTTAGTTTCGTATTAGTGACTCACTTGTCTTCAAGTACCTATGTAATATAATAAAGTACCAACTTGGTTAAAACATTCAACAGAAGTATTAAACCTATGTATCGGTATTCTTAACTCACAGGCGACCAGCGAAATAACCCGCTAGAAACCCGTATTTTTCTCGCTGAATTTTGAAAACCATTTCTTAATGGATGCCTATGTACTGAAATAGTTTCCTTTGCTACGTTGATATATCAGTCGGGAGTCATGACAGATCTGTTGAAATATTCAGATTATTTCATTGATCACTTTGTATTATATTTTGAACAATACAGTTATTAATGGTTAGTTTTCTCACAGATACAATTCAAAAGTCGATTGCATTACGTCTTAGACCCACTTTCGCTTTTTTTGTGTTGATTTTCTCAAGTTATTGTGCCTGCATGGTCTATCGATGGCTACGTAACAAAGGCTGTAAGACGTAAAGATTGTATTGCAACGTCATCAGTCCGGATTAACGTGTACGAGTATACATTCGGGTTATCTTATTAAAAAAACTTGTAAATCAGAGTTGGACTATGACAACAATTCAGTTTTAATAAGAATTTCAACCGTTTAGCTAAATACGTGTTGTAGTTTTTTTTTAATATTTTTAATAATTAATTAAACTAGCTGTGGTAGCCCTGTAGGAAGTGAGCTTTCACCTTATCCAACAACACGATATAGGAACCAACTTTTTACCAAAGTATTTTCGGACCCCTTAATGTATGGTGGTGGTAATGGATGGTGAGCCCATTGCCGGAACATAGTGCTGTAACACATGCCTCAACGAATCAACCAACACTAAGGTCTGCTGATGATTTCCTTTACCGTAAAGGTAGATAAACATGTACATAGGTTTTTGAAAATCTCATTAGTAGGTACTCTCACTAGGAATCAAACCAGGAGCTCACGCAGGAGAGGCAGGCTCACTTAGCTATCACCGATATAAAAAAATTTATTTCGAATTACAATTCTAAAATCTATCCAGGAACTTACTCTGTTGAATTGTGTAGTGGTCATCTCTTTAGTAGTAACCTTCAACAGTCCTACCACTGGATTACAGATTTCTTTATCACTCTTAAAGAACTATTTGATTAATAATAAGTAGAAGTATTAATTTGTATTGTCTTAATCCCCATGGACGATTTTGGTCAAGGATTCTCACAATTCTCTCTAAGTGGTTTTTGTTGGCTGCGCTAACGGTTTTTGACGCGACGAAACAATGTTTTTCATATTTGATTTATTACCGAAAATTTTACTTGCTAATTAGTTATAAAAATGTGTACTACATGAACAAGGAATATGTTACTTAAGTAGTGTTTCCAACGATTAAAACATGTTGCGAAAAGTATCACATGTTCGTATGTACCTATGTATTTGTCAATGTAATTGCCAAATACTTTCCATCAAATTCGGTGGTGATTGAAACACGCCATTTATTAATTATATCCAGTAAAAAAGACAATTGGTAACAGACAATTAACATGAAATTAAAAGCTTTTATAACTTAATTGGATAACAAGTAGTTATTGCATGATTTTGTAGTTGAACAGAAATAACTTGTTCGTGTTAAAATTAGCAATCATAGTAAATGAACTCTGTAAGTATTAATTGGGTGACATACCACTCTTTTAATTATTTAAATACGCAAATATTTCCCACTTATAGTCTGGGGAAAACTAGTTACTTTTATTATTTAGTTAATAAAAAAGTCACTTCAAGTTTAGAGTAGGCTCATATTGGTACCTAATATTATATTATAACCAATTTTTATTTGGAGGTTAACCGGCCCAAACCCATGCCAACCTTTCCACATTATGGGCATTGTCGCGGGTTCGATTCCTGCACGGGGCCACTATTTATGTGCATGAACATGTCTGTTTGCGTCATATCTGGATGTTTAATTTTTATTTATGCATGTTCATTATCATCAGTTTTTAATCACCCATAGTACCTACCGTCTCTGTACCTAGTTTGGAACTAAAATAACCTTGTGTGAATTGATTCAATTCTTTATATTTGTTTTCTACATTTAGCTGCACCAAAATTCGAATTTGAACCTCTATTTATCACATTGTTCTACCGAAGCCATAATCTATCTTTATCCATCAAGTTAAAGAATGTTCGGTTATGAATGTAAGGCAGTGTTGCGCAGTGCAATGGCAGTGTTAATAGTGGTTGGGGGGACGCTTGGGGGGGAAGGGCCACCAGCTGGCGGCCAAGTGAAAGTGAGCTGAACCGGCCATAGCTTAGCCACTTCTAGATGTTAACAGAACCAAACTCGAGTTTGCTACTAGAGACTTAATATACCTGCCTATGTTTTGCAATTAACATTTTCAAGTTTAAACCGGTTGCTTTGCCATTCAGGATTCATGTCTTTAAAATATAGCAAAACGTGTCACATTTATAGCAAACGATAATAAGAATTCGACTGATTATTATTGCTAGTTAAGAAACTATTAAGTTCAATCAAACTTTATTTATTGACAAGAATGTTCACAAAAACTACCGACATTTGCCTCTTTGTTTCCGGAAGTAAAAATTACATCATATCGAAATTAAAGGTTTGACTCACATCATCACTATTATAAAAAGTTATTGCGGGCGTAAAGAGCAATTGTTACAGTTTCATTTATAATGCTTTCAAGGCACTTATACTAACAAATACAGTGTTAAGTACGTCCTTCTTTTGATTTTACTACCTTCTGGTCTGATTAATTTGCGGCTTCACCCAAAGCAATATATACCTAGTAACCTAGGTACCTAGGTAACCTGTTTAAAATAAAACCCAGCTAGGCTTCATGCCTACATGGAATTAAAAAGTTTAAGGGATCGTTTTCTTATTCTCTTTATTTGGTATGCATATAAGGAGATTAATCTTTAGTCTAGGTACGGTCCAGCGACAGGCAGCGCGGAAGTCGCTGACCTTGCGACGGCGAGCGGCGCGGGTGCAGCCCTGCTCGCCTCCGTTGAACCCGGCGCTAGCACCAACTAAGGACCAGACACGACCATATTCGGCGCTGGGTTTTAGGCACAGATTTTTTGGAATCTATATACTTAATACTACAGAATAGAATGAAATTGCAAACTGATAGTTCTGGAATGTAAATAAATAGCTTCACGCGTTTTACCCCGGGTAGGCTTACGTATAATCCATTTCTGGAAACACTCACGTTTCACCAGTATCTAATCGAACTCTCTACTTTTTTGTATATCTTAAATAACCTAAGTACCTACTTAAGTATATATTCAATTCAATGTTCTTTATGGATAGGCAGTATTAATGAAATCTGAAGGCGGTAGCACGGATTAAGTCAAATTATGAATTAGTATTTCCAAATCTTTTGAAATAATGGTTCTGAAGTTTTATAATTCACTGCATGGGGCGCTGCTACCCCGCGATTTCACCCGTAGTTCCCGATCCCGTGGGAATACGGCCTATGTGTTATTTCATCAAAATCTGTTCAGTAGTTTTTGCGTGAAAGAGCAACAAACATCCATACATCCATTCTCACAAACTTTTGCGTTTATAATATTAGTAGGACAATGTGCACACTATACCTATGTATTGAATAATTAGCTTTACGAAAAACAGTAGGTAGGTAACTTTTCTTCTTCTTCTTCTAACTATTAAAAAAGCTTTTACAAACCGTTCTTGCTTCTTCAAGGCACAATGTTGTAGCCTTCAACACTGTGCCTTTACTTAAACTTTAAGTCTTAAAGGGATGAATGACCGGCAAGGTCGCGACTCGCCCGTGAGGAATGCAGGTTCTGCTGATCAGTCCAGTGATTCACACAATAGATACTTCGGCCCAGAACTATGGCGACGGCTTCTTCACGAAACATAATTAATATTCTACTAAGTTTTTACTAGGAAACATTTTCCTTCTCTCTATTTTCTAAAATATAAATAATCAAAAATATCCTCACGCATTTATCCCCAAGGAGATAGGCTTTTTGATTCCTAGAAATATCCACGTTTCACCACAATATTTTTGGACCCCTAAACGTGACAGATGGTGAGAAATAATTAATTTAGGGACCTGCGGGTTTCCTCACGATATCTTCCTTCACCTTTTTGGTTTTCTTTATATTACCTACCCTTTAAGATCAACTTTAAGGTAGCGTGTATTCTAAGGAGCTACCACTATCTCTTAAAACAGTATTGTTTAGTCATGATTCCTTCGTACCATGATGTCGATAAGCTTGTTACATTATTGTTTTGTGACAAATCCAATAACTTGTTATAATTAACATTGTTTCGGAACAAGGTGAGAAATATGAAAATACGATTATGCTATATATAGGATGATTTTTTTTACCGTCTGGAAAAAAATATGACGTATAAGGTATCTAGAGCCGAAGTTATACACGAGATTAATTGTGAAATATAGTCATGTTTAATGCAATTTACAAAATCTAGAAAACTACGCACAGTACTACGCGCAGCTGGCGGTTGTAGGTAGATTGCGCATAAATGGAAGCTACGAGCCTGTTTCTTTTTAAAATACTATTTCAAACATCTCAGTGTGTATTATTGACTACAATTGAGTAATGTATATTAGTTTCAGCAAGAAAAAAAAATTTTGAGAAAAAAAATATTTTTTTAAGTAACATTGCCAAATGAATCTATTACACTTACCTATCACACCACATTTTTTTCCAGACGGTAAAAAAAGTCACCCTGTAGAAATAAAGCTGTATTTCCTTTTTTCTGTAGTAGGGGATGGACATTAATGGGTCAATAAAACATAAAACTAAACTGGTCTGTACATTGAAATTTGAAACTAAATAAAAATTTTATACATTAAGAAGACCACAATTCGTTCTTTTACATCACTATGCCAGAATAAAAGACTAGGTACCTAGTGTTTTTAAAGGTCATGGTAAATACGAATCTGAGTTGTTTTAAGGTTGAAACAAAACTTTCCTGAACTTTGACAATTATTTTAAAAGGTGGTAGGTACTTCTGGATTGTATTAACGGCAAAAATATACCAAGTATTTATGTATATATCTTTTAACTAGAGTAGAATGAATGAAGCTTGATGAACAGTCAGATCTCACGGTTTTACAAGTTTGGCAAGTCACGAATTTTTGATAAAGTTTGAACAACTACGAGCGTGATAGTTATTCTTCAAAATGGAAAGTCGTTTGTGCAATGAACTAAAACCTACGAGTACTAACGGGAGTGGCGAGTTTACAGATAAATACCTTGTGTGGCGAGAGTATATGTTTTAAAGAGATAAGCCTAATCTCTAGATTCATACCTACATAATTGAAAAGTACCTCTATTTTTCGACTGTAACAGAAGGAGAGTCATGTTTATCAGGTGTAAAATTTTTTTATGTAAGTCTTTAATCTTGGTATTATCTGTAACCTAAACGGTTTAACGGATATTAAAGTGCTATATGTTGCTAGATTGGTCTGTCTCAACTCCACATTTTTATTCGACCGCACCATAAGGGGGTTAAGGTTTCTTAAATACTTTCAGTTCCGCAATCGATTTTTAATTAATGTACTGGTTTAAACATTATAACGTTGATATAGTAAACAATTCTGTTTCAGAATTGAGCGACGATGGCGACGTCGGGAGGGAAACGTCGTGAGGAGGGCAGCGACAACTCCGACGATGAACTTACTCCGCTCGCCAATGAAATCTATGGAGGCAGGTCAGTATCGAAATGAGTATTTACAACTGCCACTCAGTACAATGTATTTAAGATTGTTTTTTTCCATCTTGGAACATCCCAAGGCACTTAAAGAACAACCCCTAAAAAGTTACAAATTATGCTGATGACTCTTTGTATGGAAGATCGGTCTAACAAAAACAATTTATAATGCCGCTTCCGCACGCTTGCCGTTAGCCGCAAAACTCCTAATCTCTTAGTTTCTCCCAACGTTTCAACGTCAGCGACGTTTGTTTCCCAAAATTAAGCCAAAACCCTTGTACAGACTTGGAGTTTTGCGGCAAACGGCAAGCGTGCGTGCGGGTGCGGGAAGTTGAAAAGCTGTTAGAAATGTTTCATCTTTGAATACTTTGCTTATCCACTGTTATAACCATTATGTAGGTTAGGTAGTACAAATGTTAAAAATATTGAATAAAACCATGGCTTATCTATCCAGACATTGACCACGGCATTTTTAAAACACAATTTTTATTTGGTGAATCGAATGTCAATTTGGATTTGTTTATACATTTGGCAAGATTGACAGACAAAAAACAAATAATAACTAAGTAATAAAATACACTATTCAACTAAGTTTGCTCAATGCCGATGTAGAGTTAGTAATAGTGAATGCTTTTAATAAAGCCATCTTTAGTGGATTTTGTATTTTGTAATGTCAAATAAAATAGCAGAACCTGACAAGAACGTAGATATAATAAAATAACATTCAGCTTTTGAAATGCCTTGTAGAAAACAAGAACTTTAAGTAAATAGGTGGTGAGAATAATTTTGTTCATGATTATAGCTTATGTACCTATTAACCCTCGTTTTGACCGGATATTCTATTCCTTATGAAGTTATGATGGTAATTGGTAAGCATTTCTCTATAATTGAGTAGGTACCTAATTATCTAAATAATACTGTTACATTAAACGTGGTTACGGGAAAAAACAGTCGGTTTACGTGAAGTTACGAATTCTCAGCAATATAAAATCAGTTATGTATGACATCACCAGCCCAAGATTCGGGTTTGACACGTCAGCGTACGCAAGCTGGCACATTGCATGAGATATTTTATCGATCAGCTCATTCGCTTTCTATTTTTTTTATATTTTACCTAAGTACGTTTATAGCTAAATTATATGCCTACTTGTTTGCCTAGTCAAATCAGTTAGTTTATCATCTACTAGCTGTTCCGCGCAGTTCAGCTTGGGAATACGGGAGTAAAATATAGCCTATGTTACTCAGTGATAATGTAGTTTTCCATTGATGAAAGGTTTTTTAAATCGGTCCAGTAGTTTTTGAGTTTATTCGTTAAAAACATACAATAAATATACAATCTTTCATCTTTACTTATTAAAATTTAAATACAGCAGGGTCCATTTCAGAGGTGTTTAAAGATAAATCTTTTTATTGAACGACTATTTCAAATTTGATTTCGATGTTCACATAATAAGTATCTAATATTAACCACAAAGGATACAATAAGTACAATAACGTACATTAAAAATACGTACGTACGCAAAAAAAAACGATGTAGTGAGCACTGTGTGGGAATTTGAAATGTTTGCAGGTGGAAGGATGAATATTGCATTTTTCACCAAGAGTTGCATTGTATCACGGATGTGCGTGACACGACGAAAACCTTTACCGAAGGTTATTTATCAGTAATTTGATATGATACAGTGCCCAGAAAGCTCGTTGAAATAAAAAGTAACTGAACTGAAGTCTATTTTATGAATGTGTGATGTAAAACTCTTCTCATTATAATTTTTACTTCAACGACTAGATTAGAAAATATCGTCATTTGTGTAAGTAATAAATTTTGGTGGTCTATGTAGAGGTGTTTGGAGTACTTTTGAATTTTTCAGTCAACTAAGAACATTTTTCTAGCTGTTGAGGAACGCATAGTAGGTCGATATGAGTTGTCCATTTAACTCTATATGTGTAGATTTAGCATACATATTACTGCAGTTGCCTTCAAAATAGTTGTGTTATGAAATTATCAGAGCGCGATGTCTTAATATCATAGAGAATAATTTGAGTACAATGCCGGTAATGACGTCATTGCTAAGTGGACATCAAGTATATCACATAGCTATGCGGTTAGTCTTCATCTTGTCTATGTTGTTCAGAGTAACTAACTATTCAGTTCTAAGGCATTAAGTTCCCATCATTATGGGGTTGAGTAACGCCCACTGAGGTAAATTGTCGGGTCGCGTCAGTTCCGCTTCTAATACGGCAGCTTCACTTTCTCACAAAGTTCTTATCGTAAATATTTTGATCGCCATATTTAAAATACCTATTGTTTTATTTAATATTGAAGGCGTCTCTATATATATGCAGATTTAGTTATTTACCTACAGCTAGGTTTATGGTGATTGTAGATGAGTAAGGTCGCTCATCGAGACTGGTATTATAATTTTAGCGTGAGGATAACTTGTTACCGAGGTAAACACCTTAAAGAAAAACTGGAACTGGAAAAACCTTAAAGAAAAAATATTAATAGATCCCAGTAAAACTGACTACCTCCCAGATTGTTTTAATGATCCAAATGTCATAAATGATCACTTTTTGCAAATCCCTTGTTGTGATGCGATTGGAGTAATGTCAGAACAGAAATCTTATGAAGGCAATTCGTTTGGGGCAACTTCACTTGTATTAAGGCCAGTCGATGAGGATAGCATTGCAAAGTATATTATGTCAATTAAGAGTAATGTGATGGGTGGTGATGATATTAGTAGAGACATGATTATACTGACACTCCCTAGAACCCTTAAAGTAATTACTAATATAGTAAATCAATCCATGCTTTCAGGAGTCGTCCCCAGCCAATGGAAGCAAGCTTTTGTAAGTCCATTACCTAAAGTAAAGGATCCTAGAGAATTTAAAGATCTGAGACCTATTAGCATTTTACCCTTCTTATCAAAAATTTTGGAAAAAGCAGTATACTGCCAATTGCTAAGTCACGTAGAGAATAATGGTATCTTACCTCCTCTCCAATCAGGTTTTCGTAAAGGACGTGGCACCGTAACTGCATTGCTTGATGTAACTGACAACATACTTGCAGAACAAGATGTTGGGCATGGGACTATTCTAACGCTACTAGATTTCTCTCGCGCTTTCGATTGTATTGATATTTCTCTTTTAATTTCTAAGTTGGCTTACTATGGGTTGAGTTCTCAGTCTTTACGGTGGTTTAAAAGTTACTTGACCGATCGACACCAATCTGTAAAACTAAAAAAACGGGATGGTACTGTCATGATCTCTAACCCTAAGCTTGTTAATCGAGGTGTCCCACAAGGATCCATACTTGGTCCCCTTTTATTTATTATTTATAGTGCTGATCTGACCACGGTAATAAAACATAGTAAATATCACTTTTATGCTGACGATGTGCAGCTTTATATTTCTGAAGATCCTGATAAAATATCACATGCATTGCAAGCGCATAACGAAGATCTAGATAGAATAGCAGACTGGTCAAACAGAAATGCATTGGTGTTAAATCCAGAAAAATCCAAGTTAATGGTGCTTGGCTCTAAGACACAAATTAAAAAGATAATTAATAAATCACCTGTAGTAAGTATTGGGGCACAGAGTATTACTCGTGTTGAAGAGGCAAAAAATCTGGGAATAGTCTTTGACAGTCAGTTGCGATTTGAAAATCATGTTGAATTGCTTGTGAGAAACTGCTTTTATAGATTAAAAGTGTTGTATAAAATACGTAATTTGTTATGTGAAAAAGTTAGAATTACTGTTTGTGAATCGTTGGTGTTATCTCGTCTTAACTATGCAGACCTAGTGTATGGACCCCGTCTTTTGTATAAAACCAGACGCTTAATACAGCGAGTCCAAAATGCATGCTGTAGATTTTGTTTCGACGTGCCTCCAAGAAGCCACATTTCACCTTTTCTCAACAATGCGTCGATTCTTAACATGGACTCACGTAGACAGCTCCATCTAGCCTCCCTAATGTTTGATGTCATTAAGTTTAAAAATCCAGACTATCTCTTTTTAAAATTAAAATTTCCTGGTCATAACACATTGTTTCATAATACACCCAGATCTGTGCGTCTTCCTCTTAGTGTTCAACGACACCGTACTGTGGCGTTCACTGGCAGTTTCCGCTATCATGCAACTAAGTGTTGGAACAACATACCACCACCATTAAGGCAATTGACCTCCAAATACACATTCAAGAAAAAAATTAAAACACTACTTTTAGAAAATCAAAAACTTGGAATTCCAAACAGCTTGCATAGATAGTGGAAATTGAACAAGTGGATGTTGCGTATATAATATATACCTATATAATGCCTTGTAATATTCAATATATAAATTACGTTAAGTATATTGCTATTATTAATTAAGATTATTTACTAACAATTCTAACAATAAAAAATACTATAAACTAATCCCTAATCTAACTCATCACTAATCATTAAACGGCTAAATCCTTGCATCGTATTCATATATAATTTCATATACCTATCTATTACTAACATTTATATGGCTACCGTTTCCGCGCTTTCTCCCTAGGTTATAGCTGAAAATCAGCGAATTGCTCTTTGAGTAACACTGCCGCTGAGCTATGGCCTCTTTGTACTGCAGCTACACACACACCAAACCATAGATTTACTTATCTAATATATATTCGTTACTTTTGTGTTGTACCTAAATTTATTTAAAAATTACTTTTCTGGATACCTGTATCACTTTTAGTTGTGTTTTTGCTGGATAACATTCAGCTCCATGCAGCTGCTCTATTAAGTGTGTACTTACCTGTCTTTGTTATTGTTTTTTTTTTATGTAATGAGTGTGTATCTGTTGTACAAATAAATTCTATTCTATTCTATTCTAACATGGGTGAGGTCCTAAAATTTCAAACAACAAATATTGAACTGAAATGCTTCTATTTTTAGTCAGTTTTAAAATTATATTATTTAATAAAAAAATTAGTAGGTGCAATGTTTCGGAACATTTTTAAAGTAAGTACAGATACAACAGGAATTTTTTCAATTTGTTCTCTACAGCTACGTACAATGAATTAAGGAAAGTGATGGATCATCATCGCTCACAAGAAATGCTGAACAAGGATAGAGTGGGTAGATAGACTACAAAATAAAAACAAAACAACACGTTTATAGCAAAATAGACAAAGATTATTATTCACCATTCGGTCACCGCGGCCGGAGCTTAGTCTCCGGAACCCGCTCAAATGCCAAGGTTGACAAGTCTGACGACACAACTTTCGATCGATCGACAACTGAGCTACATTTTTGCGCCCCACTTTGTTCTCTACGGCCTTAGAGCCAAAGACGCAGATACTAATAGAAGAACGACTTGTCAGTGGATCTAACCAACTTGTTGCTTGACTAATCTTACTCGTGTTACAGGTAGAGGTCAATAATAAAATGTTATTTTATGCAAAACAAACACGCCACTAGAACTAGGTGTGATTAAAAACTTGCTAGCAAAATCAACAAAATCTAAGCTCTACTAAAGTATAAGTTCAAGATATTTTAGGAAACACCAAACACTAACTACTTTTCTTGTCAGTTACTAAAATTTATTGTGTTTTATCATACACTGAATTATATTTTGTAGATTACGTGTAGACTACATAATTATGTAGATTATGTGTGAACGATCCCATATCGTTGTACTTATTGAGAAAAAAAATTAAACCGTGGAAGCTTGGACTGCATTTGTTACACCTTGTAAATTTGTAAGTCTATGACTTTATAGAGTTACAAAGTATCTATGTAAATTTCCATTAGCTAGATTAAAAAGAACGGCAGAAACCAAGTACTTTCGTCAGTAGTCGTTTTCTACGGAACGTACCGCACCGGGCGGGGTCATGCGTGCTTGGAATATACGATGACAACGGATCTAAATAGCTGACCAATGTCGGGGGCCTTATTAAAATATCATCATTTTTTAATTTATACCAACTGCAGGTTCTTGTTATACAAAATTAAATAATGATAAAGGGCACTGGTAAAAGCACAGGTGTGCATGCGCTCTTCGCAAAATGAAAGAGTCGTTGACCCTGTCCATGTTGGTTGGGCTTGGACATTGAGCTCGAATCTGGAGGAGGCTCGCAAGGCGCATACAAAGCTACAAAACAAATAATACGCCGCGCCACATTGGCGGCTTCGCTTTAAGTCTCGTGTCTAACTTGATCTGCTATATTTCAAACTTGCATTATTATATTTATTGCCTATTTTTTTTTGTCTTATGATTCTAAATTTTCTGGATTTTCAAAGGCAAACTTTATTCTATTTTAACTTATGATTTTAATTCATAAGTTCAGTGTTAATTCGTCCAACGTCCATCTTCATCGCAAAAATACATCACACAAACTGTATGGCCTTGTGCAATTTAATTTCCGAGTAAACATAACACTTTTTTCGACGAATCCACCCCAAACCAGATTAACAACAACAAAGGAAAGTTTTCAGATTACTAAGTATCTATAACAAAACATAAATTCTGAATCGTTGAATTTAAGCATCTTATATCGTTAGTCTATAGAGAACAAACGCTCAGAGATTAACAGCATTACAACATTGTATAGCAGCACGTGGTGCAGCAGCCAGGCAAAGACTTTCGTAAGTTTTCGTGAGCCCGCGCGACATTGAGCGATCTATTGTTCGGAAATATGCACTGCGCCGGCGAAGGCATTTGGCCGGCTGTATACTTTGGTAACACCTAGGCGGCACAGCAACTCTAGATCGTGTGTGAGGAAGGTCATGCCATTTATTAAACACGGTTTTAGATTACATTAAAATTTTGACCGAGACTAGTAGTGGATAAGTCTAGTATAACCTTGAAGTATTTAGCTATGGTTTCCAAATGAATCAAAATACAGTCATCATTTGAAATGATGATGAAACCTGCATATTTCAATGATTGCTATATAAATAAGGTTTGTTAATAAGTCTGTTAGATATGAAACTGATCATGTTATTAACAATACCCTTCGCTAGGCTAGGCTAGACATGTGTAGCATATACGAGCGGTAAGTACAGAAATGCGGTACGTTCCGTACAAATGGTGCAGAAATAAGAAAAGTTAATTTTCCATGGTTTAATGTAATTGATCTTTGTTACTACAGTTTAAGACTTCAGAAATAACATTATTCATTTAATGTATTATAGATTTATTGACAGAAAATATTGATATTTTTATTATCCGACACCCTTGGTCAGGTCAGATGAATATACAGAAGAATAGTTACTTATCAAGTACAAAATATTTTCTAAAACGATAATTTCATACATAAATTGATAAAGAAAGAAGAAAAAGATTCATTAAGCCGTATACAGAAAGAAAGCTGAAAGCTTGTCGGCGCCGATCGGCGCCGGTCCATTCTGCAGAAAGCAAGCAGATTGAAGCAGAGCGAGCAAAATGTCGTACGATGATTGGCGGGCGGCACCAGCGCTGACCGGCGCGTGTCGACGCCGATCGGCGCTTGTTCATATAAATGCCTGCGCCGGTTACCTGCGTAGACCGGCGCCGATGGGCGCCGATCGGCGCTTATCGGCGCCGATAAGTTTTCGGCTTTCTTTCTGTATACGGCTTTAGAGTAGCGGTGCCTTGCGTAGAGGTACGAGTATTACGATCACATCGCAATTAGCGAACCGAACGATACAAATTTCACGTGCCCACTGCGGCAGAACGAAGAACTCTCCGCACAGTGTGCACAATGCAGACTGCTGGACATTTTATTTATTAATTCGGTTTTTAATAATTGCTACATGACAAAAAATAAAAGGACATGGTTGCATGTCTTGATTTCAATCTCTATAAATCGTCTATATCTATTAAGGCTAATCTCAAGAAATAAATGATATTCGTATCGAATTTACAATACAAATAACAAATTCTTTTAAACAAACTACTAAATTAAAAATACGAATTAGTATGCAAAATTAAGAAATTCGGATACCAATTTAGAAATCATTATAAATTTACATACAAAGAATGTATTTTTTTAAGCTTCCAGTGTTACGGAGTACTTAGTTTTTATTGCTTGTTTTATTCGTACGAATTACTCGTTGTTAAGTTCAGGATAAATTTGTAATAATTATAATTCACATGCCATTAGGTGAAATATAATTAAGTATGTATATTAAAGTAGCATCACCACACACAGAGGTCTCTAAGCTCTTAGTTTCCTCATTTTGTCTAAAAATTCAATAAATATAACTATATCTTCTTTAATTTATGAAATGAAATTGCAAAATGAAATTAGTATTCACATTTTGTCCATCGACCATTGTCAATGGTCTATCGTTTGATGTGTGCGATGGTTGGTTTGCTGTTGGCGATCAGTCTACATTGCGATCGCACCGTTGGCTGTCCTCAAACTATACAATAAGTTACTAAACGATATTCGGGTTGACAGGACACGTCGGCATATACCTACGTTTTTTTTCGGATATTTTCGATTTTTCTTAGCTTTTCTATCTTAAGTGAGTGAAAACTGTGAAATTGTTAATTGAAATGGAACAGTGAAATCAGAGATAATGAATGACCACGATCGTAGGAGTTACTATCAGAAGGAAGAGTTAGAAAATGAGGTATATGGCCCAAAAGAAGACGAGTATGGTCCAAAGGAAGATGTGTACGGTCCGAATAACAATAATTCACTGTACAGTAACGGAACTTTGCATTACTGTAGTATTTACAGGTACGTGTGTGATTCATAATTTTTGATATTTTAAATTCACACGACGTTTCGCGTTTTTGTAAATCACCGATATAAATTATGCCATTTACATCGTATTTTCTAGTCTTTTACCTGTATTGTAATATGTTTACGTGTGTGTACCTATGTCTTACGTACGTATAATTAATTACACATGAAACTTTCTAAATCGAAAAGGCACTATGACATCGATTGTGTACTCGTACCTTCTTTATCTTTAATAAGCCTCTATAAAGTGAAATATTAGGATTAGTTAAGTACTTTATTTAATTAATTTTGTGACAAATTAAACAGTACTTACGTGTGTTTATTCAAAAATTAATCTTAGCATTAAAACATTAAGGTACCATATTATATATAACTAGCTGATGCCCGCGACTTCGTCCGCGTGGAATTTGTTATTCCTTTGAGTTTAGAAAATATATCAAGAAGGATAATATACACTATCTATCTACAATAATACATATTATAAAGAGGAATTAAGGATTTGTATTTTTTTATGTTAATAACGAATAAACTCTAAAACTACTGGACCGATTTTAAAAATTCTTTCACAATTAGAATGTTACATGATCTCTGAGTAATATAGGATATATCTATGACGAAAAAAAATTAGGGATCCTTACTAAAACTTGTCTGTAACATGCCGGGATTCGAACCCGAGCCTCGCGAATGAGAAGCGGGCTCTTTAGCGACTGGGCTATCATTGCTATTTATATTTTTTGTTATTAAAAACACCCTATATACAACGCGTCACAGAATAAGCACAATTCCTGATACGTACCCCGATTAGTATACTAACATAAAAAGATGGTGATTCATTCGTACTTTAGTTTTATCTAACCAAATTGCTTAAATAAAGAGCGATAACAGTACGGTGTCAATAGGCAGTCTTAAATTTAGTTATGCTAATTAATTTTTCGGAAAAACTTTACACATATTGAAAATAGTTGAAATCAATTAAGTAGTCGATAAGTACTAATTTCAGGAATTGCGCTTATTCTCTTACGTGTTGTAAAGCCTAGGACACTCTCTGGATTATGATTATTGAATTAGTTCTTGATGTCAATGGGTACGCATGTGGTCATAATAACAAATAAATTTCCATAAGGAACCCATAGTGAATTCTCAAAAAAAGAAGTGGACTTTGTATGGAGACTATTGAAAAAAAAATGTGCCAAGTTTCAAGTTGAAGATAAGGAAATCTTGTTGTTTGTTTTGAGGAGTATTTTTACAATATTTTGAATTGATACGCCCAAAAATGAAGGTTTTCCGTACATACCAAACTCAACCCCTACTTTCACCCTTTTGAGGGAGGACTTTCGAAAAATCCAAAAATACGTATCTCATCATTTATTTCTAAGAGTAGTTATTTTTTTGGAAAAACCAGAAATACATATCTTGTTGTTTGTTTTGAGGAGTATTTCTACAAAGTTTTGAATTGATACACCCAAAAATGAAGGTTTTCCATACATACCAAACTCAACCCCTACTTTCACCCTTTCAGGAGACGATTTTCGAAAAATTCAAAAACACGTATCTCATCATTTATATCTAAGAGTATTTGTGAGAAGTTTCACGTTGATAGAATAAAAAAAACAACACGTCTCCATACAAACTCCATCCCCTGTTTCACCCCCTTCGGGGGGGTTTTTTTAGTAAATCCGGAAATACGTTTCTTGTTGTTTGTTTTGAGGAGTATTTTTACAAAGTTTGGAATTGATACACCCAAAAATGAAGGTTTTCCATACATACCAAACTGAACCTCTACTTTCAACCTTTTAGGGGTCGATTTTCGAAAAGTTCAAAAACACGTATTTCATAATTTATTTCTAAAAGTATTTGTGCCAAGTTTCAACCTGATAGACGTAAAAAACAACACGTCCCCATACAAACTCCAATCCCCTGTTTCAACCATTTAGGGTTTTTTTTTGGAAAATCCAGAAATACGTGTCGTGTTTTTTGATTTGAGGAGTATTTTCACAAAGTTTCGAATTGATATACCTAAAAAATGAAGGTTTTCCAAACATACCAAACTCAACCCCCACTTTCACACCTTTAAGGGACGATTTTCGAAAAATCCAAAAACACGTATCTCATTATTTATTTCTAAGAGTATTTGTGTCAAGTTTCAACTTGATAGACGTAAAAAACAACACGTCTCCATACAAACTCCATCCCCCTGTTTCAACCCCTTAGGGGGGTTTTTTGGAAAATCCAGAATCACGTGTCTTGTTATTTGTTTTGAGGAGTATTTTAACAATGTTTCGAAATGATAAACCTAAAAATGAAGGTTTTGCATACAAACTCTCAACCCCTTTTTCACCCCCTTAAAGGTTGAATTTGGAAAATTCCTTTCTTATTCCTAGTCTACGTCTTCAAAATAATATATTTGAAAAAAATCTGCTCTCTAGGTGTAAGGGTTTAGGCTGGGCGTTGATGAGTCAGTGAGTCAGGACTTCTCTCTTTATATAATATAATATAGAATATAGATATAGAATATAGATATAGAATATAGATATAGAATATAGATATAGAATATAGATATAGATGAAAATTGGGTTTTTAAAAGTACCTACCTATTCAAGCACGTTCTACTTATATTTAAATTTCTCCTTTCTCGTCTAGTCACACTAGTAAGAGAGCCATGTTCACCTAATCTTTAAAAAAGGATTAGAGAGGTAACGTTTTACTCCTCTCTTATTACTACCATTCATAATAATAATAAATTGTGGGACACAATTCACACACGGTTATTTAGTCCCAAACAAAGCAGAGCCTGTACTATGAGTACTAAACAACCGATAAACATATACTTAAATAAATATTAAACGACCAGACACGACGCCAACGTACATGTTCATGCACTGCACACAAATGTTGGCCTCAAGCGGGGATAGAACCCGCGACCTCCGACTCAGAAGGCAGGGTCGCTACCAACTGAGCCAACAGGTCTGTCATATGAAACTGTTAAGTGATCCCGTTTTTTAAAATATCAGCATATCTGATAAATCTATTGACATCAAGATTTGCAACAACATTGCAACCACCCCTGGTCAAATGGGCTGCGCGAGCGCAAGGCACGCGCCGCAACGGTCGCAAATCGCAATGTCTAATTGGGTTACCACAGTGCGGCGGTACCTTACGTAAACCCCACTGTCACAACTAAGTTGCTCTACGAAGCTAGTACGAGGCATGTTGTAACCATTATGCATTGTAATTATTTTACACTACATTTGCCCCGTGGCAATGCTCATGCTCAAATTTTAAAGACTTAGTTCCTCAACAGAACAGAAAAGATCATTGGCGTAGGTATTTAGGTTCAGTACCTCTGAAGAAACGAAACTTGTTGCAATAAATACCTACTAAAAATAAAGTTTTAACTCAATAAAGTTTTATCTATACTAATATTATAAAGAGGAAAGATTAGTATTTTTGTATGTTTGTTACGAATAAACTCAAAAACAACTAGACCGATTTTAAAAATTCTTTCACCAATGGAAAGCTAGAAGGTCCCTGAGTAACATAGCTATATTTTATTCCTGTAATCCCACGGGAACGGAAATTACGCGGGTGAAATCGCGCAGAACCGCTAGTTTATCGTACCCGCCGGAGGAATCGTATCTCTACAATAATCCCTCAGTACACAAAATAGATTCATTTACTAAAAAATAATGGTCGCATGTTATTGCGATATCGGAAGTACCGTATTCGAAAGGAAATAAGAATAGTAGCAAGGACTAGCTGCGACAGTGCGTATGAGATTTCTCCGCGGAGCACATTGCAGTCGCGTGTGAAAGTTGGTTTTTCACCTACACGCTAC
This sequence comes from Ethmia dodecea, assembly GCA_963855545.1. Lineage (NCBI taxonomy): Eukaryota > Metazoa > Arthropoda > Insecta > Lepidoptera > Depressariidae > Ethmia > Ethmia dodecea. The sequence continues at coordinate 7,951,935 of OY979437.1, read as the reverse complement.
CTATATTGGTGACACTAAGTCGTATTGTAGAACACAATTTTATCAAAATCATATTGCAAGGCAAGGAAATGACTGATTACCTTAGTTATGTGGTTAGATTTAAAGACGATTTTTTGCGATGTGTGCTTTATTACGACAAAGTAGTAGCAGGATGTTACAAAATTACATATATCATCACGTACAGGATAACGTAGTTTAACATTACCTTAATTTTATACAACAAAGACACCTATTTATCTAATCGTCTAAAATTCGAAACAAGGAAAGATAATTCGCAATTCTTTTTATGGCAGTTCTATGAGTAGGTAACTCAATTTCCGTTATTGACAATTATGAATAATATTGTTTTTATTTCTATTTCAGCCAAAGAACAGTACAAGAAACGAAAGGATGGGACGTGTTCCGGGAGTTCCCCCCGAAACAGGACAGTGGCTCCATGGAAACGCAGAAATGCCTGGAGTTCACCGTGAGGCTGCTGAAGGTGCTGGCTTACCTGGTAACCTTCATTGTGGTGCTGGCTTCAGGGGTCGTCGCCAAGGGAACCGTCTTGTTCATGACTTCTCAGCTAAGGAAAGACAGACGATTGGCGTATTGTAATAGAGATTTAGGTGAGTTTAAGGTGGTATTAACCTACCTCTATTCTTAGTAATAAAACAAAATTGAGATCTTCGGTTACTACTGATAAAATATTAAAGCTACAGATAAATACCAACTAGCTAACTTTAATAACAAAGAACTCTAAAGAGTTAAAAACCGACTTCAACGAATAGCACTAAAAATGTCATCATGTATACAATTTTTAGGCTTTTGTTGATTTTTTAATAATCGCTCGACTGATTACTCATAAATATAATGTACATCATAGTCACAACTTAAAAAATAGCGCACCATATGCGATAGCCAAAGTCGAAGGGAAATAAATAAAAGAAAACGTACTACCTACGCAGAAAAGTTAGGGCTGAATGAGTCAGCCCTAACTTTTTTCTGACAGTCAACTTTTTTCGTGTCATAGTGAAATTTACTCTCTATTAAGTGGACTATAATATATTATGTCAGATATAGAGCCGCTGGTGATCGAATTACAATTAATCAATTGACTACAATTTTTCATTAAAACAAAATATAGGTAAAAAAATTTTTCACACATTCGTAAATTGTACCTCATTGTAACCTCATAACTTTCCAGGTAGAGACAAACAATTTGTAGTGACGTTACCTGATGAAGAACGCGTGGCGTGGATGTGGGCTTTGGTAGCAGTCTTTGCAATTCCCGAAATTGGAACTCTCATCCGGTCAGTCAGAATATGCTTCTTCAAGTCATCGAAGAGGCCCACCAGCGCCCAGTTCATCGTGGTACGTTTTTTGCACAACCTAACTTATTCAAGCGTGAAACAATTATTGGTTTTCCATTGTTTACGCACCTTTTTCCTAGTACATTAACCGTTCGTCTAATTACCAAGCAGAGACAACGAACTTTCAAATGAGGAGTTAATATCTGTAATAATTTGTCATTTCAGGTGTTCATAACGGAGACTCTGCATACAATTGGAATAGCGCTGTTATTCTTTGTAGTGCTACCTGAGCTAGATGTTGTAAAAGGCGCTATGATAACCAATTGCCTGTGCATAATACCGGCGATTCTTGGGTTACTTTCCCGCAACAGGCGGGATTCGAAGCGGTTCGTGAAGGTTATTGTGGATATGGCAGCTATTGTCGCGCAAGTCACTGGCTTCATTGTATGGCCGCTGCTGGAAAATAAGCCTGCGCTCTGGCTAATACCAGTCTCGGCTCTCTGCATTTCACTAGGCTGGTGGGAGAACTACGTCACTCGACAAAGTCCTATTGGTAAGTTGAATAGCGACCATTCCTGACGCCAACAAGATTGAAAAGTTTTTGTCATGTCCTTGATTCCTTCCCAACTCGATACGATCACTAGTAGCGACCGACGCAAAAAGTTTCACATGAATCAAAACGTTAATATCATGGTTATCTGTTCCAGGTATCATAAAGAGCTTAGGTAGGCTAAAAGACGAATTAAATTTCTCTCGATACTATTTGTACAGATTCATGTCTGTTTGGAAAGTCCTGCTTCTGCTTATGTGCCTCATCTTCATTTTATGGATTCAAGGAGATGAACCAGCGATGTTCTTTCAACTATTCAATGCTGGGTTTGGGCCCCATAACATTGTTGTTGAAGAGGTATGTAATTCTAATTTGGACTTGCCTATCTTCATGAAACTTATAATACCTATCTAGAACGGCATATCAATAAGAACGTTATTTTTCAGGTACAAGTCCAACTTGGTGGTACAGTTATTCCAGATCTTGCAAATGTTACTCTAACCGGAGACTCAGTTGAAGTGGCAGCAGTACACAAATCAGCCTTCTACGTACTGCTAATCCAAGTATTTGCGGCATATTTCTGCTACATATTCGGCAAATTTGCCTGCAAGATCCTTATCCAAGGGTTCAGTTACGCGTTTCCTATCAATCTTGTCATACCATTGGTAGTTAATTTATTGATAGCTGCGTGTGGTTTGAGAAATGGCGACAACTGCTTCTTTCATGGAACTATTCCTGATTATCTCTTTTTTGAAAGCCCACCAGGTAAATCAATATTTTTATTAAACAGATTTTTCAGAGAGAGATATACCTATATTAGATTTCATACTTATTTAATCCTATTATTTTTTTAGTATTTACACTTAGCGACTTCATTTCTCGTCAAATGGCATGGGTATGGTTACTGTGGCTGCTATCACAGACATGGATCACTATACACATCTGGACTCCAAAAGCAGAGCGTTTGGCGTCAACAGAAAAGTTGTTCGTGGTACCAATGTATAGTGGCCTTCTTATCGATCAAAGTATGGCTCTGAATAGAAAGAGAGATGATCAGAAAGACGTGAAAACTGAGGTAAGTCATTATTTAAAAAAACTATTAAATTGTTATGTTACCTACCTCATGGTTTTGCATTACAACAGGTAAAACTATAGTACATATTCTCAAATGTAACGTCATTGTAAACTTACAGGATCTCGCAGAGATAGAAAAAGAGAAAGGTGACGAGTATTATGAAACAATATCGGTTCACACCGACAATACCGGTTCCGCATCAAAAACTGTCAAGTCATCGGATCAGATCACGAGAATCTACGCTTGCTGCACTATGTGGCACGAAACTAAAGACGAGATGATGGAATTCTTGAAGTCTATTTTGCGGTTGGACGAAGATCAGTGCGCTCGCCGTGTCGCTCAGAAGTATTTGCGTGTCGTCGATCCGGATTACTATGAATTCGAAAGTAATTAGTAATCAATTGTTTGTATGAATTAAAAAGACGTTAGAAAATATGGTCACGCCTTATCTCAGAGGGGATTGGGTATTCCATTCCTAAAATTACCCACTATCACCTGTACTTTTTTCGGACCCCTAAAAGTGACAGATTGTGAGTCTGATGTTTTCTTCAACGTCGAGGTCAACCTACTTACATAAGTTTTTGTAAAACTCCATGGGCCATGATCCTTACACTCGCCGGGATTTGAATCCGAGCCTCACGCACGAGAGTCAAGCTCACTACCAACGTGACGGGGCTATCACTGCTCTGGAATGAGTTCAATGCCTTACGGTTAAACAGCCCGCTTCTCATGATGATAATTTGTGAGGCTCGGGTTCAAATCCTGGCATGTAATGAGTTTTTCAAAACTTACGTACATATTCATCACTACCTCAACGGCGAAGGAAAGCATCGTGAGGAAACCAGCAGGTCCCAGAATTAATTTTGAAGCATGTGTAACAGACCCGGTCCGGCGATAGGCTCACCAGTACTCACCACCTATCACGTTTAGGGGTCGAATATTCTCGTGAAAAGTATGTCTTTCCAGAAATGGAATTACTCTGCCTACCCCCACGGGGATAAAGGGCGAGAGATTCTTTATGTATACATATAAAGTATTGACAAATAGATACAAAACGATTTACTTATTTCAGCTCATATATTTTTGGACGATGCTTTCGAAATATCGGATCACAGTGACGACGATTCCCAAGTGAATCGCTTCGTCAAACTTCTTGTGGACACGATAGACGAAGCTGCATCGGAAGTTCACCAGACCATTATACGCATCCGGCCCCCGAAGAGGTATCCCGCACCGTACGGCGGAAGGCTGTCATGGGTTCTACCAGGAAAAACCAAAATGATTTGCCACTTGAAAGACAAAGCTAAGATTCGTCACAGGAAACGTTGGTCGCAGGTAGTACCTACTGTGCATAAAGAACTTTTAAAATACATCTCTTAGTAAATATACTACAACTGTTAACTGTGCTGCATTTGGAACCAGCAACTCGTCGGTGGAGATGGGCTGCTGTTTACATTTAGCCAATCTTCATGGACGAGTTTAGAGTGCCTTGTTATTAGACTATCGACCTTTCTAAGTGTATTTTCTATACCTACAGAAAATAAATGATTTTTGACTATTGTTGATGAATATATATGTTACGGGCAACGTGATTAACTGGGCATTATTAATAAGGACCGGCCATTATTAATAATGCCCAAGAGTGATGTGCAAAGTGATTAATTTATCACTTTGATGGGTCATTATTAATAATGCCCGATATGCCGTGGTCCATGTAATAAGTCAGTGTTTGAGATAGGTAGCTTGAATTTATCACTTGGACCGGGCAGTATGAATAATTCCCTACTTGTAGCCGGGCAAAGACCTTAGGATAATAAAGGAAATAGAATGGAATACCTCTGCCGAGGGGGTAGGCAGAGGTATTCCATTACTGGATATACCCACATTTCACGAGATATATTGGACCCCTAAACGTGATAGGTGGTGAGCCCATCGCCGGACCGGGTCTATTTACACATGTCTTAGAATTAATTCTTAGACCTGCGGGTTTCCTCACGATGTTTTCCTTCACCATCGAGCTAGTGATAAATATGTACGTAAGTTTTTGAAAAACTCATGCCAGGATTCGAACCCGAGCCTCACTGATTTTCGGCCGGCTCTTTAACCGTCCGGGCTATCACTGCTCACTATAAATAAAAGTAGGTAACTATTATGTTATTACATTTTTAACTGTTTATTTTTTAACTACTATGTTCAATAGTTTATTTTTTGTTGACTTTTTATGAAAATTTTGTGTTTAATTTAATTTAATAAACAAAACAGTACAGTTCACCTATTTCATTACTATGCCCAAGATAGGGTGGGCGTTATTCATAATGGCCGGGAAAAGTGATGAATCATGCTGTTTTAATCACATTGTCCAATTTAGTCGGGCATTATGAATACAGACCGGCAATTATTAATAGTGCCCGGACTTATCAAATTGCCCATAACATATACATATAAAAATTCAAGCTTTTAGTTTTATCCACAACGAAGTTATAGGGGGTCGAAAATGGGCTAAATTGCTTCGAGAAAAGGATGGTACGGCCGTGCAGCATTTTGCTCGACTTGGCGGGGGCACTGCCGTGCCCCCAGATAGACTATATCAATTAAATTAATTGAATGATCTTTTTAATTCTTTGCATTATTTTCAAAATCGTTCAGAACTTTAATAGTTATTAATACACCTATATACATACATAATGTCCCTTGTCATAGTCCGGTCAATGTAGCCGTAAAAATAGGGGTACCCTTGAATAAATTCCTAGAAAGCTGAAAATTTGCATGGACTTTTCACAATTTCATTACAATGGTGTCCCTAAATACCAATGTAATGAAATTGTAAAAAGTCTCCATCAATCATGTCTGCAAAAAAATTTATTCAAGGTCAAAGTTTACGTAAATCGGTTTTTGGATTTTTCAGCGAAATGATAATTTTTATTTACTTTATCATAAAAATAGAGAGTCAAAGAAAGATCAAAAAGATGATAAGTACACGGTTTCTAACTAAAGTTAAGATTAACATTTTACACACACTACCACAGCACACTAAAATGTAAATTTAATAAATAAATCTTTAATTTTTTTTATGTTTCAGGTGATGTACATGTACTATCTCCTGGGTCACCGCTTGATGGAGTTGCCGATACCTGTAGACCGCAAAGAGGTCATGGCCGAAAACACATTCCTGCTGACTCTAGACGGAGACATTGACTTCCAACCACACGCAGTACGACTACTCATCGATTTAATGAAGAAGAACAAGAACCTGGGTGCTGCTTGTGGACGTATTCACCCTGTTGGCTCTGGTAAATGAAAAACAAAACGTCCTTAGGGGTCGTCCATTAATCACGTGATGTTTTTTTTTAGCAACTTTTTGACCCCCGTCCCCCCCTTGGTGATGTGTGGTGAGGTTTTAGACTACCCCCCCCCAACCCACCCCGAAATCACGTGTATTTTTTTGGTAAACAGTATATTATTTCAATATACTGTTTACCAAAAAAATACATGTTTCGATGACGAAATGATAAAATTTTGGAAAATTGAGCATAAATAAAGTCAAGTGCTACTTATTGTTTGGTTTAGAAATCGCGAGGTCAATGAAAATTAAATACACGTGATATCTCATTACACCCCCCCCTCCTTGTGATATTTCGTGATTTTTTCCGAACCCCTCTCCCCCCCTTTCGAACCTCACGTGATTAATGGACGACCCCTTATTTAAAAGCAGTGATAGACCTGCTGGCTTATTGTCTATTTAGGCATTATTTTGACGTACATTGCTTTCTACGTATATGTCATTAGTACCAGTGTATGTAGAGCAAGCACTGATCGCGCAATAAATGTCAACTAAAGTCGATTCTGATTCCAATTATAAATAAACAATTAAACCACTGTTGGTGCTAGTGCACCAACTCTACTAGACTAGAGCGCGCCTTTCATGGGTAACATTGATTGGCTGCACCCCAGTTTAGGAGTCTGTTATACTCCTTAGGCGTGATCTAAAAGTTCTGTTTTTATGTACGAAATGAGACTTGTTTCAAATTTTTACGTTTTTGCATTCTAGGTCCTATGGTATGGTACCAAATGTTCGAATATGCTATTGGTCATTGGCTGCAAAAGGCGACAGAGCACATGATCGGGTGCGTCCTCTGTAGTCCTGGATGCTTCTCTTTGTTTAGAGGAAAAGCTCTAATGGATGACAACGTCATGAAAAAGTACACATTGCGTTCAGACGAAGCTCGACATTACGTGCAATACGATCAAGGTAACATAAGGTTTATTTTACTTACATTTTACTCTTTAAAATATTTAAAAATTCCTCGTCGAGAGAAGGGATAAATTAAGTAGGTATACATAATTAATTAAACTTCTGAGTTACGTAGCTTCAGTTATGAGTTAACCAAATCCAATCAACTTAAATGTATATACGGGTAATACGAAACTAAAAAGCAATTTTAATTAGTCGGATTATATTTATGCGATGCGACGTGGGTTTATAACTTTGAGTACTATAAACATTTGGTCTGCCATTTTGAAGTAGATGCGTCATCTACTATATAAAAATAAGTCGGGTTTTCCTTCCTGACGATTTAACTCGAGAACGGCAGGACCGATTTTGATGAAACTTTTTGTGTGGGTTCGAGTGGGCCAGGGATGGTTTATAGCAAAGAAAATTCAGCATTGCACCCGTGCGAAGCCGGGGCGGGTCGCTAGTGCTCAAATAAAAATCATTACCAAAATAGTATTTATTATCTAATCCAAATATTGCAAACTACTGAATGTTTATTTAGATTTATATTTATAGATATTTAGATTTATATCTCGTGGCGGGGACTTAATATAATTGATTCTAAATGTCAAATTACAGGGGAAGATCGTTGGTTGTGCACACTGCTACTACAACGTGGTTATCGTGTAGAGTATTCAGCAGCTTCAGATGCCTACACTCACTGCCCAGAAGGTTTCAGCGAGTTCTACAATCAGCGTCGACGATGGGTGCCTTCGACTATAGCCAACATCATGGACTTGCTAGTGGATTATAAACACACGATCAAAATCAATGACAATATCTCTTCACCGTATATTGCATACCAGGTAATCTATAAAAAAATACTTAAACACCAAAGAAAAGGCACTGAAAATATTTAGAATATTACTCTGCTTTTGGCATAGTTAGCCTATAACACTCCGGAGACGAAGACTAATCTAAGGACTCGCATTTCAGCATCCGCCAAACCCTTTAGTATACAGGTTCATCAAAATATACGCAAGGATTTATTTAGATATCCGAAAAAATACCCTGCAGTGCAGTCGGGTAATTAAACAACTTTTCAACAACAAATGCATTTTTATAAGTATTGTTATTTTTACAGATGATGTTGATGGGCGGTACTATCCTGGGTCCCGGCACTATATTCCTTATGTTGGTGGGTGCCTTCGTGGCTGCTTTCAGAATCGACAACTGGACTTCCTTCGAGTATAACTTGTATCCTATAGCGATATTCATGTTTGTCTGCTTCACTATGAAATCGGAAATTCAGGTAAATATTACATTAATTTATAAGATAACTTTTTAAGTGAGATATGAGTATTTCCGATGTTTACGGTGAATCTTGCCTTTCAGTTACTGGTTGCTCAAATTTTATCAACGGCTTACGCGATGATAATGATGGCTGTCATTGTCGGTACCGCGCTCCAGTTAGGCGAGGACGGCGTCGGATCTCCATCGGCTATTTTCTTGATAGCTCTCTCGAGCTCATTCTTTATAGCAGCTTGCTTACATCCACAGGAATTTTGGTGTATCGTTCCTGGTATAATTTACCTATTGTCTATACCCTCTATGTACTTACTTTTGATTCTATATTCAATTATAAACTTGAACGTAGTATCATGGGGTACGCGTGAAGTTCAGACAAAGAAAACTAAAAAGGTTTGTATACACGAAACCAATTACTTAAATATATATATTCGTTATTCTTATGGTGTGTGGTTTAAGACAAAAATATTTTTTAGGAAAAAGAGCAAGAGAAGAAAGAAGCAGAGGAAGCCAAGAAACAGGTTAAACAAAAATCTTTACTAGGATTCTTGCCAGGTGTAAACAATAATGAGGAAGAAGGCTCTATTGAATTCTCGTTTGCTGGATTATTCAAATGCATGTTGTGCACGCATGAAAAAGGAGGAGAAGAAAAGGTTCAACTTATGCACATTGCATCTACACTTGAGAAACTTGAGCGGAAAATAGAAAACGTAGAGAGGTTAGTTTACTAATCTACCAAAACGTAGACTGTGTAACACCTTTTAGTAAACTAACTAAATAAATGTGGTATTCCAGGTCTGTCGACCCCCATGGACTGCATAGAGGTCGTAAGGTGTCAGTGGGACACCGAGGGAGCACCAATGGAGATCACCAATTAGACGCACTGGCTGAGGGCCCCGAAGATGGAGACGGTTCGGATTCCGAAACTGATACTCTCTCGACATCACCCCGAGTAAGAAAAGCTTCTTTGTTAACTATTACCTTTGTTTGATTAAGTAATATTTAATATTTCATATATTGTCCCGTAATTAATAGGAAACTAGGGATGAACTCATAAACCCATATTGGATTGAGGATTCAGAATTGAAGAAAGGAGAAGTCGACTTTTTGAACCAATCTGAAATACAATTTTGGAAGGACCTTATTGATAAATATTTATACCCAATTGATGCAAACAAAGAAGAACAGGTGATGTATTATTATAATAATTCAATACAAAAATGATAAGCCTCTTCCAATTTAGTTGTCGTAGACTTTAAAGATAAATGATATAAAGTACAAAGTTAAGTATTCTTATTGCTTACTTACTACCTTTCCCCCCTAAGCCGTCCTCAAAATGTAAGCATATAGCTTTTTTAACACTTTCTCTGCAAATTTCATCAAGATCGGTTTAGAATGTCGGCACTGAAAGCGTAATAGACAGACAGATCTACTTTTGCATTTACACTATTCCTTAGTAAGGATACATTTTGTTTACTACTGATAATATTTGTACCACACAGCCAAGATATTTTTATTTATATTTTTACAGAATTCAATCACAAAATTGTATTGTATTACTCATGATTTCTTTCAGGAATTAAAAAAAGAATATATTAAATATGTTATGTTAATCTTCCCTAAATTTTAGGCTCGTATAACCAGGGATCTTAAAGAATTGAGGGACTCTTCTGTCTTTTCATTCTTTATGGTGAATGCCCTTTTTGTCCTCATTGTGTTTTTAATGCAACTGAACAAGGATCAACTTCACTTTAAATGGCCGTTCGGAGTCAAAACTAACATAACGCTTGACGAGGCCACTCAAGAGGTAACGTGAAGATCCATCACTGCGCTCGGCCTTCAACGATGACTTGGGACTACCACAATCGACGAATTCCCACACCCCTAGGGTCAACCCCAGTCACCTTTGAAAGTTGAAGCATATATTATAATATTTTTGTTTTGTCGAATTTTGCAGGCTCGAATTGCAAGAGATTTGATAGACCTTCGCAATAAGTCCGTTTTTGCATTTTTCATGTTCAATGCTTTATTTATATTGATAGTATTTTTATTACAACTGAACAAAGATCAACTCCATGTGGATTGGCCTTTGGGAATTAAGACAAACATTACGGTCATCCCGGATTCAGGCGAGGTATAGCCAAATGTTACAATAGAATGTGTGTCACTTCACAAGTCTAACGACCTTCTTCTAACCGGTCTGTCTTGGTATGGCACACTAGCATGGCGTCCAGAAGACACGGAGGACTAAAACTATTTGGGCGTCTCCTTTGGTTTCACACAATTTCTAATCAAATCCAAGCCCTAAGACCCAAAATCAAATTCCTACCCCTTTGCTTAGTTTTATTAGAGTATGACTGAACAATTCTATACCCACAAAATATTTACCTTTTGCTTTTGTAATTCGTTGTGTTTAAACACGTTGATGTAAACTTGTTTAATTTAAATTGAAAAAAGATTTCCCATTTAAATTATTATGTTGTCTGATACCTTTCGCACTCTATCCACGGAGGAGTTAATTAATTCTCTTTTTATTAAGGTGGAGGAATCTCTTCTATTAAACATGGTTACAGGTTCACTCACTGGTTTCAACTGTACATATGTAAGGAAGAGACAAGGTGTTTGATTAACTCTAGATTAGTGCCAAAAAGCGAAGAGCGTTCACATAGAATACAGTATTAAATGGGCATAGATTGACATATAAGATTTACAAATACTGTATTATTGTGAGCTCAACCTTTTCATGAGCAGTTTTGTGTAACACAATCATTTATTACACAATTCACGTTCATTCAATATTGTTTTAATTTGCACCTTACCTACTGTTCCAAATTATATGCACTTGTATGTAACTATTCAGCTAACCATGATCTAATTTTGTTGACTTGATTAAGACAAAATCTAAATGTTTCCAGGTTCTGATCTCCAAAGAATATTTACAGCTAGAGCCTATTGGTCTAGTATTCGTATTCTTCTTCGCTTTGATTTTAGTGATACAGTTCACAGCGATGTTGTTCCATAGATTTGGAACATTGTCGCATATATTAGCATCTACAGAACTCAACTGGTTCTGTCCAAAGAAGGTAATATTTATTTAAATTTTAACAATTCTATAAAAAGCAATGGTGTGGCTCAATTCATATATTATGTTATTTCATATTTACAGTCGGAGGACTTATCTCAAGATGCTCTGCTGGACAAGAATGCAATAGCAATAGTAAAAGATCTACAAAAGCTGAATGGTCTGGATGATGACTATGATAATGACTCTGGTTCAGGACCTCATAACGTAGGCAGAAGAAAAACTATTCACAATTTGGAAAAAGCAAAGCAGAAGAAGAGGAACATTGGAACGCTTGATGTTGCCTTCAAGAAACGATTCTTCAATATGAATGCTAATGATGGACCAGGTAAGCACTATTATAAGTAGCTGATAATAATATGCAGTAGGTACACACAAATATATCATATTATTCGGTATGGATTACCTGTCTCTCGCGGTAGGCTTAAACCACATAGATATCTACTTGCTGCAATCTCAAACGTTGCGGCAAAACGTTCTTCCCTTAGTCACAAATTATTTTTAATAAAGCCTAACACAGACAGCTTGTGGCAAAAATATAAAAAAGTACTTAAAAAAAATTACAGGTACACCAGTGCTAAACCGGAAGATGACACTGCGAAGAGAAACTTTAAAAGCTTTAGAAACAAGGAGGAACTCCGTAATGGCGGAAAGAAGAAAGTCACAAATGCAAACACTTGGTGCCAACAATGAATATGGCGTTACAGGAATGGTAATATTTTTAAATATATTTTAGTACTAGCTGATCCTCGCGGTTTCTCCAGCCTAGTTCCCGCTCCCGTGGGAATACGGGAATAAAATATAGTCTATGCTACTCCCTGATAATGTAGCTTTCCATTCATGAAAAAAAATAATTGGTTCAGTAGTTTTTGAGTTTATTCGTTACAACCATACAATAAAAAATTCAAATCTTTCCTTTTTATAATATTAGTGTAGAAAAGTCAATAAATAAATATGATCTGAATAGATTGCTAGTCTAAAAATAGATTTTTACCTATTTTCATTTGTATGACTTATAGCTCAACAATAATCTCGGTGCAGTGCCACGTCATCGAACGTCGACCGCCAATATTTCGGTTAAGGACGTTTTCGCCGAGCCAAATGGTGGACAAGTGAATCGTGCCTACGAGACCTCACTAGGCGACGAGGACGACAACTCTATGAGACTGCAGCCGAGACAGAACCAAGTCTCCTTTCAGAGTAGATATTAATTAGACCTATCTTTGTGGTACTGACAATAATGGCAAAACTATTAAAACTTATCACAATGATTTATGCAAGAGCTTTAAAGACTAAACTAGAGGCAGATGAGACAGGGGTATATTTTTTGTATATTTTAAATTGATGTAGTTTGCAGTGTCCCTGAGAATTGCCAAATTTAAAAATCTTGTGCCTAGGATAAACAAATGTATATACTCAACATAGGATAATATTTTACTCTTTTATACTTTTTTAAGTAAATATAATTTTAATCTTATAGCTTGTGATATTTCAATCTTTTTGACTAGGCAAGAACCTTTAGGTACATAAAGACCACTTCCCAAAATGTCCGCTTTTTTTTTATAAGTCAGTTGGTCGACTTCTCATTATGACAACATTTAAAAAGATTAGTTTTTATAAAGACCACTTCCCAGAATGACCACTATTTAAAATGCATTTAGGAACATAAAGACAACTTACCAAAATGTCCGCTTTCAGTTTTTAAGTCTGTAATGCATTCTCTTTGCGAGAATTGATAATCGTAGGTACTTTTTTTATAATTCTTTGATGTTGCTTTGATGGTATTGGCCACTCAAAATTATTTTGACACTGCTTATTTGGACAATGCTAAAACTGTCAGTGTCGAATAATTATTTAACGTAAGTCGTTGACGGACATTATGGGAAATTGACGTTTTAGGAAACGGACATTATGGGAAACAGTCGTTTTAGGAAACGGTCGTTTTGGGAAACGGACATTTTGGGAAACGGTCATTTTGGGAAGTGAACATTTTGGGAAACGGTCATTTTGAAAACGGACATTCTGGGAAACTGACATATTGGGAAGTGGTCTTTATGTACCTAAAGGGGCAAGAATGTTATAAAAAGTCAAGAGTCCAATTTTATATGATTTTTAGCTTTTAATATAAAAATGATCTTGTAATTTTTTCACTGCCACTTATGTTATGATTGTATTTCAATACTATTTTAGAAAATAAGTTAAAATTATTAAAATATTGTCCAAAAATATTTAGTTTCTTTCTTACCATTTGACTTCGGTAATAAAAGTTACTATAAAGTAAAGAATTATAGTTTAATAATTAGAGTTTAATTTAAACCATAGAACCAAGCATTTCAAATGAGGCATTAATTTTGCATACCACTTCTATATTACTTGATATAATAAAATATGACTTACTTAATTTTCTAAGAAAGATACAAATTCAGTGAGCTTGAATAGCTGATCTTCACTAGATGTGTGCAATGGTGCAGGCTGTGTCGGCAGTACAGGGTTGACGGTGATTCCATCTTCATTGAGCTGCCACTTCTGGTCTCTGCAGATATGTAAAACTGCATCCCTGGTCAGACCAGTCATGGATACAACAGTGTCTATAGATATTGAGTTGTATGACCTCCCAATTAAGTTCAAGGCTCGCTCCCGAACTTTCTCTGCAATGAAATTTTAAAAGGTGTGCTTAACTAAAATAAATAAAATTAACAATTAAAAAAAACTGTTTAAAATGATCTTTTATATGATATGCAATTTTATTTATATAGGTAAATATAATAAAATAGATTGATCATGATCCTCTATAAAACTACCTACTACACATGGCGTCAAAAAAATCGCACCTTTGGAAAATAATACTTCAAACCACTTTTAATCCCATTTAGAATCAATGATGATGGGACTATTAGGTATAATTTTAAAGGTCTAATCATAAACGTATACTTTAGTCTTGCTAGGTCATAAAAAAAAGAAGTGATTGCAAAAGAAGAAAAAAAAGTTTGTTGACAAAGAATTAAAGTAAGACAAAAAATGCTTAAAAATTACTTAAAACCTAGTTTTACCCCCCCCTTGCCCTGATAACAGCTTCCATGCGATCTGTCATGGATCTAATCAATTTTAAAACGTCTGCCTGAGGAATAATATTTTATTCCACAATGACGGCCTCTTGAAGGTCTTGGAGGGTAGTAGGAGCGGGATCGCGTGACCGGACTCGTCGTTTCAGTTCATCCAAAAGGTGCTCGATCGGGTTCAGGTCTGGACTTCTCGCTGGCCAGTTCACGACGGGAATCCCAACCTCATCAAAATAGTCGGGTGCCGCGGTGTGGGAGCGAGCGTTGTCGTGCATTAATGTGAAACCAGTGCCGACAAATTCAGCATAAGGGACCACATGCTCTTACAAGACCTCTGTGATGTACCGGTGAGTATTGACCCTTTTCCGCGAGCACCCCGTGTCCGGGACACGCACACAAGCTTAGTTTTGCCATCAACGAAAATACCGCCGCAGAACATAGAGGAGCTGCCCCCATATTCCACTGTCTCCTGAATGCAGGCCTGTGTGAATCGTTCCCCCTGCCTTCTGTATACTCTTCTACATCTGTCGTTGCAGAAAAGGCACACTCTCGTCTCATCCGAGAAGACAACGGCTCCCCATTGTTCGACCGTCCAGTCGACGTGATCGCGAGCAAACTGCAAGCGGGCTCTACGATGCTGTGCAGTCAATTTTGGGCCTGTAGCGGCCTTGTGGGCCACTATCTTCTTTTCTTAGCCTTCTATGTTCTATGTTCTATGTTTGGGGGTTTTGGTTTCCGCACTTAGTCCTTAAAACGGACCATTGTACGTGAGCCATAGCGGCCGGTTACTCCAACCATCCTACCTCCTTCCAGAAACAGATCAAACTTCCGAGTCTACTCAGGACGTCCGCAAGGGATCCTGGTGTTCCGAGAATTTGCTTGCGGATCTGGGCAACGCCAACGCACTCAAGGAGCACGTGCGCTACCGTCTCCTCCGCCTCCATGCACGCTCTGCATAGGGGGCTGTCAGTGATACCTAGGGTGTGTAAGTGTTTGTTCAGTGAGCAGTGCCCGGTAATTGTCCCCGACACCATTCTCAGGCTGTCCCTGTCCAGGCGCAGAAGGCGCTTGGTCAGTTTCGTGTTCAAGGATGGCATAGCCTCCTTGGATTGCCTACATCCTGGCGTCGAGGCCCACCAAATCTCCGCTTGAGTTTGAGTGTGTTCCCTTAACCAGTTCCTGAGCTGGTTAAACGGGATGGGTACAATGGGCTCGGGTCCAATGGGATTCGTGTCAGATCCCCTCCTGGCGAGTTCATCCGCTGCGTCGTTTCCACGTGAGCCACTGTGCCCCTTAATCCATTGAAGTGTCACTGTGTTGTGGTTTAGTACCGTAACGCGTTCTAGTGCGTTATGGCACTCCAAGTGGGTTGCGTTGCATGAGTTTTGAGGTGATCTGGTTTTTCTTTAGGGATTGAAGGACTGAGGCACTGTCTGAGAGTATGCGGATGTGAGTATCCGTCACTTCTCTGGCCTCTATGGCGTGTGCTGCCTGGATGATGCCCACACATTCTGCTTGGTAGACAGTGTTGAGCATTCCTAGTGGTCTAGATATTCTAATGTTGAGATCATCTGAGTAGACTCCGACTCCAGTTCCAGTGTCGGTTTTTGATCCATCAGTGTAGATCCTTAGCTCCTTTGGACCTGGGTGATCATACAACTCCGCTGTGAGTTCTACCTTGTAGTGTTTTACGAAACAGTGTGTTTTCTGGGTCCTATCGCTCGGCGATACCATCATCGGGTGTCGCGAGAGGGCATCCTCTTTTATGCGTATGTGCTTGATTCTGGAATCTTTACTTAAGGTGCCGGATAGCTCCAGTCTGAACGTTGCTAGAGCTGCTTCCTCCCTCACAACAAGGTGTAGAGGTGGCAACCCCAGCATCGCCTGTAGGGCAGCAGTGGGTGATGTTCTCATGCTGCCGCTGACTGCTACGCAGGCAAATCTTTGTAGTTTCTCAAGCTCTTTCTGGGCTGAGCTCAGAGTGGTCCTGGGCCACCACACCAAGGAGCCGTATGTAATAATTGGTCGGATGACTGTGGTGTATAGCCAGTAGGTAATTTTTGGGCTTATGCCCCAATTCCTTCCTAGCAGCCTTTTGCATTGCCATAGGGCTATGCTAGCTTTTGTTGTGATATAATCGGTGTGTTTTGTCCAGTTCAGCTGTTTGTCCAAATATATACCCAGGTATTTGGTCTCAGTTGATAGGCTTAGGGTGGACCCAAAGAAGCGTGGCAACTGTAGGGCTGCCAGCTTCCTTTTCTTTGTGAATAGGACAAGTTCAGTTTTGGTAGGATTCACTGCCAGTTTATATTCCTTGCACCATTCCTCTACTACCTTCAAGGCTTGGCGCATAAGGTTACACAGTGTGTTTTCATGAGTGCCATTTATTATTATAGTTATATCGTCAGCGTAGCCCACCGTGAAGTAGCCTTTATCATTTAGCTGTTTGATAAGGCTGTCCACCACCAGGTTCCACAAAAGTGGCGAGAGGACGCCTCCTTGTGGGCATCCCCTCGCCACGATAGCCCTCGTGGTGGTGTTCACTGTTACTTGTACGGCTCTGAGTCTGAGCATGTTTGTGATCCATCCCTTAGCCTTCTTAGCCTTTGCCTGACCGCTGAGACGCTTACGGTGGTTCTGCGAGTTGCTTGGAGTCGCTGTTGCAATTCAAAAGCATTCGAGAACCGATTTCGCAGTGATGTTGAAACAATAAACCGATCATCTCTCTCCGATGTACAGCATCTTCTACCAGATCCCTATCTTCGGATGTAGCCACCAGTCGCCCGGAACCGCAGGAGTACTCACCGAACCGAAACACAACTTAGGTTTAGTTGCCGAGCAACATCACACTGTCGCATCCCTGATTGCAGTAATGGATCATTTGAGCGGCTTAATCAGGGGTGGTATCCATCTTAAGGAGTTTTTTTTTGGTCAGCTCTTTTCGTGTGTCTTCCTCAACATCTGGACAACGAATGATTAACTTTTGACCCGTGTTGACCCTTTTACACCCATAAAAGATAGCGAAACTAGCGGCCCTTTTGGAGAGTAATTATGCATTATTTTTGTATAACATCGTTAATTGGGTGAAATGGTTTTTTATATGGCATAAATGATCGTTAATTTCAATGTCGTTAAATTATTGTTTAAAATGATACCTAATAGTCCCATCATCATTGATTCTAAATGGATTCAAAGTGGTTTGAAGTATTATTTTCCAAAGGTGCGATTTTTTTGACGCCGAGTGTACTACAAACAAATAAAATTGGAGTAGCACAATATTATGTAAAAATAAAAAATAAAATATAAATAAATATTAGGTAAATAACTACAAAATGTTCTAATATCATGCCTATAACGATATTAGGATAATTAATTACTGACAAAATTATTTTTTAAATTATTTACCTGATCAAATAATTTTTGATTAGGTAAATTTGTGTGTCAATTTTGTTCCACCACTTCTGGACATTTTGACACACTGGACTCTTTAGGAGACTAGATCTTGTCTGCCAGAAGGCACTTATCAATTATTCTATTGTTTTCATAATTACCTTCAAGTGCCCTGATGATGTTTGCAACTGGCTCTGTCCAGTTATAAGCGGCCAGTGCTTGGTATGTCCCTGCTAGGTCTTTCTTCCAAAGTTTTTGCCCAACTGCCCAAATAGCTACTATTTCTGGATTACTGCTAACAATAGTTTGTGGTATTCTTTTCCATAAAAACTTTGCATTACACCTGGAATTTAAACAATTATATTCACATCAGACAGATTAGTAATGTTCGTGTACTTTTGGAAGGAAATTACTTTTTTTGAGCTAGTAATGAGCCATTTATACGAGGCCATTCCACTGAGACAATCCACTAATGGCTTCGTGTAAATCGAGGCAATCAACTGCAATTAGCAACTACTTAGCACTGAATGGAACATTTCATTTGTTAAAAGCTACTGATAAAATATAGTATAATAGATAAATAATACTTAGAAATTTTAAACTACCTACTAGGACAAGAAATACGTAAAGCGTTTGTTTCGAACCGAAACAAGTGCATAAGACTTTTTAATATTAGCCAACATGTCAAATATACTTACAAATCATTTTGATATAGGTATATTGCTAGCAGCTGAGCATAAGTTGAGGGTGTAGTTATGCCAGTAGGGGCCTAAAATTAAGAATATATTGATAAGCAAATCAAATTGTAGATATAGTTATAACCTATAAAACAATGCAAACACTGATTCCACTGAAGTGGCTGAATAGATAATGACCTCTAGTTCTTGCTTCTCTAAATCTCCACAGATTTTATCAAAATTTGTAATCATATTTCACCGCTGATATAATACCTTTATACAAAATCAATCTATCACAAAAAACATAAACCACAGACCAATATAAACCTGTCACAATGACATCACATGACATAAACAAATCAACTGTCACAGACCAGTGTCAAAAGGTTTTTTAAATTTTTGCTATATTAATGGCTCTAGATTCAAGCCCATAAAATCAAAACAAGTTCACGCCTCCGTTCAAAGTGTCCAAACGTATGTTTTGTGTGCGAGTCTTGGCCTTTTGTTGCTAACTGTTATATAATATTATATAGGTAGGTATATTTAATCGGTATGGACATATAATGAGGAGGGATGAGAGTAATGTTGTAAGGCGAGTGCTGGATATGAATGTGGAAGGTTATAGGAAGAGGGGTAGACCAAAGAAAAGATGGATGAATTGTGTGAAGGATGATAAGTGCAAGATAAAGGTCATGAAGGTAAATGTAGATATTATGACGTGTAATAGATCTAAATGGAAGGAAAAAACATACTGCGCCGACCTCAAATAATAGGAAAAGGGCAAATAAATGATTACGTATATTTTAACCAGTTTTCTGAAATAAAATGATTTTATTATTATCTATTATTCTCGGAAGGCTGATTCATGTTACACTGGGCCGGGTCCGGGCCCAATTCCGGGCACGGTCAACATCTAAGTATAGTAGGGTCGACTGGGTACGGTTGAATCATTTTTCAGTTTATCTTTGTTTATCGTTTATGGATTAATTAAGCTAGCATAAATATATTAAATAAAAGACCATGTATCTGTCTACAAATTGGCAATGTTATTTGAGATCAATGTATTGTATTTTATATGTAAACACAAATTTAAAAAAAAAAGAAAATTTGTTTCAAACGTACCCATGCCAGGGTCGGTTGAAACACGTGCAAATAATACAAATTATTATAAATGAACGTATTTTATTCATCATATAATAACAATTTAGGACTCGTAATAGCTCAGTTGAACATTACAACTGTTTTTATTAATATTGAAATTATTCAAGATACGTAAATTTTCTATGAAGTAAGACTAAAATTCAACATTATTTTAATAAGCCTTTAAAGGTTTATATTAAGTACAACTTACAATAATATAAAAATGAGATAAAAATAACAACATTTTAACAAAAAATACTTATGTAGATACGAGATCGTTTGAAACCACAATTGTTGCAGACAGAACTAAGACAATATTCTGTAAACTCTCCATGCGAATACATCTTCTTAGACTTTTTTGTTTGGATAATTTGGCCTGACCTCTCGTAGTCTTCATTTGGCGTATTCTTGGAATCTAAGAAGCAAGAAAATAAAAGAAACAAACTGTTTCAACTGTCCCCACAAAAAATGTTTCAACTGTCCCCAACCCCCTTTTTGGGTATAAAACTTTTTACAGTAAGAGTGATAATAAACTTGAATAAAAACTAATCATATAGCCATATTCTAAAAACTTCGATTAAAACGATAAAAAACTCTCAATATTTTAACTTTAGTAGAACCATAAAAATTACAAAAATGTACAAACAAGAAAAACTTACTTTTCCTTCAAAAAACACAATGGGGCCCCCTATACACCAGAACAGCGCGCAAAGAGCGACGCAATACTAAAATTCGTGTTTCGAGTCGTCACTCGCTTTGTTCTCTCCTTGTACCCTTTACCTTATTATCACGCACGGGTGTCGAGATATTCGCTTTGTTTCAACCGTCCTGCGTTTCAACCGTACCCAGTCTACCCTATACCTTTGGTATGAAGCGCCTGGCCCGGACAGGGCACGGCATCGACATGTCGAGGCGTATTGTTAGGATGATTCACCTCAGACGGGGCATGTCTGGGCTCGGATGGGGCCCGGCCCGGACCCGGCCCGGTGTAACATGAATCAGCCATAATATTTTACCTACTAATTGTTATTACGCCTTACGGATGGTTTTCTTTTGTTTTGTGCGGCGTCAAAATTAAGTGTTATTTCCACACATTCTTTATGCCACTATCTCCACCTCCGACTTCGCCTCCGACTCCGACTCCGATTCCGACTCCGGAAAACCAAATTTAAAATTCCGGTTTCGACTTCGGTTCCGATATAAAATCACTTCCGTAACATTCCTAATTTGAATCTAGCATAAAATGTCTAAAAATAAGTTTCTTGTATGAAGGCCTCCTTTAATTTATATTTTATTCAAAATGTGTCGTCATACTCGTAGACAATTGACCTAAGTAAATATGATCATATACAGTGTGAGTCTTCATAAAGTGCACATATGAAGATGGGTGAAACTAGACACATTTATATCGACGGAAAAAATGATTTTTTTAAAATTTTTTTTTTCTTCTGATTACCTACTGTTGACTTAATGTAAAGAAAACGTTATAACTTTTAAAGTAAGAAGTATATCGTGGTAAAATAAAAACAGTAGGTAATGATGTCAAATAACAGAAGATACTAATAAAATAAAATAAATACCCAAAAAACGGTACCAAGAAATAATAAAATAGGAAAATCTAGAGCGTTAAATGGTGCACCCAGAATGACTAGTTCAAACACTCATAGTAAACGTTGTGATAAGGACAGAGATACGGGATTTTTGGTTTTTGAAAGGTGATGAAGAACGATGGAGAATAACATAAAGTAATAAAAACTACCTATAATATGAGCATTATTTGGAGAAATTGGACAATTAATTAAAAAAACACGAATTAAAATACAGATTTTCCTCAAAAAGTTCCTTTTTATTGTTTTTTGGTACCGTTTTTCGGGTATTTTTTTATTTTATTAGTATCTTCTGTTATTTTACATCATAACTGTTTTAATTTTATCACGATATACGTCTTAGTTTAAAAGTTATAACGTTTTCTTTACATAAAGTCAACAGTAGGTAATCAAAAGAAAAAATATTTATAAAAAATAAAAATAAAATCTCATATTTTTTTTAAAAATTTTTCCGTCGATAAAAATGTGTCTCGTTTCACCCATTTTCATATGTGCACTTTATTGAGACTCACACTGTATATATTATGTGAAAAGTTGGTAGGTATTTCCAGAAATGGAACTCTCTGTCATAATTAGTCATCACACTCATCACATCACCCTGGGGGATAGGGGTCACTAAATTCATAAAAAGTATATACATAAATGATATATATGAGCAATTAAAAAATCTTCAATGGGGGTCGGCAGTGCATACTAAGTAGGTTCCACCAGTATATTTTTAAGACCTCAACGTGACAAGTAGGGGGAGTTGCCTCCAGAGTAAATTCTGTGCCCTGCGGTTTCTTTACGATAAATAAATAAATAATGTTTTCCTTTACCATCAAGCCACTGATAAATATCTAAGTAGGTACCTATGTGCCCTATGTGTTATTTAGAAAAACTCATTGGTTCATGCCATCAAGATTCGATGATGACAGGCTCGTGCGTCATTCATGCAGCCTCCTCTGCTGCTCAATATATTGACGTTGTTGTTGGTTTTGTAGTGAGATTAATCGACAAGATAGAGCAAGATAAGAGCAGTGATAGCCTTTACGGTTAAAAAGCCGGCCGAAAATCAGTGAGGCTCGGGTTCGAATCCTGGCATGTACCAATGAGTTTTTCAAAAAACTTACGTAGGTACATATTTATCAGTAGCTCGACGGTGAAGGAAAACATCGTGAAGAAACCAGCAGGTCTCAGAATTAATTCTGAGACATGTGTAAAAAGATTCGGTCCGGCGAAGGGCTCACCACCTATCACGTTTAGGGGTCCAATGTATCTCGTGAAATGTGGGTATATCCAGTAATGAAATACCTCTGCCTACCCCCTCGGCGATGAAAGGCGTGAGCTTATTATTATAATTTATTATTATTATTAATCGACAAGGACAAGGCTAGCACTAGGTAGGTAGGTACTCTAGTATGTAACATGCTTATTTTTTGATTAAAAGTTTTTATTAATTAAAACTTACATAAAATATTAAATAATTAAAAGTAAGCTTTTCTGTGTTAGTTTAGGTGAAATCATGCAAATTGCCATTTAATTTAGACTATCTACATAAGTAAGTTCGGCGATAAAGTAATATTATAGTATTTACGAGATGGAGCCGGGAGGTCGATAATGGAACTCCTCAATGATGAATGGCAGGTATATTACATAATATAAGTAGTACCTACATAAGCAGGTACATCGAACATTCACTAACTTTTTTACTGCTTCAGCCTACCTATCTATCTATCGCGCCCATACCTCTTGCGTAAATCATGCGACCTCCGTAGACTATTCTATAATTGAATTTCACGGCTATTGATTGAGGGCCTGGGCGGGCTTGCTAGTCAACTTGTCGACTTGGTGCGCTTGCGTCACTTCACAATACAACCGGAGCTGATGGACTGACATGCTGAGTCATTTTTCAATATTGTCGTTCATAATGCAAATTTTCTCGGTATGCTTATGGTGCCTTGTACCAATTTGCATCTAAATGCTTTTTATTGGAGTTACCGTAAGTACCTAGTTACCTACCTATAACTGTAATAGTATTTGTTTATTATTAAATTTAGGTAAGTAAGTATCTACATTAGTGACATTAGTTACAAACAAGCGATTTGAAACAAACTTGAACATTCATTCGAAAGCACAAAAGAAAGAGTTAAAACTTTTCGAAAAGACCTAAAACATTGCCATACGTATTATAGTGGAGTCGGGTAAAAGTTGCATAGGAAAAGTGGCCCGAAAATTCCTCTGACATGTAGTTGATACCAATTGACCTATTTCGTAAGTGAATTTTGCGCAAGGTGCCGTGGAGAAGGAACGTTTCGTCACTTTCACTAGTTGTTCGATTGTCCAATGGAGCTGTTGTCACGGTTTGTCGGTAACCAATGGCATGCTACAGCAGCCCGCCCCGCCTCGCAGGATAGGCGTGCGCGGCTGCAGACTGATAGCCAGCCGCATGCTGTCTTATGACGGATTGTCGGTACAATAGCTTCCTCATGAAATTGAGGTCGTAAAATTATGCACAAGAGTTTCATGACATCAGCTGCCATGTAGTTTAAGAACAATAGTTCTTGGTGGTCTAACGACATAGCACTTGAGCACTACATTCTTAGTGAAAATACTAAATAGGATAAAAAATAGGGGATGCAAGTTGGATTGTTGGTTGGTTGGGATGCAAAACCCTTAAAAGAAAAATAATGTTTGTTGATATGTGGTATCCTGTGACGTATAGATTTAGACTCGTCGCCGAAAATTGTTTGGCCGATTATCACTTGCCAATCAACGTTTTACCTATTTTTCACTTTGACAACTAACGATTATCAAATTTTTGTATGAAAACGTTCCGTTTTGCTAATTATTCAGCTGAACAATAATTCTACCAAATAATAATAATTATTACTTAATTCTAATTAATTAATTTTATAATAATATAATGACACAAAACGTTTGGGGCATTTATCATTTGTGAAACATACATACATATTACATATCATACGAATAACGTTTCGTCAGTGTAACAGTTCCCTTTTCGTACATTGATAATTTGATATAATGACAAAAAAAAACTAATTTTTACATGCATTTTTTATTTCTCAGTAGGTTAAGTAAAGTTAGAGACAAACAACGCACGAGCTGAGCGAGCGATGCGACCGTACTGCGGCAACGGCCGGCAAAGCGCCAGAAGCGAATCGCTTTTCCAAACGGAAACAGGTAAGTTTAGGTCACATTCAAGATTAGGGTAACGACAAGCGAAGCGAGGAGGAGCGTGTGAGGTTGACTGTGAATACAACATTAAATTTGGTAAACCAGAATACAACATTAAATTTGGTAAACAATAAACAACTAAAGAATAAAACTAAAAAATTCGCTACTTCAAAGTTGGCATTTTGAAAAGTGTCATTATAAAAACCTTTTTTTTTGTTACCCAGGCAAAATGCATTACTGCATACCGACCGACGGGGTGGGGGGGGGGGGGGGGGGTTATGTGAGGCTGTGCAGCTTAGTGCTGCCATACCCACTAAAAACCCTGGGGTGTTCCTCCTCGCCGCTTCTGACCGACCTAACATACAGTTGGTAACTGTGAGGTTGGGAAATAAAACAAAATTATACGAAAACTTGGCAAATGATTATTCCGCGAAATAAAATTCTTTGAAACGTTAGTTGGGAAGTGATAATCGGCCGAATAATTTTCAGCGAAAAGGCAGAGAACCGTTACATGTACCTAACATTCTTTTTGCTCTATCGTAAAAACGGTACTACAAGTAGAATGAAGCGTCAAACTTGGTGTGGTCGTAGCGCAAAACGTAAAGTAAAACATAAAAAAAACTATAAGTATCCTAGGGTCCCGAACAGAAAGAAACGCTCCCAGGCACAAGTCTATTTCGCACTTCGCCGGTTTTTCTGGTATAAGTGTAGATAGGTAGATTTTTAACATACCAAGAAAAATAAAAATTATGTGACGTTTTTCGTATTTTTTTATCAAGTCGAACGCAAGGGCTTCGTATTTTATGGATGAATTTTTCTCCTTTTATATCAATTCCGATATTGGTATTTTCATAAGTTAATATTTGTTTAAAAAGGTTTGATCAGTAGTTAGGTATATTTAAAGTCGCCCTTTAGGTACGACTACGAACTAATTTCACATAAATTAGGAATGTTTGCGGTTTTTAACTAGGTATGTAGGTTTTTGTAAACTATGTAATGTACATATTAACACTATTTTGGTATCACACTACACCTTAAATGTACATCGAATTAATAAACGGGAATTTGACAACTTTGTAAGGAGGTACTCGTTCCTACGTGTAATATAAACTTACTGTCCGATTTTATAGTAGTATCATGTAGTACTGATTGCTTAAGGCGCAACCCGGTCAGCCGGTCGAGCCCAGTGACCCGCAGCGCAGGTCAGCCGCGTCATCGCCGCCGCTCTGCGCTGCGCTTGCGCCGACAGCACTGTGCAAAATCGCTAATTGCGCCTGCACCCAAAGTCGGTCTCGGCTCACGCTATATTGAGACACATGTACCGTCAACACAAGCTTTTCAGTTATAATTATCAATGTCATAACGGCTGTCGCTTTTCTGATGATGTTAATATTTTAGCTCTGAAAATTGTAAATTGTAAGTACCTAAGCACCTACGTAGAATATTACGGGCTTAAACTATCTATCTGTAGGAATTAAATTTTAATGTCTACAGATAGTTTGAAACCGTTGTTCTCGCAATATTTGAACGCCTTATAACATTATGCGCCTTAGCACAAAACGATGTTTAAAGGTAGACACTTTAGTGCACCACCTACTTTCATCGGTTTATCTCAGTTGCATCCATTATAAGGTTGTCTGAAAGAAATAGCTTAAAGCAATAGGACCACCCATTGTACTTTTTTAAACACAACTTATTGCATATTTTTATTGGCGTACAATAAAGAGTTGTTGGCGTACAATAAAGAGAGAGAGCGTCCAGATATTAGGGGTGGCCAATCGCGATGCAAAAGTCACTGATGATAACAAGAAATTTCGAAGTATACTGTTATACGCGCGAGCCTTAAAAACACTCGCTCGTGCGTTGACTGTGAGGGTTTCGCGCTCATGCTGGGGAGTTTTATACATGCTTAGAAAGTATTACAACTAGCAGCTATTGAATCGATTTCGATTAAAGGATGGCATATAAATAAGTTAATTGTATAGGTAGTCTGTATGATGGGTAAGTAGAGGTACTAAGAAAGGGGCGGCTTGTACCTACTACTACATGACCTGGGGCCTCTAGGCCCGCAGATTGCAAATCCGCCACTGAGGGTCTCGTTGGCATGGAACTCTAAAAAGTGTTGTTATTAACCATAAAGATACACAGAGACAAAATATTGTAAAGCTTGAAAATAAAAAACCTGTGTTTCACAACCGAAACCCTTAAGTTAATGAAATTGAGGTCCACAGGTTGAGTTATTCTTGCTCTCATACCAACACGTATTTAGGTGACCTCTCGAATTGATGTATAACATCAGTCTCACGAGGTCACATTTTCAGAAAAGGTCCAAAATAACAAGTGTTTCCGAACTTAATGGGCATTAATTAATACAATTAGCCCACGGCAAATTGCACGTAAGACTGCAATAATGAGCGTAAATTGAGGCGACTTTACACTTCTGATTTATTGTCCTGCACTTGCACGATTTCGACGAAAGAGAAAACAGACCAGTTCAGACGGATATTACGGGCAGGGCAGTACCTACATGAAATGATAATGAATATTTATAAAAACTTAATCACGGGCCGTATTTTCCATCGGGTCAGCAGGAGAAACCATTATTCAGAACATTTCCACTTAATCATGCAAATGTTGTTGTTTTCTCTCTGTAATTATATTTCACTTAAACCGTCACATAATGTAGGTACTAAGAATTATACGGTAAGACGCCTCTAATATGGGTTATAAAACCTACGGTTACAACATTTCAAATGATGGAGTTATTTCCGAGGAACTCCCTGTAATAAATAGGTATATTTTCATCCTAAAATCCCAGTAATTTGTATTATCTTACAACTGTGTCAGAAATATTTGAAAAGGTGCATAAAAGTTCCTTGGCAAAAAATAATTTGATTTTAGGATGATAGTACGAGTAGTAGGTACTCTACATCTACAAAGTTTTCAACTCTACTACTTTAAAGACAGGCTTTGGCGTAATAAATTTAGTAGTAAAATGTAGTAGGTATGTAGGTAATTCAAGATATTTTTAGGAATGATGGCATGGCTCTGATAAAGAAATAGTAGGATGCAGTTATAGGTGTGGTTTATTAAGAATTTTGTAAACGCTTCTTATTTCAAGGCCTGCGACATCTCGTTTAGTTTGAAAGTAGTTTTGCTTACATTATAACATCAGTTTTCAAACTTATGTATTGGAGTGCAACTATATGACCGAAAAGTGCAGTGATAGGTGTTTTTTTTAATAAGGATGTACCTATACCATATGATTTCTATAATAGTTTTTAATTTTAAATGTCATACCACAATAATAAATTAATCAGAAATTATACAAAAATACAAGTCCATAATAATATACAAAAAGGGTAAAGATAGACTTTATTCAATATTCTCCTGCATATACTGACACTGAGGACAGATTTCTCAATCCACCGAAAGGTTATCAAACTTCGCGTAATACAATGAAACTAACAAAAATCTTACGTTATCAAAGTCTACTCATGGAAGCCACTGCTACCAAGAACAGATTTAAGTAACTTGACGTAAAAGTGAAGTTATTTTTATACTTATTGTTAGACTAATTTTCATACAAAGTTAAATAAATATTCATTTTAATTTTAAAGTGAAGTGATAAACTATCTGCTTATATCTACAATACTTACTAATTTATTAATTCATGTTCATTCATCAATACAAAAATAATAAAAAATTCAGAAACAAAACCTATATTATAATCTAATTCTTATTTATAAGTAAGTAAGTAAGTAAGTAACAACTCTTTATTGTACACCAATAAAACATATGCAACAAGTGACATAGTGATACAAAAAAGTACAATGGGCGGTCTTATCGCTTAAGGTAAGGTCATCTTAATACTTACAACTAAAATAATGTTAACTAACGTACACCTAAATCGGGAGACTCGCCCCGTGCCCTCCCCAACGCAAAGGTGCCCATCACACTCGCCGCGTTACCACGTTGAATCGCGATGGACAACCTCTGCATCAGGAATGACCCAGAGCGAGGGTCGAGGCCTGCCTCTCGCAACCGCCGCCCAAGCTCTGATAAAAACACCTTCGCCTCCGAGCACCAACACCCAGACGTCTCCACCGCAAGGGGAACAAACAAATAATTATTTAAATGTGCGTATTTCTCCCAATTAAATTACTCATGACAAAAATAACTTTTTCTAATTCTATTAAGTCATATTCGCCCAAATAAACAGACGGAGATTTGCAAAACTGATTACATCATTATAACGCGAGAGCGTCAGATGACAGTGAAAAAGCTTCGACAGAAGCGCATGTTTTGAGACAGCTAACAAAGTGTCGCAACGGTGGGCTGCCGCGGTGAGCGCGTGTTATCGCCAAACATTTAATAAAACGGCGGCCGATGATGGAGTGGCCCGGCCAAACAGGCCAAGGGTCCGGCCATTACCACCTGACAGCTAGTGAGCGATGGCCGCCGAGGCTTCCTACTCCGCCGCCGCATTGTCACAACACAATGGCCCGCCGAGCTATATCTTTAATCGCCACAAAATGGATTCTAATTGGATTCGCAAAACGTTTCAAGGCACAAAAAGTAATCTTTAAATCCAAGGTTCCGATGAAATGGATCTTGTAATTAAGAAAATACTATCCTAAAATTCTATTTGAGTATTATTATTTTATACAAATCTTGCACATCCTACTAATATAATAAATGCGAAAGTTTGTTTGGATGGATGTCTGGATGTATGGATGTATGTTTGTTCCTCTTTCACGCAAAAACTACTGAACGGATTTTGATGAAACTTTACAGTTATATAGCTTATACATCAGAATAACACATAGGCTATATTTTATCCCCGTATTCCCACGGGAACGGGAACTACGCGGGTGAAACCGCGGGGCGCTGCTAGTATTTCATAATATCAAAGTGAATTGATAATGTAGGTACCAAAAGTGATCCGCGGTCTAGGTACCGAGGTAGCAAAATTATTGTTTTCAGCTGTAATATTTTTTGTAAGTACTTACATAATTATGGAGCTTCATTAAAATCAACAAAATATAAAAATATCCCCATTTTCGTATTTCGGTTTATAACAGGATTAAATACCTAGCAGGTACACTACATCTAATTACGGTACCTGTAGATAAATTAATGTGACTGCTCCGAACGATGTGGTTTGAATAGAAACGAATAAACAAGATAATTTACTCGCCGAGCATTCAAATAGATGTAATGATCTAACAATTCCAATGACATGAGAATAAACAGCAAGTATAAAGCAGATCGGCCAATTCTAATAATGATCGATAGAGAAGGCAATGCCTTCTCTAAAATACGACGTTCACGCGAGAGTACTAGACCTGTTTGACAGAGCGAGTGCCTATAAATTTACTACTTTATAATCGAGTACTAGACTAATAGTTTAAGTTCTGTTTAAATATACTAAAATTGCAGCCTTGATTATATTGTTACTCATTAATGCTTTTAAAAAACAGTGTCGTAAATCATTCAAAGCCAGTTTTTACAAAGAGCGTTTAAAAATAATATATATAAAACGCTTAACGGTACTTACGAAATTGTTCGAGCAACTTAGACATTAAACTGGTGTATCTTTGCGGTTATGGCAGACCATGTATCAAAACCACAACGGGGACTTATCTGACACCAATAACATTTTCTTACAGCACAAGATTGTTGCAGACACCAAACGTGGCGTGAAATGGCCAGTTAGTAAGTAATATCATGTTATTTGGAGGCGACGAGGGCGAGGGCGGTCGTGACGCTACGTCGCGCTCCGCAGGCCTCGGTCACGAGCGAGTCGCTCTGCTGACCCTACCGAACCTTTTCACTGTGATACCTGGCTAAAACTAGGGAGGCCATGTCAAAATTTAAGACTTGGACGACTAATATTTAGAGAGACTCATCCAGCACATGTTAAAATGAATGGTGACCCGAGGCGAGATCAACTGCAATTATTTTATAATAGGAGTTATAAATATATAATAACCTCATCGACCCTTTTTTCATCATAGCCCGTTAGTTACACTGTCTTATATAAACAGGTGTCGCGGACGATAATGAAGGCTCGGATGTCTTAATACCGGCTATTTATGTTCGTTATAAATTAAACGAAACACGAATGTATTAGACAATCCAAGTTTACCGGCTTAACTGGGCACATTAAGTATAATGTCTGTTGCACACGGATGCAATTTTATTAACATTTTAGTTGGAGCGGCTAAGCTTGTTCCTAGGAGACTGCACAATCAGCAATCAGTAGGAAGGCAAGTACATTGAATGTGCATATATAATATGTTTAAAATTATGTCTTTGATTCCGGCAACTTACCAATGTGGTCTCTGAAATTTGATATTTACGAATTACTTAACCTTGAGTAATAAATTTTCCATTAATGCTAGGCGTCTATAAATTGGATATCTATTGGGAAGTCCCAACTTTGATTGCGTGTAAGTATGTATTTTTGTTTCAATACGAGTACCAACTTAGCTTAATTGATGAAATTAAAATTTACTTACTACACACACACTACATTAAATACACATTCAAATACATTGATTTTCCTGTCTCATTCTCGAAACAAAGCTTAGCTTATAAGTTTGACAGTAGACAGGTGTACTATTATGACAATAAGCAAAGTTTTATTTATAATTTGATTGTTAGGTAATAACTGTTACACTGTCGTAATTATAACTATACCACCCATTGTACTCTTTTTGTCTTTGTGCAACTTGTCACATATTTTTATTAGTGTATAATAAATACTCGTTACTTACTTATACATAATTTAATATTGGAACTTATAACATAGGTACATTCGTTTTACACTAGCAGCTTTCGTACGTTCATCACTAGAGGCAAGCCGCACGCTCTTCGCTAGCTCTTACTAATAAATTATCACGAAGATCATGTTCCGATTTAGTAGTCTTGTACCGGTAGGCATCTAAGTAGCATGGGAACCTACGACCTGCAGTCTGTGTACAGCGCTCTTAATGGTCATAAATATCTAGACAGATTCTGATACTTCTAATAATAAATAATAATAATATAGTCTCACGCCTTTTATCCCCGAGGGGGTAGGCAGAGGTATTCCATTACTGGATATACCCACATTTCACGAGATATATTGGACCCCTAAACGTGATAGGTGGTGAGCCCATCGCCGGACCGGGTCTATTTACACATGTCTCAGAATTAATTCTGAGACCTGCGGGTTTCTTCACGATGTTTTCCTTCACCGTCGAGCTAGTGATAAATATGTATATAAGTTTTTAAATAACTCATTGGTACATGCCAGGATTCGAACCTGAGCCTTACTGATTTTCGGCCGGCTCTTTAACCGTTCGGCCTATCACTGCTCTATAAGTGATACATCTATAAGTTTGAAAACTAACTAATAAACATGATGCAATTTTAAATGGGGTAGTTGACTGCCTGGTCTAATGAGTAAAACTTTTTATGATTTGTAAAAACTAAACTTGACTATGGAAAATGTAAAGTATAGAACTGGCGAGCATCATCGTGTGTAAATATTACACGTATACCATTTGGAGCGACTTTTGACACATTCACAACTCAAAATCTATATAAATAATCACTAAATTTATTTATTGAAGTTTAATAGATCATAAGTTATTTACTCCGTGTAAATAATTCTACTATTTAAATTTAAAAAGTACACACACCGGCACAATTAGCGGAACAGAAAAAAAAAGGAGAAAAAAGAGGGAATTTAGAACAATGAATGTAATTTTTAAACAATATATTATTTAAAATGAAACAACAATTAAATTAACATGTTTTGACATTCATTTGTAACACCATACTTAAAATTTTATAAAAATAAAAATTAAATTAAACAAAATGCATTTTTCTTCGATTTTTAATTATAGAGAAACAGCAGAAAATTCAAGATTTTCCAAAGTTTAACAACAATTTCAATGACTGTTCAATATCGAGTGTTTCCTCCTCGTGCTCTGATGAGGGTTTCCATCCGTCTGGGCATGCTGCGGATGATGTTATCAATGGTTTCTTGGGGCAACCTCTGCCATTCTTCAAGTAATGCGTTTCGCAACTCGTTGAGATTATTGGGAGGGGGCATTCTTGACTTTACACTCCTCTTTAGCAAGTCCCAGACGTGTTCTATAGGGTTCATATCGGGGGACCGTGCTGGCCACTCCATCACCGTTATACCAACATGGTTTAGGTATGTCTGTACTGTGCGAGCACTGTGAGCCCGAGCATTATCCTGCATTAGAATGAAGTTGTTACCAATAAAGGGGGCAAATGGCACAACATGTTCTTCTAAAATCTCCCTGATATACCGATCAGCATTCAGATTCCCGCCATCGACCACTACTAACTCCGTACGAGCTCCTAAACATATTCCTCCACAGACCATAATTGAACCGCCGCCATATGCAACTGTATTTTCAAAATTAGACTGGATATACCGTTCTCCTTTGCGTCTCCATACTCGCTGCCTTCCATCAATTTGATTTAACATAACTCTGCATTCATCAGTAAAAAGAACCTGTCCCCAGTCGTCGAAGTCCCAATCACGATGTTCACGACCAAAGTGTAGACGGTTTGTGCGATGATGTCTCTCAAGTTTTGGGGCTTTGGCGGGCACATACGAGCCTATACCCACTTCTTCGAATCTTCTACGAACTGTCCGCTCACTCATCCTTACTGCTCGTACCTCTTCCAGTAAATTTCGAGCCTGCACCGCCGTTAGTCTCGTGTTCCGTCGGACTTGAAGTTGGAGAAAACGGTCATCCCTCCTTGAAGTACACCTTTTCCGGCCTTGTCCTCTCCTTCTCACTAGAGCATTCGTCAATCTGTATCGTTGGATGCTACGATAAATCGTTGATAACGATCGACGAAGGCTTCTGGCAATCGATCTGTAGGTTTGACCATTTCTCCTCATTTGATCTGCCCTAATGATTTCTGATGGCGTTAAATCAGGCATAATTAGATGCTCGTAAATTATCAATATGCGAAAAAACTCAAAAGCCTCAAAAACTGCAATTCAAAGCTTTTCAAATGGAATTCACGAACCTTCTAAAAACGGACAAGCGGTGGAAAAAATGAATCAATGAAAATTAAAACAAAAGAATGAAAAAAAGGGCAGTCGCTTAGTATTCCATTTTTAAATTAAAACCCAAATTTAAAAAAAGCTTGTTTAGCCGGCCAGTAACACGCAAAAATGCGTAAATACTCCCTTTTTTTTCTGTTCCGCTAATTGTGCCGGTGTGTGTATTTTTTTAATAGTAGGTAATCATTGTTGTTGCGCTAAAAATACAAGTATTTAAAAAATACTTAAGAATGTAATTACGTTCTACTTAAAAAAAGCTTTTATGTTATTTTAAATTTCTGTTGTTGATGTTTAACCCACCAAAATTCAGGGATGCTATCTCGGTGGTATTCATAACCGCTACCACTGGCTGAGGAACGTCACTATTGTCGGTTGTAACTATTGATCACCACTCTCAAATTGTCTTCGATCTTGAGCCCAATGGATGGTTGTTTGTGTGTCGCTTTGATGGTTGTTGTGAGTAGGTACGGATAGCGGGCCCGAATATAATAATTGACAAAACAATGCCATTAAAAACAAAACTTGTCAAAAACCCAAGCCTCGCAACTCAGTCCTTCTACCGTAAAAAGTTGTGAGATCCATGTAATACCAAGTCTGTTAATTTATTCAGTCCCTACTAAGGGACCTACTGTCTTAAGTAATTACGCAATAATCTAATCTAAAAACCTCTTATAGCGACCATAACAATATTAAAAATCTTTTATGTTTTAAATAAATGGATTGACTTGGCCATCGCATGAAAACCCACTGTATCACACAAGTGATACATATTATATTAAATTAGATTGTTTAGTGCGATGCCAAGTCAATCTATTTATTTAGAACATAAAAGATTTTTAATATTGTTATGCCGACTTGGTATTACATGGATCTCACAACTTTTTACGGTAGAAGAACTGAGTTGCGACGCTTGGGTTTTTGACAAGTTTTATTTTTAATTGCATCTCACTTCTTTTTGTAGATAGTCTTACTTTTTTCCTTTCCGGTACCTTCTACTTCTTCTATACCAACAAATGATTCTTGCTCGAAGGTAAAGGAAAACATCTTGAGGAAACCCCCAGGTCCCAGAACTAATTCTGAGGTCATGTGTATACAAAATTCCAGCTCCATCATCAGACCCTGGTTACCATCTAGTATCAAAATACTCGTCAAGACGAATCATTCGAGCCAAAATTCGATCGGATTCTGTCGTTTAATTAGTACCGAGTTCCTATGGCCATCTTCCAGCTCCATCATCAAACCCTGGTTACCATTTAGCACCAAAGAACTCGTGAAGATGTGTCATACGAGCCCAAACTCGATGGGGTTGTGTCATGTAATTACCGAGTTCCCATGTCCAATTTCCCGTTTCATCATCAGACCCTGGTTACCATATAGTACCAAAGTACTCATCAAGACAAATCAAACGAGCGTAAACTCGGTGGGATTTTGTCGTTTAATTACCGAGTTCCCATGGCCATTTTCCAACTCTATCATCAGACCCTGGTTACCATCTAGCACCAAAGATCTCGTCATGACGAATCAAACGAGCCTAAACTCGATAGGGTTTTGTCGTTTAATTACTGAGTTCCTTGGCCGTCTTCCAGCTCCATCATCAGAATCTGGTTATCATCTAGCACCAAAGAACTCGTGAAGATGTGTCATACGAGCCCAAACTCGAAGGGGTTGTGTCATTTAATTACCGAGTTCCCATGGCCATTTTCCAGTTTCAACATCAGACCCTGGTCACCATATAGTACCAAAGTAATCATCAAGACAAATCAAACGAGCCCAAACTCGATGGGGTTATGTCGTTTAATTACCGAGTTCCCATGGCCATTTTCCAGCTCCATCATCAGACCCTGGTTACCATCTAGCACCAAAGATCTCGTCATGACGAATCAAACGAGCCCAAACTCGATAAGGTTTTGTCATTTAACTACCGAGTTCCCATGGCCATTTTCCAGCTCCATCATCAGACCCTGGTTACAATCTAGCACCAAAGTATTTGTCAAGACGAATCATACGAGCCCAAATTCGAGGGGTTTACGAGTACTCATTGAGGAGTTGCGATATCCACCTGAACATCTAATTTTGTAATCCTATACAATTATTATGGGATTACAAAGTTATTTATGCAGTTGGTGTATCTAGGAACCTAGACCAAAATTGCAAATTATTTGAGTTTTTCCTTGACTAAACTCTAATTGTATTCTAAATTTGAAGCTTCTGCGACTGCTAGAAGTGCCTTAGAGTTTTGATGATCGGTCAGTGAGTCAGTCAGTCAGTCAGTGAGTGACAAAATTAGGAAACTTTGAATATTTATAATTCTAAAACTACTGGTTCAAATTGGATGAATTTTGAATTATACTGTGTTTATACAATGCCTGCTTGGTTACTGAAAATTCAGGCTTCTAGGTTTATCCACAACGAAGTTATAGGGGGTCGAAAATGGCGTGAATTGCTTCGAGAAAAGGATGGTACGGCCGTGCAGCTTTTTGCTCGACTTGGCGGGGGCACTGCCGTGCCCCCAGATATAATTATGAACTTTGTAATACACTAGCGTTAACGTACACGTAACGCAAACACGTGTTGTGATACTTTCTCGATGGATGGCGCCACGGTTAAATAAAAAATGCTATCGTTTGACTCACGGTTTAGCTATAGGTATTTGCCGTTAATCTTCTAATCTAAAGGCCTGATATAGTAAACGGTTCCCGTCTTATGAAATACTTACCGATACCTGGATTAGTGATTCACCTGTCCTGCGATTAGGGATGCCTGTCGGATAAACACTTTTGTTGAATAAAATTACCTACATTTCTCTTTGCGTGCTAGTTTTAATACTTACACCTCTGCTGACGCCCCACCAAGCTAGCGTGCTACAACTTCTTTTTTTTGACTATCTATTTAATACATATACTTACTACCTACTTTTAGATAAATTCTCCGAATTGTATTTGGGTGACGTTCAGACATTTTCCTTTCAATATTCGATTTCGAGGTCACCTTCTTTACTAAATGACCAAACGGTTATGGTAAATATATTCAAAGATGGGCAATAAATAAAGACATTGCCGTGTAATTATTGTACGTGGCTCTGGGCGTGTCTAACCATAATATATTGTTTAATACATTTGCTATTAATATGGTCCTTATGATATCGAAACTTGAATCGTACTGTTGTATTTTACGGACTAGGCCGTTTTATTTACACCACAGATAAACAATTGAACCTTTCTCATAGAATCTGATCAAAAAATTTTCATGCTGAACGTGAGATAAGCGATTTTTGTAAAAAAAAGACCTGTAAAAATGTACCCCAACAAGACCCCAACTAATTATATAAAATGAATAAATAAATAAAATAAAATTAATTGATAAATTACTGTTATTGTTGTTATTGTTGTTGAAAATTGTTTTTTTTTACTTAATTATGATTTAATTAGTGGTCAAATATAAAAAAATAAAAAAATACTATTTTAAGTTTTGGGTGTAAGGATTTAGCTTGTGCCTCTGTGTTTTATTTGTAACGCATCGTAAAATGCGAAAAACAGCCTCGCTCCCGGAATTATAGTTACATTTAATGGTATTTTATTCTTGTTTTATTTTATGGTATTCGCAAATGTATTGAAAAATGTCGTATGATGCTCGTACTCAGTAAGCTGGCTACTATGCTGCCTATAAACACCTCGACTTGCACCGACCCCTTTGAGTATTAAACCATTTAATACTCAAAGATCTACACTAGTTCTATTCTCTCTGTTTCCTACATCCTAAGGTTGTCTGGAAGAGATCGCTAAAAGTGATAAAACTCCCATTGTACTTTAGTTAATGTTGGTATCCATATTGTATTGTTTTTGGTGTACAATAAAGAGTTATTGTATTGTATGAGCAAAAAAATTTACTTAAATCCATTTTGATACTAACTGTCCGAAAAATGACGTTAGAAAAAAAAATTGCGATGTAGGTAGTTCGAGAATAAGACAGAATGCGAAATAGACTGTTTGCTAAGTGGGCCGATAGCGAAGTAGTCACATAGAGAAGTAGTCAAAATGCGAAATGGGCTATTTGAGAAGTAGACCTCTGGCGCCTGAGCGTCGAAAATTGTTGTAATCTGAATGAGATATTTAATCTGAATCGTGC
The DNA here is from genome assembly GCA_963855545.1 of Ethmia dodecea. NCBI lineage: Eukaryota > Metazoa > Arthropoda > Insecta > Lepidoptera > Depressariidae > Ethmia > Ethmia dodecea. Next base: position 7,914,137 of record OY979437.1, on the reverse strand, counting down.
GTCTCGTAAATGTCGTCACGGGACGGGTAATCTTTTATTCGCAAATCTTAAAAAGCTTTTAGGGGCGTGTTATTTGAAAGCAGTGCCGTATTACCGCCACCCGGTTTCAATTTTGCGCCCCCTCTACCTTGCAGCAATTGCTAATTGAATATATAAGTTTGTCATACATTAGCACATTTTAAAATGCTTTACTATTAATTAATCTCATTAGTTAATTACTAAATAATCTCTATTTAGTAATAGAAAATAACTGTATAATCTCACGCATTTTAAGCCCCAAAGTTAGAAAGAGTTATTCCATTTCTGGACTTTGGACCCCTAAACGTGATAGGTGGTGATCCCATCGCCGATACGGGGTGCTGTTACACAGGTTTCAGAATTAATTTTTGGACCTGCATGATTACTCACGATGTTTTGCTTCACCGTCGAGCTAGTGATAAATATGTACGTTAACTTTTTTTGAATAACTCATTGGTACCTGCAAGATTTCAACCAGAGCTTCACGAATGAGAATTTGGCTCTTTAACCACTAGGCTATATATCACTGTCTTGACACTTCTGTGTCGTATTATTTTCATACATTTTATCATGAGAAATTTTTCTTTCATGGCAATTCGAAATGCTTATTTGAAATATTATAAAAACTATTAAATGCAACAAAAACAAAATGGATCCCATTTCTTTAAACAAATTAACTGTAAAATCTAAGAAAATAATAGTATACACATAGAGTATACTCTAATCTAATGCTAACACTAAAACCTTCCTCTTGAATCACTCTATCTATTAAAAAAAACCGGATCAAAATCCGTTGCGTAGTTTTAAAGATTTAAGCATACATGGGGACATAGGGACAGAGAAAGCGACTTTGTTTTATACTATGTAGTGATAGTAAAGTGATGCCTTGTTGATAGCGCCCCATAAGGTGCGACCTATGTAGAGATCCTAATACCTCCTCCCAGCTTCGGCGTTGCTGGCTTTTTGCACTCGGGCGTGTGGCTGTTACGCAAGGATGCCCGAGAACTGGTCCAACCGGCTCCAGATCTGGGCCACAACCATCACTCCGCAAAAATATAGCCTCTAATAGATATTGAGCATCCCACCGTTAGCAGTCAACACAACACCTGAGTACGTGTCAATTTGTATTTGGATATTTCAGGTACCTACAACAACACGTTGCCAATTTAATTTATGGTAAAAGTTTCAAGGATACACACTATGATCTACGTACATACCGACTTTCAAAAGGTAGGATAAATTAGTTGATGTGCGTTTTTGCAATATTTATTCTTGTGAAACTGCGATGTTATTTTAATACCTACCTTATCTGTATGTAATGAATCCGGATCACTCATTTTTTACCGGTCGTTAACAACACCTTGTGTAGTTTTTGTGACGTGACAAGTACATAAATCCACATACCAGTCACAGAATACAAATGGCCTATTTAGCGGCCGTTTCATAAATAAGTTGACACTTAAGAGAACGAGCTATTTGATTTTATGTTCAATTTTCCAGAATTGATTTATATTGTTCTTACGTAACGTAAAATAGTTTCATTGTTTCTTCATTTCGAAGATAGATTAGAGGGAAGATTGAGAACACGGCCTACCTTGCACAATAACGTTGGATTTCACTAAGTGCTGACATTTCATTAAAATATATTGAAATCGTGAAATGGGGTTTGCATCCCATTGATTGGTATGGTGCGCCCGCGGCCCCAGCGCGTGCGTCAGTCAATAACCCAGGCCCGGATTCAAAGAAAACCACTTGCCCACAATTCACAACGATTCTAAAAAAAACAGGGGGGTATTCATTTTCACTTCAGCATACTAAAAGTTCTTGCAAAACTAATGACTTAGTTTTTAATTTTACACTGCAACTGGTAGGTAATTTTCTAGATCCGGAGCTGTATGGTACGCCCGATATTGATTTACTTCGTGTTACGAAAGGGGTTATTATGTGTAATGGCTGTATACAGCAGCCAGAAACAGCGATGCAGCTTATATTTAAACGTGAAGATTCAAGTGACCTGTTTAGATTTCAAACCGAGATCATACACTACATATTCAGACCTATACTTTAAATTGAGAGGGTACAAGTGTGGTACCTACGACATTTGCTAAACTTAATATAAATCTTTTTTTTTATATTAGCACAAATATTTAAATCAGTACTTATATAAGCTTATAACTTGACAAGAATTAAATACTATTTAGCTGGCATTACTTGTTCGCCTTGCATGTAATTAATTATAATATTCAGAAATAATTAGCCTTAATTTTTAAAACTGTAATTAATCCATGCATGAACCTGATATGACCATAGGAACCTGAGAAACTTATTTATTGGTAGCTCGTGAAGTCATGCGCATGTAGCGAGTAAACACAGCTTTTATCTCGGTAAATAAGTAAACAGCCGGGAGATTCATTAGGCGTCGATCCGTGTCGACCGCGCTGTAATCGAAGCAATTGTTCTCAAGGAAATTCAATTATTAGCTTCGCGCGAAATATCGGCCATTGGACAACTCGTTGCGTCGTTAGAGCTGAGAAATAATTGCTTGCGATTTATCTCTTTACTGCTGACTATAATTAAATACTTAATAATTGAAGCAGTGCTGACCCGCTCGGCCAATAAATTGTTAGCAGCGGCCGCAGCGTCCCGCCGCGGTGCGATATTGCCGCGGTCGTGCTTCGTGCTTGTTGTAATTTCTATCGAAATGGTTCTCCAAGGGTAGTTGGCTCTCACGCTTCCAATGACTAGTGTAATGGGTTTGCGACGTGTTCCTAAATAAGATATTTATGTTTGTATATACCTAAGTAACAGCTTTTGTTTAGGTACCTATCTAGTCAAGCATCAGATGCCCCAGATAAAGACTAATCAAAAGGTGAGCATCTCGAAACATGACGGGTGTAGTATGGGATAGTCTAATCGGAAATTTTATAGATATAGGTACGTAAATTGTTATGATTGTATTGATAGTAACTCAATTTTGGAGTTTTATAATTTGATGGGGTATAAAATGAAAACGAATCAATGCATAAGTGTATCTAACGTGCGAGTAGCTCTCAAATTAATAAACACGGTTAAACATAGCTGTTTATTTTATTTCTTTTAGTACAGTAGCTTTTTTATTGTTCTTGGTGTAAAATAAATAAATATTAAATTGTATTGTAAGAGACATGTGTCTGTGCTTCCTCATCTTTACACATTAAACTTTCATATATTCAATTTGGATATTTTAATCTTTACTTTGGTATTTATCATTAGATTCAAAATGATTAACGGAACTTATAAGCAGTCTATTTAAATTAATGACTTATAAAATTATTTGCCATTCTGATTTCCGCTATTCACATCCCACACTTCTCCCCAATAAGTCTCTCGCGTGGAATACAAAACAGCTCGACAGAACTAATCCCATTGTAATGTAAACTTACAGCAATATGGAAAACGTGTTCCATTGCTAACTGTGTATTTATGTGTAACACATGCAGTGTTCATCGTTGTCTTATAAATAAATTTCAATTGTGTGTTGTCATTAAATATTCGAGGTGATAAATCAAAGCTTTATCGGAGCTCCTCGTCGTAACGTTTACATCGCAGACGCTCGGGGAAATAATTTAAAGATATCTATAGGATGTGCGGAACACGGCCGAACAGCTTCGGAACATTAACGACGTTGCCGAATAGGCATCTATTTTATAAGATCATTGCAGGAAGATACCGTGCTGCAGATATAAGGCTTACGAACCTACTCAGGACACATTGGCACCGGGTGCAAGCCGTGAGATGCCGCTAAAGATTTGGATGCCATTTTACAAGCGATAATAATTACGATGTGCGAATATTGCGGTTCCCTAGATTATGCTTTGACAAATCACGACTTTGCAATTCGAATGCAGCAGATTTAATGTATGGGCGGCAGTTTGCATTCTAACCGCGACCCGAGGGCCACCTCTTTCCTAATGTACGCTTATTTGAGATTTTGAACCTTTCATCCGTTGTTGGGTTTGAGTATTGAGGGACAATAAACTTAATGCAGGTACTTAATGTAGTTATATATTGTTCTCCCTGCTCACAATTGCTGGGTGCCCGTTTAACTGTACTTACAGGGCATTTGTAATCCTTGTTAGTAAAATGATGTTCGAATTATACATTATTTTCTCTCTGAAGTCGTTCAGGACAATAAATCAATTCATTACTAACTATAAAACACAATTTAAGTTCACAAAATCCGTCAAACTACAGCAATTTCTCACGCGTTACGTTAACAGGGCAATAGGAGTAATTGTGACCTAATTAAAAGATCCCTCGTGGCGAATTGAAACCTGCGAGAACAATTTATAAGGCAATCGTGCACCGTACCTACCTATTTGCTAATGCACGATATTACTCGCGGCTTGGGGGGAGGGTTGGAGGTACCGTGTTTTAGGTATACCTACCTGTTTCGTAACGGAGCCGTTTTCCATTACAAGCTCAATGGGGCAAGCCCTGCGGCGTGTGTTTCTATTCTGGAGAACAGCAAGGCGTCACGTAATATTATATAATATGTATATCTACAACTTTAAGATTGTTGTTATCAGGAGGTACCAAAAAGTTTCATATCAGTCAGTGAGTGGGTCTTTTAGTATTGGATACCCTTTGAAAGTTCGTGTCTTTTTACACGCTTTACATTAGCTTTACTTGTAACAAACAAAATAAAACAAGTCTTAAATTGGAAGTCAAGTTTCACCTGCTTCTAATTATCGTATAGACTTCGAAATTTGTATGTGTAAGTAGTGTAGATGGCAATACAACAATTAATGGAGATGATCTAATGATAATGATAGGAGGTAGATGGAACTTCTCAATAGAGTTTGGGCACATTTGACTTTTTTCGACGAGTGCCATAGTAGGTACATACAAAAGCGTATTACATTACGTTACACCAGGAACTTGATTTCTTATTTATTGATTATGGTTTGCTTGCAGTTTATACAGTAATATATTCCTGAAATTTATATAAGCGAACGAAATATACCTCAACAAGGCAGTTAATAAGAATGGGCTGAAAAATTTCCAGGAGTTTCAAAGTCTGCTTCAGTTACTAAGGCTGGCAACTGATTTGGAGTGTTAAGTAAGTACTTACCTAGTCAGAAAAGGGTAGATGGGAGTGCTGTATATAACCTCTAGAGAAACTCTTAAAACTGGAGGCTCGTCCGAAAAGATTCTATTAATTTAGATCATTAACTCCATGTTTTTTTCATAAAACCCGCAATTACAAAGTCTGCTCTAGTGAGGTACCTGCAACTAAGGCTGGAAACTCACCTGGAGTATTAAGTACCGCAGGGTGGATGCGAGAGATTTAACCACTAAAGGGACTACAACTTGAAGCTCCTACTAAAAGATCTCTTAATTCTAATGATAAACTAAAAAAAAAACACATACAACCTGCAGTTCCAAAGTCTGCTTCAGTTACTACTTTTAGTTTTAGGTACCTTGACAGAAAAGGGTGGAGTAGACTGTTGTAAGCACTAGAGACTCAAAAGTGGAGGTTCCTACTTAAAGCTTCTTCGAATTTAGTCACCGGGTTAGTGGCTCGGAATCTCAAGTCGTCGGTGGTTGAGGGGGTAGGAGGCGGGGGGCGGGGCGCCGCGGGCGGCCGGTGAAAGGGCTGGGCGGGGCAGCGTGCTTGGCGCCGCCCACCTCGCATTTCACCACCGCGGCGCTGCGCCTGCGCCGGCCGGCGTCGCTCCTCGTGCGCCCTACTTCTCTCAACAGGTTCGTTGGTGTTCCATTGTGCTCCGACCTCGTTGAACAATACCATTGTGAAAGACGTAGATAATATCCCAGCGGTTATATTTAGGCAGTTAAACTGAATTAAATTCAATTGTATCTGGTATATCAAATAAGTTTCAATAATCGTTTCGTGTTTTTTTTTTGGGCTTATTGAAATTAACCACACTTTACTAAAATTTTAGCGAGTATTTGACCTGTTGCATAGGTGCAATGTAAAGCAAAGCGCTAATAATAGATTTCTGTTTCTCGGAAACGCACCGGCTTATTTGAACGCCTTCGATTCTCGTTACTATGTTAATGTTCTCAACCTGCAGGTTCGAGTGAGGGAGTCCATACTTGATTTGATTGTCGGCTGCTAAACGCGCGCCATTGCTCGCGGAGGTAATTGCGCTGAAAGGCCTCAATTTGAGGCGCGTTTGTGCCGCGTTTGGGGCTAAATAAGACGTCGTTGCACGGTGCGGTAAAGAGGCCGCATTACTCTTATTGAGGCTCCAGGCAGGCATTATCCGCTCGCCGGGGGCGGTCGCCGCGTTGGGCACGAAGGGCTAGCTAATGTCGGCTCTGGCACAAGGATCACAAAATTACAATACGCATTAGTGAACTTAGGTATAACATCTATGTTAAACTGGCTTTTTAAATTTAAGTAACACCATTTACATAAATCCTGTGGAAAATGTAAGACACGTTGATGTCTTTTGTATGAGAATACTTACACACAAAAGACTTCGGTGCGTAAAGCAGTTTCATAACTTTCTCAAACGGTACAAACGAGAAGCAATGCCGTCCGCAGTCTCGTAAAGCACGATTAGTAGTATTATAATTTCATATTTAACAACAATGCCCATTAATCTGAAGGGGCGTACCGCAGCACGAGCTATGCGCCATTCGTCGCGTCATCTGCTCTCCGCGCGAGTCGGCTCCGCGATAGTACGCAATGCTCAGCTATGTCAGGCCATGCTGTGTTGTGCCCATATTTTCGCGGCGATGTCACAGATCCTAAAAGGTCGGTGAACCGAAACCCCATTGTTTTGTGTTGCGTCAACAAATCCTCTGCCTCGAGATACAATGAATTGAATTTGTATACCGAACTATTGTTACAGCAATTGCGTGACTAATAAGTAGGTATACTAATTTCTACAATATATAATATGTCTGGGAATAATTTAATTGCACAATCAAAATACTGTTGCTGATTTTATATAATTATAAGGAATTATCCAAAAAATATATGAAATTGTTGATGCATGTTTCAAGTTTTAAATAGAAATCAGTGCTTCTCACACGAAAGGCCATTATACCTACTTAGAAATAACAAAGAATAAGGTGCAGCAGTAAAGTGTAATAAGTGCAAGCATTGAGTATTGTCCAATGCGTATCGTAATTCTTGCTAGCAATGCTGCTTCAGCGACAAACACCCTCCAACAAAGCCGTTTATCTCGGGAGTCCTCCTAAATGGGTATAATGTTTAGAGCGAAGTACTGGTGAGCACGAATTGACAATAAGAGCAAAGTTCAGCGCGGTTCAGGACTCGGGAGGAATGCGGGGGCGCGGAGGCGGCGAAGGTGCTACGGTACGAAATCACGATTACTATTTATAAGATACCTATCTGCACCTATATCAACTTGAATTAAAGAGTTACGCAAACAAAAAATTTAAAACAATTTTTATTCAAACATCTGTGGTTATAGTGACTAAATCGAACTAGGAAAAACACTTTAGTTTACAGGTTATGTCAACAGCGTGATATACAGCAATCATAGTAATAATATATTGTTGGTAGGTACTTTGCCACTAGCACTATCTGTGTTGAACTTTTAACCCTATCGAACACAGTTCGCAATTGTTTTCTATGTGATTGTCTGTAGGGCATGGTTGTGGGGTCATTAGGTCAATTCTAAAAACAAGATCGTCTTCGAGACGCCGCCTAGGCGAAAGTTACTGCGGAATGCCTCAAACTGTGTTCACGCATGACCCTAGGGTCAGCCGCACACATTCTGACACATGTCAATTAAGGCTTACTGCCGCGGGCGCAGATTGAGTGCTTCGACATGTTTGTGGAAAACCACAGTCAATAGGATTGATTCATTACTTTATCTATTGGAAACTCTGTATGCAATTTACTGCTCTCGAGCTATATACCATTTGTTTTCTTATAATGAAGATTGATAGAGGTCGTCCTCAGTTTAAATCGTTATCTGCAGGATATTTTCCTAAGTAAAATTCTCAGTTAAACACCAACTCAGCACGCCAATCAATCCAAAGTTTACCATTATTTATAACTTAATTCTCAACAAAGCTTTTTGTATAAAATACACAATTAATCTTTGTTAATGTTGTCTAAAACTACAGATAATCATCTATAATAAATTACTTTGAGAATTCTAATTTATTTCCAAGAAATAGCGCGTTAACAAAATGACAAGTGTCAATCTCTGGCGTGGACGCGCAATTTGTTTGAGTCGCACTGCGCAATGATATACTTGCTTCGTTATTTCCCAAGTTGTTGGCAATTTAGCGGGTCTCAGATCGATCAGGTCCTATTATCGGGAGAGGTCGGACGTGTACAAACAACGATTTCGCGTCGTTAATCCGGCGCGTCGCCGAGGTGAGAGCCGACACTGGGCTCACCTCACGTATCGCTGAGAAGTAAGGACGTGTAATCACAATCAGGTATGCTTTAGGTATCCTGATCGAATGCGTAAACCTGATGGTTACATAAATTGTTACAGTGATTAAAAATAAAGTTAGAAACAATTTGAATAGATATTGTTAAAGAAATGTCTAGCGGTCTGAAACGGAACAGCGTGCATGATAAATTATTTGTTTAAGACAGCTTATAGAGCGGAGCCATAACGTTTTCGATAACGATATTTTACAAATTATATTTTTAAACCGATGTAACATTTTTATGGCAATTTATTTTGCCAGAATATAGGAACAATAAATTAATATTACATAATATACATTAGTTAACATTTTAATCATTAAATCTAAAGTATATTATACCAATAAAATTGATAATGTTATCTCTAATCTTAAAGTGTTTACGCATTAGTAATTAAATACAAGTCCCAGGTCAACCTAGCTTGTAGGTATGTACCAAATATTTAAGAATTTGATTAATAGATTCTATAACGCAATCAACAAACTCTACATTTGTGAAATCTAAAAATACTTTTGCATTTAAATATTAATTAGATAAGTCAATAAATTTTACAACTTCATAAATCAGTACGACTAGTACGGACTTATTTCGTAGACGTACATATTTGAACACATTAGGAAAAACAATGCATTATCTTTCCTAATGTTCAAATATGTTTGCTATAGGCCTGAGCCCATTAAAGTCTGACAATATATACTTACGTTAATAAAAAAATTTCTATAAAATTATATTTAAATGTACCTATACCATAAATTATTATAGGTATCTCTACTTAATATGAATTATGATATGGCATATGAGTATAAAATAGAATTACTTACTAACTATTAATTGTTAGTATACAGTTAGTAGTTATACAAATTGTAAACAAATTAAATAATATTTTTTTTTTGCCCATAAAATAAAATATAGTTACTTACTAACTATTAATTGTTAGTAAGTAACTATATTTTATTTTATGGGCAAAAAAAAATTATTATTTAATTTGTTTACAATTTGTATGTTAGATATTTAGTAAACAATGTAGTTATGATAATAAGAACATGAAACATTTACAAGCCAATTCGTTGGGGTCATTTGCTTGATCGATGAGTTATGTTTGCCCAATCCTTTTTGTTGTCAAATACATTACAATCCTGTATGTTGTTTGACCTAAGACCCAAACGAATTGCGATAGATTTCTCAATGTTTAAAACTATAAACTGTAAGTGAAGTGTATCTATCTACATATATATTTGTAGGTAGGAAGGTACAGGTTTCATGGCACCAGAACAAATAAACGATCCAAAATAAACCGATTAATTTTTTGTGTGACTATCTGATCATGATAAGCGTGTTAAGGTGATTTTTACAGTTTGGAAGTTAGAATATGAACTTACAATTCAACAGGATCTGTTAATAAAACTAGAGGCAGCAGGATAATATTAAATCCATTTAAGAACACTTCAAATAAATAATGAGATATTACAGAAAATTAAATGTTGACTTGTATAATATAATATTATCATTAACCGGAATAACAAACAGTCAAGATTTACCTATGCATTGTCACAAATTAACTTCGGTGCTGAAAGAGATTTCCTTGGGTGCAGAGGTGAAACATTGAGTTAGTAATTCGATTAACCTTATGAGCGTTTATTAAATTTAATTTAATTCTGTGTTCTGTAATTAGTATTTCATCACTGCATATCATTTTCCATCATCATGGTAGGTATTTAATTTTGTGAATAAACATCTTACATTTGACTAAGGGGTATGGAAGCAGGTTTTACTTAATATTTCCTTGATAATGCTATAAAATAGAATTGTAAGTATTTATTTTCATATTGAACCTACGCACTTGTAAAAGTACTTAGATAGTCACAGTAGAAGATTGTACTCTTACTCTTAGGTTTACTCTTACTATTATTATTCATTATGCAAAATGAGTATTAAAAATTTTTGTATTACTTCTTTACAGCTTCAGCGCGGGCGACGATCCCGCCACGCTTCCGTCGACCGCTGCAGCTCGTAGCTAACCGCCCCAGCACGTCCGCTAGAGCGCGTGATTGCGGCCAATTATTTTCTGTTTATCTCTAATTACGCATGCGCTGCCAGCGTTGGCGGCTTATCGCGGATCTTGCCCTTCGGCCCCAGATCCCATCGCCTAGCTAATCAGCCCCTAATCCGTTTACGTGGACCATCACGATAGATTAGGTCAAATTGGTCCCTGTGACAATCGCTGAGTTAACAGCACTACGAGCAATAAATTTTCTCGAACACCGTTTTATCTTGTAGGCTTATCTTGATGGAGACTAGCAATTAGTTGTACAAATCCAACAAGACCACTTTGGTCGCTTATGTAAACGTTGTTTACGATCATATGGCCATGGTCGTCATTTTAATTAATCAGAGAAAATATCTGAAGCTCGAACTTCACGGCTACTTTTTGCTGCGTGAACATGAAAGGCGGTTGTCGCCGCCGACACGAGCGCGCTGAGACAGGATGACTTGCGCGAGGATCGTGCGTGTCGTATTCGCGGGAGCACTCGGACAGTATTAATTTATCGGCAAGTCGTGCAAACAGAATGACGTGCCAGTTTTTTGGTGCGGTGAAATTAGGGTGCATTAACGCAACAGGGTCACCGCGGTCGCCATGTCCTGTCCGTGCGGTCAGCTAGCGGCGGTAGGAGGCAATGGGCTTTGCGGTTGCGAGTTTCCGTATGGGTAGGCAATAATATGTTATAATGATCATGGAGTTGTTTATAAATTGATGTAAATGTGTATTGGTTATATTGTAATTAGGATTTATTAATTTTGATAAAACGGTAGTTACTAAATTTACCTCAACGAAAACCACTTTTTAGAGAATGTCTGTCAATCATAAAAACTTTTTGAAAGTACTAGATCAGTTAGTCATCGACGTCAAATTTATCTGACGCATTTATCTGGCAGGCGTGTGAGAAAAATCAATCATGCAGCCACCGCCGACCACCGACCGCTAATCCTTGAATGGCCACTTGGCGGTGACTAACTCTACAGCTATGAAAGTACAAAGATACCTTCAGTTAGTTATAGTGTATAATTTCTTTAAATAAGCAATGCTGCAAACAATATGAATTATAATATAATTCTTCTATTCTTAAAATTCTCCTGATCTTTGTCCACTTAATTAACAAACTTTATTTAATTGTAGGAGTTTAGCCATTAACTTAGTTATGATTTATGTTTACGGATATTAAAAGCAATAAGTATTTGAATAAAATGTACATTTAATTGATGGCGAAACTAAATTTAGAGAATCCAAATACCTACGTATCAATGTTAATTTATAAACAAAGGTAAGTTTTGTCAGTAAATCCAAATGTTTTTCAATAGGTAACCTTTCACAGTGTTTGACACATAGATCTTTGAATGCAGTGAAAAATTTCTAGATCTGTGGCTTAACACCATTATTGAGAGCGGAATTTAGCGGAACGAACAAAATAATGAGTAACTGATTTTGTGATTTACTAAAATGTTGAGTGAACATATTTCCAGGGTTCGAGTTGACACAGACATCGAGTTGAATACATTTTAATTAGAAACTAAAGAACATCGGCAGCTTTGGTACCCACTGAAATAGACACCCACGGGGTATCACACTATGCTTGTTATATTGACTCATAACAAGTCGAAATTTTCCATATTTTTTAATTAATCTAGCAGTTGAAAATATTGAGTCAAATAAAACAGAAATATCTTAGAAACACGAATCGATCGATTGGGAAATCTATTAATACCAAAGAGATTAAAATATAATATAAGGCATAGAGGGGACAAAGCGAGGATTATTTGAAGCCAAAAGTTATTCCAAGTGGAATAAGTCTAGTACCATTTCGACCGAATGACAGCTCGCGTTCATACTAACTGACATGACAAGGACATGACGCTTGAGCTTCAAAGTTTTGTATGAAAATATTCCCAATGCCCCCTCTATGCTATTATATTTTAATGTCTTTGATTAATACAAAAACTTTTTTGTTGTTGTGGTAAAATTGAACGTCGTGTCATCACGTCAACCATGTCATTCAGTAGGGATGGCCAAGTGAAAAAATAAATTGATATTTATCGTATCGACATTTCTAAATACTATAGATAAAAATCGAGTGAAAAATATCGATATATCGTCAGTTTTTACATTTTTATTTATACATATTCTCAAATTCGTAAAAAAGGACGATGAAAATAGTATTTTTTTATAAATGCTTGAGTCTAAACAAGTATCTAGTACCTAACATGAAATTAAACACGAAACCAGAATTGCGTTAAAAATATATTAAAATTGATATGAATTCGATACTGTAAAATAAATGTCGATATATCGCCATTAAAAATATCGATGATATATACAATATTATGCTAATTATGTATTTGGAAAAATATCGATATTTTAATATAGGTATCGATATTTTTTGCCCAAGCCATCATTTACTGCCATTATGTGGCATAGAGTAACTTATATGGCATGTGGTAGGCAGTGCTATTTTCTAACAGAGGTTGGAAGAAAATCGTTTTCTTTCCTAGAGAAACTTTTTCATTACTCGTCTTTGGTACCTAAAATCTCATAATAACCTATACAAAATATGTCCATATCGATTTTATACGGTTTCGTCTTCCGTGGGCAGGTGTAAGTGGGGTACCCAAAACACATGGACTTTTGCCATTGTTATTTACGTACTAATGTTGATGGAGGACACAATAAAAATTCTTTGATTTGTTTCTTTGTTCTCGAACGTATACATAAACGACGATTTAATTAAATATGGCGCATATAGCATTTTAATAGCTCTAACCTTATGTTCATCAGAATATAGTGGTAGGCGCTTTTGGACATTATAAAACATTCATAGTTTTTCTTAGCAAACTGTGACAAATGTAACAAGCGCCTCAGTGGTAAATAGACGTGAGATATTATAAATAGATGTTGTTGAACTGTAAAAAAACACTTAAGATTATGATATTAAGTAAATATAAAAGCTATAATTAATTATAGTAAACTTAAGTACTTATACGTAGATGGCTATCAAGTTGCCGATTTATTATACTGTACTGTACCTACATAGGTATTTATACAGCTGTAAAAAACCCAGCATATCCCCAATAGAAATTGAGATAAAGATCTCGATAGTCAAAGCGCAGTCTAGACGAATGGCTATTAACGAAAATCAGCTTGCGTTAGATGAGATTAGTAAGATCAATTACTCAGTTCTCACGGCCGCTACCGGCCCGATCTCTGCTACCGCTACGCTGTGCACTGCACTCTATTGACAGATCGCTCGTATTCTAAATGCGGGTAAACCATGTGCACACAATTAATTATATTTATATAAATTGATACTTTTTTTAAATTACCATAGGTAGGTACCAACCTACACTTTGTGTAATGAAGTTATGTGTTTAGTTTTTTTTTGATACAATAACGATTTTTTATATTGTGTAGAGTTTTAAGAAAACCTTTTTTTTCATACTAGCATTATATTTTTTTTCTGGATTGAATCATACAAATCCAGCAAAATTGTGTGTTTGATAGAAAAAATCATTAAGTTTAATCAGCAACATATAGCACGAAGTCTTTTCTAGCTGATTTATCAAGCATCGGTTAGTCTCAAAATTACAGCGAGGTAAGGACCTAACACTATTGTATATTTTTATAAAATCAACATAGCCATCAATTTGAAGCTACACGTGCCTTAAAAAATTATGTCGCATTATTAATAAAATAACAATAAAATATCCTTTTAGTGAATTTTAATGGACTGTTGATACAACTTTTGTTTGGAAATAAGATATATTTTATATAATTTAAATTGTAAAATAAAATCCGGTCTATAAATATCTGTTCGTAGTCTGTACTAAACATTAAAATTATTCATTAAGCAGTGATGTAATTATACAAGTAAACCCAAGTTGGAACATTGATTGATTTTGGGCGATATAAAATAAACCGTGATAAAATACTTTAAATCGTATGTGGATACGGATTGATGAGGTCATCCGCCGATGTCGCACATTAATTTGGAGGTTGCATTCTACACGTGTGGCGGTGCTCCCACGATGCGCAGAGATAAGATTGCGCGGGACCGATGCGTAGGACAATATGTAATAGATCAGAAAAACGAAACTCGCCTCGAATAATAGTTCATTTATTGAGATAACTGTCACTGTGCTCTTAAATTTGTTTGGAGAAGTGACTCATAGCCTAGAAATACCCTGAGAAAATAATAACGCAATGTAATTCCCTCCCTATAATGGATACTTAATAAATATTAGTAACGTTTATTTTCAATCATTGCATTTATTTGATTAGTACAAAACTTAAATTAAGTTATAAATTATAATAGCATTTGCAAATTTTTAATCGCATGTACACTCAGGTGCTTCTGGCCAAGTGGTTCTACCGATAAATCGAACTACGAGTAGCTCTGACATCATAAAGATGCATAGTGGTGTAGGTATTGAAGGATACGAAAGGAATAGTAAGTTCTCGTATTTAAATATGTCCTTTATTTTATTGGTGTTCGAAGTCTATTGATTTAATCACCACCCATTAAAACATATCTATAATAATTTTTTAAATATTCGCACATTTATGCCCGCAAGAAACATTAATTCTACCTTTCTGGTTTTCGTCACATTTAATTTGCATAACTATATCGATAACGGTGGAGTCAATGTAACGCTGTGCTCTGCCTTATGGGAATGGGAATTATTGCCGCCATTTGACTCACTAACCCAGCAAATACTGTAGATCTTATAAAATGTTATCTTTGATTACTCAAACAAGAGTATTCCTTACTATAAAGTATTTGCAAAGTCATTAAGCAAACAGCGGGGTGTAATGTTACCGTACCGTCTGCCGGATGCATATCAGTAATGTTTAGGCAGGTTCTGTGATGATTTTAAACCAGTGAAGAAAGTTACGTAAGCATAATAAGTAGGCCATTCACCCTAAGTGTTTGAAAGTATTTTGAGTAGGCATTATCTAAAAATAAGCAATAGAACATTTAACTTTCATAGAATCGAATGTTTGTTCGGGTCATAATAGGGTTGTGTCCTACCTAGTCAAATCAGTTACTTTTTACGATCTGTCAAAACGAAATTTTACTATGGAAAATGTACTGAAATAGCAAACCGTGACGTCATAGTTTGTAGTACTCAATTGCAGCACTTTTTTTGATTGTTTTATTATTTTTAAATTTGCTATAATTGTAAATTGAAAATCGAAATACATATTTTGAGGTTTTTTGGGATAATCTTTTTAATGTATGACTACTCGCAATTTAATTTCGATGCTGTCAACTACCCAAATTCTTTGACTAATATACCTCTAGTCTGTTTATTTTGGTATAAAAAATAACAGAAACGGGAAAATTTTGCAAGTCGGTTATAGGTAGGTATGTAAATAGCTGAATTTATCATAAGTACATAGCGTACCTACAAGACCTAATAAAAAAAAACATACGCTACGAATCTTCTCCTTTTTTTGAAGTTGGTTAAAAAGGACTTTCACCGAATGTTGATGAGCTAGTCACAAGTAACCAGGTTATAAAATAAGACACCAAATTTCAAGTTTAAGAATCTCTCATTCTCTACTTGGAGAACTAAGAAAGAAAAGTCTTATTATTCAAGGCTGCAGATTAACTTTTTTTTACACAAGGCTGCAGATTGCTTCAAAACTTCAAGATAAACTCTTTAGAAATACGAAGAAAACTCTTGGATGCGCTATTTCTACAGAAAATTCTCAATAATAACATTGATTGTCCCTCGCTTCTAAGCTGTATCCGTTTCAATGGTCCGGCTCGTATGCCTCGAAATACAAATAACATAATTTTGTTTTCCTCTTAGAGGCACCGTGTATGGAATTTAATCCCCTATGTCAAGAGTAACCAAAATCATAAAAGTTGCAGTGGCCTTATGGAAAATCTATAGATCTGTACCTACTTCAACACTTATGTGAGGGTTAGGTTGGCGACCGTGCCAGTGTTGGTATGGTGTTTTACGATGAGTCGGTGGGTCGGTGGTGGGTCTATTTTTAGCCGACTTTAAAAAAAGGAGGAGGTTATCAATTCGTCTGTTTTTTTATGTTTGTTACCTCGGAACTTTCGACTAGGTGAACCGATTTTGATGATTCTTTTTTTATTTAAAGGCTGGTGCTTCCCGTGTGGTAATTTCGTCCAGTTCTGACAACGGCATTCATGAGAAAACCATATAATTTGAAGATTGAAGTCGGTTTTTTTACTCTCAGAGTTCTATGTTATTTTTAATTAGGTAATTTAATTTGGTCCAGTAAAGTTCTGAAAATAGCATCCGTGAGAAAACCATGTACTTAAGTCTTATATGGGCATTAAGTAGACCCGGTCAGTAGGCTCACCACCTTTCACGTTTAGGGTCCAAGGAATTACTCGTGAAAAGTGGGTATATCCAGAAATGGAATACCTCTGCCTACCCCCTCGAGGATAAAAAGCGTGAGATTATTATTATTATTTATTATTAGGCATGTGCGCGACAAATGGACGAATAACTGAATACCAACCGATTTCGATTATTCTTTTTTTAATCGACTTCAAAAAAAGAAGAGGTTCTCAATGCAAAATTTTATTTTTTTTATTATTTGTTGACATTGGTTTTTTACTCTTTAGAGTTCAATATGTTATTATTACATATTCTTATGTATACAGGGTGGATTTTTGAGACGAGTCAGTAAGGTCGTTCCTAGGAGACCATCCCTAACTTTTTAAGATATTAGGAACTGCATTCACAGATTTTGGAGAAAATGTACAGTCAGCGAAAAAATGCTAAAAATACAAAAAAATATATTTTTATGAAAATCGATCCTATTTTGTGTGGGGATCTCAAGACTCTATGGGGCCATTTAAGGTATGAGTACTAGAAATGACAGAAATCGCCAAAAACTTTTTTCATGCATTTTGTACTGAAAACCGAAAATCAACTCGAAATTATTCTTTACTAGCTGATGCCCGCGACTTCGTCCACGTGGAATTTGTTATTCCTTTGCGTTTAGAAATTATATCAAGAAGGATAATCTCCACTATCTATCTACATTAATATTATAAAAAATAAATATTTGAATTTTCGTATGTTAATAACGAATAAACTCAAAAACTACTGGACCGATTTAAAAAATTCTTTCACCATTAGAATGCTACATTATTCCTGAGTAACTTAGGCTATATTTATGACGAAAAAGAATCAAGGATCCTTACTAAAACTTGACTGTACATGAGCCTCATGAGAAGCGGGCTTTTTAGCCACTGAGCTATTATTGCTATTTATATTTTTGTTATTAAAAACACCCTATGCCTAAACAACGCGTCACAGAATAAACGCAATTCCTCATACACCCCAATTAGTATACTAATATAAAAAATGGTAATTCATTCGTACTTAAGTTTTGTCTAAACAATTTTTTCTTAAATAAAAAGCGGTAACGGTACGGTTTCCATAGGGAGCCCTATATTCAGTTATGCTAATAAATTTTTCGGAAAAACTTTACACATATTAAAAATATCTGAAATCAATTAAGTAGTCGATACTGAGCAAACTAATTTCAGGAATTGCGCTTATTCTCTTACGTGATTTTTGAATTAGTTCTTGATACCAAAGGCTATGCATGTGCTCATAATTATAAACAAATTTCCTCATGGAACCCATAGTAAATTCTTAAAAAAAAGTGGATTTTGTATGGAGAGTTTTGAAGAATATTTGTGCCAAGTTTCAAGTTGATAGACGCAAAAAAACCAGACTTCTCCATACCAACTTCAACCAGTACTTTCAGTCCTTTAGGGTATGATTCGCGAAAAATCCAAAAACACGCCGTGTCTCATCATTTATTTGTAAGAGTATTTTTATTACGTGTCTTGTTTTTTGTTTTGAGGAGAAGTTTTACAAAGTTTCGAATAATATTGATACATCCAAAAATGTATGCTTTCCATACATACCAACCTCAAACCATACTCAAATCCAAAAACACGTATCTCATCTTTTATTTCTAAGAGTATTTGTTTCAAGTTGATAGACGTAAAAAACAACACGACTCCATACAAACTCCATCCCCCTGCTTCAACCCCACAGGGGGTTTTTTTTTGGAAAATCCAGAAACACGTTTCTTGTTGTTTGTTTTGAGGAGTACTTTTACAAAGTTTCGAATTGATACACCCAAAAATAAAGGTTTTCCATACACACCAACCTCAAACCCTACTTTCACACCTTTAGGGGACGATTTTAGAAAAATCCAAAACACGTATCTCATCATTTATATCTAAGAGTATTTGTGTCAAGTTTCAACTTGATAGACGTAAAAAAACAACACGTCTCACAAACTCCATCCCCCTGTTTCAACCCCTCAGGGGGGTTTTTTTGGGAAATCCAGAAATACGTGTCTTGTTGTTTGTTTTGAGGAGTATTTTTACAAAGTTTCGAATTGATGCACCCAAAAATGAAGGTTTTCCATACATACCAAACTCAACCCCTACTTTCACAACTTTAAGGGGACGATTTTAGAAAAATCCAAAACACGTATCTCATTATTTATTTTTAAGAGTATTCGTGTCAAGTTTCAAGTTGATAGACGTAAAAAACAACACGTCTCCATACAAACTCCAACCCCCGTTTTAACCGCTTAGAGGAAGTTATTTTTAAAGTCCAGAAATATGTATCTTGTTGTTTGTTTTGAGGAGTATTTTTACAAAGTTTCCAATTGATACACCCAAAAATAGTGCGAGTCTCACCTCGAAAGCGATTGTAATAAGAACGTTACAAAGTCCAATGTGTCAAGCTGTACGTGCTCTTGACTGTACCAAACTCAACCCCTATTTTCACCCCTTTAGGGGACGATTTTCGAAAAATCCAAAAACACGTGTATCATCATTTATTTCTAAAAGTATTTAAGCCAAGATTCAAGTTGATAGTCGTAAAAAACAACACGTCTCCATAGAAACTCCAACCCCCTATTTCACCCCCTTAGGGGAGTTTTTTTTAAATCCAGAAATGTGCATGTCTTGTTGTTTATTCTGAAAAGTATTTTTACAATATTTCGAATTGATGCACCCAAAAATTAAGGCTTACCATACAAACTTTCAACCCCTTTTTCACCCCTTTAAAGGTTGAATTTCAAAAATTCCTTTCTTATTCCTAGTCTACGTCTTTAAAATAATATAAGTATGTGAAAAAAAATTGCATTCTAGGTGTAAGGGTTTAGGCTGGGCGTTGATGAGTCAGTGAGTCAGGACTTCTCTCTTTATTTATATAGATTTTGGCAATTATAGTTCTTATTGTGATCAAAAGATTTTTTAATTCCAACTGTAATTTAGTAGATATAGCGATCAACTTTGTTACAGTGTTTGTATTGTAGGTACTCTGTTTACAAAATGCATACTGTGTTTGTCCTGTAAGTGATTGTTACACTTGATTGGTTTGATTTTGATACTCGCAAGGTAATCAAAACCTATAGACCGGTGACCTGAAATCATGAAATATAACTAATGTCTGAAAGCACAAAAAAAAATGGGAAAAATCAGAAAACCTTAACTTTTTTTTTAATTATAAACTAATTTGCGGTTGGTAAACTGACCACGACCTGTGTCGGTGTACGGGAACAACAATTCTGAAACGGCAAAGTTAGGTTTGCCCTCTATCCTGTTTATCTGTTGGTGTTCAATGTTCGGTGCTTTCATAGTTTGTACGGAATCCTTGGTGCGTGAGTTCGACTCGCACAAGGCCGTTTTTTAATACTTGTTACGCGTTTCAAGTTAGCTTTAAAATACGTATACATATATTTTCTTTGTTCCTCCTAGCAAACGAGTGGGTGCACACTTAACCTCGTTGCAATGATGATGCAAATTTGGCCGAGAAATCATCTTGTATCGCACACTTTCATAACAATCCGGTGATTGATTACATAAATTTGAATACTGACGCCGTTAAAACCAAATTAAATTCATCTGCGGCATCGGCTAAAGGACGTCGCAAGAGGCTGATAAATTACCGAAGTGATGATTAAATGACTATTGCGTACGATTCTGTATGTGATTTTAAACTGTAATCATAATCCGCCGTCTGCTACTGTCCAAGGTTTATTTTAATTATTAAGTTAAGTAAGATTACCTACTTAGGATTACTTAACTGAATACAAAACATAATACAAGTAAAAGTTGTTTAGTGTAAGTATTTTTAAATTGATCTCGTTTTTAGGATTCCGTACCCAAAGGGTAAAACGGGACCCTATTACTAAGACTCCGCTGTCCGTCTGTCTGTCTGTCACCAGGCTGTATCTCATGATCCATGATAGTTAGACAGTTACAATTTTCACAGTTAAAAATAGAATAAAATATATATTTAAGGGGGTTCCCACACAACAAACGTGATTTTTTGCCGTTTTTATAGGTAATGGTACGGAACCGTTCGGGCGCGGCTCCGACTCGCACTTGGCCGGTTTTTTGTGGTTTGTTCAGTCTCATTTCATAAATATTAAAAACTATTAGGTACCTACCTATTATCATCATTTTGAATGTTGTTTGTAGCTGAAGATGTAGGTATTAATTATGCCGGTTTTTTTTTTTATAAATTTATCAAGTAAGATTGTTAAAATGTAAGGCTGTAATGTTCATGGATGCAAAAGTAAATCATCTATATATACACCTACTTGGTTTCATAACTTAAAATGAACAGGACATCGCAAATTAGCGGAAAGCAGTGACGCGGAACACGTGGCCACAAGACCCCTCATTTTATGCCTAATTGTCCTAATTAATTCCATATAAAACCACTGCGCAATTATTTTAATGGTTATTAAACACGTGCGCTGAGGGGTTGATATTCTGTTTGAAGACTGCGATTCGAATGTAAAAATAGTTTCACATTGCAACGATATACATTAATGCGTAGCGTAGCATTAATTTTGTAGTGCTGAAATTTAATAGTAATCATGCGAAAATGTATACAAACTGCCAAAGAGATACTAATTCGTGGGGGAGTATATTTATTGAACGTGAGGCATAGACAATTATTTGCCTGAGGTTGCGACGGTACCACGAACAATTATCGCCATTGATTTTGTGGTCAGACGGACTATTTTGTACAAAATCGACAGGTGGGCTCTTTTAGTAGGTAATAGTAATTGGGGGGGAAAATTCCCACAAAAACTTTTGGACTTCTTACGTTATATTATAACCGTCTAAATTTAGAGAAATTACTGGGTTGTTGTGTGAAATTTGGGTACATTCAGCAATATAATACCACTGACAGCTCTCAGGGATGTGCGTATGCGGTGCAAGAATAGTTTTATTTATTGATACCTATAGTCTATCTTTAATTTCTGTAAAAAATAAGCATATTACATACGCACAAGTCCATGTATAATAAGGTACGTATAAGTTTAGGAACATAAAACGAGTCATTAGACTTGTCTGGCGTTAATGGCAATTTGACTGCCATGTGACAAGACGTAATTTGATGGAAAGGTTTTATTTTATAATCCATCTTTAAACATAACTTTTTTACCCAAATAAAAATTACCCGCGGCTTCGCTTGCGCACGTTTATTTCACCCCCTTAGGGGTTGAATTTTGCAAAATACTTTCTTAGTGGATGCCTACACTGTATATAAGCTATCTATGTGCAAAATTTCAAGTCTCTAGACCCAGTGGTTTAGGCTGTGTTGATATATCACCAATCAATCAGTCAGTTTATCGTTTTATAAATACAGATATCATTGTATAGAATCTTAATTGTATTAGTTTTGTTGATAGATATTTAATATAGGTAGGTACGTCTTCTAATAAACCTTTACTTTCATTGGAATGAAACTGCTTACAACCTACGACAGCCAAATGTGCAGTATCCTGTTAAAGTTAAGGACATCACTTATAGCACAAATTGCAAAAGTTTATTAATGTTTGTTAGTCAGTCTCGTATAAATATAACTGAGTTATATAATTATTACCACGACAATTAGTACAGGGACTACCCCTGTACTAAGTGTCGTGCAGTCCTGGATTAGGTACATAGGATAGTCGGAACAGGTAATTTCTACGGAATAAAACTCAATGCATCGATCGTAGCCGCAGGAAAAACTAGAATAAAATACCGATAACTGCTCAGGTACGCAGACATATAGATAAATATATACATTTATTGAGTGCAATAGTTTTTCAGCGAGTAAGCAGAGTCGCTAAGTCATCAGTAGACAATAAAATAGGTCGTAAATCGTGTAGAAGAAATAGTCCTTCTACTTAAGTATATCCGATACGCACCTGACATGCTCTGACCTCACTTTGAGTTCCGTTTGTCGTGGCAGAAACGATTCAACGCTAAATAATATATTTATGACAATATTTATTGACAGACGTTTACATAACAATTTACTTTTTTGAAATCAAAGTATAACATTTTGACATTTTCAGGTGAATGCTTAAGGCCAACTAAGCGCGACCAACTTGCACTCGCGATTAATAGCGACCTTTTGTTGCAAATATCTATCTACTCAAACATTCATAAAGAGACTCAAAGATTACTTAAAGACGTTTATATTTCATTTGTCGTAACCTTTTTGCTTTTAATGGTCATCAGTCAAGTAGTAATATTATTGGGCATTCTGGATCAAAATCGATACGACCTCACTCGCGTTGCTCGCTGAGTCGCTCCGTTTTACTACGCTCCTCGGTCGTATCGATTATGATCCAGAATGCCCAATAATATCAAATGAAACACTGCAACACCGCTCCGATAACAGCAGGAAAGCTAATGACTGATCGCTTACCTACGTTAAATAAAACTCAACTTATCCTACAATGTCATGAGAAACGTTTCGATAATCGTGTGGAGCTATTGACTGACATTACGTAAAAAAATTAATTTATACAACCGTTTAAACTTCTTATAAAAACTCACCTGATAAAAGAAAGCCATTCCTAAAATACCATGAACGAACACCGATCACACTATAACTAAACACATGGTAGATATACACAATTCTACAGTTACTTCACTTTTGCAAAGTTTTTAAATTATGAGAGTGATTTAAAGTAGGTATCCTGCACAATATCTATTCACGTCCCAGTCCTGCTAGGCATTGCACTCGATTAGGTATTTCAAAATTATTTAACGGTTTATAGAATTTACTGTTTCTCGTCTGCTACCGAGCAGTCTGAGGATGAACCTAAGTCCTCGCCACAAACGCTGTTTGAGTCCTAGTCGTGCTAGGCATTGCATTTCCTCATTACAGTGAGTTTACTGTATCTCGTCTATAACGAGCAGTCTGAGGATGGACCTGGGTCCTCGCCACAAACAGTGTTTGAGTCCTAGTTGTGCTAGGCATTGCATTTCCTCATTACAGTGAGTTTACTGAATCTTGTCTCTAACGATCAGTCTGAGGATGAACCTAAGTCCTCGTCACAAACATTGTTTGAGTCCTAGTCGTGCTAGGCATTGCATTTCCTCATTACAGTGAGTGTACTGTATCTCGTCTCTAACGAGCAGTCTGAGGATGGACCTGGGTCCTCGCCACAAACTTTGTTTGAGTCTGAGTCCTGCTAGGTATTACGTTACCCCTTACAACTCTCTAATAAAATATAAATCTTCGCCCTGCGCCGCGAATAGATATTTTCCGTAACGTACTTACAATCACTATCATTTGAGATATTTACGTACATTTGAAATACACTGTTACATAGTCCGCACTTCACTGATCATAATGATAAATGATATTCCAGTATATTTTTTCCCACAGTCATTTTTATCATATGCAGCAAAAAAAAAGAATACACACTCGTACGAGTTGCAAGATTGCAATTCTAATTTGACATGATACTTTTGTTATACATGTTTCGCGTTTGGCTCTACTTGTTTTCAAATTATTTTTAACCGATTTAAAAAAGATAAAAAAAAAAAAAAAAGGTTCCCACATAGATACCTAGTAAAATACTGTTACCACCTTGTCCTTACTTTCTTACCAATATTATAAATGCGAAAGTAACTTTGTCTGTCTGTGTGTTACGCAATCACGCCTGTACTACTGAACCGATTTTAAAAATACCGATCGAAATATTTTATATCCGTAATCTTACGGGAACGGGAACTACGCCGCCGGTTAAATCGCTGGCTAGTTTAATATATGTATATATAAATTTAATCATAAAACTAAACTCATAATATAATATCATGTGAAACGTTTCGATTAAGCAACTTTATTGGAATCGAAAACAAAGTGCTTACTCTGTGAAATTTTATATTTTGTTCATCGAACGTTTCCGACAAAAGGATTGCGCTCTTTTGTTATTTGAGACAATTATTTGTCACTTATTGATTTTGCTGACTTGAATATGTGAACGTGTGGTACTTATTGCAATTGTGTGTGTTTTGTGTACACACTGCATTTGAAAATGATATTACTCGATATTTATTGCTAAAAATTATATACGTTATTGTCCTTTAGGCGGAGTACGTCATTTTCTTTACCAGTCACTTTCTGGTTAGGTCACGTTCTGAAGACGCCACTTTCTGACTTTGTCACGTTCTGGGTTCGTCACTTTATGAGTTTGCCACTTTCTGACTTCGCCACTTTCTGACTTTGTCACTTTCTGTGTTATTAAATTAGGTACAGGACATCTAATTTGACGCCGCCTATTTAGGTAGCAGTGATAGACAATCGGCGATGATAGACGGCGCTTTTGCGTGAAAATTTTTAAAAATCAAACGTCTTATTGAACGTTACAGTACGGCCGTTTTAACTTTGCAGCTCAAAAGTTGTATAGTATACCATTTGGCGGAGCCTATGTCAGAGCAGCCAAGTTAAAACGGTCGTACTATAAATGGTAACCAAATGCCATTTGACGCTGCATATATTTAAAGATGGTCTTAGATAGCAGGACTACTGATAATTTTAGTTTAGGACGTAGGAAGTAGTGTAGTCTGTAGAACCAACTAGTTTGGTGGTTTATATACTCGTACCTACCTTCACAAAAAGATATTTAATAAGGAAAAAGTATCTTATTCTGTCGACTATTTGTAAATGAGTCGAATCTGTTCTGTAAATCTGTGTCTGTTTGTTTATCTTTCAGCCTAAATCGCTAGCTAATCTTGATAAAATTTTGGAAAGGGAATTTGCGGAATTTGGATTTTGCGTCGTATGGAAAGATATTTTATCGAAAACGTAAAACAAAATAGAAACCTAAGCAATGTTTTTTATCGTGTTTAAACACAAGCTAAACAGCAAATGTATTCACAGAGACTCGATATCGTTTCCGTTCGATTTGAGTAGAATCTTTATAACAGTTTTTATTTATTCATCATAAGCATACGTCGCACTACAGCGGGCGGATTGGTGGTTTGTCAGTGGTTAGGTTGCCAAAAAAATCAATACGTTTTCGAGTTGACAGAATAAAGGTATTTGTACTTAGTATTTGGTATTTCTGTTCCAAATAATTATGTGCAATTCCAAATATCTTAGCAACTTTTTATAAACACCATAAAAGGTTGACGCAGCCTTAAGAGAAATAAAATAAACTTCTTGTAGGTACCTAAAAGTGACGAAATCAGAAAGTGACAAAGTCAGAAAGTGGCGAAGTCAGAAAGTGGCAAACTCATAAAGTGACGAACCCAGAACGTGACAAAGTCAGAAAGTGGCGTCTTCAGAACGTGACCTAACCAGAAAGTGACTGGTAAAGAAAATGACGTACTCCGCCTAAAGGGTTATTGCCTTTTGTGATTTCACCGTGAAAGCTGGTGCTGCATTCGAATTTGTTCGATCCTATTTGAATCCAAAATTCGATTCAAGTGTGTTGCAATAATGTTCGTAAGTTTGATAAAAATATTATAAGTTTGAATTTTTTCATTCAGTTAATAGAATATGTTTATTCATATTTTTTATATTTTGTACGAAGGTCGGAATCGGAGTACAAGAAATCGTACAAACGCGCTTTTCCTGAAGAGGAATCTGATTACGAGTCGGAAGAAACCAAACGGTAACATTGATTTTACATTCATATTTTATACTTTTTGTTTTTATTATTTACTAACGATGTTTTTACTATTCTTTTGCAGCCCTGCAAAGAAAACACCGCCAAAGTCCACTAAAAAGGACAAAAACCAGTCGCTTTTTTCAGGCGATGATTTAGAGTACGATTCAGAGGAAGAGCCTAAACAGTAATTTACTTTGTGTCTCTCTAGTCCTGCAATTGTCAATTGTTTTTTCATTATTTCGGTTTTTGAAGCCTTTAAAGTTAAACTTTTATAAAATTATTTATGTATGCGGATGTTTAACGTAGATTTTCCTTTTGCTCCACAGCACTACAAAGAAACCACCGCAGCAGAAGACCAAGCAAGCCAAAAATAAAAAATCTAAAGCAGCTCAGCCGGCTGTAAGGTAGGTACAATGAAGTCGACACCAGTATTTCTTAGATTAATAGTACGGTATTTCCTTATATTATTAAACATCTGATTAGGAACTTTTAATTTGTCTAATATTAGTTTTCTTATTGTTTTAGTGGAAATTCGGCTGCAGATGAGTTGTTTGGGGACGAAGCGGTTCAGGAGACGCATGTATCCCCGCTGTGGTCATCTCTATCGCGACGTGTGGCAGATGGAACCCTTCGCCAGGCCGCCTTACTCGATGGGGACTTCTTTGTAGAAGTAAGGGTGTACAACACCGAAGACATCCGCCATATATCGTACAAACAGCGATACGAGAAGGCAACGGCCAATCTTCGACTGCAGCTCTCCCACAGAGATCCACAGTGGGATATAATAAAGCGTCTCTTCGCAGACGCGAAAAAAAAATTCCAATCAGAGGCTACGTTTTACGGCGATAAAAAGCCGTAGTTTTTTTTTCCTTTTTTTTTCTTTTTAATTATTATTATTAAAATATATATATATTTTTTTGTACTTTCTAATTAGTATAGTTAAGTACCTACTTACTAGATACATAATTACATAATAAATAATGAAAAAATAATACTTACTATTTAATTTTTGTACTTAAATTGAAACTTAAACGTTAAAACCTATACATAATTTTACTATAGAAATTTTCCTCAAGTAGTTTACTTTTGATTCTAATTTCATCATGAAAACCATATTTTGTTCAGTTTGTAATAAATCAATCTTCAGCAAAGGTTTTTCTGGTCATTTGCGTAGTATTGCACATAAAAATAATGCAGCAGTAATACTTAACAGTAATATTGAACAAATAAATTGCGCATTCAAAGGTCGTATAGCTAGTTACCGGGTATACTCTGAGGCCACGAGTGCGAACAGGGACGGAGGCGACAGCGGTGGCGCGAGCGCACCTGTCAGCTCTATCCCTCAATTTACAGTGTCGATAGCGCCACTGATTCGTCAGCTGCTAGATACGGCACTGACTAGTCACATAAACATCAAGGTAAACTTTGAATTGTTTGTTAAAGTTATTTTGCCTAAAGACGACGTTATCGAGACTAAGTCTTTTGTCACACAAAATATTTCTTTACATCAATCGTATGATTTTGATGAAGTTATGCACAAATTAATTGAGACTCTTTCTTATAAATTAGATGAATTTCAAGAGACTGGCAGCGGGTGGTCTCTTTTGGATATTTTGTACTTAGAAGTCAATATTAATAAATACTCTCCTTTCAGAGGGTCATCGTTTTTACCTTTGCCAAAGCAAATACAGGCCAAAAAAGCATGTCTTAATATTAAGAACGATGATGAGTTTTGTTTTGCGTGGACAGTTATGGCTGCCTTGTATCCCGCAAAAATTAACGCTAATCGCACTTCATCTTACTATCATTTTAACACCGTATTGAATTTAGATAATATGACATTTCCTGTTTCATTGTCAGATATTCGAATTTTTGAGAAAAATAATGAAAAAATAAGTGTTAATATTTACGGATTGACCAATGGTAAAGTTATAGGACCTCTGTATAAAACATCTACCCGAAAAGAAAACCACATTAACATGTTGTTGTTACAAAAAGACTTAAAGTTCCATTATTGTCTTATTAAAGACTTAAGCAAATTAGTAAGAAGTCAGTTAACAAGACATCATGGAAAACTATTTTTCTGTGATACTTGCTTATTATTTTTTCAAAGTGCTAATGAATGCAATAACCATGTTTGCGGAGGTGTTAAAACTATATTACCTGAAAACGGTGCTGTTGTTCAATTCAAAAATTACTCGCGATTACAAACTTTACCTTTTATTACCGGGCAGTGATAGCCCGGACGGTTAAAGAGCCGGCCGAAAATCAGTGAGGCTCGGGTTCGAATCCTGGCATGTACCAATGAGTTTTTCAAAACTTACGTACATATTTATCACTAGCTCGACGGTGAAGGAAAACATCGTGAGGAAACCCGCAGGTCTCAGAATTAATTCTGAGACATGTGTAAACAGACCGGTCCGGCGATGGGCTCACCACCTATCACGTTTAGGGGTCCAATAAATCTCGTGAAATGTGGGTATATCCAGTAATGGAATACCTCTGCCTACCCCCTCGGGGATAAAAGGCGTGAGATTATATTATTATATATATATTATTTATGCTGACTTTGAAACATTTTTAGAGCCTTGTTCTGAAGAAAAAGGTAGTCATACAGTTAATATACAACAACATGTACCAGCCGCGTTTGCGTATTATATTGTTTGCAGTTATGACAGCTCTCTTAATAGTCTTGTGTCTTATCGAGGTGCTGATAGTGCTGAATTTTTTATTGAGTCATTAGAAAAGGATATCAAGCGAATCTATAATATATTAGAAGAAAAATCCGCTCACCCGACGCCAATATTATTTCATAATAACGATAGGCAAAATTTTAATGATTCGGAATATTGTCACTTGTGTTCAAAATTATTGTTAAATGATAAAGTCAGAGACCATTGTCACTTTACTGGAAAGTACAGAGGCGCTGCTCATTCATATTGCAACCTCAATTTTCAAATACCTAAATTCGTTCCGGTGTTCTTCCATAACTTATCAGGCTATGATTGTCATTTATTTATACGTCAGCTAGGTTCCACTCCTGGTATGATTAAAGTTATACCCAAAAATAAGGAAAACTATATATCATTTACTAAATTCATTCATATTTCGGAAAATAAATTTGCAGCAGTTCGTTTCGTAGATTCATTCAAATTTTTAGGCACTAGCCTTGATCAGCTAACTAAAAATCTTGATACGAACGATTTCAATCATTTATTTTTGTTATGTATGAACGAAGAACAGTTTGATTTGCTTTGTCGAAAAGGCGTGTATCCATACGACTATATGACCAGTTGTCATAAATACACGGAAACATGTTTACCGTCAAAAGATTGTTTTTTTAACAAACTTACCAATGAAACTATTTCTGAGAGCGATTACAACCACGCTGTTAAAGTATGGAATAGTTTCAAAATTGAAAATCTTGGACAGTACACTGATTTGTATGTCAAAAGCGATGTTTTATTATTGGCCGATATTTTTGAAAAATTCCGTAGAACTTGTAAAACAAATTATTCATTGGATCCAGCGTTTTATCTGACTGCTCCGAGTCTCAGTTTTGATGCGATGCTTTTTAAAACAAAAATTCAATTAGAACTCATTAATAATTTAGAAATGATTCGAATGATACAAAAAGGTATACGGGGCGGCATTTGTTTGTGTCCTAGGCGATATGCTAAGTCTAATAATAAATATCAATTAAATTTTAATCCGTCCCAACCAGAAACATTTTTGGTATATATTGACTGTAATAATTTGTACGGATACGCGATGTGTAGCTTTTTACCACATTCGAACTTTACTTTGCTTAATGAGAATGAATGCGCACAACTTGAAGTAACCAATATTTCTGATGATAATGAGTTTGGTTACATACTAGAAGTCGATCTTAACTATCCTGAATATTTACACGACTTACATGATGACCTACCATTTTGTGCGCAAAATTTTGTTCCGCCAGGATCAAAAAATAAAAAATTAACTCCGAATTTGTATGATAAATTCAATTATGTTATTCATTACATTCATTTGAAAACATGTCTTAGAAACGGATTAATTCTTAAAAAAATCCATAGAGCAATCAAATTTAAACAGAGTCCATATTTAAAACAATATATAGATTTAAATACAAAGTTAAGGCAAGAATCCAAGTCAGTATTTGAACAAGATTTTTTTAAATTATTAAATAATAGTATTTTTGGTAAGACCTTGGAAGACACCGAACGTAGAGTTGATGTAAAATTAGTTAACCAGTGGTGCGATAAGCGGAATAAAACAAAGAAATATTTTTGTGCGCAAGAACTCATCGCACGACCTAATTTCCATAGTTCAACAATTTTTGCTGAAAACCTTGTTGCAATACAGTTAAATCGTGAAAAGGTTGTTTTGGATAAGCCAATATATATAGGTTTTTCAGTTTTGGAACTGTCAAAGAGTCATATGTATGATTTCCATTATTCGGAAATGAAGAAAACATATGAGGATAACTTATCACTCTGTTACACTGATACAGACAGCTTTTTGTATTTGATTAAAACAAATGATTTTTATAAAGATTTAAAAGAATGGTTTTTATGTTACTTTGATACGAGTAATTATCCCGTAAATAACAAATTCAATATACTTCAAAATAATAAGAAGGTTCCAGGACTCTTTAAAGATGAGATGGGAGGAAATATCATTTTGGAGTTTGTTGGCCTAAGATCAAAACTGTACAGCATTAGAACTTATGATGAGGAAATCAAAAAAGCAAAAGGAATTAAAAAATGTGTGACAAAAAACATTAAATTTACAGATTATACTGACGTTTTGTCGAGTGGTAAGCAAATAAGAAAGAAAAATGTTCATTTTAAGTCCATCAAACATGTTATTTTTACTCAGGAACAAAACAAAGTAGCTTTATCACGTAGAGATGATAAACGGTTTATTTTAAAAGATAATATTGTAACAAAATCTTGGGAGCATTATTCAATTACAATGTGATTATTAATTGTGAAATCATTCGCATAAATTTATATATATATTTTTAAGTTATAAATTTAGTTAGTTAGTTTAGTTATAAATTTATATTAATTTTAGAATAAACTTTACTGTAAATAATAAATAAATTCTTTTATAATCATTAAACAAGATATTTTTATTAATATTAGATATCCACCCTAACATTATCATATATTTTATATCCTATGCATGTTACCTTCGATTTGTAAATCGAACCCACGACTTCTGACTGAGAAGGTGGGGCACTACCAACTGAGCCAACGAGTACTAAGTGTAAAGAACTGGATTTGCAACAAATTAAATGGAGCTATCGATTCTATGTTTGTTTCACAAAAATGCAAAGGTAATAAATAGGTTTATTCAACAGGTTTAAACTTGTCAATGAATGGAGTAAATGCGTCACACGTGCCGATGCACAGGTGTTATTTTACAAGTCAACGGAATTGCAAGCTTGCATTTGTTCAAGTTCTGACATGAATATTACATTCAACGAAATGCGATTGGTATCGTATATCTTTAATTGTACCGTTACAAAATGATTCAGTTCTTAATTAACGCTCTTACTCGTAGCATTCGATGGCTAATATGTCTGAAAACCAGTATAAAGTCAGTGCAAGTTATGCGGTAGCAGTGAACTCTGAAATTCCAAAGTACGTGATAAAACTAGAAATCATGGACACTATAGACTCTCCGTCCGAAGTAGAGTTTAAACTACTTGGAAAATACCAATATTTGGTTTTTGATGAGGGTGACAATATTCTCTACAGGACTCAGCAGCTCATAAATCAAATGACTGCTGAGATCGGAGAACGCTGCGCATCCAGTTAATAATCCAGGTGAGCAAGTGTTTATTTATTTATATTTCAATTGTATACCTACTTATTCACACATTTTTTTCTTGTTTATTCATTATAGTTCTTTTAATTGTTAAAGATATCATGACGGATTGCGGCGATATTGGTCTATGTCTCCCAGAATACGCTCTAGACCCAACCGACCTAGAACAATCCAATCAAGGATTACTTAGTTGCTGTGCCCACCAACCACCGAATCCAGTCAACAAGCGAACCAAGAAAAATAAGTTGAATAAGATAAAGAAGTCACCCACGCAAGTTCAATCATATGTCATTAATAACGAACCAAGAAAAGGGATTCGCTTAATCAAAATATCTGTGCATGATATATCTTCATCTTCATTGTTCCAAAAAAATAAAAAAAGTGACTATGTAGAAGTGATGAACGTGCAGTATGTGATGGAAAACGAACACGATGAAATTATGGATCAAACAGAGAGTGTTATTAAAAATATTTCAAAAAAACTAATAGGATATAATTTTTAAAAATAACTAGGTATTACTTAATTTCCATTAATATTGTTAACATTTACTTAAATAAAATGTATATAATTTAGCAAGTTTGATTTATGCTCTAAATTGATTAAAATAAAATGTACTATAATAGGACTAAATGTATTAAACTTATCTTTGTGTCATAATGCTCTGAATGTATCTGTCACCAACTCACCACCTGTATATACCATGTTTTTTGCAAATAAATTTGTATTTGTAATATTTGGTTTTATTTTATATGGGATAGGTTCTAAAACTCTTGCAAAATAATTTTCAAACCCGTTTATTATAGAATAAAAATGTTTACTTAATGAAATAAATTAAATACACACATATTATTTGTATTATACCACTTTCTTATACAAAGTACATTTTTAAGTGCACACATTTTTGTATGATGAACACAGTTAAAAACCGATTTTTTATCAGTAGAATAATCATTATACAATTTCATTATATTCAAGGGCAACCTTTCTCACCCAAATCTACCACTTTACAGTGTGAACACAATTCTTTAATCCACTTAATTTTTTCCAGACCTTTTGTCAAAATTTTTTTGTTACTTATATATGGAGTAACAATGCGTTTGAATTCACAATAGTCAACAAATCCTTCACTCCAATAGATTCCACGATTATTTTCTAACCACCGCACTTGTTTACTTTCCTCTTTTGATAAACGTTTAAATGGATACGGTGGTTTAATAAGGAATGTTTGTGTATGCTCCTGATAGGCTATTGCAAACTCCTTAACAATAAATTTATTTTCACCATCTTTAAATCCTTGAACATCTACAATAATTATATCAGTACTCATGATATCTTTCTGACTATATTGCTGAGAGGTTTGTATTCGACAATACAATCGTTTAGGATAAGACAGTAAGCCGATGTATGATCAGGAAATTCAGTTTCGCTTTCGATCTCCACTCGCACATCCACGACCGGCCCAGACTTCAGGTGATCGTTTTGTCGAGAGCAGTCGACTACAAACAGTGGGGCCTTCTCTTTAAACTCTTTCACGCTAAGCAAGGGTTCAGTTCGACGACCGTAGTACGACTGTTGGAATCTAGCATATTGTTCATATAATAAAGCAGTTCTATCGTTTTCAAAATTCACGTTAAGATTTTCGTAAGGATAATAAGTTGAGTTAAGGTAAACTTTAATATCGCGTAAATAGCAGTGATCAAACCGAGACATGTCTTTGGTTGCTTTATGTTTTCGATCAGTCTGCAAACCGATTACAACATATCTTGGTTTTTCAATTTGCGATGATGTTTTTATTGCCCAAGTATGTTTCGTAGTTTTAGGTAGTAAAGGATATTCATATAAGTCCCAGTTTCTAAACGTTAACTGTATAGAACGATCCTTTTCCAAGATTTTGAGCAAGTTGATTTTTTCTCTATCGGATACTCTAACATGTGGCACTCGCCACATAATCTGTTGTATCTCGATATCTTTGATAACTTCATCAGCGTTTAGTTTCACTGCGTTGAGGTTCGTGTTACTTCGTAACAATATCAGTTCATGTTTACAATTGATTACTAGTTTTTTATAATCTTCAGCGAAACCGAGAATGTTTTTTAACGGAATAGAAGCCGAAAAGCTGCCTCCATTCGAGGTTGTAGTTCCTTCGATATCCCATCCCCAAGTTTTCGACATTCGTGCCTCATTTTCGTTCATAGATATTAATGACTTGATTGTAGTAGTAATTCCAGCATTTTTTATTTTATCTATTTCAACCCCATTAAGCTCATACCTAATATCTTGGAAAAGATATAACAGTGGATTATTAATGAAGTGAACATTTAAAACTTTTTCTTTTGGGGTGCCTTTGTGTACATGAACGATTCCTTGTAAGTAGAGAGTGCTCTCTGATGGTAATATATACAGGTCTTGTTGATTAATCGGTATGCGAATCTCATCATTTTTGTTGAAACTGGTTACGTAAGGTTTATATGAATGAACTTCGATGCCTTCGATAGCAGTGTCCTGGACTGGCGTATTTAATATATCTAAAATACTACTCATTTTAGTAATCCAATTAATTTAAGAAATTTTTTATTTTCTTCTGTTATTTGTTTTGGTTTTCTTCTATATGTTTTTTTATCAATAGCTCGATCAATACTGATACGTTTGATTGGGGGAGTCATGTATTTATTGTAGTCAATCATTTTTTCTTAAGATGTAAATATAGTTGCACTTCTTCACCACGCAAATTTATGAGGTTGTTATTTATATCCAGTAATCTTATATTGATAGCATTAATATTATATTGATTAACGGGAAAGTAAATAATATTTTTCGGAATTTCTATTATTCTATAACCAGGTGGCACGTTTGGAGCAAATTCGTGAATTATATGACTTGGTTGAAAGAGCGGTGATAGCCCGGACGGTTAAAGAGCCTGCCTAAAATCAGTGAGGCTCGGGTTCGAATCCTGGCATGTACCAATGAGTTTTTCAAAAACTTACGTACATATTTATCACTAGCTCGACGGTGAAGGAAAACATCGTGAGGAAACCCGCAGGTCTCAGAATTAATTCTGAGACATGTGTAATAGACCCGGTCCGGCGATAGGCTCACCACCTATCACGTTTAGGGGTCCAATATATCTCGTGAAATGTGGGTATTTCCAGTAATGGAATACCTCTGCCTACCCCCTCGGGGATAAAAAAGGCGTGAGATTATTATTATTATATTATATGACTTGGTTTTCCATTAATATATGATCCGCTAATTATATCACATTCTATTCTCACCACGGTCGTCGATAGAATGTTGACTGGATGTAACGACTCATGTAATATATTTGCCTGAAGTGTCTGATTTCCAAAACCTAATAATTTTCCAAGCGAATTATTTCTCTCAAAGTGAACATCTTTTGTGCAAATCAAAGAAGTTTTTAAAGTATTATTGTTACAGTATAGTTCTATCTTGTCACCCACTATTTTTGATTTTAAATAGTCACAAATGTCTTGAAATTCATAGGTTCCCACAGGTATCTCAATGACACTATTAGAATCAAAATGAAATGTATTATTATTTTTAACAATATTTGGAATAGAATTAAATGTAGATAAATACAAAAGTGCACACTCGTATTCTCCTTCAAGTTGAAGACTGGGAGAATAATTTGTTGATAAAAGTGATGTGTTACCAGTAATAGACAGGGTGAAAGACATTGTGTTAATGATACAAATAAAAAAAAGTACGTCATTTTATATGTTTATTCCAAAAATTCCATAAAAACGCTAAACATAGATGGCCACAATTAACGGTATTGAAGTTTTGATATTTATTGTAGTTATAAAATATATCTCTATTTTTGAAATATTTAATTAGTTCTACTGGAGGTTTTAAATCACCAAAGCTGTCAAAATATTCTATATAGTTATTAAACTTCACATAGGCTACCCAATGAGTTCCCTGGCTATAAGAGTTATCTAAATTTACAATACCACATTCAATATGTCTTGGTGCTTTAGGTAGTTTATCTCTCATAAAAACACCTCTGAAATGCGGTATACCATTTGCATGATTTAGAATGTCTAAATTAGTAAGAGCACGATTAGGCAGCCTTTTATTTAGTTTTTTGGATTTTTTAAGTACAATCCATTACCTTTTTTATAAGGTTTTATGTACAAGCCTTTCCCCAGTGCAATAGACTCCATAATTTTGTTATGTCGTTCAGACTCACGAAGATTTTGCTGTGAGGATTTATAATCATTTACGGTTTTTGCTATCCCAGCTGCACCTCCAGCTAAGGTTCCCAATGCTGACAGCCCAGCGAAAATAGGTATTAGCGGTAGAATACCTCCAGTCTTTGGAAGAGGGATCACTCGTGGAAGACGAATGTTGTTATTTCTTGAAAGCAACTTCTTTGCAGCTGAATGAGCAAATTTGATAGCTGTCTTAGTGTTTTTAGGTTTAAACTTCTTGAGTTGGGAATGTATT
The DNA here is from genome assembly GCA_963855545.1 of Ethmia dodecea. NCBI lineage: Eukaryota > Metazoa > Arthropoda > Insecta > Lepidoptera > Depressariidae > Ethmia > Ethmia dodecea. The sequence goes on along the minus strand of OY979437.1, from coordinate 7,877,390 downwards.
TTTCTTATTATTGCTTTAAATGTTTTAACCCCTGCTCCAGTCTTCAACTTAGTCTTCATCACTTTACTAACTAACCAGGAAGCGAGCTTCTCACCTTTACCTGCATCTTTTGAGTTTAGTCTCTGTTTAGCCATATTCATTAATTGTAAATCAGCTTTATGACGATTTTCTAAGTCAGAAAAGTTTGAATATGCTATATCGTGATGCATACAAGCTTCATCCAATTTATTGATTCCTTTATCACCACGTAGTAAACGTTTATTTAGCTTTGTTCCAGGCCCACAATAATTATAACCAGGTAAATGTAACTCGAACGGTAAATTGTTTATCAAATTGTTAACAAGTCCTTTGCCTTGCATAACTAACCAAATAATGATATCAATTCTCAAACAATAGCCTTTTTATCAATCCAACTGTTTTCATTATCACTAAGACCCAACCATTTTACAAATAATTTATTACCCTTCTTCCTCATAATTTTCTCTATTAGGTATACATTGGGGTATTTAATTCTTTGTAACTCATGCTCATAAAAACTTCCTAAAATTGGTTGATTTTTTAAATCTTCAATTAGATAGGTTACTGGTACAGTATTATTGATTTTTTTTATCTTAAATTGTTCACTGGACCAATTTGGAGTATAACCTTTATCAAAACTAGTCTTATATTAACTTATGCGAACATAATCATCCAAACGAAACTTAATATTTTTTGGTATGTTTATCTTATTTTGAAAAGATTTAATATTTTTCATTATAATATGTTTATTTTTATGGTTGACACTACTAGGCTTATACTTAGTGATGCGGTGTTGTGTATTATTATAACAGCGAACAATATTATCTAAAGGTTCACCAATCCATTTATAACTTCCATTTAAACTAAAATGTTTATACAGATTATTCTTTAAGGTTCTAATAAATCTTTCAACTATTGAAGCTTTTTTTACTGAATAGGTTGAATAGTGGTTAATATTAAATGATTTCATCAGTTTTTGGAATTCACTGTTATAAAATTCTGTACCATGATCAGTTTGTAGATTAACAGGCCGCCGATGAGATTTAACTATTAATTGATCAAAGGCATTTGCTATTTCTAACATGGATTTTGTTTTAACGGGGAAAGCCCAAGCAAATTTTGTAAAACAATCTATTACAACTAATATAAATTTGAAACCTTTATTGTATGTCTTTAAGTTTCTTATATCAATTAAATCAGCTTGCCATAAATCATCAATTCCTTTTAAAATTACAGACCTTCTAACGAAATTTCTACGCGCTGGTTTATGTAATTCATTTACCACTTGTTGTTTTACCATTTTCACTTTTAGTTATTTGATCTACTTCCTTTTTATTGTAGTAGTTCTCTTGAAAATGAGCTAAGAAACTCTGTATCTCTGGTTTTATACTAATAATGATGTCATCTATTTCATGTTTATCATAAAAACGGTGAGTAATTTGATCAACATATTCTCTGTTAACAACCTCGTCTGCTGCCACAGGGGCTTTCACACCTTTAAGTGTTGTCATTTTAAAATCGAATTCACCAGTTTCTGTCTTCATCAAAACTTTATCGGATAAGTTTAATATTTCAGACAAACGTAAACGTTTATGAACGTGATGACCGAATTTGTCAACATCCATTTTCCTAAAAAGACAACTGTAAGGTACAAAGAATAGGACTGAAATGAAAATAATCCATTTAATACATAACATTTATTAGAGAATAATACCAGATTCACGTAATTCTTCAATTATAGATATTATTTCATTATCCAATCCAGTGTTTCCAGCATCTCGTGAAGCAATTAATAGTTTTAATCGTTCTACTAATTCGTTAGGATCGTCCCAGTAGATGTAGTCCACATTTTTTTTCCACTTTTTCATAACTGGGAGTCCTGTCCCTATAGGTAGACTACTATCTGTGCTGACAGAAATTTTACGTAACTTAAACAGCGGTTTTATGACATTTAAGTATTTTCTTCCTTTGTTGCTTTTTATAGGCTTATTTAGATCAAAATCTCGTCTATGTGCATTTGTGGCCAATAGCATTAACTTATAATTTTGTGCATCTTGATCTGTTACAAAACTTAAATCAGGCACTTTTTGGAATAATAGCTCTTGTATGCCTCTCGTATTTGCGTATTCACGTCCAGCTACCATAATTTTCTTATCTTTAACAAATACACTACCAGAACCCATCATAAGTTTACCACGTTCACGTCTAACACCATATGGAACATCTTCAAAAGCTTCGGACGATAGCGACCATGATGATACATTCAGGCTAGGGCTTGTCGGTGCAGATTCAACTGTTCGAAATGATTCATTGCTGATATTGCGTCGGTCCTCCACACTGGACACATTTTCATCACTTCCAAAAAAATTTTCATCATAATCAGAAGAATTATATTCGGCTCTGGAAGCATCATCATCATGAAATTCAATTTTAGAATTCCTTCTTAAAATGGTTTTATCATTTTCCGACTCGCTTGACGAATCAGAACTATCTTTTTCTTTTTTCGATTTAGTATGTTTAATTTTCTGATCTTTGGACGGATAAGATGTTTCTTTTAAGGTTGTGTTTTTGTTTATATCCACCAATTGGTTGAGAGGATTTGTTAAAGGCTTAAAAACATTTTCTAAAACTTTTTCGTTATCAATCTCAATATTGCGCATCTTTTTAACTTTTCTCTTAACAGCTTCAGCAGCACTAACTATTTGTCTTTTTAATGTTTTTTCCATTTTAAATAAAATAATTAGTAGGTATGTTCTAAGCTCTCAGTAACTTGCGTTGAAATGATAGGGAGTCAAGAAAAAGTGGTATTTTATATCATTAATCAAACATTACAAAGGTATCAAATTTCTTTCTATAGCAACCTTTATTTTTGTTTCAATCTTTATTTATTACCAAATAATTATAGGGTTCAGTCCATATTTTTGAACACATATCTCTAAACTCTGTCCATGACATGTCTGTGTTAACATGCTCTTCGTACACGTGTCTCAAGTTCACATCATCTTGCTTAAACAGAACTATTAAATAAGCGTTATCTCTGACTAGCTGTTTAGGGACCTTACTATATGTTTGATTTAAATAAAAACAGTCTATATATTTATGTCTGCCCATAGCAAAAAAGTCACGTATATTATTTTGGTTTTCACATGCCACGTCATCGAAAACTATAACAGAATTTTTCTTAGCATGCTGAGGACTCAATACTGTCTCATTTTCATGAAATTTTACGTAAGTGATGCCAGGAACTTTTTTTAAAACATGTTCTAAGAATAAATACTTCGGTTGGTGAAGAGTTTTTGAATATACGTAAACATTTCTATAGCTCAATCCGTTTTCATGTAAAAGAAGGCCAATCATTAAATTAGTTTTTCCACAGTTTGATGGACCACAAATTATACAACGAATTGTGTTAGGCAAAAGTTTCCCATGACGATAATTCTTCTTTTTTGAAACTGTACAAACTTTTTCAACGTTCAAGGATAGTGGTTGTTTCACAAACTTCATGTTGTTGTAAGTAATGATATTTTATTAATGACAACTTTCTTTTATCGGGTAGGTTTTTATATAGCGTTTTAACGGTTTAGTTTTTTACGTAATATCAATCACATGATATTATAGGATGAGTTTAGTTTTATTTAACGTAAGCGATCAGTCATTAGCTTTCCTGCTGTTATCGGAGCGGTGTTGCGGTGTTTCATTTGATATTATTGGGCATTCTGGATCATAATCAATACGACCGAGGAGCGTAGTAAAACGGAGCGACGCAGCGAGCAACGCGAGTGAGGTCGTATCGATTTTGATCCAGAATGCCCAATAATATTACTACTCAGTCATACAATCAAAATTGTATGGGACAGTTTTTACGTCATAAGTTTGTGCCTATAAGTATATATACAAGTATCATTTACCGCTATTGGATGATAACATATCTTTATTAAACAAAGACTTATCGACAATATCGTATTTAAAAATAGATAACTAAATAGTTAAATAAGTAACCACCATCAAATATTAATATTGCTAGTAAACATATTATAAGAATGCATTGATAAATCAGACAAGCAAAGCTGTCTTATAGCGCTAATTCTTAGTTAAATCGCGTCTTATCATCAACCAGGCCACTACTGAGATAGGGTCACACATTATTATTGATGGAAGATGGTGTTAGGTTATGTGACCACTCAACTATCAGAATTTCTACAGATCACTTATGACCAGAGATCGGCATTAGGTAGTGTGATTAGGTACCAAAGAAGGTAGAGGATATAATATGGAGTTGTTAAAACCACCATGTTCCTACTTTTAAATCGAAGCACACATATGAAATGGCAAATTTCATATTTGTGCTTTGTGTCGGATGGGACCGAAATTCAATATTTTTCTAGCTAAGGAGCCGTACCTATTACAAATATGCATATTTTGTTGATTATCTCCATAACCGGCCACTGTCGAGAAAATCACCTAAGAACAAAATAAGTTTATATTTAGTAAGTTAATATGATACTGTAGAAAAATCTCGAAAATTTGCCGGGAAATTTTCAGAAGTCCCAAATAAAGTGGTGGTTTTTACAACTCCATATTACATCCTCCTAGCAACTTTACCTACTATGGTACCTAATCACACTATCTAATGCCGATCTCTGCTTATGACATACAGCTAAACACAATCTAAGCTAAGCAAAATTGGTAACAACAATTGAACGTGCCAACCAAAACAAGTGATATACTCGTATGTATACTTGAAACGGAAAAGCGCGTGATATATGCTTCTAGACGGAAACCAATTCATTGACTGACCGCACCCAATATTGCTTAACTTGTGTCATCGCTAAAGCACACCAGTAGGCTAGTGATTTTGGTGGTACATAGTACATAAACATTTCTATCACTAGCTCGACGGTGAAAGAAAACATCGTTGGGAAACCCGCAGGTCCCAGAATTAATTCTGAGACATGTGTAAACAGACCCGGTTCGGCGATAGGCTCACCACCTATTACGTTTAGGCGTCAAATATTCTCGTGAAAAGTGGGTATATCCAGTAATGGAATACCTCTACCTACCCCCTTGGGGATAAAAGGCGTGAGTTTTTTTTTTAATCTTTTTATAATAGCATACCTGTCCTAATTTGTATTCGTACCTACGTACCTATACTTTTACTTCTAAAAAGTGTTTTTTAAATAGTTCTAGGTACTGACTATTCTATAAACTTACTACTCGTGATCATTATATACTAGTGCATTCTGTCGTTTTATAATAGAACTCTAGAACAAAATACTATAATGTCGGAATAAACCAAAGCTTGAAATTGACGGTTTTACGAGATTCGAGATTGGCGTGCTCATTAGCATAGGCACGAATAGCGCTATCAGCACAAATGAGCTGCTTGAAACTGCTCGGCCGATGAGCTTTTGTTCCGAGAGATAACTGACACTGTGCTTGTTAATTAAACATCTGCCATTTATCTCCAGCGCGTTTTGATGTGTAGAGCAGCCCAAAATAATTAGTGGTTGGTGCAATGAGTTTTATATTTGCGTTTGAATAATTGGCATAGAGATAGATCAGATAGTCTTATGTGTCAATTTAATAAAAATATTTAAGTACCTAAATGTATTTTTCCCGTTTACACATAAATGTACTCAGGTACGTGCCTATATAACTAATTAAGTTCTATCAAAAAACGTTAGAATTGTTGTATGAAACACGTGAAAAACTACAAAACCTAAAATAAGGGAAGAAAATAAAAAAAATTTTTTTAGGATTTCAAAAACGTGTTTTAGGTTAAGAGTTTACATTATTTCTGTGCATATACAGTTTTTTATCAATAGGTGTAGACTAATGTACTTACTTCATTTACAGTGCAATAAATAATGCTCTGGTGATAGGTAAAATGTAGATCTAAATGAGGGCGGGTGCGCAGTGCAGCCTTAGGCCAACGCATGGTCGACCGATACCGCGCATGTGCCCAGTTCAGATAGTGTAAGTGTTAGTGTGCAAGTAGTTATATAATTTAAAAGTGGTTAAAACAAAAAATCTGGTAATACAACCTCATTGTCATTTGGCAGCCATCCTCACGTGGAATATAATTTTGCATGCGAGCTCAGATTGAGAATTAACGAAACGAATATTTATCAGACGGATCTTATACTTGTATTAAATTTACCAACCTAATGGTGCCGTCACTTTAGTAGTAGTTACTTCAAGTGCTACTTACACAAGTATCTTATAGGTTTACGCTGATTATTCCCAGGCCAAATGCGTCAAATATGAGCAAAGCTTGAATAACGACGTTCGTTCGCAATGTTGTGAAATAGCCAGCTCGAGGGCGCTGTCTGCTTGTCGTAAATAATTGGAGGCGCACTGTTTGCACTAATGCGCGATTTAAACGCATAATTCTTCTTTTTGAATTGAGTCATAAATCCGCAAGAAACCCAGCACTGGTTCGCACAGCCCCTACAAATGGTCCACGTTTACAGAACACAGAATAAACTGTGGAACAACTAAGATTAACTAATAGGCAAGCTAATCCTAGTTTGCAAATTTGTTAGTCAAGCAAGGTGTTGCGGAACACAGTATCCACGCAACAAAGTTGTAATACATCTATACGTAGATGTTGTAAATAAATAGCAAACTTAATTGACAGAAGCTTGCAATCATTAGCGTCGAGTCCTCGCCAAACGGAATAGCTAATATACTTAAATGCATTTTTTAACATATTTATTCGTTCGATAATAAATTTTACCTGTTTATTTTTAGTATTTTGTGACTAATTTTGAAACATGTAGAACGACATGTTGAATTACCACAGAGAAGTTATGAGATCCAGACATAATAAATTATCATTTGTAAGTTTATACCTAACTACATTATAACTGCATAATCAAGTGATTGCATAGATGTCTCACTCTCCGCAGTAGGTTCTGCTTAATATTCGCGTCGCTCTATTTAAAAAAAAAGTAAACTAACTTAACGAATTAATTAATTTGTAACTATATAACATAGAACTCTAAAGAGTAAAAAACCGACTTCAACTAATAATATATAAAAATACAGTCGAATTGAGAATCTCTTCCTTTTTTGAAGTCGGTTAAAAAAAGAATCATCGAAATAGGTTGGCGTGATATTGAGTTATTCGACCATTTGTCGCGCACCTACTCTATGCAAATTTAAGACTTTTGGTTTTCTCATGGATGCCATTATCAGAACTAGACGAAATTAAAATGGGACCTATCTCAAAGCACCAGCTTTCAAATAAAAAAACATTTTCAAAATCGGTTTACTCAGTCGAAAGTTCTGAGGTAACAAACATAAAAAAAAACTGTCGAATTGATAACCTCCTCCTTTTTGAAGTCGGTTGAAAAGTAGTTAATGCAAAATTGATGTTTGCGATGCAACGTCTACAGACACGTCCGTGCTAAAACAAGTTCTACCGATTCGTTCTTGTAATATCGGTGTAATTTATTTAATGTTAGAAATAGACCCAGCTCAGCGCCACAAAGAATATTGGCTTTCACAACGGAACCTGGCAAATTTATGTGCCGCGAGATTTTGCCAACAGTGTGCTCACAAAAGATCACGAGAATGGAGTAATGCCACCAGGGTACTGACTACATACTTGTTTAGCCTTCTTAACAGGAGAATATACAAGAACTGTCTTCATATGATTATTTATTATCGGTACTTACAGCTATAACTTTTCCAAGGGCTTAAAAAGTGACATACCAGTGTTTTTATAGGGACGTATGTAAAATACATATCATACAATAAATTGTGCCTACATCTGTCTTAACTTGGACTGATGATGGAAGTGATAAATTGAAGAAGTAAATAAAAATATACCAATATTAAAATAGGATGTGGTCTACATTTATTATACTGAGTTATTCGTAAATTAATATTTATCAACTGATGTTTAGGTTAATAGGCATATTTTAACCCTACAATTTTGAAAACGACTTAATGAGAAAATAAATATAAAATTCTTATTTTGTAGACTTGCAACCAGTCTCATTAATTTGACGCTATTTTATTTAGCAATGATAAAGAAACATAATCGACTGTTGATCTCTATTATCTAATTCATAGATTGACTTAGTTAGGAGTCCTCCACTGTATCTAAATCAAGCCTCTGATCCGAGTGCCGCCAGTCTGTGAAAATTCTGTGAAAACCCGGTTTTGCTCTTTTGCTGGTGCACAACGAGATGCGTCAGCACCTTGTGGTACATGCGACCAAGTTTTACTTGAATGATTTAACGACAGGATTGTTGTGACACGTGCCACACTATATTATGAGTCGTCTATCTCTATTAATTTCCAATATACTTTTTTATATCATATAAACACTTGATAGGATCTCGCTTGCTCTAAATAATTGCAGGTAAAATCGTTCTGCAAAGGTGTTTAGAATAATACCCGTTTTTTCTAAGGGATCGATTATATAAAACTTGTAATTTTGCAGCCTACTAGCATGTTTCCCTAGTACCGCCTTAAGCCAATTCCGTTACTAGGAATTATGAGTGGTAGTCTTAGTTACACCTGCTTTTATAAACCGTTCTTATAATTACGATAATTGTCCACTACTGACATACCTAAATGCAATTGTAGTTTAATAGGTATGTGAAGAAAATTGTAGGTACATAACGTTCTTACCTACCAAATTAAATTTCGTAACACTTTTCAAAATGACAGTACATCTGCATTTAATTGAGCATTTGTATGCATTCAGGAATTCTGAAAATGCCTAAAAACCGGAAACCAAGCTCTACTGAAGCAGCAATTAAAACAAGACGTCCGAGAAATTAATTTTTACCCATTCTCTTTTTATTTGCAATAATTAACTTTATTACATCTAAATATAGAAATCCTATTACATATTGTAGTAAAAAGAAGTTAACTTTAATTTAATAACGGTTATTGGTTAGTTAACGCGTGTCGGGCGGTCTAACTGGTTCCATAACATCGGTAGATGCTGCCGACTGGTAGCAGCTACCTAATTGGTCAGGCGTTACAATTATTGTGTGTCAAGTTGGTAATTGACATGATCGTGGATCGATCTTGACCTAGCTGCGGGCGGCGGTGTCAGTGGCCGGTGTCCGCAGGCGAGGCGCCGGCGACGCCGAGCTGTGTCTAGGGTGACTCGGGCTGCACTCAGTTCGCGTGCCGCCGCGTAACGGTTCTGGCAGCTGATCCTGTATTATCCTTCAATTAAACGCGATAATTAAAAAAATAACTACATTTTACCTGTTAGAATTAATAAGATGTATACAGGTAGGTACTCGAATGACAGAAAGCTTAAAACAGTACCTAAGAAACCAGCTGCAACATACCTATGATAAGTTCATAAGGTGGAACTTTCTTTCAGGATCCAATAGTTGAGATAAGATAATTTTAAATTTGCATGTTTATTTATTCAGTTCACAATTATCCAGTAGCAGATTGTAAACCAGATACTCAATTGACATTTTCATATTTTGTTATTGGTTATAATAATTATGATATATATAATTATTTTGATTAGAAGTTGTGTAAGGTGGAGAGTTGCGTTTGTTTTACGGTGGAAAGGCGGGCGGGAGCGCCGGAGCAAGCGACGCTGTCTAATTAAGCGCGGACGAGGCTAATTTGACGCGTGAGCAGCTCGCCCGCTGCCTAATGAATGGTATCGCACACGTTCATCGCGCCACGTCGCGGGCTCGTGCTTGCGGCGAGCATTAGCTGAATCTAACTTGCCCGATAAACACAAAATCAAAACGATTGCAAGTTCTATACATTCACGTTAACCTCATGTTTATATAAAAGAAGGATGTTGTATCATTATACACTTTAAGCGCTTTCAAAAGCTATCTGAGGAGTTATGTGTGGTTGTGACGTATGGTCATATTTCGTGCTTTTCGTAGGTATACTATATTTAACTTGTATAATTGTGATTAATTTTAGACTCGAACAAAATTTGACAATCTATCAAAACATAATATCTAATAATATATAATATACTTAAATAAAAACGAAATGCCGTTCGTCGGTAAACGCCTCTCTTGAGAACGATGGTAGAAGTTTTTTTATGTATTTCCACAGACCAGTTTTATTTAAACTGGTCTCTGGTATTTCTAATATCTAAGTACTCCGAATAAGGCTCCTAATAAGAAAAGTAGACAACTTGACGGGAAAGTGCAAAAGTCGTGAAAAACTTAAAGTATGAATTTTTCTATTCGATTTTGACAGTGTCTGTCGTGTCAGCTAGGTACCTACTCTTAAATAAATGGAATGTTACAAACTTCCGTCATTACTTTAAATCTACTATATAAAAATAAGTCGGGTTTTCCTTCCTGACGATTTAACTCCAGAACTGACGAACCGATTTCCATGGTTTTGCATTCGTTGGAAAGGTTCCTCCTTCCTTTCCGCAAGGTTTATAGTAAAGAAAATTCAGCATTGCACCCGTGCGAAGCCGGGGCGGGTCGCTAGTCTAATATGTAAAAAAAATTCAGAATGAGATTTTTTACAAATTTTTACCAAACATAAAATCAACCATTTTTATATTGCATCACAAAAATATTTTATAGCATTGATAATAAAAGTTGACGCAGATAGTAATTTTAGATGAACGTAACAATACCTATTGATATTTTAATTCGCAATAAGCATTTCTAGTAGTTCGGCATAATTGGGATTGACTCATACAATCTCTGACACCAGAAAAGCGAGGCTAATGCTTATTCAGAATGTTTGCATCAGTCTGTAATGCTGATTATAGTCATCGGTACAAGCTACGTGAATGCAGTTACGGTGCACTGATGTATTTATGCACGCACAAAGCAAGTTGCAATTTGTGAAGTTACCTACTTTCTGATGGATGGGAAATAATCACTGGTATGACGTGCATTATTAGAGTTGTGAATACATGTGCGGTGTGGAAAAGTCATTTTAAATTTTTCGCCTTTTATCACTAATTGTTTATTTACGAAAACTCATCAGAAACAAAAAAAACAATAATTAAGCTAACAATAGGTCTCAAACAACTGATAAACATTCATACATATAAACAACCAGACAAGAAAACAACGGTCATGTTCATGCACTCAAGTGTTAGCCCCGAGCGAGAATCGAATTCTCGAACTATGACTCAGAAGGCATAGTCAATACCAACTGAGCCAATAGGCTAGTTCATTATTCCTTTTTGTTTCATAAAATACACACGTAGTAAATGGGCCCGACAAGTATGGAAGAAACTCCTAATTACGAGCAAAACTAATTATGTCGGAGCGAAAAAACTAGCCGATGAGAGCCTTGTGCAATAGCGTCTGGAGAATCATCTGGCCGCGATGCTATCGCCGTTACCGGCTGCTTTGCATTTTTTTTCTTCTCCGTTCAATTATAATTTCTAGCATACAGCCAATTACTGGTGATGATGGTTACGATGACGGAATATTTTACTGAATTCTAACAACAGACTCCTTTTATGTGGAACCCCCTACAAGTATTATGCACTAAGCAGAAAAAAATATTGAATTTTTGCCGGACAGTAGCCAAAAGGAAGCTTACGAAATGACAAACAAGTTGATTCGCGTGAAGAAGAGGTGCGGGCGGCGCAGCGTGGACAAATTCGTGCACGACCTACTGCACTTATCGGGTAATTTGTCACTAAAGTGCCAGCATTTTTGGCTAAATGCTGTCAAAGATTAAGCACTACTTTAATTCATTCGAACGAAATGAGCAATAAGGAAACCCAATTCCGTCACGTGACGCGTTTTAATATGAAATAACGAATGGAAAGGTAAGTAAATCAACAGAAGAACAAAAGGTTTCATGCTTATTCAACACATAACTTATTTGTATTTATAGGCTCTACTATCTTTACGACAAACATAAAGTAGAGGCACAACTTTCAACCTTAATAAAAAACATGGCTCTACAATTGAATAATTTAGTTTTATACCTATTTCTCAGTCTAAATGAGTGGCCATCATACCCGATACCGTCGCCGGTCATTCGACACAAGTCTGCGGTTAATTACTCTGGCGAGGACTCACGACTGTGCGGTAAAAGGCTTTAAGCCGCGTCATTTGTTTGCGGCTATAATGGACTGATAACGGATACAATTGGCGTTCTGCCTTCAATTCCTCCTCGGGTAGATCATTTAGTTGTGCAAGAGAGAAATATGACATTTTACAGTCTGACGTTAGTTAAAGATAGGTAGAAACCAAAATATATTAATTATAACAAGCGGTTCTGCGCTGTTTCACCCGCGTATTTCCCGTTTCCGTGGGAATACGAAAATAAAATATAGCCTATGATACTCAGGAATCTTCTAGCTTTCCATTGGTGAAAGAATTTTGAAAATCGGTCAAGTAGTTTTTGAGTTTATTCGTAACAAACATACAAAAATACAAATCTTTCCTCTTTATAATATACTAGCGGATGCCCAGCGGCGTTGCCCGCGCGGATTTCTGTTCCCGTGGGAATTTCCGAAAATCCCATCATAGTGGTTGCCTACGACATATTTAAGACACCTGTATACCATACTTCAAATAGCGGGTGCCCAGCGGCGTTTTCCCGCGTGGATTCAGTTTATTCCCGTTCCCGTGGAAATTTCCAAAAATCCCTATATACCAATTTCCTCCGACATATAAGACACCTTCATACCATTTTTCAAGTTTCTAGGTGTTATCGTTTCGGAGTAGTACGTATTTCTCTTTTTAACCAGTTTTTATAATTTCCCGTGGGAATGAGATATTTTCCTGGAATAAAAAGTACCCTAGATGTTGACCCGGGTACTCAGTTATCTCCATACCAAATTTCATCAAAATCCGTCCAGTAGTTTTTGAGTGATGCGTGCACAACCAGACAGACAGACAGACAGACAGACAGACAGACAGACAGACAGACAGACAGACAATAAATCCAAAAATTGGTGTTTCGGTATCTATATCGATAACTATATACACTACCGTTAAATTTTTCAAAAAATATTTAATGTACAGACACGGTCCCGTTAGAGTTTTATTAATGTATAGATATAGATAGATATAGATAGATAGATATAGAAGATAGATAGATAGATAGATATAGATAGATAGATATAGATAGATAGATTATATAGGTAGATGTAGGTGCTTAGATCATAGTTTTGTTGTTGAAGGCCTGTTAAGTTCATAATTGTATTCTAACATTAGTTACCTACATAGGATATTATTGGTTTTATTTACATAATCCAAAATGAAAAAGCAGTTATCAGGTTAACATCTGAATAATGTTAACACCTCCTTTACTGTCAAACATGCCTCGTTTACTCACGGCCCTCGAAAAATAGGCAACCTTCTAAATATGTTTGCTAATCACTCTCTTTTTTCGCTATCCCCTCAATCAAGTGCTAAGTTTGAATTAGGTACTTCAACAAAGGATGCGGCGTACTTACTTATCAAGTTATTAGTTTACTAGCGCTAATCTATCCATACATATAATAAAACTCTAACGGGGCCGTGTCTGTACATGAAATATTTTTTGAAAATTTTAACGGTAGTGTATATAGTTATCGATATAGATACCGAAACACCAATTTTTGGAATTTTTGTCTGTCTGTCTGTCTGTCTGTCTGGTTGTGCACGCATCACTCAAAAACTACTGAACGGATTTTGATGTAATTTGGTATGGAGATAACTGATTACCCGGGTCAACATCTAGGGTACTTTTTATTCCAGGAAAATATCTCATTCCCACGGGAAAATATAAAAACTGGTTAACCATAGGTGTCTTATAGACGTATACAGGCAACTACTATAAAATGATTTTTGGAAATTCCCCCGGGAACGGGAATAACGGGATCATTGGGAACCTAATAAATTGGGTCTGCTAATTGTTATATCCATACTCTTTTCTGCTTTACTGCTATTTTATTTTTCTTTGACACTGTCTTAGTGACGTTTTTGATATTTGTTCAATGCAAATGTGAATTGAGTTTTGTATTTATTTGTTACAAAATGAAAAAATATTACCAGAAGATCATGTTGAAACTGAAATTACAAAGAAAACCTAATAAATACCAATACAGAACAATACAAATGTCATGCAAACAGAAGGAATGCACGTACCAAGGTCAGTCATCCTTTACACATTCTGTTACTCCAAATAACAACTGGTAAAAAAGAGAAATACCTACTAGGTACTCCGAAACGAACACATCAACTTGAAAAATGGTATGTAGGTGTCATATGTCGAGGCAATCGCTATGAAGGGGTTTTTGAAATTCCCACGGGAACGGGAATACACTAGATCCACGTCTGCGACGCCGCTGGGCACTCGCTATCTTAAATAAAGAGCAACAATACTACGGTTTCCATAGGTATCCCTAAATTCAGTTACGCTAATTCATTTTTCGGAAAAAAATCACACATACCTATTAAAAACTAGCGGTTCTGCGCGGTTTCAGTCGCGTAGTTCCCGTTCTCGACGGAATACATGGACTATATACCCTATGTTACTCAGGGATATTGCAGCTTTCCATTGGTGAAATAATGTTTTAAATCGGTCCAGTAGCCTTTGAGTTTATTCGTTACAAACATACAAAAATACAAGAATAAACCTTTCCTCTTTTTAATATTGGAAGATTTAGATTAGTGTAGATGTAGATAGCTAAAACCGATTAATAGTCGAAACTGAACAAACTAATTTCAGGAATTGCATTTATCCTATCCTATCCTACTAATATTATAAACGCGAAAGTTTGTATAAATGTGGATGTTTGTTCCTCTTTCACGCAAAAACTACTGAACGGATTTTGATGAAACTTTACATTTATATAGCTTATACATCAGAATAACACAAAGGCTATATTTTATCACCGTATTCCTACGGGAATGGGAAGTATTTTATCCCCGTATTGCTACGGGGACGGGAACAACGCGGGTGAAACCGCGGGGCGCTGCTAGTATATTAATAATGTTATTGATGAATAAAGTTAAAACACTCTAGATGTTATTTCACAGGTATGCGATTAAATTGTGTTTTTTTGTTGGAACTTCAGTACCTAAACGTAGATGAAGGTACGAAAATATATAACCAAAATCTGGTTACAATCAAGTTACTTAATGAATGTAGGGTTACAGGCCATTGTGACATCAATTTATTCTGAAACAAAATTATAATAATTTCACTTAATTACAACATTTATTCTGAGGCGAGGCAGCATGGGCTCACTCTATCTTATGCTCGCGAATTATCTCTTGGAGCTCCACAGTTTATGTCCACGACCGACGTATTTATGTGAAAATTTAAAAGGTTTTCCGTGTTATACTTTTCCTCAATTTAATACGAATTAATTCCGATAAAAAAATAAACGGCTATAACAGCAGGACAGAAGTCGTACTTACCTGAAAAACAAAATAATATGAAATCATTTATTGTAACATTTATTTAATATCAATAATATTAAGTGACAATAAACTCGTGCTCCAAGTACAAAAGGATCAGAACACAAATTATTCGATTGTTTTATTAGACAAGCAGTCGTAAAGTGGTGGGTTTAGTGTGGGACAATGAAAGAGTGACCCACCTTGCCCGCAGTTATCGTCGCGTGAAGTGATTTTTGTTCTCGAACTCTGTCCGATTCATAAACCATCGTATTTATGGCTACCTCTGGCGATAGGGGGCTGTGGGGCAAAACTATACTTGCCAGAAGTATTTGGTATCAAATCATTTTATACCCGTAATATTATATAATGAGTACCAAGACTTCGAGGTTATGCAAAAATTCCGACTCGTTTTCGTAGTATTCAGATAATATTACTAAAACTACATAATTACTTGATTAACGGCGCATTAAACATATCAGATAGCTTATAAATTCTCCAATAGCTATTAATAGGCCACTAAGTGATTCAAAGGGCAGTTAACTAAATTGCCATGCCACAATTTACAGCGCACGTTTATTTACAAAATTGTCGTCTTATAATTGCTGTAAACTCGATGCACCGACTCGCCCCAAGTTCCTTTATCAGCTTCGATCACCTGATTTTTGATTGCTATGTTATAGGCAATATGACCTTATTTACGAAGGTTTCTCAATTTGCTATGAAAAACAATAAGAACGGGTTTCACATAATACTTCCTGCTTTCATGTGTTAATTTAAAACGCGCAAAATGAAAGAATATTGTTATCTCAACAACAAGAACAATATCAACGTAAATACAATTTATGGAAACAAACCAGACGTATTTTAATTCAATTACTATGATTTTCGATGCATTTGATTCACTTATCCATAGTGTATGAGCAAGAAAGTAACGGATTAACACTAAGTTGTTAATTAAATTGTTTTTTATTTCCATCTATGCCAGTATGTTCTTAAAAAACCATGCAAATCACTTCTCTAAGCTTAATAAGATTAAATCTGGCACTATTGATATTATTATTAAATTATTCTTCTAGTCAATAGGCTCGATAGCCATCGGCGTAATCCGTAGCCAGCCAGTGACGATTCTCACGTTACGAATAGGTTCATCTACTTACAGATAAGGTATTCAATTGAAAATTAACTGTGCCTTCTGAAGATGAGATCTTCAACAATGAGTTATACCTATTTAAATGAGGAAGTAGATACGTTAGGATTACATACTAAGTGAAATAAAAAGAAAAGAAAATAATTTATATGCCGCACAATAACTTCGACACTTTATATGTATATCGTGTTTTTGCCTTGAAAATTGAATACTTTTTAACATATGCCAAAATACGATCTGCACTGTAATCTTAGTGAGTAATGGCTGCAATAAATCTATAATACCTACCGCGTAGATCATCTGTGACTTCAAAGTGCTTACGGCTATTCGAAATATAGAATCGTCTATTATTTTGTCTTTGAAGGCTATATCTTTGATACTTAATTAATCAATACAATTCACGTGAAAACAATATGTTTTGTAGAAATTAGTAAATGTTCTCTATTAATAACTTTTGAAGCAAAACGAAGCAAGGTGACCCTGGTCGTAAAATGTACTAAAAATGCTTTCATTGCGATACAAATTTATATAAAGCTAAACATATAAAATCAGTTGCAAAACACAATAAAATAATTTAAGCCGTGACTCGACTTGAACTTGTGTCATTGCAAGTGGAATGCAACGATAAATTTTCAACTCTTGCGCACTTTTTACTTTGCACTGTTGCACAAAATTATTTTCACCAAAATGGCAAGAAACTCGGGTGAAATGTGAATCATGTCGACTGTCAACAACCACTTAATTGTCAGGTCACTTAATGCGGTCGTCGGAGGCGAGGGTCGAATGAAGCGGCAAGGATTTTGTTATTTCCCGTTCCTGTAATATGTATTTACCAACAGGATACTGTAACTATTTATTATTTATTATAATTTATAGTCGGACCTTAAATTGGAATAAAGTTTCCTTTTCAGTAAGCGCTATTACCATACAATTCCGGGAACGTTAATAATGAGGATATTCTGTATAATAGGTACAGTATATACCTACCTACGGTTATTTCTTTACCTGCACTTACCTGTGTAAAATTTATTCACACGATGCACTAGTTACAATTGAATAATAGGACCATGGAATAGGACATAACAAGGCCAGGTCGCTCGGCGTCGCACAAGAGCGCACGGATCCACAGTCACCTTCGAATCCTTGACCCATCCTGAAGAGGCTACTCAAACAGAATGCACTTCGGTTCTGTCGCCATTCGTAGATAAAATAGGTATTTAAAATACCGCTCTCCGTGGGAACCGTGCCGGGCGCCCGGACCGCGATAACCCTGCGCGGAGAGCCTGCACCCACCGCTCGCTGCGCCCGCGCCTCCGCCTTAACCGAGCGTTAGAATCAAACAAAGGTCCCAAACAGATATTCGATGCTATGTTTAATTTCGCAACCCTCTGTATAACTTTATTTTTATCATTTTATTTACTTCAGTGTGAAATGTGATATTCCGATTTGCAATAAACTCAGGGTAGGTATCAAAAGTAGGACGGCGGATATTTACACGTGAAATTTAGCTTTATTTCTACCGACAGTAAGTCGATAACGCAGTGGTTTGAGTTAGCGGCGGGTGTAAAAGTAAAGCTGCGTGCTGCGAGATGACATCTGGAACCCTGCTGCGATCCGCGAACAATATTGTCTCTGCCATAATGTATCTGGAATTGGAAAGTCAATTCATATTCATTAGAACTTATCAACAAACCCTTGAAAAATCAACCATAAATGTAAAAAAGCGCTTGTTGAAAGTTTTTTTAATAAGTTAGCTAGAGTAAACATAACTGTAGAAAAGTCATTTAAAGTGTAACATTATCAAATAAATTTATAAAAAATCATCAAATAAATAAAGTATCTAACATAATCCTCGTGTTATGAAACCGCTTTGGCCTACTCTTGAAAGTGCCAAACGGGTTTTTTGGGCAATAATCACGAGGAGACTGGAAAAAAATCATAGAAAAGTTAAATAACGAGTTTATATTAATATTAACTATGAATAAATAATAAATAGGTGCCTAACTTATGTTAGCTATATTATCTAAGATCGTACATATAATAAAACTATAACGGGACCGTGTCTGTAGGTACCTACATGAAATAGTAGTGTAGTGTAGTGTAGATAGTTATCGATTTAGATACCTATCAAAATACCAATGTTTGAATTTTTCGTCTGTCTGTCTCGTTGTGCACGCATCAAGCAAAAATTACTAGACGGAATTTGATGAAATATGGTGTGGAGATAACTGAGTCAACATCTAGGGTAACTTTTACTACAGGAAAATATCTCTTTTCCTCGGGAAAATATAATAATGGATACAAAGAAACATACGTAATACTCCGGAACGATAACACCTAGAAACTTAAAAAATATGGTATCTAGGTGTCTTATATTTCGTAGGCAACCGCTATGAAGGGATTCTCGGAAATTCCCACGGGAACGGGAATAAACTGGATCCGCGCGGGCAACGCTGCTGGCACCCGCTATTTGAAATATGGTATGTAAGTAGGTGTTTTATATGTCGTAGGCCACCGCTACGAAACGGTTTTTAAAAATTAACACGAGAACGGGAATAAACTGGATCTGCGCGGGCAACGCCGCGGGGCACCCGCTAGTGTTAAATAAACACTGAATGAATCAAAAATTTAAGGAGGACGTTTACTTTAAAAAAAATTTCTGTTATTTTTACTTCGTATTAAAGTAGTAGGAAGCTTCACAATGTGTTTTCTGTAGATTAGAATAGCGCTATTTCTTTTTTTAAATAAAAGCGTATCTACTTACTCTAATTTTCATGTATAACAGGAAAAAATAAACCTTTGTTCTCGAGTTTACATTTTATTAAAACCAAACAGAACTGAGTTGCTTTTTGTTCCGTTCAAATTGCTATAAAATTATAAATATAACATAACGACCCTTAACGTCGTTAACAAAGTTGTCGATGTTTTATCTTTGCGTAGATCTTATTTAAATGTTATCTGTTTATAAACAGGGCGGATTATAACTAACGGGGCGACGTGAGAGATGCAATATAAAGATATAGCACCATCACAGAAAGAAACTCTTATAACATAACGTTTCAATGCGCTGTTGATGGTTATCACTGTTTTTATAACTTTGTGAATAGATTTTGAAAGTAATATCTGAATTAGATAGTTTAGAGTGCAATTAATAAAAAAAATATGACAGCTCTCTTTTTGAATAAAAACACTACGGAATACGAATAAAATGAGTGTAATCAGCATTTAGTATTTAGCATCCATTGCTGAAAACTAATATTGTATTTTGATGTATTGTATTTAAATGTTAAAAGCTGCAATTATATTCAATTTCTTGGTAAAAGGTGTTAAAGTGGTGATCATAACTATCGATTATAATAAATGTAGAGATCTGTTGAACTAAGTAACTCATCAAAATCGCCGTTCACCTGTGCGATCCTACGATCGGTCGTCTAGATTTATCGATATCGGAAAATCGAGAGGCGCTTCGTATTTTGCATAACGCTTGTAAGTTGTGTAGCACAATGCCCCGTGGCCCACAATAAATTGAGCGCGCGACGGACGATCCTTGCCTATGTTCGTGGGTCAACCAAAGAATCTAAGCGGACTGCCCGACATCCGATTGGACGATCGTAGTGTGTTGTCCTAGATCTTCTAGTATGTTGAATATACACAATCAAAACTCATTGTTCTACATACCCTAAGTTCTAATCGCTTTACCCGTGTCCCAAGTTAGATCATACTTAGATAATTTAGCAAAACTATTATAATTATTATCCTTGACTAAGTAATGTATAAAAACGTGATCGTGGTCGCGACAGAAGATGTAATTTAATATTGATCAAGCTTAAAGCTTTTAAAAATGCATTCGAAAAACACATAAATCTTATTGTTGTTCAACTTCCTGTATAGACCAGTCGCGCGCTGAGCGCAAAGCGTTGCGGCGCGGGCACTTCCAAATAGGTATTCAGATATTCTTTTCCTCGCCAATAAAAATAGAGCAAAAACAAGTCCAGCAGTTTTTTTGTACCCGTCGACCTTGCAGCCGAGTGGCTTACTGATTCCGATACACTGTTACTTAAATCGAAGAGTCTGATGAATCGTACCCATTTAAAATGACTATCCTTTTATCGACCGTTGCAAATAATACTCTGTATAAACACTAATTGATTATCATAAAATATGCACTTCCTATTCAAACGAGCCGGTAGCATAGCAGCAATCAATCAACTTGCGTCTATTAGACCTTATGAAGATTCATTCACTTTTACTTTTATTCAATAATCAACTTATTGAATATGTATGAGAGCCATGGGTTTAATAATATCATTCATCCTTTATTTAACGTTTCGTTACTTTTTTTATTCATCAACTGGCTGTCAGGGGAGATCGGCGGTCGGAGTAGGTACATCGAGATTACTTATTTATGTTTCGGTGGACGTGTTCGCCTTGCTGACGCGACCGGCCGACATGTTCATTTATTGAATCGAACTTGTTCTCGTATGTATGTCTGTCAGCAGTTTCTCAAAATAATCAGCTCATTGCTTCACACTGTGATAGCGAAAGCCTTTTTTGAGCTGAAACAAGGTAATGACCCGGCCCCAACTTGTTTTCATTTTTCCTCAAGTCTATATGGTCCTACTTCTATGAAAACATTCTCGGTATTTTTTATGAGCAGTAGAAGAGTCGGAACATGTATGTGTTTGTGCTCCCATCAGTAGCAGAACTTAGAAGGACCACAAAGGAAGGACTTTGAAGCATAAACTACCACACTAAAATAAATTTGAAGAGAAAATTGAATTCTTATGTAGGAAGTAGAATTAAAACTGTAAGCAAAGCAATACATCCTACCTACACATAATGCAAATAATTTATAATGATTCTTCAAGTAGGTATCGTCAGTAACGACTTCCTTCTTAGCACAAATGTAAATAAAACGAACTTTGTATTTCATGTATGCGATAAAAAGTGATTTTAACCATACGATTTTTGTAAACTTCACTTTACATTATCAGTCCTTTTCTATGTTTATTATGCATTTGTAAAGTTAGATGGGTAATTTATTATACAATTTATCCAAATATCATAAAGAGGTAGAGATGATTGTATGTTTTTGGAAGTAATCTCTGGAAGCACTATAAACCGATTCTGAAAATTCTCTCATCAATACAAAGCTACCCTATTACCGGGTTTTTTTTTATGAGAGAAGGGGGCAAACGAGCAAACGGGTCACCTGATGGTAAGTGACGTCCGTCGCCCATGGACACCTGCAACTCGAGAGTCACAACTGCGTCACAACTGAGTGTCACCTGACAAATATCTTTTTTGAAATATAATCTTTAAACTGGAAATTAGAATCTGCACAAAAAACAAGTTCACGTCATAATTGCATTTTAAAATATCTCTAAATATAATAATATTTATTGTACCTCTAATATATTCGGTGAAATAAACTTCCACGGACCTGCATCTCTATATGTACCACTACGTACCTAATCTTTGTAATCTTCAGTTAAAAAAGATTTAAACTAAAAATATGAGTGTTAACTTTCTCTGGTTTTTATGAATCCGAATTTAATTGAATAAATCGTCCGCAAATTAGCAACTTATTTTGGTTATTGTCGATGTACTTTCTGTGTAACATGAATAGGTGTAGAACGCAATGGGCGCCGCCGTAACGATACAATAAAGGCTTTTTATGGACTATACTCGACACATGAGGTATTTTAATGTCGTTTGAGGAACAGGAGATATGTATTATAAATACAGATTTTGGTTGTTTTATTTGCAATAGCTCACGTGGCATTATATAGCAAATAAATAATTATACCGAGCAAATGCGATTTTTTCTAATATTACAAGCCCGGGGAGTGTCCAGGATTCCAACTAAGTACCTCAGTGCAAATAATCACGTGGTTCCGTTACGTGGAGAAAATTAAGAAAAACACATACTTTCGCATTAGTAATATTGTTATATTATAATAATACATATTATAATTAATTAAATATTTAGGATATAGTAATATAATAATAGTGTGGCGATCTAATTGGTAATCGTTTTAGTTAATACTTAAACTCTCAATGTGAAATATACTTTAACAGTAGGTATTCAAACGCGCTTCAAAATGTTTTTCGTTTTATAGTTATACACGTTTAAAAATTTACGAGTATAGCTCCTAAACCGTTGTCTACGATACCTTTACATGCAACTAGAAAGTCGCTTATCAATTCAATTGTCTGAGCCACGCCTGCGCTCGTCACTACCTATCTCATTGTAACAGTAATTTTAGACACTTATTACAATATAAGATTGATTTTTATATAATTTTGTGTGTATGTACTATAATAATATGTTGAGTCATTTTAAGCCAGGTTTTCATGGCACGAGTGCGCTCGTACAGAAAGCGCTCGTATGAGTCAATAGTAAAATTTCAATCCAGTGATTGGCTGCTGGCTTCAGAGTACACTCGGATCACGTATTCAGTCAAGAACCGTGCGGTTCCAATGCGCACCGTAACAATTAAAAATCAATGTTTAATATTTATATAAGTATGTTTATCAGTTGTTTAGTACTCATAGTACAGGCTCTGCCTAGTTTGGGACTAAATAACCGTGTGTAAATTATGTCCTACAATTGATATATTTCATTGTATCACAATTTATTTATTTAATTGTTTCTCAGATTCTTGGTTTGAGAGGTTAAATAATAAGAGAAGAGCTCTGGTGGAGACTCGTTCATACTGTGAAAATGCCGCTTTTAAAACGCTTATGGCTTATCCTTGAGGGGTTTGGCCAAGATACATCATTTCTGGATGTAAAAACTTTTCATCAGTATATTTTTCAGACACCTAAATATGACAGACGTTATGCCCATCGCCAGACCGAATGCTAGAAGATGTAATTCGGTGGCCTCCGGGTTTCTATGGCCGATACAGCAACAAATAAAAATAAAACATTAAAGGAAGTCCCAATACAAGAAACTTGTTGTAGAGATGGAGGTGCGGAACCCTTGACGGGTTATCATTTTATTTAGAATGCCTATTTTAACATACATCGTACCTACCTACATATGACATGCACTAAACTTGGTATTGTAAAAAGCATCGTATTTTTAAACATAAATTGCTATATGAAACAAATCGATACATTGAACAAAAGCATTAGGTACTATATTCCAATGCTTAAGAAGTCTTCTCTTAGAGTATTCTCTCAACCTCAAGATTTTAAACTGTTAAAACATGGTCATTATGCTGTTTTATTGGAGGTTTATAATATACATATACTTAACTCATAAAATCACAGTTCACGAACTTTAACCATTTTTCATGCTTAGTTTATTTTGTAAGCATTCCGAAGAACAATGCAAATTGGTACATCCTGATAGTCATCGATAACTCAAGGCCCAATACCTCTCGGCTACGGCTCTCAGACATCATGTCTTTATTTGACAAGGCTGGGGTGCACGAGGTCACTACGTAAATACAAAAATCAAATTATTATTTATATAAAAGAGTACAGAATTACAACATAATATTTAATAAGGCACTTGAATTTTATTGCATCAGCCTTTGGCTCATTTGAATAATCTTGCATCTAAAACAGTATTCCATTGCTTAAATTGAACCAGTTTCCGTTATAAGAAATACAATGCTACTACAATTTAAATAATATAGGTAATAATCATTATATTTTTAACTGACTTCAGAAAAGAAGAAGGTTCTCAATTCGACGCGTATGTTTTTTTTGTATGTTCATCCATAACTCCCTCAAACCTGAACCGATTTAGATGTTTTATTTGTTTTATATAGGTATACGTCAAGGTAGGTAAGTAAGAAGTAAGTTTTGTGAAAATCTAATGAAGAATTTCGGGTGGAGAACGGAACTCCTCAACGTAGGTACATCAGCAAATCACTCGCTATCAGAGTAATAGATTTACATACACACATACATACTCGTACGCCTTTTTCCTGAAGGGTAGACAGATATATACGGTCTAGGTTTAGCAAAAGTAGGTAATGGATGTTGAATACGCAAATGATAGTATTGTATAGTGCTATTCGTTGAAGTCGGTTTGTATTTTTGTTAAACACTAGTTTTTACCCGCGGCTTCGCTCGTTCACGTTTATTTCACCCCCTTAGGGGTTGAATTTTGCAAAATCCTTTCTTAGTGGATGCCTAAACAGTATAAGCTATCTATGTGCAAAATTTCAGGGCTCTAGATGCACCGGTTTAGGCTGTGCGTTGATATATCACCAATCTGTCAGTTAGTTTATCATTTTATCCATTATTTTTTACGTTGTTTGTGTTGTTACTTTGTCAATTATTTTTTTGAATTTGTCATGGTCTTTCAAGTTTCGTTATATTTTAACACGATGCTAAACACAGCATATTTTTTCAAACGTTTTTGATATACCTAGCTGCTTTTTAAAAATTGATGTTTGTTAAATTCTGATACAACGGACAAATTGTATCTAAATATGTATATGTCATATACATACCTACATTTCAAAACGCGATCACCTTGCGTGCCGCAGTTCAGTCTAGCATAAGTCAAAACGACATCGATAACCGTTAAAAAGAATTTAATCCAACAAATTCATAACGCTTTACCTATGTTCAGCATATATGCGAATTAATGAGCTTTTAAAACGGTTGTGCAGCTCACCCAAGTTGATATCGAAACCTGTCCGTGGCAGTCCCTTGTGGTAAGTGACCATTCTTTGTCCAAGTCGTCCTAGACAGCCGCCGCGCGCCGCATTCATGCATAGTAAATAATTACAGTGATCAACGGCAGGTGGAGGCGCACGCGCATCGCGACGCGCGCACATAGAAATAGAAAGGCACATTGCAGTAATTATTTAGTACAGTTATCCTTAATGGGACGTTTTGCGAAAGCTGTTAAGTAAATAAGCAGCGTCCTGCGGTTCTTGCCGGGTGCGCACGCGCTCTGCACATGCACGCGTGCAGCGGCCCGTCGCGAACACTTCATAACAGGAATTCTTTAAACAAGAAGCTCATTAAAAGCTAACTAGTTCTTTCAACGGTTAGTAAGTTATTTTTTATTTAAATACATTCAAGAAAAATAAACATGGGAAGGGGAAATTTTCATATGGTAACGGAAAAAAATACCACAATAATGAAACATTTACAGTGCTGTTAATAATGTACCTACTTACTCGTTAGTGGTCAAATATTAAATATAAATTTTAAATATGCAAACGAAAACCAGTACTTCTAAACTAGACAATATGTACGGCAAACACAATTCAATATTCATAGTTGACACTTTTATTGCTACTCGTATATAATTTCACTACATCATGTATTCGTAACTATCTGACCGGTCATCATTTGTTGGTCTCTAATATATGTACAAATCCTGACCTCTACATCTCCTGACGCAGGAGCTCCCGGGCAAGCGGCGCGCGGCGGTGGGTCATGGGTTAAGCGATACTTTATTTTGAATAATTTATATGTCTTTCCGCGATAGACGCCCGTGCCCGTGCCCTCCGCCCGGTACTGTTTATGGTAATGCGGGATATCTCGCATTGCAAATGCGCTGAATGTGTCGCCACGAGCAACCAGTCGCGATAACCGCTCCACGGTATGAATTTCTCCGTAGAAATAACAAAATTTAAGCGCAAATATGTCACAACGAAACTACAGCTTTATAAATTGTTTTGAGCTCGATCGGCCCTTGTGGAATGCTCCTTCTTTTTAAATAATTACGTGCAATAAATTTTATTAACGTCTATAGTTAATGGATTCCAATTGACTGTGCCCGAAATTTATGTTCATTAAAAACGTCAGCAGAATGTTAAATCGCAATCGAAACAAGAACAATCGGTCAAAAGCGCAAAGTTAATTAAAATGTAGAAGGTTCAACCACCATCCACGGCAAGACAGGTCGCGCGGCCACTCGTGATTTCGAGTTAAAATTCACTTTTAAGAAATTGTCATTAATCAAAATTAATGGAGTTTTATCGCACTGGAACTTTCAAAAATATTTATTACGGCCATAAATCAGTGTTAAGGGCCGTAACGAAGCCAGTGAGCTTTCTAGGACGAGACAGGAGCTATGCGCGCGAGCCTCTGCTCTACATGACTAGTGCCTCTATACGCATACAAGTCGGAAACGTATGCAGTATTTCATTACAAAGGCGCATGCGTCACTCATAATACTAAATCAATTTGAAATATATAGAGCTTTATAAAACCTATTACAATAATATTTTTTATCAATATGTCAGTTCCAGTTTTTCGGTATGTCTTATGAAACTTATGTGTTATATAGGATTTTATTAAATAAAATATTAATATGCAACTTTACAAACAAAACTCTCCCAATTGTTTGAAGAATATCTCAAGTCGTTTCGCAAGTTTTAGGGAACAAGTGAGGGCCAACAACGTTTCGTAATTATTGTTGTAGTGATTTATAGGTGTTTCAAGATAATGCGCCGATAGCAGGCCGAGCCGACGCGGAAAGTAACTTTATACAAAATAGTGAACAATATGACGTGATATTTTTTATAGATAATGATGTTGATGGACGACAGCGCCCCGCCACGGCCGCGCGCGCACCGTGGGAACAATATTTCGGCTCGACGATCGCTGCGTTTTGCAATCGTTCACTATTTGTGATAGCAGTCTCCAACCGTTATTGTAATAAGTCTTGTGCTCGTTTACATTCGATTCAAAATACAGGCAACCATTTAACAATTTAAGATTCCGATCTTGGATTTACATTAAGTGGTTCTGATTTTAGAAGATACCGAAATTGATGTTACATAAACGGGATTATAAAGAATCCTGAAATGGCGGGCTACAATGTTTACACCAATTCGTATTGCACTTCCAACAAGTTTTTACTGTTACTCCAATGAAACAGAGAAAACCCAGGCTATGTGAAAAAGATTAAGAAATTGACGCCTGGTGCTGGAGCTTACTTTGATTATAATTGGCAGTATATTAACAAACAAAGTGGTGCCAGGGGCGGGTCGGTGGCATATTTATGAGTCCCGAGCTGGACTGACCTGCCCAGTTCCCAATTTAACGAAAGCTCACGCGGGTCGAGACACTTTCTACTGGCTCGCGAGTTCACCAACATTTTCATTATCGATCGCTTTCATAATTCATCTGACATTTTTGTTCAACTCAATTGCATTGCAGTGAAAAATGGACGCGCTTTGGGTGTGTCTTGGAATATTTTTTTATTCATTTAACTCTACTTCATACTCGGTAATATTCTATAAGATGTGTTACAACACAACATTTTAAAGACTATTCAATTTCCTTGTTATAATGAGTGTCTCAGTTAAAGTACATTCTATATTTTTATGGGAGTGGAAGAGTGGCAGTGTATATTAACCAAAATTAGTTACATATTTTATTTAATTACCCTCCATTCAATTATACATAAAATTCAGACCTCTATCGAATAATAATTACAAAACATTGACGTAGAGACTGATATTAATATGTATATATAACCATTCAATCAAGCAATAAATTGTAATGGAGTCATTAAGTCTAGTAATCCAGTTTAAAATTGCCATCGTCTAAGTACATACAACACGTTACGAAACTTATTTTGGTAATATTCCAAATTTGCATTTCTATATAGACCAACGGCGCGCGGCGGGTTGACTGAATACATATGTATTAGTACTATTTATAGGATGATTTATTTTATACACGGAAAGTTTAGGCTTGAGTGATATAAATGGATATTTGCAGAAACTACCTATTGTAATTTCACTTAAAAATAATTGGTGTCCGGTATCTCGACCACGACTTTACATTTTATTTTCGGGCAATCCATTTCTTCGCTTGCGGCAATTCTGTGACAATTTCCTTTATAATATTTATTGATGTGGTCTTTTCAATTTATTAGTTTTATAATTGTATTACGTCAATTGATGGTTGATTAATAAATTTTAATAATCGTGTATCAATTTTTATGTTAGTGAGACAATTTAGTGCTTTACGTCAAATAATTATGCTGTAAAATTTTTACTAATATAATATACCTAACTAGCTGGGGAAAACTATCAGACGTATTTATGTTGGATACTACTGGCTGATAAGTAGTAGCACATGGAGCCATTGAAACTATTAATATGGACAAGCGTTAACGTCAGGATCAGGATAAAGGCGACCTCGTAAAATCACTATTGGTTTCTTTATTGTCTCACTGCGCGCCTACACATAATACTCGTATATTGCAGAATAATGAAGTAAGCTCAACAACGACAGTATCAGAAGATATGCAGGTGCGGCATGTCTTTTATAACTTTAGCTTTTTGCTTAATTTATCTCTTCTTTTATGTTATTAATATGTTCAGGCCTCATCGTAATAGCCTAAGATCCGGCCGCAAAATTGTGTAGGGATCGAGTACATGCTACAAACCAATTTTTTACTTTTATTTATGATCAGGAGAAATATATTTATAAGGGTAATAAGGTCGAAAAATGGCTGCTAGTATATAAAAAAAAAATGATTTTTAGGACGAAATTTCATTCACTTGTTTTTTTAGATAAAATATCGTCCACTTCACGGCAATATACATAAAGACTGAAAAATCTGCTGATTTTTCAAGGTTTTTATACATAAAGGGGCAATATACATAAAGACTGAAAAATCATCTGATTTTTCAGGGTTTTTCAGAGTCTTTATGTATATTGCCGTGAAGTGGACGATATTTTATGTAAAAAAACAAGTAAATGAAATTTCGTCCCAACAATAAAAAAAAAAAATTTTTTTTTAATACTTGCCGCCATTTTTCGACGCTATTACCCTGATAAATATATATTGTCCTAATCATAATTATGAGTAAAAAATTGGTTTTTAGCGTATACTCGATCCCTACACAATTTTGCGGCTGTATCTCGTACTATAAGTAAATTTATAATTAAATAAAAAAATATAGCATTTAATCTATGAAGTTAAAGCTTTACGGACAAACGATTAAGTTTTGTGGGACCATTACATTGGAGACCATAATTACGATAATAGCCCTCACAAACACTAACGACAATGTTTCCTCGAAGAGAGAGAGTAAACAAAACGGGAATAAATCATCGCATCGTAGTGGACACGATGGCGATAACGTGAGATGAAATAACGTGGACACTGGACATGCAGGCGACAAGCATGTAGCAAGCAAGAGACGTAGGTGGCGTGCGTGGAACATATCACAGTAAAACGGCGAAAATCTAAAAGATCCCAACACAAACCTTAAGAATATTACTAAATGAATATGAATATATACCTATAGATATAAACTAATTTTTGCTTTTATCTAAGATCTATAATGCTTCTTTGAACCATGTCAATACAGCTTCGTCTGCCTTCGTATGTTTAATGTTAAATGTGTAACAATATTACATAAATTTAACGTTATACTACAATAATGTATGAATGCATGGCAGTTTCGAGGAAAAAGTATTTCATAGGTTATTTGATTAAGTTATGGAAATCAGGTCTTAGTGTTTATCGAAGCTATATTTCATGATTATTCTTAATTTTATTATGAATTTCTTATAAAAATAGCAAAATAAATTTGCATTTTTTTATATTAGCGCTCAAAACCATTTTTGTGCAACATGGCGTCAATTGGTGTCACACAAGCTATTATGAGGTTAAAAGCAAGTAAATATACATCAATACACCAAGGAACGGCAATAAGTGACAAACTAACCTGTGACTTTTCAGCAAATCCGGACCGTTTTCGATCACATGATCACACCAGCTACTAAAAGGAAATGATATTTTTCAGGGTTTTTTTGGATAAATTATCGCCTTTAAAACCAGAATTTGTGAATTATTTTTCAAACTCTTAAATGACATATAGAGACAACACATGAATACATTTCTGTTCTGCGTTACCGTACATCCGTGGCGGCGAGTGATGCGCTGTTGTGACGGGCACAGCGCCTGCTGTGCGCAGCCGGCTGTCCCTGCTCCACCACTAATATATGATCCGGCTAATGAGACTTTATTATATCTATTTACAATTAAATAAGAATACGAGCGCTTTGTGAGAAAGCCTTTGCGAAAAATTGACATAGTCACGCAGTCACGCGACCTTCTATGTGTTAATTACAACAGTAAAATACAACGCGCAAATAAAACTAGAACAAAAACGTTATTATCATTATATTATACGAAACAGTATGTTACTTCTATGGTTGTTTATTATTGTTAGTTGCTGAATAATATCTCTTTTAATAAATGCGCTACCCCTAGCTTTTTCTTAGTCTCCGTCATAGGTTAAATTTCTCACGACGCAGTTTGCACGTATCGAGTTTATAGTATATTTTATTGCCTTTGGTTAGTATAGACAAACCATTAGCAAAAAAATTCTAAACTATGAGACAAACACTGGCTAGTTTGAATCAAGATGACAAGCATAATTACTTTTTCGTTTAGCGATCAGTTAACAAATATGGCAAGAAATTCAATTTCCCCGAACAAAGTGAAGTAGGCCAATCAGATATAAAGGGGCTATTGAAAAACGAAACCATAGCAATAATCACAGCGTGCAGAAAGGTCCCGGCTCTTGCGGAGACTTGCGACAGCGCTGCGCCTGCGCAGTCATATTGTATTCACGGAGAACGTACGTTTGCAAAGAAATGATCAATAAATTTGTGCCGTCAATAAAGATATCGATCAAAATTACAGGGTTCCGATGATTTAACAAATATGAGTGGCTCGCCTGCGTGGAGCGCGCAGGGTGGCCGCGTGGCTCTTCCGTGAAATTGTAATGTTGGACCGTAACAATAATTTAGTCTGCCCATGAAAGCTGAACCAATTTCTTTAATTACCAACCGAATTGAGCTGTTGGAGTCACTTAATTAAACACAACAATATCTTTATTTGAATTCACTGATTTTATGACGCTATTCAACTGGCAACCGAGACGTAATGTACAAGCATATTGTAAACACGATCAGGGTTAATGACTTCCATTGCGTCGAAAGTACCGATGAATAAAAAATATTAAGGTTACGATTAAAGACAATACCAACTCACGCCCAGTGTTTATTTTCCGGTACGCGCGCTTGCATTCTTCCATTGATCGTCGGAGCTTACGAATATGAAGCAAACCTGTAGCTCTACGCAACAAAA
Source organism: Ethmia dodecea (assembly GCA_963855545.1). NCBI lineage: Eukaryota > Metazoa > Arthropoda > Insecta > Lepidoptera > Depressariidae > Ethmia > Ethmia dodecea. The sequence continues at coordinate 7,845,775 of OY979437.1, read as the reverse complement.
TAATGGTAAGATTATTAAAAGATAATTATTTTTATCTTGAGGTAATTATATGTCAAGGAAATTATTCCGCAAAAACAAGTTGTTAACAGGATTTAAATTGGTCTCGTACAAAATATTACAACAATAACAAATAAGAATCATAATATTGTTACTTACTGCCTCATTTTAATACCAAACCCTATACTGTGCATGATCTACATACATATATGACTATAGGGCCAAGAGTAGTGCTTCTAAGCCTAAATTATTTTATGCATAAAATATCCTAGAGAGCGGGGTAAACACAATAATATTTCATACAAATAATTTATTATATTATACCTAATTTATTATATTAATTAAGACGAAGTTATTAAAACAAAGTCTTATCTATTTTCTTAGTTATTTGAGATTTACAGTAAGTAGTAAAATACAACGGGTCTGTTGGCTCAGTTGGTATTTGACTCTGCCTTCTGAGTCTGAGGTCGCGGGTTCGATTCTCGCTCGGGACCAACATTTGTGTATGAACATGTCTGTTGGCTTCGTATCTTGGTGTTTAAGATTTATTTAAGTATGTTTGTCAGTTGTTTAGTACCCATAGTACAGGCTCTGCCTTGTTTGAGAATAAATATCCGTGTGTGAATTATGTCCAAAATTTATTATCTAAGTACTTATTATTAATAGAACCCTAAGAATCGAACCCTTTTGAGAACAGCCTAAAGGAGTAATATTTATATTTCTTGGAGAACTAACATCAACATTAATCACAAAATGTTGTTCATGCATATGGAGCCGATTAGTATTTATACTACTTAATCGGATCGATAAGGAGTCAGCAAGCATTTAATATATCTTTACTCTGTATAGGCCATATACCTTTCTACAAAGTTAATGCGTGAAACAGCTTTATGTAAAGAGAAATATAAATAGGTAAGTAGTGAGTCTTATCTTATTAGCAATTATCTTTTTCTGTTTCAGTTCAGCGGTTTATCCATGAAATGGAAACAAACAGAACGGAAGGCAGGTAGAGGCACTTTTATTAGTGTGGATGACGGAACTAGGCATCTGCAGTGTGTATTGACAAATAATCAACATCGCGATTGACATGTCTTATAGTGTCAACCCCACGTACCACAAACACGTTACCACAACCACACCACGTCGGCGGGCGCATATTTTGTATTGAAAATGAATAGTACAACTCACACGTACCACATTTTGCCGTCATTATCGACCGCGTCAGTGATACTAACCACATCGCAACCACAACGCAACCATATTTTGACGCTACGATGTGGTGTGGTTGTGGTACGTGTGGGTTGACACTAACTCGTGGATATCTTGTGGTGCTATAACAATAATTAAGGTGATTGCCGCTGATGCCGCTGCAGCTGGATGGGAAGGTACGTAACAATGGTCACCGTACCCTAGCAGTGCGTTACTCCCAAAAAGTTGACATGGCTCTCATTAACGCCTTACGCAAGCTCGAAAGCGGCCCTTGGGGCGCTCGTTGCCAGAGACAAGCAACGCAAATTACTTTGGCATCATTTGACGGCGGGAAATTTCATTACCACGAGCACATATCATTATTATCTCGCCAGCAATCTACATATTTTACTCGGTAATAAATGCGCGGGTAGTTTCACTTTCGGACACTGGTTTTCGAAAATGACCCGACTTTATAAATTTGCTTCGGCGCTGTTCTCGTAAAGGGCGTGCTACAGTTTTAAGTGAATTTCTTTTTGACCTCTCGCTCCAAGGTGCAGTGCGTAATTACACTGCCGTACCCATGACATGTAATTTTGCGTAAACAACAAGAGTTGACATTTACAACAGTGATGTAGGTATGTGCGAAAGGCTTTTTAAAAAAATCAGTTCATTTTTAAATTAATCATACTTACCGTGCTTAAAATGTAGAAATATTTTATACAATTTATTAGTGGTAACTAGTTACAACTACTCACAATTACAACTAGTCACAATTTATATAGTTACGATTTTATCAGTAACAATACCGCCTATTGTGGCAGAGTAAATCTCTATAAAGAGCAGATGTCAGCAAAGTTCGAAATATCTGCCTGGCCTATCAAACAGTTACACGGAAAATGGAAAATCCAATATTTGAATTAACATTTGAACCTTCTTTCGAAGCCAATAATACATACTTAGTTCTAAAACCCAGGTTCAACAAATAAAGAATAAAAACTTTTTAACAAAAAATTAAGCCGCCAAAAAAACTAAAAAGCAAAAAATAATAAACCTTTTTCTTTAATTAACCTTAATAACTTTTTTTTTCAAATTAATATGGGACCAACTTTGGGGTAAAAATAATTATCAAAATCGGACTACTCTGTAAAAATAATTTATGCGTGATCAATGATCACATATAAAAAAAAAGATACGCGTCGAATTGAGAACCCTCCGTTTTTTTCTACGGTAGGAAAGTTTATAGCATTAAGCTTCCCAAGCAGCAAAATTATCCTATAGTGCAGATGTTACAGGCCTACGGCACTTATAATGTTCTATTAAGGGTTCTAGTACTTACTGCCACGCTTATAATAGCCAGCATGGAGTAAGTTGAGCCTTGTAGTGTATTTGATCCTATACATTAACTTATAATTACTTATAAGTCGAAATTAAGGGTGCATTATAAGCTTGGGTGACCTATAAGAGTATCACGAGGGTGTAAATGCACTCAAGAGCAGATAAACTGGTAAGCTATACTTATAACTGCTAATAAGAAGCATTATAGAACTACTTAAAGTAAAGCACGCCAATAAGAGTGATAAACAGAACTAAAAGTACTGGTAACTACTTGCATTTATTACTTGGTTTTATAAGAGTTTATAAATTTACTTTACAGAACAATTATAAGTAAAGTGGAGTGGTTTTGTAGTGGTATAAACCAATATTGTTATAATCTTAACACGATTATAATGGTTTAATACAATATACTTAGCATCCAAAACTATATCCGTGGTGTCCTGTTCAAGAATGCATTGGTTTATAATGGTTTTACAAATGCTGTTATAGTCACAGTACGGACATTTTGATTTTATTGGGTCGTATTCTTTGCCGACGTAGTGTTCTATTCCGGCTCAAAATAAGTAGTTGTCACAAACAAAAAGTTCAGAAAACCTATAAACAAATAATTCGGTTCGGTTCGGTTTGAGGTGACGGATTCTAGTTTTGTATCTGGCGAAGAACTAATCGTAAAAATAGGTGAAGGTTCCGTACAAAATAGTTACTTCTAATTAATAATTCTGCACAAAACAACGTTTCATCGATTTACGATATAAATTTAGACTTAGAAGATTGTATTAGTGAGGAACCTGCGCAAGAACATGGAAGCGATATTGAAGACTATTCCAATTTTCAACTACATAGTGATGTTAAAAAATGTCCTTTAGAATAAAATATACGACATGCGACATTAAATTCTTTATTAGGAATAAGATAGCAATTTATTAATATAAATTATGGTTTTTATATAAGCCTTAGGTAATTTAAACACAAACTTGTTTTCTAACTTAATGTAAAAATCATTCTCTAACAATCCAGCGGTGCATTCATTATAAATATAATAATGCAAACTTTATGATATTTATGACCTCGATAAGTATAAGTGTATATTGTACATAATGCATATTTTGAATGCTATAGGTATTTAATTTTTATAAATAAATTACTTATAATGACTTATAAGTACATATAGGTAAAGAGAAAACAGAGAAATTAAACCTAAACTGACAGAAATTAGGTACTATTTGATTAAGTTACCAAGTTCACTTTCGTCAGTGTTGAAGTGGTCATAACCTGAGTAGAAGCAGCATTTTTCAAACCCAAAAATTATCTTCTTTTAACAGTGTTCTTTATTTACAACGAAGTGTTGTAGCCGTCTTGTAGTGTGTTTTGTTCCAAGACCACATGAAGGTTTTTCAAGCCCGAAAATCCTCTTAGTCAAAAAACGATCGACGTCCAGAAACATTCAAATTTTCAATGCTGACACCTAAACAAAAACATTAAAATAAGACAATATAAAATAACAGTCCAGTTATAGAAATATTTGCGGAACTCTAATTCCAAACAATATGGCCAAGCAATGGTTCTGATATTTACCATTTTTAAACTAAGTGCGCCTATAAGGGTTTGTTAATGTATTTTGAAAACCAACTTTCTCAAAATGGCGACTTTTCGTTTTATGTCTTACTGAAACCAACATTATTTTAAAATTTAACTTAATAAAAACGCAAATTTCAAGGGGCCTGTAAAAATTTTGATAAGAAACTTATTATAGTTCACCGAAAATATACGTGCGCCATGCACATTCAAACACATTATACATCTTGACTTATCATTTACTAACACTCTACTCACAATTAATATTCTATATAATATTTCTAATAAGAAATGGATACTTCCCTTTATCAATATTAATCTTTACAAATGTGCGCAGCAACATTCACCAATTCACAACACTTTGTATGAGCTTGTAAGAGATTCACTGTGTACGTTATTGTCGTGTTTGGTTCCATTAGGCGCTGATAGTTAGCTTCGCAGGCGCAAATAGTTTTACGTAGTCCAAGTATAAGATCGTTATTGGTCAAAGTGGGTTCATCAAGTCTACTATAGGTATTTAATTAGCCAAGATACGCCTATAAATTGGGCCCTTTTCCGTGGTTATAATGGTTTACTATTCCGTTATAGTCCTAATAAAATGGTGGTTCCAGGACAATTACTCGACCACATTTTGCTGCTTGGGTTATTTCCACAAAATCGCAAACACTTTGCAATGCTCGGGATAACGGTTATTCCATATTTTGATTGAATCCGCCCTCACTATGACCACAGTGGAAGCTATAGATTGTAGCTCTAATAGTTAACTAACTCTATTCATCACTATTTTATTCCTTCTATTATAATTTAATAAGGAAATAAGGTATTCAGGTATAGTATCTCGATAAATCTCGACTGACTCATTCAAACTTCGATAGATTGATTCATTTTTGATTCTATAAACTTATCCAAAGTCAGGAATAATCAGCGATACAACGGTTTTTCTGTGTAATAACAGCTTGGCACATATTTAAGTTACAGAAGTATTTCCGCGGTGCGAGCCGATCGAGCGTTGATGGAGCTCGTTAACCGCCACCAAGGACTCGACGTCGTAATGACAGTGGCACGCCCTTGGTAATCGCTCCGCGTGATTTTTACTCCACATCACACTTGAAATCATTTTGTAAATTTAATTTTTTGGAAGCTATCAAAGTCCTCATACGTTTTACGTTGCCGCCAGCTAAGCGTATCATTACTTGTACTCGGACCTACAATTACTTACACGACTTGGCGCGAAAAACTGTTCACAACTACCCATCTGATAAACGCGGAACCGCCGCAGCAAAGAAACGATACAATCGGTAAAGGTATTTTTCATCTAGATAATATTGAAAACATTTTACAGTGTAACTGTAAGAAATAGCTCAATGGACCAGTAATTCATTGGACTTCGTGATGTTGCAGGAGACAAGGTGAGATGTGCCGGTCGCGATCCCGTATCCTCAGTCCGTGAAATATCAGATAGGCGGCGGAGCAGCTGTCATCGCAGTGTTGCCGCGTGAGCTGTTTCAGATGCCGTCAGTAATTATTCCACGTCGCCGAAAAATTAAGGCAAAGGCACGATAAAACCGAAGCGTAATGTGATAAAAATACCGCTGGAGAAAACAACCCGAGCGGAATGCGCCGTCAACGCCGAGGTAACCGAGGTTGATGGTATGTCGCGAGGGCATGGAGAAATGACGGTTGACTCTGTTGTGTAAACCTGTATTGCAAATCGATTACGCTTTATTTTCTGGTCCCACGATCGCGTGACGAACTTTAATTACCAGAAGGTGTCGATTCGAAAATCGGCGTACAGAGAACTTTTTACAAATCATAGTTATTAAAGCAATTTGCTAAGTAGAGGGTTTACTTTTATTTTTTTTGTTATAAAAATAACTAAAATGTCGTTTAAATTAAGTACATTTTATGTGCTGTGTTTGTGCATACGAATTACAATCGACGCACCGTTGTTGATAACCAGACATTCCACAAAATAGATCAAAGGTAATATTTTGAAATAGGCATCTACTTAGCTAAGTTATTTATGACTTGCATTGTAAGAACTTTCCGTTATTCTCATATAGCGAACACAGAACATTGTCGATTCTGTAAACAATCAAAGGTAGTCTCTGTGCGGCGGACGGTATCAACAGCCCTATCTCACGCCCTGTTACCACGTTTCTCACCTCGAGACGCCACCTCCACTGCGCCTGCGCCGCCTCGATACTTTATCGCCAATCGTACCTCTCATCTATTAGAGCCTTACCCAGTTAACCAAGGTGTCATCGACCTATACCTTCCTCCCTTTTGAGGAATTAAGACTGGCAGTTGGCCGTCTGTTCCAATTTTGTTGTCAGAACTACTCGTTAATATTATGACAACAACAAAGGTTTCGTTAAACTTATTTTATTTATTTTTAAATGGCAGGCTATTTATAAAAGTATGAATTATGGAATAAAAATAAAAATTTATTGTTCCACTATGTTGCAGCAAGTAAATGTACCTACCTAAGCTTATCTATACATATAATAAAACTTAGAGTTTTAAACGGGGTCGTGTCTGTACATAAAATATTTTTTGAAAATTTTAGTGCTAGTTAGGTATCGATATATTTGTAGATACAATAAACACCAATTTATTTTTTGTCTGTCTGTATGGTTGTGCACTCATCACGCAAAAACTACTGGGACGGATTTTGATGAAATTTTGTGTGGAGATAACTGAGTAACCAGATCAACATGTAGAGTACTTTTTATTCCAAGAAATATCTCATTCCCACTGGAAAATATAAAAACTGGTTAAAAAGAGAAATACGTAATATTCTGAAACGATTACACCTATAGAAACTTATAATATGGTAAGTAGGTGTCTTATATGTTGTAGGCAAGCGCTGTGAAGAGATTTTTTGAAATTCCAACGGGATCCGGAATAAACTGGATCAGCTTGGGCAACGCCGCTGGGCACCCACTATAATAATTTGTAATAAAATTTCATATGCAGGTCTTAAAAATTCTTTCACCAATGGAAAGCTTACTTTTCTGAGAGTAACATGGGCTATAATTTTCCCACGGGAACGGGACTGACGCGGGTGAAACTTGCGAGGCGCTGCTAGTTTGAGAATAAAAGTAAAAAAACACTCCATAAAACCATTATTTATTTATTTACTTGTCGTATTATCATTGTTTTGTGCGTATGGCATTCATGTATAAACAATCATACGGAAGTTTTCGTTTCCTGGTAGAAAAGGGTATCTTGGGTTCGCTTAACATCGTGCAACCAATTTGTTTTAACCGAGTGTGAATAAGTAAATTATTTTTCAAATATGACGAATTAGTAAACAATTGATAGATCGAGGTGTTATTTTGAGAAAATTAGTGATACCAAATTAGTTGGAAATATATTATTACGCTTGCTTAGCACCGCACCACATATGTATAAAAAATAAAATAAATAATCTCACATCTTTTATCCCCGAGGGGGTAGGCAGAGAGAGATATGCCATTACTGGATATACCTACCTACCCACTTTTCACGAGATATTGTTTGGACCCCTAAACGTGATAGGTGGTGAGCCCATCAACGGACCGGGTCTTTTACACATGTCTCAGAATTAATTCTGGGACCTGCGGGTTTCCTCACGATGTTTTCTTCACCGTCAAGCTAGTGATGAATATGTACGTATGTTTTGAAAAACGCATTGGTACGTGCCAGGATTCGAACCCGAGCCTCACTGATTATCACTGATTATCACTGATTATAGTACTTATAAATATTTGTGCATAATTGCGTCCCACAATATCACATGGACAGTCATTTCATTAGAATATCAAATTGGTAAAAGATTTGTCATACCTAATTACGTAGTATATAATTAATTTTAAAATAGGTACCTTGGTGAACAGTCTCACAGGATTAACCAAATGGCAAGTCTCTAAAAAATATTATTTGCGTTAGTCACTGGGAATCTGGCATTTAATTGGAAGTAGATTGCCTAGCCTATCTGCGCTGATCATTCATGCAGTAACATCTAGATTGACTGAGCTGTTTTATTGGCTTAATCCTAATTCAATATTGCTTTTTATGCGTCTAGCTAGGTAGTTGACTCCTCGAGAAGGCAAAAACACAGACAGACTTTCACCGGCTAATTGTTGATAATGTAACTGCACTAGTTCGATAGCATAATGTCAACATGTCTGCTCACATTTCGTGCATTAAGATATACAAAACATATTGCATGCTATCCAAGGTAAGTTCGCGTGCATTAAACTGTCATGTCATCGATAAATCATGCTTTGAGGATTAATGATTAGACTGCTTTCTGTCTCTCAAAATGGTAGGAAGTCATAATTAAAATATTACAAATAAACTAATAGAAGTTTAAACACCTATTTAAATAATTAAAAATTTTGACTGGGGCATAGATACAAAGATATAGACTAATTAGTTTTATCTCGTTCTTTGCTAAGGCAGGTGTGTAGTAGAATATTTCAAGAATTCTTATTTCGTAATTGTATGTAAGTTTAAAAATGTAATTAAACAATAATATTTTTAATCCTATAAGATAGTTTACGGTCAGCTGTTGTCCATAATTATGCCTTCAAATTGATAGCGATATCAGTCCTTTATTAAGAACAGTTTCATCAGGATTAAGTACCTACTTATTTATTATTTAAGAAACTATTTCGAAACGGATCATGTCAGCGCACCACCACCGGGCTGCGCAGACGCCTAATAACTGTAAAGCTTACTGCAGTCCCATTAAGTGTTTGTTAAAGCTTCATAGAAGATATTAACTAGTCACAAAGAAGGTGATAGTGATAGTTGATTGATATTTTTTGAATTAAACATGAAAATAATAGTAAGTACTAGGTATATCTTAACAGGTAGGTATACAGCAATTCAACGGTTTTTTAAAGGAACAGCGTTCCTACAAAACCGGTAAAATCTGAGAGATTTTCTTTTAAAACCTGTGATGGTAAAACCCAAAATTAAAAAGGCTTTATTATTACTTTTACATAATTTAATCGTGAATCTTAGGTTGTACCTAAGATTTTCGAGAAAAGTGGAAAACTTTTGTGTTGATACTACATGTGCACAGTCAGTCTCGCTACGAGCCTTTACTGGAATATTTAATGTCCCATATTTTTGGTTTTGAAGTACCATTTAAATTTAACCGAACGACTTTGCTGTGGCTACATAACTAAAGGTACTCGTAAATTTCTTGACTGATTGACTTATCAACGCACCTCCTTAACCCCTGGACCTACGAAAATGAAATTTTTAATTTAGGTAGCTTTTAAAAGATTGGCTGCAACTATGAAAGGGTTTTTAAAATTACTACAGAAACGGGAAAAGTCTTTTGCACGAGTAACCGATGCGATTACTAGTAAATATAAAAATAACTTTAATTTCTCATAGCCTTGAAAAATAATCTAATTTTTTTCTTTCGTGCAGTTTTTAAGTGCATTTACTTTGTAACCTAGAAGAAGATCCTTTTGACAAGCAATCTGAAAAGCAACAATCTATTTTAAATTATCGTATTTTAGAAACTTAGCTACTAACAGTAAGAGTTTTAGCTGTCTCAGTGACGTTTCTTCCTCACTTGCACCAGCTAAGGGTTTAGTTCGAATTCATGCGGTCTAAATACATCGGCCATCACAATGCATCAGCGCAGCCAAGTGAAGGGCGCTCGGAATTCTCGGATTATTTTAACTTGTCTTTTTCAATGTCAGCGTTTAAAATAATTGCATCACAATTTTAAAATGCGAGGCTTTTAAGACGGTTTAAAGCGTCGTATAAGTAATAAGATTATTTCCTGGAAATCATGAGACACTTCTTTGTCGGGCGTTGTTTTAATAAATTACGTGAAAATGAGTAAATACCTACCTCTATTTAATAACGCCTTTGAAATAAGCGTGCATAAACAGACATTGTAAACATACGAGCACATTTTGGGAGCTGCACCATAATTGCATTTAAAGAATCATACAGTAACTACGTATTTGTATTTTATTTATTTATTTATTGTTTATTCGGGAAACAAACAGTTATAATACCACAAATTAATCTAACATAAATAATAATGAATAGAACCAGTAAAGTTTCCACTATTATACAATACAAAGAGTAAACAGAAATATATATATATAAGTAGGTACTATACAAACAAAGTTAAAAACAAAAAGTAATACTGGAACCGAAACTATACAATTTTAAGAGAGATTTCGTTTAAAAATTTTGATAGAGGTGAATGAAATACATCAGATTCATAGAATAATTTGTTATGCACATTACAGGCTCTAGGAATGTAGGCGTTGGACGTATAATTTGTTTTATAAGGTGGTACTGCAAAAACTGACTTATTTCGAGTATTTACCCTACATTGTATGTAAATGATTGGTTCAATTTTTAATTTACTTTTTTGCTTGCGACTCCGTCAGTGTGAACTGTCTCGCGTGTGGTAGAGACAATGTTTTTCTGGGACTAAAATAACCTATGTATATCCTGTGTATAACCTCGTTATTGGGGGTACACAAAAGCGGAAGTTTCGTACAATAGATGGTACATATACTGGATGTTTTTTTTTACCGTCTGGAAAAAAATATGACCCATAAGGTATCTAGAGCCGAAGTTATACACGAGATTAATTGTTAAATATAGTCATGTTTAGTGCAATTTACAAGATCTAGAAAACTACGCACAGTACTACGCGCAGCTGGCCGTTGTAGGTAGATTGCGCATAAATGGAAGCTACGAGCCTGTTTCTTTTTAAAATACTATTTGAAATATCTCAGTGTGTATTATTGACTACAATTGAGTAATGTATAGCAAGAAAAAAAATTTTGAGAATTTTTTTTTTAAAGTAACATTGCTAAATGAATCTTTTACACTTACCTATCACACCACATTTTTTTCCAGACGGTAAAAAAAGTCATATACATATTATATATAAAAAGACTGGATAGAAAACAGTGGACGCACGCACGCTCGTGACCGGCCGTCGGTCGGCCTTCTGCTCTAGCATTTCACAATTATTTATATTAAAATTACGGAAAATCACTCTCTCTTATCGTCCATTGTTCCGTGTCGGGAACGATTTTGACAATTGATGGTCGACTGTAACTCGTGCGGCTAAGTGCGCTATGAGATGAGTGGGCCGTTCTCTATTGTACTAACCTACCTACTTCTACCTCTGAGCATACTTTAATTCCGGTGACATTGAATTCTTCTCGAAATTAGATTCGCTTCAGATTGGAATGGATGTTTTGATAGTTTTGAAATTACAATCACTTGAACGTAACGTTCCATCACGAAATATTGGATACTTAAAATTAGTCATAGCTTTTGTCCGTCATTTTGATTTACTATCTTATTGCCGGAATTTATGTTTAATACGTTGTAACTATTTGTTGAAACCTGCTCATACACTTTAAGGTTCCTTTTGTATCTAAGATTATAAATAATTAGATTTTGATGATGAAAATTCAAATAAGGATCGTCTATGAAGAATCCATAGGTCACCATAGTAAGCTGTTACGAGTTTATGATGAGAATGTAAATACCAACGACAACAACTAATAAATTTTAATTATAGCTATAGTCATAGATACAAAGTGAGTCTACTTTGTGAATGTTGCACATTGTAACATCCGAATGTAAAAGCTGCAAACAACTAAATGAACATCTTCTAAAGATTTGTAGTAATTAGAACCGTCAGTTGGCGGTGAGCGGCTGCCACGAAGTATGGATTTCGGTTGGGAACCGCCCGCGGCCCACATCACTCACTCGTCCGTAAAAATAAGCTTAGAGAGTCACTTCACGGCTCACGCTTCACACTGCTAGCTCTATTAAACAAGGAAGTTGACCCGTATCCGCTAAATTGATTTCTGTCACTTTTAATAACACCATTGAATCATCTCAGCAAAACTTCTTACATCCGGGAACTCTTTGGTATTTGCTGTGCGTAATTTACTGCATGTAGAGGGATTAGCAAAAACCGGATTTGCAACTATTTCAATAATCCTTGTTTGAAGAGAAAGACAAAATCGCCAATGTGCTAATTTGTCAGCGAATATTATTTTACCGTTTTAAGACTACTTATTTACTAGCTATGCCCATGACTTTAACCGTAGTGAAAAAATTAATATACTCACGCCTTTATTCCTGAGGGCTGGCAGAGGTATTTTATTCCTGGAACACTCAGGTTTTAACAGTATATACAGGTAGTGGAGTCATCGCCGGACCAGGATGCTGTTATATATGTCTCAGAATTATTTCTGGGACCTGAGGGTTTCTTCACGAGGTTTTCCTTGACCGTCGAGCTAGTGATAATATGTAAGTACTTAAGTGTTTTTCTATTCTATTCTTTCTATTCTAGGATTTTAAAAAACTGTTTGTTGTTTGGTCTCACCAGGACTTGAACCCGAGCCCTACGAATGAGAGGCGAGCTCACTGACCACAGGACCCTCACTGATCCGTATTGAATTATAATTAAAATTCATTCCACTTTCCTGCTTCGCCCCAAAGTGACACAATGTAATGAGTACGTAAGTGACCACCAATGCTTCAAGTTGGAAGAAAATGTCTTTAATATTAGCAACTTAATTAAAATATTCTGCCTGCCCATTAATCTTATGTCAGTTACGTTTTGAAGTATATTATTTACGTTACATTCCGCTATTTAATATTATTACCTCACACCGGTGACATGTAAAACCAAAGTGTAAAGGTACTTCTGTCGTAATCACACATTAAGTGACCAAGAGAAATTCACTTGAATTTCGCAGGTAACGACAGCAGTCAGTGCTCGACGACATGACATGACACAACTATTGTATTAAACTCTGAAAAGTATTACCGGAGGCAAATTAATCTGGCACACGTTCTCTTAAAAACGTAAGTTAGTAAACGTAGTAGTTAGTATTGCGCGTGCATTTTACTTTAATCTTACAGCAATCAAAGTACGCAAGATCGAACCAAACTAGCAAATATTCCCGATAATTTACTCCGTAGCTTCGTTGCAGACATGTCTATTTACTACGCTTACATACTCACTGTAATCTTAGTTGCTAATGAGCAAGTCAATTCATGGTAGTGGCAATATTTATCTATTTGCAACTTAGTAAAAGATTAATTTAGCATGTCCACTAAAGCGGCGACGATGATGGCAAAATTATTTATAAGTAACAATAATAACAATAATTGTGGGACATAAAATACTTCACACATTAGCCAATTTTAGCCATACTAGGCATAGTCTGTACTTGTACTAAATTAATGATAAACATGCTTACTTATATGCATACATCCAAACACGAAAGCTATCATGCAGACGGGAATAGAAGCAGTGACCTTTGACTCAGAAAGCACCAGCAAACCAACTGACCCAACAGTTCCATTAATTAATTGTAAATAGTTTTAATGAAGAATTATATGACTTAATTACACTACTGATCGTGTAGATATCTAATAAAACCTGATTACTTCTCACATACAAAATTGTAGTAAAATACAGTCCACTTTAATGTAAACGCCTAAATCGAACCCTACTATGCCACACCATTGCGCTGCGTTGACTGAAGACTTTTTGATGTCGATTTTCTTGAACACGTTTATTTTGGTTATTTGTCCTTATAAGACCGACCGAACCCTAGATGCTGTGACATCGCAGTTGCGCTGCATCGATACATCGTACGCGTGGCATATCAACTCAGTTCGAAGTTACTGCGTTTCGTAGACGATGCAACGCTACTTAACGTGTGGCTATCTTATCTTATATCTTATCTTATCTATAATATATAAAGCTCGACTACCACTGACTCACTGACTGATTGACATAATTGTTCTCCCAGAAGGAGTCGTTTTGGAGACAAGTCATGTATGAAAAAAGTGTTCAAGATGGCGGGGTGACCTAGGGAAAATTCCGACTTTTCAAAAAAACAAAATGGCGGCCAGACTTGCTTATCGTATCTCTTTTGTTTTCCGGCCGGTTCGATTCAAATTTTTGTAATCTGTTAAACCTTTTAAATGATTTAGAAAAATTTGTTAAAAAGTTGAAAAAACAAAATGGCGGCCTCGTAATAGTGTTTCAAAGTTGGAGTGGTTCTAGACCCCAGTTGACCCTAATTGATCTCCCAGATGCTAATATGTAACGGAGATGTTTTAAGTGTCATCACGTAGGTCATGTCCTGCTGTTTACCAGAAAAATCCGAAAAACTGAAAATCCAAGATGGCCGCCCTGTGAGTGGCTCCCAAAGAAAAAGATGAATTTTACCATATTTTGAATGTCGATTTTTGGCAAGATGGCGACAGCTGAGCAAGTTAGCTTGTATGGCGGGGTTGGAGGTCTCATTACGTAGTGTTGCCATGTTTAAGAATTTTCCCGAAATTTGGCGTATTTTTTAACTTTTAACGCAAAATGTCAAAACTCGAAATTTTACCATTTTGCAAAAACAAGTGACAGTCAACGGAACATTTTATCTCTCCCTATGACCTTTTGTAGGTTTTTTGATTTTCGTTTGGGAACACTGAAAGTTATGGCTGATTGAATTTTTAGGGTAGACCTCAAAAGACCCGAATTGATCTCCCAGATGCCAATATGCTATAGAGACGTGATTGGTGTTATTGCACAGGGCATATCCTGTAGTTTACTAGAAAAATCTGAAAAACTGAAAAAACAAGATGGCCGCTCCGGTATTCTGTCTTTACTGAAAAAAATGGATTTTTATCATTTTCAATGGCATTTTTAGGCAAGTTGGCAACACTTTGGAAAGTTGGGTTGTATGGAGCGATTGTGGGTCTCAGTAAACAGTGTTGCCATGAAAAGTAAAATTTTACAAAATTATTTTTTTCGACTTAAAATGGCTAAAACAAGATGGCCGCCCCAAAAGTAAACTTTATTTTTCTACCACAATCGAACCGCACAGAGACACGCGTGGCCGCTTGCGGCCTCGCGCACCGCGCTACATCTAGTATATAATATATAAAGCTCGAATACCACTGACTCACTGACTGATTGACATAATTGTTCTCCCAGAAGGAGTCGTTTTGGAGACAAGTCATGTATAAGAAATGTGTTCAAGATGGCGGGGTGACTTAGGGAAAATTCCGACTTTTCAAAAAAACAAAATGGCGGCCAAGGTTACCTATCGTATCTCTTTTGTTTTCCGGCCGATTCGGTTCAAATTTTGGGAATCTGTTAAACTTTTTAGATGATTTACGAAAATTATTTAAAAAGTTGAAAAAACAAAATGGCGGCCGCGTAATAATGTTTCAAAGTTTAGGCTATTGTAGACCCCACTTGACCCGAATTAGTCGCATGGTTGCCGACATTGTGCAGTTACAAATGGCATGTCATCTTTTTAAGCATATCCCGTAGTTTACCAGAAAAATCCGAAAAACTCAAAATCAAAGATGGCCGCCCTGTGATTGGCTCTTACAGAAAATGATGGATTTTACCAGATTTTAAATGTCGATTTTCGGCAAGATGGCGACACCTGAGCGAGTTGGCGTGTATGGCGAGGTTTGAGGTCTCATTACGTAGTGTTGCATTGTTTAAGAATTTTCCAAAAATTTGGCGTATTTTTTTTTATTTTAATGGAAAATGACAAAACACTAAATTTTACCACGATGCGAAAACGAGTGACAGTCAAAATTTACTGTTAATGAAACATTTTACTACTTCCTATGACCTTTTGTAGGTTTTTTAATTTTCGCATGGCAACACTGCAAGTTATAGCTTATTGAATTTTTAGAGTCGACCTATAAAGACCCGAATTGATCTCCCAGATGCCAATATGCTATAGAGACGTGATTGGTGTCATTGCGTAGGGCATATCCTGTAGTTTACTAGAAAATCTCGAAAAACTGAAAAAACAAGATGGCCGCTCCGGTATTCTGTCTTTACTGAAAAAAATGGGTTTTTATAATTTTTATCGGTATATTTAGGAAAGTTGGCAACACTTTGAAAAGTTGGGTTGTATGGAGCGATTATGGGTCTCAGTAAGCAGTGTTGCCATGAAAAGAAATATTTTACAAAAAAATATTATTTTTTGACTTATACTTAAAATTTACTATATTCACATAGAAAATTATCGAAAATGGCTAAAACAAGATGGGCGCCCAAAATTAGACTTTATTTTTCTGTCAAAATACGACCCCACAGAGACACGCGTGGCCGCTTGCGGCCTCGCGCACCGCGCGACATCTAGTTTATAATATATAAAGCTAGACTACCACTCACTCACTCACTCACTCACTGACTCACTGACATAATTGTTCTCCCAGAAAAAGGCGTTTTGGAGTCAAGTCATGTAGGGGAAAAGTATGCAAGATGGCGGGGTGACCCCAGGAAAATTCCGACTTTTCAAAAAAACAAAATGGCGGCCAAGCTTGCCTATTGTATCTCTTTTGTTTTCTAGCCGATTCGGTTCAAATTTTTGGCATCTGTAGTATTGCTTAGATGATTTACGAAAATGATTAAAAAATTTGAAAAAACAAAATGGCGGCCGCGTAGTAGTGTTTCAAAGTTGGAGTGGTTTTAGACCCCACTTAACCCGAATTGATCTCCCAGATGCCAATATGCTACAGGGATGTGTTTGATGTCATTACATAGCTCTTATCCTGTAGTTTACCAGAAAATCCCGAAAATCTGAAAAACCAAGATGGCCGACCGGTGATTTGCTCCCAAAGAAAAGTATTAATTTTACTATATTTTGATTGTCGATTTTCGGCGAGATGGCGACACCTGAGCGAGTTGGCTTGTATGGCGGGGTTGGAGGTCTTGCTACTAAGTGTTGCCGTGTTTAAAATTTTTCCCGGAATTTGGCGTATTTTTTTACTTTTAATGCAAAAAGTCAAAACTCGAAATTTTACCATTTTGATATAACGAGTAACAGTCAACGGTACATTTTATCTCTCCCTATGACCTTTTGTAGGTTTTTTGATTTTCACCTGGCAACACTGAAAGTTAGGGTTGATTTAATTTTTAGGGTAGACCTCAAAAGACCCGAATTGATCTCCCAGGTGCCGATATGCTACAGGGATGTGTTTGGTGTCATCACATAAGGTATATCCTGTAGTTTACTAGAAAATCCCGAAAAATAGAAAAAACAAGATGGCCGCCCCGTTATTTTTGTTTTACTGAAAAAAATCAATTTTCTTAATAAAAATCGTCATTTTTTAGCCAGTTGGCAACACTTTGGAGAGTTGGCTTGTATGGTGCGATTGTGGGTCTCAGTAAGCAGTGTTGCCATGAAAAAAAATATTTAAGAAAATTTTATTATTTTTCGACTTAAAATGGCTAAAACAAGATGGCCGCCCAAAATTAGACTTTATTTTCTATCACAATCGAACCACACAGAGACACGCGTGGCCGCTTGCGGCCTCGCGCACTGCGCGATATCTAGTCTATATATATAAAAATCAATGCCACTTTTCGTTGTTATTTTATAACTCAAGAACGGGCTCACCTATCCATACCAAATTTTTAGGCTTTATTCAGACTATTTAGCAGATGGCTTATGTGAAGTTTGCTTAAAATCTGTCGAGTGGTTCTTCATTTATTACGTTGCGAAGCACGTACCGGGCCGCTAGTCTCTTATAAACAAAAGTGCAATTAAATGTTCAATTGATTTTAAAATTTGAATACACGAAAGTTTCAATGAAATACAAGACAAATTTCGAGTTGAAAAACCATTAAATGACTGCACCACTTTCTAGGTGAATCGCTCTTGATATAACAAAATCAAGAGCTATCTAAAAAGTTAAAGGTAGCTTTTAAACTTTCCGTAAAACCATCGCGTAGAATCATCTAAATATTTGTGTTAACCATTGTCGACGGACCGCTGAATAATGTATCAGATTTGGTTTCGATATGTTTTTAAGTGGTAAATGGTTTTAACTTTGCAGACAGATATGGCTCACTAGCTAATGTCCATGATAGCCCTGAGGGAGTAGCTCATATGTTAATTACAGTGCCAAAACATGGTCAATACTGACGTGAGACTAATTGCAAATGGCTCACTTTAGTAGATATTCGCAACGATTTTGGCAAATTGATTTACATACTCGTATCTACAGCTATACATTTGGAGACTGTCAAGTGGTCATTTTCATTTGTCACGCGCTAACGTGGCATTTACCGATACATTGTAAATGCAATTAACCAAATCGAAGTATGTTCGTTAGCTAGATTTATAATATAATGCATTTATTAAACAAGAACATTAATTAAACACTAAAAAAGCGATCTGTAGCACAGTTGTGGAAAAATGTAGCCCATGACACTTCTGAAATGAAAAGTAACCTTCCAACACCTCATATAATTAAAACTAAATTACGGCTATTGACACTGTCAAATTGTCTTTCGTGGCGTCATCCATCCTGTAGTTCTTTCACAACTAAGAATCTAACGCCTCATTTATATCGTCCTGTTTAGGCGCCAAAGAAATCAAACACAGTCATATACACCTGAAAAACATTTACTTCCTTTTGCAGATGTCGCGTAGCAAAATAAAGTACAAATTGCAATTTTCTTTTTAATCGATTCATAAAAAGTGATTTTCTGTTTGACTTTATGTAGGTTCGTGATTTTCTCAAAATCTACTGTTTCAATCGAAATACCTACTGAAAACTCGATAGTTACATACTTTTTTTGAGTTTTCAGTAGGTATATATTATATGTATTCGATTTTAAAAAATCTAGAATTGTATTGTCCTTGATTAAAAAAAACAGGCTATAGGTTGAAGCTTAAGAGTAAAGTCGCATATTTACTAGGGGACAACTTTTCCGCAACACATGGCTCGGATGGGGATGTCGGGCGATATCTCGCGACATCGTCCATCATCGCCCGCGTCCCGCAACAGTCGCAAGATGTATCTAGTATCGTGTTGTCGTAAGAGAGGTCGCACGATGTCACCCGCCGGATATACGTGTCGCGTGACATTTATCGTAGTGAGTACGCGGCTTTAGTCAGTTAAAGTCAATTAAGTTTCATAAAAAAGGTAATACCGCGACTGTCAAATGAACACTGCAGTTATGTGTGGGACTACTTACACCTCACCAGATTCTCTCGATACAGCATGCTCTATTACTACCGTGGTATAAACAACAATCGTAAAACTAAAGCTACAGCTATACTATCTCAATGTAAACAGGTTTGCTATCATTAACCTTGCGTACTATAAGCAAAACTGTTTACAGCTAAATAAGTTAATTAAAAATAAATTTTATTTACATTTGCAACACCTAACGAGCAAGTAGGTACCTACATTCAAACTTGTTTATTAAGATCTTGGAACAACATTTCTTAATTTCCCAACTATGTCTACATAATCATTTATCTACTATAACATAATTTTCACCAAGTTGTTATTTTAATCTATACCCATAGAATGTGAAATTTAATCTATACACGCAAACTGATCCCAAAGGGGGTTGGCAGAGGAATTCCATTTTTTGATGTACGATTTTCCGTTGTATATTCTGGAAATAAAGGATAAATAAGTACGTACGTTTCTGCTTCTATTCTCTAAATTAGAATCGAATTCGGATCTCATGCACAAGAGGCAGACTCACCTCCAACAAGGCTATAACTGCTTATATAAAGCACGCATTATGAACAATAGAATATCACTTTTGTACGCAAACAACGATACCTGCGCACTAATCGGTACACTCGTCCACTTTCGGCTGGCGATCAATCTTCATTACGGCGTGTAACCGGCGCCGTGCGATTAATTTCGTGTAGTACGTGAAAGCTGCATCATTACCGCGCTCGCCGCATTATGTAGCTACACCGCGCCATGGCTTGTAATCAGCACAGAAATGCTCAGTTGCAAAATCGGAGGTCTACTTGACTGTGTTTTATAGTTAAAACCTCGTTTGTAGCGTTATCGGAGACGGGTAAATTATGGAGCACGTTTTAGAAAGTCTATTTATTTCTTTATTACTTACTGTTTTGTGCAAAACAGTTAATATAAAAAAAGTAAACTGTGGCACACAATTTATACACCCTTACTAGGTTCCAGACTAAGCAGAGCCTTTACTATGGGTACCTACTGAACAACTGACAAACATACTTAAATATATACCCGAACACGAAACCAACAGACATGTTTATGTCCACAAATATGGGCTCCGAGTGGCAATCAAACCCGCTACTTTTAGCTCAGAAGGCAGGGTCACTACCAACTGAGCCAACAGACCTGTCATAGACGTAAAAGGAATATAAAATCTGTATTAAAGATAGCCCTTTGTCAGATTTAACATAAGCTCACACTGATTCCCAATCAGTATTTTGCTATGTAAAATGCGGTTAATTTTGCGCTCATAGTGGAGTCTGCTATGTCGTCGGCACGGCCCGTGCGCGGGCGCCTTTCACCGCGGGTCGCAGGTCAGGGCGCGCTCAGGTGCTCCGCCCTCGGCCGCTCGCCCGCGCCCCGTTCCCCTCGCCCCGCGCTAACGGCCCGCCACCATTGCCCTATTCAGCTGTCGTCGCCGAACAACGCCGACGCCGCTGGGAAAAGCAACACTTATAAATTATTCCACCGCTCTGCACTGTTTAGAAACAATTACAAAACAATGCGATACCATAACATAAATAACGCAACGCTCTTTGTGAGCTTTCAGCACCGCTTTGCTTACACGCTCTGCTGTCTGACTGCATAATCAACCTCTTTATTAAGAACGATATCATCTTGTAATGTTACAATACACAAAATTATAGGTACCTACCTACATAAATATTGCATTAAAAATTTGGTTTCACAAAACAATGTTTCGTACCACGAATGTGATAATTTCCTGTTACTAAAGGTAATGAGCGAATCAATTTTTGTTGAGTGAGCAGTAAGAGCGGGTTGCGTAGAGCGGCGCGGTGCGAGATGCATCGTTAGGTTAATGCTGCTATAGCGGCGGAAGCTGCGCATAGCGAGCTTTCGGCGATTCCCACGCCCCGCCGCCCCCCGCGCGCTGCGGTTACACAATGAGAGGTGAACGCGGATCTAAGCAATCGCTTAACCTCGCCCGGTGCGCCTGCGCACCGCGCCGCCACGCCGCTCCGATATACGCCTCCGATTCTCTTCCATCAAGGAAAACTGACCGCAAAACAACTTTCCCTATTTCGTCTTTCATAAGGAGCCAGATTCTGAATCGAGCATCCCGCGGAGACTCCTGGGATGCATCTTGTTACCTCTAAGATCTAAGAACCTCGTCGTGTTATCTGAATCATATAAATAGTATGCATTTTAATTTGATGACTTTGCGTAGCAGCTGTGTTATTTAAATAATTTGCGGTACAAAAGACATCAACGCGTGCCTGTTTCTATAGCTGTATTTGTATTACCAAATCAAGTACCTACTAGCACAGGTAGTAGTCTAATCTGTGTATATAGTATCCTTTATTTTTTAAGTACTTAGTACTAAAATATTTATTTGTTTTGGCATAGATCAAATCAAGTAACATATTAAAGTTCGCATTTATAATAAATAAATAAATTTACTCTTTTGTTTTATGTCAAAAAGTACATTTTATAAATTAAATGTTGTTCACCATTAACCTTTTGAGTTTTAAACTGCAAACACCTAACTTGCTATAAAAAAGATCTGCCCTAAGGTCGCAATTAGTTATATTACCAAATAGTTATGTGGACATGTCATCTTACACAGTTAACAAACTCAAGAACCTTGACTGTATACCAAAAATAGAAATACATATCTACCATATAGAAAAATAATTTATAAGATAATTTTACTGACAACCTTATTAATCAAGTAGCCTACTATAGTCTATTTCGCACCAAGTGGGTTCGGTGACAGTTCACTGTTGACAATTAAAGTGATGTGTCCTAATGAAATCCAATCGATTTTTTTAAAGTTTCGAGTAAGTTTGTAAAGGAAATGGAATCGATTTTATACTTTATTGATAGAATGATTTTTCAAGATTACTTTTAATTGAATATGTTTAAATTTCACAGGTTATATAAAGGAAAAACATTGTAAAATAAAAAAAAATGTCATCGACTTTTTGATGCAATACGAAAATATCATACATTATCGAATCTACAAATCACTGCACACTTTCACAGAGCCCTGCCACATAATACACTATTACTATTTTAAACCCAAAAGATACAACAAAATGAAAATTTTACGAAAACATTGCATCTTTTTTCGGATTCCCGCCAAAAAGCTTCGATTCATCGATTTAATGTAGATTAAGTAGTGTCAATCCCTATGAGTAAAAGTTCCGTTCCACGCAATACGTATTTTTAGGATATCTTTTTTATCTATTGTTTTTCATATGTTTCTTGATTTATAGTCTGAGATTTTAATTTAGAATTTTAGAGGCGACAATTATTGTATTTTAGCAATTACATAATAATAAATTATTCATTATTTTTGGAACCACCCATTTTTCTTACTAGAAAGTTGTATGCGTAAAAAGGAAAAATGTGAACTGTCACCGAACCCACTTGGTGCGAAATAGACTATAAGTGCTAATAAGAGTACCTTAATTTATATACGTAAACCACATCCAAGAATTATTTTTTTCCGTATAATTTCATTGATAAGAGAAACAAAAATGAATTTATATAATAAATCATAAAACTTGTATCAAGAAACTGTCATAAAACCATAAGCAAATAATTAAAGATAAAGGGTCGTGAAGTTTTATAATAAGTACCAGGTTTATCAAGCGACTTCGTTCGCTCTCGAGCATAAAAAAAAATGTCTTTTTCTAAAATGCTAACTATCTCAATAACAGACGGACAGATAAACAAATTTAGGTATAATATGATTAGCTGACCTGGCAGTGGTGTTGCCCACACAGATCCTGTTTATTCCCGTTCCCGTGGGAATTAGGTTTTTTTTTCAGTATCATTCCCCGTCATGCCCACAACAATCACTTTCATAGCAATCAAATGAACTCAAACTCAAAATTAATTTATTTCAGTAGGTGTACAAAATATACTTTGAAATGTCAATAACAAGGCAATGAACGGAAAAATTAGCTGTTGAGTTCCAAATTCCTAGACACAATAGAATTTCAATTGTCTTTGTAACAGATAGGATGATTTGCTGCCTTACTCTTCAAGTAAAGTTTATTATAAGTAACCATCTATTTTTTTATGAAAATTCAGACTACGGAAACAGAGAGTACCGTATAAACCTGAATAAGTAAAAACATATTTAATTAAAGTCATTTTCAGCAAATGTTAAATGAATCAAACGACCGCTTATTTAAATGCTCAATACTTCTTTGCCCGTGAACACTTTCTATCATTGCGGTATATTGAGTAGCCATTACTCAGTACTAACCAAAAAATTCAATATAAACCTCGGTACACGAATAGCGTTTACGTTTTTTGAGATGCTATGTGATGGGCACTTTCGATACATCCGGCACTTCGGGCGGCGCGGGCGCAGGTCACGACCGCACTTTTTGTCCAGCCGCGCCATGCACGCGACGAGATTATGCTCGACGCGCTTAATTATGTTGTCATATCGTCGCTTGACGAGTAATAGTGAAAGCAAGATACCCAAAGCAATCATATAGGTATGGGAAAAAATCGAACACTTTACAAAGCTCAAGTCCGATCGTGTATTGTCCGATAGTAGCCACCTTTGGGATAGCTCAGCTAAATACCAACTCGCCGCTTTAGACTCAATAGAGCACAGAAGCAAGGGAATGATTGGTGATGAGAAAATGGTGTCTAAGCTGCAATTTTTTCTCATGGCGTCGGCGTAAAGTTTCCATAAGTTGTTGGTATTCTACAGATTGCGTTTCGGGGAGAGTGCCCAAGAGATGCACGAGCTCATTCCCCCTTCCTCTTTTTACCATCGGACTTCCAGATGTACGGCTGGGCTTCATCCCTACTTAGCGGACTTCCCATTTTCGAGTTTATATAACCCGTCAGCCTTTAAGGCTCGAATGAACAGGCATCTTCTGGCAAGCTCGTCTTTGCCTTCGGGCTAGTTCTGTGGTCAAGAGTAAGAAAAATGTGTATGATACGGGATATTTACGATTTAGAGCTGTGTCAAAGAGAGAGAAAGAGAACTTTCCATCACGACATCTATACTAACATAATAAAACTAAAGTACTGTAATTTAAAAATAAAAAAAGAAGAATAATGTGAAAACTGCTATTTATACGATGAAGAATCAGTAATTTTTAGACTTTCAATAAAATAACTTATATCTCTACTTTGAACTAAAGTAAACTGTAATCTTAAATCAAGGCTTAGAGTTTTTGTCTGTCTCAAAGTTTGTTTAAAAGTTTTGTGTAATATTAATACGTATTGACTTATTTAAAAAAAAATGGGTTTTCAATAAAATATGGGGACAAAGCCTAAATTGCGAAAAAACTTAAGGAATATTTTAGTTTAGTGTTCATACCGTGTTATTTTAAATTAATGAATAAGGTACACACTCATATTCAACCAGAATATAATATTAACTGTTACTCTGATTAAATGTGTAAAATTATGTAAACGATAAGAAAATAAAGTAAGTAAGATGCGGCCCTCCCAGGAAGGGAAGAAGAATCAGAGAAAATCTACTGGCAAGCAAGTGCCCCCACCGGTTTTCAAGAAAAACCAGTGTGATGAGAAGGGCTTCCAAAGAGTAGAGAGGAAGAAGAAGAAGCCCTCTAGCCTCAACACCCGTGGCACTGCACCGACTGGAGCGAACCATCTGCTGCGTCCTGCTGTACCGTCGACGCAGCTGTATGTGTCCCGATTACACTGGTCTACGAAGGTCCAAGACGTCGTAGACTACATAGTGAAGAAGTCCACTTTCTCATTGAGGGTTGAACGGTTGGAGTCTCGCCGCAACGAATTTTAATTCTTTTGTGGTGAGAGTACCAACCCATCATCTGGAAACCTTAATGAAGGAGGACTTCTGGCCACAGGGAGTTGTAATTCGGAAATTCCGGGGGCAATTACCTGCCGACAGCGCTCGCACGTTGCCGACACTACGTGTAACAAAGTAGTTTAGTTAGTTATTTTATATGTATGTTAGATATAAGGTATATATAATATGGGCCTCTGTTTACTTTATTTAAGATCTTTTAATGTAAATATTGCCTGAAATAAAGATTATTATTATTATTATATTATAGTGACCACATAATGACCAATAGTTCATAACTTGCATTTAGTAATTTCGAATGTGAATAGGTACAAAAGAGTACCATTTTGATTATTGAGCCTTTGATCTTGGTTTGGTACCTAACCAATAAGTGATATTTGATTCAATTTTATATGTATCTGCCAGGTTCGTACTGGGTTCGTTTACGTTGAATCCGTGTTGCCTTTTGCAAGTTTAGTCAACTACAAACTCTGCTTAGTGCAATGAGTAAATATCCTTCACTCGGTTTTGTAGGGGTGCATAGTAAAAAATTAACCCTGATTGCAGTGAAACATCCCATTGATAACCATTTACATTTTTTGCGGTACCAAAAAGAGAACAGAAAATACTTTTTGATAATACTTTCTAGTTCTGTCCAATGAATTTGACCTACAATAGTTATTTAGGCTGGATTCCATTAAAAATCTTATCATTTGAATAAATCGTAAAAACTATAGGTACTGGTAGCATTTTGTGATTGTTCGAGTAAGCCTTACGCTTCGTTGAACAAAAGCCTATAAAAAATAGTCATCTAAAAATCAATATTAACTATAGTAACGAAGTATATCTGCTTTGTTAAGTTTAACGCAAGAGAAATCTCATTAATTTGAACGAGCTATCTGATTGGTATATT
Organism: Ethmia dodecea; assembly: GCA_963855545.1. NCBI lineage: Eukaryota > Metazoa > Arthropoda > Insecta > Lepidoptera > Depressariidae > Ethmia > Ethmia dodecea. The sequence continues at coordinate 7,819,934 of OY979437.1, read as the reverse complement.
GGTAACACCCAATTTCCATATGCATGCTGTTCCGGCTGCCAAATGGCCGGTCCTCCTTGAGCGCCCGCGCCGGCTGAATCCGTCGCGCCCAGGCGCAATCTTATAGATCATCGTCTTAAACCACTTCACTGAACATTTATTAAGGATCCGCACAAGTACTTTTTACTATAGATTCGTTATAAGAATGTCTGAGTAAAAAATAACTCTATGAGGAAAAAATAACCCAGCTATTGACATTGCTTTAAGCTTGGCCGTTTCGATACTTATGTTTGCGTCTAGACGAGTTAAAACACTGAAATATTTGATTAATTAGATGTGCATATTGATGAAGTGCTAACGCTTGTTTATTACCTAGAGACCACCTATTTTTGTCTTTATGTAAATAGGAAAACTTGTATATTGACATTGAGACTGATCTATGTCATGCAAATTAGTTCTTTACAGAATTCTGCATACGTCCCAGATTTATTATATGTAATTAAGTACATAGTAATATTTTTGGTAAATCATTAGTTCGGTGCATTACTCTAAAAAGTAGTTCCTACAAAATAATATTTTTTCACATAACGCAGAAATTGTTGCATACGAATAAGAATAGTGGGCATTCCAGGTCATTGGTTTCACCTATTTAATTAGTCGGTATAAAATAGGTAGTACGAACCTACTAAGTACTACATGATCTGCCCACCTAGGCATTAGTATACTATTAAGAACACATTTTAAAAATGTTGAGTCCTAGATAAGGTGTGGTCCTAATGTTTTTTAAATACGTTAAATTTAAAATTTTATCTTAAAAAATACTTGTTTTAGTTAATAATATATTACCAAACGATAAGGAATGAAACCTGTTTGTTTAAGGAATGTAATAGTCTGTTCCAGTAGCTAAATCAGATTATACACAATCGTAAATCGTACTGAATGGATTTACCTAGGTGAAAAAATACTTTTTTTGCGTTCTCGAGGCTGACCCACTCACGTACCTGATGCTGGTTTGGAAAGCGACTATGTTTGATTTATCATACTGTAAAATACAAACAATGGTGCATAGATGTTCGATTTATGACATTGTGCAACATTAGTATCGATAAAGTCATGTAGCTTAACTGCTTCTGGTCTTATGAAATACAAGCGGGTGCCCAGCGGCGTTGCCCTCGCGGATCCAGTTTATTCATGTTCCCAAAGGAGTTTCAAAAATCCTTACATAGTTTTTGCCTACAACATATAAGTATCTACATATCTAACATATTTCAAGTGTTATCGTTTCGGAATATTTATCTTTATAACCAGTTTTTATATTTTACCGTGGGTATGAGATATTTTTCCAGGGGATAAAGCACCTACACTAGGTATTGTCCCAGCTACTCAGCTAACCATCACACTAAATTTCATCTAGTCCAGTAGTTTTTGCGTGATGCGGGGACAGACACATAAATTTTAAAAAATATTCTTTGATATCTGCATCTACAACTAGCTACACGACCGCTAAAATTTTCAAAAAATACTTCATGTACCTACAGATACGGTCTCGTTACAGTTTTATTATATGTATAGATATAGATTGTACGTCAAACATGTTTGCCTACGAAAGGACGCAAGGCGCGCGCTGCCCGCCTGCATGCACGAGAGTAGTCTATTATGTAAAAATTACGAACATAAATCAATTTACACCCTAAGTGACGGTGTACTCGTAGGTAGAATAAACTCTGGCCGATTTAAATATCAACAGTAGACAATCGATACTAATCGTATTAAAATATTGCAATGAACATATGTTAGCTTTTAAGGTTTATTTTGAAAAGAATTAAGACCAGACATTCTGCTTTATAACTATATTTATGTAACATTTGAACTGCATCAAATAAGAAGAGATGAAAGAGAAAGATGATTTCTGTTTTGTCATTTGGCAAAATTTATAACCGTCAGTTACCTAACATAGGCGTATTAGTATTATGCAAATAGAAAGGATGCGAAGTAAATTCAATATGCTATAAAGCTGTGTTTCTATCTTCAAAACAAAGGTAATAAAGCGTTTGAGTTAAAGATCATTATTGTTCATAATGCAAACAGTTAAATATTATCCCCGTAAGGAATAATAATTCTCGAAACAGTCAATAATTTCCGCATATTTGTACTGTACCTACCTACATACCGTAAAACGGGGTAAATAAATAAAAATTGTGGGGGGACTACGTTTTTTAAGTTGCAACCATTGAAATTTATGTAAGTCAGACCACACCAGAAAGCTATTTGAGGTATAGGAAAATTTCACTACGTTTGTTAAGTGTCCATTGTTGTAGGATGATAGCGCAGTCATGCCTGATTATACGACGCCCAAGGCTAACTCGGACATCATACATCGCACTGAGCCCCGATACATCATTAATTAATATTAAACTGTCATACAGAGTGTTACACAAGACAATTTATGTCAGAAATTGATGAAACACACCATTAAGCTGTACAAGTATAGGGTTGTCGATCGCACAACTGGATATTATGGACCCGTGCTATTTTGACTGGTTCGGAACTCGGAAGGATATCGATCATAATCTTAATTAATACATACTGTCTGTTATTATTCTTGACGATACAGATGCGAAATGGCGGGAAAGCGGTCGCGATCCGAGACGAGATTTTTTTGTGTGCAACCCGCATGTATGGGTTTATCCACCTAGTTATACTATTAGTTATACGATATAACAAGATGGACACAAATAATCCAGATAGTTATGTCCCGCAGAAAGCAAAAATTCTATGCTATCCGCATTTCCCGTATGTGTTGTCCTCTAAACGAGCAATGTTTGTATATTATATATATTTTTAGAACAACGAATAACGATTTCGATGCCATTTACATACTTATTAGAGGTTTACGGGGCGAAAAACCGCTTTAGCTAATCCCATCATTAGAAAAAAAATATTTTTTTAATAGTTTTCACGGGCTTTTACTTTTACTTAACACAATCGACAATTTTATTGATGACCTATTGACTCTCTCACCGAGTCACGTGTTAGGTAAACCGTTACCAGATTTATTGTTGTGTACCAACAAATATTGTCATTACTCACGTGTGACAGCACATATCTAAAGAATGATAATTTCTAATAACTTATTACATTCCTACTATCGGTTTATAAATCAAATTATTTCATGTAATTATATAGCGCGTAGCTGTGCTATAACTTCATCGCAATTACAATGTCAGTACTATTGAGCAAAAACATGCGAGAAATATGCTGTGTCTAAAAAAGGACATTGTAGATAATGTCTAGTGTCTACTAATATGATAATGCCGCAATAATTGCTATCTACATATAATTGCATAGGAAATGCCTTATATATTGGTCATAATTAGGTTTGTAAAAAGTTAAAGCATTAATAGTAAGTACAGCACAACAGTTCTGTTCCCCAGATAGGACTTTTCCTTTTCTTCTTCCTCTTCTTGAACTATTTCGCAAAAAACCTATACTGTTATAATTTTTCTATGATAACATAATTTCCGATTCAAATATTGTTATAATTCAATTGGTCTGTACGTAATAATTCAACTTGTTTCTAATTTAATCTTATCTTTATAAAAAATATTAAATCAGTTAGTCGTAGTGATTAAATTAATATAATTACCTGATTAAGATAGCAATAGTCTCCTGGTATTAAAACAAGCTATATACTGTTATATATGATTTCTGATTGCCTAGTACTTAAATAAATACTTAATTGATTTAATGATTGGAAAACACATAAATAGTAAAGGTAAAGATTATTACCATGTTCTAATTATATACCTAATAATAATAAAAGTAGTGAAATGATAGTTCGAGTATCACAGCCTGCTAGGTTCATATTTTTTTGTGGAAATACTTTTTCTAAATAAAACATATATTATTTTATTAAATTATAATTGTAACTGAGGTATAATTATCGTTACTTATTTGTCAAGTTTTATTGTAAAACGTATTAGACTAGATCATTGTGCGTCTGGTTATGTTGCTAGGTTGGTAAGCCTGTGTTCCGCTAACGATAGCAAATATTAAATTTCCAGTAAGAACATAGTTGTAACTATAAGATAATTATTGTTTAATTCCTTTCAAAATTTAAGAATAATTACATAACCATAATTCAGCCTTTTTTCCTTGAGAATAATTGTTTTGTCATAAAATCACTAGATAATACGATATGCTAATGTTGGTAGACTGCATTTTGGACTTGTTGTAACTCGAGCGCCGACTTGACATCTCTCTATCGAAAAATATTGTTGAAACACATTTTTGCTGATCCTGACTTCGAAGAGTAAACTACTATCACAGACTCTGTGTTTCTCTGCTCAATCTCCTCTGAGGTGTTAATTTCCATAGTTAACATCTCAGAAGTGGGATACGCCTGCTGTTCTTTACCGCCATGGCCGAGGCGCGCCCATCGGGGCCCTACATCAACGGTTTGGGTAAGCCGAAATCCAACGAAAATTCGGAACCAGAAACTGAGGTAACGCACAATTTTTTTTCTGGAGATTTGCAAACACAAGATAACAGAAAGAGGAAAGCGATTCATTTAGATGCAGAGTTAATCCCTAAATTTAATCCTGGCCCCAATTGTTTAACAGTGAAAACTTGGCTTAATAAAATAGATCAGCTAGGTCAGATTTATGATTGGAATGATGCAGATAAGGCCTATATCATGCACATGCGCTTACGTGGATCTGCCCGTGAATGGTACGACAATTTAGATGATTACGCATTAGATTGGTACGGTTGGAAATCTGCACTCGAACGAGCATTTCCCATGGCTGTTGATTATGTAGATACCCTTGAATTGATGTTGTCACGGAAAAAGGGGGAAAGTGAAACGATGACCGCATATTATCATGACAAATTATCCCTGATTAAAAAGTGCAAGATAGATGAAGAAGGTACGATATCCTGTATAATTCGCGGATTACCAGCAGAACTTAGAGCCAATGCGAAAGCTTTCAGGTGTGACACTGCTGGTGAGCTATACTTCGGCTTCTTGTCTTCGCTGGAAAACTACAGGAAGGTGGAAAACGCGGTTGCGAGACCCGCTGCCACCGGCAGCGGCAAGACGACGTGGCGCCGCGCGGCACTGCCAGCGCCTGTGCAGGCGCCCTCCTACAAGCTGTGCTACGTGTGTCGCCGGCCTGGACATGAGGGGAAGGACTGCCGTAGCCTGCTCTTCTGCACTGCCTGCCAACGACGGGGCCACGAAGCCGCCAGTTGTTGGAGCACACCTTCACCAAAGGTGATGTACAATTTCAAATCATATGATATTAGAGTTGACCTATATAGAAAGAATGCAAAAATTAATGATCAAAATATATGTGCTTACATCGATACCGGCAGCAAAGTAAATATATTAACACTGTTTGTTTTAAATAAATTATGCTTGCCGGTTAAAGAATCCTCAGTTGTAATGAGGGGATTTGGAGACAGTTATACACGCTCACTTGGAAAGGTAGATTTTACTGTGTGTATAGACGACCTTAATTTGTCTAGTAGCGCTGAAATAACTGATCGAAATTTAGACGGTATAGATTTAATAATAGGTCAACCATTGATAAATCAGAAAAATATTAGTTTAATTACAACGTCAGAAAGCGCTACATTAGTACGAAGACGAACAATAGAGTTACTATCTGATCATTTGCAGCAGATTCAAATAGAAAGTAATGATTTTGATCGTAAATATCCCATATATTTAGTTAATGATGTAACAATATCTCCCCACTGTGAAGCTCTAGTGAGTGTGCAAATTAATGGTTCCGATAACAATCAAGTTCTTATAACGAGACCAGTGTATCATAATATGCAACATACATACTTGATTCCGGGCGGAGTATTTACGGCTACTACTAACGAAATGAAAGTGATAAACTTAGGTAATGTCCCTATTGAGTGGAAAAGGGGCCATTTAGTGACTCGAGCAATGTTATACGACAATGCTTATGTGCTCACTTTGAGAACAGAAACTCGAGAATCTGAATCAAAAACAGTTGTCAATATTTTTGAGTCTATAGATGTGGGCGAAATAAGTTTAAGTGAGCGACAACGACTCCTAGAAATACTTGATATACATAGCAAATCTTTCGCGAATAACACTGCTAGCTTAGGATGCACTGATTTAATCGAAATGACGATAGAAACCACATCCGATAAGCCCGTATACTTCAAGCCCTATAGGTTGTCTCATAAAGAAAGGCAGGTAGTCGACGAAAAGGTGCAGGAACTCATAGATTCAGGTGTCGCCAGAGAATCAAATTCAACGTATGCTAGTCCTGTAGTTTTAGTCCGTAAAAAGAATGGGGAATATAGACTTTGTGTCGATTACAGGGCCTTAAATTCAATAACAGTAAAAGATCGTTTTCCGCTGCCACACATCGATGACCTGATAAGTTTACTTGCGGGTAAATATTATTTTACCACCCTTGATCTTGCTCAGGGCTATTACCAGATACCGATGTCGCCAACTTCGATTCCTAAAACTGCATTTATTACGCCATCAGGGCAGTATGAATTTGTCAAGATGCCGTTTGGGCTGGCTAACGCCCCTGCTGTATTTTCGCGGGCACTTAAAATGGTACTCGGTAAGCTGGCCAATAACCCTTATAGTACCTGTGAAATTTCAACTCCAAGTCATGAAAATTCAATACCTCCTGATAATAGTGTAGTGGCAGTGTATTTAGATGATATGATTCTGCCTACCGTTAACGTAAATGATGGTTTATTATTGCTAAAACATGTCCTGGAACTTTTGGACCAGGCGAATTTAAAACTAAATCTCAGTAAATGCTCATTTCTTAAGACTACTACAGATTATTTGGGCCACGAAATCACTGCGGGTACTGTGAGGCCAGGTTATCAAAAGATAGAAAGCGTGACTAAGTACAAAACTCCCAAAAACGTCCATGAGATTCGCCAATTCATAGGTTTAGCCTCCTATTTCCGCAAATTCATTAAGGATTTCGCGACTATAGCACGCCCTTTAACTGAATTAACAAAAAAAAATGTTGCATGGTGCTGGGGTACAGAACAGGTTGAAGCATTTCACTGTCTTAAATCCATGTTGACTGAAAGACCTGTACTTGCGATTTATGATCGAAATGCTAAAACCGAACTGCACACCGATGCCAGTAAACTCGGCCTAAGTGGCATTCTTCTGCAATATCAGTGTGACGACACATTGAAGCCGGTCGCCTATTTTAGCAGAGTAACAAGTCGTGAGGAGCAATACTACCACAGCTATGAATTAGAAACGTTGGCTGTCGTAGAATCGTTAAAAAGATTCCGCATCTATCTTGTAGGTATACACGTAAAAGTGGTAACCGATTGCGTTGCAGTACGCGCAACATTAGTAAAAAAAGATCTTTTGTCACGTATAGCTCGTTGGTGGCTCACTATTCAAGATTACGATTTGGAAATCGAATATAGGCCGGGTGATAGAATGCGACACGCCGATGCGTTAAGTAGGAATCCCATAGAAAGAAAACAAACTACTATAGAAACTACTGAACGTGATTTACTCGACACCACGAATGTAAGCATGATAGATGATTCTGACTGGGCAATTTCGGTCCAATTACAGGATGACAATACTCAGCAAATTATATCACAGATTCAAGGTGGTACGAATAACAAGGATATACTTGATAATTATGCTCTCGTAGACGGAAAGTTGTATAGGAAAACTTTAGCAGGGCTTCGATTCGTACTACCAAAGTTGTCCAAATTCAGTATACTACAAAAGTACCATGATTGCATTGGTCATCCAGGAATTAATAGGGTTGAAAAACTAATAAAATCTAGTTATTGGTTCCCACACATGACACGTTTTATACGGAAATACATAAACAGCTGCCTCCAATGCGCTTTTGGAAAATCGACCTACGGTAAAAAAGAGGGAGAACTTCACCCCATAGAGAAAGTGGATGAGCCTATGCATACCGTACATGTTGACCACCTGGGTCCATTTCCTAAAAGTCGCAAAGGAAATAGTTACATACTAATGGCTATCGACGCATTCACAAAATTCGTATTTGCGCGTCCTGTTAAATCTGTTCGGTCCACTGAAACCATAAAGCAGTTGATCGATATATTTTCTCTTTTTGGTAAACCTAAAAGAATGATAACGGACAGGGGAAAAGCGTTCACTAGTCGTTATTTTAAGGCATATGTAACAGAGTCTCAGATAAAACATATTCTAAATGCAATAGCCGTGCCCCGAGCGAATGGTCAAATAGAAAGGGTAAACCGGACCATTCTAGACTCTCTAAGCACAACAGTAAACGAGGAGTGTACATGGGACGTAAAACTGACAGATATAGTTTGGGGTATCAATAACACCGTACATGCCACCACCAAAGTTTCACCGTTCAGTCTCATGTTCGCTCATGACAACACGCTATTGCCGGTCCCTACGCCCACTCCCGGACCTAGCCATGAAACTCAGCGTCAGGATCTGGTCAAGAGACGTGAACAGGCCAAATCTAATATCAATCGTAACATGTCTCGTATGAAGAAGCAATTTGATAAGAAACACAAAAGTTGCACAAAGTATAGTATTGGACAGTTGGTTCTTTGGAAGGGTGGTGTTACAGAAGAGACTATAGGTGTTAGCAAAAAATTGGGTAGTAGGTATTCGGGACCATATAAAGTAGTTCAAACGAATCGCGCTATTGACAGATACACAATAGCGTCCGTGAAGGGAATGAGAGGTTACCGCAAATTTACAGCAGTAGTAGCCGGAGATACGTTACGCCCCTACAGGTCTATGATACCAGATGAAACTGATTCTACCGACAGCGAAGGTCGTGAAATAGATAGGGATGATCTGATAGATTTATTAGAAAGCTAAAATTATTTTAATCGTGTAAATTAACAGTTTGTTTAAGCACATAATATGTATATTGTAGGTATATAGGTACCGTTAGACGGAACCTGACATATTAATGTTAAGCTCATTATTGTAAATTAGTAATGACTTCACATTGTTGTATAATAGTCTTCCCTCAATGATTCTCTTTTATTATTTACTTGATAATAAATAATTGTTATAGTGTTACTCTTATAAAATGACTATATAATTATGCTCTTTGGTCATCTCCACTTCAATCACACAGCCTTTTTTTTATTACCTACTTACTTTTACTTACTTACGTACGTTTATTCTACTACCTACTTACTTTTACTTACTTACGTACGTTTATTCTACTACTGGCTATGTGCGCGACGGATAACGGTTGACTACACCCTCACGTCATCTTTATGTGATAAAATCATTGATTAGATGGCTGTGTGCAGTGATCTGCTTAGAGAATGTGATCTGTTATGAATCTCATTGGCTGTGTGCAACTTAATTAAATAGCTGTGTGCCAACGAATTGTTTAAATAGAATAGCTGTGTGCGATATCTTAACTGTGCTGTGTGCGTTCTAAAATTTGTTGTGTGCTATCATAAGATTGTAATTTAATTAGTAATATTTGGGGTTAGACGATCCCAACAAGAAGACATTGGTGGGTTCGAGTCCCACGAATAATGCAAATTTAAGCACTTGTTCCTAAGTATAAATTTAAGCAAAAACGTATTATCACACATACACTTAGTTGTTTGCTGTGTGCTATATGAAAATGCTATGTGCTTAAAAAGAAGTAAAACACATTCTGTATGCAGCACCACCAACTTTGTGTCTACCTTATTATTTGCTTAGTGCCCTTATTCGTTCTACGGCATCAAACATAACAATGAATGCTATGTGCGAACCACTTTCAGCGAAATATTGTTTTCTAGGTGAATCGTGACGGAAGACCAGCCATCCACGCCGGCGCAGATGCCGCCGCCTCCACTGGGCCGCTGCGGAGCGCCGCGACGGCCGCAGCTGCCGCCCCGGGGACGGGGAGAAGATAAATAAAGTCGTCGTGGGACACGACGCTTGCAGGATGGCCGAGTGTTATATATGATTTCTGATTGCCTAGTACTTAAATAAATACTTAATTGATTTAATGATTGGAAAACACATAAATAGTAAAGGTAAAGATTATTACCATGTTCTAATTATATACCTAATAATAATAAAAGTAGTGAAATGATAGTTCGAGTATCACAGCCTGCTAGGTTCATATTTTTTTGTGGAAATACTTTTTCTAAATAAAACATATATTATTTTATTAAATTATAATTGTAACTGAGGTATAATTATCGTTACTTATTTGTCAAGTTTTATTGTAAAACGTATTAGACTAGATCATTGTGCGTCTGGTTATGTTGCTAGGTTGGTAAGCCTGTGTTCCGCTAACGATAGCAAATATTAAATTTCCAGTAAGAACATAGTTGTAACTATAAGATAATTATTGTTTAATTCCTTTCAAAATTTAAGAATAATTACATAACCATAATTCAGCCTTTTTTCCTTGAGAATAATTGTTTTGTCATAAAATCACTAGATAATACGATATGCTAATGTTGGTAGACTGCATTTTGGACTTGTTGTAACTCGAGCGCCGACTTGACATCTCTCTATCGAAAAATATTGTTGAAACACATTTTTGCTGATCCTGACTTCGAAGAGTAAACTACTATCACAGACTCTGTGTTTCTCTGCTCAATCTCCTCTGAGGTGTTAATTTCCATAGTTAACAATACCTATTAGCACTAGTCATGTGCCGATTGGATTTAGAAAAAACCCGGCTAAATGTGAGTCTGACTCGCACACGTAGAAGAAAAAACATGTTTCTTGCTTGGATACCCCCTCTAAGTTTCACATTTCTTTTAAATATTTATTATTAGTTCTTATAGTGGCTACAGTAATGCACATAGTGTCAAAATTTCAACTGTCCACTGACAGATATACCTACAAACGGACGGACAGCGGAGGCTTAGTAATAGGATTTGTTGCCACTTTGGGTACGAAAACCTCAAAAAGATCTTCCATACAAACTTTGATACTCTATTGAACACACTTGGGGTTCTTGCATACGTTATATAGTAAAGATCTGTGTAAAATTTCATGCTTCTACACCCACTAGTTATGGCTGTGCCCTATCTGCCAGCAGTACCGTCACTAGCATTTTATGCGCCCGGTGCGATCTTCTATAACTGCACGTCTATACCCGTATTACACAAATTGTATCCTATGCTGCTAGCACTACGCATGCTCCAAAACTTGGTCCTTCGTTTCTTCGCCACTGCAGGGTCTGCGCCCTGTGACTGGGTACCGCTAGCACCGCTCTAACTAAGTACTGCACGTTTTCGGTTTTAGTCTACCTTGTCCCTCCTACTCTCCTTAACCACTCATACAACCACCACTAATGCGAAATTTTTTGGCAATAAAAAGTACCCTATAGATGTTGATCCAGTAACTCAGTTATCTGCACACCAAATTTCATCAAAATCCGTCTAGTAGTTTTTGCGTGATGCGGCACAGACAGACAAACAGACAAACTATGGAAACAATTGAGTTTTGATATCTACATCAATATAATTTAATAGAAAAATTTTAGATACCTAAACATACGCTCTCGTTGCAGTGTTAAAATATATAGATTATATTATTATCAGTCTGTGTTAGAATTTTAACAAAGTAGATTTAGATGAACCTCATTTCAAACAAAATTCTAAAAAGACCTGCGAATCTTAGGAGGAAAATAATCTGTCTGACGCCCAAGTGTGTGCAGTAATGTGTCATTATATCATCATCCGAGAGGTTTCACTTTGTTGTTAAACAGAATTGCGTTATATAATCGGGTACCCAGTCACGTGTATTCGGTTAACTTCCTCAATAGGCAAAACTGATGTGCGAATGACATACCGGCAAAATTTTTTGTATGCGCAATCTTCAGCTTGAAGATTATATTATATGTATGTAACATTGTGTATGTGCAATCATCAGCTTCAATTAATGTTGTGTAAATTATATTTTTTGTTTGTTTGTCCTATGAAGGACAGGAAAATCTTACAAATAGAGTGCTAATTTGTGGAAATGAAATATAAGCTTGAATTAGGGTTCCGTACCCAAGAGAAGATACCATATCAATAAGTACTCACGCTTTTATTATTTTGGCAGAGGTAATCTAAACCTGAATATAGAACCTACCCGTATATTTTTGAACCAATATATTTTTGGACCCCTAAACGTGACAGGTGATGAACCCATCGCCGCACCGGATATAGAATCCTGAACTGAATGAAATAAAACATAGGTACCGAATTGTTTAATTGAAATACATAAATGTAGATAACACAAATATATTGTGGGGTGGTACGGCCTCAATGCGTGAGTCGGTCTTGACTGTTTTTATATCATCATACATATTGTTTTGTGATATTCTGTTTTTGATGAATAGTTTCTAATACAAAGAACTATCATTAGAAAACTGTACTTTCCTAATAAACAATTACCCTGAAACAGTATACTTAATCAGAAGACCAAATAAACGAACTTTAGACTCGCAAAATGTTATTATCTAACAAGATAAACTAACTTTACACCTGCAAATTTTACTCTTAAGGTTCAATGATAAGCCAGACACTAGGTAGGTGAATTTACTTATGAACACAGACCGAATGTTTCGGTCAGTGTTCGCTCGATGGTATAGGCCGTTTAATGTCTGTCTGTGTCAGGGGGTCATCGACTGGCTTCCAATCGCTATGACATCAGATTCACTGCTTGGATTACAACACACGCTTACCTACTCTCGCTCAGAACGCGGACAGAGCTATACAGAAGGCATAACAAAAATCAGTGCCCACCAAAATATTGAGGTTGTTTATTTTTTTTCGGTGTGCCAACTAGTTACAAGATACTCAAACAACATCATAACGTTCCTATTTGAGGAAAATACAAACAACATAAAAAAAAACAATAATGTCAAACTGAGAACCTAAAATTTTTTTGGTTTGGCTTAAAATACTTTGGACACATTGTTTTTTATACAGGTACAATTTAGATGTTGAAAGTTCTACTGCACTATCTTCTGGACTATTTCTATATTTATATAATACCTACTTATTACAACTTTTTAATTAACTTTTCTCATCATCGTTACCCTTGTTACAATAATTCTCATCTAAATTATGGCTACTCATCCAACAAATAAGTATTACATAAAGCTTACAACAGCTTTGTTATTCTTATTTCGCATTTAGTTTGTAATAGAAAATGTGGCGTCTAAAAATAATGACGAGAAATATTTAAAAAAGCCTAGCCCACGGGCATTTTGCAGGCAACATAATCGCAGAACTTAAAAAGTAATCAATCCATTCTCTTTGGTAACGTTTACAAATTGTGTCTTCAATGACTTGTAACATCTCATGACTCTCACTAAAATATTGTGAAACATTTTTAATATCGTCCACCTAACCATAATGCTCGTTTACTTTCAAATGTTCGCCTATTAGTTTTTAAAACTACGTAGTTAAGCAAAGCACCTTTGTAAGATCACCATGTCCCTCTCTCCATCCCCAGCCTATCACGGGCTCGCAATTTCCAGTTTGCAACTTAAATAAATTCTACGCCCTTATTGATAACTAGCGGGTTCCCAGCGGCATTGCCCGCCCGAAGTTTATTCCCGTTCCCGTGGGAATTTCCAAAAATCCCTTCATAGCGATTGCCTACGACATAATTAATAAGACACCTACATACCTTATTTCGATGTTAAGCGAACCCAAGATACCTACCCTTTTCTATACCAGGAAACGAAAACTTCCGTATGTTTGTTTATACATAAATGCAGTCATACGCACAAAACAATGATAATACGATAAGTAAATAAATAAATAATGGTTTTAAGGAGTTTTTTTTTTTTAGGACTCCCATGTGGAATTGTATTGAAAATACGGGGTGGGTATAATGGTTTTACCTATAATGTCTGACCTGACTGTTGGTTTTGCTTAAATAAATAAATAATACATATTATATACAAGAGATATATTTGCTGATTTTGTACGTGTTGCAGCTGTGGCATCATTCAAAATATCTTCTTAATAATGGACATTCTGGCAACATTCCGGCCTTCAGTCGTCTTTGTTGAAATACAGTGCAAGTGCAATTCGATATTCTTGTATTATAATTTTATTCACCACCAATCGAGAACTTAAATAATCAACAATACACTACGCTTCTATACTACGATACGAAGAACAACAAACGCAGTCTAAAATTTTAATAATAAGAAGTCAATGGTGAAATCGACTATGTAGTTTCACCCTAACTTTAAAATTCAAGTTTGTAAATGACTATAAACATGTATTCTTTAAATCGCTATTTATAAAACTAATATGTAGAAAAAAATGTCATCCTTGAAGCATATTTTGCAATTTAAGTGGTCTGCCGAAACTGGCATTGTAAGCGTTAAACGTCCGCTACGAGACCTCTACTTGATCGATTAAATATGCTAATATTTTTTATTTATTAGGCTTCTTAATAAACATAGACATGAAATAGTCGACAATAACTTTACTAATTCATACATAAAATTTATACGACTGAAACAAAAAACAAAAAAAAAGAATTTTATATTAATATTACAAATCAAAACAAACAAATATTTTTTTTACTTCTCTTATTTTGTTACGAATTTGTTATATTAAGTGGTTAAAATGATAATCTCAAATTAATCATATTTAATTCCGCTTTATTACATCACCACTTCAATGAGATACCTAATCAAAATTTGAAACAAAATTACAAAGCGACTTAAACGAATAGCACTAAAAAGACGATTATTTGCATATTCAATACCCATTACCTACTAAGTAAACCTATTACGCTGATAGCGAGTGATTTGCTGATGTCCGTTGAGGAGTTCTGTCTTCATCAGATTTTCACAAAACTTAAATGGGGCCAACCTTGAGGGATACCTACCCTGTAAACCGAATTTTTTTTCGAAGTTGCTTCCAATTTGACGGAGTTATGGATTAACATACCAAAAAAAGGTAAAAAAAAACATATGCGACGAATTGAGAACCTCCTCCTTTTTTTAAAGTCGGTTAAAACAGCAGGAGTGAGTTTGGTCAAAATTGGTTTTTGCCTTCGGGGTTTTTGGAAGTAGATTACAAAAGAAAGTGTTTTTCGGTTCTGTCGCCTGTTCTCTTTTAATAATAAACAATTAAATGCATCTACCCCAGTGCTCTTTAAGATCCCATGTAGAGGAATTTATAGAATACCTACTGGGATAGGTCAATTTATTGCCATCAAAAACCAAATTTGTAAAAAAAACAAGTCTCGCAACTCATTTCTTCTACCGTAAAAAGTTGTAAGATCCATGTAATAACAAGTCAATTAATTTATTCAGTCCCTACTAAGAGACCTACTGTTTTAAGTAATTAGCTAACCAAACAACCTCTTATAGTGACCATAACAATATTTAAAATCTTTTATGTTTTAAATAAACAGAATGACTTGGCCATCGCATAAACCTCTCTCACGCCTCTTATCCTCGAGGAGTTAGGCAGAGGTATTCCAGGTCTGGAAATACCCAATGTTTCAACAGTATAGTTTTTGAACTCCTAAAGGCTGACTCCTAAAGGTGAGCCCATCGGCGGACCAAGTCTGCTATAACTGCCTCTGCATTAATTCTGATACCTGCGGGTTTCCTCACTATGTTTTCCTTCACCGTCGAGCTAATGATAAATAATTACCTAACTTTTTGAAAAACTCATCGTTAGGTAGTGGTACATGCCCTAGCTAGGATTCAAACCTGAGCCCCAGGAATAGGAAGCGGGATCTTTATCCGCAGAGCTATCACCACAGACCTGTTTCTTTGTATCACTACTTAGAATAAGTTCATAAATTTTATGTTGTAGAATCACTTGTACTACAATCGACAGAATATTAGAACAGTAGTGAAAATAATAGAGAATGACTACGGTGTGGCACGCATGATGGTACAGTTAAAAGCAAGTCAAGCTTTACACTACCAGTTTAAGCTGAGCTCTGATTTATACTGCGCCCCATTGAATACAGGGCCGCACGGCGGGTTCAAAGTCCAAAGTGTCAAGCTTAGCGTGCTCTTGACTGTACCGTACCTACTTGATCAAATAAGACAATTTTAAACTGTTATTGTCCAAACTTCAAATAAAATAAATAAAGTTACGAGCTCGGTTTGTGTAAACTGTTTTGTTTTTATTATGGCTTACCACATGTATTTATAGCGTCAGGGATGTAGATTGTAGATTAAAGAAAACCCCAGCGCGTGCGAAGTTTGTATTTCCCAAAGCACAAAATCTAAGAAAAGATCTTTAAGTAAAATATCTGTATTATACGCTACACGCTGAGTCACGCTGTATTATTTTATGATAGTTTTATTATTTAATTTTATGAATTGTTTACCGCATGAGTGTTCGAAATGCGTCGCCTCATCGGAGGACGGACAGCCTGATAGCGTGTAGGCAGATCGGTCTCACAATCGCGCGACAAGCTTCCATATTTACTCGTGCCGAGTTACTTACCGGTTTCACACGAGTGGGCCGCTACTGGTTAGTTTTCGTATGCTAATTTGACAAGAATCTATTACTATCACGTTACCATTACTTTGGATTTTTCAAGATAACGTCAACGAGTACATAATATAAAACATAATTATGGATGTAATTGGGAACCACCAAACCATTTTGATTATTTATGTTAATCTTATGCGTAATAGTCAATAAAAATTGATCAGCGCTAAAATCGAAAGATATAAGTAACCTTGGGCGGAGTGGTTTGTTCCGGGTTCGGTCCGGTCCTGCGGGCAGACCGGTCGCTGCGTCTCCGTACCGTCGTCGCTCGGCTGCACTGCTGCACACTTCTCGCTGCTACATTATTGATATCTACAGAGCTATTAAAACTACACTTTATTGCTACGATAGCTACACTGCATAAATCCACAAACTACTATACGTTACATTCGATATTTAAAAATACTTACCATCACGTTTTTATTCAAGTCAAGTGTATTATTAAGTTGACGAAGTTTTTAAATATTTGTTTTATAATTTCATCTGATGTATTTCTACAGAGAGACTCGCCACAATATACAAATTTTAAAGGATGTCCAATAATATGCATATATCGGTGCTCTAGAAACTGCTTGGTATGTAAATTATACAGTATAAAAATAAAATATATGTTCTCACAAGTGTCCTTGCGGAATCGTTCAACAGGTTTCTGAGGCAAATTCATATGTGCCGCTCCATCTGAGGACAACACAATCAATCTAGGTTTAAAGTTTTATCTTGTATTTCTTTCATGATAACATGTACGCGAAATTGAAAAGATGTTGTTTAAAACTCAGAGTCTTTGGACGGACTTGCTTGTTTTAAAAAACTAGAAAAAAAAATATTCTTAATTTTTATAAGCTTCCTACGCTTAAAATCGAACGTTCACACATGCTACAAACATCTCTTATTTACTTATAAGGAACAACAAGCAATGATCAGGATATTTTTTAGTAGAATCGACTGTTTTTAAGAACGAGTTTTCTTGGGTATTATTTGCTACGTTTACTAACAAAGGTTCATTCTCTTTCGCTACTGCTCGTTTTTCCATGTTGAACCTATCCTGTATATCTATGGAGGAGCGGAGGTGGAATTCTCCTCCATAGTGAAAAGGGAAGATCTTCCGTCCGGGACCACAGTCCAACGTTTGATGTTGGACAGTTTGCATTATACAAACTCATTAGACGATATCGCGATTTAGAACCTTGCCGTCTATTGGCGCATTAATTAGTTCTATGTAATAACGTAGATGTCGCTACATATCTATATACCTACCTACTTACATTATGCTTGAGCTTGATGTGAACCGGAAATTCAGATAAAACCCATAAAAATCTATAACATTGTTAATAGTTTATAATGTACTCGTACATACATATTACAAACTAGTGAATGCCCAGCGGCGTTGCCCGCGCGGATCCAGTTTATTACGGTTCCAGTGGGAATTTCTGAAAATCCCTTAATATTGGTTGCCTATATAAGACACACCTACATACCATACATCAAATAGGTGCTCAGCGGCGGAACGCGTGGGAATTTCCAAAAACCCCTTCATAACGGTTGCCTACCTTTAATTCGTCGAGCACCGCTCGGTTCCAATCGGCACCCGTAACAATTAAAAATCAATTGTGTTGTTCTAAACACATCAGGGAAGGTTCCTAAAATAACTTAATGCCCGCTGGAACAGGTATAATCAGCACGAGCAATGCCGCTGCCGAGTTAGTTACGATATTGTAGAACTGAAGTTACTTTAATCTATCCTACTAATATTGTAAACGCGAAAGTTGTGTGTATGGATGTATAGACGTATGGATGTTTGTTCCTCTTTCACGCAAAAACTATACTAAGCGGATTTTGATGAAACTTTATTGCAGTTATATAGCTTACTAGCTTTTACCCGCGGCTTCGCTCGCGCATGGTTATTTCAAAATCTGAAATTTGAATTTTGCAAAATCTTTTCTTAATGGATGCCTACACTGTATAAGCCATCTATGTGCAAAATTTCAAGTCTCTAGACCCAGCGGCTTAGGCTGTGCGTTGATATATCACCAATGAGTCAGTCACTTTATCATTTTATATAAATAGATACATCAGAATAACACATAGGCTATATTTTATCCCCGTATTTCCACGGGAACGGTTACTTCGCTGGTGACACCGTGGGGCGCTGCTAGTATAACATAAAATACAAAAAATTCTACCTATGTCCGTTACAGACTTAAAAACCATCCAACCGATGCCGATGTGATCCTAACCAGTTTCATTAGAAAGGCAACAATTCAAATATGGTTTTAGACCACTAAAACAATGCATTAGGCATATTGGGTCCATTCATGAAGTCGATTTTCGACTTTTTCCATTTAAAAATTTCCAGCAATTATGTTTTTTTTACACAATCAGTAAACAAGATGTATTTCTTTTTTAGCGCAGTCACCCTTTCAAATAATAGGTATGACAAAATTAAAATTTTAGACACCCTGCACAAAAATATTTTGATATTTGTTACGGAGGACCAGAATTGTCACATAAAAACGAAACTGCTAAAATATTTTATTAAATTTCAGCAATGTTTTCAAATGATTTAATTAAATAATGAATAAGGCAATCATGTGGTATTTCATGCAACTATTAATTATACAAAGATAAATTACAATATCAATACCTACAAGCACAAAGCGTTCTTTGAGATTATAATACATTGATTCGGCGATTTCACCTATCACATTTTCTTTGGAATAAAATATTCAGCATATTATTATTTACAATTTAACTAACAGCTTGCGTATCCGGTCCATCAGCAGTCGGAGCTGGTGCTTCCTCTTTCTTTGATGGACTATTCTGACGTTCAGATATTTCGTTGGTATTCGGGTCTGAACAAGTATCCTTCAAATCTGTTTCATTACCATCTATTTCTTTTGAACATATTTCGTTATCTATTGTTTCTTTCAAATCAAATTTATCATCATTCTCATTATCTTGATTTCCCTGTTGTGTTTTTTCACCAGTTTTTGATACGAAATTCAATAAATGTGGTACTTCGATCGTTATAACTTCATTTTCGCTCTCTTTTGACGACTCGGGAACTTTATTCTCTTCGAGTGGCCTAAAAATTTCTTGAAGTGACGAAACTTTCTTTTCTGTAGGAATTATTCTATTTAAATATACTAATATATCTGACAACGACACAATGCCAACTAATTTTTCGTCCTTATTTACTAACAATAGTCGATGACTTTCAGTTCTAACTATTACTTCTAAGGCCTCGTATAAAGTAATACTCGAACGACATTTTTGTAATTTCTCCTCCCAGTCTTTCTTTTTAATCCTTACCTCCCCTATAGTCAATGCCAAGTTCGAATATAGTTTTTCACTCACTAAATTTAATACTTCGTATTTAGCATAAACATCAAGAAGTATGCCGTTCTCATCCAAGACTGGTAAAGCTGATATATTTTTATCTAACAATAGCTGAAATGCTGTTTTAATACTAGTATTGTCCGTAACAGACACGATCTCGTCATACGTACCAATTTTTAAATCAGTTATCGTTTTGTGAAAAAACGTTAACTCTGGAAATTCATTGAGATAAACAAATAAAAATCTTAATATTCTTTTGTGAGATAATATGTACAAAACATCTCCTGTGAAAGCATCAATCATCAGGAGTCGGTGGACACGATTTTTGTTTAATAAATTTATTGCCTCATGTAAAGATTGATCAGGGCCAACGCTGCATAAAGGTTTTCGCGAAGGCCGCAATATTTTTTTCCAGTTGTGGAGGTTGTGCCTTTCTAAATCTTCTATACATAAATTTTCACTATCGTAATGAAGAAGAATCCTTATAAAATCAGTGACAGTTATCATGCCTACAAGCATTTTTTTATTAGCATCCCAGAGAGGTGCAGAACGAATCCCATGAGATATTAGAGTCGGAAATGTTTTTCTTACCAAAAATTGTGTATCGAAAATAATAACTTTGGCTGATTTAGGTAATATTTCATAGCATTTGTGATATTTGAAAAAGTTTAACATGAGCCTAGTTTTATCTCTTCCTCCAATAGATATTTGAACAATTGATAAATAAGGATCATATTTAGGTAGGCCGCGAACTTCCCTAAACAGTTGCTTTGCTTGCGTTGGATCTAAAGAAGCGTATGAATTTTTATGATAAGTCGGCGAAGTTGTTTCTATTGAAGAGCGTCGAATTTGTTTATTTTTCTTTTTAACGGAATCCACTGCAGCCGGATTTATTTCCTGTTGTGGCTTACTTCTAAATATATCCATCACTCTCGTCATTGGACTAGATTTTCGAGAAGAAGCGCCTGTGACAGTGTGATAGTATTTTTTATGAGAATCTTTCGGAATCTCGACAGCTTGTTCCTCTTTAGGGAGTTCGGGTGCTTCTGCAGATTTAGAAGTTCCTCCTAAAGCAGCTTTCACATTTTGCATAAACGTATGTTGCTTTTTAGCATCACTTTTCCTTCTTAATCGGAAAATATCGAAAATAGAGCTTCTTGGACTAGACGACGATGTGCCATGAAAGGTTTCATACTCTTTAGCAACACTTGAAGTGTCTCTCTCAGCGCTAGAAGGCCTGGATGTATCTGGTGTTTTCTCTTTGAAAATTGATCTTACATGGGGCCTTTGTGACTCAACGCCACGTGTGCCGAAGTGAACTGTATGAACATTACTTTGGGCTACTCTGTCGGTAGGTGTTTCGTTTTCATCAGATGTAGATAAGGTAGTTACTACAAACTTCTTTCGCTCCCCGACTACTCTTTGACTATCCTGCTGCGAGTCGGCCTTCTTCTTCTTGTGCTTATGTTTAGATTTTCCATACTTAGTTGGTGTATCCGAGGCAGCAGCGGACTCATTTTCTAGTATTGGATCCATGTCCAAATTGTGTTTATTAGTGTACCTTTATTAGTCTGGATGAAGAGATGACTTCACCTGAAAAAGAAAGAAAAATGTTGTATGAAATAAGTACGCAAGAAACTCTTAGCTTGTCGAGCATTAAAAACGAGACATGAGAGAGATTATCTAGTGTCCTTGTCCGCCCGTGGTCTCTATCTCTAATGCTTTACTGGTCAATAAATAATAAGATACTCTTCGTCAATATAGTAATCCGCTTAATAGTACAATAAATAACAGGTGCCAACGTGAACCTATAAAATACGTAGGTACTATATGACTATTAACTTAAGTAAAACGTACTTAGTAGTAGTTTAGGACGTAGTCGAAAACCATGTGTTGAAACTTTTGCTATAAGTATTATAGACCAATTCCGTACCTAACGGATACCGCAGACTATAAAAAAATGGACATAAACTTTGCGTTAGTCCCTGAATTCTAACGGTGACGTCACATACTGTATACTTTTCAAAAATGAAAACTGACAGTAGAGATTTGAACGTAGTCTGTTTGAAGTAGCTTTCATAATGGTATAGTATGGGTTTAGCTCATTATAATTTCATATTAAAACTATAAATACACAACCCTATCACTGTTTTATTTAGTCAGTATTAGAAAATGGTTTCACTAATTAAACATTAGAACCGTATAATACTAGCCGTTTAACCTACTGTATAATTACATAGGTGTTGTGCGTAACTGCCTCTAATAAACCGCACAATAGGCAGATGAAGTCACACCACAACAAAAATTAGCACAGTTGCTAGGCAACCGGCACTGCACCAACTAACTGCACCATTTTACTAGTCTCTATTGCGTAATCCACAAGCACTGAAACTATTGCTACTTTACAAATCTTTAATATGCAGATATGTGAAATTGTACTAAAAAACCTGGAGCTAACACAATCGTGTTTATTACTTTGGCCCAATCAATACTTTTGCAGAAGGGTGACATAAGTAAAGAATTTAATATGAACAGGATTCGACGAAAAAATATGCAGCATACCTGAGTTTGTAGTGTTAATTTCATTTTCACTTTTAGTTTTTACACTGGAATGAATATTTTTCGTGTTTATTATTAGATTTATTCACAACTAATTTCCGGTGGCGTGCTAGGCTTGCCGGCGATAATCCCAGCCGCCATATTGCGAGGGTGATGACTAGTGTCGCCATCTAACGTCGGGCGATTAGAACGAGAGGTAGGGCGGGAAAGTAGCTGGGACGGTTAGTTTCACGCCTTCAGGAAATTTATAAGTGCAGTTAACAAATCGTGAGATGTCATAATAAGTATATTTGTTGTTAGCTCCGATTGGAAAGGAAATTTCTGTAATATCTTTGCTGCTGTTTTATTATTTTTCAGATGTCGCCGGCCCCTATTTTTGGATGAATATGCAATAAATTAGGATTATATTATATACATGCTAACGATCTATTTAATCTATAGGTTAAATAAATAGTGAAGTCAATTGACTTGAGGTCCCACATAAGTATTGATGGCACATGGATTCAGAAACTACAAATCGTCGGTTAGGTAACAATACCGCGCAAGTCGAAAATTGGCCAAATGACGTTTTATACATCATTGGATAGATATTTTCAACGCGCATCCAATGAGGTTACACCCATTTCAAAATTATCCAATCAAAACGAGTTATTTGAATAGTTCTGGCACCGCGCAAGTCATTAATTGTCTCAAAACCGCGTAAGTCCTCAATCCGCCATATTATTATCTCGTGCTGATGTGTGACCGCTAGAAATTAATTGATTTCTTTTAATTTTGATTAAAGAAACAGACTGTACTGATGGTTGCTGTGCACAGAATCGTTTTATGTAATGCCCTTTTGCATTTGTCATTTAAAAAACAAGTCTTAACACAAAAATATCTTGAAAAAGGGCACACGCAAATTGAATGTGATTTTGTGCATTGCCGTTGAATGCATGCCTTACCTTCTCAGCAAGTATAGCAAAGATAGCTAGAACTAACCCAATGCCATACGAAAAAAAGAAATCAAATAAATAATCTCCGAGGGGGTAGGCACAGGTATTCCATTTCTGGATATACCCACTTTGAGATACTCTTTGAACCCCTAAACGTGATAGGTCGTGCGCCCATCGCCCGACCGGGTCTGTTACACATGCCTCAGAATTAATTCTGGGACCTGCGGGTTTCCTCACGATGTTTTCCTTCACCGTCGAGCTAGTGATAAATATGTACCTACGTAAGTTTTTTGAAAAACTCATTGATACATGCCAGGATACGAACCCGAGCCTCACTGATTATCATCATGTAAATCAGGCTCTTCCTATAACTCAAAGACTTAAAGAAAAAGTTTCTCTCACCTAGGAAAGAGAATGACTTTCTTCCTCTTTGCTATCACTGCTCTAACTTAACTGTTTTCTATTTTACTTAGGATTATCAAATACTTTTAGAAGATGTTAAGCTTGTGAAGCTAAAAATCTTACAGCCAAAAATAGTTACTTAAGTTTGTTATTTTCCATTCCTACACTACTTGATTTCTTTAAAATCATCTGTTAAAGTTAGTGAAACTAATAAAGCTGAAATACTGAAAATATAGTCATGTTTTCTAATAGTGTTTCTACGAGCATTTACTTTCTTATTATGAAAATAAAATCTTTAAAAACCGCAGATGTCCTTATTTTGTTGAACTAATACCACCTAAGTCAATTATATACTTCTACATTATTAAAAACACTATTTTTTACTTATAATATCATAAGTAAAGCTAGTAAATTTCTATTTATTAATTCATTACTCATGTCTGAAATATTTTGTAAGAGATAATCAGTTTTTTGTCTCTACTGAAAACTTGTCAAATTGAACTTACGCGGTATTGTTCCCTAAGCGACGAAATGATATCGACTTCAAATTCTGTATAGTTTTAAATAATGCTTGTCCAATTTTAATGCAAACTAGCCCTTGCTTTCCTGCGGTTTACCTATTTGAATTCATATTTTCTAAACCCTGACCACTGAAAGACAGACAGATGGACCAACCCTTTGGATACGGATTGGATACCCCAAAAACGATCATTTATAATATCTAAGCATAAAATACAGCAGTTTCACTATAATTTTAGCATATATTTTGAAAACAGAGTTATTGGTATAGATGAAATAATAATAAGTACCTAATTAGTTCAGGAAAACTAACGTTCCGTACCATTATCTATAAAAACCGGCCAATTGCGAGTCGGACTCGCGCACCGAGGGTTCCGTACAACCTTGCAAATTTATGGTTTTCGTAATTTTTCCTTTATCTATGCTTTGCTAGACGTTGCTTCGTACCAAATTTCAAGATTCTGAGTTCACGGGAAGCACCCTGTAGGTTTTGATTCCCTTGCAAGTGTCGAAAATTTGCGGCATAAACGGCTGTATCTTTTGATTGCGTTGGCTTAGAAGTTTGATTTTTTCACAGCTTCAAGGGACAGTAGACCTGAGTAATTGATATAAATTTCAGCTTCATACCTCCACGCGTTCCTGAGAAAAAGGGTCTTGACAGACGGACGGACGGACGGACAGACGGACAACAAAGTGATCCTGTAAGGGTTCCGTTTTTTCCTTTTGAGGTACGGAACCCTAAAAACGCCAAAAAAAATCATTTTTGTATGGGAGCCCCCTTAAATGTGTTTTTTATTTTTTTTATTTGTTGTTACAGGGGCATCAGAAACACATCATCTGTGAAAATTTCAAGTGTCTAGAATAAATTCAAATTCAAAATTCATTTATTTCAGTAGGTATACAAAATACACTTTGAAACGTCAATAACAAGGCACACTAAGCTCGCCTATGAAGATTGGCTAAATGTAAACAGCAGCCCATCTCCACCGACGAGTTACGACGAAATGTTATAAAAATCAATGCCACTTTTCGTTGTTATTTTATAACTCAAGAACGGGCTCACCTATCCAAACCAAATTTTTAGGCTTTATTTGGACTATTTAGCAGATGGTTTATGTGAAGTTTGCTTAAAATCTGTCGAGTGGTTCTTCATTTATCACATTTTTACAGAACAGCGTCTGTCGGGTCAGCTAGTACTATACAACGCGTAACGGAAAAAGCGCAATTCCTCATACACCCCAATTAGTATATTAATATAAAAAAAATATGATGCAATCGAACTTTAGTTATGTCTAACCAATTTTCTTAAATATCGATTAATAATAGCACGATTTCCATAGAAAGCACTAAATTCAGCTAGTTACGATCATTAATTTTTTTGAAAAATTTAACACATATTAAAAATAGCTAAAATCGAATAATTAGTCGATACTGAATAAACTTATTTCAGGAATTGCGCTTATTTTGTTACATGTTGTAGGTATATACAACGCGTCACAGAATAAACGCAATTCCTTATACACCCCAATTAGTAAATTCATATAAAAAAATATGATGCATTCGTACTTAAAGTTGTACAACCAAAATTCTTAAATAAAAAGCATAGTAAGTAAGCAATAATAGGTAGCCGTAAATTTAGTAATGCGAATTGATTTTTCAGAAAAAAAGAATACATTTTAAATAGCTGAAATCGATTAAGTAGTCGATACTGAACAAACTTAGTAATTTCAGAAATTCCGCTTATTCTGATACCTACATATTGTATATAATACCTATATAATTTGCTTTCATGCAGCACGGGCAGACCAGGACAATAGGTAATCGTATCATCTTGTTTTTGATAACTGACAAGATATTTAAAATATACGAGTTGTTTACATTATATAAGCATACGGCCTCTTGCGAGTTTTTTTTTTATTTAAACTTATACCTACCCCCATATATATACTAGTTAGAAGTCATTTAAATAAATTCATAAACTATTTAGGATTAGGGCTATAACAAATATTTTTACATTTAAATTTCCCCTACCTAGACAGCTTAGAGATATACAAACCTATTAGAACAAAAAAAGAGTTTCTACGATGGTATTCTAAAGTACGTAATTCAAGTCACATTAACTCACTACCATATTTTTAGTTTCTCGAGTAAAATACGCTATTATTGATAATACGTTAACTTATTTTCAATATAATATAATAAAGCTAACTTAGTTACGCCTCCTACATGAATCCAAAATAAGCACTGAAAACAGTAGAAGAAGCACGCATGCGCAAAATCTATGACGTTGTCTTCCCATGACGTCATGGTTACAGAGGCACGAGGCAAACGATGACGTAGCTTGGAGGTGAGCAGAGGGAGGGGAACGGCGGATCGGATCGATACACTCTTTGTGATAATAATAAGTTTATCCAGTTCACTAACGCTGTGCCCGTGAAGAAGCAGTTTCAATAAGTTACGGATTGCGAGTTAACATGCGAAACCCACTAGCACAATTGAATTAGCAATCAAAAGTATAGGTCAGTAGTTTCATTGTCACTCACCCAGCCAGAGTGTTCTGTCTAGTGAACTATGCCGTCAATAATTAGCTAACATTTGAACCATTTAGATGCTTGTTTCGTAGAAAAATAGAAACAGGTTTAAAATGTTCCGCGTTTAATGAACTTTATAATAGGTATACTTAGTTACAATCAAATTTATTTTTACTTTCATTTATAAAATTTTACACTATATAAAGTAAACTTACAATTGTAAAAGGCCTTTCCTATCTAGTCATCTAATAAATAAATAATGTT
This sequence comes from Ethmia dodecea, assembly GCA_963855545.1. Taxonomy (NCBI): domain Eukaryota; kingdom Metazoa; phylum Arthropoda; class Insecta; order Lepidoptera; family Depressariidae; genus Ethmia; species Ethmia dodecea. The sequence continues at coordinate 7,792,888 of OY979437.1, read as the reverse complement.
ATCTTAACTATTAGGCTCTCGACCGTGAATCTAATTGACTTTTCACTATTATGCCCAACAATGATGATGATTGTGATAGGAAGAAGGCTACTTATGAAGGCGGCCTGTTCACTCCATGTACAATATTGATAAAATGGAAGTGATTAAACTTAATTAGCGGTTTTGTTAATACATGATTATACAAATCAGCGTGAATACATTTTGCAGCGAATAGATTTGCATTAAATCGAAGGCTAGGCTGAGAATGCTTCGGCTTCAATAAAAATAACAACACATTGCATACCAAGCGTTGCCGACGTTTCATGTGTTTTTTGCACTTGTCGCTCCTGTCAGATTAAATAGGGCCGTGGTTGTAGTTTGTTCTATTGATTAGTTAAAAATCTAGTTTTAATCATGCAGATCAGGAAATAAAGCTATTAATAAAAAAATCTATTAAGTACAGATTTTTTAACACAATAATATTATAATAGCATTAGCACCCATTTTGTAGCCGTGTTATTTGGTTTATGTTCAGTAGAAAAGATAGTTTCATATTTTCAAGTAATTCTTAAAAAATACATGAAATATTATGATTTTATATATATACCTAACTATAATATGTACGAATTTTATTAGAAATTGCTTCATATTATCCGCCGCGCCACCTCCGCGTTGTGTCGTCAATGTACTCGTATACCTATGTGCTACACTTCAATGTATCGTATAACAGTCTGTGTGCGTAAGTTTCAGTGCGATATCCCTCATACGATTTCATTGAATACAAAATACAATGCCGCGCCGCGGGCATTCGTACATCCAGTGTAGGCTAACCAATTGTACTAACTTATAAATCATTTACAGAATATTGTTATTGTACCCTAGAACAGATTAAATGTAACAAATGTAATTAAATAATGACAGCCCCAGTATTGAATGAAATTTCTGCAAGCGCATGCTTTTAATACCTACCTAGGTAGGTACTAAAATTCAAGACTGTTGAGTGTTGCGTCTATTTGGTTATCTATACTTCTATACTAATATTTTAAAGAGGAAAGATTTGTATTTTTGTATGTTTGTTACGAATAAACTCAAAAACTACTCAACCGATTTTCAAAATTCTTGGAACCAATGGAAAGCTAGAATATCTCTGAGTAACATAGACTATATTTTATTCCCGTATTCCTACGCAAACGGGAACTACGTGGGTGAAACCGCGCTGAACCGCTAGTTTAATATATAAAACATCGATCATTTAATAAAACCCTAACAATAGTGAAAGTCAACATCATATGACTTTTATATACAGCTCAATATCAATCTCAGACATTTATTCAACATAGATCCTTTTATATGAAGAATTCACATGAGAATGTTTAAATAAGACTGTTTTTAAATTTAATGTAAATTACCCATGTAAAAATGACTTATTGAACAGACTCTATAAAACTATAGTTTTCAAAAGTCTTTTTTTTATGAAGGCACGCCTGCCAGGCGGCACAGCTGCCGTGCAGCAGAAAAATATAATCTATCAATAAACGCCTTTTCGGCGCGAATCGGGAGAGATACGTCATGTATAGGGTTAAAAAATTATTTAATTTAATTCAGCATGGCTTTAGTTCATGGAAGCAGAAAATTCGATTTCGATATGATGCTTTTTTAGTGTTTATAGAACACTAAAAAAATTATTAATTGCGCTGCTGTTTTTGTTCAACGGTAAATGGTGGTCACAGATCTCCATGCAATAAATATCGTCTGAGAAATTGATGACAGGTCTAAAGAAATTCGCGCCATCCTAACTTTCACTTTTTCATGGTCTGTAAAATGTCTTTGTTATTTATGTCTTTAACATACATACATATGCTCACGCCTTTTTCCCGGAGGGGTAGGCAGAGACAACAGCCCGCCACCTGCTACGATCCGGGCATACCCCTCGCGCCTCATCCACATCAATCAATCGGTTCATTCATACATGCTCGTCAGTTTCGGGTACTTTTTATCTAGCTTTTCTTTAATACATCGCCGATCTGATCGATGTAAGAGTCTATAAAACGTCTTTAAAACGAATGAAAACTCTGATTATGTAATAAGTGATTCAACAAAAAGTTATACCGTATTAATGGCGAAACATTTGTTTTATTAATCCTTATTAACCGTGTGTGACAAATATTATTAATGCCCATAAGTTCACGAACAGGCACAAGAATTTAAATTATATACAACACTCAAACATACATCGAAAATTAGATTTTTCAGTAGGTAAACGTATTTCTTTTATTTACGAAAACCACTTATCAATGTAATACTGATTGTTGATGATGATAATTATTTTAATTTTACACAATCAACAGAAATGCTTGTTTTCCGTCAGATTCTTATCTCTGCTAGAGATTTAAATTCGATTATATATATCTACTGAAAAGTTTTTCTAAAAGGCACAGAAAATAATTTAGACATTTTATTTAATCACTCTATCTTTAAAAAAACCGCATCAAAATCATTGCGTAATTTTAAAGATCTAAGCATACATAGGGACAGACAGACGGGAATCGACTTTGTTTTATACTATTTAGTGATAAGAATATATTTCTTCACTAGGTACATAGGAATGTAATAGGCATGAGTGGTTTAATGGTCAATTTATAGTGTCGCTCCGTATAAAGTCAGAGATCGCAGGTTTGATCCCATCATTTGAGATCATCAACATGTTTGTTAAATATTTATTTTTATAGAAATTTACTATGGGCATTTTTATCAGTTGTTGAGGGATATAACAGCGGGTGCCCAGCGACGTTGCCCGCGCGGATCCAGTATTTCAGTTCCCGTAGGAATTTTTAAACATCCCTTTATAGCGTTTTACTACGACATATACATACCATATTTCAAGTTTCTTAGGTGTAATCGTTTCGGAAGAGTACGTAAGTATTTCTCTTTTTAACCAGTTTTTATATTTTCACGTGGGAATGAGATGCTGGAATAAAAACTACCCTAGATGTTGACCACCCGGGACATTTTATTTAATCACTCTATCTTTAAAAAAACCGCATCAAAATCATTGCGTAATTTTAAAGATCTAAGCATACATAGGGACAGACAGACGGGAATCGACTTTGTTTTATACTATTTAGTGATAAGAATATATTTCTTCACTAGGTACATAGGAATGTAATAGGCATGAGTGGTTTAATGGTCAATTTATAGTGTCGCTCCGTATAAAGTCAGAGATCGCAGGTTTGATCCCATCATTTGAGATCATCAACATGTTTGTTAAATATTTATTTTTATAGAAATTTACTATGGGCATTTTTATCAGTTGTTGAGGGATATAACAGCGGGTGCCCAGCGACGTTGCCCGCGCGGATCCAGTATTTCAGTTCCCGTAGGAATTTTTAAACATCCCTTTATAGCGTTTTACTACGACATATACATACCATATTTCAAGTTTCTTAGGTGTAATCGTTTCGGAAGAGTACGTAAGTATTTCTCTTTTTAACCAGTTTTTATATTTTCACGTGGGAATGAGATGCTGGAATAAAAACTACCCTAGATGTTGACCCGGGTACTCAGTTATCTTCATATCAAAATTCATCAAAATCCATCCAGTTAGTCCCTTTAGAGTTTTATTATTTATGTATAAATAGAAGAATAGGACTGTGAATATATATACTTTACCCGGTCCGGTAAAGATTCTCAGACATAAAAGGATTATATGTTGTCCTTGTCCTCCCGTAGGATCCTATTCGATTGTATATTAATCCTAGTGTGATCGGAATATTAGGTACAATGGCGGATTAACCAGCAGGCTGAGTTTTGAGCCTAAGGCGGTAAATGTTTGGGGCAGCAAATTTCAGGAACGATTTTTTTAGCTTTGTAGATATCAAAAATATTTCTGTTCATACAGATCATCGGTTTTTCGATGTCTTTTAGAGACAGAGACATCTTGTCAATGACTTTTCCCTCTTCCTTTTCATTGTACCTTCAACGGTGGAGCAAACATCTATATTCAACAGTAAAACAGCCAGTTTCCCGTAATCCGCTTTGGCTCAAACTTTGTATGAGTGAAAAGAGGGCGAAATTACAGATATACCTATTTGATTCTTCCCAGTACTGACTACCCATATATCCATTCATAAAATTATGTACGAAGAACAAGGGTGGTTGAGGACTTGGGCAATTTTCGCACATATTGATAGGTTTGGTATTTTTGTTTTGTGTTAACTATCATTTGTTGAATATGTAATCTACCTAATAATAATAACTTTAGAATATGTTTGGAATGCAAAAAAAACCTAAATAGTGATAACGCGCCGTAGGCTCCAGACATTCCTTTTTTTTTACCAAGTGCGTTTTTTTTTTTCCCTAAACAGTGATACTAGCGCAATACTCTTGAGACAAAAAAATAACAATTTCTTGTGCAATTTCAACGAAATTGTTGAATTGTAAAAATTATCTAGGACCTGTCAATTTTAGAGCATTGGGCGGCACAAACTGCTAAGTAGGTACCTATAGGGACAAACGTACCTATTTTAAATTTTCAGAGAACGCAACTTCTATACCTACATAATTATGTTCTTTATAAACAGTTTATCGACAATAACGCACAGCTGTTATTGTATATTGGAAGATAGGTATATTGTTTTTCAGTTCACAACATTGTTCACAATGGTATCTATTATATTATCTATTATTCCCAATTATCATCACTACATCACAACATAGTACCTATAAAACAAAGTCGCTTTCTCTGTCCCTATATCCCTATGTCCCTAGGTCCCTTTGTATGCTTAAATCTTTAAAACTATCCAACGGATTTTGATGCGGTTTTTTTTAATGGATAGAGTGATTCGAGAGGAAGATTTTAGTGGTCGCATTGCACCCGTGCAAAGCCGGGGCGGGTCGCTAGCGTTAAATATAAAAAAAAAATTTTTACTAAGCAGATAAATGTTCACGTTCCTATTCTCATCTCCGAGATTAAGATAAGGACCTACTACCTGAGATTAAACTTAGTCTTAGTAGGTACCTACCTATCTGTACAAATCTCAGTAAATATCAGTGTCATCCTTATCGCCTAATTAGCGTCTCGCTTATTCATTCTACTTGTTCCCGATAAATAAATGTTGGAGATGATGCTAATAATAATGTATATGTACCTACATATAAGTATGTTAAATATTTTCAGGACATATTAAGTTGGTAGGTACTCTAGGTACCTATCGATTTTGTATTTAAAGATGACAAATCCAAAACCACGATGCGGATTTATTGTGATTCACGATAACAGATTGATACGATTTTTGATGTCTTTATCCATATAAAAAGAATGATAATATTATATAATAATAGTATATAATATAGGTAATAATATATTTGCATGATTTATTGATTTTGGCAAATCATCTTGCACCAGGGCTGTTATACTAAAAAGCTAATACTATAAAAACGAATTAATTAACGAATTTAAAATGACCTACATTCCCTTCTACATAAAATAAATGTATAAAATAGTAAATGATACATGTGCTATTTATTGTTATTACAATAGCTCCGTACCTACGTAAACACATTCAAACAATGACTCCTACAGCTCTATTTATTCCGCACCAAATAGATAAGTACCACGAATTCCTTGGTTCAACGCCAAATACTCCTAACGAGTACTAACTAGTCGAAAGGGCCAGGTGAGTCTGAATTTTAATTCAACTCAATGACTAAAAAAACGATAAATACAAAGCATCTGTTCTCAACAACACAACTCATTTTAGTTTGCATTCTTCAACATAACCTCAAAATTAGTAACAACGCACGGAGACGTAGGTACATATTTTTGTTATAGACTAGTATTAAATGATATACTCACAACAGAGATCATTGCGTTGAGCCCCCTTTTACACTGACTATTTATGAACACTTCGCACGCACACACTTACTAGCAATGTGCATTATGCACCCAATACCAGTGCACAGTTTAGCGGGTGTCACTGCCGTGCCGAGCACAACACAGGTTCCACCTTCACTGATGAGTCGAGAGGACGTTGTATAACACGGGCACTAGGGCAGTAATTGATGAAGCCACTGTTTGGTCAGCGGAGACCGCCATGCTCAATTAGTACAATTTACAAACGCACAAAGTTCCAGCAACGCGCTGACGGCATCGAAACAAGCTAGTCGCGTTCACGTTATTGTATTTTCTCGCGGGCCGCTCATGCCGCTGCGTTCGCGCTCCGATATGATTTCACACACACACTCGCGCGAGCTTGGCCGTGAGCATTTAGACACACACCGCTCTACACAGTAAATATAGTACACGGACGGCAGACTACGCTAACAACTGATAAACTACGCCGGTTATTATCATATCAGTTAATCCTACCTTACGGAAACTTTAGAATAAAATTATAACTAAAAAGTAACTCAACTAACTTTCTGTAATGTTACTACAGAAACTGTATGTAGAGGAACTAAAATATGTATATTTAGATAATAAATAATATGTATAGATAATATTTAAAATGATTTTCAGAAAGATGTCAAAAGCGAATGAGTATTAAAAAAATCAAAGCCTGTGATTTTTTCAACTAAAGAGTTTTAGTAAACAGTTTCTAATATCATTTCACAGTCCATATAATAGGTAAAATCTCCTTGTCTGTATACCATATTTTGAAAGTATAGTATAAGAAATATTTTTTTATCTTTGTCACTGCATAAATGATTAATAATTATAGTTTAGAACAACTAAAACCACGCCTTTGGATTACTTCGTAGCAGGCATTTATGATTTCGATTATCCAATCCCCCGGGTTTCGTAGCCAAATATGATAAGGGGCTCGTCAAATCAAACCAAATTACCACAAATTCCAGAGCTTTACGGATAGCCATTTGGAGTTCCACTATCCTATTATCAGATTTTCGTCACCAAGTGTAATGTATGGCTGTCGTCGAAACAATTGCAATGGGCCCAAAATCGAGATTTTACCAAGAACCACTGAAGAGTTCCATTATCTACCCCCTGGCTCCATCATCAGATCAGCTCTAAAAATAAAATGTGCTCACGCCTTTAACCTCCTGAAAATATCCTCTTTGCACCAGCATTCTTTTGCTGTTACCCATGCCACAAGATGCCACATAATATCTAATCAATTCTAGGGACTGCGGGTTTTCAATTTTCGATGTTTTCATTCGCTGTCGAATTATCGTATTTTCATTCAAATTACATACACTTCAGTAGTTTCAAGTCTGTACCAACTGCCATTAGAAATAGGTACGTTAAATTCGACATTTGAATATTTATTTACATACATACTCAATTGTAAGTTGTAGATTACTAATTCTGTGGTGGTAGCCATTTTTCTTCATAATTCATTCGAAAACTAGGAGGCATGAAAGCGAGTAAACAAATATTTTCAATGTCCAAAAGTAAAGCCCGTTCGCTCCGATTTTTTTATAGTTGTGCAAGCATTGCAGGTAAGAGTCGACAACATCTGGCTTTGTAACTCCAGACTTTGGCAAGCAAAGAGTTCTTCTGCAGATATGAGTTTACGGTCCACTACTACTTCATTTTGGTTATTTTGTGAGCTATATCCGAATTATCCGAGCCAATGATTCTTTTTGACTTTTTAACACTGTCTCTATTCTTGTTCATAAAACTTTAATTTAGACTAGGTTCAGCTGTAAGTGTCTAATTCAACACTAACTGTTCTGGCTACCCATAGTACAGGGAATCCTAGTTTGGGAGCCAGGCAACTATATTTATTGAGCATCATTGTAACATACATTTATTGCTTTTAAATAAATAAATTTACTATTATTATGTTATTTTGCAATTTTTTTGACTATTACTACCTATTATCTACCTAATTAACGCCCAAGCTAAACATTATGAATTATGATGTTTGAGCGGTTAACTCCATACTCACCAGATTTAGTAAAGATAATTAAAGATAGGAAAAATATTGTAAATAATTAGGTAATTGAGTTAAGAGTGTTATGATGAGTTTGACATGTTTATAACAAAACTCACAATAAAAAAAATTAAAAAAACACCCCCGGGTTTTCGAAAGGCAAATCAAACTTAAATTAGCTGACATCCGTTAAATCTCATATTAACGGATTGGGATGACCGTTATGATTTTATTCAACGACTGACAGCGCCTTGCGGTTTCACCCGCACCTGTTACTCCCTTAATATAGCTTTCCATTGGTAAAATAATTTTTAAAATCGGTTTCGTGGTTTAGGCCTGTTCCCGTGGGAAAATTATAGACTATGTTTATGTTTCTCCCAGAAAAGATCGCTTTTCACTTCTAAAGGAATTTTTAAAATCGGTAAAACCGATAGTATCGGAGCCTAATCAATACAAACAAACAAACAAAATAAAATCTTTCCTCAATCTAGGTAAAATTATATTATTAATCATATTATAATAATAATAATAAAAATATGACTTTATATTAATAATAAACTATAATAATATTGCAATCAGGGCATGGCCTATAGGTTCGGAAATATCCTTTTTGTTTCACCTACCACATAACCCTGGTTGAAACATAAACCTATAAACGATATAGGTATGTAGGTAATAAAAATGTTGATCGATGTAAATTTATAATCCTACCAGGAACAATAACCACCTTGTTATAATAAAAAGGATATTTCCTCATATTATATGAAGAATTATGACTTATAAATGACCACAACCCCACCGATGCCAATGGTTTCCGCAACACTACCCATCATTGATAATATTATAATCAATTAGTAGGTGCCCAGAGGCGTTGCTCGCCCAGATCCTGTTTTTTCCAGTTTCCTTGGAAATTTCCAAAAACCTCTTCTTAGTGCTCACTATGGTCACTTAAGGAACCATTGTGCGAAATTTCATGCTTTCGACCCAGCGGTTTCGGTTCTGCCTTGAACGATCAGTCAGTCAGCCAGTCAATTTCTTCTTTTACATATACAGACTAGCTTTTACAGGCGGCTTCGTTCGCGCACGTTTATTTCACCCCCTTAGGGCTTGAATTTTGCAAAATGAATGCCTACACTGTATAAGCTATCTAGGTATGTACAAAATTTCAAGTCTCTACACCCAGCGGTTTAGGTGTGCGTTGATATATCACCAATCAGTCAGTCAGTTTAACATTATATAATATACATATAGATAGATTTACATACTAATAATTATATGTCAATGGCAGCTGAGTATTTCAAAAGCTTGCTTATCATGGTACATACAGGGTTTTGTACGTCATTATACATTCAGTAGACATCGTCATCAATGACGAAATTTCATCTATTTTCGCTGAAAACTTTAGAAAATACACCCCAAAATCTACAGGAAACATAATAACTCTTTCTACCTCGTATCTATCCTAGGATCAAATTATACACGCTCTACCATTTTTTGATGTAGGTAAGTGTTTCATAAACATGGAGTAAGTAAGTTGTCGTCTCTGTTCATTTTGGGCGAAATGGGTGACTGACTGATCCCACAATGTTTAATTATTTACATCTCGCCTCGTCAAAGTATTTGACAATATTTTCGAATTTCAATTATCACCTTTGACGTATGGACGAGTGTTTGCCGGTGAGTCGACGATGCGGCGGCATCGATTTATAGGTAAAATTAGAATAACTGGACGCTTGCCCGCTCTACGCAGCAAATAGTACTGGGGCATGCGACCAATCGTAGCCGCAAATACACGTGCATGCGACGCGGCGAATGCGGATACGCATTGGACGATAACAACCCCCTTTGCCGACACTATCTCCATCCATTTAACATCAAAAATGTTCAATTCGTCTCGGGTCAAACCAATAGTCAACATTGTTTGTTACCTAATATAAACATACCTACATAGAAAATGCTGACTGACGGATCAACGCACACCCTAAACCGCTGATCGTAGAGACCTGAAACTCGGAGGGAGTGTTCTTTGTATGATGTAGGCATCCGATAAGAAAGGATTTTCCGAAATTCTACCCCTAAGGGGATGAAAAAGGGGGGCAAAGTTTGTATGGGACAACGTGATTCCTTGGTCCAATCTACTTCAAATTTTGCATTAATTAACATTCCTTAACAGAATTGATGGAAGATTTTCGTATTTAAGTGAAATTTCTAACGGGGTTAAAAAGAGGTAGAAAGTTATTTTGGGAAGTTGATATCAATACCTACTCCTTAGTGCTTTTCATGTACTTTACTATCACTACATAGTATAAAACAAAGTCGCTTTCTCTGTCCCTATATCCCTATGTATGCTTAAATCTTTAAAACTACGCAACGGATTTTGATGCGGTTTTTTTTAATAGATAGAGTGATTCAAGAGGAAGGTTTTAGTGTTAGCATTGCACCCTTGCAAAGCCGGGGCGGGTCGCTAGTAAATTATATTTTACTTTGACACATGTTTCCAAACTCAATCCGATTTTATTCAAAAAAGGTTACTCGCATAAAAGCAAATACCTACTCTTAAAAAAATATATACATACGAGTAGAAAAAAACTATAACGAGACCGCGTCTGTACATAAAATATTTTTTGAAAATTTACCTTTTGTGTAGATAGTTATAAGGTAGATATCAAAACACCAATTTTTGAAATGTTTGTCTGCCTGTCTGTTTGTGCACGCATCATGCAAAAACTACTGGACGAATTTTGATTAAACTTGGTGTGGTGATAGCTGAGTAGCCGGGTCAAAATCTAGGGTACTTTTTACCAAGGGAAAATTTCTCACTTCCACGAAAAAATTAAAAAGAGAAATACGTACTACTCCGAAACAATAACACCTAGAAACTTGAAATATGGTAGGTGTGTCTTATATGTCATAGGCAAGCTCTAATATAAAGGGATTTTTGAAAAATCCCACAGGAACGGGAATTAACTCAATGGAGGAAAGATTTTATTTTTTGTCTGTTTGTTGCATTGAAAAGGCTCTGATACTACCGGACCGTTTTTAAAAAATATTTTGCCAATAGAAAGATTACTTTTCTGGGAGAAACATCGGCTATATTTTATTCCCGTTTTTCTAAGGGAATGGGAACTTCGCGGGTGAAACCGCTACTTGTTAATAAATTTACTAGGTACGCGTGCAAATACACAACCAGCCAGGTACATACGAGTATGTATTTCAAAAATGGTTGATTGCTTCCCAATTCCCGTTACTCTGATTCTGCTATGGTAACGGTTTTATTATAAGTAATTACCAATATTTACAAAATCTTATTATTACACCTATTTCAGGTAAACAGTGTCACTGATAGATAACTAAAGTCCATATTTGTTTTTTTACCTTTTAGCTACCCGGATATTTTATTGATTCGATTATTTGTTCCAGAACCATTTCGATTTAAATCCCGGAAAATAATTCTCTTGAGTTTCTTAATAGGCTCATAAATCACTTTAATCTAAGCTTAGACTTGCGAGAATACAAAAAATTGCTAATTTGCCACATTTAAATACTTAATCCTAACTTATAGATTCTTGTAACCAACTTTAGTTTTGAATTCTAAAACACAATATTTTACATTATTTACCCATATATTTTAGAGTTATGTTAAACTACTTCTATATTTTACTTAAGTGTTAAGATGTAAATTTATACATCACATTCAATACAGAATTTATTCTTTATTCACATACAAATACAAAATAATATAGGCTCTATTAAATACTAACAGCGTCCCGTAGTTCCCGTTCCCATGGGATTACTGGAATAAAATATAGCTTATGTTACTCCTTGATACTGTATCTTTCCATTGGTGTTTTTTTTTAAATCGATTTTGTGGTTTAGGCGCGAAAGCCTAACAAACGTAAACAAACTCACTTGCATTATTTTATAATATTAAGGGAGAGGATATATACTCGTAAACTTACCGTAATTATTTGATTATTAATGGGCCAAATAGCCTGAAATAAATGTTGTTTTACTTATTTATTTATTTAATGTAGAATCTTTCTTTTAATTTTATTTTCATTTCTTGTCCTTTTATTTAAATTATTTTTATGTTTTGGAAAATTTCATGTATATACGTTTGTTATGGATTATTTACAAGTTAAAGTAACTTTCACAGATTAAATTAAAATTAAGATATGAAACGATTGACTTTTTCTAAGTGTAATTAGCAATTACCTACGGATTTTATTTTATTTTTTTTATTTTTCAGTATCACATTTTTACCTATAAAATAAAAACCTCCTCTAAAGCATCACATCGAGGCAACGTACTCATACAACTGGCAGCATTGCCCCTTCGGACAGCTATGCAGACTCTTTAAAAAAAGTAGCTGCCAGCTCTTGTACTTTGTATCGCCTCGATGAGACGCCTTGAGAGTTCATTTGCAAAAACTTTTGTTTCTGGGCCACACGGACCCAACATCTCTATGGAAAATGGGATGTATAGATCCTAAAAACCTATAAATACGAAATATCAAATAAGACAAGAGATTTACTTATTAAAACTTTTGACTGATAATCAAAAAATATCGACTACATACTCGTATTATAAATTACTAGCTGGTGTGAGTGACTTTTTCCGTATTCTTGGATACAAATGACCCTGTGTTATCATGATCTATTAGCTATATTACTGTAAAGTTTGACGACTACCCGTTCAGTTATTTTTGCGTGAGAGAGTAAAAAAACGTCCACCCATATATATTCATTCCCACAAACTATAACGTTAATAATAATGAAATAAAAAAAATCTATAAAAAAACTCACAGCTCTTGACCCTTAGGGGGTAGGCAGAGATATTCCATGTCTGGGAATACCACAGACCATTAATTTAAAGATTAATGGTCTGTGGGGAATACCCACTTTTCACGAGTATTTTCGACCCCTAAGCGTGATAGGTGGTAAGCCTATCGCCAGACCGTTACAATGTTATTAGAATATTTCAAGGATTAATATAAAACTTCTTCTAGAGTAACCAGAGTTTGAATCCTTTTCTAAATATAACTTATATAATACAGACACACTATAAACTTCACCTGGGTGCGCACGAGCAGCCCTATAAACGTCCGCAAGTGACGACGGGCAGTATCAATGCGGAAACGGTCTGCCCCGAATGGGAGCACGGGATGCGTCCCCGTCGCCGCGTCACCGCTGCATTTGTCTCCTCGGCCCTCGATATGCACTTATATGTACCCACACACTATGGAGCGCTAGCATTCCGCGTTTCGTAACGTACAGAATCATTAGCACAGCTGTCGTATGCCTCGCCACTTAAATGATCCACTGATACTAACATCCCAGTGTAAGAATTTGTAAATCGCCCCGGCCTCGCCTTTGAAGTTTGCGGCGAAGCTTACATAGCCGACGTCCATGCATGGCATCAAGCTGTCCCGAACCATAGAATGGCAGTTCGAGCTCGTTCCTACCCCCGCTCTCCTCGTACGATTTCCCCATGACGACGTGCTAATATCACTGAAACCACCTGAAATACGAAGCGAGCACAAAGGTAAACATTATCTTACGTCATACTACGAGTGACATGCCCATTAGTATGGTGATATTGTTACGGTGACTAAGCTGCAAACCGGAATTACGTCACTGGACAAAATAAGACCAGTCAGAGTAATTGGGTTAGGGATATTATTTTAATTTAATTTATTATTTTCAAAATAATAAAAAAACATAAAAACATTCTGAATTCAAATTATAGATACAGAATTATATTCATGGTCACTTACATACAAAAGTTCATGAATCGGTTAGTCAAGTCAAGGCAAGTATTTATATAATTAGACATAAGTGTATCATAACATAGTAGGTACCAAGTTTATTGCTGTCACACGGTGACATTTGATTTAGTATAATTCCAATTCATCTAAGGATATTTTTATCGTGTAAAATTTACAATTTCTAGGGGAACAAAACGAATAATATGCGAACAATTAGATCGAGGCACGAACGCTGCTGTGAAAGAACGTGAAAATCGTCGGCTGGTCTCGGGCGGCGGGCGCGGGCGTATGAAAGCTCCGTCCGTACTAGCGATGCCGTTAGCGCAGGCTCGGGCGGGCGGCAGCGGGCGGGCCGTGGGAGGTCCCGTTAGTGACGTCACGGCCGTGACGTCGCTGTCGTGACGTCAGGCGGCGCGATATAGCCACCAGCCTCGGCGGCGGCGGCCTCAGTAACGCACCGCCCGTTCGCCAGAGCGTACCTTCACGCGGCCTCTCGCGATCCGACTCGAAGCTACCGACTGACTGAGTGAGTGAGTGCGCGTGCAGTGAGTGGAATGTGCTCAGCCGCATGAGGATCCTGCTGAGCGAACTGGGACTGTCTGGCGCGTGCCTCGGCCTGACCCTGGAGCCGCGCGCCGCCTCGCTGGACCCCGACAAGCCTGCGCCAGGTCAGCGCCCGCACGACGAACCGCGTCCCTCTACTTTTGTGTTTATTTTCGCTTTCGTTGTGTAGACCTGGGTGTTGTAGACTCTGTGTGGAACTGTCGTGACGATGGCCCTCGGCTAGAATGCGAGGTGCGTTGCTGACGCCCTCCAGCCAACCCTGCGGCCTAAGACAATTCCAATACACACGTATGTACCCTTTTTATTTTATCATTTAATTTATTTTAAGTTTTATTACAATTGTTTTTTTATTATTTTGCTTTTTGCTAAGTTCTTCCTTGTCCCCAAAAGTGTTATGTTTTAATAAATTAATAATATAGTGTTTAAAAAGTATAATAAATAAAGCGAACTTCTGCATAATTTGTTGGGTCTACCAAAAGACAAGATACAAACACCCATCCTATCTAAAAGAGGATAAGATTTTTAAGATTAGTTAGACTATCAATTTACTGATAAAGAAAACCTCGTTGATGTCTTTTCTAGGGAGAACATATGTTGATTGCTCGTTGTTTTGAAGTGATAAGTCCAGAATTTAAAATATTATGGAGTTCATCTGGGTCCAATTGTATGGATTAAATAATACTATTAAAGTATTATATAATAAAATTATAACTAGCCGATGTCTGTAAATATTATATACTTATTTAAGAAAACTTTAAATTATTATTTAATACATTTTAAATTCTACCGATACGTTGTTAATCATAAAAGCTTGTCAAACTTTTAAGCAATCAGTCTCACTGCTTAAAAGTTTTCATAATAAACTTCAATCAATTAAAATCTAGGTAGCATCATAGGGTTTTAGAATATTTCTTCAGAAATTTCTACCCAATTAAAACTGAAACAAGCAAAGTTCTTACCTTTAATAACAAACAATAAGAAATTCTTGGGTCTTTAAAGTTTTTCGTTGAACATTCAATCTACAAGTATTTGTTGTTGAACCTATGTACCGCACCGCTTTCGTATATGAGTATTATAATTATCACGCTATATTATTAGGCCCAATTTATTAAGTGTATGTTAATAAAGGAACTAAACTATTAATATTAATTCTATCCACAACCTAAAAATATACGCGGTTCGGAAACGAGTATTACGTAAACTTTGCAAAATGTATAGGTAGTTTATTTGTGTAAATAGTTTGATGTTAGAAAAATGAGTAAATCAAATATTTTTTCGATAAAATACGTCATCTTGCAGTGTGTTAATTGGAAATAAACAATTTGTTAGTAATTATGGCTAAATTCCAGTTTGGGTATGGAGACAAACGGTGGTGAAATGAGTTACAACACTGGCAGGACCGGTCGAAGATTCTACATTCTTAGTCTAGCCCGCATAAATTACGCATATACACCTAACACAATCGCGGAACGTGTCATAAGAGTCATAATCATAAAGTACGAGTATTGCCACCAGACATTTGAAGATTATTATTAAGTCGACACGTTAAATTGACTTCGGATTTGTTTCGCTCGGGGCGGGTTAGGTAACGGCTGCGACTATAATGTGGGATGTTTATGTCGCGATCGCCTCCGGAGCCGATGGCCTCAGCCGAACTGCTTGCCACTTGCCCAATAGGCTGTCGCAATCGGCAGATGTTGCACCTGCCGAGATGCGAGTCACTGCAAATTGCCATCAGCATAACATAATGTGTAACATAAGAGATCTTAATCTGCATACTAGCTGCTGCTGCTACTTTAAAGCTGACTCTCTAAGCGACTTATCTCTTCCGAAAGATGTTTTTTGCAAATAAATCCGTGAGAAACGTCCAATGTAGGTAATGTGAATATAATAAAAACTTTCACTTTTTGTTTTAATATTTCGCAGACGGATATGTGTGATACACGTAGTTTAGGCATCTAGGTTCATAGAAGACAAAAGTGGTCCCATCAAATTGAAATCCACTATAATATCTACTCGTATACTACCAATAAAGTGAGCATTTAAAATTTATGAATACAAAATACAACTTAATGGTATTCTGCTTGCATATTTGATCAGGCAAAAAGCAATATAGACGCTTCCGTCACTGCCGCAAGTTTATAAGATCTATATTTGGATATTACTGTACAGCAAATATGGCTCAAATTAAATATGTTAGCAGATGCCTATAGTATCCGTGACGTATTTTCTACCGGGTATGCACTGATAACTCAATAAGGCTCGTTATCAGTCCCCAGCTGCAGTGACGTCACGGAGGGAGGAGGTCCTCCCGCTTGCGTCACTTTCACAAGCCGCCCGCGGGACAACCGTTTTCTCTTCTACACAATACACGCCTATAAAGACTTCATTATCTCAATCCCCCTGTATCTAACAGGGGTTGGGCATTCCCATTACGACAACTTTGCTAGATGTTATCTTAAACGTTATCTTTATCAGTACTATCCCTTTTTGTTTATTGTTATAATATAAGTTTGATAAATTGAAATAGAAATAAGCACATTAAACAAGATCATATCACTTAATGTTTTCCTAATAATGTATCTATATAGGTACAACATGTACCAGAATAAGCGCAATTCCTGAAATTAGTTTGTTCAGTATCGACTACTTATTCGATTTCAGCTATTTTTAATGTGTTAAATTTTTCAAAAAAATTAATTATCGTAGCTGACTTTGTATGGAAATCGTGCTATTGTTAATCGATATTTAAGAAAATTGGTTAGACAGAACTAAAGTTCGATTGCATAATATTTTTTATATTAATACACTAATTGGGGTGTATGAGGAATTGCGCTTTTTCTGTTACGCGTTGTATAAAAAAACTTCTAAAAAAAAACTTGTTCCTTCGTTTCGTAACCCATACCATGTATAAAGCACAGTATCTTATTAAGGCTGTTACCTAATAATATGCTACATGATAAAAAAAACTAAAATAACATAGAACTGTAAAGAGTTAAAAACCGACTTCAGCTTTTATGGTTTTCTGATGGATGCCATTGTTAGGCCACACGGAAAGCACCAGTTTTTCAAATAAAAAAAGAATCATTAACATCGGTTCGCCCAGTCGAAAGTTGTGAGGAAACAAACATAAAAAAATACATACAGGCGAATTTAGAACCTCCTCATTTTTTTAAATCGGTTAAAAAACAAGCTTTTGTATGTATGCCACGCGTCAAAAAAAATCAAATGAGCCCAAACTCGAGGGGTTTACAAGGAGCCATTGAAAAGTTGTTATATCCACGACGGCTGTAGAATAGTTTTAGCCCTTCAATTTGTAGTCGTCTATACCTTTTTGTCTGAAAGCTGTATTACGTCATGGAATCTAAAAATATGAGGGTGATATCGGGGAGCCGAGGGTGAGAAGCGAGGAGAGGGGTAGAGGTGGCCCGCCGCCCAGTATCGACCGTTGCCTGTGACGTCGTTACAGGTGTTACGTCACCGATCGACCGCGCGCTCAAGGACGCCCTTGCCGGCCGCCCAACTGACTGCCGTGCCGACTTCCTCTTGACATAGGGTTTTTGTACATATATTTCCATGTCTAGAAGTAATTCCAAAGTTAGCAATGTGTTGCGATAATTACCACTACAGGAACTAGGTTTATTTCTGATTTATTATAACTAGCTTACGTTCCGTTCCCCTTTATAGTTTACCACTTTTGCTAGTGTAGATATAAAGGTACAATACTAGTTAATCTATCTTCGTTATTAGTTTGTGATAGGTGTTGAAACTTGTGTTGTGGTTTCTTATAAACAAAAAATCCCCAATCATATGCTTTTGAAGCTATACACAAAAAAAAACAAGAATTATAAAAGTTGAGAATTATTAATGAAGTAAATAAATTTACCACGCAATTAAGATTATTTGAGAAGACAAACATACTGTTTAACTCTCTAAACCGGAAAAACAAAGTCTTTTTATATGATCAATTCTGACTCTACATCTTAAAGAGTCAAATGTCTCAATAATAAATAAAAGGAGTACTTACACCAATTATGCAAGGTACCTGAATTACATAATATGTAAAGGAAACACTACACGAAAAGCTTTAAATTCTTTAAAATTCCAAATTAACACACAAGCAGCAGATATCGCTGTAAAAAATGTTTTAATATTAGTTTAAGTATATTAGTATTCCTATATAGTTCATGTTCCTCATTTCTTTAAAAACTTCATACCTAATAATTATTGTGTATACATGATTTTTTATTTTCTCAAACAAGATATTCGACTTGAAATAATTGCATTTTTTCTTTTCTATAATACTAGAAAGCCATAAATACTAAATTACTTGTTGTGTTAAACACATTTGTATACAACGCGTGACAGAATAAGCGCAATTTCTCATACACCCCAATTAGAAATATGACGCATTCCTTTTTTAGTTTTGTCTAAACAAATTTCTTATATAAAGAGCAATAATAGTACGGTTTCCATATGTAGCCCTAAATTCAGTTAGGTATATTACTTACTTATTTATTATTCGGAAAAAATTAACGTATATTAAAAAAACTGAAATCGATGAAGTGGTGAGATTTCAGGAATTGCGCTTATCTCTGTTACATACTGAAAATGTTAAATATGTACTTACCTCAAGTCATATTCGAATACTTTATTTTACGAAATATCAGTTATAACAGTTGAATGACACCTCACAGAACGTTGTAATTGAATACTGAATTTCAGAGTAATGTCAATAGTCTACCGCGTCATGCCCGTGAAAATACGTACCTACTTACGTAGCAGCCACAACCAGCGAGGGGGTGGTGTGACGTCAAAAGCAATGACGTCATACGCACGGCAATCCCCTTTTTCTCTTTCCCTCATTCGACGCGCCTTGCCGTCACTACAGCTGATATCCATAGTAGGTTTAGGTTAGATTACCGTTCTCTAAATACCTACAGATTGTGACGTACAAATCATGAATAAAACCCACTGGTGGCTGTTGAAATTAAAAATACAATAACTTTCGCTGACTGACTCGCTATATCTGAAATATATATTTAAATCAAGTAATCCGATTTTCAGATTTACCTGTATCTTTTTCTTGTTATTTGCCAAAGATACTACTTTATATTCCTTGTGATTTTTATATTGACAAATATAAAAAGTGTGAAAAGTATAATAGGTATCACATACCGCACATACCTACTTAGTGAATATATTAAATCCCTCAATTCTTATTAATTTGGCTCATCGCCACTTGCATGCCTAGCACTAGTTGCCTTAAAAGACTGTAAGGCTTCGACTTCTACTTGTAGAATCTACGCTAATACTCGTACGTAATCAGAGCTCGTCATTGCTGCATTATTACTGACTCTTACGTAAAATACTACGGAAAAGCGTCACCAATGAAAAGCTCTATTAATACCTCCTCACACACATGTGTATCAAACAAGTACTACGTGGAAATTAAACACGTAGTAGTAATCAATATCATACCGTTTATAGCGCAATCTATCGGAAATCACGACAAACGCTTATAGGAGGCAGTTTCGAGTGGAGAGCTGTTTCCCCACGCATATCCTTAACTATTTTACTGAGCAGTTCAGTTAACCACATACAGATGTCGTCTAATATTGATACAAAACTAAATTTGCCAAGTGCGAGTCGGACTCGCACACGAAGGTCAATATTTACCCACCGTACAATATTTAACACTACATATTTAAAAAAATACGTTTGCTGTAACTCTTTAAGTTTAACCTTCTTATTGTTATTATTACAGAACCCTAAAAAGTAACGGAATAGTGATCATATTGGAATTAAACACGATGCCCTCAACAGATTAACACAGGTCTATAATATAATCAAACATGCAGGATTCCGATGTTTTTCGTCATACCAGTCAATAATTAATTAAATGTTTGTAAAAGCTCAAATTCACACAAACTCAGTGGCAGGCTCTTTATTACTATTTTATTTTGGTTATTACTACTCAAAACTAATTTCAGTATCAAATATAATCTATAGACACATTTTTAAAATTTTGCTTTCTTATTCTATGATATTTATTTTGCACATCCTACTAATATTACAAACGCGAAAGTTTGTACGGATGGATGTATGGATGTTTGTTCCTCTTTCACGCAAAAACTACTAAACGGATTTTGATGAAACTTTACAGTTATATAACTTATACATCAAAATAACACATAGCTATATTTTATTCCCGTATTCCCATTGGAACGGGAACTACGCGGGTGAAACCGCGGGGCGCTGCTAGTTAAGTTATTTTGGTAATCATATATGATAATCATATATCATATATGATATATCACACAATAAAGAAAAAATTGTAACCCTACTGCTAGATCATCTTAGGTTTCCATCTTTTATAAAGTTTAATTTTTAAACAGTTGAGTTTTACGATGATTAAAATTTCCTTTTTTAATTTTTAACACTCTTTAAATCGTTATAGGTCGTAAATAAATGGTCATTCGAAATAAAAAATGATAAAAAATCTAAAGATAATTTTCAAATACCCATTCAGTGATACCCTTATTCCTTATTCGTATATGATACCCTAGTTAACTTACATAGTTCGTCGACTTTCATATTTTTCTTTTTCATAATATGACGTCTGGTTGTCGCTTTATTGAAATTTGATTACAATCATGTCTTTAGTGACACTTGCAAGATTAAGACGAATCAATAAATCGGCTCACGCGTTTGGTCTTTAAGAGCACCACAATAGAACAAACATAAATACTCGTACATAGGCTGATAAACACATTACCCTCCGCGGTGGGGAAAAAAACAATACGTAGCTCTACGTGATTACAAAAATGTATGGTTTCGTAAAAAACTGTGTCATACGGATACGGGGATCCTAGCTTGTAGTACCTACTTAGGTAGTAAGATGTATTTTTTTATAAACGTTTTTATTTACAATTTATCTTATACGTATATAAACGGTTTTAAAAAATCATTTTCTTAATTACCACTTGAACTTAAATGCAAAGTAGTTTAATAAATAAAAAAAATATGTATACATTAGCAAAACGAGTTTTTTGTTTAGTTATGGAATTTAGTAGAGTTTACATCTGTGATGTAGATTCTGCCATATATTATATAATTTAGTTTTGATAATTCATTGAATCTAATTAAAAATTTCAATGCTAAGCAGTAATTTGTCACAAGACCAAAGAATCCTACTATACACTTGATGTAAAATGGCAGTGAAAGATTTAAAATATTACCTTCCTTCTGATGCAGGCAGACAGGCTACCACTATACACTCTGGAGATGAAGATGAATCTAATAATACACAAAAACATTACCTTTCTTTTGGTGCAGACGGATACATAATAAAATAGAAAATCAAAAGCTGTCAAATTATAAGTACTTCCTATTAGGATAAAATAAAAGTTTCATGTAGAAAATCTGAAAACAGTATGTGTAAGCTACACATACTGTTTTCAGATTTTCTAATTTCTTTCTTCCTGCTTTCCCATTTTTTTAGAATATGTGAAAAACTTGCACAGAATATACTGAAATCCGAACTGTAGAGATACCTAGTAGTAGGTACGTGGATATTCCACATTTAACACTTTTATAACACACGTTTATAATTACACCAGCAGCGCCCCGCGGTTTCACCCGCGTAGTTCCCTTTCCCGTAGAAAAACGGGAACAAAATATAGCCGATGTTATTCCTTGATAATGTAGTTTTCCATTGGTGAAAGAATTTTTAAAATAAGTTTCGTGGTTTTAATCTTGTTTCCGTGGAAAAATTATAGCCCATGTTACTCCCAGAAAAGTAGGTAAGCTCTCCATTAGCAAAAGACTTTTTAAAATCGGTAAGGTAGTATCGGAGCCTATTCTATACAAACAAACAATCAAATCTTTTTACTTCAACCCAGTTGTTAGATTAAATCACGTTGTCCAATAAAAACTTTGCCTTCCTTTTCACCCCCTTAGGGGTAGAATTTCAGAAAATTCTTTACTATCGGAGGCCTACGTCATACAAAGAACACACCCTTCAAGTTTCAAGTCTCTAAGATCAGCGGTTTCGACTGTGCGTTGATCCATCAGTCAGCATTTTATATTATACTAGCGGATGCCCAGCGGCGTTGCCCGCGCGGATTCCGTTTATTCCCGTTCCCGTGGAAATTTCCGAAAATTCCTTCATAGTGGTTGCCTACGACATATTTTAGACACCTACATACCATATTTCAAAAGCGGGTGCCCAGCGGCGTTTTCCCGCTTGGATTTAGTTTATTCCCGTTCCCCTGGAAAATTCCGAAAATCCCTTCATAGTGGTTGCCTACGACATACTTAAGACACCTACATACCATATTTCAAATAGCGGGTGCCCAGCGGTGTTTACCCGCTTGGATTTAGTTTATTCCCGTTCCCGTGGGAATTTCCAAAAATCCCTTCATACCAATTTCCTGTGACATATCAGACACCTTCATACCATTTTTCAAGTTTCTAGGTGTATCGTTTCGGAGTAGTACGTATTTCTCTTTTTAACCATTTTTTTTATTTTCCCGTGGGAATGAGATATTTTCCTGGAATAAAAAGTACCCTAGATATTGACCCGGGTACTCAGTTTTCTCCATACCAAATTTCATCAAAATCCGTCCAGTAGTTTTTGAGTGATGCGTGCACAACCAGACAGACAGACAGACAAAAATTCCAAAAATTGGTGTTTCGGTATCTATATCGATAACTATATACACTACCGTTAAAATTTTCAAAAAATATTTAATGTACAGACACGGCTCCGTTAGAGTTTTATTATATGTATAGATATAGATATAGACTAGCGGGTGCCCAGCGGCATTGCCGTTCCCGTGGGAATTTCCGAAAATACCTTCATAGCGGTTGCCTACGATGTATCTACATAACATATTTCAAGTTTCTAGGTGTAATTTCGGAATAGTACGTATTTCTCTTTTTAACCAGTTTTTATATTTTCCCGTGGGAATGAGATATTATGCTTGAATAAAAAATACCCTAGATGTTGACCCGGGTACTAGTTACCTCAATACCGAATTTCATGTTTTTAGGTGTTATCGTTTCGGAGTAGTACGTATTTTTTTCTTTTTAACCAGCTTTTATATTTTCCAGTGGGAATGAGAAATTTAACTGGAACAAAAATTACCCTAGATACTCAGTACCCATCCAGATACTCAGTTGCCAGGTAACTGAGTACTTCAGTCAACATCTAGGGATCCCACCGGAAAATATAAAAACAGGTTAAAAAGAGAAATGCGTACTACTCTGAACCGATAACACTTAGAAACTAGAAATATGGTATGTAGGTGTTTTATATGTTGTAGGTAACCGCTATGAACCGATTTTCAGAATTTTCCACGGGAATGAAAAAAAAATTTATCAGTGCGGGCAACGCCGCTGGGCACCCGCTGTCCTAAATATTATAAACTCGAAAGAAATTGTTTGTTTGCTTATTTGTTACATTTTCACGCCTCAAGTACAATATCAGGGAGTAAGATAGGCTATGGTTTATCCCCGTATACCCATGGGAACTACGCCGGTAAAACCGCGGGGCGCTGCTTATACATATAACTAACTATTCATTACAATATTTTTATACTTATTATTATTTAACCGACGTTAAAATACTCCGACGGTACCATAGAATACAATGCATGTATAAAGTCATTTTAAATCAAGTGCAAATATTTTAAGGGTAGGTATGTACAAATATGAAGGATATATAGAATTAACATAGGTAATTATAGAAAAAGATACGTTAGTTTTTTTCATTTATGAAAAATACGTAAAATTTCAAATACTGTTAAATTGTAATCTATCTCGCGAGATTGTAGATTGTCGAAAGATTATGAACCGAACATACAGCTTACAATTTAAAGGTACTCTAATAAGATGCAAAATAAAATTAATAACACCAAATGACGCGACGGGATCTCATATAAGCCCAAAGTGTTCAATTCTGAAATTTTGTTAGAGTTCCGAAAATACACTTGTGAAAATTGGGTATTGTAGCGTCACTACATGGAACGCGCCAATAGAAGGCTGAGTTACATAGAACGCGGCAATAGACGGCCGAGTTCTAAAACCGCGCTATCGGAGTTCTCTAATGAGTTTGTATAAATACAACTGTCCAACATCAACCGTTGGACCGCGGTCCCCAGGCACAATCACCTCGCCTGGCGGAAGATCTTTCCTTTTCACGATTGAGGAGCATTCCACCTCCGTTCCTCCATACTGGTGACCCTCGACACCTGGACATCAGCGCAACCTTCTGGAACACCTGGACTTCAGAAGAATCATCGCATCGCAATTACACATCACTCCGCAGCAACCTAAAACTCAAGGTCAGCAGCAGCAGTCGCACAGCAAGCCAGAATCTCGCCCAATCAGGTCCATACGCAGCCGACGCACCGTGCTACCTGGTCCTGCAGGCTCATCACTCACAGCGACAGCACTCGGCCCACGCACAGTTCACCGCAGCCCACGTCCGGAACTACAGCGGCTGGTCACCCTCGCCGGCGTGGCGGTCTCTGCACACTGAACTACGGGCACTTCAACAGTCGCAGCAACCCGCTCAGTCTCGACTCACCACAGACTTGGAGCAGCACTGGCACTGTAGTGATGTAGCGTCACTACATGGAACGCGCCAATAGAAGGCCGAGTTACATAGAACGCGGCAATAGACGGCCGAGTTCTAAAACCGCGCTATCGGAGTTCTCTAATGAGTTTGTATAAATACAACTGTCCAACATCAACCGTTGGACCGCGGTCTCCAGGCACAATCACCTCGCCTGGCGGAAGATCTTCCCTTTTCACGATGGAGGAGCATTCCACCTCCGCTCCTCCATAGGTATCATTGTCATATCAGCCGAAAAATGTCCATTGCGGGACTTTTTTAATTTTTTATAAATATAAAACTTATTTATTTATTTTATAATTAAATTGTTAAAAAAAACCTTTTTATTGAAATCTAGGGGTCCGAGAGTGTGTGGGTAGCCGTTCCGTGTGATTGATGGGACTTTGTTACGTATGGTCATAGATTCAAAGGAAATTAGGGACAGTTATGCCAGGGAAAGGAATAAACATGCATAGATATTATTTAGTATTTTTGTAAATAAAATATTAATGGACAATGTACATACCTACTTCTAATCAAACTCATACGCATTTTTAGAGGTTCCGTACCTCAAATGGATAAAACGAAACCCTTATAGGATCACTTTATTATCCGTCTGTCTATCAAGACCCTTTACCTCGTAAACGAGTAGGAGGTATCGCGTTGAAGGGTCAGGTCATATTATTGTGAAAAAATCATACTTCTAAGTGAACGTAAAAACAAAAAACGGACCTTTATGCCGCCAAAAACGTATATTTTTACACTCTCCAGGGTATCAAAATTTATAGGGTACTTTTCGTTGACCCAGAACTATATTTTTTTTAAGTAATATCGTTTTATACTTCAAATTTGTACGAAACCCTTAGTGGGTGAGTCCGACTCGCACTTCTCCGGTTTTTATAATCCGGTGTAACTTACAGGTAAATGATCATCTCTAAGTTAGCGAGAAGTTCAATTTGAGACCTTATCTCTTGGTGTCAAGTAATAGGACAAACTGAACTTATGTTTAGAGTAATTTTTACGGAAAGTGACTAACTTAACTAACATTCGCCACTTCTTTATTATAGGTGTACAATACACAGTTGTTATATACTTACTACTATTCTCTAGGTATTAGAAAACCAACAATATTAATTTGTTTTTAAGTAGAAAAAATAATCATATTATAAATTTCTAGAATCAATCAATATTTTAATATTCCTCTAAAAAGAAACTTCCAGCAACAAAAGCGTTACTGTTTTGTTTATAGCTTAATAAGGCTGGAATTAATGGTTCCTATCATAATAGAAACTGCAAATGCCACTGATTTCATAACTTCCCAAGGGATCAATCGCCTTTTCGCCCCAAAAAATTTCGAGCTGCCCCAGTAGTAGAATATAGACTGAAACCCGCTACTTTAAGGGTGAAATTAAAGTAAACAGTGCATTTGTTTATAACGTTTCTTTAATAGACATGGGTGAGGTGTATACATAGGATTCAATTTTCGGGGCGTGGCGAATCAAGCACCGTGACACAATGTATTCAAAGCGCCAATATTCGGTTGTCAAAACTGCAGTATAAATTAGGAGACCTTTCTTTGCCATCGCCACTAGTCACAGAAGGGTAGCGATCGTCGGTCGCTAGTTAGAACGCGAGAGTTATCGATCAGTCAATTAGGTGTACTTGTGGTGAAGGAAGAATCAAAGTATGTTCGCCGAGGGTAAATATAAATGATGCATGGCTCGCATAGCGTGATAGTTCAAACGATGCCGTCAACACATCGTCCACATCCATTCCCCGGCGCACACCCTAGCTTTCTTTGCTACAGTTCAGTTGTCCGACATGAAACAATCTTGTATTTTTTTTATTAACTGCCGAGGAAGTTACTAGTCAAGTGACAATTGACACGAACGATATGTTTGATTGTTACAGGGCCGAGCGCCATAGAGCCGCGCTCGCCAAGCGCTTTCTCGTCAAACTCCTCCAGCATGCTACTGCTGCAGACACACGTGAGTACCTCTTTACTATACAATTTGACATCAAACTAGCAGAGCTTGAAATTTATACAAATTACTGGGATCATTTTATTTATACTTGTTGAACCTATAAAAATATGTTTCTTTAACTCCAAACTAAAAAAAAGCTTGTACAGTCAAAAGCAAGTCAAGCTTGACACTACCAGTTTAAGCTGAGCTCTGATTTGTACTGCGCGCCATATTATACAGGGCCGGGTCAAAGTCCTTCTATGAGTACGAAATAACTAGTACGAAATAACTGTTAGATATATGTACTTAAATACATACTACATAACAACACCCAGAGAGTACACCAACACACAAATGATAACCCGGGTCGGAAATGAACCCGTGACCTCCTACTCCAGAGATCCAACCAGCCCATTCATCCGGCCAGGCTTATATTTACAATGAAGTGCCAAAGCCACATTTTTCCGAAGTGAAGTAAACATAATCTCAATCTGTAGAATGTGCAATTAAATCTCTAAGTAAACCCCACTTAAAGGCGAAACCAGCTTTAATAATGTAACATACTATACCTTGAACTATTTCTTATACTTATATTCACATACAATAGCATCATCATATCCAGAAAAAATCAATGATGCTAGGCCACCTGCACAAAATAGTAACGGACGGGCGGCGACACGGTCGGACACGCATAGGTACAGTGGTTCAAAGAGAGCAGTCGCGCCATTGGTGCGCTGCGACCGCCCCTGCTGACACTTTGCCGCCTACCGCTTCTATAACGCCTCCAATATTGATTTTTTTTCTGTTGCAGAGCAACTACAGTTCGTCTTTCACTGATCTGCTGTCGCCAGAATATCAAGAAGACTCTTCGGAAATCTTAGAAGATAATCTTGACCCGTTCCCTGACGTTGAATTCCACGCACCGATTCCTCCGGAAATTAAATCACACCGGACGACCCCTGTCAGCGAAACTCCTTCGCCTACGCTCGCTCCAGCACTGCCAAGTTTTGAGGAAACATATTCAGTTCGCTACCCAAAGCAAGAAATGGCTGAATTTGGAATAAAGATGGACGAAGACTGCTACAATGTTAGCCCCTATTCTCACCAAGGACATGGCTCAACGCAACTATTGTACCAGTATCACCAACCTTCAATCCCATACGTTCCACCGACGTATTACGCTCCTGCGCAACCATGTAGTCCGACTTTCGACACTGGTGGAGTAACCCATAACCAAGACTCTTATTCTCTACCACCTTTCCCTAGTTCTGTTGATTTGCACGTATCTACTGACCAAGGATCTCGAACGCGACGGGCTTCATTACCCGTTCAGAGATCTGAATCAAGCAGTTCTAACGAAAGTCCAAAAATACTCGGTAGAGTCCACTGTATGCAAGCTTCAGCACCGAACTCTGCTTCAAGCTCGCCCAGTGGGGTTCCTCCCGAAAGCACCGGCCCACGTGCTGCGCCTACCTCACCAAGCCAACTTTGTGCTGTATGCGGAGACACAGCGGCCTGCCAACATTATGGAGTACGAACATGCGAAGGATGTAAAGGATTTTTTAAAAGGACCGTCCAGAAAGGTTCTAAATACGTTTGTTTAGCTGAAAAGTCTTGCCCGGTCGACAAAAGGAGACGAAATAGATGTCAATTTTGCCGATTTCAAAAATGCTTGACAGTCGGAATGGTCAAGGAAGTAGTAAGAACAGATTCATTGAAAGGCCGACGTGGAAGATTACCTTCAAAGCCAAAATGTCCTCAGGAATCTCCGCCGAGCCCTCCAATTTCACTTATTACTGCTCTGGTAAGGGCACACGTTGACACCTCGCCAGACTTTGCGAATCTCGACTACTCGCAGTACCGCGAGCCGAACCTAATGGAGCCTCTGTTGTCAGATCCAGAAGTAGTTCAGCAGTTTTATTCGCTGCTAACGACGTCAATCGACATGATCAAAGTATTTGCCGAAAAGGTGCCAGGCTATGGGGAACTGTGCACTGAAGATCGCGAACAGCTTTTCGCTTCGGCGCGGCTCGAGCTATTCGTGCTACGGCTGGCGTACCGTACGCGGCCCGAAGATACAAAGCTCACCTTCTGCAACGGCCTCGTGCTAGACAAGCGCCAGTGCCAGCGCTCGTTCGGCGACTGGCTCCACGCTGTGCTTGACTTCAGCAACACTTTGCACTCGATGGACATTGACATCTCTACATTTGCGTGTCTTTGCGCATTAACTCTGATCACAGGTGTGTAAAATTCTGAAAAAAATTTTACTTAGATATTAGGTTTTTATTTTACTGGCAATTTCCCTAAATTATATTTTCAAAAGGCAAAGTTTCTTCATCTTTTTGTCTTCCTAAGGACTTTAATACTAATCTATCTACACTATAATATAATAAAAAGGAACGATTTGTATTATTGTATTTTTGTATTGTAACGCTAACGAATAAACTCAAAAACTACTAGATCGGTTTTAAAAATTCTTTCATCAATGGAAAACCACAATATTCCTGAGTAACATAGGCTATATTTTATTTCCGTAATATTCCCACGGTAACGGTAACTACGCGGGTCAAACCGCGCAGAGCTAAAAGCTAGTTTATTATAATGAGCGATTGTATAAAAACAACATCTGCATTGTTTACAGAGAGACACGGCTTAAAGGAGCCTCATCGGGTCGAGCAACTGCAGATGAAAATAATCGGGTGCTTGCGGGCACACATCCCGGGTGGCAACGCGGGCGCAAATCCAGGAGGAGCTCCCCACTTCAGCCGCGTGCTAGGCGCGCTACCTGAGCTGCGTTCGCTCTCCGTACAAGGTCTGCAGCGCATCTTCTACCTCAAGCTGGAGGACCTGGTACCTGCTCCACCGCTCATTGAGAACATGTTCCGCACCAGTCTACCATTCTAGACAAATAAGGTCCACACCTGTATTACGTAACATGCAACAGCGATAAAATCACGTAATCATTGGTTGCCAACGGCTTCTTCTATAGCAAACAGATATTTTCACAGCTGTCGTATAACTGAATTGCTGTTAGTTACGTGGATATCAGACTGTCCCGCCTTCAAGACACTTTTTCTATCTAGAGCCGACTCCGTTATTTTTGTAAGTTCTTAGATTGTATAATATTTTTGTAGAGTCAAGAAGCTATAATAGGACTCGATCTCCCACGAAATCAACTCGTGCTTATTCTACCCAGTTTCTAATATGTTATGCAAAGAAGACAATCGTATTGCGTAAGTAATTGTTAAGCTTAATTTATTGGATACCTAAATGTCATATTTTGGTGTGATTTCGTTGTAAACGTATGTATTTACTAGTTCTGCATTTGAGTTACCGCTCGTGATTAATGGCATCTTGTCGTACAAATATTCCTATGTTATTTACTTGTGTATTGTTTAGGTAAGAAAACTCTAGTCACAAGACTTAGGTATGTTAAAAATTTTGCTCGTACACACCGAGCTTTTATAGAATATTAAGTAAAGTTACTTTACGAATGATTAAGGCATTTTATATGTGGTTAACAAATCAATATTTGTGAATGCAGTGAGAGGCCGAGCGCCCGCTTATTGACAGTCGATACAGAGAATAAGTAATTGTTGGAAGTTACCTTTTAGACTTAAATTAATTTATAGTAATTTTAGACGCTAGGACGTTAATTTAATTTGTTACTGTAATTATATAAGGCCAGAGAAAAAGTTCAGCATCTTTTTTTAAATTTAAATAACTCCTTTAAAATCCAACGTGTCTTAAAGAGTACCTTTCTAGATAGATAACGAACGAATAGATATGAAGTACATGTTTCTCATATTTTTCAAAACTTAATTAATATCAATACATATTATATATGTATTGAGTTGAAAATACTTAAACATATCACTTTTTAATTATTTTATGAAGGAATGAAGGAATTTAAATTTAACTTAATTTATAGCGCTAAGAATTTAATCTCTCATATTATAGAACAAAGTCGCTTCCCGCCGTATGTCGGTACCTTTAGATCTTTTAAAGCACGCAACAGATTTTGATGCGGTTTTCACTAATTAAAAAAGTGATAAACGAGGAAGGTTAAAGATTAAACTGGAGCTAAGCGAGGGCGGGTCGCTAAATTGATATCACTCTCGCAAGTGATTTAAAAATATACTTAATTTGACCTACGTAATTTATTATATCAGCATTATAAATGCAAAACTAATTATGTGGGTGCTATAATATAATACTAAACATCTATTTTTGCAAATATAATATTTTTTTAATCATGAAGGTGAGAAAGGACTATCATGAAAATGTTACTGGACCAAAACAAAGTATTCGAAATTCACTTTTTACTCCTACTTTAGTAGGTTTAGTAGTCGCTATAAATAAAATATTATGATTAATATAGAATTAAATACTTACTTTAAAAGTAGTTTTCATCAAAGAAGCACTCATCTCGTATGTCTCATGAAAGTGTGTCTAAATCTGTGTAAGATTGCATTGATCATTGCATTTTGATTGCGTTTTTTGATCCCTGCATTTTTTTGAAGACAACCTGCAACTGACACTTTTGAATAAAGCTTTGAGTAGCCAGGTCTTTTTGGCGGGAATCCGAGCAGAAGCGTCGTGTTTGTTGTAAAATTTTCATTTTGCTGTGTGTACCAAATGAACCATCTACCATGAACCAAAACCCAAAGTTTTTGTTCATAATAATAATAGTGTACTATGTGGTAAAT
Source organism: Ethmia dodecea (assembly GCA_963855545.1). Classification (NCBI taxonomy): domain Eukaryota; kingdom Metazoa; phylum Arthropoda; class Insecta; order Lepidoptera; family Depressariidae; genus Ethmia; species Ethmia dodecea. The sequence goes on along the minus strand of OY979437.1, from coordinate 7,761,389 downwards.
GACCGTGATAGTACAGTGAATAGGAAATTCGATAAAATGCGTAGGATGGACGTTTTCGAGTTACCTCAAGAAGCCGCTTCAATCTTCAGTAAAAGTGCAGTATCGTCTTACTGTCGATTAAAAAGCGACATTTCATGTTTTGATAAAACTTATTGTATTTTTGTGCAAAGACTCTGAAGCAGAGCTAAAAATCTTGAATTTCGTGTTATGTTTAGTGTTGGTGGCTAAAATGCCAATGCCTTAAAATAAGAAAATAAAATAAGACGAGCCTTCTACTTATTTACCATAGCTACTTTGAGATAAAGATTGAGTAACAAACAAAAAGATAAAATAAAATACATACATAAGCCTTTTAAACATTAATCTAATGATAATTATGATGATGACGTGACCGAGCTGTAGACCCCGGCATCAAACAAATAGTTTCCAGTCGAGGCTCTCTTGATTAGAGGGTCCTAAAATGACGACGACGGCTGTGCCAAAAGTCCAAGAACCATTATAGTACCTAAATAAATTGTGAGGCGCAATTCCACATGGTTATTCAGTCCCAAACTAGGCAGAGCCTGTACTATGGGTACTGAACTGACCAACTCATAACAATACTTAAATAAATATGAAACACCCAGACACTAATATATAATGGCTACTTTCAAGCCCTTAATTCGAAGTATATAAATATGTAAAGCCACGTCAATATCTACACATTTAATTAAATTAAATGTTTAAGAAACCATTGACCACGAGCTAAAGTAGGTAAGTTTAACTAAATACATTAGATACTCTGACTATGGACATAGACGACGATGCGTAGCTCAGATCATAATATTTTCTGCCACGAAGAGACTCGTGTAATGCAGAAAGCTCTAGAGATATTATTAAATTGTCCTCTGGTAAATTAGCTGTTAATATTTTAATAAAATCTCGTGATATCTTTATACAAAATTTTATATATTTTGATAAATATTCAAAATGCTGGACTTTTTACTCATAGCCTAAACTCCTTTATTGAATAGTTAATTTTATAGATTCGTAAGTGTAGGTATATGTAATGAAAAATTATGTACATACTTCTCGTTATTTTAAATGTGTGAGGCGAAACTTAATGATTATTTGATAAAATATATATTGGTTGTGCTTCACATGTTGCCCAGGATATTTAAATACTTCATAGGTACCACGGTTAAACTTAACTTACTTGCACTAACAGGAACAAAATGCACTTTTTCGTCAATCAAAATAGAGTAAATACATTCCGATTTTGTCTATAATCATAACTATTAATCAATAAACTTCGAAGATGCCAATGAAGACAAACCTAAATAAATAAGTGACTTTATTACTTATTTGCACATCATTTTATAGACTTTTGTGTGTTATTTACCGTTTTCATTCCCTTTAGGTATCTATATTATTTCCCGATAGAATCTATTAATTTTGAATTGCATTTCCTTTATCATTAATATATTGATGTGCTTTTGTTAATGTTATACATTTACTTTGTAAATACATTATTTCGTCAGAATAATACTGACGCATTACGCGTCAATTGAAATCAGCCTGTTTTATTTTTTAAATAGGTACCTAATGCCAATCCCTCTCATGATGTCACCTCCAGCTGTCATTCTTACTAGGGTGATTAATAAACAAATTGTGTGTTTAGTTATCGATGTAGATACCATAACATCAATTTTTGAAATTTTTGTTTGTCCGTCCGTTCGTCCGTCCGTCCGTCTGTCTGTCTGTCCGTCTACTTCTGGACGCATTTTGATGAAATTTGGTGTGGTTACAGCTGAGTAGCCGGGGCAACATCTAGGGTACTTATTACGGCGAGAAAATGTCTCATTCCTACTCGAAAATTTAAAAACTGAGTAAAAAGAGAAATAGGTAGGTATTACTCCGACACGCTAACACTTACAAACTTTAAATATGGTATGTAGCGTTCTTATATGTCGTAGGCAACGGCTATAAAAGGATTTTTGGAAATCCTTACGGGAACGGGAGTAATGGGATCTTTAGGAACCGAATAAATTGGGTTGGCTAATTGTCATATCCATACTCCTTTCTGCTTTACTGCTACTTTCTTTTTCTTTGATAATGTCTTGGTAACGTTTTAATGCCTTGGTGACGTTTTTGATATTTATTAAATACAAAAGGCAATCTAATTTTGTAAGTAGGATATTGGAAGGATCAACAATTATAAAATGAAGTACTAGTTGAGAATAAATATTTTCAGAACATCATGTTGAAAATGAAATTAGAAAGCTTGAAACCTAATACATATATACAGCCACAGCAATAGGTACCAATGTCATGCAAACAGAAGGATCCACGTACCAAGGTCAGTCATCCTTCACACAGTCTGTTACTCAAATGTTCACGCATCACGCAAAATCTACTGGGTGAATTTTGATGAAATTAATGGTAGCTGGGTTAACATCTAGAGATATCTATACATATAATAAAATTCTAACGGGGCCGTGTCTGCACATGAAAGATGTTTTTAAATTTTAGCTGTATTGTAAATAGCCTGCGCAGACTACGGACTTTGGTCCCCGGAGGACAAAATCCCCCGAATCGTAAAAAATATGTCAACGCACACGGTGTGCGATCATTTGTCCCCCGGAAATTAAGAGAAGCGCACGCTATGGAAGCGAATATTCTAAGATTACGTTGTGTTGTAATTTACATGACATTTAAGAAAAAGAGAAGACGATTTAAAAGAGAATACTGGGTGCATCCCCTTATATCAGATCGATTAATGAATGGATATTTTTATGCGAAGCATGCTCAGTTAAACCATGGATTTAGAATTTTTTGCTATGTTTCAAACAATATGCAAAAAGATTCTTTAAGTATTATAAAACGTCGGTTGGAACTTTTGAGGAGTTGTTGTCAATTGTGAAACCCTCTAAAAGTCATTCTGAGTATTCTGACAATGATGAGAATGTGCATTGGCCCAGAAGAAATAATTGTTGTCATTAATTGGTTAATAATAATAAATAAGCAAAAAATACCATATTTAGTTTTTTCCTCATTCGACATTAAATCCCTAAATGATAATTTTTCATTTAAATATCGATTATTTTTAAGAAAATTAATCATTTTTCAAAAATCCATTATTATTAAAAAGAAAAATCGATATTTTTTTCGATCATATCACATCCCTATCGAGCGCGCAACGAAGACTAAAGTTTGCCGTGTGTGTTGCAGCGCCTAGTCACGTTAGTTCTATTTTTTTGGGGACTGCCGCGTACTTTTTGTCCTGTCCGGTCCCTCGGTGTCCGCGATTATTCGGGGGACTTTTTGTACGCGATACTTTTAATCCCTCGTGTGCGTTACTCGATGCAGTTGTAAGTGATCTATTTTGGCGGACAAAAAAATACGCGGACAAAAGTGTCTCGTCTGCGAGTTACTGAAGTAGATACCAAAACACCAATTTTTGAAATTTTTGTGTGTCTGTCTGTCTGGTTGTGTAAGCATCACACAAAAACCACTGGGCGGATTTTGATTAAAGATGTTCAGCTAACTAAGTAACCGAGGTCAACGTCTAGAGTACCTTTTACAGAGTGAGAATGTCTCATTCCCACGGGTAAATTAAAAAACTGAGTAAAAAGAGAAATACGTACTAGTTACTCTTAAACGATAACACCTAGAAACTTGAATTAATGTATGTAAGTAGGTGTCATAGGCAACCGCTATGAAGGGATTTTTGGAATTTTGTACGGGAACGGGAATAAACTGGATCTGAGCTTGCAACGCCGCTGGGCACCCGATACCATACCTCGGATCTACTGGAGGGCTGCCTACGCTGACGCTGCGGACGATCCAGGCCAGTGACTGTGTCCTAACTATTTCTAAACCGGTGCAGTGCGCATGGAGATTTTAAAGGCTGAATAAATAGATAATTTGACGTAGTAGTCTTATTCAACCCAATACTTCTACCTACCTCCTGTGGCACAGGTGGTTTGCATTTAATTAGGATTTCTCACTCCCACGTTTCGTTGATCTTTTTGCGTAGGTAGCGAAAAAATTCTAAATCTATGGGTGAAGCTGAGAAGAGGTGCTGAAGAGAGCCTGAAGATTGTGTAGGTAGGTAGGTATGTAAGTACCTAGTTACGTGAATCTATATATATAAAAGGAGAAGCTAAATCTAAAAATCAAGGCCCAGCCCAAACCGCTGAACATAGAAACATGAAATTTTGTGTGTAGGTTACGTTTATAGTGTAGATGCTCGCTAAGAAAGGATTTTACGAAATTCAACCCTTAAGGGGGTGAAAGAGGGGGTTGAAGTTTGTATGGGATACTGTGATTTCTGCGTGTATCAACTTTAAACTTGGCACAAATACTCTTCAAAACACACTATGAAATATTAGTTCTAGGATTTTTTGGAAATCATCCTCCAAGGGGGTGAAAGTAGGGGATGAAGTTTGTATGGAAAACCTTCATTTTTGGGTGTATCAATTCGAAACTTTGTAAAAATACTCCTCAAAACAAACAACAAGACACGTATTTCTCGGATTTTTCAAAAACCATCCCTTAAGGGGGTGAAACAGGGGAGTGGAGTTTGTATGGAGACGTGTTGTTTTTTACGTCTATCAACTTCAAACTTTACATAAATACTCTTAGAAATAAATTATGAGACACATATTTTTGGATTTTTCGAAAATCATCCCCTAAACGGATGAAAGTAGGGGTTGAAGTTGATACGAAGAAGTTTATTTTTTGCGTCCATCAACTTGAAACTTGGTACAAATGCTTCTGAAAACAAACTATGAGATATTAGTTCTAGGATTTTTCAAAAATCTTCCGCCAAGGGGGTGAAAGTGGGGGTTGAAGTTTGTATGGAAAACCTTCATTTTTGGGTGTATCGATTCGAAACTTTGTAAAAATACTCCTCAAAACAAATAACAAGATACATATTTCTGGATTTTTCGAAAATCACCCCTTAAGGGGGTGAAACAGGGGGTTGGAGTTTGTATGGAGACGTGTTTGATTTTTACGTCTATCAACTTCAAACTTCGCACAAATACTCTTAAAAATAAATCATGAGAACCGTGTTTTAGGAATTTTCGAAAATCATCCCTTAAGGGGGTTAAAGTAGCGTTTGAAGTTTGTATGGAGACGTGTTGTTTTTTACGTCTTATCAACTTGAAACTGGGCACAAATACTTTTAGAAATAAATGATGAGACACGTGTTTTTGGATTTTTTGAAAATCATCTCTTAAAGGGGTGAAAGAGGGGGATAAAGTTTGTATGGGATAGGGTGATTTCTGCGTGTATCAACTTTAAACTTTTTACAAATATTCTTGAAAATAAACTTGATATATTAGTTCTAGGATTTATCGAAAACCATCATCCAAGAGGTTCCATCCCCTTGGGGGTTGAAGTTTGCATGAATACCTTCATTTTTGGATGTTTCAATTCGAAATTTTGTAAAAATACTCCTCAAAACAAACAACAAGACAAGTAGGTATATCTCGATTTTTCAAAAACCACGGGTGAAACGGGGTTGGAGATTGTATGGAAACGTTGTGGTTTTTTTTACGTCTATCAACTTGAAACTTATCACAAATACTCTTAAAAATAAATGATGAGAAACGTATTTTTGTATTAATTTAAAATCATTCCCTAAAAGGGTGAAATTAGGGGTTGAAGTTGGTATAGAGAAGAGGGGTTTTTTTGCGTCTATCAACTTGAAACTTGGCACAAATATTCTTTAAAAGTCTCCATACAAAGTCTAATTTTTTTTGATAATTTACTATGGGTTGCTAGAAGAAATTTGTTTGTGCATCCCAAAATGTTGAAAAAATAAATGTTCACCCGTGCGAAGCCGGGGCGGGCCGCTAGTAACATAACATAACTAGAAAGAGGCCATTAAACAATTTAAAAAAACATAACTAGAAAAGGCTTTTTGGCGGGAATCCGAAGAGGGACGGCATGTTGTAGATTTTCATTTTGCTGTATATTTCGGGGTTTGACTCATATTAATGACTATCAGGGCCGTTTTCACCCGATTAGTTCCCGTTCCCCTGGTATTTATTTATATCCACTCAAAAGCCTAAAAAATAAGTTTAAAGGTTCTAGCTTTAAAAATGAAGTAAGTTTATTTTTTCTTTTTTTGTATTAGTTATTAGTATTACTTTAATTCTTTGTCAATAAAACACTTCCCTAATAAGTAATTTCCATACAATCTTTCATCCCCTATTTCAATTTCATTTATTTGCTCATCACATGGTAGGTACCTACTTAAAAGAAATTACAAATAATTTAGATCAAAGCTGATGCAGAAATTGACTGTAGGATAATAATTTCAACGTTTCATTCAACTTCCCACACCCCTTTCAGCCCTTTTCAGGATTTCAACCCCTTACAGTCCTTTTTTCAAAAAATCCGTCATGGTGGTTGCCTACGACCTTTGAGTATTTAACCAACAAGTTGGTTTAATACTCAAAGCCTACGACATATTATAATAGGACATCTACGTCCCATATTTTAAGTTTACATTTCGGAGTAGTACGTATTTCTCTTTTTAACCAGTTTTAATATTTTCCAGGGGTAGTGAAATATTTTCCCGTGGTAAAAAAAAATCCCTAAGTGTTGCCCCAGTCCCAGCCCCGTTCTAGTAGTTTTTGCGTCAGGCGTGCACAGGCAGACAGACAGAGACAGACAGACAAAAATTGGTGATTTGGTATCTAAATAGATAACTATCTACTATCGTTTCGTATAAACTATCGTTTTACTGTTTTCTCAAAACTTATCACTAACAGAAGAAACTTTTTGTATTTTTTTGCATACACTTTGAAGCAGAGTTAAGAATCTTGAATTTCGTGTCGTGTTTAGAGCTGATGGCTAAATTGCCAATGCCTTGGAAAAAAAGAAGAAAAAACATATCTAGAACAACAATGTTGAAGATGCACAGACCAACCAGAAGACAGACAGTCAATTTCATACAAAAAAAATCCAACTAAAGAGACGTTGGGGGAGGCAGGGAAAACAACATATAGAATATATCTTACACCTCACTCCCTCTTGAGCGATCCGTCACATTCCACTCTAGTATCTCTTTTTTACATTTTGTATTGGCACCTGTCATCTTTATTAGGGCTGGCCTGCTTACGCTTATTTAATCGGCAAATCGGTATTCAATAGAAAATAGTGCCTTTTACCCCCGAAGGGGTAGGCAGAGGTATTCCATTACTTGATATACCCACAATTCGGGTTTCCTCACGATGTTTTCCTTCACAAAATTGTTACGGAAGCATTTCAGCAGATGTGGGAATGATGTGTTTTTATCGACTCTCACACCTCGGAAGTCTCGGAACACAGCACTGTAAAACCATTGTAAAAGAAAATCTGTGAATAAACAACCAAACTTCTAAGCAGTAAAATAAATAGATAATAAACTCACCAGATGTCCAGATTTAATATCCGAGTAGCAGAAACTCGATAAACGTCAACCGATGGAAGAAACTTGAAAATACCACGCGAAAAACTAAAACACTCAACGGAATAACATTTAGATGGCCACCATATTAGAAGTAAACTCAGACCAATAACAGAGTGTAACGGGCCATTTACACGAGGGCAATCCACTAAGACAATCCACTAAGACTGCATACAAAAAAAACTTGGAGACAATCCATTCCATTGTCCTCAAGTTTTTTTTGTATGCAGTCTTAGTGGATTGTCTTAGTGGAATGGCCTCTTATAAATGACCCCTAAACTATCAAAACAACTTGACTTATTTTTTTAATTACTCACACATACAAATTCCGTCAAAGTCGTCACACAGAGGCAAATGAGGGAATGAAAAGCTAGATTATACCATGGACTTTACAATGAGTGCGAGAGGGACAAAAAAGTCTTATCGTGGCAGATCGTCTCCCTAAGCTACACGGCCCTGGGGGCCAATTCTACTAAATGTCAACGGTTATAGTTGGATGACAATGACATATCAATGGTCAGTCAATGGTGTTCTTTTGGCACAAAAGTTTTTCAGAGCAAATAACGCCATCGACTGACCATTGAGATGTCATTGTCATCCAACTATCAAACCGTTGACATTTAGTGGAATTGGCTCCCTGGTCGTATATACCAAGTATATACCTATCTCATGTCTCTTTGGATCATGGTCTGTGGTCGTATGTACAGGGCATTAAATAGGTATTCTTTCGTATTGGTCCGTTTGGATATATAAAATGTTATCGTAAATTAAATAAGTTGATGGATAATTGGCAGGTAAAAAAATATAAAAATGTCTGAGTCAACGGATATGAAAGATGTTTTAGACAAAAATCTCGAAGATATTGAAATTCAAGAAGTGCTCCGAAAAGGCACAGATCTCAGAGAATATGCTTTGCAAATAGACAAGGGTATAAAAGAGGCTGAAAAGAACTCCGTTGCTGACTATCTAAAGGAGAGTGAAAATATCGGATCACTACATAACCAGATAGAGGAATGTGATGGCATATTGGCTCGAATGGAAAGTATGCTGATGGTTTTTCAGGTAAAAGGCTGTACTGTGGTAAAATATACTTAGTAATATTGTTTACGCCAAAAAGCCCTCCAAAATTACCATTTTGTGAGTTTCAGAATGATTTAGGAAGTATTAGTAATGAAATTATTAGTTTACAAAAGCGATCTGTGAATATGTCTGTACAACTGTCCAATAGACAAGTGCTGAAAGGTCCTCTCTCATCATTCATAGAAGATATGGCTGTTTCTGAAACACTTATATTGTAAGTTAATTGATTCTATACTTACTATAAAATTTAAAAGTACTGTACATATTGAATCATAAATATTTTTTCCAGTGGTGTAAACAATGTTCCAGTAACGGACAAAGAATTCATGATTCAATTGGCAATATTGAATCAAAAACTAAACTTTGTCAAGGAACAAGATTTTAAAGAAACTAAAGCATGTCAAGATGTAAAAGATGTTTTGGAAAAAATGAAAATAAAAGCTGTAGCTAAGATCAGAAGCTACATTTTGGAGCAAATTTACAAATTCCGCAAACCAATGGCAAATTATCAAATTCCTCAAAATGCCATGCTTAAATATAAATTCTTTTTTGAGTTTGTCCTAACAAATGAAAGAAATGTTGCCCAAGAAATATGCAATGAATATATAGACACACTGAGTAAAGTGTACTATTCTTACTTCAAGTCATATGCATCTCGACTGGATAAATTAAAATATGAAGAAGCTCCTACCAAAGATGATCTGATGGGAATTGAAGATGGGTCTAAAGGTGGCTTTTTCCAAAAATCTAATTTGAAGAATAAAAGCACTATATTTACTATTGGTAACCGTGGTGATGTCCTAGCACAGCAACTTGAAGCACCAATCATTGTCCCACATGTTCAGCAGAAGACAAAGGTAATGTTTTATAAATTATTGGATTGAATACCTTCTGATACCAAAAAATTACTTAATTTTATTATTACAGTATTCATATGAGGCACTCTTCAGAAGTCTTCAATATGCTCTTGTTGATAATGGATGTAGGGAGTATTTATTCACCACTGAATTCTTTCATGTCAAAGGAAGTCATGCCCAGGAGTTATTTGATAGAATACTTGGGAAAACCTTGTCTTTACTTGTGGTAAGGAAATGTCTAGAATATGTTACAGGAGCTGCTCATAACAAATAACAATTTCAACCACTCAATATTATTCCATTTCAGAAAAATATTGAAAACTATGTTCTTGAATGTTATGATTGCCTGGCTTTGTTTCTATGTATTCAACTCATCAACCGATACAGATGGATGTGCCATAAAAGAGCTGTGGCTGCTCTGGATAGGTAAACTGGACCTTAAATCTGAAATAGATCAATATTATCATCATCCAGTTTATTACAATTAGATACCTTTTGTTTTCAGTTACTGGGACTCATTAAATAGTACCCTCTGGCCAAGGCTAGAATATGTATTGAAATTAAATATTCAGAGTGTAAGAGAGTGTGATCCAGCGAAATTATCGAATAAGGAACTGGGCCCACATTATGTAAGTTTCCTAAGCATATAAATACTGAATCTCATCAATTTTTTAAGTTACACGCAGTTGCAATGCCAAAAAAGTAGTATGAAAAAATGCAGTGGTAACTTTTAACTCTATTTTGGTAGTTTAATTTTTTTAACCTCTAAGACCAGCCATCCGAGACACAATAGATTTTTAATTGTGTCTCGGTTCCAATTGGAACCCGCGGTGCTTTACAGATATTCATTTACAATGCTCCTGTAGACGGTCTCCTGGTGGTAACGTGACAAATTGAACCAATGTGGGCAACGCTGCTGGGCACCCGCTAGTCTACACTAATATTATAGCGGAAAGTTTTGTATGATTGCAAATAAACTCATAAAATACTGGAGCAATTTTAAAAATTCTTTCACCAATAGAAAGCTACATTTTCACTGAATAACAGGCTAAATTTTACTCCCGTATTCCGGGAACGGGAACAACGTGGGTGAAACCGCACCAAAGAGCTAATTTGTAATAAAATTCCACATGAGAGTTAAAAATTATTTCACCAACAGAAAGCTTAATTTTCTGGGAGTCACATGAGCTATAACTTTCGCACGGAAACGGGAATGACGCGGGTGAAACCGCGGGGCGCTGCTAGTTTGTAATATAACATGGACTATCATTTTCCCATGGGAACAGGACTGACGCGGGTGAAACCGCGGGGCTCATCTTACTAGATATATATAATATGGTTATAAATACGCGTGTATGTCCAAGAATGTTTTACAAATCGATTTGAAATTTTCAGAGAATATACATGATGACTATGATAATGATACACAAATACTTATACTTATGTGTTTGAAATTTCTTACTGCGTATACCCCTTAATAAATATAATTTATATTCAGAAGTCAAGTTATATGTATCTATATCCTTATAAAAAATCTATGGGAATCCATAGATTTACGTAAAAATAAGTACCACTCTGTAATATTACGTATGTATAGAAGTCTAATATTTATTTATAAATTCAGTAATATATTTAAAATATATATTAATTTATTTTATTTTATACATAAATAGATTTTTTTAAAGTACTGAATATTTCATAGAATGTAGACATTATCGTTATTTTAATTATTTTCTCAATTTCAGATCACGCGAAGATATGCGGAATTTTCTGCAGCAATGCTAAGCTTAAGTGAGCAATTTCCGTCAGAAGAACTCAGCAATCTTCTCCTTATTCTTCAAGATGAAGTCCACTGCTTTTTACTGAAAATGGCGGCAGAATTCCCACAAAGAATACAACAGCTCATATTTTTAATTAACAACTATGACATGGTTCTAAGTATTTTAATGGAAAGGACAAGAGACAATACTAAAGAAGCGGAAAGTTTCAGAGAACAACTGCAAGCAAGAAGCGGTGAATATGTTGAGGAAATATTAAGTCCACATTTTGGTGGATTGATGCAGTTTGTAAAAGAAGGAGAACAATTGCTCGAAGGCGACAACAAAGCACAGCTTACTCTTTTGGAAAGAAAATCACTCTCTTTGGTAGCCTCATTTAGTGCTGGTTGGAAGCAAAGCCTAGAAGAAATTCATAGAGAAGTTCTTATATCATTTCCGAACCTAGTCACTGGGTCGGGATTATTACAGATGGCTCTTACGAATTTCGTACAATACTATCACAAGTTTGTCAAGCTATTGACTCCTAATGCCCGAACACAGTTGGTTAATATTCATGTTATCATGGTAGAAATAAAGAAATACAAAACTAATTATTAAAATTATTAAATTATACAAACTTTGAAAGAAACAGTAAACATCATCCTCGCATCTTGTAAAAAGATGGGTAGGATATTTTTATAGCAACAGACTAAGTATAATGATGTATATTATAAATAATAAAATTATTGAAATACCTTCCAGATTTGTAATTCGTCAGATTATTATATTATTATTTCCATATCTTAAATTTAAGGAAATATCAACCTCTCTTGGTTTTCTCTTTCTATACAATGCTTATTATTGCAATGTCTGAATATGAGAATACTAGCGACCCGCCCCGGCTTCGCACGAGTGCAATGCTAATACTATAGTCTATTTCACACCAAGTGGGTTCGGTGACAGTTCACATTTTTCCTTTTTACGCATACAACTTTCTAGTAAGAAAAATAGATGGTTCCAAAAATAATGAATAATTTATTATTGTCATTGCTAAAATATTTATTTCTTCCCCAGGGATCTTGAAAGGAACAAAGTCTATAATAGCACCTTCCTTCCTTATCTTTATTGCATACTAGCGGTTGTGGGCGGTTTCACCCACGTAGTTCCCGTTCCCGTGGGAATACGGGGATAAAATATAGCCTGTGTTACTCAGGGATATTTTAACATTCTAATGGTGAATGAATTTTTATAATCTCGTAGTTTTTGAGTTTATTCGTTACAAACATACAAAAATACAAATCTGTCCTCTTTATAATATTAGTGTAGATTACTAGCGGTTCTCCGCGGTTTTACTCGCGTAGTTCCCGTTTCTGTGGGAATACGGGAATTTAATGAAGCATAAGTTACTCAGGGATATTGTAGCTTTTCTATTGGTAAAATAATTTTTAAAATTGGTCCAGTAGTTTTTAAGTTTATTCGTTACAAAAATACAAATAATTTCAGCTAATTACTGTCCACTGCTGGACAAAAGCCTCCCCCAAGGAGCGCCAACCATTCCGGTCTTGGGCAGCCGTTTCGGCTCCGTATGTCATTACGGTTAGGACACACTGGTTAAAGACCCTGGTCTTAAGAGACTGTGGGATCGCTGACCCAAAGATATGACGCAGCTTCCCGAATGCTGCCCAGCCCAGACGAATTCTTCTGTTGGCCTCTCGATCGAAGTTGTGCCGGCCGAGTTGAATGGTTTGACCAAGGTAAACGTATTCTTGCACAACTTCGAGAGTAATGCCATTCACGACCACGGGACATGGGGAGACAAGATTGTTGTACATCACTTTGGTTTTTCCAAAGTTCATCCCCAGTCTCACACGTCTTGAAGAACTGTCCAGGCTGTTAAGCATTACCTCCAGATCCTGCGGAGATTCTGCTATGGTGACTATGTCGTCTGCAAATTGCAAGTGAGAGATATATTGCCCGTTGATGTTGATGCCCCGTCCGTTCCAATCGAGCGTCTTGAAGACGTCCTCCAACGCAGTGGTAAACAGTTTCGGAGAGATGACATCTCCCTGTCTTATCCCTCTGTGCAGATGGATTGGTCTTGTGCCTTGTATTTGGACGGTCATCGTTGCGGCATCGTAGAGGCATCTCAACACCTGGATATATCGGCAGTCGACAAGGCATCTCTGCAAGGACTCCAGAGCAGGGACCCAGGTCTCAACGGTGTCGAAGGCTTTCTCGTAGTCCACATACGCTAGGCATAGAGGTTGATTGTATTCCTCGTATAAACGAGGAATACAATCAACCTCTAAATATAAATAATAATAAATAAATAAATTGTGGGACACAATTCACACACGGTTATTTAGCCCCAAACTAGGCAGGGCCTGTACTATGGGTACTAAACAACTGATAAACATACTTAAATAAATATTAAACGACCAGACACGAAGCCAACAGACATGTTCATGCACACAAATGTTGGCCCCGAGCGGGGATCGAACCCGCGACCTCCGACTCAGAGGGCAGGGTCACTACCAACTGAGCCAACAGGCCTGTCAATCTGTCCTCTTTATAATATTAGTGTAATGTAAACGTAGATTAAAGAACATAGATAGGGTTTCAACTTTTCTAGACACTGTCTTGAAAAATAAATTCACCCCCTAATCATTCTGAGTTATATTATAGAAGATTGCTAGTGCTACCCGAAATCGTACGAAAAAAAACTTGAGTGGAGAACGATACAGGCGTTTATCAGTTGTAAACTGCTTGCCTGTAGATGTGTGTGGTTGGTCTCAGAACAAGAGATAGGATAGTAAGTTTTGGTTTACGTCGACCCGGGCTTACTCTAAACCGCTTATTGGTTTCCTTGTTTTTTTACAAGCGCTTATTTAACATGCAGTCCTTATAAAAAAATCGGCCAAGTGCGCGTCGGACTGGCGCACGATGGGTTCCGTACCATTATCTATAAAAACGGCAAAAAAATCACATTTGTTGTACGGGAGCCCCCTTGAATATTATTTATTTATTTTATTGTTTTTTAGTATTTGTTGTTATAGCGCAGGAACAGAAATACATAATCTGTGAAAATTTCAACTGTAACTATCGTGCTATCACGGTTCATGAGATACAGCCTGGTGACAGACAGACGGACAGCGGACTCTTAGTAATAGAGGCCTGTTTTACCCTTTGGGTACAGAACCCTAAAAAAAAGAAAAACTTACTTTTTTGGATTTATTACCATATTATATTTATTGACGTTATATATCCTACTTTAGTTATCTTAATCTTACATCAACTTTTAAAATAAATATATACAATCACATTAAGAAACACTGATCCAATCAGAACTTAGAAACTTGACAGCACACTGTTGGTACAATGTGTGTCATTTGTAGGCTACTAATAAACTTTAAGTTGCTTTACATTTTAAAAACATACATTGCAATATAAGTAGCACAAAAATCATTTACCTTATCAATTCAATAACAATCTCTTGACATGATTTAAACTGAAATTTGTATTTGTTTATCCAGTCAGACATACTAATTCATACAACAGTCCGAGTAAAATTTTACTAGGTTTGTTATGTAGATGTACATTAGCTTTTAAGCGCCAATCTTAGCACTGCATAAACAAGTTGATCATCTTGAATCTGGTACTCCAGATATGATCTTCTTCCACACCCCCAGTGGCTTTTCCCGGACGTAATCTCGTAGCCAGTCTTCGATTTCCAAGGGTTGTTTTAATTTCAAAGAGAGCAAAGTTTGTACGACACGTTTTTGGTTATGTCTGTTCATACAGATCAAACTTGTAATTACAGCTTCCTCCATTTTTGAATTTTCTAAAACAAAGTTAAATTTAAGAAGTAATTATTTTTTTATATGATAACGAAACAATATACGTTATTAATTATTATAACATACCTGTACGTTCCAACATATCTACAAGTTGATTTATAGCAATTTCACAATGCACTCTCATATCAACAGGATAAGGCTTAAGCAAAGGTCCCACCATGGAAACACAAAAGACCTTTACTTGCTCGGGTACATATTGATCCATCATCGGCTGTAGCATATTTTGGATAATTTTGGTTTGACACCATCGTGGGCCTTGGCGTTTCGCAAGAATGATTAAAGCAATTCTTAGCATTTTTTTCTCCAATGGATTATCTATAAGAAAAAAATATTATTAAATTTTATTATAATTATGTAAATAAAATGTATAAATATATCTCACCATATCAAAAGTTAAATATAGCCATACCTTTTAGTTCTTTGATGGCATTTTTGAAAATGTCAGTTATCGACATTTCATTCCATTCTTTGACTTGATAAAAGTATTTTGTACATAAAATGTTCCTTATATCCTTCACTCTGTTGAATTTGTCCTCACACTTGTAAAAATGCAATAAGTATACTAGACATGTAACTAATGGAGTTTTAGCTGTAAATTAAAAAGTTAAAGGTGAAAACTTAAATCTTAAGACGATTTTATATGGTATCGCATATCTAGTTAAAAATACTCACCAATACCCATGTGCGCTAAAGGTAAGACGTGCATCCAGACTTCCAGGCATTGTTTTATTAGTGGCACGGCCTTATACTGCATACAGTACATAGCATCTAACATAAACAGCCTCAATCGGCTTTTAGCTTGAATGTACCTGCAAAGCACTGCATAGAAATGAGACATACTTTCTATAGCGTTGAATTCAGGTGTGCGGTTTAATTTGAACAATGAATACTCAATGTTGTTCAAAATGCAATCTATAATGTCAACATTATGCCAGTGACCTTTGAGCTGAGTCACTATGTAGAGGAATATTTGTTCTGATTTTGTCATGGGAGGAGCAGGTGGAGCACAAACTTGACTAAACAGCTCAGTTTTTCGTTCTGGGTCCATTAAATATTTCATTAATCCTGCTAAAAATAGCTTCCATTTCCAATTTCGTATATCAGCTACAAGCTGATCCATTGCAGGTTTAGCCTCATTCACAGGTAATTCTGTAATCTTAGCAATGGCCTCTTCAATTTTTTTGTGTTTTAAATTGACAGTAGAATCTGCAAAAATGAACAGGATAATTAGTACTATTTTTTAACACATACAGTTTACGGCATCCCCTTTTGTTCAATAAGTCTAATTACTTGAGGTTGAGTGTTCAACCAGTTTATTATAATTTCTACTATCGGATCCGACAGACTGTCCTGTTGTATTTTCATTTACTATTCGTAATTTAATTTACTTTTTAACAATTAACTTTTGTGTCGTTATTTCTTTTTAACTAATTCACCGAGATATTGAACTCAAATATATTAAATTAATCTCTTTGTTTAGAAGCGCTCGTAGACCTGCGGTGCCAGTGTGTTTGTAACGATCACACTGGTTAAGCAAAGTTGGGTGCGGTCAGTCAATGAATGGGTGACCGCCTAGTGGCATTTATATTTCGAGCGCTTCCGTGTTTCGGAAGGCACGTTAAATTGTTGGTCCCGGTTTTAGTTGTGTTTACGCACAATAGAAGTCGTTAAGCCATGTCAGATACCCTTGGGTGGCTTGAAAAATTCTGACTGTTAAGTGGCCACTAGCCTAACACTATCTCCCAATGCGCGGTGGGCTCGCGTGTGAGATTATAGCCCATACTTCCTCATGTGTGAGGAAAGACCCTTAGCTCAGCAGTGGGCTGTTACGGGTTGATGATGATGAATCTCTTTGTTAAGACAAACTCATGTTTTGCTGATTCCTCAGAGTCAGCACAGATATTCATGAATTGAGGGCCTAAGCTAAACCGGCTTTATGCAGGCGTCAGGATTAATGGCCCAAGTTATTTGACCATATCTGTTTTGTTTCACGAAAATCGGTCGAGCCTGGTTATTTTAAAAAAAAAACAAAGAAATAAAGTTATTTTTTCACTCACCTGCTATCTTGCGGTTATAGTTCTTTACCGAAGAGACGCCATATTTTTCTAACATGATACACAATAAGCTTTGTTGTGGGTCATATTTACCCATTGTCATATTTTTGTCCTGAATCTTCAGTTTTTTATAGGGTACTGGCTCATCAACAAATAAATTCATGTCATTGTAGTTAACAATTTTGCTTTGCTCATCTATATTTGACAAAATATCTTTCGATGGGTTGCATAGAGTAACAGATTGATTGATATTATTTTGGATTTCACCAGAGTCCACAGAAGGGAAACAAATTTCAGAGAGACTAACATCATCATCGACATTCGACTGACTAACAGTCGAACTCCGTAAAATTCTTTTTGTTTCAGTTTCTGGAACAGCGCGAGATACGCGTTTAGAAACTCTTTTAGATTTCTTTTCTGAACCACATACTTCCTTTGCTTTATGAGAAGTTATCCCAGAATACTCTTCATTTTCATTTTGCGATTTACTTAAAGCCTCTTGTGGGTCTAGTGACAATCGAATAGTTCGTCTTTTTCCTTCATTTAATTGTGCATCGTCTGAAATACTTACGCTCACATCTTTCTCATTTTGATCTGGTGAGTTATCAAAAAGTATATGGTTACATTTAAGTAATTGAGTTGATTGATCTTTATCTGTAATATTTCGTTCTATCTTCTTTTCAGGACTCGGAGTGTTAATAGATGTGAGTAAGACTGTAGGATTTTTATCACATACTTGTTTACTGCGGCTTCGTGTAGTTATTGAATTGTTAGGAGATGTTAATGAAGCTGTGCTTTCATTACTTAGGTCCTCGCAAATCATTTCTGTAGATTGTCTCTTCTTCTGTGTGTGTTCCTTGAGACACTTCGATTTAGCGTTTTGTTTTAATTTTATTTCAGCCATAATTTCAACAGCTTTATCATATGCAACTTTATTATTTAACGATATTGACTCATTTTTTCTACAAGGTGCTATATTTTGCGACCTGGTGCGGATTCGTCTGGTAGGCGGAGGTGTAACACATTTAATTTTTCTCTTGGGAACTAATGTCTTACGGAGTTTTTCAAGTTTTGTTAATTTTTTAACTCTCAATATCTTTCTACAGCTTCTCGTGACAAATTCTATATTATCAGTTTTGTCAACATTATTTTCAATAGTTTCTACTACATTTTCAAACTGTTGTGATGAATTTAAAGTCTCTTCCTGGCTTAAAATATGCAAATTTTCAGTTTCTGTTATCTCATCTTCTTCAATTATGCTATTTCTCTTTTCGTTTTCTTCATAATCTTCTGTACTTGAAAAGTGATCATTATCCTGAGATGGGTTATGTTCTCCATCCTGAATATCCATAAAAAAATCTTTCTCAACAAACCCTTCTTTAGGCTGTTGATTCATAGCAATAAGTTTTACATACTTAACAAGGTTAGCAACTGTCGCTTGTAAATTCTTCTGACTTTCTAGGATTTGAGGTACTTTGGAACATCCACAATGTGTGCGCGTATTCAGGGAATCTGGTAAAATACACGCAAGATTTTCATCCACAAGAGTAGGTTTTGGTGTAATAGGGATTGGTGTAATTAGTCTGTGATGAATACGCATTGTATTTAATATGCTTTCTATCTCACGATCAGTATTTTCTTCCGATATATTAGTAGCACTATTTATCTCAAGACATTCTTTATCTTTACTTTTTGTGCAGTTATTACATTTCTCCTTTGTAACAGTTGCATCAGAAAAAAAAATTGGACTAGTAGCTATTTCATGGCTTGTTGTATTAGCAGAATACTGAGTGTTCTCTGTATATACACATGAATTTATTGGACTTACAGCCTTTTCAACAAAAATCTTTGGAACTTTAGGTATTACTATTTCTTCTCCAATTTTATCTCTTGATGATGCATCCGATGCTTCTTCAAATATTATAGGGCTTGTAGACTTGTCAGATTTTTCATGTATTGCCATAGGGCTTGTAGACCCATCAACTTGTTTGCACTTTTCTAAATTAAGTGGACTGTCAGTTATATAGTAATCTGGACTATTGAAACATTTGTCGCTATCAGAAAATGCTAGCGAAGAGCCCCGACCAGTATCTATACTCACTAATTCGTAACTACACTCTGAATCGCGATCATTGTCATCTTTTCTCATTACATTGTTATCTGAAAAAATATAATACTTTAGCAGTGATAGCCTTACGGTTAAAGACAGCCTGCTTAACATCATGATAATCAGTGAGGCTCGGGTTCGAATCTTGGCATGTACCAATGAGTTTTTCAAAACTTACGAACATATTTATCACTAGCGCGACGGTGAAGGAAAAAATCGTGAGGAAACCTGCAGGTGTCAGAATTAATTCTGAGACATGTGTAGAAGACCCGGTCTGGCGATGGGCTCACCGCCTATTCCGTTTAAGGGTCGAATATTCTCATGAAAAGTGGATATTTCCAGAAATGGAATACCTCTGCCTACCCCCTCGGGGATAAAAGGTTAGAGATTTTTTTTTAAATACTTTATTATAATTACTGAAATATTTATTATTGATAATACTTTACAAAGACGGTTTTTACCTACCATCTATTGATTGGTCCTCTTCGATATCTGCATCAACATTAGATCTGGTTACCTGAAAATTAGTTGTTTGATTATTATCATAATAAAAAATGCGAAATAGAATAAATATAGAAAAAAACTACTATATTTATACCTTTTCTAGAAAATCCTTAGGTAATTCTTTAAAGTTTGTAGACGACATAATTTCATTATTGTGATCATTGCTGCCACTATCTTCCTCCATCACAGATCCTTCATTATTATTAGACATTTTTTTGTATCCGTCCAACCAAAGCTTGTCTTTCTTAGTTAACTCTCCTATAAACATACATAGTTGGGTTAGTATGAATAATCGATACAAATATCGAAAAATATTTTATTAAATCATAACGACTTAAAATATATAAAAGTGTACTTACTTTTCTGATAAATCACTTCTCTAATAACACTAACATGTTTAATGAGTGTTTCCTTTTCTTTTTTAAGTGCAAGGACTAACTTAACTAAGTCCTTAACATTAGCCTTCTCCAATTGATTTTCTAGTTTTAACCCTTGAATAGAAGCTTCATGCTCTTTTATCAGGGACTGGAAATAATAATTTAAATAATTAATACTATTTCTGTAAGGCTATTTAAATTTGTGCAAACACAAATCGAAAAATAGATACTTACCTGAGTATTCAATTAAGATTACTACAGTACACAATTTTCTTTAAAATTTTTAGTTTGTGATTGTAAAATTAAATGTATATGTTACGCTCCAAAACCGAAAACGCTCATTGAGCGAAGAAACAGCTCACAACGTTATGGTCACTTAAACATTCACATCGCGAAATTCGTGTTATAGTCGTGTAGCATATGGAACCTTAACAGATTACGGCACACAGTGCTTTGCGAATCTCAAAAACGATTCGAGACTACCTAGTACTTATATCGCATAATCCTAGTAAATAACAAATTGTTATTTTATTTTAATGACATGATTTTTTTATAATAACTAGTTTCCTAATGACAAACATCACATTTGCAGTTTTCAATGTTTAGCAGCAAAAAGTGCATTAAGTGCATTGTTTGTCTAACAGAACGTTTCGAGACTACTATAGTCCGTGCGAAATAGATCTGGATTAAAGTGCATTGACGCCTCTCTACCAATATACGCCATTTTTGCAAAAGATACGATGCAATGTCTATGACAAGTATCGCAAATACGTCTTACCTTGCGTATCGCAGTAGAAGGCGGGGTGAGCAGATGACCTTGCCAGACGTGACAAACATTTTTTAAAATATGACATTAGATTAAAAGTTATAGCTTCTCAATTGGAATAAATGTTTATTTATTTAGGTGGAGTTGTATAGTAGTAGTAGTATTTATTCATAAACAATGTATATTGTATTCGAATATCAAACTAAAAAAAAAAACAATTTAACACCATCAATTATAAATTTTATATGTCAACTTAATATAATGTAAAAATAACTCTTCAATAAAAATAAATAATAATACAATATTTTAAACTAATCAAATTAGTCAATAACAAAAATAAGCATATTATCTATATCTATATATATAATAAAACTCTAACGGGGCCGTGTCTGTACATTAAATATTTTTTGAAAATTTTAACGGTAGTGTATATAGTTATCGATATAAATACCGAAACACCAATTTTTGGAATTTTTGTCTGTCTGGTTGTGCACGCATCACTCAAAAACTACTGGACGGATTTTGATGAAATTTGGTATGGAGATAACTGAGTACCCGGGTCAACATCTAGGGTACTTTTTATTCCAGGAAAATATCTCATTCCCACGGGAAAATAAAAAAACTGGTTAAAAAGAGAAATACGTACTACTCCGAAACGATAACACCTAGAAACTTGAAAAATGGTATGAAGGTGTCTGATATGTCATAGGAAATTGGTATGAAGGGATTTTTGGAAATTCCCACGGGAACGGGAATAAACTAAATCCAAGCGGGAAGACGCCGCTGGGCACCCGTTATTTGAAATATGGTATGAAGGTATCTTAAATATGTCGTAGGCAACTACTATGAAGGGATTTTCGGAAATTCCCACGGGAACGGGAATAAACGGAATCCGCGCGGGCAACGCCGCTGGGCATCCGCTATTTGAAAATAAACTCCTGAATGGAATATAAGCACTTTTCTACTTATTAATAGTGACTTCAATCTATTTTTAAACATACATTTAGGATGTCATTATTCTTGATAGTTGTCCTGAACGGCAGTATGTCTAATCTTTCCTCTTTATAATATTAGTGTAGAAGTGTATAATATGTAGATTGAAAGGTGAGTTTTCTCAAAAAATAATGGGTAGTATTTTAGACAAATAATTTTTATCTATTTGCACGATGACATCAGTATCGATATTTCACTCTCAGAACTTTCGGTCGGGTCGGGTATTTAATTGTAGTAACTTAATAAATAAAATACATCATGGGGAAGGAATTTAAGAACAAAAAAGACATGTAATCTAAGCCTATACTAAAAAAATCGGTTGTCTGTAAAGTCGGTTTACTGACGATAGTTGAACGTGACAACGTCATAAGAAAATACTGATGGAATGGATTGTGCCTCTTTGTCGATCGAATCGAAGATGGAGTCGATCGTAAATTCTAAAAATGTGTGTCGCAGTATGTGGCGAGTAATTGCATCCGAAACAGGTAGGCGTGATGACAAGAGCGATGCTCTCGATGTACTGGTAAGGCAGGCGACCGGCAAATGCGACGCGTCTCGTGCCGCCGCAACAGCTGATGCACTCAACCAGTTTTACATAAGTGCAAACACCAACTCGCACGCTACTCCAAACATCGCAGATGCCCTTACCTACTTATCAATGTATAAGATTGAACAACCTACTCGATTTCACTTCGACCCATTTTTGGTAAGCGAACTATTTCTAACAGTAAAAAAAATTAAACGTAAAGAGTCGAAAGACATTAACGACATGTCTACCAGGCTATTTGACTACCTTCCACCATTCCTGGCAGGTATATTTTGCGATCTTTTTAACAATTGTGTTATCGAAGGTGTCTATCCTGATTTTCTAAAACACATTCGAATACAACCCGTCTACAAAGGCAAAGGCGATATGAATTTACTTAAGAACTATAGACCCATCTCACTGACTCCAATAATTTCTAAGGTCTTCGAAAACCTGATGAGTAATAGACTAATGTCATTTTTCTGCCAAAATAATTTGTTAAACAAAAAACAATATGCCTATCAATCGGGACGATCCACTGTGGACGCAGCACGTGACGTAGTAGAAAAGGTAATAGGTCACTTGGATGATGCGCGACATGTCGCGGCTATATTCTGTGACCTATCGCGCGCTTTTGAACTTGTTGACCACCGTCTACTACTACAGAAACTTAACTTCTATGGAATAACTGGCGACTTCCACCGCACTTTAGCTTCATTTCTTGAAAACCGCAAACAACTAACTTCAATAGGCAACGCGAGGTCCAGCCTCTTGCCAACAGGTGACTGTGCTGTTCCACAGGGATCAGTAATGGGTAATAATCTATTCTTGATCCTTATGAATGACGTCACTACTGCGACACAAGATGCCGACATTATAATGTTTGCTGACGACACTTGTGCAATCGTGTCAGCTACCAGCTACGAGCAACTAAAAACTAAATTAAACCATGTCATGAACCACATCGCATCTTGGTTTAAAGCTAACGGTATGGTATTAAATGTCGAAAAGACAAACATTGTCCATTTTAGCCTACGCGGGAAAAAGTATCCGGATCTCGATATCACCTGCAATCAGCTCCCAGTGCCACAGGTGAACCAAGTCAAGTATCTCGGTTTTACGATAGACTCAGGACTCACCTGGAATGCCCATATTGATGCTACCTGCAACAAGCTTGCATCCGCGAGTTTCGCACTAAGTAGACTGCGACCCAGCCTACACCTAAATAACGTTAAAAAGGCGTACTATGGCTATTTCAATTCCATAATGGCCTACGGTGTTTACTTGTGGGGGATGGCGGCCGATCGTGACAGAGTATTCAGAGCCCAAAAACGAGCGGTGCGAATTGTTGCGGGCGTCGATTGGGACCACCCGGCGAGAGAACTGTTCAAAGAACATAAAATACTAACATTACCATGTCTGTACATATTTGAAGTTGCAAAATATGTAAGAAAAAATTTAGATCAATTCCCTACGAGGGGTGATATGCACGGCAGGAACACCCGTTACCAGCACAAGCTACTGCCTCAACCACGCCGGCTCGCACGATCTGACCGCTGCCTGCACGCTGCTGGGCCCGCCATCTACAACACGCTCCCGCCCAGCGTCACAGATGCGCCTAGCTTACACACCTTTACAGAAAGATTAAAAAACCTCCTTATGAATGCGGCCTGTTATACGGTTGGTGAATTCCTAGACAACGCTCACAACAAAAACTTTCTCGCTCACTGACTCATCCGCGTAGAAAGATAACTGGTTGTACTTATGACATATTATTATAATATGATTGACTTGTGTAAAACACTTGACATAACTTGCAATTGTATAAATTAATTCTCAATATATACAGTCTGACATTTCCGATAGAATTATAAACATGACATGTAATTTTTATTATGAATAAACGAATTGAATTGAATTGAATATCTAACAACCATACCAACCTTAATTTCTGTAATAATAATAAATGTCAAAATAATAATAATAATGTCATATACCAAAAAAAATCCTGATAAAGTGCAACTTTCGAGGTTACACTTTTCACATTTGTCCGACGTATTATGAAACGCGTGTCGCGTCATAATTAGCGACAAGTTAGCGACAGTTTTTATGACGAGCGATAAAGTACGTAAATGTTTTGTGAAATGTAGTAGAGGTTGGGTCAATGCACTTTTATCCAGATCTATTTCGCACGGACTATAGTACCCATACCGCAATATGCGATATAGGTACTAGGTTAGTCTCGAAACGTTTTTGCAATTCGCAAAGCACTGTGCGTCGTAGTCTGTTAAGGTTCCATACGCGTCATGGCTTTTCTCACTGTCACAATGCGTTGTGGTCGTATGTACATGACAGTCACAACACGAATTTCGCTATATGGTTTTTCTGTGATTGCCAAAACACATCGTGAGCGTTTTTATATGAGCTATAACACGAATTTCGCGATGTGGTTGTTTAAAAGTGACCACAACACGTTGTGAGCTGATTTTTTCGCTCAATGAGCGTTTTCGATCTTTGACCGTAACATATGCACGAATAAACGTCAAATAATGCAAAGTTTTAAAGGGCAACCTAAACTTTTTTTTTTTTTAAATCAATCTACCTGTAGCTGGTTGATGTGAGATTGAATTGCCGTAAAACGATTATCTGACGATACACACTTTGTTTCAAGTTCTCGATTATTTTCCTGTAAATGTCTAGAATCCTGAAAACAAAACATATTATAATAAATTAATTAAGTAAGCGAATTAAGGTTCAATATAAATACTTTCTTTATAGCAAGATCATACCTTTTCTAGCTTATTACATCTCTCTGTTGCTAATTTATTCTCAATACAGATTTGTTTACATTCTTCTTTGGCAGTAATTAGACTCTTCTCTAGTTGCTCCACCAATTCTTTATTCTGCCTGTACTTCCCCACAAGAATACTGAAAAAGATTATATAATAACATGTAAAATAAAGATGTTCAGAAAAAGGGTCGTAAATCGAAAGTAAAATATGTATTACAGTGAGAGCCTTGTTGGAAGAGCAGGCTGCCTATGATGCATGAAGCTTAAGATAGATTCCTAATGAGTTTTTTAAAAATGTATGCACATATTTATCAGACACTAGCGACGTTTATTTGACAAAAAACTAGTGTCTGACCGAAAGTTCGGTTTCGGTTTCAGCCGAGTTTCGGCCAAAAATCAAGTTTCGGCGGCAGTTTCGCACCAAAATATAATAAAGTAGCACCAAATTTCTGTATTTTAAGGAATTTTATACTTGACACACGTCGTACACTACAGAAAACCTTCCTCTTTATCGCTCTTTCTGTTAGTGAAAACTGCATTAAAGTCCATTGAGTAGTTTAAAAGATCTAAGCATACAGATGGTGGGATGCGACTTTGTTTTATACTATGTAGAGATGGGTAATAGAACTCTGGCCCAGCTATGGGCTCAGCACCTGTCACGTTTAGGGGTCCATAATATACACTGTTGAATAGTGGGTATTTCCTGAAATGGTGTAACTCTGGGATAAGGCAAAATCGAGATTTCAAATATTGGTATCATAGATTGGTAAAAAAAAACTCTAGCTGGTAATGAAACGACTTGTAATTCAGTGGGCTAAAATTCATCACGAGAATAATAAACCACCCAAAATCCTTTGTATATCTATTTTTGAGCTGACTGTCTGGTTACCAACCACTTTCAAGGGAGGAACTTAAAATCAATGTAATAGTTATGGCAATTTAATATTTTGAAATGCTACTCTTATAAAAATTGGAATGTAAGTGAAAGACGGACTAGACTTTTAAGTCTTTCAACAGGCACTGGGTAACCTGCATATTTCACATAGACATATCCATAGGTTCTCTTACAGATAATTGGGAATCCAAATAATGAACATAATATTTCTGCATTATATGGTACTTACTCAGTGGCAATTATTTTCTTCTTAGTAAAAGATATTGCATTACGTTGACCATCAGTCCTGCTTGGACCCTGTAAATATTAAATAAATCATAGGTTATTTTATTTCATTTACCAGTAAGGATCCAAAGGAGCAATAATGCACAATTTAACGAAGTACAGATAAGCAGTCGCATTATCAGGTGGCAGTGGCACATAAATCGCATAGTAAACCTGGGTAATACCCAGTTAATTTACTAGCATGCCTAGTTATACTAAAACGATTAGGAATGCAGCTTAATTTGTTATCACAAAACAATTAGCACTATGTACAGCTACCTAGCTACTACAGGTACAAAATGTAATAAAACAAAATTATAATTTTTCAAAAAAGCCATGCTCCTTGTTAAGTTTTTCACACAATAAACATTATGTGCGCTGAACTGCAAAATTTTATTTGTATTGGCAGTTCATCCCTACAATATAGGTAGGTATATTTAACAATTAAGTTGATAGGTATCTAATTTTTTTTAAACAACAACACTAGTGACTAGTTTCCTAGATAACCTAAAACTCACCAATTGATTGTTTGTTGTATGGCGGAGGAAATCCAGATCAAAATCCAAAAGTGTATCTTCATACGACGCACTCATTCTCACATATTTTTTACACTACACTTGTAAATAACGACTCGAATGAATATCATCCTAATCACAAATAAATTACAGTAAGAAACCGGCGCGCGTTAAGCGAACAAAATCCACAGACATCAGTAACTAGAACAAAATCGATAAAAAAGAAAAGCAATGTTGCCAACTACCCTTACCCAGAGACACAGTGTAGCAGTATAGTCAAGAGTAAGTCAAGCTTTACACTACCAGTTTAAGCTGAGCTCTGATTTATACTGCGCGCAATAGAATACAGGGCCGGTTCAAAGTCCAAAGTGTCAAGCTTAGCGTGCTCTTGACGTACCATACTATTACTTATTCTGTGGTAGTACTCAGAGATTACTCCTAGCGACCGAAGAAAAAAGATATTAGGTATATGGAAAAGTTCAGTGTATGTGCCATGCCAAAAACACGCTAAAATGTTTTATACCTGTTGCTTTTTCAAAGACAACTTATATACAGTGTGAGTCTCCAATGGGTGAAACAACACCCATTTTTATCGACGGAAAAAATGTAAAAAAAAATCTGAGATTTTATTTTTATTTTTTATAAATATTTTTTCTTTCGATTACGTACTGTTGACTTTATGTAAATAAAACGTTATAACTTTAAAACTAAGAAGTATATCGTAATCAAATAAAAACAGTTATGATGTCAAATAACAGAAGATACTAATAAAATAAAAAAATACCCGAAAAACGGTACCAAGAAATAATAAAAAGGGGCTTTTTGAGTAAAATCTGTTAATCCGTGTTTTTTTAATTAATTATCAAATTTATCTAAATAATGCACATATTATATGTAGTAGGGGTAATCTCACGCCTGCCCCTCGGGGATAAAAGGCGTGAGATTATATTATATTATTATTATTATTATATGTAGTTTTTATTACTTTATGTTCTATTATCCATCGTATTACCTTTCAAAAAACAAAAATCCCGTATCTCTATCCATATCACAACCAATATCACAACGTTTACTATGAGTGTTTGAACTGATTCATTCCGGGTGCCACCATTCAAGACTTCGTTCTAGATTGTCCCATTTTATTATTTCTTAGTACCGTTTTTTGGGTTTAATTTTTATTTTATTAGTATCTTCTGTTATTTGAAATCATTACTGTTTTTATTTTATCACGATATATTTCATAGTTTAAAAGTTATAACGTTTTTCTTTACATAAAGTCAACAGTAGGTAGCCAGAAGAAAAAAATATCTATAAAATAAAAAAAATAAAAACTTAGATTTTTTCAAAATTTTTTCCGACATTTCACCCATTTTCATATGTGCACTTTATGGAGACTCACACTCGTGCGTACGTAACGATACGTACGTGCGTATTGCGTGCGTACATAAGATTTGTGTAAAAACCATAGACAAAGTATGTGGTTGTCCGGACCACCGGCGCGTGGCGGGGAAGCCGAGGGATAGCAGAAATAAGGTGAGCATGTGAACCACCATGCCACCTCTTAATTCTCTTCTAGAACCACCTAGAAGTATTGTGATGGTACGGACAGTGCTATCATTTTGATTGTGGCGGCTTCCCCGAAGAATGATTGATCAAAATTGGTGGCACGGAGGTCCACATGATTTGTCTATGGTTTTCACACAAATCGTCGAGAAATAAGAAGTCACATCCTCGTCACAATACTTCTAGGTGGTTCTAGAAAAGAATTAAGAGGTATCGTGGCACGGAGGTCCAGATGGTCACCATTTTCAACCAACGAAAAAAACAGAGGAGGTTCTTTTTTTTGTGAGCATGTGGACCTCCGTGCCACCTCTTGATTCTTTTCTAAAACCACCTAGAAGTAATGTGACGGCGATTGTAACGCTGATTTCTGCTATCATTTTGATTGTGACGGCTTCCCCGCAGAAGGATTGATCAAAATAGGTGGCACGGAGGTTCACATGCTTTGTCTATGGTTTGCACACAAATCGTCGAATTCCAAGAGAATCACACCATGTACCGGTGAAAATAACATTTTAAACCAATGTAACGCCATTTGTGACAACTACAAACACATTCTTTACATAGGTATGTGACGCAATAGGGACAGAGAAATAAGCGATCTTTTTTTCAGAAGCATGTCTTGAGTTTGGCCACCATTTAAAGTCGAAAATCCTATTGAAACATTAATTTAAATAAAAACCTAACAGGAATTCGAACCCGTTTTGTCACGACAAATAGCTCATAATGTTATTTCCACGACTACTTCATTATTTTTTAAGAAAAACGTGAATAAATTTTTCAAATACACGAATTAGGGTGACCAATGTCTTAGATCACTTTAGGACATTCATCTATAAATAAAAAATTGGAATTCTCATCGGCTCTAAATTCAAAAGAAATTTTTGCTGTCAGTATAACAAATAATAATAATTTAAAAAACGAATAAACACGCTGTAATGGTAAACTTAAATAAAACTAAAGAAACATTTATAGAAAGTATAAGAATTAATGGGATACCTCTGCCTCCCCCTCGGGGATAAAAGGCGTCAGATTTTTTTTTAATTAATAAGAATTAAATAATTAAGGAAACAATTTATGTTATAGTAAATAACACTGGATCAACATTAGCACAATTAGATTTATTAGTAATAAAGTAATCATCTCACGCCTTATATACAGGGTAGGCAGAGGTATTCCATTTCTAGATATACCCATCTTTCACCACATATATTTTTTGGACCCCTAAACGTAATAGGTGGTGAGTCATTTTTGCGAGCAGCAATCATTTTCCACCCCACTCCGTGGTGACAAAGCCCTCTCTTATAGAAACAACAACAATGACAATTACAAAAAAGTATTTCTTTCATGTTTATGGTTTATGGGAATGGAAAAAAAAGACGGTGTTACTGGCTTCTCATTGTTTAACTCTAATTAGGGTCCTGGTAATAAAGCTTGAGCTTACAAGTGACATTTCTACCGAATGTATCAGGCTTAGCGTTTATCGTACATGTATCATTACAAGTTGTTTCAATAAATATTATAATAAAAACTTACTGTCTTTTATTGAATTCTTTATTTTCATTAAAATTTTCGATTCTTTATAGTTATTGTAAATAAAACACACTTAGATATTGGTAGGTACACAATAAACACCCCTCCTTTACCGTTTTCGAAGTGCCTACCGCACTTCAGTATGAAGTACTTTCAGTCAAGAGGGTCGACTCTGAATCAGTAATAATAATAAATAATAATAATTCTTTTATTCAGGCAATAGACCCATTACATATAAACAAAATAAAAATATAAATATAAATTAGAGCAATATAGGTACATGACAAAACATTACTTATTTACAATTTTTGGCGCGATGCACACCAAGCCAGTACTTATAATATGGACAGTTGTAGCTGTCAGCTATCATCCTCAGTATGCCATTTTTCGATGACCGTAAGCGAGACCAAAAGGAGGCTATGCGTGACCTTATTATCGCGTAGAAGTCAGGGACCCTCCCCGCAGCAAACATGCTGGACGCACTGCAGAACCTCGGATGCTTTAAAAGAATGCGGAAGGCATCGTTATATTGCACTCTCAGGGTGTTATATGAGCGCTTAGTAAACTGCATCCAAAGTGCACAGGTATAGAAGCTCTGGCAGTACGCCCTGAAGAGCGTCACCTTGACCTCATCACTGCAGCGAGCAAAGCGACGCGCAAGCATATTGCAGCGTACGGAGAGGGCCCTCCGCTCACGTTCGATGTCAGAGTCATCACGAAGCCACTCATTAACTATATGACCCAGATATTTGAATTCCTTCACAACCTGCACTGGCAATCCATTCAAATGTACAGGAAATAACCTTTCCGGACCTTTACCTGACTTGAAAACTAACATTTCCGACTTACTGGTATTATATTTGAGACCATGAACTACAGCATAGCGCTCGCATACAGCCAATAGTTTCCGAAGACCGTGTATTGAAGGGCTGAGAAGCACCATATCGTCTGCATAACTTATGTTATTGACACATAGACCACCTATGTGGCATCTGATTCTGGTGCCTCTCAGCTCCACAATGAGATCGTTTATAAAGAGGTTAAATAGATCCGGAGAGGTCAAACCACCCTGGCGCACTCCACAATCTAACCTATAATCGTTAGAGTGGGTGTCACCCCATCTCACGTTGTTAATTTGGTTCTCGTACCAGAACTGCAACACATTCACTACGTCAGCATGCACTCCAGCTCTAGAGAGCTTCTGCCAAAGTAAATTATAATTTACCAGGTCAAAAGCCCTGCTAAGGTCCAGAAAGCATGCATAAACTGACGTATGTCGGTCAGTATAATATCTCACTGTATGTTTAAGACTGAAGATGGCTGAATCCGTCGCAAGTCCCGGACGAAAACCAAACTGAGCATCATCTATCTTTATACTACCGGCCAGTACAGGTTGCAGCAGTCGTTCAAATATTTTACCTATTATAGTACCAAGTGAAATAGGCCTATAGTTGCTAATACGGGACATATCACCTGTCTTGTTTTTAGGGACAGGCACTACCACGGTTCGCATCAACTCCCTCGGCAGATAAGATTCGCGCAGGCACACGTTAAAAAGTTGCGCCAAGGCATCAAATACCAACCCACTCGCATGACGTATATGCTCAACACTCAGCCCATCAAATCCAGGCGACTTGCCTTTAGTCATATTAATTACTACTTTAAAAATATCCTCAGGAGTAAAGCATAATCTACTCTGTCCTTCCATCACCCTGTACCTAGTGGAGTGACCGTCAGCATCATTCATCATTGGTTCAACTTTAAAATGTTGTGCAAATAATTCACTAATATCTTTTGAGGTTTGGCCGTGTTCTACTTGCGCTGGAAAACTAGCTTTATGATCAAATTTTTTGGTAGATCTCCAAAATGTACCAAATTTTTTATTTATTCTATTAAAAGCAAGTATGTCCATTTTAATCTTTTCTTCGTTATTCTGACACCAGCGAAGCTTGTTTTTAAATATTTTACGACTCATGCACATACTATCATATATTCTCCCACTGTCTGGCCTACCACAGTCATTCCAGAAAGAATAGCATACTTTGGCATGTTCATGAACATCTTGAATGTGGTGATTCCAACCCAAAATATTCTTACGTCCTAATTGTGCACCGCGCTTTACACTGGAGTCAATTGCCGCAGATTGCATAATATTTACTATACTATTATAGTATTCATCAATGCTATAAAAATCACAATTAAAAATATCACGTGTAATACGACTAGAATCAAGTAACTCGAGTTTTTCATAACAAATATTAGTGTAGTATTGTGTTTGATCTTGGGACCTATTTCCCCAGCGAATATATTTGTCACTATCACTACCTGTAGGAACATCATATTTTTGTATAACACAGTCCATGTCACATTCCACTAACAGTGGCATGTGATCGGACCAGAGTGCGTCGTATTTCACCTCAATAGACGTCACAGTGTCGCTTGCAGCGACTGTTGTCACACAATGGTCTAACCACCTTCTAGTCCCATGAGATTCACTGACAAAAGTGAAGGCGTCAGGAGGAAGCATATCTAAATCTTTCCACTTTAAGTCTTGTTCTTCACAAAACAGTTTAAGCTCATTAACAAACCTAGATCCCGGATGGGCGTTAAAATCTCCGAGTATATAGACTGTTTCGAGGTCACTTTCTTCAACGATCGCGAAAATCTGCGCGAGCACCCCTGTAAATTCTGGCAGGTTATCGTCGCAGTCCACAGGCATGTAAACGTTTATTAGTAGAAACTCACTCTCACCACTTTTAATCCTTACCCCCGCCAACCTTTCACTTTGGCAATTGACAATAGTGACGTCACGAAAAACGGCCTTTCTCCACAGTATTGCAAGACCCCCATAAGGTCGACCTTTTAGTATACCAACACTCGTATCCACAGAGGATTTCGCAAACGATCCAAAATCCTCATTGACTTCATTTATGAAATTCAGGTCATGTGGTAGGAGCCATGTCTCCTGAAGTGCGATTAAATCAGTACTCTTACTTAGTTCACGCACATTTTGGATTGATCTTTTAATCGATTTGCAATTAAAAGAAGTCATACTAATTTGATTAACTTTCTTTGGAGTATTATCCATTATGATTGTTATTTTTTACTACCATTGCACCATTAATGCGTCGTTCTCGAAATCTTCTGAAAACAAGACCTTGTCAGGCCTCCGTCACTCGCTCAAGGTCGCGCTATAAGTGCCTACCGCACAGTAGGTCGGTACCGACCCAAGCGGCAGTTGGTTGGCACACGCGAGACTGCGCACGCGCGTCACGTTTCCCGCGCTCGCTACCAAGATGCCCGGTTATTGCGATGTGGACGGGTGTCGGAGTTCAAGAGTAAATAACAAGGAATTGTCTTTTTTTCAATTGCCCCCGAGCCACGTAGTAACAAAGAAACTCACAAACCTACCAGGCTACAAGGAAACAACTACTACCAATAAGATTTCATTTTTTTATTGTATAATGTAACAAATTTAATTAACAATAAAAAATTAAGTTTTCCAGCAACTGTGTTTAATTTTACGCGCTCGGTACAACCCTGACGTTTTCGCTTGATGACGCAATCACGCAGCGTGCGCGGGAAACTCGCTTCTCGGTGCGCGTTCGTAGAGTACGTTTCTTACTGCAGCCGAGTTGCGGCGCATTTTGTAGGTAAATATAGCGTAGGTATTTTAGCTTTTGTATGGAAGTGCTGTATCTGTTACGAAGTAACTATTCTCTAATCTGTGACCCTGTGGCCAGAAGTCTTGATCCAAAAACTTTTTTAATTTACTCGCCGTTACAGTGACCTTAAAGTCAGTCCCAACAAAATCATAGTCACCCTATACAGTAACTTTCCATAGTAATTCTCATAAACGAATAAAGTAGTCGTAGAAATAATATTATGAGCTATTTGTCGTGACTAAACGGTTTCGAATTCCTGTTAGGTTTTTATTTAAATGCATGCTTCAATAGGATTTTCGACTTTCAAATAGTGGCCAAACTCAAGACAGGCTTCTGAAAAAAAGATCGCTTATTTCTCTGTCCCTATTGCGTCACTTAAGTAAAGAATGTGTTTGTCGCTGTCAGATATTATGCCGTCACATTGGTTTAAAATGTTAATGGTGTGACCATAGACAAAGCATGTGAACCTCCGTGCCACCTATTTTGATCAATCCTTCTGCGAGGAAGCCGTCACAATCACCGTCACATCACTTCTAGGTGGTTTTAGAAAAGAATTAAAAGGTTGGCACGGAGAACCACAAGCTCACAAAAAAATGGGGATGATTTATTGTTTACTCACAGATTTTAATGTTGAGTTGTGTATCACAAAAACTATAAAATAAAAAAAAATTAAACCGTCGTAATTTTTTTTGTTAAAAAGTTTTTTTTGTGCATGGACTCTGAAGCAACCATTTAACTAATAATATATAATATAATATAGTATATATAATAATTTATTATTATAAAATAAAGACATGGTTTGAAGTCTTAGTAGCCAAACCCTAAAAACCTAAAAAGTAGCATCTTTCTCTCTCACACATTCACATCTAACATCTCACTCATTCATTGTGATTCTCAGCGTTGCCAGAACGTACCAAAAAGTATGGTTTTCCGTACTATTTATCACACAACCGTACCTTTCCTATATTAAGTGATTTATTTTTCACTACAAAGGATAAAAAAAAGGCCGTCTTTTGTTTCTCTCGATATTCTAAATTAAAGTTTAAAAAAAAACATTTTTTTTCCAAGCAAATAAAACTTGGCTGTATGGAGTACATTCCTTGAAATCCTTCTTTAGGAACAAAAAATATTTTAAAAAGCAAATCATCTTAGAACCACAGACTTAGTAAAGTCTTTTCATTTCGGTTCGGTTTAGCGGTTTTTAATTTTAAAGTTTTCTTATTACAACAAAATATTTCGAAATAAATAAAATT
Organism: Ethmia dodecea; assembly: GCA_963855545.1. NCBI lineage: Eukaryota > Metazoa > Arthropoda > Insecta > Lepidoptera > Depressariidae > Ethmia > Ethmia dodecea. The sequence goes on along the minus strand of OY979437.1, from coordinate 7,726,591 downwards.
AATGTTTATCTATAGAAAAATATTTACTAATTTTTTGGCTTGGAATAAAAACTATTAACTTGCATTGAGCATGCTAAACTAAATATTTTGGAATAAAGCAAAGCATACGTACAGACAGAATTATGCATATAAGCAAGTGAGTGAAGTTATTATTTCACAATTACACTCTGTCGAGAAACTAATGAAAAAAAATTAGGCATATACTTTCTTCAAATTTCTGTCAAATTTGACACTCAAATATGGACACAAATTACTTAGATATAATTTTCTTGGTTCCTAAAAATAATTTCATTGTTTTTTTGACAAACTTCTTGTTTTCACTATAAACTGAGTAGAATAAAGCATTTTTCAACGTTTTGGCAAAACCGTACCTTGCAGTTAAAAGCCGTATCTTTTCAGTAAACCTGAACCCAACCGTCCTTTTTGGGGAAATCAAATCATACTTGCATGACACTGACACTGGCTGGATTCCCAGATACAAATAATAAAACAAAAGTTTTTATTTGCACGACAACTGCGACAACACCTGAAAATTCCAAGGTCTATCACATAATTATCAAGATCCATTGGCACTTATTTGTACACATTTTGAATAATTCTGGCAATTACAAATAAATTAATATTCATCTGGTGCCCCTGATCTCATCAAGTTCAAGGTTGAGAAGACCAGTTCTCAGCAACAGTAAGTCAATAATACCTAAAGCACCATTTCGCGGACATTGACACCGACTCATACTAAATATCATAATAATATTGTTTACTTTCTTACACGGGATCTTAGCAGATTATACGTATATTTTGTATTTATTGCAGATGGGCTACAAAAGCAACGAATGTAGTCGTACCAGTCTATATGACCGCGTCAAGAAATTGTTGGTATCATATGAATGGAGTGACTGCAGTTTCTCTATATCTGGTAAAGATTTTAAAGCACATAAATTAATATTAGGTATTAGCAGTCCTGTGTTTGAAGCAATGTTTTATGGACCACTATCATCTAATAATAGTATTGAGATAACTGATATTGAACCTGACATATTTCAACTCCTATTGAATTACATTTACACGGATACTGTTGAATTGTCCTCCGTGGAAGAAGCATTTGAGTTATTATATGCTTCAAGGAAATACATGGTGGAACAACTAAATGAGCTGTGCATTGCTTATATTGAGTCAAATATAAGTATTGATAATGTAACTACTATTTTGAATTATCCAGACTTCATGCAAGATAAAACACTATTTTCATCGGCCCTCAAACTATTTTGTGAGCATGCAAAGTATTTATTACAAAAAAATAAAAAACACATATCAATTTCATGTATGAAAAGTATTCTTGAGAGTAATCAAATTAATATTCAAGAAAAAGATCTCATAATTCAAGTTTTTGATTGGTCTGCACAATGCTGTGGAGACCATGATACCCTTGATAATAGACGAAATAAATTGAAAAAAAGTGGTATATTTAAACTATTGAGATTCTTTACACTGTCTATAGAAGAATTGGAGGAAATTATAAGGGATCAAAATAATATTCTTCTGCCTTATGAAGCTGACTGTATTAAAAAAGTAATAAAATATCCAAATAATGTTCTTGATAAAGATCTACTTGAAATATTAGACATGACATGCAGTACACGAATATCTTTAAAACTGGATTGCTACCTTTGTCACCGAAGCTCTTTAAAATCTGCGGCTCCTATAGTTATTGATTCAAGCAATTACACTGTATATTCTAGATTTAAAGTTAACAAGTCTGTATTTATAACATCACTTAGTGTACCCACAAGGATGGCCCCAATAATAAATTTTCGAAATAATATTATTAAAGCATATTCTGAACAAATAGCTATATCTGTAATTAATGAATCTGATAACAAAGTTATTAAATTTACTAATTTTATGAACACAGTCGACTATGACTCAACAGTTGACATAGACTTGCAAGAACCATGTTATTTAAAAAAAGATAAATGGTATAAAATTATCTTTTTATGGCCTCAAAACAGATTTCAAATGTATTCATATGTAGTTGAGTGTAGAGATAGATTTTATACTGATCTCAAGGTACAATTTCAATTTGAAGACTCTTCTGTAACTGCTCGAAATAGTGGTAGTTTCTTAATTGGATTAAAATATTGTTTGTAATAAAACAGCAAAAAATTGGACAAAATACTGTTCACCAGTTTTGGTGAAAGTTTTGAAAATCTGTATGTTGTATTGTAGTGTAACCAAGTTAAATATACATGGTCATTTTAAATTAAGTGCAAATATTTTAAAGGGTAAGTAGATCAAGTAATGAACAAGAAACAATTTTTTGCATTGATTTTTATTTTTCATATGCTACTAAGTTTTAGTAATAAATTGATTATTATTATTATATTAAGTAAATAGTGCGAAAATCGTCGATTTCATAACCGAAATTGAAATTCATTATCCATGTTGGCCGCGTACTCGTACGTATGATGGGCCATTTACACGAGGGCAATCCACCAAGACAATCCACTAAGACTGCATACAAAAAAAACTTGAGGACAATCCATTCCATTGTCCTAAAGTTTATTTTGTATGAAGTTAGTGGATTGTCTTAGTGGATTGCCCTCGTGTAAATGGCCCATGAAGGCGTGTTGTCGGCGCGGGCTCAAACAGAGTCAGACTGGGCTCGCAAATCGCCGGACCGAAATTTCTTATGGTGTGCGGGGTGCATCCGTCGCACGTCCGGCGACCATCAGAAATTTCTTACAATGTGCGGCCGCTATTACAGAGCCAGCTGACGCCATGGCCACAGAGCAATATGGCGTCTACTGCGTGTAGCATTTTCCTCAAATTACGCTCGAAATTTGAAAATTAAAATGCACTTTTATGGCAATTTTCGATTGAATAAAAATTTGTTACTTTTGTCAGTGGTTCATAAGCCCTATACAATTTAATTGAGATACTTTTCAAAAAAAAGTTTAATAATAAATTCTATGTCTCTCGCCATGATCCATTGGCGAGCAAAACCGCCGGTACGCAAACGAAATCGCGAGCCAAAGGTCTAAACCACCAATGGACCACTTAAAAGTCTGCGGACTTAAAAACCGGAGGATTTGCTCGCTGGCTCTTTGTGCATGCTTGAAATTCTAAGTCCGCGGTGCAAAAAAAAACCGCCAGTGGATCAGTCGAGCCGGCGACGTAATGGCGTCTTTTCTTCTTCTTTTTTTGTTATTTGTCCTGATGTAACAGTATACTCAAGTAACTGCATCTGGGTGCACACCACGACTTCGCCAATGATGAGAGTAGACTGTTTGGTACGCTAATGGATCACCAACGTGAGTCAACAAGCCAACGATTTATACCGTTAGCTTGCTGGCTCGCCAATGGATCACCCGCTTTACATATTTGTACCTAGCCTTAAAATATTTGCACTTGAATTCAATAAAAATTAAAAACCGCAAGAAATAAAAAAAACATGGATTTATTTCCAAAGACTAGATTTAAACTATTATAAAATGTAACTAAATCTTACTGAGTCAATGGTCGACCATGGTCTATCTTCAAATATTATGCTGAAGTGTTGGCTATAATCTCTCGCGTGATCCCACCAATGATTGGGAGATAACTATTAAATTAAGTGATAACTAACCACTAACACACCTACTTAAAACTGGACAGGTTGTCTTTTTTATATATTAATAAGTAATTAAGTACAATTTTCAACCGACTTCAAAAAAGGAGGAGGTTCTCAAATCGACTATGTTTTTTTACTGGGTAAACCGATTTTGATGAATCTTTTTCAACCAACTTCAAATAAAGAGTTAAAAACCGACTTCAACAAATAATACTAAAAAAATACAGTCGAATTAAGAACTTCTTCTTTTTTGAAGTCGGTTAAAAAGGAGGAGGTTATCAATGCGACTGCATGGTTTTTTCCTCCCATTTTAATTTGGTCCAGTTCTGACAATGGCATCCATGAGAAAGCCATTCAAGTTGAAGTCGGTTTTTTACTCTTTCGAGTTCTATTTCTATGTTATTATTGTATGTTTGTAACGAATATTCTCAAAAACTACTAGACCGATTTTAAAAATTCTTTCACCAATGGAAAGCTACAAAATTCCTAAACGCCCTGAGTAACAAAGGCTATATTTTATCCCCGTATTCCCACGGGAATAGCTAGGTAGTTATTTATATTTCTGTTTAAAAGTTATCGTCTTATTTAGGTCTGGTTTAAAGAGAAGTTTCAGGATGTTCTCATCGATTTATTTAATTGATTCAGTTTCAGTTTTCAGAAACAATAGTTCATAGGCGTAGTTTGTTTTTTATCATCACCTCATAGCTTCCGTCGTGGTCATTATTCCATTGCGTCTGTTAAAGTTACTTAACATTTTCAAACCTATAACCTTTTGTAAAAAATTACTTATTACCTACTAGCTGGGGCCCGCGCGGATACAGTTTATTCCCGTTTCCGAGGAAATTTCTGAAAATTCATATTATAGTGGTTGCCTACGACATATACTTTCCTAAGACACCAACATACCATATTTCTCAAATAGCTAGTGCCCGCGCGGAACCAGTTTATTTCATTCGGATAGAATTGAGCGTATTCAAAAGCGAATTGTATACCATCTAGCCTATAAGGACTTTAAATGTAAACATCTCATTTCATACGACTCCCGATTATCTCATTATAATATGATCTCTTTGCACAAACGTAGAATACTTGATATTATCTTGTTATTCAAACCATAGAGTAACTTATGATTCAAACTCGTAAATGGAGTGATAGACGCTCCAGCAGACGTATCTATTCACGGAGACTCGACCGTTTCCGTTCGATTCAGATCGAGTGAAAAATTTTCCTTACTAAAAACTTAATTCTAGGCGTTTCTGACAGCCACGGAAAATTTTCCGAATCCTTATGTCACATATGACATTATTTTTCGATACCAACATCAGCCCATCTCGAAAGTGTTTGACAGATTTTCCGATATCGAATATCGAAGCTTCCTGAATACGCCTGCTGACCTCCTCGAGCGTTTATCGTTCTCCATCCCTCGTTCAGGCAGCCTTTTAAGCAATCGCAAAACATTTTGTCTTCCCTTTTGCAAGACTAATCTCAGTCAACACTGTCCGTTATATCGTATCTGTTCATACTATAATTCCCGTATAATTCCATCAGATCTGATTTTGATATATTCACCGGTTCTGTGGCCTCCTCTAGGAACTCGTTAAGGAATTGCATAGGTTAAAAATCCCCCTAATGAATGCTCCCTTTCATTGTTTCATTGTAAGTTTTTAGTTTGTAGCATGTATTTTTTGTACTCTGTGTTCACATCCATTAGGGTACACTCTATTTAATATTTTAATGACTAGTAACTCTGTTTGCCCTAATTAAGGATTGTACTCGGTTTTGAAAACCAAATAAAAAAAATCCGTTCCTGTAGGGTAGGAATTTCCAAAAATGAAACATTTCAAATTTCCAGGTGTTATCGTTTCGAAGTAGTACGTATTTTACTCATAGTAACCATTTTTGTATTTTCCCATGGGAATGAGATATTTTCCTTCAGTAAAAAGTACCCTAGATGTTGACAAAGTCACTCAGCTATCTCTAGACCAGATTTCATAAAAATCCGTCCAGTAGTTATTGCGTGATGCGTGCGAAACCAAACAGACAGACAAACTTTTAAAAAATTGGTGTTTTGATATCTAAATCGATAACTATCTACACTACCGCATTTAAAAAAATTTATTAAATGTACAGACACGGTCCCGTTACAGTTTCATTACATATATGTATATATTTTCACTAATTGATTTCATCGTAATAAATCGAATACCTACACTGCGTCTTCGTGTATGAACTCAGTGTATGAATACTGAAATGCGTTACCTATCAACTAACTAGGTAGTTACCTTGTACCTACCTACTAAAGTTACAATTTGTATAGGTAAGAGAATTTAATTTGTTCGATCTGTATTTTTTTTATTATTTTTTGTTATACATTGTAAATATATTTATTTCTTACAAGATTTAAAAATAAAGTGCTCTATGAAATTTGTTGTTTAATTTTTCAAAACTATATCAAACATACCAAGTGCATACAACACACAACAATTATAGGTCATATTCAATCAATGAAAGTATTGAATGGAATCCTAAATGAGTTGTCTTTTTGGAAAGTTAACGTTTAGGGGCATTTTAACTTACAACATACCTACCTACGTATGTATGTATGTACCTACCTAAACCAAAATTGAATATTAATAATAATTTATTTTTCTCTCAACAATCAGACTAACCTATGCTTAAACCTGTCTGCGTGAGAGACTGGTGCCTAATATAGGTACAGATCACCTGTCACCTGTGGTATAGGTCACCAGGGTCCCACCCCAGAAAATTATTAATTTAAGGTTTGATATACCTACATAGGTGTCCAGGTGAAAATATGGTAGCATACCTGACTACTAATAAAACAGTAGAAATCCCAACTCATCGTAGGTATTGTTGTTACCGTGTATCAGGCAACTTCAATTGATCGAAACGAAAAAACAAAAATAAATCGAATAGGTATCTTGGGTAGGTATTTTAAATAATATACCAAATTATAAAGAATTAAATTTTAATACAAATAAATTATTAAAAAGTCACAAAACATACATTTTTATATAAACACGTACTTATTGATATCGAATATTATTCATTTTCATTCCGACACAAAGACTAACAGGGTGGACCTTCGAATTTTTTTGTTAAAAGTATTATTCGTTCAGCTTCACGAATCCCACTAAGTCTCGCTCCGTGTACAGTAGCAAAGTATCCTGGCACCGTGGCCTCTCCCGCGAATAGAAGAATAGGCGGTGTAGGGTCACAAGGACCGGGCACAGGCGTGCCTAGCTCACATTGATGGCTAACTGTGGAACAACAGCTCATGTACGAAAATGACCCGCAGAAATGAGGATCTGATGCCCAGTGGGACCTCAACATCATTTGAGGATAAGGAAGGCAAGGGTTTCCAGTAAATCTACGCAACAATTTGGTCAATCCTTCGGCAACATCACTCTCGGCCATCGACTCCATTACAGCGGCTTCTTGTCCAGAAATCCAAGCACATAACACGTGCTTACTGCCTGGCATTTCATCGATTGAGCAAACTCCGCGAGTCCAATCACTTCTGTTTTGAAGTTCTTCAGCCGACCAAGCCAGTTTCAGATTACCCTCATGACATACCCAAAAAGGTTCAGCATATTCCAAAAATACTTTATTGCTGAGGCCATATCCCAAATTACAAATTGCATCTAGTTTACACACCGGAAGAGGTGGAGCAAATAATTTATCTGCCTGACACTTGAGACATCCAAGCGACATCGTAAGGATTACATAGTCTGCAATCATTTCCTCGCCATCGCAGCATTTTATCAACACCCGACCTTTACCTGTCTGGCCTTTACCCCAGCGGATCACGTTCACTGGTTTACTATACCTTATGCAGTTATCTGGTAGTCCACGAAGTAAAGGTGCTATAACACCCACATATCCCAGCGGCACACGAACATTTCCACCAGGAAGTTCTATATAACTGCCATATTGATCGGCACTGACTAGCGACAAATCATCACCACATTTATTCCTCAAGATATTGGTTAAACCAAACATTACTCGAGCAGCGTCGTATCTTTGATCTTCAGGAAAGTTGTGCAACTCTTGCTGTATACGTAAGCCCATAAAGTTAAGCAAAGTCCCATGCATCCTTTCTCCGCCAAATCTAAATAAATTAGCAGCTTGTTGCTCTATTTGTCGAAAAGTATGATAAGCTGTTATTGTAACAGGCAAATCGACAGCACGTCCTTCGCTAGTACAGAATAAGCCACGCGATGGATCCAATCGAGGTAACGGAGACTGCAAAAGTCTGTCATGAGATGCCAACGTATACACGGAATTAGGTAAACAAGCACCATAAATCCATTCTGCACCCATTTCAATAACTGCATCTCCAAGCCAACATGAATGAATTCGTCCGCCAGGTCTAAAAAAAAGTAAAATCCATCAAACATCAAATAAGTTTTATCAAGGAAGAAACCATTGGAGGTCAGGGGCCATTATACAATGTATAAAAGTTGTCCTCTTTCCTAAAAATCTATTCGTGGATTTGGCTTACGTGCCTAGTGAAGAAACGTAACTACTTATTACCTATTTATCGATAAGTAGTTCTATCTAAGTGCAAACCTTTCTTTAGCTTCCAACACAACAAAATTACGAATTCCGCATTGTGTAAGACGATGAGCAGCTGAAAGCCCCGCCATGCCGGCTCCCACAATTACAACACGTGGCTCCTGAACATGGAGTCCGATGCTGCACGAGTCGAGAATACAGTTGCACTGCTGCTGTTGGCTTACGCCACCACTCAGCCCTCGGCCCATTATCGATCCTATTTTAGACATCTCCAATTCTTTTGACCGTATACATTTTAGTGTAATTCTAAATCCTCCTTGCCATATTAATTTCATACGTGATAATTTCATCTTGATTTACAAAAGAAATGTCGTTTACTGTTGTACATCACACCGAATTTTGGAAAATTTGTCTGTTAGTATTGCGACATTTCTTGTTTCTATACCATAGAGCACAACATGACGTCTTTATTCTTGTTCTTTTCTCCGGAGCTAGGTTGGCCAGCAAAACTGGTATGGGTTTAAAAATAAGTTTCATTTTCACGAAAAATCGGAAAAATTAAAAAATACATAGGCAGGCTTGGGATCTCAATTAAAAAACCTACTTAAGTTGTAGGTATATGTAATTTTCTTTATTTAATAAATAGACATTTCATTACTTATATAATATTCTCTATAAGTAGGCGTATATATCGTCCTTAACAAAATTGTACGTCTTGTATATACATTATTTAGTGTATTGGAGGAAAAACAGTAATTTTATACAAAAAGTTTATGTCACAAAAGAGAAAATAGCCTAAACCACGAAACTGATTTAAAAAATTATTTCACCAATGGAAATCTACATTGTTAATGAGTAACATCGGCTTTATTATTCCCGTCTAAGTTGGCAGGTATATAATTTTATTAACACAATGGTCTCGGTAGGTAAGTATACCTGACCTCAACTGACTGTAAAACAAGACTTATCTATAATGATAACTTTTGCATTTAGTAGGTAAGTACATGTAGGTAGGTACATAGGGTTTTTGATTGTTACGTGGGTCGATATTTAAATATTATGTTAGTAGATAAATCAGGTAGGTATGTTAAAATAATGTAAACAGGAAGTCCAATGTAGAGAAGCGCAATGTAGATAGAAGTATCTACATTGCACTTACTTCCTGTTAATGGGAAGCCATTAATAAATAAAATCGGTAATATTTGAGATCAGGAAATTGTAAGTGTTGACATTTGTGTGATCGGTGTTATCTATAAAATGATGTCACCAGTGATCCCTAAATATTTACACAAAATATAGACGATAACAGCTAACTATAATATTTGCCAGATCTTTAAAACCCATGGTCAGCCAAGTTAGACCTGCCCAGTTTCTCGGTAAACTCATTTCATTTGCATTCGCTACAGCCAGCTATGGAATTTGCGATTGCATGCCTAGGTATTGCATCTATTCAGCTAGATTTCTAGATTGTACATAAATACAATAAATATTATTATAGTAGCTTAGGGCTTTTATCCAACAATTAATAAAAGTATTGTCACTTATCGCACTCAATAACATCACATTTGTAAATAGTTAGAAGTATTAAATTAAGCAGTTGATTGCCTTTTAAATATTGTATATAAATGTTCTAATTTAAACACATAACAGCAACTAAGTATTTTAAAATAATAGCAAATACTTACCCGAGGTTAAATTGCAGAAACTAAGTTATTTTACGATTTAATCTCGGAATAAATCCTATTCTACGTTGGACTAATCCAGCCTTAGTATTTAAAAAAATACATGACTATAGAATATATGAGCTAATAACAAGTGCAATCTCCAAAATTATTGCAATAAAACCTTAATCACTTAGCTGCTGTAAGATTATACACAATCCGTACCTACAAGCGACTCTTGTATAACTAGTAGTAGGTATTTTGTTAATGTGTCATTCATTATGATTCTGTTATTTGGTTTATTTTTTAGAAAGTTCATCGGCACATGCTTTAATTTCATCCCAGGATATCTGAATATCGCTGTCTTCTGTGTAACGTGAGCATATAGCTAGTCTAAGGAAATACACATCGTCTATTTTAGACGGAACGAGATGGATCTTTCCACGTCCGTTAATGCGCCTCAGCAACTCCTCGTTTTCTTCATTGTCACCCTTCAGCCTAAAGCAGACAAGTCCCATCGTCACTTCTTCATATATTTCAAACCTCTCGTCAGAAGTACATAGCTTCTCAAACAGATGAGCTAATGCAATGTGCTTTCTTATATGTTTTTGTAGATTTTCAACTCCATAGAGACGTAGAACAAACCATAGCTTAAGCGACCTAAAACGGCGTCCAAGTGGTATTTGCCAGTGGCGATAATCGGGGGCTGATCCCTGATGATCATGTTTTAGATACAAGGGGTCAACATTGAAAGCGTCAACGATCCAACGCGGCTGTTTGAGCCACATGGCGGAGCAGTCGAAATTGACCAACATCCACTTATGCGGGTTGAAGTTAAAGGAATCGGCCTTCTCTACGCCTTTCATGAAGTAGCGGTACTCGGGGCAGATGAAGGCTGAACCTGCGTATGCGGCGTCCACATGTAACCACACGTTGTGCTTGTTGCAGACGTTGCCAATTTCATCTAAAGCGTCAAACGCGCACGAAGATGTAGTGCCGAGCGTGGCTACAACCTAGAAGAAAAAAGAAATATTATTAGCTTTTAAAGTAGGCCGGTATATTTCTATCATGGCCATGACATGTAATGTAGGTACCCACATAAAATATTATTTTCGTAAACTTAGCATTCCTCAATCAAGTAGGTTATTATATTATTGTTTATGTGTTAGCTATTTCATGATAGGTACTTTCTATCACAACCTATAATACCTACTTACATGTCTCACGTAACCTCTGATCTGACCGACTAGAAGATAATATCTAGATTCCAGATATTATAATTTATGTGGATTGTATAACATAGAAAGGAGAAGATATACTTTTAAAAGCATACAATATTAAATACGCAAAACTAACTCTGTCTGTTCGTTTCTCACCTTTTCGTACCTTTTCACAGCTAAACAGCTGAACCAATGTCATGAAATTTAGGCAGGGCGGAAGGACTTAAGCAACTTTATCTCAAGCGGACAAAGTCTAGGACAAAACCTAGTACCGTGTAAAGAAATCTCATAATAATTTATTTCTGTAGGTAGGTAAAAAAAGTTACACACACAAGTAGAAACTTAGAAACGTCAATAATCGAATAACAAGGTAGACTCTAAACTCTTCTTACATGACTTATACCTAAGTGGATAATATAAATATCTACTTAATTATAATAAAACGACATTAAGGTGGGAAAACGATAGATTTAGTATACTAACGTAACGTTAAAGATTGGCAATAGAGCCAGTACGGCGAGACCATAAAAATTGACACTTCTGGGCGTGTAACGTGGATGTGTGCAACACAAATAGTGCTCTTCCTAAACTTGTAGCTCTCGATAAAAAATGGGCGTGTGGTATATTGTGTAGTTAATACCTTTGCCAGTTATGTTATCGAAATGTGGTTAATCGATATTACGGCAATCACTATAAAATTGAGGTTAGAAATACGAGAAATTCACCTAAGTATTTAATATTTCGCTAAATTCAATTCTTATACATTCAGAACATTGACGGGTCTGTTGGCTCAGTTGGTAGTGACCCTGCCTTCTGAGTCGGAGGTCGAGGGTTCGATCACCGCTCGAGGCCAACATTTGTGTGCATGAACATGTCTGTTGGCTTCGTGTCTGGTCGTTTAATATTTATTTAAGTATGTTTATCAGTTGTTTAGAACCCATAGCACAGGCCCTGCCTAGTTTAGGACTAAATAACCGTGTGTGAATTGTGTCCCACAATTTATTATTATTATTATTTATATAATAAAAAGCAATGTCGTGACCTATCCATTTGTGCACGATTTGTTTTTCAGTTTTCTATAATCATTGCAATTAGAGAATTAAATCTTTCAATCGCACTTACATGTAAAATGACTAATTCTGTGGATTTTCTTTCTTAGATGAATTACAACCGGTACTGCACACGTAACCATAGCTATTTCTCTCTAGCTCTATTAAACATCAAACTTACTCTTTTAATACGCGAGATTAATTAAAATAAGCGAGATTTGTTTCGTTCACAACTGACGTCGCGCGTCGGGCCGGTAGAAGCCCGTAACGTTTACAAAAATTGTCTCGTCTATCTATCTCGCTCTAACACACGGGTACCTATGTTCTTTCTCTCTCGCATTGCCAATCTAAGTATACTACTCGTAAATCTATGGGGAAAACGCGCTTGTAAGTACTTACGAAGAAGGGTATTAGTCCATTGCGCAAATCTTCTTCGATTGCCTCGCAGAGGGTATCACCTCTGAGACGTCTCTTATTATCTGGCTTTAATGTCCGAAGCTTTACACCGCCCAGGAGACCAGCACGTTCTACCGACGAATGGGCTTGCTCTGAAATTTTAATAATAATAATAATATAATCACACGCACGGAGATATATACCTTACCTATAGACTTTTTGAAAATAAATTTAGTAACTTTACTAAGTACATCTTGATTTTCCATGAACTGTGAGCAAGATAAAGATGGCATTGGCCCAATCAGCCAGTGTTTATTATGAATTTTCTTTAAATTACGAATTAGGTATCTACCTACATAGTACATACCTACTCTAGTTAAATTCCCTCCGGATAATTTTATATGATACGATTCATAAGCTAAAAATTTCAGTAAGTATATGTGATAACATAAATAATATCATATATAATATAAGTATAATATAATAAAGGTACTGTGATATATATAGAGATATATATAAATAGAAGTACAATTGTTACTCACTGTTGCAATATCCCACCAGTTTTGGTAGGATATCATTGTCAGTCCAGTCAGGGAATTGCTGCTTTACCCTCTGCATAGTGCGAGCCTTAGCCCCGAGGAGTGCGACGAGGGTAGCTTCACTGGCAGTACCCTGGATGACGCCACCACCTTCGCCCCCTGATCGCGCCAGGAATGGCTCTGGCAAGCCAAGCATCTGACCTAGCCAATCCATCATTACCACCTCTAATTCAGTGCATGCGGGACTTGCGATCTGAAAATCAAGCAATGAGTTCACAGATAGGTACTAATAAAGTCCATTTAGATCTACTCTTTCAAGATAGTCTTAGGAACACCGGTATTCTGCAATCGAACTAAGCTGTCTAAGATAGGAAGGTATCTACAGTTATATGATTTGATAACAAGAATCACTGCATCTTTAAACATCAGAGGTATAATATACCTATACGAGTACTTATAGGAATATCGACAACTTGTATATTATTTAATTTGATATTTTATGAGCTGAGAACATTACCTACCTACTGTACCGCAACAACGGATAAGTATAGGTACTTACGCCTTTTTTTTTTTCAAAATTCCACGATGTCTTAGAAAACATGATGACCAGAAGTCTAAAACCTTAAGTCTAAGTAGAAACTCTAATTATTGTGAGTTTAACGCGGTTTACCATACTGAAGTAAACCAAAATAGCAATTGCGGTATGTGTTCTGTGTAAAGAAACGTTGGCCATTCATGAGTCGTATACGATCTGGTTTTCCTTGTTCGAGTTAGTATTGATTGACTCAATAACATTGACACTGACATTGGTTAGTAGAATTTAACGGTGGAAAAAGTAATTAAAAACATTTTAACTACCTACTACCTGACGTATCTATTAATTACTATAGCAGCGCTCCGCGGTTTCACCCGCGTCAATCCAGTTCCCGTCGGAACATTATAGGCCATGTTACTGCCAGAAAAGTAAGCTTTCCATTGGTGAAAGAATTTGTAAGACTCGCATGTAGAATTTTATTAAGTACAAACTAGCGACCCGCCCCGGCTTCGCAATGCTAACACTAAAACCTTCCTCTTGAATCACTCTATCTATTAAAAAAACTGCATCAAAATCCGTTGCGTAGTTTTAAAGATTTAAGCATACATAGGGATATAGGGACACATAAAGCGACTTTGTTTTATACTATGTAGTGATAGTGATAGTGGGTGGCCAGCGGCCTTGCCCGAATTTTCAGTTTTTTTATCAAGAATGTCACAAGAGACCCAGGCTGGTAAAAAAATGTTGTTTTTCTGCTTGCTGCTAAAAAACAAATACAGACTTAATGGGGATATCGACACGTGAAATTTATGTTTTCCCGCTGTCCCCACTGCCGTATCCCTATAATGGGGACAACGGGAAGAATTTTTTTTTTACTTTCCGTTGTCCCCATCATGGGGATATGGTCAATGGGGATTACACCGCTCGGAATTTCCAAAAAATTCTTCATAGAGGTTGCCTATGACATTTATAAGACACCTAATTTCAAGTTTCTAGGTATAATTTATGTAAATATATTTCTCTTTTTAACCAGTTTTTATATTTTCCCATGGGAATGAGATATTTTCCTGGAATAAAAAGTACAATAGATGTTGACCCAGGTTCCTACTCAGTTACGACCATATCAAATTTCATCAAAATCCGTCCAGTAGGTAGTTTTTGCGTGAAGCGTGCACGCACAGACAGACAAAAATTTTAAAAAGTTGTGTTTTGACATCTAAGTCGATAACTATCTACGTTACCATAAACTAAAATTGAAAAAAAAAAAACAAGTAGGGACAGACACGGACTCGATAGAGTTTTATTACACATACGAGTAAGTATGTATAGATTTCCGTAATGAACTGTTGAATGACTTAGGCAGCTAGGCGCATTAACACTAAACGACCGATAAAACAAAAATCAGGTGACCAAAACCGTACTACTGCTCATCACCATATACCTAACTATCAACTTAAAATAATCTGGTTTAATTGATCTCATCTTAAATTGACGATAGGGGTGGTTACGGGCACCTAATTGTAGTTTTAACGGTCGTTCTTGAATAGTAGGTAGGTAGGTATACGCTACAGATAAGACT
Source organism: Ethmia dodecea (assembly GCA_963855545.1). NCBI lineage: Eukaryota > Metazoa > Arthropoda > Insecta > Lepidoptera > Depressariidae > Ethmia > Ethmia dodecea. Next base: position 7,711,463 of record OY979437.1, on the reverse strand, counting down.
TTATATTGTGTAAGGACATGGCCATGGTGATATCACAGAATAAATTTACTTACTTTGATTTTTCTATCTTTCTATTATCCACGATCATATACAAAAATGCTTGCTCCTTACCATACTCTGAGCTCATAACTTTAATTTCTTAAGACGTTCACTACATCGAAATTATAATGCAACTTTTGCTGCACTCTATAACTTACCCAAGTGAAACCAATGCAGGCGATCGCACCACTCAGCATATCAGCCACGATGGCCGGGTAGGAGTTGGCTGTGGGAAAGTAGGCATGGAACCGGGGGGACTGCCAGTGGGTCACGCCGGACATGACCACCCGCTCGATATCCGCCATTACGGCTGTCCACGGCTCGGGCTTCTCTGGTGCCTGCTCCGGCACTAGCGGCCGAAGGTACCCAGGCTTCACTGATGGCACGACTTGTCTGAAACCATTCAAAACATTTTTATCTCTAGTGGTAAGGGTTATATTATCAATATAACGATTTTTAAATGTTCCTAATTAGTAGTCCGAATAAGTTATATAAGGAAAGAAAATTTAAAAATAAAAGAATGCTTTTGTCTACCAAATAAAAATTTACGATTAATAATCACAACCTATCGCGTTTAGGGGTCCAACATATCTCGTGAAATGTGGGTATATCCAGTAATGGAATACCTCTGCCTACCCCCTCAAGGATAAAAAAGGAAAATAATAATTTTTACGAAGTTTGAATACCTAGTTTTACTCACAATAAGATGAAAGGAAAAATGATTATAAAAATATTATATTTTATGGTATGTGTACCTATCTAAGAACTTTCACAGAATGTGTAGATATGTAGGTATTGTCTACAAACCTTTCTCTAATATTCTCCAAATACTCGGCGATATAATCCGTCATCGCCTTGGCGAAGTCTTTAAAGTCTCCTGCCTCCATTGTGTCTATAGTAGAATAAAATAAAAGTCTTTTAACATTTGATATTATGTGACAAACTAATACTAAACATCCACAAAACATAGTGTATAGGTACGAAGGCATAATAAAATTATCAACAAATATATACAATAAAAGAACTATAGGTAACAGCAGATGCAAACTAACATTTCAATAACCGCCCAAGATGCACTTAACCCAACCCAAGCGTGTCCGGATATAAAAGCGTAGACTTTAATTTTGCACCATACTCTTCGACTCGACTCCATACTCGACTGCGCTTTTGCTACAGTTTAACAATTAAGTATAGTTTTGCTATGTTAGGTACTTTTTGTCTCTCTCCATTGAACAATAACATATAATTTCTGAGATTTTAACCCTCATATTATGTGTAAGTCGTGCCATTATAATCGTGTATACGGATCGAAATAACGAGTACCTAGGTATAATTAGCTAGGCATTACACATAGTATCACAAAAATAACGAGTATAATTAGCTAAGTATCACACATAGTATCACAACATCGAATAAAAAGTTGACAAACCGAAATTCAATTTCAAATCTTGATCCGTCATAGTAATGCGAGACCTAAAAAATATTTTAAACACGTAAGACATTATATAAACTATAATACTTGTAGCCTATAGACTTGGTTGTAATAATCGTCAACTATTTGGATAGTATTCTAATATCTGTGTATTTGGGACATAATTAACAGCCACATTATGTACCTGTGAATTATTTTCCATTATAACCCAACGGACACTGTAATAGGTCAATAGAGTAGAGCGTGCAATAAAGGGGCCGAATACTTATTTGATTCTAATCTACGTCAATATAGATTTTTAAATATTATTTCCATAATTTAATGTCACCAGTTAAACTTGAGGTTTGTGGTGGCGCAGGAGTCCAGTTGAGGTGGACCTCGCTCAATGCCGAGAGAGCGGCGTTTGCGCAATGCGCATGAGCAAGTGGTGCGAGGTTGCTCGCGGACCTCGCCGCTACCGGTGCCGATGCCCGTTTACAATGAACCTTATCTATTATGATATTATCCAATAATTCGCGACTGGCCAGAGGTCACATAACTCACATATACGAAAGCTTAAAAATAAGTAGAGTGTATAATAAAACATCATAGTAAGGCATGGATTATATTTTTACACTAAAGTAAAGATTTTTTTGATGTAGGTATTTAGTTGTCTTTTCATGATAGTATAGAGTTGCGTCTACTACATAGGTATTTTCTTTTTGTAGATTGTAGTACCTACCTAAATACTTGCATTTTATTAAAATTATAGGATAATTATGAAAAACCCAGATACTAAACCAAATCCTTAGATTGTACTTCTCTACCGCCGTCGTAGAGAAGTACAATAAGAGATGGCATAGATATTAGTATCGCACTTAATCCAACCTTGTTAATGTTATTATGAAATACCTAACACGAATCTTCTGTAGAAAGTATTGTACCATAAAGATGATTGTGGGAAACAATTATGTATTAAACAACGACATCTAGACACGCGGCGGAGGTGCCGAGCCAAGTTCGAAAAAGAAACGAGAGACGCACTCCTCAGGAAAAAAAACGTGGACATTGGACATAAGATGTAGAATTGTATAGATTGAAGAAAAATCTTAGATTTGCAGTAAGTAAGTACAGTTTGGACAGGTACCTACAGCCAAGAGCACATGAAGCTTTACACTTCTAGTGCGAGTCTGACCTCTAAGGCACTTGTAATAAGAACGATACAAAGTTCACGTGCCCTTGACTGTACATAGTTGGTAGATGATGATCCTTGATTTGCGTTTTCATAAATAACAATTTTTGCTTATAAAATGTTCATAAGTCTGTCGACTCTACTTATCCGCATTCTATGATACCAACCTGTGTAAAAACCGGCGAAGTACGAGTCGGATTCACGGAAGGTTTCGTATCTTCTCTATGAATATGTAATATTGTTAGAATGCAATAATATTCAATTTTAATTTGTTTGTAAATATCTATACCTCTACATATAAGTGCTAATATTATAAAGGCGAAATATTCCTTTGTTTGTATATTGAATTGGCTCTAAAACTAACTAATGAACCGATTTAAAAAATTGGCTCGAAAATGGAAAGCTACATTATCAGGGAGTATTTAACATAGGCTATATTTTATCCCCGTATTCCAACGAAAACGGGAACTACGCTAGTGAAACCGCGCGGAACAGCTCTATAAATATTATAAAAATATTTTCCAGATATCTTATTTGCAAAAAGTTGGGCAAGTTTTGTGTAAAACTGTTCTTAGGTTAAAGTCGAGGGCCTTATATTAGTAGTTGCTGAGATAAGCAGTTGTGACAGACAGACACGGCAGTTTCCTCTTTACCACTTTGGTGAGAAACTCTAAAAACGTCTAATAGTACGGAAAACACATTACCATGAGTCCCGATAGCACTAAGCTGTTGTTATAAATACCTACAACATGCAAGAAGATTTAAATAGCCTTGAAAATTTTCTATTTATAATTTACAAGCGACCCGCCCCGACTTCGCACGGGTGCAATGCTTATACTAAAACCTTCCTCTTGAATCACTCTATCTACTTATTAAAAAAAAACCGGCCAAGTGCGAGTCGGACTCGCGCACCGAGGGTTCCGTACAACCTTGCAAATTTATGGTTTTCGTAATTTTTCCTTTATCTATGCTATAAGACGTTGCTTCGTACCAAATTTCAAGATTCTGAGTTCACGGGAAGCACCCTGTAGGTTTTGATTCCCTTGCAAGTGTCGAAAATTTGCGGCATAAACGACTGTATCTTTTGATTGCGTTGGCTTAGAAGTTTGATTTTTTCACAGCTTCAAGGGACAGTAGACCTGAGTAATTGATATAAATTTCAGCTTCATACCTCCACGCGTTCCTGAGAAAAAGGGTCTTGACAGACGGACGGACGGACGGACAACAAAGTGATCCTATAAGGGTTCCGTTTTTTCCTTTTGAGGTACGGAACCCTAAAAACGCATCAAAATCCGTTGCGTAGTTTTAAAGATTTAAGCATACATAGGGACATAGGGATATAGGGGCAGAGAAAGCGACTTTGTTTTATACGATGTAGCGAAGAAAAAGAAAACCATATAAACCAAACACATAAATCCATAACCGGTATTGGAATTTTCATGAACAAATACACAATTCATCATTATTTTAGTTTTAAGTATTTATTTAATTATTCTTACAAGACATTATAAATGCACCGTAAACATAAATCTATTGAGCAATTTTTCCGTACACTACATAGTGATAATATTACCAATTAAACCTATTGCCGATGAGAGTTGACGATGGTGTAAATATAATTAAGTAAGTAAGTATAAGTATTATCAAACGTATCAAATCTCGCGCTTTTTTCCCATTCAGGAAGGCAGCGACAACAGACCGCCCGCATCGCACCGCATCGCAACTACATATTTACTCCAAATACCAATATGTACTATGTTAAAAAAAATTGAGACGTTTTCAAAACGAATCCTGCCAAGTGCGAGTTGGACTCGCGGACGCAGGGTGCCATATGTTTTCTAGAAATATCTATTTTTTGCTTATTAATAGTTTCACTAAACTTTAATATTTTCATTTAATATTTGAGTCAGCTTAACTAATTATGCATGTAGGTAAGTATAACATTTTTGATGATTTCTAAAAAACTGTTTTAGCTAGAGACATCGCTTTATTTTTTCGGTAATATTTATATAAACATCTATTTATAACGGCATCGGCACTTTAAGGGTTTCGTTTTAATCACTTTCTTACGAAACCCTAAAATCGTAGAATTTTGATAATAATGTGGAAAAGAGCCGGTCCGACGATGGGCTCACCACCTATCATGTTTAGGGATCGAATATTCTCGTGAAAAGTGGCTATTTCCAGAAATGGAATACCTCTGCCTACCTCCTCGGGTATAAAAAGCGTAAGATTATTTATTTTATTTTATTTATTTGATAATTCGTGAACAAGCTCGGTAATGATATTTTAATTAAACAAAAAGTAACAAGGTACATTGTACGTATTAAAACAGTCGCGAATAAAATTTGATGGTCAGTACAAATTATAGAATTAAGTAGGTATACAATCCCTACTTAATTCTATAATTTGTACAGAACTCGCTATTCATAAATCATAACAAAGATGTTTATTACAGCAGCTCTATCTTGGCAGTCGATTTTACTTCCGGTCAATAATGTAGTGACGTCAGATTTATGTGCAGTATTTAATATGTAGCTAGTTATTACCTAAAATAATAAGTTATGTATTAATACTTTACTGATATAACATACTTATTACCGAAAAAATCCTATTCTCCAGATCTCAAAATAAAAATGTAATTTAAAACAGAGGTTAACATTAATTTGTTATTTAAACGTAAGTTAGGGCCAAGGCAATTAATTAATTGTTAGTCTCACGCAATCGAGCAAAAAAAATCGTGACAGTTTCTCAGAAACTGTGTTTTACTGTTAATACATAATGCATTTATTTGCCATTAAACCTTACAATGGGTATTGTTACTAGGAGCATTCATTGGTTCTAAATTAATACAGTGGTATGGAATTTAATTGACGCTCTTTACCTACGGCATCGCAAGAAAGACGCTTGTATTTAAGAACTAAAAAAATTTGTCGAAGAAATTAGTGGAGTTTTAATATCATAAGTAGATCCTTTAAGACGATAAGACCGCCCATTGTACTTTAGCTAATGTTGGTGTTTTTGGTGTACCTACAATAAAGAGTTATTGTATTGTATTGTACTTTGTAAATACATAGATAATAGTAGGTAGTACCTATTTGATCAAATAAAGGTTTTATTAATTGTAATGTAAACATAAAATAATAATACCTAATATATTTTAAACATTGGTAAGTTACTATTACTGACGGGTAACACTTAAACTGAAATGTTTAGCTCCTCATGAAAAAAATATTTAGTAGGCAGTGATTAAGTAAATACCTAATCATTAATCTAAAAAATATTGCGCTAAAACGGGCTCACAACAATCGCACTTTAATTTCGTAATAAATAAATAAAAATAAAGCAGTACCTACCTACCTACTCAGTCAATATATTATGTACCTGCCTACTTTTAAGTACTGTCATATAATATTCCTAATAAACTTATGCGACGTCTTCGAAGAAGAAGGAAAAACGTTTTAAAAGGGTATTCCCCTTCGATTAGCACACTATGAGTAAGCTGGTTTGCGAAAGTTTCCAAACTAATGACGTCAATTTTAAAACGGGTATTTGCCATGTAAATACCTACCTTAATAACTTATGATTTTTAGCAATACTAACTATGCAATACATGGTGTAAAACTGATGCGTATAAAAACGAAGTAGGTAATTATTTTTGTGCTTTGTATACCATTGATTTACTCTACAAAGAATGATCTTCCAAAGCAGTAAGTACCTACGTAAGTATGTTTAACTGAAATGATTACAAAGATTTATGAACGTGATGAATTTTAGGACTCTAATTTATGGCTTCGATGATTTATCAAGTAAAAATATTACCTTACAGAAAAACGACTTACTTATTCATATTCGTAAAGGGCAGTGATAGCCTTACGGTTAAAGAGCCCGCTTCACATGATGATAATGAGTGAGGCTCTGGTTCGAATCCTGGCATGTACATGTACCGATGAGTTTTTCAAAAAACTTACGTAAGTAAGTACATATTTATCACTAGCTCGACGGTGAAGGAAAACATCGTGAGGAAACCCGCAGGTCCCAGAATTAATTCTGAGGCATGTGTAACAGACCCGGTCCGGCGATGGGCTCGCCACCTATCACGTTTAGGGGTCCAAAGAATATCTGGTGAAGAGTAGGTATTTTCTTAAATGGAATACCTCTGCCTACCCCCTCGGGGATAAAAGGCATGAGATTATTTATTTTATTTTATTTATTATATTCGTATTTTTACTTAGCTACTTAGCATTCCTGTATTTAATTTTGTAATGTCCATGACTTAAAAACAATTAACGAAAACTACGGACTTGATCCGCTTATCAAGTCGCCCGTGTGGTTATTGCAGTATGAGGTCTGCCGTCTGTATTAATTAAAATTGACAATAATTTGGCTACAGGTCAAGTAGACACATTTTACTCATGCAAGTCCGCACATAGGTACTTACTTACGTAAGATAGTTTTCGTTAAAATATATTTTGTAATGAGTACCTACACTAAATCTTTAACAACATTATCTGGTATAATACAATTTGTAAATAAATTTTATTTTCCTATAAAAAAAAAATGTACAAAAACTTCTTTTAATAAATATTTTAGTAAATCCAAATAAACTATTTTAGACTAAGTAAATGTATAAATTTATTTAGTAATTTTCATTCATATGCTGATATAGCTATCTGAAATTGATCATAATATCCTAAACATACAAGTTACGTCTTACTTTTCATAATATATCGTATCGTAAGTAGCTACTTATTTGAAAAATGATTGAGACATAGGTAAGTACAAACTAAAATTCGCCAATATTATTATCGTTTATAGGCTTGGTTTAATGCTATTATTTAACACACAAGTAAAGATAAAAAATTAAAGCGGCGCGTTAGTGAAGGCCTAGATAACATTAAAATAATTTATTACGACATATTCCTTCAATGCTAAAATTATAAAATGATATTTATTTAGGAATTAATTTTATTTTAGTACCATAATACCCATTAAAAATTTAAAATACGACATTTTTGCAACAATTCAATTAAACTACACTAACTATTGAAATGTGATCGATTAAGATAAGTTTTAGATGTCCTAATATTACTTACCGATTTAACCTTGTACACTACAAAAAACAATAGACTTTCAACAAAAACACAACGGTCACTCTGATTGTCGTGGATATTAGCGCGTTCGCAAAATCTCGGTGCGGCCAGAGCACTGCCTATCGCGCTACGCCCGCCGCGGCGCGCTTTGCAGCCTTTATATACGCGCTACACACAGTAACCCAGGCACAGAAGCAACTATGTCTGTACCGTACATAGCTAACTCCATTTACCAGATTAGCCGCGGCGCATGAGCCGTCACACCGAATACTAATAGGACGAAACCCATGTACTTAGGTAGAGCCGCTAGAGCCTTTAGGAAGTGTAGGTACAATTTTTGAAGTGTACGATTTGGACCAATTATTTCGAATTTTTATTACAGCTGATGTTTGAAGCCGACTGTATCTCATTTTGAAGATCTCAATAGTTCAATTATATTATACTTCATTGCATTATTTTAAGCTTCGACCACTGATATAGATAGATCGATCGAATCTAATACAACATTTAATTACTTATTTCGTAGATGTAGTTAGTAAATGGTTTAGAAAACTATTTTTTATATGACAGACGGACGGACGGAGACTTTGATGGAGCTCTAGTACCTAATTTGGATACGGAACCTTAAAAAAGTCAATTAAGTATGCGTAAGTTATCACCAGTTTTACGATTTTTTAACCTGTGTGCGTTTATGTATGCATCTCCCATAAATTAATATACCTACCTACCTACCAACTATTATTTCGAGTTTTCACTGCATCTTTCTTTATCATAGTTATTACTTTAAACGAGCAAATTCTTGTATGTATTTATATGTCAAATATCTGGAAACGGCTCTACAGATTAAGACGAAATTTTGTATGTGTATGTATTTTCTGTATAAAAAAAATCTGTTAAGAAAATATACAAAAAAGCTGCTGTCACAAAGGTACAACTTACCAAATGAAATAAATTTAAGTATATTAGGCTGTGTCAACTGGACGAGAATCGGAAGAAAAATTAATATGCAAAACATCGTAGCGATTCGCTCTACCTCGACTGTCGTTCTATTAGGGCCTAATTGATCGGGAGTTCAGAGACATAAGCTCAATAAATACTATATGCTTATAAATGCCTCTGAGAACGGTTAGGTGGCACGCGAAAAAGGGTCGCGGATTCGGTTCCTGCCACCAGGCAAAATTTATTTGACTGAATGTTCAATTCGTACTTATTCTTTCTTTTACAGGGAATTTGAATATATTTTGTTTGATTATGATATTCTAAGTTATTTGTGAATGTATAATCTATATATGTACTACTATATTTGAACACATAGAGTAGGTATGAGTGGAAGGAATAAATAAAAATAAAAGAAATAATCTCAAACCTTTTAGGGGATAGGCAGAGTTATTCCATTTCAGGAAATACTTACATTTCACCAGTAAAATTTTTGGACTTCATAACGTGATAGTTGGTGAACCTATCGCTGGACAGGGTATGCATAAGGAATAAGTACTTATGTTTTTTTTAATAAAACGAATAAATATTATTTTTTCCTCTGTTTTTTGATATTCATCATATGTTTACCATGTCTATCCAAACCAATATCATGTGTGTTTAAGTAGGTATGCATAGTAGAGTAGACCTTTTTGTCTTGTAGAATAGATAGTAGTTAGTAAGTAGATATTTTTGTCGGAATAATTTGAGAAACTAGGTAAACTAGAGACTCTAGGTAAAAGAATTATCTTTTATTTATTTTTTATTTATTTTATTTTATTATTTATTAAAATAATACTCCGGGAAATCGATGCGTGTAAGAACAGCACAAAAACTTTAGTTCTATACTGTTTCAGACTATGCGATTATTGTCATGAAAAGGACCTACTGTTAGCTAGTCGAACAGAGTATGGTGTGAGGTGGGGTGAGCCACCAAGCCCCCTCACGCCCTCTCACTCGGGGCACAGGGAATTGAATCAATTCCCTTTAGCGCCGACTTGAGAAAATCCGACTGTCTAGAAAAGTGCCCCATTTACTCACTGAAAAAACGTGGAGTGGAGACTTCACACCGACATTTATAATGATCTACATAGGATGGAAAAAATATAAAGTCAGTGGAGCGAAAATACCTCGAATTTCGAAGTCAGTCAAATTAACAAGAAGACATTTATTGTTTTAATCACAGACCTGAATAATTATGTTGTTAAAAAGAAACAAGTGGCATTAATAATAAAAAATAATGCTTCTTACGAAATCGAAATAAATACTTACTTAGGTACTTATAAATATGAAGTAAAACCGGCCAAGTGCGGCTTTGTATCTTTTCTATGAATATCAGTATTATTAGTAAGTACTTAGGTACAATATTTTTTCAGTTGTTGGGATCACATCATTTTGATTGTAAGAGATTTTGGGTTCAATTTCTAAAAAAAAAGTTATAGTTAAGTAAACAAGTACAAATTCATAATGTTCTTGCCCTTTTCCCATTGTTTGAGGTTGGCGAATTAGTAAAGCTCGGCCGTTTATAAAACAAAAAACTAAAGTTAGAGTCCAGTCCTTTTAAATCTGTGTATCCAATTTTTCTTATCATGTTGGTAAAATATAATTAAAATAAAACCAACTCTCTTTTATGTAAAAATTGCTGTATTTTCCCGTTCATTTTTTCACGCTGTATAGACAGACAACTACGTAGGTAAATGTTGATATTGATTGTTCATGAAAGGAAGTAATTACCGAAGTATATATTGTTTAAAAATAGGTATATAAATACCTGCTTATACTTTCATATCCATTCCTTGTGTCATAGAGGACGAAGGGACAGACAGACATTACGATGACACGGTGCTTTTTTTGTCATTTGGCACCGAATGCCTACTTACTTACAAATAAGTATAACCTAGGTACAGGTGACCTAGAGACCGAATATAATTTTGTGTAACTAGGTAGGTACCGAGGTAGGTATTTACCTACCTTTAGATTTAATTTATAAAACACTTAGTTATAATTATTTATTCAATCTACAATCGAAGAAAAAAATATTGCTTTCCACAGTTATAATCATACTATTTGATGTAATTTATTATCGGTATTATCACTAAAGTAATATATGAATAGAAATAAACGATGCATCCATAACTTAATTTAATAAAGATAATGATCCTACTCAACCTTTGTGCACTTAAATTACTTATAGCTTTTGATTCGGACCGTACATAAGCTCCTCCATCAAAAGCTTTAGATGTGTAATTACCCACGGTGACGCAGGCTCACTCTCTGCTCTCGACTTCACAAGAGCGTAGCCGAGGGTGGGGTGGGTCGTGGGCCGTGTCCGCGCCGTTTCCATGGTTTCGACTGGGGGGTGATGGATGGAGTGGTGGCAACAAGTGGGTCTTCTTATCATCATATACATATTTATCCTGCCCATTCATTTTATTTCGAGATAACGGTGAAGACTAAAGGCGAAAGCGGATGGGTAAAAGTGGTTACAAAAAAAAATTACAAATTTGTTGTGGTAACATAATATGTGGGACTGGCTTAGGTAGGTAGAGGCACTTTAATGAATTTATATCAGCATCTAGGTAGAAGGTCAAATGTGAAATTAATTATAGATTACTAAGTGTTCCACCCGCGTAGTTCCCGTTCCAGTGGGAATATCTGGATAAATTGTAGTCATCTTAGGTACTCCCTGATAATGTAGCTTTCCACTGGTGAAATAGTTTGGTCCTGTAGATTTTGAGTTTATTCGTTACAAACATACAAAAAATAAATAGTTCCTCTTTATAATACCTATTAGTGTAGACGTATGTTAACAGTCGTAACATATGTAAGATACGACTATTTCCTGAGGTTCTTGAACACGCTGTATGGAGATAGTTTGGTGGAGTAAACTCGGAGTAACAGACACTGGATCGGAAAATGCAACAGTAGGAATTTAATAATAATAGTTCAACTACTGTGGGCTATAATCGTTACTAGCCTATGATGTTGAGTTTTGACCAATATTGTATCGTGCATTAAAACGTAAAAGTACCTATCAAATACCAAAATTCCCCTTTCGTTCACTACCTAAGTACCTAAATGCCTACGTATACTTACCTACCTACAGACAAATTAGTTCTTCTGTTCAGGCCCTTCTGGTTTACGTCACTGGATGATGGTACCTAAGTACCTATGTAGGACGGACCCTAAGCTAAACTATCAAAATAACGAAAGTCACATAGTTAGGTAGAGTCCGTTATTCTGGATTAAATTTCAGTGCTTTGAGTATAGTTGTTTTGTTACAAAGGGTACGGCCGTCTTTCAAGGGGCGGCATTGCTGTCGCTGCTGTTCCCCTACTAAGCTTATGTTATGATTATTGAATTTGTTTTAAGCCTCCTATTAAACTATTTAGGAGGCGCTCCTAGCCCTGCGATAGAAACCTACCCGCGTTTGTTCAAAGTTGAGCGCGGTCAGTCTGAGTCCTGCATGTTTCGGAAGGTGCGTTAAATCATTTTTCCCGGTTTTCCTTGTGTTTACGCACAATGGAAGTGCTTAAGCCATGTCAGATAGGTACCTGGGGCACAGATTATTAGATAGTATTGTAAATAATAATAATGGCTTAAAGATGTCATACTGTTCGGCGGTCGTTCGATAGATGGTGACTTCATGAGGCGTTTTAAAGAAAAACTAGTTCATTCACTAAAGATAGATAGCGATATCATCGAATGCAAGGGTCATGGAAATATACAGCTATTGATGCTGACAGACGTGTTGTTTATACATATTAGTATCACTAATAAAATCTAATTTGTGTTGTGGTTGGTGTGTTTTCTCCTGATTTACCTACACTAGGTTTAAAAAGGTTCGAACAAACACACGAATATTTATAGTCAGACAACATAATATTATATAATATTATCGTGTTCGCTGCAAATATAGATTTTGTTCATATTTGTAAAAAAACGGGTTGCACTCCGGGAGTGCCGGCAGAAGTGAAAACTTGATTATCGATTTCGGTGTTACAACACTACTCTCCAACCGTCTTATGGTTTTTTGATCAGCACACGTGACCTGACGCGAGTTTCACAGTTTTTACCCATCCCACAAAAGTGCTCAACGCCGCTAAAGAAGTTTTCACTTCAAAAATTCTCAGTGTTAATATTCATTTACTATCAACATGTCATCTCGTTTTGCATGGCTGTTACTGTACTAGGTAGTTTATGACAGCTCCATGAAAGTTCAGTTCAGCACCATCTATTCAGGGGGCCAATTCCACTAAATGTCAGCCATTGTCATCGAACTATCATTCCATTATGCTGCAACTGGCAACTATGACATCTAATTTGTATTCCACTAAAATCATAGTGGCATAACAATGGAATGACTATGGACTACGTTAGGTGTTGCCTACCATATATAACTATTACTACCATGCGTGTCATTAGTTTTATTTCGGGTTTTCGGCACTAAAATCTTTAGATGATTGATTTTATTTATGGTACATGTGACATTTCGATAAGTTTTGAAGAAACTTGTGTATTTTTGTGCATAGACTCTGAAGCAGAGCTAAAATCTGAATTTCGTGTCGTGTTTAGGGCTGATGGCTAAATTGCCAATGCCTTAAAATAAGGGAAAAAAAGCAATCACTGGACAGCGCCATTCCATGGTAGGAATAGTAGAATACCAAAAGTGGTCAACAATGATAGTTGAATGATTGTGAAAACTGACAGTTAACAGAATACGAAAAGTGTCAAAATTTGACATAATATCACCATTGAGTAACCACAGTCATACAACTATCACCGCTGTCATTTAGTAGAATTGGCCCCCTGCACCAGTGTTCAGCACCGTTGAATACTCAAGTAACAGCTGTCATCGAAAACGCCTACTAACTATGAACATGATAATAATTGATGGTCAAACGAACTTACCTTAAGTGAAGTTCGACCCATAATTATATGAGGCCTTCGTGTCCGAACCGAGTCCTAAATTTACTTATAGATATATGTGTCTCTAGTGATCGTCATTCACACGGATTTCAAAGCTTAGTATTATTTTAAAAAATAAAAGCATTTTTCAGTCTGGCAACACATATGTCACCCGTTTCCGTCAAAGTCCGCCATATGTCATTTAAGTTCAAAGTTTAATATTTTATGGGTAGATCCAAACTTTGGATCCAGGGTTGGGAGGGCTGGACTCGGTTCGAACACGAAGGCCTCATATAATTATGGGTCGAACTTCACTTAAGGTAAGTTCGTTTGACCATCAATTATATTTCTGCCTTCGTGTCCGAACCGAGTCCTAAATTTACTTATAGATAGATGTTCAAAGCTGTTTTATTTATAAAACAATAAAAAGTATAATATTACTAAATTATACTTCCCTGTTTAAGTAAATATATTTTTTATTTCCATATAGTAGGAAGGTAATTGCTAGGTTTTGGATAGATAACAGGTATCTTAAAGAATAATAAATAATCAGTAACTCTTACACTGTATGTACTACAATAATAATAAAATAAACACATTAAAAGTACCCTGCGCAGTCGGGTAAATAGGTGTAAGATAACTATGAAAAGGTGTAAATAACCTAGAGATATCTCTACAACCAAATGAAACCTTACGAATTAAGCAAATCATCTTTCTTTTAGCTATTGGGTCTATTATAGAGCCTTTTTCTTATAGGCCTACATTTTGGGTAGCAAGTGTTGCAGCCTACATAAATACGTATAAATCCCTCAATCAGCTAGTATTGTTTTAAGCTATCTAACTACTCTAAGTTTGTGTTGAATATTTTCTGAATAAAGTTTTATGCAGCTTTGGAACAAAGAAGTATTACTGGAACGTAAATTTTTAGTCAATTTTAAATAACTAATCGAGCAAGGTGCAGGCTGGACAGTGGACATATTTCAGGATTGAACTTGAAATAGACAGGCAGAGTCCCAATTATTCAGAAAACTTTTTTATGGAGCAGTTTTTATTCTTTCTGGATTTTATTAAAGTTGTGCAAACATTACTTTAAAAACTATTTCAAACTTCAAATCAGAGATTTGATGAAAATTGTGCTCTTTTCTATCGTGCACACTATAGTGCTAAATATATTTTGTGTGTTAATATCAATATTATTTATGTTATCATATATAGAAGACCGAGTAGGAGTGAACCCAATGTCCAGTAGCTAACACTGTAGGTAAAGAACTGTATATTTATTATGGTTATAATAATATACTTACTTATTCTTTATGAAACATTCTCTTCAGATGGTACGAACACAAAAAAATTATCCCTATAGTATGGCATTTAGACAGATTAGGTCATAATTGTCATCAATTGTAAAATTTTCACATTCATCGTAATAGTGACTTAACTTGTTAATTTATAAAACGAAGGGCCGATCTGCCTGAGTTTGGTGTGGCACAAATTGTTAACTGAATTTAGAAATGGCGAAAAATTTCATACTGATGTCCTAGACAGAAGTTTCAACATACAGGTATACCCAAAGAGAATATAACCACTAACGTTTTAGGTATACCTAGGGACAGATATTACAATACTGTAGGTACAAATAATGTATGTTTTTTAATATATTTTTGAAAAAAAATATTACCAGTATATACATTACAGGATCAAATTGCTTTAATAAATGTCAATACTCTGAAACACAGAACACTTTTACAATACCTGGATGTACATACATGCCTGCCTGGCGTCTCCCTGCCACCAGAGTAAGCTGCTTGTATAGGTAGAGAGTGTAGGTTCCTGAAAGGGTAAACCAATAGTTTAGTGGGGCCTAAACATTGAAAATCGAGGAAATTTTGGTACATCAAAATTCTTCTTGGACTATCAACTTAGATCAAAACAATTTTATCTAACACTATCAATACCCAATATTTTTCCTATTCTTAGAATGAGTCTTACAACTGTGCGAATACTACTGCAAATCCATTAAAAAACCAATAAAAATACCTGTAACAGGTTTAATCTAGGTTCTTGCAAATAAATAAATTGTTGATTGTTACAAAGTATTTATACTCAGCTAAAATCCTTTTTTTTTGCATTAACATAAAGCTTTCTAGATTCCTTGTAATTTTCTTTAGAGGTAATATATGATGCAAGCATATTTGAAAATATACTCATTTTAAATTCTAACTATTGCATGTAAATATTAGTTTTTATTTGTAGATATATGTATATATTCATATCTTTTAATTTTATTCGCACCTGAGAAATGTGGAACAAGATTTCTTCTCTACAGATATTCCTACTATAAGTACCGTAAGTACGTCATAAGCAGGAATGTATACAAATATACCTACTGCATCCATGGTCGTACGTAAGCGTAAGTGAGCAAATTGAGTAATACCCATATTATTTGTCTAATTCAGCAGTTGTCTTATTTATTCGAAAAAGTATTTCAGAATGATGATAGTCTTTGCTCTTCTGAAAAAGAACTCAAAAAACGCTATCACCATTACTTCCAGGTAATTATGTTAGTTTCTTCTATATTCTACTCTCCTTTAACATTTTGTTAATTACGAGACTGTATTGATCTTATTCGATTATATTCTCACCTTACCGTTTTCATTATCACCATTATTTAAATAATGCAAGATATTTCGATCGCCCAATATTTCTGATGTCCCAACAGCCAGTCGTACTAAATGGCTGGGTATGCTGTTGTAAGGGAAGCAAAAATTTGAACAATCACTCTTGTCTTACAATGTCGTAATAGTTGTTTGAACAAAATTAATTTATATTTTAATATACCTAATAATTTTCTTGAGTCAAACACTCTTATAGAAAATCCATCAGAATTTTAAGAATCCTAAAAATTTGCAAATCTTGCTTGTGTTATTAACTTGATTACCAGATATGGTACTGTGTTCAGGCCCAATGGGTGAACATTAATTTATATAATACAAACCATCCCAAAAAACAGATCTAAGATTTTATTGTATGTCATCTTCATAAATAAGTAGTTACCTATTAAGAAATATGTAACCTTTAAATAAATGCTGGACATCACTGGATTCATTAAACTAATGATAGATCTTACATCTTCCAACTTGAAATGGTTTTATATGTATTTATTTATTTTTTCAATTTTTTGAGGTTAATTATGACTTTGAAAAAGTTATTTGGTTTTGCTATGTACTAGAAATACCTTAGAAATAAATTGATTAGAATGTGGGCCACAACGTGAGATTCCTTCACATTCTAAGAGTCTCAAGATCTCTGTAGGTATGGTATGCATCTGGTTATTGTATGAATTACCTGATTGATTATATACCTATATTTAGTCATTGTTTCGGAGGCTTTCCTAAAGGAATGCTGTATCCCGAAATGTAAGACAGATTCACTTTATCCTGAGTGTTTTCCTCCAGTTATAATGAATAGTTAAAGTCCTCCACAGTGATAAATTGACCTTTAGCGATGATTTTTGTGTATTTTTCTGCTGCTGCTGAGGTCTTTGCCCACCAGCTGCCACTCAACTTGTAGTCTCATCTGCTGTGGCTGTGGAGGCGGGCCCCTTCAGTTTAAAGTATCTGATTTGGGTTTGTTGTTGATGAATCTTACTTTGAAGATCATCTGTTGTGGTGTCTGATGTCGCAATTCTTAGCTGTTTTTGCTTATTTTATTTGTGGTTTTATACTTTCAAATAAATTAGGTATCACCGAACAAGAACTTTCTTGTCTTTGTCCTGTGCCTCAAGGATAGTTTCTTTCGCTGTCTTTAAAACATTAGCCAGCACCGGGCCTGTTTTGTTTCACAGCAGCTGTTAATCCTTGAAATAATGCACTTAAGGATTTTGCAATATTACATAAGTATTTTGTTTCGACTTCTCGACATCTACATACCTATATTTTTATATATATATATATATATATATATAATTAATATTTTATTTATTTTCGAAATAAATAAGGGTCCAAAGAATATCTCGTGAAAAGTGGGTAAGTATATCCATATTTATTAGTAGTATTTTTCCGAAATAATAATTGTTGTTTCCAGCATCAGCAAAATAACATCCTTTCTTTACAGAATCTCTCACCATACTCCTAATGGAAGTACAGTATACATAATGAGTAAAACAGCTTAGTTATAACCGCCACATACTCAAACTTAATAACCAAGTAGGTACATACATAGTCAGTTTCAACTTGTAGGCAACTTTTTAGTTTAGTTTCGTCTTCATGCAGCTCCAGTAATTATTATTCGGCTCCATGACGCAGAAGTTGCGTCAAAGTGTCGCCTTAGGGACGATGCCCCTTAGGCTAACTTTATCTTTTCAGCTGTGACCCCAGTGATGGTGATACAGCTCCCTGATGCAGGATTTCGGTCAATGTCGCCCTAGGGACGATGCCCCTTGGGCTAACACTACCTGTTGAACTGTGGCTCCAGTAATAGTGATAAAGATCCATGATTCAAAATGTCGGTCAGAGTGTCGCCGTAGGGACGAGGCCCCGTAGGCTAACCCTACCTCCTGAACTGTGGTGTTAACGAGGTTAACTCCGCAGCAGGAAGAGCTATGGTGCTCTGATCAGCGATAGCAACAACCCCTAAGGCAGTGCGTAACGCGTGATCGAGGTGTCAAGGGTGAGAGCTGGAGCCCTGCAGGCAATGCGTAGCACCCAATTAGCAGAAGTGAGAATGCAATTCGACAACCTCTTGTAGACAGTTGTGTAACATGTGAATTTATGTGAAGCAGTTCGTGTTATTTTCAGAAAATTATCCTCGTTTGGATATTCTCTCATTTCTATCTCTTGTTATCTTTTACACAACTTGTGACTGACTCTCGACAGCTTAGACGACGAGGATGGTGCAAGCCCATCAATTATTTCTATCGCACGAAATCCTGCTGATCAGCATCTGTCCTCTATTTTAATGTCTTGAGTAACGTTTCAATATCCTCACGGAGTTCCTGCAAGTCTTCATTTTTCCATTTCAGCATCTTGAAGTCTTTTAAAACCTGAAAAAACAATTTTATAAAATTTACCGTAGTGAACAACGAACACGGAAACACGTAATGACATATGGCGGACTTTGACGGAAACGGGTGACATATGTGTTGCCAGACTGAAAAATGCTTTTATTTTTTAAAATAATACTAAGCTTTGAAATCCGTGTGAATGACGATCACTAGAGACACATATATCTATAAGTAAATTTAGGACTCGGTTCGGACACGAAGGCAGAAATATAATGAATGACAAAGTATAGGCCCCCTAAGTCGAAAGATATTTTAAAAAGTCAAGGATAGATCCGCATAGATATAGTGCTCTTTGCCATCGCTTTGCACAGATTATTAGAAAAATCTGTCATTTTTGACATATAAATTCCCTTCCCTCCTCTCCACCATTTTCTCCCCCTTTGTCTCCATAATCTTACGAAGAAAGTTTAGGTTCAAAGTCTGGGTACAAAATTAAACTTCTTTTTTAGCAAACATCTTTGTTTAGAGAGAAAATTTTGTATCATGGCTAATTCTAAGATGTTAAGTGCGCTTAAAGTACTACGAAATCGGCAAGATCTGAGATATATTACGGGTAAGTTCCTCTTTCGTCATCAAACTTATTTCTTGCTTTTACCAACAAACTTTATGTGCCGAAATTACCGTATATCGGTGAGTTAAAACTGTTTTATGTTAATTAAGAAAGCTCCTGCTTACCTCAAAGTGTGCATAGATGTATAAAATACGTATCGTCTGTGTAGGCTTACAGAACAGAACTTATGCGGCGGCTGCTCACGTCCATACCAAGTGCAAATTAGTAAATGGCGTCTACGTTGTCACCATAGACTCTCCCAATGTTAAGGTGAGACAAGAATTAATTTGTTGAAAATGTAAAAAATCATAAGACCCAGACCTAACCTTTGACTGTCTAAAATGATTAATTACAGAAACCCACAAAGTTACAGAATCGAAAATTACCATTCACTTGTTTTGAAATTTATTTGACACATTTGATCAATTAACATTATGTCAGCTATTTGAAGCAACAGTACTATTTGAAGAAGTTAAAAGTATTATTGTTTTTAGGTAAATTCTCTAAACTTCGAAGTATCAGATGAGGTGAGCAATGTCATAAATGAGGTGGAATCAAATCCAGCAATTGAAGCTGCTGTCTTAATATCAGGCAAACCAGGGTGTTTCATAGCAGGAGCTGATATCAATGTAATTGAACATTGTAAAACCAAAGAAGAAGTTGTTAGTTTATCCAAAAGAGGTTAGTACTAACACTTAAATTCTACTAATATTTTAAATTCAAAAGTTTGTGAGAATGCATCTTTGAGTATTAAACCCACCGGAGACGCCACTGACAGGCGTTCCCCTCTGCCAAAAAAACGTGTCGGTCTTTGAGCACACCGCTTAAATACAACTAGTTCAAACTAGTGTTTAATTGTTTTATCAAAAAATGCGTTTGTTTTAACATTATTTGTGATTCTTTTCTCGTCCCCCCCGCAGAAATTGGCAGACTTTTTTGTAAGGAAACTAGTGCGCGTGACGTCTCCTGTTGGTTTAATACTCAAAGGGATGCATGGATAAATGTATAGTATAAGTCAGTTGCTCCTATATCCCCTCAAGTGTGGGAGTCAAAATGGCCGATTTGCATTGAGTGTGGAACCCGCAGAGGGGTTCGCCACAGTCAAGGGTTTTTAGGGGCCCAAACTCCACTAAAACTGCATTTTATTATCCCTTGGTCCAGCAGAAGCCCTTTTATCGAACTAAACGTTTTTATAATTAAGTTTGCTACCAAGAAATAAGTACTTATGTAATATTTGTGTAGTAATAAATTTGTACAGGTGGTATAACCGGGGTACCTAAATGTAAAATAGGTTTTGGACTATATTTTTTAAACAAACCACTTTTGAGCTTAGTGACCGTTTTCATGAAAACCTTATAATACTATTTACAAATAAAAAGCACAATATCTATAACTCTCATACAAATATTTTACACAATCAAAGATTTAACAGTAGAACAAAAATGGTGCCTATCTTTAAAACAGCCTCAAGTGGGTTTTTTCCTTTACAAAGTACATAAACGACGGCTTGCTAGCTGTCTCCCTTCTCGCTTAACACGTTTTAATTAGTGAAACAGAGATAAAAACAGTCTCCCAGTGTGTATGGGCGCGAAATATGAGCGGGTAAGCAGCACCCCGCAGCGGGGTTTGCCACACTTGATTTATATTTGACAGAACCCCGCAGCGGGTCTCGCCACACTACAGGGGATAAACAAAAACTACTAAAAAGATTGTGATTTAAGATATCCATTAAAAGTAGACAGTTTTATTATAATTTCTACTAAACTAGCAGCGCCCCGCGGTTTCACCCGCGTAGTTCCCGTGGGAATATCGGAATAAAAAGTATCCTATGTCCATCTCCTGGTTCTAAGCTACCTCCCCACCAACTTTCAGCCAAATCGGTTCAGCCATTCACGCGTGATGCCGTGACCAAGGGAAAAAGGGATTCATTTTTATATAATATATAGATATAGCTTAGACATCAGAATTACACAGGCAACTTTTTATCCAAGAACGCAACTATGTTGCAGTTGATAGCTGGTACATAATAGTTTTATCTGATTATAACTGTTTAATATTATGAAACTTTCCAGTCACAAGCTTACTATCCAACTCATGAATAGATTAATTTATAATATCTCTTTTGTTTTACAGGCCATGACATTTTCAAAAGAATGGAAAATTCTAGAAAGCCTTTTGTGGCAGCTATACAGGGTACTTGCCTTGGCGGAGGCTTGGAGACAGTTCTTGCATGCCGCTACCGCATTGCTGTTAAAGACTCAAAAACTTCATTTGCCTTACCTGAGGTTATGTTGGGACTTCTCCCGGGTGGTGGAGGAACTCAAAGGTTGGATTCCATTGAATAAAATTTAACATACTAATGGTTGTCCATCGCGATTCAACGCGGTAATGCGGCGAGTGTGATGGGCACCTTTGCATTGGGAAGGGCAGGGGGGAGACTTCCGATTTAGGTTTAAGTTTAGTTTAGAGGTTTTCCATCGCGATTCAACGCGGTAATGCGGCGAGTGTGATGGGCACCTTTGCATTGGGAAGGGCAGGGGGGAGACTTCCGATTTAGGTTTAAGTTTAGTTTAGTTTTAATATTTAGTTTAATTAAGGAATAATATTTATTGTATTAACAGAGTTGTATTAAACTATATATATATATAAATACATGTATATAAAACTAGCTGTTCCGCGCGGCTTCACGCGCGTATTTTCCGTGGTAATATGGGGATAAAATATAGCAAATGTTACTCAGGGATTCTTATGGTGAAAGAATTTTCGAAATTGGTCCAGTAGTTTTTTCCTTTTTCCTTTTTTCGTTACAAACATACAAATCTTTCCTCTTTATAATATTCGTGTAGAAAACTAATAAGATCCTTGGAAACATTTTTCTAGGTTGCCAGCCTTGACATCAATACCCACAACCTTGGACTTAGCACTTACTGGAAAAACAGTTAGAGCTGACAAAGCCAAAAAGTTAGGAATAGTGGATCTGTTAGTTGCTCCTCTGGGACCAGGTATGCTTTTTAAACAGTACTCATAAATATATATCTTTGTTTGTCGTTTTACTTCTTTGTCTGATAATATCCACTCCATTATTTGGCAAGGCTTTGTACAGATTTTTTTTCCCCTTAAACTGACACCTTTCCCTGAAAGACACTCCTTTCACTCATTTGATCATAGAGACAAGGGACACTATGCCTCTTCAGTCTTCATTAGTAGTTCTTCATTAAGACCACTGACTGGGCTCAGTTGATCTGACTTGTGTATTTTTTTTACTATCATAGGTTTGGACACACCCCAAAATAGCACTGTCAAATATTTGGAAACAGTAGCTGTGCAAATTGCAAAGGACCTTGCAACAGGAAAGATGAAAGTGGACCGATCTAAAAAGGGTCTAGTAGAAAAACTTACTGCCTCTGCTATGCAATGGGACTTCGTCAAGAATATGATTTTTAATAAAGCCAAGGAGCAGGTTATGAAAGCCTCTCGGGGTCTTTACCCAGCGCCATTGAAGGTACTATCGACAAACACTAAGCCTGATACATTTGGAGGAATTGTCGCTTAAAAGCTCAAGTTATTATTACCCCTACCCTAAATTAAGGAGTGAAACAATAAGAAGCCAGTAACACCGTCTTTTTTATCCATTCATCGACACTAAATCGTCATAAACATGAAAGAAACACTTTTTGTAATTGTCATTGTTACTATAAGAGAGGGCTTTGTTGCCACAAGGTGGAAAAGATAGCTGCTCGCTAAAATGACACTTAGGTGTAATGTACTTTGCTGCTAGTACTTTATACACAATATTTACATTCAACTTTATTATTTTACTAATAGTGCTCATAACTTTAACTACAATTGATATACTATCACAATTAAAGCTTCAATGAAGAATATTTCGAAAGTGTTACATAAAATTTTATAAATATTGTTTGTATTTATTTTATTCAGATTCTAGAAGTAGTAAGAACAGGTGTGGACAAAGGACCTGCAGCCGGATATGAAGCTGAAGCACAAGGCTTTGGTGAACTCGCAATGACTTCCCAAAGTAAGGGCCTCATTGGACTTTTTAGAGGACAAACTGAATGCAAGAAGAACAGATTTGGAAAGTCCCAAGTTGATGTCAAAACTGTATGTATTACTGGTTAATAAATTAAAACAAAAATGTTCCTGGATTATATTATGTTTATTTTAATTGAAACTTTGCAGATTGGTGTGCTTGGCGCTGGATTGATGGGAGCTGGAATAGTTCAAGTGTCGATTGATAAAGGATACAATGTCGTATTGAAAGACGCAACTACCTCTGGTCTTTACAGAGGCATGGGCCAAATTCAAACTGGCCTAGTCAATGCCGTCAAAAGGAAGCGAATCTCTGCGTAAGTTGTAAAAATAAACACTTGCCAAAACTAATGTAAAAGTTATAACTTGCTATTAGCTTTGCGTATACATAGTACGGTACGGCCGTTTTTACTTGGGAGCTCCGAAGATGCGCAAATAGCTGCGCAATGACATTTTTTCGAGACCATTTGGAGGTATGCAGGCAGAGCCTATGTTCAGAGCAGCCAAGTTAAATCGGCCGTACTGTAAATATAATAAATATGCATACTGTTTCTTATCATCACAACCCCTCTTAGTATTTCTTTAATATTTTAGTTCAATCAGGAACCTTAAATTATATTCATTTTATTATAATATGTTATGGTATCTATATACTTATTTATATATAACATATATATATATATAATCATAATCTCACGCCTTTTTATCCCCGAGGGGGTAGGCAGAGGTATTCCATTACTGGATATACCCACATTTCACGAGATATATTGGACCCCTAAACGTGATAGGTGGTGAGCCCATCGCCGGACCGGGTCTGTTTACACATGTCTCAGAATTAATTCTGAGACCTGCGGGTTTCCTCACGATGTTTTCCTTCACCGTCGAGCAAGTGATAAATATGTACGTAAGTTTTTTGAAAAACTCATTGGTACATGCCAGGATTTGAACCCGAGCCTCACTGATTTTCGGCCGGCTCTTTAACCGTCCGGGCTATCACTGCTCATACTTATTTATTTTATCTATTATGTATTTATGTACTGTGTATTTTATTTTTATAGGAAACTGTTGACGTATACATATAAATAAGTATCTTAATCCATTGTTAACTTTAGTGCACCACCTACCTTCATATCTGTTTATCTCAGTTACATAAATCATAAGGTTGTCTGGAAGAAGTCGCTTAAAGCGATACGACCGCCCATTGTACTTTTTTTAATCATTGTGTTACTTATTGCATATATTTATTGGTTTACATTAAAGAGTTATTACTTACTTACTTAAAATCAAGCAATAATTATTAAAATTTCTAACCAGTTTTATAATTGAATAGCTTACAAAAAGACAAATACTTGTCGAACTTGCTGCCAACCCTGGATTACGCCAAGTTCAAGAATGCGGACTGCGTCATAGAAGCGGTGTTTGAGGATATTAATATCAAGCACAAAGTAATCAAAGAGATGGAAGCTGTAATTCCAAAACACTGCATCTTAGCAACAAATACCAGCGCCATCCCCATCACCAAAATTGCAGCAGGAAGCAGCCGACCTGAAAAAGTTATTGGTGGGTTTGCTTATGTTTTGTAATTATACATTCTTACTTAAGTAGCCAGAAAGAAATAGCAAGTAGCTATAATCTCGGCTATTATTGTCAAGGATTGAACTCAATATTTATAAAAAAGTACAAACATTAAGATTTGCAGGGGCGTCAACACCATGGGTGCTCGGGGTAACAAGGTATAACTGCAAAGCACCTTGACTACAGATTTACAGAACTGATCAATAAACTCCTTTACTCTTCTGTATCTCTAAATGTCTAAAATGCAACATGCTTTTGTCCACTTGCCAGTTGACAAAATCCGTCCGATAGACATACCAGGTCTATCGGACGGATTTTGTTACGGATGTTTACTTTTCAGTATCAATTTTTTGCACTTTGTCAGTTTTTTAAACAAGCCTGAGCACCCATGGGTTTTCAAAAGCTTCTGCCCCATGTTATATCTTAGGATCTGAAATCTGTAATAATTTTGGATGGATTCGACTAATTTAGTTTAAGCATTATCCAGAAATAAAATCGTAAAATTCTACTTAGTATTGTGTCATCATTCGTCACTTTGCCATTAAATCTGTAAAAAAAAAAAAATAAAAAAAAAATTCTCACGCCTTTCATCCCCGAGGGGGTAGGCAGAGGTATTCCATTACTGGATATACCCACATTTCACGAGATACATTGGACCCCTAAATGTGATAGGTGGTGAGCCCATCGCCGGACCGGGTCTATTTACACATGTCTCAGAATTAATTCTGAGACCTGCGGGTTTCCTCACTATGTTTTCCTTCACCGTCGAGCTAGTGATAAATCTACAAATAACCTACAAACTTTGGTTGAATAGAAGGGGTTAGTTCAGTGATATGTTCATGATTTGAATGTTGGCAGGCATGCATTACTTCTCCCCTGTGGACAAGATGCAGTTGCTGGAGATCATTCGTCACCCGGGCACGAGCGACGACACTGCAGCGGCGGCTGTGGGAGTTGGCTTACGGCAAGGCAAGGTGGTCATCACAGTAGGTGATGGCCCTGGCTTCTACACTACACGTATCCTAGCTACAATGCTCAGCGAAGCTGTTAGGTACGTTTACAGACACATTCCCTGCTAATGAAATCTGGATCACATACATTGGCACTTGAGGCGAGGTATTACATGAATACTTAGATAGGAGGGAGGAGCAAACAATTTTTTTACTTATAGCAGTTATAGCTATACTTAGCGTTGCCAGGCTTCCGGATAAAGCTGGACATAGTTAGGCTTTTTGATTGGGTGTCCGGCTAAACTAGTACAATTTTGACTGATGACCACAGACCATTTATGCTGATGACTTTATTTGACTAATTAATAATAGAGTACTTAGACTGATTTGGCTTTCGATTTTATTTATATTTTATTAGAATTTAACAAGATTACAAAGCAATAATAAAAAAAGCTTGACTTTACATAAAAAATCATTGTCGTACCTATTAATACTGAGACACAAAATCCTCAATAATGTAGGTAGGTGGTCCGGCCTTTTTACCCAAATGTCCGGCCAAACTGGCTGGTCTGTCCGGCTATTAGGTTTGGCGACCTGGCAACCCTAGCTTTACTTATTATGCAATTAATACTATATCTGTCTGTGTTTATCATTACAGGCTGCTACAGGAAGGTATTGACCCCAAAGTTCTGGACTCCATTACAACACAGTTTGGTTTCCCAGTAGGAGCTGCCACGTTGGCTGATGAAGTCGGCATCGACGTTGGGTCTCACATTGCTGCTGATCTAGCAAAGGTCGATATCTTAAGTCCAATCATTTGTATTGTTACTTCTTCTATACTAATATTATAAATAGGAAAGATTTTTATTTTTGTATCTTTGTTACGAAACAACTCAAAAACTACTGGACCGATGTTAAACATTCTTTTACCAATGGAAAGTTAGAATATCCCTGAGTAACATAGGCTATATTTTATTCCTGTATTCCCACGGGAACGGGAACTACGCGGGTGAAACCGAGCAGAACCGCTATACTGCATAAGAAAGGAGAAGTACTAGATAACACTTTCAATAACAATTTCGGTACGGTTTCAGTTAAATTTCTTTATTAATAAAATATGACCTTTTAGGCTTTCGGTGACCGTATCGCCGGTGGTAATGTAAACATCATGCCGGAAATGGTAAAGGCGGGTTTTATGGGAAGGAAGTCTGGCAAGGGCTTCTATATCTACGAAAAGGGAACAAAGAACAAAGACATCAATCAAGAAGTTGTTCAACTCTTTAAAGAAAAGTTTTCCTTGGAGCCCAAAGGTGCCAACACTGTAGAAGACCAGCAGCTAAGAATGGTTTCCAGGTATGAAGTTTCCATCTTCATACATTATAATATAATTTTTTTTCTTCCTCCTGTCATTTCTATTGTTTTGCACTGTAGAGATTCGTGTCTAAAAAGAACTGTACTGCACTTTGTAATAATACTAAAACTTAAACGGCAAAGATTAATCTTAATTCAAAACAAACTAAAATTAAATATATTCTTTATTATCTTTTTATTTATTCCAGGTTCGTGAATGAAGCAGTATTATCACTAGAAGAGGGAATTTTGCACAGCCCACTGGAAGGCGACGTTGGTGCTGTATTTGGTCTTGGATTCCCGCCATTTACCGGCGGTCCGTTCAGGTAAAAAAAAATTTAAGTAGCAACTATATGTAATCAGTATGTAAAATGATAATTTAATTCGACTCCTACATAAATATGAAATACTTCCCTATACTAAAACAAGCCAAAAAAATAAATTATCATGTCATGAAAATGTTGCATTCGATTTAGTTATTATTTCATATTTTTGTAAATACGTCGCAGTCGGATTGTATAATCCGCGGTATTACATTACGGCTAGCCGTTATCAAAAACAGTGCCGTTTTGAAATGCGGCGGTTCAACTATTAGCGGGATTGTCATTGCGATACGTTGTTCAATAAGGCGGGCCACGTTTAGCCGCATCGTACTACTACTTAGCTTAGATTGTAGGGTGCCTATACTCACAAAATAAGACAACGTTTAAAATAGGACAGCCATCTAAAAATACTTAATTACAATTAAACTTTTCCTAACATTTTATACATATGTTTATTTTTTATTTGTTTATATATGGTGTAATTTTTCAGTTTTCGATTGAAGTTTATATTTTACTAGCACCGCCCCGCGGTTTCAATCCGTTTTCAATCGCGTAGTTCCCGTTCCCATGGGAATTTGGGGATAAAATATAGCCTATGTGTTATTCTGATGTTATTTATATGAAGCTATATCTATATATAAAAAAATCTTGTAAAACGAACAAAGTAACCTTTGGAATAGTGTAACAACCTAAAAGTAACCTGACGGAGTAAAAAATCACCTAAAAGGTTACAAAAGTATCCTTCTGGCATCACTAAAACGGCAGCGCCACGAATCGGAACCAAAACCTGTCAAAGAGGCGGCTAATGTTTCGCTTTATAACATTATGGCTAGCCGTGTTGAATAGCGTATGACGGCGAATACATTCCGGCGGTTTTTTATTTAGCTGCATTCAATACGGCTAATAGTTGAACCGTCGCATTTCAAAACTACCCTGTTTTTGATAACGGCTAGCCGTAATGTAATACGGCGGATTATACAACCCGACTGCGACATATACATCACAATATTCACGATTAACCGTAAACAAAGTTTTTTCACTTGTTTCTTAAACTAAAATTATTTTAGATGGGTGGACCAATTTGGTGCTGACAAACTGGTAAGGAAAATGGAAGAATACCAAGGGCTTTATGGAGTGCCTTTCAAACCCGCTCAGACTTTGGTGGATATGGCTAAAGACTCCAGCAAGAAGTTCCACAAAAAGTAAACAACATAGACAATTTTATTGAGTCAGTTAGAGCGAAAAGTGTTTATTCTTATAGTTAGGCATCATAAACGAATAACATATTGAGTGTTTCCTAATCTATTTTATTTTGCGAACATTCATGAAATGAGGTGTTCAACTCCATGGCATACCATAGCAGTGCGGATTTGCCCTAAGGCCTAGTATTGGACCCAAGTCCGTGATGATGACAAAACATAAGTTAAGTACCTAAATATTCTAAAGGCTCGAGCACCACTGCACTGCATTGCATCGTATAAAAATAATCTTCCGAAATCACTTAGTACATTTTATGAAAAAGAAATAGAAGTTGGCGATAACATAAATTTGTTATATGGTATATATCACGGGTACTGAGAAAGGCGCCTCTGGTATTTTACTACATGGCTTGGGGCCTAGGGCGGCCAAGACTGCAAATCCGCAACTGAGCTGACTGCATGATTATGGTCTCGAATCATCTAAAATGATCAGTTGATGCCTGAAATACACTGCCAGGTTGAATAATAAAATGGAGCAATCGAAACATGTAATAATATGGAAGTTAATTATTCCAAATAAGAGACAATCTTACTTAGATTAAGAATTCCCTTGTAACATAGTAAGTTTCTGATAAGGCAAATATTTATATGGACCTACTTATTAAGTGTTAAGTGATTTTAAAGCGTTCACAATAATAATCTCCCGACTATTGTAACATACATAATTAATTATGTAGGTATGTATTCAAAATTTTATGCTTACATCTTTCTATCTTATTATTAAAGATACTGAGATTTTGGTATATTTCATGAAAAATGTGTATTTGTTGTGTTTGATAAACTGTATTTGGAAAATCATATTAAATAAAATATGCATTCTTTAGAATTGTATTATTTATAATGTGCAACATTAATTTAAGTCATATCATTTCGATACTGTCCACTACCCTCTTTTTTGGCGGGAATCCGAAGAGGGACGTTATGCTTTTTGCAAAGAGATTTAAATATAATAGGGCATAGAGGGGGGCATTGGGAATATTTTAATACAAAACTTTGAAGCCTAAGCGTATGTCCTTGTCATGTCAGTTAGTATGAATGAACGCGAGCTGTCATTCGGTCGAAATTGTACTAGACTTATTCCACTTGGAATAACTTTTGACTTCAAATTTTTCTCGCTTTGTCCCCTCTATGCCCTATTATATTTAAATCTCTTTGGCTTTTTGTAAAATTTTCATTTTGCTGAAATTCAATAAAATGCGTGGGATGGACATTTTTAGATTGCCTCAAGAAGTCACAATGAAGTCTTAATAAAAGTTACTATCGATAACAAAAAAAGAGCTATAGACAGTGTTAAGGCACTGGTGTATATATTTTTGTATGCAGGGAACTAAGTAAGTTTTAATATTTTATATTTTAATATTATATTTTTTTAGTCCTCTAAGGGTTTAATAAGTGCGAATAAAAGTGTTCTGAATTTGGAATTAAAAATAGTTTTCAACATTCTTAGCGATTAGCAAAATAAGTTTGCATCTAAGGGTGGCGCCACGGTAGTTATTCAAACTACAGTTAACAGATCAAGCAGTTCAAACATAACTGGAAATTAACAAGAAAGCATCGAACTACAGCTTATGAAGTCAAAACCAATAGATCTCAAGAAGCTAATTTACCTTGGGCTACGTATTTTAAACCCATCATTTCGTTCATGATTCTACTCATGAATCATTCACTATGTTCTAGATATAAAAAATCGCCCTTGCCATGATAATGTTAGTTGTTGGGATCACGTCAAAATCCGAGAAAATTTTCCTTAACAATATTTTAAATAAATTGTCTATCAAAATCGGTCGAGCGGTTTATAAAAAATCAACAAAATTTTTAACACTATAATATATGTAGGTAATCAATCAGAATATAAATAGGGTCAAATAGCAGCCGCAACAAGTTCTGCGATCTGATGTGATCGAGAATCGAACCTAAAAGTTTTAGGCTAAAACCACTTAATAGTTAATTTAAAGAGAAAAATTAAACACCTTAATTAATTTGTATGATTTTATTTTATTAATGTTATTAAAATATATTTTATATTTACTCACTAAAACATTTTTGTAAAGAGCGTTTTTGCGTAAAATCTGCCAAATCACTTTTTCTGCTTCATTTTCGCTACGGACTCGTGGTCCCCCTGTAATGTTCCCCTGGGACAACGAGGCATTCGCATGCGCTTGTTGTTCCCCCGATTAACTCTTGACGAGTTGTAAGGAATATGAAGTAGTATGTTATGTAGATTTTGACCTTATTTGTGCTGTTTTGCTCTCTACTTACAAGAATTTTAACTTTCCATCACACTTTTTTCAGGCTTTGGACTGACAAGTTATCTAGTACAGTCAAGAGCACGTGGACGGTGGAGCTTGACACATTGGACTTTGTAACGTTTTTATTGCAATCGACCTAGAGGTCAGACTCGCGCTACAAGTGTAAAGCTTCATGTGCTCTTTGACTGTACCCACAAATGTTGTTAATTTGTTATTATTTTTAGTAAATACATGGATAGAGACGAAATTTCCACTTGGCGTGTTTAAAAGTCAAAATTCATTGCTATGTAAGTACAGTCAAGAGCACGTGGAGCTTGACACATATTAGACTTTGTAACGTCTTTATTTTATTACAATTTACAATCGCTTTTAGAGGTCAGACTCGCACTACAAGTGTAAAGCTTTATGTGCTCTTGACTACATTTAGGTTTAAACATTTCACATTAAAGGTTGAACCTAGGGCGATATGTTTAACCTCGTCCTCACTGACGGAAGCACTGACTTGCACGGTCGATGTAGTGCGCATTTCTACGCACTCCACTAAGTACTTTGCGTTCACTAGCCATCCCGTCGAAGGCCCTCTCTCTGCAGTACCTACGTAGCTCGTCCACCGATCGAATTATATGGCGGTCGTTGCCATTCACAAGGTCTTTAGCCCTACCCCCAAACGTAGAAATCTAGAAGCGTATGGTCAGGTCAGGATCTTCTGGCAAGTTGGGGTCACCGCGCCATATCCAGCTTGTGCTATGCAAACCGGTGTTGGAAGTGGATTTTCAGTGCACCAGTAATGGAACCCCCATTACTGGTGTCGACTTGTTCGAGCGACGTCATATGGTCAGCGCTGATGCCGCACGTGCGTTCGACGTTACCGAGTACTACGTGTGGAGTGTTTTGCACCGGGAAATTTAAATCCATATCATTTTATATAGAGTGTTCTGTCGGTGGCTGTTGCGCAACTGCACATAGACGAGTGCACCTTCACTCGGTTCGCAATCTTTAAAATTGGGCCCGAGACTCCGAGTACTTACCTCATAGTTTCTGATTTAGCCATCCACGCCCACTTGAAATATTCATCCTGTATAAGTACCATCTTGACGTATGCTAGCCAAACTTGGACATACACAAATAAAATTAAAAACATGATAACTTCATGCCAACATGCCATGGAACGCAGTATACTAAAACTGAGAAGATTGGAAAAGGTCAGAAATGTAAAAATAAGGGAAAAAACTCCAAATCACAGATGCTTTAATACATTCGCTAAAACTGAAATGGAAGTGGGCAGGGCATGTTGCCAGAAACAGGGATGAAAGATGGACCCTGAAAACCACCAAACGGCCAGGCCCAATAGGCAGAAGGAAGGCTGGACGTCCCCGAAAGCGCTGGAGCGCCGACTTGGTCCAGGTGGCGGGAAGGAACTGGTTGAAAAGGGCTCTAGACAGGGAAGATTGGGAGAAGATGGAGGTAGGGATATTCGATATACATCGATGCATCGAATTCACTCGATGTTTACAATACGATACATCGAATCAATCCGATGTTTTGAAAAGGTATTGATTTACTCGATGTATCGATGTATTTTCATAAAACATCGAATAAGGGAAATTCGATAAAATGCGTGGAATCAAAGAGATTAAAATATAATAGTGCATAGAGGGGACAAAGCGAGGAAAATTTGAAGCCGAAAAGTTATTCCAAGTGGAATAAGTCTAGTACAATTTCGACCGAATGACAGCTCGCGTTCATACTAACTGACATGACGCTTGAGCTTCAAACACGCATAAACGTTTTGTATGAAAATATTCCCAATGCCCCCTCTATGTCCCATTCTCTTTGCGTGGAAATCGTGGAATGGACATTTTTGTATTGCCTCAAGAAGTCACAATCAAGTCTTCGATAAAAGTTACTATCATTTTACTGTCGACAACCGAGAAGTTAAATAAACAGTGTATTGTATTATATGTATTGTATTTTGTTTGTACTTTTTCTAATAAAAACAAAGAATGTTCTCTCACTGCTATATTTTTTTAATTAACAAGAACTAAATCAACGCGGGTTTGCATGAAAATTATTTTTTTTTTAGTAACAGGTAAAAATACTCGATTTTGAAAAAAACATCGATGTTTCTATCCGATATATCGGAAAACATCGATGTATAGTCTCGATGTAGGTATTGCATCGAAAAAAAACATCGATGTATTTTCTAAGTGGACACCCCTAGATGGAGGAGGCTTTCATCCAGATGGGATCCACAGAAAAATAATAATAATTTAAAAAAATCAAAATAGTTTATAATATAAATAATAGGATAATAGAAAAAAAATCATGTTATTTAAGTTTATAATTGATGGTCAAACGAACTTACCTTAAGTGAAGTTCGACCCATAATTATATGAGGCCTTCGTGTCCGAACCGAGTCCTAAATTTACTTATAGATATATGTGTCTCTAGTGATCGTCATTCACACGGATTTCAAAGCTTAGTATTATTTTAAAAAATAAAAGCATTTTTCAGTCTGGCAACACATATGTCACCCGTTTCCGTCAAAGTCCGCCATATGTCATTTAAGTTCAAAGTTTAATATTTTATGGGTAGATCCAAACTTTGGATCCAGGGTTGGGAGGGCTGGACTCGGTTCGGACACGAAGGCCTCATTTAATTATGGGTCGAACTTCACTTAAGGTAAGTTCGTTTGACCATCAATTATATTTCTGCCTTCGTGTCCGAACCGAGTCCTAAATTTACTTATAGATAGATGTTCAAAGCTGTTTTATTTATAAAACAATAAAAAGTATAATATTACTAAATTATACTTCCCTGTCTAAGTAAATATATTTTTTATTTCCATATAGTAGGAAGGTACTTGCTAGGTTTTCGATAGATAACAGGTATCTTAAAGAATAATAAATAATCAGTAACTCTTACACTGTATGTACTACAATAATAATAAAATAAACACATTAAAAGTACCCTGCGCAGTTGGGTAAATAGGTGTAAGATAACTATGAAAAGGTGTAAACAACCTAGAGATATCTCTACAACCAAATGAAACCTTACGAATTAAGCAAATCATCTTTCTTTTAGCTATTGGGTCTATTATAGAGCCTTTTTCTTATAGGCCTACATTTTGGGTGGCAAGTGTTGCAGCCTACATAAATACGTATAAATCCCTCAATCAGCGAGTATTGTTTTGAGCTATCTAACTGCAGTTTTTATTCTTTCTGGATTTTATTAAAGTTGTGCAAACATTACTTTAAAAACTAATTCAAACTTCAAATCAGAGATTTGATGAAAATTGTGCTCTTTTCTATCGTGCACACTATAGTGCTAAATATATTTTGTGAGTTAATATCAATATTATTTATGTTATCTACTATATAAAAATAAGTCGGGTTTTCCTTCCTGACGATTTAACTCCAGAACTGACGAACCGATTTCCATGGTTTTGCATTCGTTGGAAAGGTCTCGGGCTCCGCAAGGTTTATAGCAAAGAAAATTCAGCATTGCACCCGTGCGAAGCCGGGGCGGGTCGCTAGTCATATATAGAAGACAGAGTAGGAGTGAACCCAATGTCCAGTAGCTAACACTGTAGGTAAAGAACTGTATATTTATTATGGTTATAATAATATACTTACTTATTCTTTATGAAACATTCTCTTCAGATGGTCCGAACACAAAAAAAAAATTATCCCTATAGTATGGCATTTAGACAGATTAGGTCATAATTGTCATCAATTGTAAAATTTTCACATTCATCGTAATAGTGACTTAACTTGTTAATTTATAAAACGAAGGGCCGATCTGCCTGAGTTTGGTGTGGCACAAATTGTTAACTGAATTTAGAAATGGCGAAAAATTTCATACTGATATCCTAGACAGAAGTTTCAACATACAGGTCAAAGAGATATAATATAATAGGGCATAGAGGGGGCATTGGGAATATTTTCATACAAAACTTTGAAGCCTAAGCGTCATGTCCTTGTCATGTCAGTTAGTGTGAACGCGAGCTGTCATTCGGTTGAAATTGTACTAGACTTATTCCACTTGGAATAACTTTTGACTTCAAATTTTCCTGGCTTTGTCCCCTCTATGCCTTATTATATTTTAATCTCTTTGATACAGGTATACCCAAAGAGAATATAACCACTAACGTTTTAGGTATACCTAGGCACAGATATTACAATACTGTAGGTACAAATAATATATGTTTTATAATATATTTTTGAAAAAAAAATATTAAGAGTATATAGTTACATTACAGGATCAAATTGCTTTCATAAATGTCAATACTCTGAAACACAGAACACTTTTAAAATAGGTACCTGGATGTACATACATGCCTGCCTGGCGTCTCCCTGCCACCAGAGTAAGCTGCTTGTATAGGTAGAGAGTGTAGGTTCCTGAAAGGGTAAACCAATAGTTTAGTGGGGCCTAAACATTGGAAATCGAGGAAATTTTGGTACATCAAAATTCTTCTTGGACTATCAACTTAGATCAAAACAATTTTATCTAACACTATCAATACCCAATATTTTTCCTATTCTTAGAATGAGTCTTACAACTGTGCGAATACTACTGCAAATCCATTAATAAACCAATAAAAATACCTGTAACAGGTTTAATCTAGGTTCTTGCAAATAAATAAATTGTTGATTGTTCCAAAGTATTTATACTCAGCTAAAATCCTTTTTTTTTTTTTTTGCATTAACATACATCTTTCTAGATTCCTTGTAATTTTCTTTAGAGGTAATATATGATGCAAGCATGTTTGAAAATATACTCATTTTTAAATTCTAACTATTGCATGTAAATAGTAGTTTTTATTTGTAGATATATGTATATATTCATATCTTTTAATTTTATTCGCACCTGAGAAATGTGGAACAAGATTTCTTCTCTACAGATATTCCTACTATAAGTACCGTAAGTACGTCATAAGCAGGAATGTATACAAATATACCTACTGCATCCATGGTCGTACGTAAGCGTAAGTGAGCAAATTGAGTAATACCCATATTATTTGTCTAATTCAGCAGTTGTCTTATTTATTCGAAAAAGTATTTCAGAATGATGATAGTCTTTGCTCTTCTGAAAAAGAACTCAAAAAACGCTATCGCCATTACTTCCAGGTAATTATGTTAGTTTCTTCTATATTCTACTCTCCTTTAACATTTTGTTAATTACGAGACTGTATTGATCTTATTCGATTATATTCTCACCTTACCGTTTTCATTATCACCATTATTTAAATAATGCAAGATATTTCGATCGCCCAATATTTCTGATGTCCCAACAGCCAGTCGTACTAAATGGCTGGGTATGCTGTTGTAAGGGTAGCAAAAATTTGAACAATCACTCTTGTCTTACAATGTCGTAATAGTTGTTTGAACAAAATTAATTTATATTTTAATATACCTAATAATTTTCTTGAGTCAAACATTCTTATAGAAAATCCATCAGAATTTTAAGAATCCTAAAAATTTGCAAATCTTGATTACCAGATATGGTACTGTGTTCAGGCCCAATGGGTGAACATTAATTTATATAATACAAACCATCCCAAAAAACAGATCTAAGATTTTATTGTATGTCATCTTCATGAATAAGTAGTTACCTATTAAGAAATATGTAACCTTTAAATAAATGCTGGACATCACTGGATTCATTAAACTAATGATAGATCTTACATCTTCCAACTTGAAATGGTTTTATATGTATTTATTTTTTTTTTAAATTTTTTGAGGTTAATTATGACTTTGAAAAAGTTATTTGGTTTTGCTATGTACTAGAAATACCTTAGAAATAAATTGATTAGAATGTGGGCCACAACGTGAGATTCCTTCACATTTTTAGAGTCTCAAGATCTCTGTAGGTATGGTATGCATCTGGTTATTGTATGAATTACCTGATTGATTATATACCTATATTTAGTCATTGTTTCGGAGGCTTTCCTAAAGGAATGCTGTATCCCGAAATGTAAGACAGATTCACTTTATCCTGAGTGTTTTCCTCCAGTTATAATGAATAGTTAAAGTCCTCCACAGTGATAAATTGACCTTTAGCGATGATTTTTGTGTATTTGTCTGCTGCTGCTGAGGTCTTTGCCCACCAGCTGCCACTCAACTTGTAGTCTCATCTGCTGTGGCTGTGGAGGCGGGCCCCTTCAGTTTAAAGTATCTGATTTGGGTTTGTTGTTGATGAATCTTACTTTGAAGATCATATGTTGTGGTGTCTGATGTCGCAATTCTTAGCTGTTTTTGCTTATTTTATTTGTGGTTTTATACTTTCAAATAAATTAGGTATCACCGAACAAGAACTTTCTTGTCTTTGTCCTCTGCCTCAAGGATAGTTTCTTTCGCTGTCTTTAAAACATTAGCCAGCACCGGGCCTGTTTTGTTTCACAGCAGCTGTTAATCCTTG
This sequence comes from Ethmia dodecea, assembly GCA_963855545.1. NCBI lineage: Eukaryota > Metazoa > Arthropoda > Insecta > Lepidoptera > Depressariidae > Ethmia > Ethmia dodecea. Next base: position 7,674,060 of record OY979437.1, on the reverse strand, counting down.
AAATAATGCACTTAAGGATTTTGCAATATTACATAAGTATTTTGTTTCGACTTCTAGACATCTACATACCTATATTTATATAGATATATATATTTATTATTAATATTTTATTTATTTTCGAAATAAATAAGGGTCCAACGAATATCTCGTGAAAAGTGGGAAAGTATATCCAGAAATAAAATACCTTTACCTACTCCATCGCGGATAGAAGGCGTGAGAGTATTTTTCCGAAATAATAATTGTTGTTTCCAGCATCAGCAAAATAACATCCTTTCTTTACAGAATCTCTCACCATACTCCTAATGGAAGTACAGTATACATAATGCGTAAAACAGCTTAGTTATAACCGCCACATACTCAAACTTATTAACCAAGTAGGTACATACATAGTCAGTTTCAACTTGTAGGCAACTTTTTAGTTTAGTTTCGTCTTCATGCAGCTCCAGTAATTATGATTCGGCTCCATGACGCAGAAGTTGCGTCAAAGTGTCGCCTTAGGGACGATGCCCCTTAGGCTAACTTTATCTTTTCAGCTGTGACCCCAGTGATGGTGATACAGCTCCCTGATGCAGGATTTCGGTCAGTGTCGCCCTAGGGACGATGCCCCTTGGGCTAACACAACCTGTTGAACTGTGGCTCCAGTAATAGTGATACAGATCCATGATTCAAAATGTCGGTCAGAGTGTCGCCGTGGGGACGAGGCCCCGTAGGCTAACCCTACCTCCTGAACTGTGGTGTTAACGAGGTTAACTCCGCAGCAGGAAGAGCTATGGTGCTCTGATCAGCGATAGCAACAACCCCTAAGGCAGTGCGTAACGCGTGATCGAGGTGTCAAGGGTGAGAGCTGGAGCCCTGCAGGCAATGCGTAGCACCCAATTAGCAGAAGTGAGAATGCAATTCGACAACCTCTTGTAGACAGTTGTGTAACATGTGAATTTATGTGAAGCAGTTCGTGTTATTTTCAGAAAATTATCCTCGTCTGGATATTCTCTAATTTCTATCTCTTGTTATCTTCTACACAACTTATGACTGACTCTCGACAGCTTAGACGACGAGGATGGTGCAAGCCCATCAATTATTTCTATCGCACGAAATCCTGCTGATCAGCATCTGTCCTCTATTTTAATGTCTTGAGTAACGTTTCAATATCCTCACGGAGTTCCTGCAAGTCTTCATTTTTCCATTTCAGCATCTTGAAGTCTTTTAAAACCTGAAAAAACAATTTTATAAAATTTACCGTAGTGAACAACGAACACGGAAACACGTAATGACATATGGCGGACTTTGACGGAAACGGGTGACATATGTGTTGCCGGACTGAAAAATGCTTTTATTTTTTAAAATAATACTAAGCTTTGAAATCCGTGTGAATGACGATCACTAGAGACACATATATCTATAAGTAAATTTAGGACTCGGTTCGGACACGAAGGCAGAAATATAATTAGTTGTGGAAATAAAAAGCTTATAAAAAAAAAAGTACCATCTACTACATCAAAACTTCATGATCAATTTTATTTTATTCTCATCACAACAATTCCCAACATAAATTGAAGTTGATATTTCGTTGCTACTTACCTCGCACAAAGGTAAAAATATAAAATTTTAGATTCTAGTTAGGTTTAGAATTCGAATTACATTCGTCGACAGCACAGTTTGCTTTCATCATTATCTGGGGTATTCAACTATACATGGTCCTTTTAAATTAAGTGCAAATATTTAAAGGGTACATCAAATAATAAGCAAGAAACTACTTTGTGCATTGATTCTTCCATACTGAGGCCCTGGATCAAGACACAAGTAATGTCTCCAGCCGGTGGCTAAGGTGTTGTGGGTTAAATAGCCTGATATAAACGTTATTTTATTTATTTTTCATACTTTTTTACTTTACTCTAGTAGATAACATCGATTATTACAAAAATAAAAGGACAAAAACTAAAACGCTGTAGGTATATAAACAATACACGCACACTACCAACCAAACCTGAGTACAATCACCCCGAAGCGCCAAAAAGCGTATCAACGACGGGGGCGGGCTGTGGTTTAATGTATTATTATGAAGGAAGTGTGAGTGAGGAGTTTTTTGTGTAGTAGTTTACAAAACAACATTTTAATTTTGTTAAAAAAGAACAAGAAAAAACTAACGTAGGTATATTTTATTTTCTTTATAATGTAGGTACGTAGTTATGTTGACGGTGGGGCTTGACACATTGGACTTTGTAACGTTTTTATTACAATCGACCTAGAGGTCAGACTCGCGCTACAAGTGTAAAGCTTCATGTGCTCTTTGACTGTACCCACAAATGTTGTTAATTTGTTATTATTTTTAGTAAATACATGGATAGAGACGAAATTTCCACTTGGCGTGTTTAAAAGTCAAAATTCATTGCTATGTAAGTACAGTCAAGAGCACGTGGAGCTTGACACATATTAGACTTTGTAACGTCTTTATTTTATTACAATTTACAATCGCTTTTAGAGGTCAGACTCGCACTACAAGTGTAAAGCTTTATGTGCTCTTGACTACATTTAGGTTTAAACATTTCACATTAAAGGTTGAACCTAGGGCGATATGTTTAACCTCGTCCTCACTGACGGAAGCACTGACTTGCACGGTCGATGTAGTGCGCATTTCTACGCACTCCACTAAGCACTTTGCGTTCACTAGCCATCCCGTCGAAGGCCCTCTCTCTGCAGTACCTACGTAGCTCGTCCACCGATCGAATTATATGGCGGTCGTTGCCATTCACAAGGTCTTTAGCCCTACCCCCAAACGTAGAAATCTAGAAGCGTATGGTCAGGTCAGGATCTTCTGGCAAGTTGGGGTCACCGCGCCATATCCAGCTTGTGCTATGCAAACCGGTGTTGGAAGTGGATTTTCAGTGCACCAGTAATGGAACCCCCATTACTGGTGTCGACTTGTTCGAGCGACGTCATATGGTCAGCGCTGATGCCGCACGTGCGTTCGACGTTACCGAGTACTACGTGTGGAGTGTTTTGCACCGGGAAATTTAAATCCATATCATTTTATATAGAGTGTTCTGTCGGTGGCTGTTGCGCAACTGCACATAGACGAGTGCACCTTCACTCGGTTCGCAATCTTTAAAATTGGGCCCGAGACTCCGAGTACTTACCTCATAGTTTCTGATTTAGCCATCCACGCCCACTTGAAATATTCATCCTGTATAAGTACCATCTTGACGTATGCTAGCCAAACTTGGACATACACAAATAAAATTAAAAACATGATAACTTCATGCCAACATGCCATGGAACGCAGTATACTAAAACTGAGAAGATTGGAAAAGGTCAGAAATGTAAAAATAAGGGAAAAAACTCCAAATCACAGATGCTTTAATACATTCGCTAAAACTGAAATGGAAGTGGGCAGGGCATGTTGCCAGAAACAGGGATGAGAGATGGACCCTGAAAACCACCAAACGGCCAGGCCCAATAGGCAGAAGGAAGGCTGGACGTCCCCGAAAGCGCTGGAGCGCCGACTTGGTCCAGGTGGCGGGAAGGAACTGGTTGAAAAGGGCTCTAGACAGGGAAGATTGGGAGAAGATGGAGGTAGGGATATTCGATATACATCGATGCATCGAATTCACTCGATGTTTACAATACGATACATCGAATCAATCCGATGTTTTGAAAAGGTATTGATTTACTCGATGTATCGATGTATTTTCATAAAACATCGAATAAGGGAAATTCGATAAAATGCGTGGAATCAAAGAGATTAAAATATAATAGTGCATAGAGGGGACAAAGCGAGGAAAATTTGAAGCCGAAAAGTTATTCCAAGTGGAATAAGTCTAGTACAATTTCGACCGAATGACAGCTCGCGTTCATACTAACTGACATGACGCTTGAGCTTCAAACACGCTTAAACGTTTTGTATGAAAATATTCCCAATGCCCCCTCTATGTCCCATTCTCTTTGCGTGGAAATCGTGGAATGGACATTTTTGTATTGCCTCAAGAAGTCACAATCAAGTCTTCGATAAAAGTTACTATCATTTTACTGTCGACAACCGAGAAGTTAAATAAACAGTGTATTGTATTATATGTATTGTATTTTGTTTGTACTTTTTCTAATAAAAACAAAGAATGTTCTCTCACTGCTATATTTTTTTAATTAACAAGAACTAAATCAACGCGGGTTTGCATGAAAAGTATTTTTTTTTTAGTAACAGGTAAAAATACTCGATTTTGAAAAAAACATCGATGTTTCTATCCGATATATCGGAAAACATCGATGTATAGTCTCGATGTAGGTATTGCATCGAAAAAAAACATCGATGTATTTTCTAAGTGGACACCCCTAGATGGAGGAGGCTTTCATCCAGATGGGATCCACAGAAAAATAATAATAATTTAAAAAAATCAAAATAGTTTATAATATAAATAATAGGATAATAGAAAAAAAATCATGTTATTTAAGTTTATATTTAGTTGTGGAAATAAAAAGCTTATAAAAAAAAAGTACCATCTACTACATCAAAACTTCATGATCAATTTTATTTTATTCTCATCACAACAATTCCCAACATAAATTGAAGTTGATATTTCGTTGCTACTTACCTCGCACAAAGGTAAAAATATAAAATTTTAGATTCTAGTTAGGTTTAGAATTCGAATTACATTCGTCGACAGCACAGTTTGCTTTCATCATTATCTGGGGTATTCAACTATACATGGTCCTTTTAAATTAAGTGCAAATATTTAAAGGGTACATCAAATAATAAGCAAGAAACTACTTTGTGCATTGATTCTTCCATACTGAGGCCCTGGATCAAGACACAAGTAATGTCTCCAGCCGGTGGCTAAGGTGTTGTGGGTTAAATAGCCTGATATAAACGTTATTTTATTTATTTTTCATACTTTTTTACTTTACTCTAGTAGATAACATCGATTATTACAAAAATAAAAGGACAAAAACTAAAACGCTGTAGGTATATAAACAATACACGCACACTACCAACCAAACCTGAGTACAATCACCCCGAAGCGCCAAAAAGCGTATCAACGACGGGGGCGGGCTGTGGTTTAATGTATTATTATGAAGGAAGTGTGAGTGAGGAGTTTTTTGTGTAGTAGTTTACAAAACAACATTTTAATTTTGTTAAAAAAGAACAAGAAAAAACTAACGTAGGTATATTTTATTTTCTTTATAATGTAGGTACGTAGTTATGTTAAAATTATATATCTATTACATATTTGTACCTACCCTTAAAATATTTGCACTTGATTTAAAATGGCCTCAGGTATCAGAAAGGAGTAATAATAAATTATGGGTCTTTTAGTAATAATTAAGGGTCTTATAAAGTAGCATTATACAGGGTGTATTTTTCAAGTGGGCGTGGATGGCTAAATCAGAAACTATGAGGAATAGCGAAGTTCTCAATCATAGTTCTCAATAGTCTCGGGTCCAATTTTTATGAAAACTAAAAATGCATCTTTTTTTTTAAATCAATATTCCAAGCCAGGAATCAACGTTGATTTTGAAAAAAAAAAAACAGTGTATTATTACCCCATTCGATAGTGTCGCTAATAAGGATCAAAATTCTGGGATGAAATGACATAATAATATGGCAAATTTAAAGAAATGTTGGATTTTAATAATAGTGTCGCTAATAAGGACCAAAATTCTGGGAAGAAATGACAATAATATGGCAAACTTAAAGAAAATGTTGGATTTTAATAAACTGATTCATATTTTATAGTAAATTCATACCTGCAAAGGCATTACCTGTAGGATGATATGGCGGCGTTACTAAGGAGCCTAGCTCCACCCTCTCGTTGTTGAGTGGTTCCGTATGGTAAAAAAATATTGTTAACTGAATTAATTTTGTGTATTTATCTAATTTTACAATTGACAAAGGTAAATTATGTAATTAATTGATTTATTATCTTTGTATTGCTTAAAATTAATTTTACGTCTTTTATTTCCTTATGTGTTTAACTAGCTTTCATCCCGTTAGGGGTTGAATATAGCAAAATCTTTTCTTAGTGGATGTATAAGCTGTATACCTATATGTGCAAAATTTATGTCTCTAGACCCAGCGGTTTAGGCTGTGCGTTGATATATCACCAATCAGTCAGTTTATCATTTTATATAATATATAGATTTTCAACTGAACCCTACAGCAAAATTTTAGATTTTCTAAAATAGATTTATGTTACTCTATGCTTAGTTGCTTCCTATCCGTTTAGGCGCGATTGGTCAAATTCGTATCTATCAACGAGTCAAAATATGTATCGCAACCAACAGTCTTAACCAAAGAGATTTAAAATTCAAATAGTGAATCTTATTAAATGACTTTGTGTCGGTGCTGCTGATGGCAATATCAGTAGAGGAAGTCGAACTTCGTCGAAGGTAGACCGCTGGATGAGCAGCCGCGTCGGCTGCCATCCTTCAGCTGCTTCGGGAGAATGTGTCAGGTGTCTGCGTCTGTACCAGACTGGTTCGTTCCGCGCTCAACCCCCCAAGGCCGCGCGCCTGTACGAGTAATCGTGTTCCGTGGCCTGTATGATGCCTAATCGTGGTACCGGGACCGCGTCGCTTGTGGTACCCACTGCGCACGATTGGACATTTTGAGATGTTCTTGTAAATAATATTGTGCGGTACCTATATTAATGTGTGTGTAAACCAAAAGTAGGTAGGACCCAGTGTAAAGTATGATGAAACTACATGATTAGTAGGTACCTATGTAGGTATTGTTCTGATCGGCAGATTCTGTGAATTACATGTTCAGAGAAATCACTGAGGCTGCCGATTAGGGGGTATCACACCTTTTATTTTAACATATAATAATTCCCATTTATATTTATTTTATTACATACTTGTTTAATTACAATGTAATAATAAATTATTTTTACTGATTATTGAATAAAAACTTTATGCTTTCACATTTAAATTTATTTGAATAAATTATCACTGCTAAATGAGGAAATGGACGAACGGGGAAATAGACGAATGAGAAAATGGACTAACAGGAAAATAGATGAATGGGGAAAATGACAAACTGGGAAATGGACGAAGGGTGCCGAAGGAAAATGACAAACTGGGAAATGGACGAGCGGGCACCGAGTGGACGAACGGGGAAATTGACGAAGGGTGCCGAAATGCTATTACTATACTAACTTTTATTATTTCCAATAAAATTTAACCTTTATTTATTTAATAGGTACAGTCAAGAGCAAGTCAAGCTTTACACTACCAGTTTAAGCTGAGCTCTGATTTATACTGCGCGCCATAGAATACAGGGCCGGTTCAAAGTCCAAAGTGTCAAGCTTAGCGTGCTCTTGACTGTACCTAGGTATGGCGGCGCCGAGCCCGAGCGATCAGTTGCGCCACGCTGCGCTACTTATTGGCGACTACCTATCATTGACCGTATGACACTAGCGCGTAGCGAGCCCGTACAAAGAGGATCATATTATTATAACCAGTACGTTTTACTTAAATTTATTCTTCAATCACAGGATTGTCGAAAATTCACACAAAAAATAATTATTTAGGTACCCGAATATCCACTTGTGCATAAACGCATCCAAGTAAATCTTACTGGGTCTATCAAGAATACAGGGCAAATTAGTAATAAAAAATTAATTGAAAAATAAAAATCCTTGCAAAAAAAAACAGTTTTTGTTCATTATTTGACCTTGTATACAAATTAATAATAGTTATCATTTTTTTACTTATTGTCTCTCTGGAATGTTAGTGTTTGGCAATATTTGTGATAAGTATCTACTGCGTATCCTATTGGACTGCTCTTGAGCGGAGTCTCTTTGAAGAGAAACTTGTTCATCCAAAGACTCTGAAGGTCTTGCCGAATCAATTTCTTCATGAAAATATGTACCATCTTCATTGTCCAATAGAGTTGCAGTTTCGTCAGTTATTGGGATGCTAAAATAGATTGTTTTGTGAAAATGCTTTTAATTTAAATAAGTAGGTACACTAGTAGATGTTGAATTAGGGTTAGATACTTACATCTTTATATATTCTCTTTTGCTTGGCGACATATTAAGAATACCTTTGTTTGCTGAGTCCATTATGTAAATAAGTACAGCCGCAATAAGAGAAACTGTAAATAAACAGAATTAATACAGTTTCTGTTCACCGTGATAAAATAATTAAGAAGTATTTAAGTTAAATATTTTACCGAAAAGACAACCCAAGAAGAATATTTCCAACATTAAATATCCATATTGATCAACTATCATTCCAGCTATGATAAGAACAGTCGCTAATCCCAAATTTACAACAGCTTGGCAACTGGAATAGATTTGACAATATATAAATAGTAACAAGGTAAATAAAAATAAATATTCCAACAATATTTCTTTTGCAACTTAGTGATCTTGTAAAAACCACGACACCAATGCTGGTATTATAACACAGAACACACTCAATGCGGAATTTATGAAGCACATAATCCTTACATTCCATATGCTGTGCCAAGCAGATTTTCTGGTACAATTAAAGCTACTAGTGGCAACAATCCACTAGCCAATAATGAATAAGATATTCCCAATGAGATCTGAAAGGAAACAAAAAATATGAGATTTTATGTAAAATCAAAAGAGCAGTGATAGCCCAGTGGTTATTGCTTCTCATTCGTGAGGATCGGGTTCAAATCATGGCATGTACCTTTCAAAAAAAGCTTACGTGCCTACATAACTTATCACAACGTGAAGGAAAACATCGTGAGGAAACCCGCAGGCCCCAGAATTAATTCTGAGATGATGAAGATGGCTCTAGTAAGCTACAGACAATTAAACAATGTAAATTAATTACAAATAAAAAATAATATAAGGAGATATTATTACAAACAATAAGCAAACATTTAGAAAAATAGAACCACTCATACAACTAATGTGGCATTTATATTACGAGCGCTTCCGTGTTTCGGAAGGCACGTATCTGTAAAGAACCGCGGGTTCCAATTGGAACCGAGACACAATTAAAAATCTATTGTGTCTCGGATGCTTGGTCTTAGAGGTTAGATAGTTGGTCCCGGTTTTCTTTGTGTTTACGCACAATGGAAGTCGTTAAGCCATGTCAGATACCCTTGGGTGGCATGAAAAATTCTGACTGTTAAGTTGCCACTAGCTTAATACCATCTCCCAACCCGCGGTGGGCTCGCGTGGGAGATTAAATCCCATACTTCCTTATGTGTGAGGAAAGACCCTTAGCTGAGCAGTGAGCTGTTACGGGTTGATGATGATACAACTAATGGAGGCCCTTGTTCCCCTTTTAGCTACATTAATCATTCAAGTTGAAAAATTACAATGTATATTGACGGGCCCGTTGGCTCAGTTGGTTAGTAGTAGTACCCTGCCTTCTGAGTCGGAGGTCGCGGGTTCGATCCCCGCTCGGGGCCAATATTTGTGTGCATGAACATATCTGTTGGCTTTGTGTCTGGTCGTTTAATATTTATTTGAGTATGTTTATCAGTTGTTTAGTACTCAGTACAGGCTCTGCCTAGTTTGGGACCAAATAACCGTGTGTAAATTGTGTCCCACAATTTATTATTATTATTATATTGCAGGAATCACCCTGATTCCCATCAGGATGATTCTCTCACGGTGGATCAGTGAAATCAGATTTGTATCAAACAGCACGAAGCACGTCGCGTTGTTAGCAAGTATAGCAAGGTGTACAAAGCAAAGACTACCTGAGCATACCAACAAACTTACCAGGGGCCTGTTAGATGGGATATACATACCTTAACTCGACCAGAGACACTAGAGCGTAAACTCTAAATGAAACTGGATAACACCCCAATTAAGCCAAGAAATATCAAACCATCTGATTATGGCTAAATGGTCGATAGCAGATACAATGGAAGAAAAAAAAGTATATCAGCACCCCAGTCTGGCGATGGGCTCATCACCTATACAAAGTTTAAGGGTCCAAATAATATACTGGTGAAACGTATTTCCAGAAATGGAATACCTCTGCCTACCCTCTCGAGGATAAAAGGCGTAAGATTATTAAATTGATATTTTAAATGTAAGAAGCAGAATAAAACATTCGGTCAAAATAAAATTCTTACCACTCCAATATAGGGATTGAAGAAAGTAAACGCCAACATTAAATGAGCGCAAATTGTGCTTACAATGCTAACTATAACCCAGGTGACATTCCGTCCGGTTTTATCTATGAGAATGCCGAAAAATGGACCCAACGCAGCTGATACCAAATAAACCATTGAATTTACAGTGTTAGCATCTTGAGGAAAATAGTCAAATTTGCGCTCGAAAAATAATCTGTAATAATAAGTTGTGTATATATATTAGTTATAATATTTTTACATGATCAATAAATTATTAATAGTTTTATAATATTATACTTACTTTGCCAAAGCTATAAAAGGAAAGATGGCCATGGAATAAGCTACACATATGACAGAAACGAGCCAAAAAACAGGTTTGAAGTGAATAACGTCTCTCAGTTGGATTGGTTCATCATTAGCATGTTCTTCCTGCCGTCTTAAAGTCTTCTCAGCTCTGTAGTCCATCCATCCCAATAGGAGCCCACAGACCAGAGATCCAAGACATGTAAGAGATGCTAAAATAATATACTTACATAAAAAAATAATCATCAATCAGTTGATCAGCTATCTGGATCTTAGCATATTAACGGCTGCTATAAGCTGCTAGACACTTAAGGCAATGCATATGTTTGAAAGTGTACCCACCAATAAATAATGCTGCGCCAAGACCCTCATAGCGAGTATAATAATTAGATACCCATCTGTAAATTGGTTCCATAACCCAGAAGTTAACAGTGCTTCCAAATCTGGAAAACGAGAGCTGCAGTCCAAACACCATGTTGAGTTCTTTCCCTTTAAACCATACTACCACATAGTTATTTACAGCTACTTGAAGTGATTCTCCTCCAATTCTGTAAATTTTAGCTCAGTGATGGTTAATCCAGAAACACAAAATTATATTAATCATCATGATTTAAATATTTTTATATAGGTAGGAACTGACTGACAATGTCTTTACATAGTTTTAGACCTCTAATTTTAGTATATCTTTTGGCATAGACCTCTTCAATATATTTCCAATAGCCTCGGTTGTATGCCACTGTTTTCCAATTTGGGACACATATATCTTCCCAATTTATAAGTAATACACTACCAACCCATCGTTGCTTCAGTTTATCAAAATAAAATATAGCTAAGGTTTGCCAACCGTCCCAATTTCCCAGAACATGTCCCAAAAACTAGGACATATAGAGTCCTGGGATGTCCTAGATAGTTTGAAGCAGCGTCCTGGGCTTTTAAGGCGCCCTGATAAGGTCATCTTTTAAATTCGCGATCCACATTTACAATTCTTACGTTACGGGTGGTCTCTGCCGATGATGCTGTTTTAAAACAAAGGCGCAACGTGCCACTCGGTGATATTTCTTTTTATAGAATACGTCCTGTTTTTAAACTGAATTGTCATATAGTCAGTAGTTCCCGAAATTATCCCCGACGTTAAAATAAATACAATTTTACTTATTTATAACTAGCGGGTGCCCAGCGGCGTTGCTCGCACGCGCCAGTTTATTCCTTACTCCCTTACTTTCATAGTGGTTGCCTACGACATATTATAAGACACCTACAGACCGTATTTCAAGTTTCTAGGTGTTATCGTTTCGTAGTAGTACGTAATTATCTTTTTACCCAGTTTTTTTATTTTCCCGTGAGAATGAGATATCTGTCTAGAATAAAAAGTACCCTAGAAGTTGACTCGGGTAGTCAGTTATCTTCATACCAAATTTCATCAAAATCCATCCAGTAGTTTTAACGTGATGCGTGCACAACCAGACAGACAGACAAAAATTAAAAAATATATTGTTTTGATACCTAAATCGATAACTATCTACAACATCGCTAAAATTATTTCACGTACCTACAGACACGGCCTCGTTACAGTTTTATTATATGTATCGACTAGCAGCGTCCCACGGTTTCACCCGCGTAGTTCCCGTTCCCGTGGAAATACGGGAACAAAATAAAGCCTGTTATTCCCTGATAATGTAGCTCTATATTGGTGAAAAAAAATTAAAATCGGTTTCGTGGTTTAGGCCTGATCCGTGGGAAGATTATAGCCCATGTTACTCCCAGAAAAGTAAGCTTCCCATTGGCAAAAGATTTTTCTGAATTGGTAAAACCAGTAGATCAGAGCCTATTTATTCAATACAAACAAACAAAAAATCTAATATTTCCTCAATCCTGTTTATTAACGTTTCCGTGGGAATTTCCAAAAATCCCTTCATAATGGTTGCCTACGATGCGCACGGTGATCCAGTTTATTACTGTTCCTGTGGGAATTTTCCAAAATCCCTTCATAGCGGTTGCCTATGACATATAAGAGGTGTCTTTTAATATGTCATAGGCAAGTTTCTAGGTCAGTTTTTTGAATGAGACATTCTTCCGCTGTAAAAAGTACTGTAGATGTTGGAGGTCGTTCTTTTAACACGTGAGGCTTGAAAGGGGCTCGGAAAAAAAATCACTAAATATCACAATTGGGTAGTTGACAGCATCGAAATTAAATTGCGAGTAGTCATACATTAAAAAGATTATCTCAAAACACCTCAAAATATGTATTTCGATTTTCAATTTACAATTATAGCAAATTTAAAAATAATAAAACAACCAAAAAAGTGCTGCAATTGAGTACTACAAACTATGACGTCACGGTTTGCTATTTCAGTACATTTTCCATAGTAAAATTTCGTTTTGACAGATCGTAAAAAGTAACTGATTTGACTAGGTAGGACACAACCCTATTCATTGAACGCGCGATTTCTAAACCATAAAGTAGCACGTTACTTTTAATAATGAATTGAATTGAATACTTAATGCTTAATTTTCCAAAATTTTGTCTAATTTATACCTAGGTACTTGTATTTAATGATAAATGATAATATTCTGAAAATTTCAATTTACTTTGTATAAAAAAATATACGTGATTCTAGGTATGGGGGGTAGTCTAAAACCTCACCACACATTTGGGGGGGAGATAGTTCAAATAGTTGCTAAAACATCACGTGATTAATGTACGACCAAAATTTCATCAAAATCTGTCCATTAGTTTTGCGTGATGCGTGAACAACCAGGCAGAGAAAAAATTACAAAAATTGGTGTTTTGTTATCTACATCGATAACTATACAACGCGTAACAGAAGAAGCGCAATTCCTCATACACCCCAATTAGTATATTAATATATAAAAAAAATATGATGCCATCAAACTTTAGTTGTGTCTAACCAATTTTCTTAAATATCGTTAAATAATAGCACGATTTCCATAGATAGCACTAAATTCAGCTACGCTAATTAATTTTTCGGAAAAAATTAACACATTTAAAAAATAGCTGAAATCGATTAAGTAGTCGATACTGTACAAACTAATTTCAGGAATTGAGCTTATTCTGTTACATGTTGTATAAACTGCCACTAAAATTTACAAAAAATCTTTCATGTACAGACACAGCTCCGTTAGAGTTATGATATGAGTATAATATAAAAATAACTTACCCGAATATAAATCTTCCTAATATCATAAGCCAATATGCATTAATATAAACACCACTTGCAAATACTACTGCTCCAATAAAGACAATGGTCATGTAGATTATAGTTCCTAATCTTACCCCAAAGTACCTGAAAACAAATTGAATTAATGAAATGAAAATATAACATTATTTGCAAGCAGCTAGCATTACTTTGTAATAAAATATATATAAACGATAAACTGACTGACTGATTGGTGATATATCAACGCACAGCCTAAACCGCTAGGTCTCGAGACTTAAAATTTTGCACATATTATATAGCTTATACAGTGTAGGCATCCACTAAGAAAGGATTTTGAAAAAATCAATCCCTAAGGGGGTTAAATAAACGTGCGCGAGCGAAGCCGCGGGTAAGAACTAGTCAATCAATATTTATAATAAGAATGAACAGACATAAATGTAGGTAATTGATACAGGTGTACAATGATAAGTTCAGCATTCTGAACAAACAAGTTATGCAACAGCTATGTATGAGTCAGAGAGCAATAATATGTAAATGTTTATAAAATAACCAAGCTTTTTAGATTACTATAATAATTATATATACAGGTGAATTTTTCAAGTGGGCGTGAATTGCTAAATCAGAAAGGAATATCGAAAAGTACTGAAAGGAGTTTCGGCCCCGATTTTGATGAAAACTAAAACTGGATCTTTGGATTTTTGAAACTTCACTTGAAAAATTCACCCTGTATATGTTACACACCTATCAATTAGATAACCACCAATGAAACATAATATTACATTAGGCCATGAATAAACAGAGTACAACAGTGCAAACTGAGATGTATTCAAATGAGTATCCTGTTTAAAGTTGTCCGCCAGAGCTGCAGGTGAATCATAGCAGAAATAAGAACCTGCAAAAGATGTTGCAAATTATATTAATAAAAAAACGCAAGCCTTTTATCCCTGAGGGGGTAGGCAGAGGTATTTAATTTCTGGAAATACCCTATATAGCAATAAATATAAATAATACCTTATAATAATGATAAATATATGAGTAGGTAAATTCATTCATTCATTATATAATTAACTTCCCGTAAATCTTACTAATATTATTAACCCGAAAGTTTGTAGTATGTATGGATGTCTGGATGTATGTTTCTCTTTCATGCAAAAACTACTGAACGGATTTTGATGAAACTTTTTAGTTATACATCAGAATAACACATAGCCTTTATTTTATCCCCGTATTCTCATGGGAACGAGAACTACGAGGGTGAAACCGCGGGGCGCTGCCAGTAAAATGAACAGTTCAATAAAACTAAAAATATAACATTTTCATTGATTATACTTCAGCCCTGGCTACTTCAGGTGGAGTAGGCTTGAATTTGCTACCCTCTGAATTTGCCGCCCCGGACACAGGTACCGGTTTGCCCCCCCCCCCCCCCTCCCCATACCCATGTTTTACCATTATATTCTTTGGACCCCTAAAAATGATAGGCAGTAAGCCTATCGCCAGACCAGGGTGCTGTTACACATGTCTCAGAATAAATTGTGGGACCTAATATTTTCCTTCACCATCATCAAATAATGTTTACTTTTGTTATATTATAACTGTCCTACTTGAAAATTTTTATTGTTCATGACTAATAGTTGTAATGATTAATTCTGAAATGTACTTGTTCAGTAAACTTACCAAAACAAAGAAAACACATCAATAATAATGCTATGAATCGGTGAACTCTGTTTGAGGGTTGGCAACAGGAAGTGGGAGGTACCAGCAAACTAGTGCCGTTCCTGCTAGCCTGCGGGTTCTCCATTTCACAATTTGATTTACTAAAAATAAAGAAAACAAATAAAAAAGTAGAAGAACTGCCTAAATGCCACATTATTGTAGGAAATACTTAATTATTATGCTACTTACTTTTGTCCTTTTACAGGTCAGTTCTACAAAAAAGTAGCAAATTCAGTCATTGAATAGTTGAACCCATGAAAAATACTGAAAACACAGTTCTCAGTATTAAATTCATAAGCATAGTCACATTACTTGTTGTTATAGCTGAAAGCCAAATGATTACATACATATCATTTTACATCATTATAAAATATACAATACACCAAAGATATTAAAGTAAGGATGAGTTATAGTCATACTGCTTGCGTTTGAAAATTGATCCCCTATGAGTGTGCTACAACATGTACCGTACCCACATAATTACTTCTTAGCGTAGGTATTTATAGAATACAACAATCACGGGGAAAGATGATTCGGAACGAATAATAAAGAAAAAGAGAGATATCTGTTAAGACTTGCGCTTAAAATACGACTTGAAATACAATGCGACTAAATAAAATGTGGTTAATTAGCTACATTTGTCGGCCTCATTTTCCGTGCTCTAGTAACATATCTACGTCTTTCTATATATAATATCTTTGCAATACACACAATCTACAGCGTACCTACAACAAGAGTGAATAAACAAAGAGAATATGTATGTATACCTAAATACTAGGTACTTCTGGTATTTATTAAGAAGAATTTCAAGAATGAATTTATTATATTATATTACGATAAATACATAAACGAAACTGTTTTTTTTCTTCTTTAGATGGCATTCATGAGCTTAAATTCTACAACACCGGCAAAACCTTTTTGAGTTTTGACAATTTATTTTTTAATTTATTTCACTTTTATTTGACACTTTTGACAGTTGCTAAATAGAGCTGTTTTTTTTAAAATTGTTTATTGGTTTTTGGATTCTAGTCCTTACAGCTAAATAGAGCTGTAGGCACCCAGTGCTGCCAACTGCTACCCTTACCCTGTAGCTAGACATCTTGCGAAAAGTAGCCAGATTGCCCAATTTCTTGACACAAAAAAGTAGCTAGAAGTAGCTAAAACTTTAAAATAGGTAAAGTAAGCAGATTACGTTTATTTTTTCATAGGTAAATCAATTTTCAGTTTATTAAAACAACGAGCAATAATTTAAAATTTATAAAATAAGACAAGGCAGAACGCAGTATAAGTTTTAAACGAAGAAATCTGTTTATCTCCTTCATTTATCCAGGTATTAGTAATAAAATACATAAGCCAGACACGTTTAGGTACAATTTAAGGGCCGATACCCTATTATAAAGTCTCGAAAGTAATCACATCTTGTAAAAGAGTAAAAGTAGCTAGAAAAAGTAGCTAAAAAATTCAGCTACAAGATTTTGTAAATTGTAGCTGCCTGACACCCAAAAATAGCTATAAAGTAGCTATGTTGGCAACACTGTAGGCGCCAAAGAGTATAGTATACAGGGTAGCCACAGAACACTATTACTCCTTAGCGAACCGTTCTACTCTTGGCGGGCGCTAGCTTGGGTAGTTCGCGAGCGACCTAGTTCGAAAGAGAGCAGTGGCGTAGCGTGGCGGGGGCAGGGGGGGCGGTTCGCCCCAGGCGGCACTTTTTAAGGGGCGGCAAAATTTGACAATAAAGAATAAAAATATTTAAACTGTAATACTTGGTAGTATTATTTAATGAAAATACGTTTTTACAACAGTTATCAGGACGTATATTATTTACAACTGCTACAAACTTCACAAAGTGAGCAAACAAAAAGATATTTATTGGCCGAACTTGTTCCACGAGCCCGTTCCAAGTAGGACGCGAACCGCGGATGCAAGTCGGACTATATAGTCGGTTTACTACGTAGGCAGGTCTCAGTAGGTCGTTCCAAATAGGACGCGATCACCAAATGCAAGCCTTGTCGTAAACGAATTGACTTCGAGTATTAAACTAACTAAAACAAGATGTATCGACGAAGGTCATGTTTCCGCGGCGACTCTTGATAGCGCGATTCAGAGTTCGGTACAGCGCCACCTCGTGTCTGCGTAATGATTCATAAGTGCACGTATCGGCTGCATTCCAATAACATTCCTTCGCGCGGAATCTGCGATACATTGGAGTAATTACGTTTACTGTTTTAAAATGTGATTCGGGGTGTTACAAAACTATAAATATATTTTTATAGATATAAACTCGCTAGTTGTATACGTGCCTCTAAAACTTCGATAAACTTTTTTATTTAAAACTAGCAACCCGCCCCGGCTTCGCACGGGTGCAATGCTGAATTTTCTTTGCTATAAACCTTGCGGAGCCCTAGACCTTTCCAACGAATGCAAAACCATGGAAATCGGTTCGTCAGTTCTGGAGTTAAATCGTCAGGAAGGAAAACCCGACTTATTTTTATATAGTAGATGGGTGAGGCCGCGAATTTTTCCACTTTTCATGACCTTCAAAGAAACCTTCTTGTTTTTCATAGAAAGTTATAAAATAAAGATTTCCTTGATTTTTTTTTTTAAACTAGATGGTGTTTATCTAGCTTGGCCAGTTGTCAAAGTCTCAATATTGTGGTACACAACCGTATAAATTGAAGAATCTCATAAAAAAATGGGAAAAAATGTGAAAAACCGCCGTGCTTTTTGGTACCCTGCGCACTTTCGAAGATAATAAAAAAAAGAACTTTGCTAATGTTTGTCAATTATTATTCCTACGATAAAAGCATATAAATCTTCGCAAATTATAACAAATGCTTGTAACTAGAGCTATTTAATATTGTCATTTTACTAATTTGTATAATTGATTGCGATATAATACTATTGCGCGACTTTTGTTGCGCAACCAATATTTAATTACAGTTTGTCAGTCACATTTCGTAGATTTATGTTCTTTTGAAATGGCAACACCGATGCGTCTTATCTATGGAAGCAAACATGACAGGTGCCATATTGAAGAAGATATTGTGTCAAACTTGTGGTGAAGTGCAGTGGTCACTGTTTACGTGAGCAAGTTTTTTCGCAATTTTAAAGGCAAACTTGAGATTTTCGCAAAGATTTTAACAGATTTTCTTGAAAACGCAGGGGATGCTATAGTGCTTATTTTAATAGAAAATATTCATAAATTGTGGAGTAACGCTTGTTTACTTTTGCGCGTTTTTACTTTTGCGCTACTTTTTCGTCACTATTGCGCGACCAGTTGCGAAAATATTGCATCACTACTACTGCGCTACCAAAATAAGGTCGTGGTACACTAGTTTCAGAAACATTGCACATTTTTTTGCGTTTTATTTTTAGAAGTTTTTCTCTTGGAAGTATACCTAACTACTGTTATCCTACTAATATTATAAACGCGAAAGTTTGTGAGTAGGTGTGGATGTGTGGAAGGATGTATGGATGTTAGTTACTCTTTCACGCACAAACTACTGAATGGATTTTAATGAAACTTTACAATAATATAGCTCATGACATCAGAATAAAACATGGGATATTTTTTTTATTTTTTTTTCTTGACGTGCGTTGTGGTAGGGTAGGGGTAGTGTAGGGGTAGGGGTAGTGTAGGGGTAGGGGAAGGAATTTTATTTAATTTTTCACCCTATACAATATATATATATATACTCGTAATGTATAATATACATTTGAAACACATAAATAAGAGGGTGGCAAAATTTTCTTCCACCCCGGGCGGCCGACCACCACGCTACGCCACTGAAAGAGAGCTCTTTTAGTATGCTTTAATCTTTAAAACTACGCAACGAATTTTGATGCGGTTTTTTTTAATAGATCGAGTGATTCAAGAGGAAGGTTTTAATGTTAGCATTGCACCCGTGCGAAGCCGGGGCGGGTCGCTAGTATTTATATAAATTAAGTAAGTACCTACCTACCTACTTACTTAATGATTTAATTTAATAATTACTAGCGACCAGCCCCGACTTCGCACGGGTGCAATGCTTATACTAAAACCTTCCTCTTAAATCACTCTACCATAAAAAAAACCGCATCAAAATCCGTTGCGTAGTTTTAAAGATTTAAGCATACATAGGGACATAGGGATATAGGGAGAGAGAAAGCGACTTTGTTTTATACTATGTAGTGATTTATTTGCTTTCAGGTAGGTAATATTGCAAAAAATAATGATAAAAATCAACAGTTCACGCTAGCGAAGCGAGCATGCAGAGTTACCTAGCTATTTATGTGATAGATAGGTATATATTATATCTCTTAGAATTTGAAATTAGTTATTTCTGAAATACGTTTGCAGGTAACTCTATTGTGAACGGCATCGGCAGCTATAGCATGGAATACATAATTAGGCACTCAAAGAAACAATAATTGATACAATCTCGCATGATAGGTGGGTCGGTCGGTCGGTCGGTACTTCTTATCATTACCTATTTTGTCCGAAAGGAAAAATAATAACACCGTAAACCAGTCTATAGCATAATAAAATTGTACGTAAGTTTTGTTTGATAAGCTGGAGTATTTGGCAACCG